>CM060178.1:61374395-62703145 GCA_030549775.1 Tamarix chinensis | reverse complement strand
AAGATGGTTGACCTAAAACCCCAATTCCCTTTTTCTCCTTTCTTCTTGCACTATTGAGGAGGAAGTAATCACTAATGAGTACTCTATAGTCTATAAGTTTATAGACAATGCCATTTTCAAGCTACTCAACATTAGCCCAATAAAACTGATGGGTTTTGAGGCAAGTAAAAAGGGAATGCCAGAAAACAATGTGAGATTCTCAAGCTACTCAGCCTTGGCCCAATAAAATTGATGGGTTTCGAGGCAAGTAAAATGGGAATGCCAGAGAATATTGTGGGATCCAATTAAATAAATAAATAAACATCATTTCACATGCCTAAAAATTGAAGCTAAATCGGAAAGACGAACAGGCGAAGGGCTCCTATTCCAATTTCCAAAAGTCCAAAATACCACATTTACATGCTTTAACATCTAACAACAGCCAGCTCTACACTGGAGGTGTATGGGCAGTCCTTTCCCATTTTATAGGCCAGAAGGGTCATCATCAATTTTTTTCATTCAGAAGAGAGGGTAGGGATAAGACACATACAATGCGTTAACCCAAGTGCTAACCAAAAAAAAGAGCATTTGGGGACCATAAGAAATAATTTTTCCCAGTTTGCTGTGAAGACATAAATATTATTGGTTTTGAACTTAATACGATGAAATACTTACCAATAAATATTAAAATAATATTTATTTCATATAAAATTCAGTATTTTAGAATTACCTAATCCACTAACTATAATAACCTTACTTAGTAACAAACTAATTACCTAATAGAGTACATATTCTAAATATTAGGGATTTGCAAATTTATCTCAAAGCCTAACCAACCTAGCATGAACTTTTTATTTCTTTTTTATATTATACTATTCATAATTATAATTTTCAAATCAATTATAATAGTTATTTCTTAATTTTAAGTTTATATTTAATGCTACTTGTTTTTTCTCGATTGAGAATAGGTTCACTTTGTAAAGTTTAGCACCATCTGCAAGAGTTTACTTTTCCTGTAAATTATCTTTTTATTTTAAAACTTCAATCAGATATTATCTTACTTTGATATTAATCACAATCTAATAATTTCTAGATTTATTTCTACTTATTTTATAATTTGTTATATTTAATTTAACTTTTATTTTGTTCATGAATGGGGATGAGGCAATTATCTTGCTTGACGGCTTAGTTTAAATATAATTAAATGATGCACTTAAATGATTGTATGTGAGTGTATATTTTAATTAATTAATGATATAGAATATACTATTTTAAATTATGTAATATGATTCTTTTGTTTTTATAATAATGCACCATATAACCTTGTATTTTAACATAATGTATCTTATAACCCTGGGCAAACTTGCGTTGTACCAAATGCCATTGTATTTTAATTTAAGCACACAACATATCCTTCCATCATTGACATCATTAAATAATTTAGCAAAATCCAATTACATCCTTGAACTTGTATCTTCTCAATCTTCCTTACATACCTAATTTTTTATCATCTACATTCTCTTTATCTATCTTCATTAATGTCAAAAAAAGCGAAACCAAAAAAAGGAAAATTAATAAACACAAAATCCACATAACAGTTTCGTAACCACTTTTTCCCAATTCATTATTTCTTTATCCTGTCCAAACATTAATCATCTACTACAAAAAGCTAACACCTTCATGTCCATAAAACTCTTTCGCAATTAACCAGCAACCATACCCATACCATCATCCATTCCATCAAAATCATCAAAAACTGTAAACCATAGACCAACTGAGAGAAAAATCAAAAAAAAGGAAGAGAGACTGAGATTGATAGAATGAGAAAGCAAATTGAATATTAATTGATTTTCATCTTCAATTTCACTATCTCACTCAATTAAACCCGCTTCTCCGTCATGTAGTCTTACCCACACTCTCTCCTCTATGTCCACCATAAAATCTTACTCACAATGACCAAATTCTATCCGCATAAAGAATTTTGTTGCAACACATCCAAAAAAATTTCCTCAAAGCTTGCAGCCTTATGAATTAGGTGGTGACAAAGAATCTTGTAGTAACTCCGCCAACTTACTCTCGCAAACAATTCTTCTTGCAGCAACACATCCTAAGCTCACCCAATTGTACATAACTCATAAGGAAGCAGCCTCAAAGAGTTGTGCCATAAGGTGTGACATTATCGGTCAAACAAGAACACCTCTTAAAAACTGGTGACAAAGAATGGTGCGGCGGCAGAGAATTGATGGTGAAGAATCAATTGAAGTTCTGAGACAATTCGACCCAAATTGTGATTCAGCATGACCAATTCATTGACACAATGTGACGCATCAAGTAAATGGGTTAGGATTTCAAATTGGGTTGAGTTTAGTTCAATCTGACTCAAACCACAAATCAGTAGAACTTCTATCCGTCGTTTAGCAAGATCTAAATCCAGTTCAAATACCTAGTTTTTTCATTCCTTCTTCTCTTCTTTTTCTTTTCAGCAAGGAAATTGATGATTTTTTTCTGTAGGGCTTAATTTTATTTTCTTCTCAGAAGCGATTGTTTCTTTTCTTTCTTTTTTTTTTTGCTTTACGAGGATGAACACAAGAGGATAGAAGAAATGTGGGATTTTTTTAAAATAAATAAATTAATAAAAAAGAAACATGCATGAGGTTTGTATTATAGAATGTTTTAGTAAGGATAAATTTGTCAAACAATATCAAAAGCTCATTTAATAGTTAGAAAATTAACTGCCACGTCATTAAAATTGACGAACAAACAGTCAATACACTAAAATTAGAAGATAGGGATATATGATACAACACAAGTTTGACCAAGGGTACATGGTGCATTATGTTAAAATACAAGGTATATGGTGCATTATCCCTTTTTTTCCCCTTATCTATTACATGACTAGTTATTTAATTTTATTTTAACTAACATAGCTCATTAATTTTATGTTTATATTTATAGATACATTGTTTTCATTTTTCTATATCTTATTTTGATCTTTAACTTGGTCTTGTTTCACTTTGATTTGGATTATGATTTGTTACTTTAGAATTCTCATATATACTTAGAGAGAGAGAGATAAATCTAATGAAAACTAAGACAGCCATTGGTAATAGTATCATTAAACAAAAAGAATAGTGTTACAAGCTACAATAATAGTATTATAACTACGTTAATAGTATCATAAAACTACATTAATAATGTAAAGAGGTTACAATGAGATGAAACTCCAAATATGGTAACATTGTGATGAAACTCCAACTACGGTAACGGTGTCATGAAACTGCAGTATGAAATTACAAGAAAAGTGTAACAGTGTCAAAACTACAAAAATAGTGCCATGAAACTATAATAATTGACTAATATACATGGTTCACAAGTTCCTATTTAGAAAGGAGTTCTCATAGGATATATATATATATAATTTATTCATTATGATCTTTAATATATTGCTCTTAAATTTGTAAGTGACAATGCTATCTTTATTTATTCCTATCTTTATGATTTTGTTACCCAAATTCTATAATATAGCCTTTATCTGATTTTTTTTTGTACTATATTTTTTATTAGATTAGACTATGAATAAAATAAATAAGCAGGAAAAATAAAAAATAAAAATAATAAGAAAGTGAAAGATAAAAATGATTTATATCAACCAAAACATAGGGGAAAAGAGAAATCAAATTAAATCCCAAAATCTGAGAACAAAATAAAAAAGAAATTAAAATAAAGTAAAAAAAAAAGTGATAATCAGAACATATAATAAAAAATAGTAATCAATAAATTAAAACTTGAAAAAAAAAATTAACTCAATGAATAAAATGAAAACAACTACTTCATCAAAATCATTTTGACACTAAACCAAGAAATACAACATTACAATCAAAATCAAATCAAAGATATATAAAAGCAAAGTAATTTATAATTAAAATAAAAAGACATCTACTATGATTGAAATAGAAAATATAATTATAATAACTAATAATATAACAGAAATTTGAAGACCCAATAAAACTGAAAAATGTTTATTTTTACCAAATCAACTATTAAACATATATTGCTTTCATGACAGTTCACTCCTTGTGTCATGAACCCACTAGAACTGGTTATTTTCAGTAAGTCTATCTTGAAGTTTCACCGAATTATTTTGATAAATCAAAAAGGGCCCACAGATAGAATAAGAAGGAAAATGTAATCCTCATCAATGTGGACCTATAAATACCAAGCATGCCTTATCCTAGCTAATTGAAAATGCTAATAGAAAAATAATTTGAATCAAACAAAACTTGAAACATTTATTCAGATGTACAGACATACCTCTATCGATGTGATTTCATTGAAATTCTTTGTGTTTGGAATGCCAAGGCAGCGCATTCCATGTTGATGACGCCATTCCTTGAAATGTCTCTCAAAAGCACGCCTTCCCCAGTAACTATGGTTTCCACATATTTCACACTTAAATTCCTGAAATGAATAGCATAAGGAACCACATTAGAAAATCATAATGCAAACGGCAAAAGATTTGATTTGAGCACATCTGCGAAGTCAGGTTCTCATTTTACCTGGCCAAGGCCATGAAGTTTATACAGCCAATAAGGTATAGGCTTTCCATCCCAACCCATTGGCAGCTTGAGGGGATTGTATATTTGCTGCTCATCATCGTCGCTTTCGGTCTCAGCATGTATATCTTCCTGCTTAAATAAAACAATCAAAATCATCAGACCAAATAAGTTTCATACTAAAAAAACTAAAAAAGAGATCCTTTAACCTTATCCTCAAATGACAATTTATGAACTATTTGTAGAAAAGATCAGTAAATCTAGCTGTTGATTTAATAGATATTAGGGGAATAAAGTCTCAGTTAGTTCGACTGAATAAGGGGCAGGATATTAGGAGTTGTTGCTGCCTATTTCCTAGGATCTGTTATTTCCTATTTATTAGGACTTTTAGGAGTTTGTTAGGGTGCCTATATATAGGTGTATCCATGCATAATATCAAAAATAAGAGAGAAAAGTATCAGTTCTTACTCTCCATAATTTTCATGGTATCAAAGCAAAAGAAACCATGAAAAACTAGGCCAGAAAAATGGTGTCATCAGAAGAAACCTCAGCCAACTCCATGCCAACCAACAGCAATGACAGTATTGCTGCTCCCTCATCCTTCCATATCACAGTTTATAGATTGAATGGAAGAAACTATCTGTCAAATTAGCCATTGACGGACGTGGGAAGCTTGGGTATCTCACTAGTGAAAAGAGAAAACCAGAGGAGAATGACCCCAAATTTAAAACCTAGAGGTCTGAAAATTCCTTGGTTAGTGTGTCGCTACTCAATTCAATGGAAGGGTCTATTGCAAAACCACACATGTTTATGCAGACCGCAAAGGAAATCTGGGACTCCATTCGTGTAACATACTCAGATCTAGAAAACTCATATCAGATATTTGAATTACAATCTAAACTGTGGCATTCAAAGCAAGGAGACAGAGATATGACCACCTACTATAATGCGATGGTAACTAGGTGACAGGAATTAAATCAATGTTATGATGACAAGTGGGAGAATTCGAAGGATTGTGCTCGATTTATGAAGCGTGAAGAGAATGATTAGGTTTATATGTTCTTGGCTGGGGTCAACATTAATTTAGATGTAGTAAGAGGAAGAATCTTGGGAAGAAAGCTGCTGCTAGGCATAAGGGAAGTATTTTCAGAGCTAAAGCAAGAGGAGGCTTGGAATAAGGTTATGTTGCACACTCAACAGTTAACTACTGGCCTAGAACTGGAGAGTTCTGCTCTGGTTACACGTAGGTCTAGTACAGATGGTGAGAGTAGGAGGAAACCATGGTGTGATCACTGCAGAAAGCCATGGCATACTAGGGAAAAGTTCTGAAAACTACACCCTCACTTGAAACCACCTATAACTCAAAGATAAATTCTGATAGTAAAGCAATACAAACAACCACGGATAAAACTCAAGAACAACAAGTTAATTCAGGGGAGTCTCCATTCACTCAAGAACAAGTAGAGCATCTCCTGAAAATTCTTCAATCCTCACAATTCCATGTTAGTTCTTCCTGTTCTCTAACTCATTAAGGTAATATAAGCTATCCCATCTCCTATAATGTCATGTCTACATCTGTCTGGATAATTGATTCTAGAGCAACAGATCATATGACAAACTGCTCCCAATTATTAAAATCCTATCATCCTTGTGATGGAAATAACAAAATTAGGACTGCGGATGGATCATTCTCTGCTGTTGCTAGCATAGGATCTATCCAACTCACTCCTTTACTATCCCTTGATAATGTTTTTCATGTTCCTAAATTGTCCTGCAACCTACTCTATTAGTAAGTTGACTAGTGACCTTAAATGTCAAGTTAATTTTTATTCCTCACACTATGAATTTCGAGATCTAGTTTCGGGAAGGATGATTGGCAATGCTAAGAAGGTTGGTGGACTCTATCAGTTTGAGGGTGATTTGAAATCTGGGCACTCCGCTCATAATTCATGTTTTAAGTTTACTTCTGGTTCTTATGATCATGAAATAATGTTGTGGCATTTTCGATTAGGACATCCCAATTTTCAATATCTAAAACAATTGTTTCCACAACTATTTATTAATAAAGATCCTTCTATTTTTTAGTTTGAAATATGCACTTTGGCTAAACATCATCGATCTATCTATCCTGCCCAAAACTATAAATCCTCCGCATCATTCACTCTCATACATAATCGTGTTTGGGGACCGCACCGTTCACACTCATACATAGTGGTGTTTGGGGACCTTCACGGATCCCAACCGCTTCAGAAAAAAATATGGTTTGTTACTTTCACCAATGATCACACTAGAATGGGCTGGGTATTTTTTATGAAGAAAAAATCAAAAGTAACAGATATATTTAGGAATTTTTATAATATGGTTCAAACCCAGTTTAACACAAGCATTAAAATCTTTAAAAGTGACAATGGACGAGAATTCTTCAATGCAGCACTAGGAAATTTCTTCTTAAACAAGGCAATAGTCCATCAAAGCTCATGTAATGATACACCAAAACAAAATGGGGAAGCTGAGCGTAAAAATAGACATATCCTAGAGGTCTCTCATGCCATTAGATTCACCACTCATATCCCAAAATATTTATGGGGGGTTTCCATTCTTACAGCTATTCATTTGATTAACCATATCTCATCTAAGGTCCTAAATTTAAAAATGCTCTTGGATACTTTCAACTATCACTTTTCCAATAATCGATTGTCTAGTACCTTACCTGTAAGAATTTATGGCTATACAGTCTTTATCCTTGGAAACAAGGGTGATAAACATGATGCTAGGGCCAAACAATGTGTCACTATAGATAGGATACTCACCTACTAAAAAGGGCTATAAATGCTATGACCCCGTCTCCCAGAGAACCTTTGTCACTATAGATGTCAAATTCTTTGAAACACAGCCATATTAAGGGTGTGTGATCTGGATCTAGAATTCACCACCAGTAGCACTAGTGACAAAAAATCTTTTGAAACATAGTCACATGCTGTTGTTTTCCACCAGCATGATCAACAGGAACATAAGGAGAGTGGGGTGAAGCTGGTGGATGAATTAAGTAATATGAACCCATGTAGAGTGGGGTGAAGCTGGTGGATGAATTAAGTAATATGAACAACCCATGTTTACAGTCTAATTCTGAAAAGAATCTCCCTTCAAATCAGGAGCATGAAAACCAATCTTCTAGTCCCCATAATTAGCAAGGAAGAGATGCCCCCATTGTTCCTCCATCTGATCAGTCGGTTGAAACAGAAGTAGGCTCTAAGACTAACAGATACTTTGGGCAGATATACTCCAGGAGAACTCCTCACAAAGAGAAAAATATCACACGCCCTTTGCATTACCATGAATCTGCAGCGGGCCTAGTTCCTACCACTGTAAGTATCTCTCCTTCTACCTCAAATCAATTATCTCAAGATAGCACTTTTGTTTCAAATTTGAACCTTCCTATTGCCACTAGAAAAGGAACTAGATCTTGTACTGGTCATCCTTTATATCCACTATCAAAATTTGTTTGTTTTAAACATCTCTCACCCTCCTTCTTTGCTTTCTCTACTCATGTATCTTCTGTGGAGATTCCTAAGAATGTTCAGGATGCTCTAACAGTTCCAAAGTGGAAGAAGGCAATCCCTGAAGAAATGAGTGCTCTTGAGAAAAATAAGACGTGGGAAGTTGTCAATCTACCAAGAGGAAAGTCTCTTGTTGGATGTAAGTGGGCATTCACTTTAAAATACAAGGCTAATGGCACTCTTGAGTCTTGAGAGATACAAGGCACGGTTGGTGGCAAAGGGCCTTACACAAACCTATGGAATTGACTACACCAAAACATTTGCTCCAATGGCAAAACTAAATACCATTCGAATATTTATATCTGTTGCTGCGAACCTTGATTGGCCATTGTACCAGTTGGACGTAAAGAATGCATTTCTAAATGGAAATCTAAGAGAAGAAGTATCCATGACACCACCACCGGGCTTTCAGGAGAAGTTTGGCTTGAAGGTGTGCAGGCTGAAAAAGGCACTTTATGGTTTAAAGCAGTCCACTCAAGCCTAGTTTGAAAATTTTACCAGATCTATGAAGAGACAAGGATATGCTCAAGCCCAAGGTGACCATACAATGTTTACAAGGCACTCAAGAGATGAAAAAATATCAGTGTTGATTGTGTATGTGGATGGTATCACAGTTACAAGGAATGATTTGAGAGAGATGGATTGCTTAAAGGCTCGATTAGCCAAAGAATTCGAGATCAAAGACTTGGAAGCCCTGAAATATTTTCTAGGAATGGAAGTAGCCAGATCAGGAAAAGGTATTATGGTGACTCAACACAAGTATGTGGAGGATATTCATGAAACTGGTTTGAGTGGTTGTAACTAGTTGATACACCGATAGATGCTAATACAAAATTAAGGGCATATAAAGAAAGCCTGCTTGTTGATGCAGCCAGGTATCAAAGGCTAGTTGGGAAGTTAATTTATCTTTCCCATAATCGTCCTAATATTGCCTTTGTTGTTAGTTTCATTAGACAATTTAAGCATTCCCCGCGCACAGAACACCTAAATGTTGCATACAAGATTGTGAGGTACTTGAAAGGGTCACCTGGGCAAGGTTTGTTCTTCAAGAAAAGAGAGTCAAGGGGAATTGAAGCCTTCATTGATGCAGACTAGGCGGATCAATTGAAGATAGGAAATCCACTTCTGATTATTGTACATATGTATGGGGGAACTTAGTCACCTGGAGGAGCAAGAAGCAGCGTGTGGTGGCAAGGAGCAGTGTTGAAGCTAAATTTCAAGCCATGGCTCAGGGGATTTGTGAGCTAACATGGCTCAGGAGGATTATTAGATAATTACATCTACCTGTAAGCAAGCCCATGAAGTTGTACTGTGACAACAAGGCGGCCATAAGGATTACACAGAACCCAGTTCAACATGATCGAACGAAAGATATTGAGATTGACAGACATTATATAAGGGAGAAGCTTGAGGAAGGTGTGAACTGTCTGCCATTTGTACCCATTGCTCAACAGATAGCAGACATTCTTACAAAGGGTTTATTCAAGTCTAATTTTGAGTTTTTTGTTAGCAAGTTGGGCATGATTGATATCTATGTGCCAACTTAAGGGGGAGTGTAGAAAAGATCAGTAAAGCCAGCTGTTAATTTACTAGATATTAGGGGAATAAGGGGCAGGATATTAGGAGTTGTTGCTGCCTATTTCCGAGGATCTGTTATTTCCTATTTATTAGGACTTTTAGGAGTTTGTTAGGGTGCCTATATATAGGTGTATCCATGCATAATATTGAAAATATGAGAGAAATGCATCAGTTCTTACTCTCCATAACTTTCACTATTACTTAATCCTGTCTCCAAGATAAACTCCAAAACCTGATCTTCCTCATAATCCAAACAAGTTATTTCCGCTCCAATAATTGGGGGCATTCTCTTTCATATAAAGACAATAAGTAAAAGAAATTTTGTTCTAGACCCAAAAAAAATGTGGACACAATCCAACCAGATTTCAGGAACCAGTTCACAGACTGAAGATAAAATCATGGCATCATATTCATTCACAAAATATACTGTAAGGAATTGCATTGGTGAGTGGTGCCATTAAGGAGTATAAATGCATAAGAAGGTGGAAGCAGCAGGAAGGAGGGATGACATATTTCAAAATTGTGTGCAGACCTCTTCTCGTTCAGCTTCCATTTCCTCATATGTTAACGCCTGCTTCTTCTCAACATTTTCCTTACTTCGCATGATTGTCTGTACAGTTCCATAAAATGATGAAAAAGTAAGCAACAACATTGACAATATATATTCCTCTTTATTCAAGATGAAATAGAACATTCAATAGAAACATTTTCCTTAATGTCCTCGATAGCCCCACCAAACGAAGCACCCAGAAAGGAGATAAAAAGAGACAGGAGAAAACATTTTTATTTTTATTTTGCATTTCATTTAATCAGGAAGGAGAGGGAAAAGGTAATAAAGACATTAAGACATCGCTCATAAGGTGCTGCTTATAATAATAATATATAACATGAACATTTACCTCTTTCAGCAGTTCACAAAGTTTTTTCATCTTGGCCTCCATCAGGGCAATTTCCATTGGATTTTCTTGGTTTGGAGCAGGAAGATGACCATTCTGCTCAGGCCCATGTGGTGTTTTCGCAAAATGCTTCCTATCTAACTTCGCAAGGGGCGTGTTCTGCACATATGGAAACAAATCATTCATCATATGAGAATTATCATCGGCTAAAGATGAGATTCACTTGTTGCAGCTTTATAAAACGGGAATGTGCCATCTAATCTAAAAATATAAGGCTGGATAAACATCAGAAAAGGATAAAATGGAAGGCACCAAAAGAAGGGACTAAAAAAAATCATGATGGCTGATCGATACCCCAGATTACAGCTACAACGACTCAAGATAGAAATGAAAATCACATATTAAATGTGAAACGAAATAGTCTCAGGTAGTAATGTACTATGACCAGGGTGAGTGCTACCAACGATTTTTTTCAATTTGTCATCAAGCTAGATAAACATTATACTACTCAAGGGAAAATATATACCCAAAAGCTTCAACAATCTTCTGTATCTTATAACTCCAACAAAGCCAGATAAATAGAATCTCAAAATTCTGGCACCACAAGCTTTAGTAAGTGGATGAAAAGAAAAGTGACTGCAAATATAATGGTAAGGACAAGGCGTAAACGGCAAGTTTGAGCCCGTCAATCCTGATTAATGATCTCTTTTATGGTTACACTAGCAATGGCAAGGGTGCCCAAATCACAAGGTTTGGAAGATATCGGAGTGGGAGTCATAAAAATTGATTGAATTTCAATTTTGACAATTGAGCTATATCTCAAGACTGATGAAGTGAACAAGACATCAAGATAAACAAATCACAATACCCTAAATGTGACCACAAGTTTGAAAAGATTGGTCATAGCAATAAAAACACAAAGATGGAAATATATATAATCAGGCTCTAATGTTGTAAAGAGGGTGCACATCATACCTTTGTAAGTAAAAGTCTCTCTGCTCTTTGCTGAACAGTTCCACCTGTTTTCAGCCCTAATGCCGCCAATGCCTGGAAGGCAAGGAATTGCAATAACAGCTATTTTGATAAGTATGAATCCGGGTCACAAGGCAGACAAATCAACAAAGAGGACATTGTGTCACTTTCACAGATGATGAACAAAACAGGACAACAGCTCAAAGCTCTTAGCTAACAAAAACACAAAAAATGAAACACATAATTACAAAGTGCTCAACATACACAAGACAGATGATGTCTTTACAGAATTGGGAAATTTTAGCACTAACCAAGGCTGTGTGTCAGGCACAGCAGAAAACAAGTTCTCAAGAAGAACACCAAAATAAACAAACAATTCAGATGAGAAAGTTGTATCAAAACATTTTCAGGAGAAGCACTTCAACAATGCAACTCATAGAATTCCTGCTTTGATGGAATTCTTTTTAAGGAATTTATTGGGGTTGTCTATTTAAGTGGTATGACCTGTGGTTGGTGGAAGATGGATTGGTAAGGGAAGGTAGGTTAGGGCAGTGGGGGATGTGAAGAGAGTCAGAGAATCTGATGCATCTGCAGGCTTCAAAGGGTATACTGAAAAAAAGATGATCTAAATGGATTTTACATTCCCCCAATTCCCTATTGGTTCCAAAGGAGTTTTGGGGTTGGGCAGTTGACAAACTCTCTCCCCAATACAAATGTCTACCAATATTAAGCACAACATATTATATGTTTCTCCCTCCGCATAAAACAATTTCTCATTCATTCTCACAGAAAAAACGGGGAAAAAGGAAAAGATGTAGTATCTTGATTTTATTTTTCAATACAAGCTAGAAATACATTCTCCCAGCAACTCAACTTGTTCTGGCAACAACTCAACAAATGCAATCCATCATTGTTGATATGTTACAGATCCCAACAAACCGGGAATAGCAGCAAAACAAAACCAGTCTCAAGAAATTTGGTAAGAAAAAAACCTAGACATTTGGTTACAATATAAAACCAACCTCCTTCAACTTTTCACCTCCCACTTCAATCAGCTCGTCAACTGTACTATAATAATCAAGATCGATTGCAGTAGGCTGAGCAGAAAAATGTTCATTGTCCTGTCCCTTATTCTCCCATCCTTCTACATTACCAACAGCCCATTGTTCCTCAAATTCAGCTTTTACCTGCCAAATGAACAATGACCATATGACACTATAAGAATTTAACTAACAAGAAGCCAACAGACGCTAACAACACTGATTTGTTTCCAAAAATCAGCAGTGCTAAGCAACCTATAAGAAAAACTGACCAATAATATTGCAACCAACTAAAATTGAGTATGCTAATGATATCTATTCAGATCTCAAAACCAAACATACTGTCATTAGGTAGCATCTCAAAGACCGTGCAAATAATGTCAGCATGCTTCAAGGCATTGGCCATTTGTCCATAAATGAGGAGAGGACAACATGAAACTATGTCGAACTTCTCAATATCTATAGTCTCAACTTTGATTGCAAAGATGAAATTAGAAACTATTATTGATAATCAAAAATCTACATCTTCGGTAAAAGTATGGTCCATAAAAATTGCAACAAAAAATATTCCTTGAAAGCAGCAGAATTACAGGACTCATTAACTCCGTTCAACTCTCAATTACTTACACTCAATTAGGGAAGTGTCGCAGCCTTTTGTTACATATTTAACCATAGAAGCAGTCAAACATGCAAAAGTTAGTTACACTAATAGTATTTTTTACTTATTTGAAAACTTTATTTCCAGTAAGTCTAATCCTGATTTGCAGTAAATAATAGCAGTATGCTGCTGCTGCCAGCATGTAACTTCCTCAAACTGCTGCATTTAGATTTTCAGAATGAAAAGTAAGGCAGCAGGTTTTTATCCAGAATATCAGTCTTTGTTTTAGGGAGATCAGAAGGTTCTATCTAATGAACCTTCATCAAAGTTGTAAATGTAATCAAAAGGGGAAAAAAAAATCATCTGACCTTCTGTCAACACTGATCTATTTTAATAAATTGTGACAATTGTGGACTCTCTCACTGGCCAGGGACCATAACAGTCTTCGTGAAAGAAGATAGAACCATAGCAAGAAAATTTGCAACTCACCTTTGCAAATATTCGATCCAGATCTTTTAAGGGTTCTGTCCGCTCAAAAAATGTTATTAGATACTCCAACAGATCAATGATGTATTCCCTGTACTGCCTGCAAAAGCAGATCACAAGCAAAAGAACAAAGCTTCAGCAAATTAAAACAACTGTGAGAGAATAAACGAAATGCCAGAGACTTCAAACTGTTACCTTGTCATCTTTAGTTTGCAAGGGATCTTTTCTGGCCGAGAAAAAACATCCAGATAGGCAGAATATTCCATGGGCTCGCCAAATTTGGAATTGATGTATCTGTTGTAGAATTCATGTAAGTCCAGGTATCGACCAAAAGCTTCCTGAGATTGCAGAGAACCTTATCAGATAACAAGAGCAACTTTAAACATCACATGACAGGGCACAAACAATTTTAGCTCCAAGAATATATCAGTAGCCATACTTAATTCACATAACATCTAAGAACCATCATTCATGTTGGTATAATAGAGAAACCCTCTTCAAGATGGTGTCATGTAAACAGCTCTTTTGGGTGAATATTTAATGGAACACCATGCGTCGAACAGGCATCATAAACAAAAACCATCCAAGAAATTCTTTCAGTACTGCAACTGACATCTTACTCGATGTTCTTCACCTTACACGACATGATAAACCTCAGATTTTATTCATTTTAAGGCCCATTAGATGTCAATTTCAGGGTTTTTTCTTGGTATTTAGTTTTTAGAAAACATGAACCAGTCTCTTTTTCCATCATATTAGTTAAAAAAAAAAGAAAAAGTAATTTCTAGATACTGTTATAATTTGAGTCACCAGCAATGCAACAGTACTGATGGTGGTGGTAAGAGATAGTAGTGTGGTGTGGTGGTGCTGGTGGCAGTGGTTGTGGTGGTCCGTGGTGGTGACTGTAAATGGAGCAGGTGGGATGGGGTTGATGGAGGTGAGCGGTGACCGATGATGGTGGGGGTGTGGTGGTGTTGTGTTAGCAGGGTGGTCGTGGCAGGAGCGGTAGTATTGGTGTTACAGGGCAGGGGTGGAAATGGTGGTAGTGGTGGTGCGGAGTGGGAGTGTTGTGGTGGTTGTGAGGAGGTGGAGGGGTTGTGGCGGCACAGTAGCATGGAATAAAATATCAGTTGAAACACCAATATATCCTGATATACTGTGTTTTTTTGCCTACCAATATGCAACATAGGAATGGCAACACATAAATATCGGCCAATACAATACGTTTCAACCAATATGTCATGATATTTATCGATATTTCATTTGATATTTGCTGAAATTTAACAATTTTTACCTATATTTGTCATTTAGAAAAAAAAAATACACTAAGTTAACCACAGCATATAATATATCATTAGCAAGACCCTGATACCGCAGCACTGCAATCTCACGAATGCAGTTGCAAGCGCAACTTTGGTTTTATTGCATGTGCAGTAATCATCGACACATCTTTTTTATCCAAAATTTTGGAAAGTACTTTTTCTAGTTTCTCAAAACTTGTTTTAAATTTTATGAAACAAACTAGAAATATAACCCAACCAAGACAAAGCCAAACATGTCACTTTCAACTTTTCAACACAAAGTTCGGAAATGAAAGCAATAACAAATTTTCCGTTTAACTTCAGGTCATCTTGTGTTCTCTGCAGAGCCATAGACCCATCCATACATCCTCAACTCTGCTAATGACAATGGAAAGGCATCATGGAACGATACTCAACTCCACACAAAACTAGATAACTGGAATAATGCATTCCTTCTAATTTGAGCAAGATCTTTCACAGTACCTCTCCACTGAAGTCAAGTATCACATCCTCTTTGAACATTTGTTCATACTCCTCTCCAGCATCAACCACGAGTGTAGCTGGATGACGTCTGTGATAATCTCGGATCTGCAGTTAGAGATTCAAATTGTAAATCGAATTTCAAAATTTTAGTTTTTAAACCTTCCTAACATCCTGCACATTTGTATAATTATGGGTGAAATTTTTCAAATTCAGAAGATCTTAACCAGATACGTGGCTACACAATTAAGCACGTGATAAGTGCCTCCGTACCCTCAACAACTAATCCCCTTATATAATAAAAACGATGACTTTTCTCCAAATCAAAGTCCGGACCTGCTCTCTATTTATCCAGCTTTCCAATCATGATTTTCCAGTCTTGCAAAGTGGGTAATCATCGGCCAAATTTCAGTTCCTCTAATTTTCTCACTTTCTCAGCCCGCAAGCAGAACAAAATATGGAACAGTAGAGTCAATTTCAACTAAAACAGTTTCTGGATAATTACCTCCTTCAATCTATCATAAAAAGCACTGAACACATTCGTACCAGCAGCCATCTGACCTCCAAGTGCTGCTATCTCATCTTTCCTCGCATTATCCTTGTCTTCATAAACATCGACCTTCAAAATTCAAAATCAAACAAACAGATAAAAAACTAAAAACGACACTCAAAGCCATCAGGCAATGATAAGGTGACATACAACAAGAATAGAGCAATTAATTACCAGCTTTTCGGTAGTCGTAATGATTTGCTCAATCATGTTACGAACTCGGTGGCTTTGCAGCAAGCGGTCCTTACTTGTAGGTGGTTCATTTTGAAGTTCCTTCGCTGCGAGACGCTCCAGCCTCTCGACCTCCTCGTGAGAAGCTCGAGTTACTTCTAAAAGCGTTGATGACATCGGCTTCTCGCTCTAGCGCAATTGGTGATTGTTCTAGCCTTCTAGGTTTTGCCCTCCGCACTTTGAGTGTGAGGGAAAATGATAGACAGAGAACCCAATAGTGTTCGTTTTCCTTCACCGGAGGGGATAGGGAAGAAGGCGGTCTGACCGTAGGAGAGGCTAGGATGGATACATATTCCAAGGCAGTAACAGCATACATTATATTACTATATTATAGAAAAAAAATTGTATATTAAGGGACAAACATTTTAAATCTGCTCCAATTTAAATAAAAAAATATTTTTAAGTTTATAATAAGAGAAGAGATGTTTGGATTTTATCTTAACGAAAAAGGTTATCTATTGGGGCATGGGGACCGAGAAAATGGTAGAGAAATCGTGATTCGTTTGGTTATGGGGATTAGAAGTGCGGGAATGAGAATTTTGACAGAGATTAAAATATTGTTGGTTAGTTTGGTTACGGGAATTAGAAGTGTGGGAATAGAAATTTTGGGAGAGATTAAAGTACTGCATTGTTTGTTTTGAGGGAATAGAAATTAAGTTGAGATTGGGAATGGGAATTACCAGTGTCAATTCCCATATATTCATTCCGGGAGGGGGGCTAGTATTATAATAGTGGAAATGGGACTTAGAAAATAAAATTATCAAAATAACCTTGTGGCATAAAAAATATGTCCTACTTTACTTCTAGAAAAACTTCCAGCCCTTCCTACAAAACTTTCGGGAGGGGAAGCAGCTTTACTTCTACAAAACTTCCAGCCCTTTCTTCATTTATCCTTCATTACATCTTCTTGTGCTGCCAACTTCTATGCTCATATAAGCTCTTTGTTGATCGCCTCTTCATCTCCTCCTTCCGGTGCTTTTATGAACCAGATAAATTTCATCTTCTCAATCCGTTCATTTTTTCTCTGTTTTCTCGATTGAATTTTGGTGATTTATAGACCATAATAATCCCTTAATTAAATGGTATCGGCTTCCAATAAACAATACTTCCCATTATTATTAACAAATTCATTCAATAGTTCATTAACATTGACGAAACAAAAGAAAAGGATGTAAGTTTCCAATATTATTTTGTTTGAATATAAGAACAAAGATGAGGGATTTTGTCTTAAGAACAAAAAATAAATAAAAGGAACTAAGACCTGGATTGGGTGTAGTGGTTCTTCATTTTTTTAAGCTAATTATTAGTTTTACGTTTATCTTAATTTGCTTATGGTGCTCTATTTGATATTGTACCGGTTCGTCATATCACCTACCAGAGTATATTATGTTGCATGTTTCAATTAATTTGGCATTTGTAGGTTTAATAATTTCATAATGGGTGCTTGAGTTATTTTTATTTCAAAAAAAATTGATTGTATTATTGATATTATTTATTAAGAAAAAGAAGGGGGCATGACTAATATATGATCACAGTTGCATATATATTAATTTCGATTGATGAATTAATTAGTGGTCTCTAGCAAGCCATAGATCTTAAACTCAATTCATTTTTATTGTAGTGTTCTTAATTTTTCTTCCTTATTCAGCTTGCATAATACTTAGCTACTTAAATATGGATAAACTCAATCAGTTATTAATATTATTTAGCTTGTATATCACTTACCGTTACACATGTAGCAACAATCTTTTATGCAAATTTGAAATTAGAGAGTACAAACTTTGTTATTCCATCAATAGACTTAATCACAACTCTAAGCTAGATTTTTTTATCCAAAAAGTCTTTTGTCACCATTCATTACCTAATATATGACAAGTAAGAAAGACAAAATAACTTGTGATAGATGATAACATCGTTGACATTAAAATGATTGTGGTAGTTTTGTTGGTTTCGTCTCATGTGATTTATTCATATGGTAGTTTTGTTATTTGACATAGTATCTTCTTATTGTTAACTACTATGCTTAAAATAAGTATGCATATTTGAAGCATGTGTGTGTGGATTATTTTAAGTATATATTGATTTGGTTCATTTTAATGGCAGATGTATATAAGATGGATGGAGGGTTGTTTACTATCAGAATGCATAATGGGGGCGCTTTTTAAAAAGATGGTGTATTAACTTATGTTGGAGGGCAAGTCTCTTTCTTCCGAAATAACGACACGGATAGAATGTCATACTTTGAAATAGTAGACATGGCTAGAAATGTAGGTTTCAATGATAGTCACAAACTATACTACACCATTACTGGCTACAGTCATGATGTTGGTATATATCAAGTCTACGATGATCAATCAATGCTATGGATGTTGAAGTTCGTCAAGTCCGACACCTTTCTGGATATTTATATTCAACATGTTAATCAATATGGTATTAGTGGCGGTACAATAAGTGATATAACCATTCAAGATATCAATATGGATGAGGTAAAAAAATGTACTTTCAAAACAAAAATCATACTAATGAACATATGTTGGAGTATATTCTTTAATGTTTTGTCTTTTTTTTTCCTCATTATATGCTTTAGTGTTGATGCATTGTGGATGCTAATCATTTGTGTTTTTGCTGTTGTTGTTGTTGTATGTGTGAATTGTATCTATATTCTGTATTTGCTTTATACACACACGCAAACATGGAAAATGATATAGAATTTGTTTTAATTTTATTCAAAGCCATTGCTTGTCTACCAACAAACAACGAACTTTTCAATCTTGAGATGGAGTAGGATGAAAATATTGTTAGTATTATATGTCCATATGGTTATGTTGATGATTTTGATTAGGTAGCGTAGGCGTAGGATTGTTAGAGAGCCTTCTTGGTATGATCCAAATATTCGAGAGAAACATTTATATAACATGATTGGTAGAAGTGATATCTTCTGTATTAAGCAACTTCAGATGGATAGACGTTGTTTTGGGATTTTGTGTTATTTGGTCCAACAAATTGGTGGTTTAAGAGATACTAGAAATATAAGTGTGGAGGAAATGGTTGCAATATTTCCACACATAGTTGCATATGATGAGAAAAATAGAGAAGCAAAGTTTGATTTTCAACGATCCCAAGAGACAATAAGTAGACATGTTCATGATGTTTTAAAAGCAATTTTAAAGTTTTGGAAAGTGCTGCTTAAGACACCACAACTAATCCATGATGACTGTGTGGGTGAAAGGTGGAAGTGGTTTAAGGTAAAATTTTAAATTGTATAATCTATGACATAGAACTTTTGACTTTTTATAAACTTTTAATTTTTTAATAAATATACAATTTGTGTTATAGAATTGTTTAGGTGCTTTGGATGGAACCTATATAAAAGTTAGCGTGCCTTCCGCTGATAAGCCACGTTATTGATCAAGAAAATATATAGCAACAAATGTTCTTAGTATTTCTACACCAGACATGCAATTCATTTATGTATTACTTGGTTAGGAAGGATGTAGCACCAAAAAATTAACTACTGAAAAATTTTGTTTTATTTAAGATTTAGCATAAGCAATTAAATCAAAACTTGTAATTTTTGAGGATGTTACCGCCGTGATTAGTACAAGCCCGACCCCCGGTCGTTCCCGTACTAACCACAAGGCTAAAGGAAGTTTACAACTATCATAATTTAAACTCAAAGTAAGACTTCAATAAAACATTAAAATAGTTATAAGATAGAAATCAGAGTGTGTAAAAAAGAGTTACAATCTATAATATATAGTTAAAGTTCATTAAAAGGAATAAGGTCTACACAATGATAAAAGTTAAATCTGGGAAACTCAATACAAAAACCACTCTCAATCTCCGTGTTAATTCCATGCTTAACACTCAGCCCTGCCCGGTGCCTTGTAAGCATCGAAAGCATAAAAAATAGTATCACCAACCTGTACAAAAGTCAAAGGGCCTTCTGCTCCTGGGAATGAGAAGCACCCATGAAACGGGTGGTTAGTACGCTACGTACTGAGTAAGGTAACCATGCACTAAGGCCAACACATAAGGGCACATAATACAAGCACGATTACATGACAACATACGATCTTTCAGATAAATAATGGCCAAGCTGTAGTCCAGATAAACTAATCCTCCCTAGAGAGCATGACTAACTCCATCTACGCTTATCCTCCCTAGAGAGCCCGCCCCATATCTTGAGACTTCTACACCTCCTAACTCGCCCCGACATCCTTTTTTTATTCCACTTGCTCACACTAGAGGCCCAACTCCTAAGTTTGTGGGTCAAGGCTCACTACCTTACACCTCCAAGTCCACTAGGTTCATCCTTCTCTGCCTCATACAGCCTAAACTGTTTTAACACCCCACACATCACAACCCTTAGATTCAACCCTCATCATCTCACTTTACTCCCCCAAATACACGTGTGACCACAAAACCCTAAGTGGCCACACCAAACCCTAGGTGGCCATACTAAACCCTAGCATCCTCCTTTCCACATGTCACCCTTCCATTTCTCACATTCCACTATCGCTTTCCTATGATACCCATGCTCACCCCACACATGATAATCCTCCATCTTCATCTCATACTCTACTCATCCTCATTTATTTTTCCTTTTTACCACCTTCTCAAATTCCCATGCAAACCCTAGATTCTCCCCTACAAAGTTTACCCACTCTTTTATTTTATTTAAAGTCCCTTTTTATTCTTCCACTCATGGATCATGGAATATATAGGTCAATCCCACCTACGTTGGTCAACTTACTTCCTCTTGGCCAACTTACTTCCCTTTGGTCATCTTACTTTTCCATTTTTTTCTTTTTCATCTTTCCATCCCACATTACCACATTAAATATCCTTACATGCATGTCCTAAAGGGCCACATCACATCACAATTCACATCATATACATATTATACACATGCCATAAGAAAGCACATGAGCATACCTCAACTCCAAGTTGCGCTACACATAAAACAGTTATAACAATAGCATAAGATACACAACATATCATTATACATGGCATCCAAGGCATAACACACATAAGGCCTTAGCTACACCCTTACCTAGTACGTCACCAGTCTTGGAGCACGTTCCTACGCCTCCTTAGGATTTTGACTGGTTTCACCTATAAGAGGGAAAAATTAAGGATTAGTTTCTCTTCTACCAAAAATACTATTATTTCCTATTTTATTCTAAGATTAAAGTTACTATTATTAAAGGAAACTTTACAAGTAAAAAATAGGGTTTTATCCTCAAGTTAGCCTAATAGGTTATTACTTGTCAAAATAGGTTTATGTTAACATGTATAGCCATATTTATATTATTAAATCTAATAGCTTTATTTCTTCTATTAATAGTATTAACACTAGTTATAGCAAAAATAACAATATTAATAATAATAGTAGTACTAATACTCCTAGTAATAGAAACCTTAGTATTTTTAAGGCTAAGGCTAATAATAGGGTTAGGGATAAAGTAATAATATAATAATAGCAATACCAACAAAATTCTAATATTGCTAAGGATAATATTAATAATAATAGTAATATTTGAAATAATGATAATATAAGGGTTCGGATATTTTTACCATAGCAGCAGCAGCAGCAGTAGTAGTAGTAGTAGTAATGATAATAATAAGGGTATTAGGAATAATATTAGCAATATTCGAATAATAAATAATAATAACATTAAGGTTTGAGTATTCTTTTTTATAGCAACAAAATGATAACATGCCAAATCTAGTATCAATAATAATAATAATAATAATAATAATAATAATAATAATAATAATAATAATAGTAGTAAAATAGGGTTTCGACCCCTTAATAATAATAATAATATTTCGGGTATGTAAATAATAATAAACATGATAAATAAAATAATAATAATAATAATACAACATAATAATAACAATATAAATATAATTAAAATGGATAAGACTTGCATAATTAGGGTTTAAGGGTTGAGAGGGGTTAGGGTGTCACCTAGGGTTGGTGGTGACTAGTGATGACGACGGTGAGGAAAGAGGGAGAAAAGGGGAATAGTTGAGTATTGGGAATAGGAGAGGGGGAATGAGGGTGGAAGTTGGGGTGGTTGTGGTTTCCGAAGTTGAGAGGGTCAGAATGGGGGTGATGGCGTAGCCAAAGGCGGTGGTGCAGGCGGTGGCGTTACGATGGCCAAGGGTGGTGGAAAGGGAGGAAAGGAGGAGGAGAGAGAGGAAGGGTAAAAGGAGGGCATGGAAAGGTAGAGGAAGGTCTATATGTGATTTTGGGAGGTGTAAGGGGTGGTGGTTGCGGTGGAAGTGGTGGTGAATGGTGGTGCAAAGGGCGGCAGGGGGTGGAGGTGTGGCTGATCCGGAAGGGTACTTTGCACGGTCAAAGTGGCTCGTGCAAGGCAAATCGAGGGTAGAGGGAGGCACTGTTGGGTAGAGGGTGATGCGGGGGCATTTCTGTGGGTGTCTCGGGCAGCAACGCTGGGCGACAGCAATGGGGTGGTAACCTGATCGGGCGGTGGCACAAGGGATGGGATTTTCTGGTCGCGAAAGAAAATTCGACTTTAGGGATGCCTATGGGGTATTTATAGATAAAATGGAGATGAAAATGATAGAGGGAAGCGGGAAAATAGGGGCAAGTGGGATAGGCACACCGACAGGCGGTGGTAAGCACGCGTGAGGAGAGGGGATGGTCGATCAGACAAGAAAATCAGCTAGGAAGAGAGGGAAGGGATGGCTAGTTAGTGGGGCGTGGTTGCTAGTGGAAATCAAGCCACAGGTTGGGGGATTTGCAAGTTGCGCATCGGGGAGGAAGAACAAGGAGGCTGGACCGGGCGGTCTAGGAAGAAAGGAAAGAAAGAAAAAGGGGAGGGGGAACCAGCAGTCGGTTGGGGGAAAAAAGAAGAGGGACAAGGGCCTTGGGCTGCGTGGGATGGGGAAAATGGGAATTGGGCCGTAGGCTAGCTGGCCCAGGTCAGAGGAAGGGGAGGGGAAGAAAGAAAAATAGAAAGAAAAGGAAGGAAAGGAAAGGAAAGAGAAGAGAGGAAAAAGAAAAGGGAAAAAAAGGAAGAAAAGAAAAATAGGTGAGTTGGGGGTATTTAAAATATTTTGATATTTTGATATTTAAAAATAATAAAATTTTAAATAAAATAATAATTAAATTATCTTTTTTGGTTAATTTAGGATTTTTGATAGATTTTTCCTAAATTTCATTTTAATTAGCAAAACACTCAAAATTTTCCTAATTAAATTATTTATTAATTTCTCCTTGATTTGCCTTAATTAATTCCCTTTTATTTTAATAAAATAATTAATTTAATTAATTTTCCTAATAAATCCTTATTTTGCCATAATTTTCTAAATTAGAGTTTTAGGGTATTTCAAAAGATCTGCAATGGATGGAAGGATACTTCGAGATGCTTTATCAAGACCAAATAGTATTAAGGTTCCTTATGGTAAGATATTCCATATGATTAGATGTTTTAAATATTTTAAAGAATATTTACCAATGGTGATATATAAATATGGAATTTGTAATAGGTTGTTATTACCTTGTTGATGCTGGATACAAGAATTATGAGGGATTTCTCGCTCTATATAGAGGTCGACATTACCATCTACAAGAATGGCGTAATCCACCAACTGAAAAAGAATAATTATTTAACATGAAGCATTCATCAGCAAGAAATGTGATTGAGAGGACTTTTGGATTATTAAAGATACGTTGGGGCATACTTAGGAATCCTTCTTATTACCCTATTGATACACATATTGAGATTATTTTAGCATGTTGCTATCTACATAATCTCATCTGACAACAAATGAGTTTTGACCCATATGAACATCAACTAGATGATTTTATAGAACAACAAGAGTCAAATGAAAATGCAATTGATTCTACAGAACCATCACAACAGTGGACTCAATAGAGGGACAAGCTAGCTCAAGATATGTGGGATGATTGGAGATCTAGAAGTTGTACTGAGTGATGTTTGTGTTTTATCCCCTCCCTCCCTGAAATTGTTAAGTACTTCAATTTCTTGTATTCTTTTTGTCAAACTATGCATTAAAATGTTGATTGAAATTGCACTTTTATTTCCACTACTTAATTACATTATTCACCATTTGTTTGACATTTTTATACATTAATATGCATTAATACTTATGTGTGAATTAATGTTTCAATAATATTTGCATTCTTTATGTAATTATGTATTAAGGATGTGGATAAGACAAATGATAATATAAGAATACAAAAGAAAAGAGAAAGAAGAGTATGGACCGTAGAGGAGGAAGCATTACTCATTGATTTTTTATACGAAATGAATCATTCTGGTTGGAAAGTAGATAAGGGTCACAAGTCTGGTTACCTAACACACATTGAGAAGGAGGTTGAAAATTAAATGCCCAAAGTTAGGTTGAAAGCCGACCCATATATTAAATCAAAAGTGAAGATTCTTAAAAAGCAACTTTCATATATTTTGGAAATCCAACAATTTGGCAGCGGCTTTGGTTGGGATGATGAGAAGAAGATGGTGACAGAAGACAAATAAGTATTCAACGAATGGGCAAAGGTATAACAATCATTAATAAATTTTTGATTATTTGTGTTGTATTTTTGTTATAGTAATTAATGAATATTCTTTTTTTTTTTATATAGAGTTGTGATGGATCTGCTCTATTATATATGAAGCCTATGGTGCACTATGATAAGCTTTGTGAGATATATGCAAATGATTTAGCTAAAGGAGTGAAGGCTAAAGGTCCCGGTGAAAAATTAGAGATTAATGATGATCAATCTACTACGAGCAAAACTCATGCTACTAGCCAATCTAGGGATGAACCTCCTTTTCAATATCAAGGTACCGACAGTTAGGGCTGTTCATATTATCCGATATCTGCTTATCCGATCCGATATTCGAAGCGATCCGATCCGAAAAAACAAATATCTGATCCGATTTATTTTTTCAAATCAAATATCCGATCTGGTCAACGAAAAGTCAAACAAATCAAATATCTGATCCGACAAATACAAATAATATCCGATCCGAAGAAAAAATATTTATACATTTTTTATAATTTTTTATTATATATATAATTATATATAAATAAGTATATAAATTTTACTTAATTTATTAGTTGGACCAAAATTTAATTTACTCTAAATTAAGGTGAAACAGACTCACTTGGTCAGCTTTTAGAAGATCAATTCCAACGGCAATGAACAGTGCACAGCACACAGTCAGTAATAGTATGCGTAGTTGCGTACTGTAGCACCAGTGCACCACGCGGTACTGTAGCACCATGGGTCCACGGGCACGCTATTTGTAAAAAGAAAAAAAACAACCTGTCGGGAGTCTCGGGACCCCGACCCCCCTTCTCTCTCTTTTCTCTCTTCTCTCCCTTCTCTATTTTTTTTCCCGTGGCTCCCTGCTCCCCCGACTCCCTGCTCCAGTCCTGCAACCCTAACCGCCGCCCTCTCCCCAGCTCCTCCTCCCTGCTCCTCCTTCGCTGGTCGCCGGCCTCCAACTAGTCGCCACCGTAGCCAGCCACAACAGTAGCAGACTAGCAGCAGCAGCAACGGCCGAACCTGCAGTAGCAGCGGCGACAGCACAGCAGCAGCAACGCGTAGGTCGTGCCGCCGCCGCCGGTCACCGTAGACGCCTACTGACCACCGGCGAGCCATCCTCAACCTCCGGCACATCTTTCCCGGCCTTCACCTGCCTTGATTTGTTAGTTTCGTTTGGTATAATTTCCGAAAAACCCTAACCCTTGTTTTGATTAATTGGGTATGAATTAGCTTATAAAAAGCTAAATTGATTGTTTGATTATGTATATATGTGCTGTATGATTGTTTGTCAGTTCGGATATTTGCTGCAAATCGGATATTTGTACAGCAAATCAGATATTTATCAAATATATTTGTGATTTGGTATTTTTTTTATATTTCAAAGACTATTCGGATAATATCGGTTTTATTTGATATCCAATCCGAAATTTCGGATATCCGAAAATCGAATATCCGAAATTTCAGATCAGATATCAAATATCATTTTCAGATATCCGAAATTTCGGATATCCGGTAATCGGATATCCGAAAAATCGGATATTTGAACCGTGAACAGCCCTACCGACAGTACTCCCAGTTCTTACAAGCAATCTAAAAAAATAAAATATACGAAAGTGGATTCTCTTGAGCTAGAGTTTGGTCAAGTATTTAAATCAATTGCAAGCTTGTTAGAAGTCGAACAGAATAGGTTGAAATTCGAATAGGAGAAATTTAAATTTGAACAAAAGAGATTCAGATTCCAACATGAGAGATGTGAAAAATAAAATGAGTCAAATAGAAAGCAAATGTTCCGAGTTCTAAGCACATTGCTTGGTCTTACTCGTGAGGAAGTTGTTAAATTTATTTGTCTCATCGGTCAAGATGCTGCAAAACTATACCTCTTTCTCAATGCACCCGATGACTTCAAAGCCTCAATTGCTCGCTAAATGATCGATAATTTGAAATAGTTTTTTTGGAAAGGGGTTCTTAGTGACAGGGACTGATGAAGTGAGAAATCTTTACTTGTGCTTGCTACCACTATGGGTGGTTATGATGTCTATTATTTTTTATGTTAGTTACAATCAACAGGAACAACTAATTTATTGGGGGTTGAATTCATAGTTAAGAATGTGGTTGGTCTTGTGATCTTCACCTAGTATTTTTTTTTGGACTAGGGAGGGTCTATTTATGTTTGTGAAGTAGATGTTAGTTGCAAGCAAGCACTTAAAGTGCCACTCAGATGTAGTAGTAGCTTGATTACTAATTTTTTATGAAACTTTCTAAGTTACCTTATCCCAGGGGTGTATGGTTAATATTGTAAATACTAAAATATAATATATAATATGCTTGTCTTTGATTTAAAAAATAAGAAAGGGGAGTTATTTAAATGAGAAATAAATAATTTTCATGTAACAACAATTTACTATATTGTCAATACAATTGACTGCATTAGTCTGATCTTTATATTTCAAATTGCAACAACTAATTTCAAAAGTTTCAAAAAACAGTTGATTATTCATATTTTAGTGGATTGTATTTCCAATACAGTGGATTATTTTTCCAATACAGTGGACTATTGTTATAGAGGTAAAAAGTTAAGGCTACAAATTTTTTGGATTAAAATTACAATAAACTGAAAAGTCACTAAAGTGGATTGTATTTCTTCATGGATATATTAATCATAATTATTATTCTTATTATAATAATTTTCACTCCTTAATTATAACAATTATATTAAATAATGATAACAATAATAATAATTTATTATAATAGTTATACTAATAATCATACGAATAATAATAATAATATTATTAATTATAGTAATAATATAAATAATATCAATAATATTATTAATATTGCTATTAATAATAAAAATTATCATTATAATAATTATATTATTAATAATTATTATAATATTTATGAGAATTATATTAATAATATTAATTATTATAATAATTATCTTAATAATAATAATGATGATGATGATGATGATTATCTTTATAATAATTATAATTGTATTATAACTATTATTATAAGTATTATCTTTATTATACTTCTAATTATTATAATAATTAGTTATAATTAAAAATATAACAATAATTACAATAATTACAATTATAATAAATATGATAATAATAATAATTGTAAATATTATTTGATATAATAATAATAATAATAATAATAATAATTATTATTATTATTATTATTATTGGATCCGATCAAATCGGATCGGATCTAATATAATGTTATATTATCTTATCTGAAATTAAGGTAAGGAAAACAAGGTCGAATATTGGAAAAACATAATAATAATTCATTATACATACATACATACATACATACATACATAACTAGAAACATTATAAATATAAGAATGTCATTTTTATAAATTTATGACTATATTTTTGATCTCATTCCCACGTACCAAATATAGGAAACTTTTATTTTCAAGTTATTCCCAAATTAATCCAATCAAATATTGAACATGAGAATGGAACTAAATAAACCCATTCCCACTTTTTAATTCTCATTATCATTCCCACCGCTTAATTCCCAAACTCCCATTTCCATTTACCAAACAGGACATCGGTGGCTTTTATGCTATAAACAGGAATGGATCGATGGATTTCCTCATCTTTGTTTTGATATTTTATTATTTTCTCCTAATATATTGTCACACATGCAAAAATTATTTATTAAAATAATATTATTTTTTATAAGTACGATATTTAACATATTGTAAGCACATAGATACTATTACATTTATCAATACTTATTTGATATACAAATTAATTTAGTATACACTTATGTTATTATTTATTTAATAATTTTACACAAAAATGTATATTTCTTAAATTCTATTTTTAAATTAAAAAAAAACTAATAAAAAAATTGAAAATCTAAAATTAAGAAGTAAAAACTATAATTTTAATGTCCATATTTTTTCCTTTTAATTTCTATAGTTAGAGTTAAAAACTATTAAAAACATACTTGAGTAAGAAAAGAGATGTTTGGATTTTATTTTAATAGAAAAAAAAGGTTTTCTATCATGATGCGCTAAAAAAAGAAATGGTAAGTCTTTATTTAATTCTAAGAAATTTTTGAAAAAAAAAAATCAAAATAATTTTTTTAACTTTCCTCAAAGAAAATCAAATAACTTATTTTTAATAATTTGATTCCTTATTATTTTTCTATTTCATTATTTTATATAAACCAAACACCCAAAAAAAATATAGTTTTCTCTTTATTTATTTGTTACTTTTCTTTAAAATTTCCAAAAACCAAATAAGACATTAAGGAATTGGT
This sequence comes from Tamarix chinensis, assembly GCA_030549775.1. NCBI lineage: Eukaryota > Viridiplantae > Streptophyta > Magnoliopsida > Caryophyllales > Tamaricaceae > Tamarix > Tamarix chinensis. The sequence continues at coordinate 62,674,086 of CM060178.1, read as the reverse complement.
GGTTCTTATGATCTTATCCCATAAACCATTGGGTTGTAGACCAATTGGTTTCCCTTTCTCATTTCAAAGTTTCCTCTTCTTGTATCACCATGTATAAAAAAAAGGGGGGATTCTCTATGAAAATGATATTATTTTCATATAAGTATGATATTTAAATATTATAAACATATAAATACTATTATATCTATCAATGCTTACTTAATATACTAATTAACTACAAATTAATTTAAGATACAAGTATTTTATTATTTAATTAATATTTTAACAAAAAACTATTTCTTAAATTATATTTTTTATTTTTTTAAATAAAAAAAATTAAAAGCTAAATATTAATAATTAGAAACCATACTTTTAATTTCCATATTTGTGATTTTTAATTTCTATAATTTTAGAATTAGAAACTAATGCTGGATTAACATAATTAGAAACTAATGCTTGATCAACTTTTTGTCATAACTTTTAATTCTTGTATTCCTTTTAAGTTTTTGGTTTTATTTTCAATAATTAAATTTAATTTATTTAAGTTTTTAAGTTTTTACATTTTAAATTTTGGATTTTGGATTTTTTTTAATTTTTCAAAATTCTGTTTTTATTTTATTTTTGGATTTATGAATTTTATTTTAACTTTTACTTTTAAAATTTTAAATCTTCTATTTAAAAAATAGAAATTAAGAAAATATAAAAAATAGTTAATATATTAAATAATTCATAAAATTATCCTATATTAAATATTAAGTAAATATTAATAAATTTTATTGTGTGTATGTGTATTTATAATCTGTAACATCTTGTATTTATATAAAATTAATATTATTTTAATGGATAACTTCTTTAATTGAAATAAATCCAAATATTTCTTCTTTTATTGTAATTCAAAAACATTCACCAAATATTTCTCCCTCACTTCACAATTTTTTTCTTATATTATACATAAATACATTCATATACCATATATTTTAAATAATCTTATTTGAATATAACATATTTTAAATTTATTTTTATTTTAGTATTATTCTATCAATATTTTTAGTTTTAGATCACTGAACTTCAAATTTTGATATCTAATATTTTTCCAAGATGAATTTTGTGTGTGTGTGTGTGTGTCATCTTTTTAATAATTTTATAATTTTTGAGAATTTTATAATATTTTAATATTTTTTTAAAAACCAAACAAAAGTATACAAAATTCAAAAAAAGAAAAAAAATAGCTTAAAATTTTGAATGCTATAAAATTTACCATTTTAGTAATTTAAGACTAAAAATATTAATAATATGATATTAAAGTAAAAAAAAATTTAAATGCATGGTGTTTAAATAAAGTTATTTGAAATCTAAGGTACTTAAGTAGAACCAGACCAAATATTATAGTAATCAAGTGGATTTTTTCCTGGTTAAAAAATATATGTGAGACTTTGTAAATTTTGATGATAACATATAATTTAGTAAACTTACTCTATATATGTTAATTTATTTTATAATACTATTATCATTTCAAATTTTATTTTTTATTTTTATTTTCGATTCATAATTTTTATTATTATAGTTTCTTTAGTGTTTTTATTTTAAGAAATGCTTTCCTAGTTTGAATTTGATTTCAATATGGATAAATGAAAAATGAGATTTATTATCTGCATATAAGAATATATACTCATTTTATGATGATAATTGGTACAATGATATCAAGAAAGCTAATATTGTTGACATTTTCTTTAAATACAATTCTAATATATATATATATATATATATATATATATATATATATATATATATAGAGAGAGAGAGAGAGAGAGAGAGAGAGAGAGAGAGAGAGAGAGAGAGAGAGAGAGAGAGAGAGCACAAACAATTATGTTAAGATCGTATAAGACCAATTAGTCAAACCAATGCATCGGTGATGGTAGGGCTGTAAAAGAGCCGAGCCGAATACCCCTGGACTTGGGCTCAACTCGTTTAACTAAACGAGCATAAAATAAGGTTTGAGCTTAACTCATTTAATTAAACGAACGAGCCGAGCTAAGCTTTTAATGAGCCGAACTCACGAACCAAAGGCAAAAAAATGAATCGAGCCTTACTCTTTCGAGCTTGGGCTTAGCTCGTTTAATAAACGAGCCCAAAAGTAAGGCCGTCATTTAGCTCATTTAACTAAACAAACGAGCTGAACTAAGCTTTTAATTAGTTGAGCCAAGCTGAATACTGAACTGGCTTAGCTCATTTACAACCCTAGTGATGGGTGACTAATTTGGTCTAGATACAACATTGGACTAGTTTTACACAGAACCCAATAAAAAATGATAAAACCATTTATTTTTTCCTTCAAAATTTGGCTGCTTCTCTAAGAGCTAGTCATATTAGTTTAATAAAAGACACTTCATATTATGTACTCTCTTTCAACTTTAGTCTTCTAATTAAAGGGTAGTACAATAAATCCTTAAAATTCTTCACTTAATGTAAGCATTAACAACACATCCCAACCCTTCCCCTTCTTCCTATAATTTTCATAATAGTAGTGGTGGTGGTCACAAATGTACAACCAAATAGGGTCTCCAAAATACCAAAAAAAAAGGAAAAGAAAAGTAAGAAAAGAAGTATGATGAATGTTGAGACCACGGTGAGAAAGCTACACATTATAAATTATAAATGGTTAGAGTAACCCTAAAAGTAGATTAGGTGAGGCCATAAAGGTCTGGGAGTTAATCACGAGGGAGGTTTTTATTTTGTTTTATTTTATTTTAGGAGAGATAAAAGATAGGGGCATGTAAAGTTTTTCTCACTTCTTTGAGGGGGAGAAGGGGTGATAGATAGGGAATACGATAAGGAAAGGGAAAGTGATTGGAGTGATGTTATATCTCTAGGTTGGATGGTTGGAAAGGTATCGTAATGCCTCATGTGTGGGTATGGCTTTGGGTCAGGGTTGTCTTATATATTCCCCTCATGTAATAAAAAGAAAAGTAAATTATGATGTAGCTTTTGGGATGTTTAGGATTGGATTAGATTCTTGATTTGATAATTACCTTCATGCGCTACCCTTGGTTTTGGGAAATGTTATGGTCGGGTTAGTTGGCACATATATGAGTATTCTACCCTTTGGGTTATGGATTATGTTATGGTTGTTTTGGACATACTTATGATAGATTAATGGTTTGTTTATGCTTTGAGTAAAAATGATGGTATGCTGAGCATATGGCCTTGAAGATGTACATGTTATAGCATGTTTATCATATCTTGTTATTACATGATCTCCTTGATGTACCTCCTATGTGCTCAACATGAAGTTTGCATGTTGAGTGTTGTGTAGTGGTTTAAAAAGTACCATGGTATGGATGGATTTCATTTTACGATCCCTTGCCTATTCAATGGGAAGTTGTGGCTTTACAATATTACTTTGAGGGTACAACTTGATGGCTAAGGTTTGGGATTAAGAGTTAGGACTATTCGTGTTTGCTCTAGCATCTTTTGTTCTGGCTATCCCTAGACTATTGTGTCCCTTTTGTATTTCTTTTCTCTTATAGGTTGTAACTCTTTTAACTAATAACTTTGTGTGTATCAAAACAGTTATAATGTGTAATGTAATATCCATTTTACTTCTTATGATTATTGTTCATAATTTAAGCAAAACAACATTTTAACCTCATTAGTTAGTGTATGAATGATAGAAGAAATATGACTCTTTTCGCTTTAAAAATTAACTCTTTTAAGCAGAATAGTATCCCGCATTTTAAATATTTTAGCTTTCATAATTAACTATTTAAAAAAAATAGTGCTAAAAATAGGGGTTTTACAAGTACCATATTGTGTAACCTTCGGACATCCCTCACTCTAAGTCTTATCTTAAATCTATAACTCCATACTCCATAGCATACACATCATTTGCAATGTCATCACCCTCAAATGCCTTATATACCACATCATGCAGAAAATGTAATATTTGTACACGAGTATTGAGTAAACCACGCATACACATAGAAAATAAAATACACACATAACAAGTATACTCATGGCAAGAATCATAGGATAACATAAATCAATTCATGTAATTACAAGGTAAGACATGCTCGCAAACAAGAATTATGTTTGAGATTGAATAGTTACTTAGAGAATATCATATTATACTATTACAGTTAGACAATTCCCATTTATATCAACGTAAATCTTTCCCAAGTCTCCATTATTGATGCATCACTAACTCAGATATACGAAGGTGAGATAGCCATACCAAAGCACAAAAGCAACCAATATCCTCCCACTAACCACCTTAATCATTGAATCTTTAAGTGTGAACACTCACCAAGAGGTTCGTAGAATTCTATTAGAGTAAATATAGGGCCTTTGTTGAATTGAAGTCCCTAAAATAGGAGGCCGGTACTAGAGACCAAAACAAAGCAATAAGTCTCAATTATTCCATCCTACACAACATCTAGCTAATCAACCACATTTGGTTCAAACTTAGTCTAAGCCAACTGAAGTGTTAGTTATAGAGAAGGGTAAGGGTGCTATGTTTGAAGAGGCTAGTCCTTCTCTACTAAGAGAAGCAATTTGGACCCACATCACTGACTTCTTTTTGGTTCCTCCAAATAAAATTGATAGAGGAAGGAGGATCTAGTGCTATAACCTAATGAACATTACCACATGGAATATAGGGGGAGCAAATGCTTCTCTTAGACAAAAGTCTCTATGTAAATATTTGAAGTTGCATGCTATTTCAATATTTGCTCTTTTATATACTAGAATCAAATTCTCCAAGCTTATAATAACTCAAAGGAGAATATCCCATGCCTTTAATGTTGGAACTAATCACCATGATCATCGTAATGGAATCACTATTGTGCTCTAGAATACTAATGAAGTGAAGATTTCAATTCTATAAGAGGTTGATTAGTAGATGCATTACCAAATCCTAAATCCACTAAATCATGGAGTTTTAGAAGTGAATTTTTTTTATGCTTTCAATACAGTGAATGCTGAAGAAAATCTTTGGAGTGGTTTGCATAAAATCAGTTAAAATATATCCAATCCTTGGGAAGTGATGGGTAAATTCAACATTATTGTGCATTCAGATGAAAAGCAGGGAGGTTTCTTGCATTTAGGAGATATGGATGATTTTATGTAGTCTGTACAAAGGTATCTATTAATAGATTTAGGTGCATATAGACCTATGTTTTCCTAGAGTAATAAGCAATCCCCTCCTAACTGAGCACAATGTAGATTAGATAAAGGCTTAGGTAATAATCTTTGGTTCCAGAAATATCCATATGGAGAAGTTGAGGATAATTACCTTTCTGACCATTATTACCCGATTACTAATTTGAAAGGTCGAGATTTTATAGACATGAAACCTTTCAAATTTTGTAATCATTAGACTAAACATATTAATTTCATGCCTATGGTTTAGAAGTCTTAGAGCCAGATAATGATTTTCCCCACAATATTAGTTAGTCTAGAAAATGAATAAGTTGAAAATTGATCTTAAAGATTTCAATAATCAATTATTTTTCCATGTTTTTAAAGAAGTTGAGAAGGCAAGAATTAGCTGGCATAAAATTAAACAAGAACTAGTTAATGAACCCGACAACTTTTATTTAGCAAGGGAGGAAAGAACGTCTAGAAGTGTATGGCCGAAAAAAATCTAAATCAGAAAAAAAATGAATAAAAGACTCAAATCCACTACATTAAGCTTGGAGATGAGAATAATGCTTTTTTTCCATGCTAAATTGAAATAAGGTCAACACTTTCACTCCCTGAAATAGTTGTCATGGAGGCAAAGCTGTGAAAACCAAACCACATAATTAAGATGTTACTAATAATGTTGAATGTGATGTGTACCTTAATGGAAAAGAAGACTTATCCCATCTCTTTGTGTGTTGTGTGGTGGCTAAGAAGCTCTAGAGGAAGATCTTAAACTTGTTACTTTTACCCCATTTCTTTATTTCTTGGAAAACCCGTCTTCAATGGATGAACTAACTAGAAGAGACCAAGGGAAGACTCAGTTATGGATATAGTTTTCAATGCAATCATTTACAAGATTTGGCAAAATAGGAATAGCATTATATTCCAACAAAAATAAGCTTTTATTATATTGTCCTTCATCAAATTATTTCTAAAATCTTTATTAGATATAGTGCAGTGAGGATATAAGGATTCATAAGTACTTGTAATATCTAAACCATTGGTAATGTTGTAGTTCTTCTATAATGTGTGATTGATTGTATCTATTGGGCATTTTGATGTATTGATTTGCTTATTTTGGTAATGAAAATTTAATTAATTACCCAAAAATTTTGATGTACTACATCTTACTCTATTTAACTCTAAGGACTTAATTAGGGGGTATACATACTTATGGATTAGGTGTCATTGTTGGTAGGGTACTGTATGTCTTTGTGTACCAGTGTGACGATGGTGCCTTTGTATCCTTAGGTTGATAATCGGTAGGATACTATGTTGCACTTATGCACCAATATGATCGGTGTACATTTGTATCTCTAGATTCGTGATCTCCCCCTAGAGTAAATAAAATGGAATTGTGTGATAATTAAATTGAAAGACACTAATCACTTCTAGTGGAACACCACGTAGGTCAAGACCATATGTAGTATATGTACCGATCTACTAGTTATAATAGTGGTCAAGAGCATTCTGTCCTAGATTATATCATATGTACTAATCTACTGGTTATAATAGCGGTCATAAGCATTCTAACTTGGTTTATATCATATGTACCAATCCACTAGTAATAGTAGTGGGGTCCCCAAACCTACGTAGATATAATTCAAGAGATGATTAATACCTAAACTAATGGTTTAAGTCCAGATAATAATGAACAAACTATTATGATTTGTTGATGTGATAGTAGTGGCCTCGGTGCCTACATTGTCAGGTGAGTGTATGGTGTTGTATTGATGGGCCTATAGGCCTACCTTCGAGTTGAATGGTGGTGTGTATGGTTGAGTATGATGTTGGCTCTTTAAATATACTACAAAGAGCATTGCTTGGATGCTCCCTTGGTAAGTTCTGTAATTTCTAAGTGAATGAACATTTGTGACATATAATCTTAATGCATGTAGCCATTCAAATGTTTATTCAATTTGGGTTAGATGTGTGATCCCATGTTCATGTGTTTGGTGTGTGGAAAATGATGTGTTACATGCAAGCCCTACATATTAGTCTTGTATAAAGGAGTTATTCAATACCATAGTACTGAAGGGTTCTTTTCATAAGCCCCTATTTATTCAATAGTTAGTGACATTTGCAGGTTAGCTCACAAGCACCATTTGAGATTTACTCTCGAGTTAAGAGCGTAGGACTATCCAAGAAGGTTTTTCTTAAAACTCTTATAATTTTTTTAATTATTTTAATTGTATCCACTATTAGTGGATTGTATTCCTTGTAATTTAACCATTGTGCTACTATGTTTCATGGTTGTAACTTTGATTTGTGTAAAGTACATTTCTAGCCTTAGCACTTGATACCAAAACAGTGGAGGGAAATCAGTCTAGTACTAAGTGTGACGGTAGCATCCCCAAAATTTATCATATTTTCTATCGCTTATAATTTTTAAAAACAAAATTTTTTGATAATGAATTTTGGAGGTGTTACACACATTAGGTAATATCAAAAATGTATAGAGCTCATACCTCTTCTCATAAGGTAGTTAACCCAAGAGAGAAATTATAACTAATATGGGATCTTTCTTATCATGTTTTAACTAATTTTCACCCGTGTGATGCACAAAAGTGAATGGTGGAAAATATGTTCATGTGGAAGAGAAAGTACTCAAAATAATATATAAAACATAAATATCATAACACAAATTATAAAAAATAGAGCTAACAGTAACTTATATTTTCGAATACTTTTTTCAATATAACATTATTTTTTTGTTGATAATTCAATCAACAATTATTACTATTGCTTGAAGTATATAAACTTCTCCAAACAAAAACATAAAACACCAAATAATTGTAATAATTAATACACCATCCTAGTGCCCTCAAAACATAATATGACTTACAAAACTTACAACCTTGAAGGCACATAACTAGTAGATATGCATGTAACTAAAAGAAATAATAATAAAAAACTAAAAAAGATTGCTATAGTACATCAAGTCATCCATTAGTTACATGTTACATAATTGGAAAGCAATAGACACTGCAAGAGATCGTGTGTACTGCGATGATAATTGTCGTAATTGAAAGCCAAATTGTCATCGATATTGAACTGTAGCAAAGACTTGTCACTACTATTGAACTATCGTCGCCAATAAGTCACGGTAACAAATTCATCCCTAGCAATGTTTTTGGCGACAACATATATGTTGTCGCTATAGGTTTTATAGCGATGACAAGAGACGTCGCTGAAACTGTATACCGTGAGAAGTTAATTCAAAATTATGTTAACTTTTTTCAAAATTTTAAATTTTATAGCAATGACATGTGGTCACCATAAACCTTTCTAGCAGTGACATATATAATATTTTTCAATAAAAAATAAAAAAGGAAAATATTTTTTGCTACGATATGTCATTACTATAATTGCTTATAGCAACAATAGTTTTTTTAAAATGTAAAATTTTATAATGATTAAAATACAAGTACACATAGGCATATATTATTTAAAATATATATATGAAAATATAATTATAATAAAACAAATTTAAATATATTAAATGTTTTACATAATATAAAGCATTGTCTCGTCTACAACTATAATAAAGTGTACTTAAAAAAAGGCTAATTCAATCAAGCGAAGATACCATCCTCATCATTTTCTTCATCTTGATGTTGAGAAGGCTACAAAGGCTAAGGAGGGATGTATTGCATTATATTATTTATGCATCCATCCATATGATCCATCCTAGCGTTGTTGCTTCGAACCTGCTCCAATATTTCACCAATTATGGGATTAGGTTGGGTGGTAGTAGATTGAGACGTGTCAGGCTCAAATTATGAAGTATGAATAGAGATAGAGGCATTGGACGAAGAAGAGCATGCCACTATGCATCCAACACCTTTCCTAAATCCTTGATGCCGACCTAGAACTGCATCGACTATGGCAATCTCATTGACTGATTGTGGTTCATTGCTTGAACCTTCCTTCGTTGTCGCTTTAGTTTGAGATTTCTACTCATGAAGACTAAACATTTCTTCATATGATTAAAAATTTAAGAATGAATTATTTTAGAATAATTTCTAAAATAATAATGTATAAAATTAAAGTAAAATACTTACATAACGTTTCCTTGAGCCATCAGAGATCCACTCCCCATTTCTTGTGTGTAAATCTTTGTAAGTTTTAATCTTTGATGACAGTTGTTGGGTTTGTGGATTAGACTTTCATTTTAGTAATAAAAAAGTAAGTAATATTATAATAACATTATAACATAAAATATCATTAAAATATGATATTCTATACCTTCTTATGTCGATATATGGAGATAGATATTGAACCATGGAGACATGGATCAACCAAATTTACCCTCTTCTTCTTTAATCGTGCCAATAACAATGAAGTGAAGTTAATAATGCATTTTAATATTTGTTTAGGGTTTAGGTTATGGTTTAGGGTTAGAGGTTAGGGCTAGGATTTGGGTGTAGGTTAGGTCTAGTGTTTAGGGTATAGGTGTAACACCCCAAAATTCACTAATTTTTTTTAAAACGGAAGCAATTAAGATAGAAACACTTAAACGTGTGAATTCTGGGAATGTTACCGCCACACTTAGTACCAGACCGGTTCTCTCCAACCGTTCTAGTACCAAGTGTTAAGGCTAAAGAAAAGATTTACGTTAAATTCAAATTAACAATTCATAAAAGGATTCGAAAGATCATACAACAAAATCAGAGTACGAGAAATTAAGAGTTAATTACAATACCCTTGAAGTTTCAAATAACACTTGTAACTTCTAAATAGAAATAAATTTAAACAAGATAAAACCCGATGGGTCAAATTCCGGATTGCCTACTCACTCAAGTCAGGCCTGCCACCCAAAAACAGTCTCTGATCTTAAACCTGCAAAAGAGGTCTGTTCCCCACCATCAGTGGATCATCACAGGACCCATCAACCAAGGTAGTATTAGTACGGGTCCAGTACTGAGTAAGGTGACTTGATCACTAAGGCCAACACACAAACACATAAATCATGCAGAACATAGAAGGGCATAATTACCAACACAATGACATAAGGTGCTTACGACCATCCAAGTAAGAGTATAAGGCCCGATTGTAGACTGGATTAGTTTTTAAATTAATCTCTGATCAGAACTCATTTTACACCATACTTTTTATCAAGTCCATACGAGTACGGGAACTCCACTATTTTAGCCGGTGGATCGGTCGCAAGGGTAACATACCCTGCCACTATTTTAGCCGGTGGATCGGTCGCAAGGGTAACATACCCTACCACTATTATATGCCGGTGGATCGGTCTGGCCCCTTCTCGCACGGTGTTCCTCTGTAAGTAATTAGTATCTTTCCCATGTCTTAGCAACTATAGGGTTTGATTTTGTTGAGCTCGGGATCCCTCACTATTATTGCCGGTGGATCGGTCGCGAGGGTATATGCCCTGCCACTATTATAGCCGGTGGATCGGTCGCGAGGGAAATATTCCCTGCCACTATTATGCCGGTGGATCGGTCTGGGCCCGGCTCAACATCTTTCACTTTACGTGATTAATGTCTTAAGTATCTTATTCAAAGGCTTTCACCCTAGACATGCATAAATCATCACACATAACAAATCATAAAATTCCACCATCATAATTACACTTTATCACCACATACACATGATAACACAAAGACCCTAATCAAACACCACATACCTCAATTAACCACAACAAACCATAATTCAGTCACCTCCATACCCTTATAATGTCTTACGTATTATTTTTCACCCAAAACATTCAAACACCCAAATAACTCTTCTATTTCCTCCTTTACATCCTAAATCAACTTTTCACACGTAAATTTCACTTCCATGCAAACACTAATCGTTCCATGCAAACCTTCGAACCTTTTTCATGTAAACCCTAAAATTCCACGTGAAACCCTAAATTCAACCATACAAACCCTAATACCACCATACAACCATCAATATCACCATATAAATCCTAATACCACCATACAACTATAATTACCACCATACAAACCTTAATATCATCATACAAACCCTAATACTAACATGCATCCATTAATACCACCAGGCAAGCCCTAGATTCTGTCATACAAAACCATAAATTCAATCCAACAAAAACCAAAGATTCACCCATACCAAACCCTAAATTCAAACCATAAAGATTCTTCCATACCAAACCCTAAATTCAAACCATAAAGATTCTTCCACATAAAATCATAAATTAGAATCTCCCAAGGAAAACTATAAATTGAATTCCCCCAAGCAAATCATAAATTTGATTCTCCCATATAATATCATAAATTACATTTTCCCAAATAATACAAAAAAAATAGATTCTCCCAAACAACCATACATTTGATTATTCCATATAACCTCATAAATTACCTTCTCCCAATTAACAGCCTTATTTAAATTCTCCCAAACAAACATAAATTCGAATCTCCCATATAACATCATAAATTACCGTCTCCCAAATAACATCCTAAATTAGATTCTCCCAAATAAACCATAAATTCTGCTCTTCCACACATAAAATCATACATTAGATTATTCCTTATAAAACCATAAATTTAGGTTAACTCAATTCCCTTAATCAAATTCTTTCCCCATCATCCTTTTTCATCCTTCCCCTCACACAAACCACATCGACTTTCGCACATACACAACACATATCATCATACATAATTAATACACATACCATGCACAACATACTTCAACTCCAAGTTATACCACATATAAAATGTTTAATTATAATAAACACTAGATACATAACATGCGAAACACATAATGCACAGAAGCACATAAAAGGCCTTAGCACTCCTTACCTAAAACGACACCGATCTTGGAGCGCGCTCCCATACCTCCTTAAGGTTTTGACTGGTTTTACCTATTATGAGAGAAAAGCTAAAATTAGACTCTCTCCTATCAAAATAATATTAAACACTAATTTAATATAAGACTAGTTTTTTGATAAAATAATAATAACAAAAATACCAAAATAATATCAATATTAATATTAATAAGAATAATAAAAATAGTAGAAATAATAATAAAAAGGCATTAATCAAAAATAAAGTGAAATAAGGGCTTCAGACCCTTTACCAAAATAATACTAAAAATATTATTTGTAAATTACATAACCAAATTCAGAAATAATAATAGTAATAATAATAATAATAATAATAATAATAATAATAATAATGATGATGATGATGATAATAATAATAATAATAGTATTTATATGTAAATAATTGAAATAAAATAATTTAAGGGTTATAAAAATAGGGAAAATAGCTGAGACAGTCTAGGGTTCAACCAAATGTTGGTGGGGATAGGCGGCACCGGCGGTGGCGCACGGTGGCGGCGGCGGTGGCCGGAAAGAGGAAAGAAAGAGGGGAAAGTTGCATGCTGGGAATAAGATAGGAAGAATTAAAATGGGAGCTGGGGTGTTTTGAGTTCCCTAGAAGGAGAGAGACAGAATGAGGGTGGTGGCGGAGCCAAAGGTGGCGGCGCACGGCGGCGGCGGTGGTGGCCGAATGGAGGAGAAGAAGAAAGAGAGAGGAGGAGAGGGAGAAAGAGGAAAATAAAGGTAGGGGAAGGTAGGGCAGGGTCTGAAGCACATTTTGGGAGGAGAAAGAAGCGGCTTTAGCGGCGAAGGAGGTGGCTAAGGGCGGTGCGAAGGGTGGCGGGGGCTGGAAGACAGGTTGGCCGAGAAGGAAAATTTGCACAGTCAGGGAGGATTGTGCAAAAATAATTGAGGGTGATGAATGTTTTGGTTAGCTAGAGGAAGATGCAAGGATTACACTGGTAGCTGATGAGTTCATATTTTGACACATTTTATACCCTTATAATTTTAGTTTTTGGTAGTTTATTTAGCTAATATAGGGAAATAATTATCGTTTTATACTTAAGTGGTAAAAATTGCATAAATTTTATTATTTGAGCTAAAATGATATAAATTAAGTAAATTTAGAATAAATATTATTTATTAATATTTATCAAATTTTATTTTGCAGGTTTTGTTTTAAATAAAAAAAATAAAAAAAAACCTTTGGACCAACGGCCGAAGGCCGAAGGCCCAAAGGCCAGCAAACGAAACAAATAGGGCACGAGACAGTCAGCGTCAGGGCTGACGTGGACGGAAAGGGGCCGCCCTTTATAAATAAAGGAGGGCGCGGACGCAGAAAAAAGGCGGGACTAGTGAGGCGACGCAAGGAACAGAGCCGTCAGGCTCTAACAGGGCGGACGAGAGAGAGAAAGAGGCGCGGGACGAGAGAGAAAGAGGCGCGAGCGCGCGTCACGCGAAGGAAGGAGCGCCGCACGGAGTTCGAGGCGTGCAGCGCAGCACTTCGACAGCCGTCAGCCAGCGACGAAAAGGAAAAAGAAAAAGGATTTGGCACGGAAATAAAGGCAAACAAGGAAGAAAAATAAGAAGGATTTAATACCCGGTAGAATTTATTTCAGATAAAATTTATTTTTATCTGAATAAATTCTTGATCTTTAATTCAAAATTAATTCCGGTTATTTCTTTCTCTTATTTTTAATTTATATTTTAGATATATATTTCTGTGTAATTAATTCTTTAATTATGAGTGGCTAATTATTTATTATTAGGGAATAATTTGAAACCCTAGATTATGGTATGATTTATAATTTTATTTTCTTTGTTTCGTGAGATTGTTTCTTGACTCTAAATTAATTGCTATCGTTTATATGTATGATTCTGTCCAGTATAATTTATTTGGTGCATGCCTTGTTCTGGTTCCTCATAAGTGACAGTATGTAGGATTATTTGCCTGCGAGGTGGCCATCTAAATATACTAGAATTTATGTGTATAAATTGCAGCTAGGTTAGATAACAATTCACCTAATCGTTTTGTGATTCTAACCGAAGTGGTAAAACGTTTCGATACGTGTGGGTCAAGAATAGGAAATACAGCTAGACATGCTTTTTGTACTAGTCTGGGTACTTAGATTGACAGCCTTCCACTTACACTTAATGCATTAAATCTAGTTAAATATAGGAGCCGCTTGTTGCTGCTATACTGCTAGTATTTAATAGGGTTAATATTGGCGCTTTGTCGTATTAATTTAATTAAGGGAAGTAATATAAGGTGTATAGACCTGCTTTTGGTGTGCAACTTGGTCGATCTCTTTCTCACGATTAAAAGATGACTTAGAAATAAATATTATATCTCGATCTAATCTAGTGGTGGATTTTTATTTCCCTAACATATTTCTCCTATCTGCTAGTTTTCCATTATTTTCCATTATTTTCATTATTAGTTTATTTTATTTTATTTAATCCTTTTATTATTTTATTCTTATTTTGATAAACCCCCATTAGTATTTTTATTTATTTATTGAATTTGTGTTATTTAGGATTTTTATTTTTAGTTTTAGTTTAAGCTAGTTAATTTTTGGCGCCGTTGCCGGGGATTGGTAACTTCACCTTTATTTTGCTAGTATTTTTAGTGTGTTTTTATTTTTAGTGTTTTTTTTATTTTATTTTTTCTTTTAGTTTTGTTTTAGATTTTCTTAGGAGTTTTGGTGTGTTTTGTTATTAACCTTTTCCTTTGAAGTGTTAGTATTTCAGGTGGCTATGAGAGGATCCTTTGGTTATGGACAACTTTACTCGAATCTTAACGCAAGAGTAAATGAGGTAAGTATGAGTAGTCTTGAAGATAAACTTAACAAACTCACTACTCTTGTTTTGTAGGTAGCTGAAGCTAGAATTATTAGTACAAGTGGAGTGTGTCATACGCAAGGAAATCCATATGCCTACCATGAACAAGCTATTAGAGGAGGAGGATGGACACAATCTGGTGCTCAATCTTTCAATGGTTTTCAAGGACACGATCCCTATACAAGCACATACTATTCGGGAATGAGGCATCAACCCAACTTTGGATGGGGGATGAATGATCAGTATCAAGTGCCATATCAAGACCCATACATGCACGAATATGAAGCTTCAAAACATTATCAACATCCTCAACAAGATTCTTCTCTAGTTTCAGAACCCTCAAGTTCAGAAAAAATGGATAAGATTCTTGAAGAACTGATATATGGTCAAAACCAGTTGGCAGAAAGCCAAAATCAACTGATACAAATGAATGATCATTATTCAGTGCCATATCAAGAGCCTTACATATGTGATTATGAAGCGTCAAAACATTATCAATATCCTCAACAAGAATCTTCTCCAGTTTCAGAGCCTTCAAGTTCAGAAAAAATGGATAAGATTTTTGAAGCATTGACAAACAACCTAAATCAACTGGTGCAACGTCAGATTATGCAAAATGAAAGGGTGTCAGTGATAGAGGAGAAAATAGGTTATATGGTCAACCTAATGAATCAACCACAAGCACAAGAAGAGCTCTCTAGTACTTCAATTCCAAATTCAAGTGAGAGTTATGAGGGTGATGATATCATATCTGAATGTGAGGATGAGCTAGTTGAGGAGGTTTCCATGAAAAACATTGAAGAGCAAGATCAAGTGGAAGAAGAGCTTATAAAAGTAGAAGAAGAATCTCATCAAAATGAGGATCAAGTGAACAAAGAGAAGTATATGGTAGACAAGACTATCACTTTCACCTACCATATACCATCTTTGAACATTTATTCCCCACTTTTGCTTGGAGATGACCATGAGACACAAGGTAAGCCTTTGGACCACTTTGATTTTATTTATGCTAACCACACTCCTTATTTCCCCTCTTTTAGCAGGTTAGATGGATCCAAGAGTGAAGAGAGTAATCAAATCACCTCGGATACATTTAATAAGAAGCGTGATGCTCCAAAGGAGAGGTTATGTTGGAAGGATGTGTTTAAAGATTTTGAGATGGGAAAATATATTCTTCCTTCAAGAGAGAGATCACGATACATGGACATTGGGCAAAACATTCTCTCTCTACACACGAGCTTAAACTCTATGCTAAGTAAGTTACGTTCTTGCTGGATCAAATCTTTCATTAAATCTAATATTTTGTCTTTTTCTTCCTTGCAGGATAAAGATGATCATCACAAGGAAGGATTTGGTGAAGCAGCTCTCAAGTGGACGTATCCACCTTGAACGAGTAAACCGAGATCATGTCAGGCTGAAGACATAAAAACAAGCGCTACTTGGGAGGCAACCCAATGTCATAAGGGAGTTTTCTATCCTTTATTTATTTATTTATTTTAGTTTGTTTTCTCCATACTTAAAATTACATGTTTCTTTAGTTGTTTACACATTGAGGACAATGTGTGATTTAAGTGTGGGGGTGTATGTGTTTTATTATTTTCAAAAAAAAAAACAATTTATTGTTTAAAAAAAAATTTTTTTTTTAGAGTTTTAGAGTGTTTATTTTTTTAGAGTTTTTAGAGTGTTTAGTATTTTTAGAGTCGTAGGAACCCTTAACTAGTTAATGAGGAATATATTTTTGAAATCTAATGGAAAAGAGGATCATGAAATCGAGATAAAGTAAGTGGAGATTTTTTGTGTTGATTTTGATATAGGGAACACATATCTATGTGCCTAAATGTGAATGGAGAAAGAACGTGTATGATTTTCTAACCACCGACATGGCATGTTGAGATTCATCACATTCCTCAGTGATCATTTGAACCATATGTACTTTCTTTTTCTGAGCGAATTTACACAAAATCATCTACTATTTCTTGGCTTCAAAATTTCTTTGTAAACCTCATATATATTTAATTGCTTTGATCAAATTATTTGCCATAGATCTTGTAATGGACTATAGAAATTACTAGAACTTACTCTTGTGCTAGTCGAAGCTTATAGTCAAAACATGCTCTGATTGAGAAAATGATAAAGGCAGCTTAGGAATTTTTCATCACATGACCAAAGAGCTTAACCTAATTTGTGTATCCATGATGCACATCCTATGGTAACCCTTTGAGCCATACAAGGAACAAATACTTTTCTTCATTACCTACATTGAATAACCGTTGGGCCTTAATATCTCTACCATTGCTTAAAGCTAGTGGAAGGAAATCATATCGTTATGGATATAAAGAATGGTTGTGTATGTGTGTATGTGAAAGAAATATATGTAATTATGCTAAGAAAGGGGATTGGTTATGTTTGGTGGAAAAAAAAAATTTTGAAAAAAAAAAGAGAAAAGAAAAAAAAAGAGAAAAAAAAATGTTAGGAAATAAGGAAGAGAGGGAGTTATGGAGATGATGTTGAGAACGTTCTATTCATGTTCTATTTTGGTGTTAAGTTGGAGATATGTATCAATGATCGTTGATGTGGAGTTATGCTTATATTTTATCTGATTATTAGATTCCACTAGCTCTTGACCTTTTTAGCACCACACACCTAAAATACTCCATACCCTTCTTTACCTTAAACCCCACTACAACCAATAAATAAGTCCTATTTGATTCTTAAGATGAGCAGCCTTTGATCTGTTGGAGATTAGTCACAAGAGTTAAGCATATGGTTTGGTGCATTTGGCAAATATTTGATATCTTTCATGAGGTTTTATCCACAAGAATATGAGCTTTCTTTGTTTATATATGTGAGTCGTTTGTTATTTTTATCATCTTAGCTCACATACATGAGTGTTTCTAAACATTTGTAGCCATGAATCTAAGAGAGAGAAAATAGAGGGTATCCATAGTGAGGATGGATCTTGATGTGACTAAGGCGTGGTAGATTTTTATCTATAATATTGATCTGTTCATACCTGTCATGTTTATGTGTGAACCATATGTTGAAATTGATTCTTTAAATCTCCCAATGCTGAATTTTGATTGATTGCTAATCTTGACATTTGAAAGTAAAAGATTCTGAGACAAAAATAGTTAAGGGTGTTATGTATATAAGTTTTAGTTTTAGTTTTTATTTATTTTTATTTATGTGTGATTTTTCATTTTATTTGTGTGTGATTTTGTGGGTATATCATCTGCGAAACCCTCACGAGACCTTACTCGTCCTCGATGGGTGACCTAGGGGTTTAAAGGGCTTGTTACACATGCTAAGTGTAATCGTGAGACCTACGAAAGTGGCTAGTTAATTTAATTTAATTTGTTTAAAGTAATAACTTGCTTGAGGACAAGCAAGAAGCTAAGTGTGGGGGTGTGATGAGTTCATATTTTGACACATTTTATACCCTTATAATCTTAGTTTTTGGTAGTTTATTTAGCTAATATAGGGAAATAATTATCGTTTTATACTTAAGTGGTAAAAATTGCATAAATTTTATTATTTGAGCTAAAATGATATAAATTAAGTAAATTTAGAATAAATATTATTTATTAATATTTATCAAATTTTATTTTGCAGGTTTTGTTTTAAATAAAAAAAATAAAAAAAAACCTTTGGACCAACGGCCGAAGGCCGAAGGCCCAAAGGCCAGCAAACGAAACAAATAGGGCACGAGACAGTCAGCGTCAGGGCTGACGTGGACGGAAAGGGGCCGCCCTTTATAAATAAAGGAGGGCGCGGACGCAGAAAAAAGGCGGGACCAGTGAGGCGACGCAAGGAACAGAGCCGTCAGGCTCTAACAGGGCGGACGAGAGAGAGAAAGAGGCGCGGGACGAGAGAGAAAGAGGCGCGGGCGCGCGTCACGCGAAGGAAGGAGCGCCGCACGGAGTTCGAGGCGTGCAGCGCAGCACTTCGACAGCCGTCAGCCAGCGACGAAAAGGAAAAAGAAAAAGGATTTGGCACGGAAATAAAGGCAAACAAGGAAGAAAAATAAGAAGGATTTAATACCCGGTAGAATTTATTTCAGATAAAATTTATTTTTATCTGAATAAATTCTTGATCTTTAATTCAAAATTAATTCCGGTTATTTCTTTCTCTTATTTTTAATTTATATTTTAGATATATATTTCTGTGTAATTAATTCTTTAATTATGAGTGGCTAATTATTTATTGTTAGGGAATAATTTGAAACCCTAGATTATGGTATGATTTATAATTTTATTTTCTTTGTTTCGTGAGATTGTTTCTTGACTCTAAATTAATTGCTATCGTTTATATGTATGATTCTGTCCAGTATAATTTATTTGGTGCATGCCTTGTTCTGGTTCCTCATAAGTGACAGTATGTAGGATTATTTGCCTGCGAGGTGGCCATCTAAATATACTAGAATTTATGTGTATAAATTGCAGCTAGGTTAGATAACAATTCACCTAATCGTTTTGTGATTCTAACCGAAGTGGTAAAACGTTTCGATACGTGTGGGTCAAGAATAGGAAATACAGCTAGACATGCTTTTTGTACTAGTCTGGGTACTTAGATTGACAGCCTTCCACTTACACTTAATGCATTAAATCTAGTTAAATATAGGAGCCGCTTGTTGCTGCTATACTGCTAGTATTTAATAGGGTTAATATTGGCGCTTTGTCGTATTAATTTAATTAAGGGAAGTAATATAAGGTGTATAGACCTGCTTTTGGTGTGCAACTTGGTCGATCTCTTTCTCACGATTAAAAGATGACTTAGAAATAAATATTATATCTCGATCTAATCTAGTGGTGGATTTTTATTTCCCTAACATATTTCTCCTATCTGCTAGTTTTCCATTATTTTCCATTATTTTCATTATTAGTTTATTTTATTTTATTTAATCCTTTTATTATTTTATTCTTATTTTGATAAACCCCCATTAGTATTTTTCTTATTTATTTATTTTAGGTTATTTAGTGTTTTTATTTTATTTATAGTTTAAGCTAGTTAGATAGAGGTGAGCCCTCTCAATCCCCGGTTTAGAACGATACCCTTATTTACCAGTGCTACATTTGACAACAAGAGGGTTTAAATTGCGTGCCGGCTACAGTCGCACCAGTAGCCAGGGATGGCGGTGAAGTTGGCCTGAGGCGGCGGTCGAAGCGTCTAACTGGGCGGCAGTGGTTAGGTTGGAGAATTTTGGGTAACAACCAAAGCTCGATACAGAGCTACTTACGAGGGTATTTATAGGGAAAATAAGATAGGGTAGGGTTCTTTGGGCTGACTAGTAGATAGGGAAGGTAGGGTTTCGGTCGCCGGTGGCGTCGTTTGGCCGGCGACAGCAAATCGGGGCAAGGATGGGTTGGCGGAAAAAGAGAGAGAATCGCGCGAGGAGGGGAGAGTTGGTTGGGTTTGTGTGGTCGCCGAATCAAGGGGAAGAGAAAGGAAGGAGAACGACCGGTCAAATGGCGAGGTCGCCGGCGAAAAACCAGGGGGTGAGCGGCGGTGCAGGTGCTAGCGTCGGGGCTGGCTGGGGAAGAAGAAGAAAGTAGGGAACCGGGCGGTTCGGGAGGAAAGAAAAGAAAGAAAAAGGGGGCAGACCGGGCCGATCGGCGCGAGGGAGGAAGTCATTTAATGAAACGATGCGTTTTTATGAAACAATAAACAAAATGCAGCGCGGGAACGACGGGCGAATGATGCAGGTAACGTTTAATGAAACGTTGCGTCCTGATGGAAAAACCATCAAAACGCGGCGCGGGGAGGGGGACGACGGAAGAGCCAGCGTCGCGCTGCTGGGCTGGGCCGAAGGAAAAGAAAGGAGAAGTGGGCCGCGGGAGAGGCAGCCCGAATGAGGAGAAGAAGAAAAAAAGAGAAAAAAAAAGAAAAGAAGAAGAAAAAAGAAGAAAAAGGAAAGAAAAGGAAAAAGGAAAAGAGAGAAATAATTATGTTGGGTATTTAAATTAATTAAAATATTTTGGATATTTAAAAATAATAATATTTGAATAAACTAATATTTAAATCCTATTTTAGTCCAAATTAGGATTTTTAAAAGATTTTCCATAAATTCCTTTTTCATTAGCAAAACACCCTAATTTTATCCAATTAAATTATTTATAAAATTAATTTGAAACTATTTTATTCTTCTTATTTTAAATAAAATAATTTATTTATTTAATTTTTAAAATAAAATGCTTAATTAGCTAAAATACCCAAATTCCTCCTAATTAAAATACTTATAAATCTCTTCTTGATTTTCCTTAATTAAATATCCTTTTATTTTAATAAAAATAATTTATTTAAATAATTTTCTAATAAAACCTCATTTAAATATAATTTATAAAATTAGAAATTTTTCGAGGCATTTTAATAGGGATAGGGCTCAGTGTCAAGGTTTGGGTTTAGGGTTATTATTACATGGGCTTAGGGTTTTGGTTCTGGGTTAGGGTTAGTGTTAGGGGTTAGATATAAGGGATGAGAACAATATCTTTCAGTTATCATTTAAACTTGTAGTTTTCATTTGATCATCTCCTATATATACACACACATCATTTAACAATTTTTTAAGTTATAAATATTATATTACTTAATGAGACGAAATACATAAAATATACTATTATGTTTACCTTTTAAGTGATATATTTTCTTATACTTAATTTATATTTTGAATATTTTTTTATACTTAATCTATTGTACTTAATTTTTCATTTTTATTGCATTTTATTATACGTAATTTATTATTTTTATATATTTTCTTATAATTCATCTATTATACTCAATTTATTTATTTATTATATATTTTCTTATATTTAATATAATATATTTAACTTATATATATATATATATATTTACTTTTCTTAATTATACTTAAATAAATTATTATATTTTTAAGTAGAAATTATATTATTATTATACTTAATCTATATGTATTAACTTATATATATCTGCTTTCCTTAAATATACTTAAATAAACCTACATATATAGGTCAATATATATAGATTATGTATAATAATAATATATATTATACTTAATCTATACATATCTACTTTTATTTATTGTACTTATATCAAGTATTATCTTTTTTAAGATAAAATTATATTATGTTATTATTAATGTATTTTTACATCTTATTATTCTTAAAAGTATTATCGACTTTTCTTCATTGTACCTAATATATATCTTATTATTTTTTTTTAAAATTATGTATCTAAAACTACGAGACATATAAACTTAATCTTTAATATTTTTACTATAATATTTTTATAATCATATTTAATTACTCCAAGTGCCCACATAATTTAATTTAATTTTATTCCAATTTATTACCTTCATATCTAATCTAATATAATTATATACTAATACAATAAACAAAAAAACTAAAATAAAGAACTAATACAATCCATTATCAAATTATCAAAATTCACAAATCAATACCACATATCAATATCAAAAATCACAAAAAATGCAAATTAATATCACAAATCCATACACTTTACTATGAATTATGAAATATATATATATATATATATATATATATATATATATATTCATTAATAACAAAAAAAATTCTAATAGTGGTGGAATGGAGTAGAGGTCAATGGTGGTAGAGGGTGGAGGCGGCGGTGCTCCAACAGCCTTCCGGCAGCTTCTGCAAAAATGAAAAATTAAATTACTTATAAAATAAATAAATAAAAACACACAAGAAAAACAAGAAAAAACCCAAACACACACCCTCAAGAAATGGTGAGAGGCTGTAGTGGTGGTAAAACTAGCGGCAGTGGTGGTGGCCGAAAACTAACCTTAAAAACCAACAAAAAATACACTAAATACTACAAACACTTTATATAAATAGTTAATTCACAAAAAAATAACAAGAATGAGAATAAATTTGAGAAGAAATTCCAAGAGAGATGACCAAATTTGAGAGAGAGAAGAGATAAACCAACGTGGGAGAAGAAAGATTAGCGGAGACGGAGGAAAAAAGAGTTTGTTCTGACTTTTTATTAAGGTTTATAACGATGACAATTGACGTTGCTATAAAGGGTTTCACAGTTCTTATTTAAAATTGTAGTTTTCATTTGATCATCCCCTATATAAACACACACATCATTCAACAATCGGCATTGCTATAAAGAGTTTTAGCTACGACCAAAAATAATAACATACATGACATGTGATGCATGACGCTGCCATAAAGCTTTATAGAAACAACACATGTCATTGCTATAAATTTCGTTGACTCAATTAAATTTTATGAGAAAATGAATTGCTAGATTTTTTAGCAAAACTTGTCGCGGTAACAGAGAGCTATAGGGATGACCTTTATCCCGCTAGAAACCTTTTTGGGGAAAAATCAGATGACGATAACTTCCCTCCAATTATTCAGTGTCACTACTGTATTTGTAGCTATGATTTTTCGTCGTTGTATTTCTTTTATGGCAATGATAGGTTGTTGTTGCTATAGATGTCGTCGCTATATGCCCATTTTCTTGTAGTGAGAAACCTATTAGCCTAACCTAATGGCATAACAAACCTACACACCTCATAATAGAGGCACAACTCCATTCCCATCACTATAACAACAAAAAACTAGAGTATAGTAAATACTTGACACACTATCTTGATCCAAAACTATGGCAAAAAAGTTATAACTGAGTAATAAAATTTTTCATTCTCTTTAGTCCTTACTTTACCAAGTAGTAAGCCACATAATTACTCTCTTGTCCATTGCAAACTACTTTAATCTCCTTTTATTAAGATTGAAGTTGTTCTTCTAAGATCCCTCTAAATCACTATTAAGAAAAAGAATACAACATTAGTTATTAGAAAAGAAATCAATAATATCATTAAACTTTCAAGCTAAAATTAATTAGAAAGATTAAAAAATATGAAGAAAACTAAGGGAATACTAAATAAAATGTTATTGATACACCATATAGCTTATGGAATATCATTCACCCGCTTTGAAAGATAATGCATTGAATAAAATTGAGTAGAGCTAATGGGTGACAACTACCTCCTTAACCACCTACAGGAGTATATGTCACTATACCAAGGAACACACACATATATATAACAATTATTTACCAAATCAAAAGAATAATAAAAGTTGAAACATTTTGGTATACTAATGTAAACTTATCAAAAAGAAAAGAGCAAGCCTTTCCTGTCTCATTTATATTTCCTATTATTTCTTAACTTATGATTTGACCTCTCTGTGTACCTTTTGAACTTTCCATAGAGTATACAATAAAACCTCTCAAGGTAGGAATTTTGAGTATTCATGATATTATTACATTCACTTTTTGTTAGGCTTAGATTTTTACAAACTTATAACTTAGATTGCAAGCAAAATGTCCTAAAATTTTAACATCCTACATAGATACTATGCTCTAAGCAACTTTTAGTTTGGATAAATAGTTTCTTCATCAATTTGAACTCTCATTTTTCTCATCTTACAATATTTTTGAAAGGAAACACAAGTTGATGTGTGGCAAGATTGATGTTTTGGTGAATGGGGTGTTTTATGAATGGATTAGGATCGAAATAATACACATTGATAGGCTTAGGCTAGAAGGTTCAATGAAAATGTGTGAAGTAGATGGAATAGGGTTTAAGGCTTCAATGGTTGTGGTAGGTTTTATTGTGGGTTTAATATATTTGTGGTTTTATGAACAATCACAAAGTACTCTAATTTAATGTAGTCATAATTAAAATATAATTTTTCTTAATTATTCCTCATATATGACATAAATCTTATATTTTGTTAGAAGGTTGTTAGTAACTTAACTACTAAGGGTTTTTAGTTTGTTATATTATGTTTTTATCTTTTTTTATTGTATGATAATTAGGGACATATTTGTGTGATATGTCTATATTTAGATAGTTTTCTTTATTGGTGAGGACATTATAAAATATAAGGTATGTGAAACCTTTGTATTGGACGATAATATTAAGCAAAGTTAAATTATATTATAGTTTGAGTTTTTAACTTATTCTCTTCGTGATTTACTTCTTATTATTCATTCTTTAGACAAAAAATAATATAATTAAGAAAATCTCTATTTAAATCTATATGAGCTAAATCAAACTTTTTTGTGAGTTTTCATATGACCACAAACATATCAAATGCATGCCAAAACCTACCACAACCATCAAAACCCTAAACCCTAATTCATATTGAACCCTATAACCATAAACCTATCAACATGTGTTATTTCCACCCTAATCTATCCATAAACAACCCATTCATTAAACCATCAATCCTATAGCACATCACATGCAACCATAATAGTTTCATCCATGCCGATACTCTTACCACAAATTTGAATATTGGTTGAGCATGTGGCATCATGTAAATAGCATGTCTTGAAGTAGGTGACTATTTGAAGTTTTTTTTATATTGTATTTTTCATGAACTATCCCACCTTGTGTGTTTATCACACTATAAGTAGTAATAGACGTGTACATACAAAGCAATCTAAGGTTGAAGTCCTGATGTATAGAGTATAAAATGAAATCAATCTAAGGAGATTATTGATTCTACCTTTATACCTTTTCATTTATTTGGCTAAGATAATTAAAAAAAATTTGAAATTAAATCATAAAATTTTCACTATTGTCCTTAGCTACCTGGAAGATAAAACCATAAGTTGTTGAACATTTCCTTCATTATCAAGGGCTTTGGCAATAAAGCGGGAAAAAAACAACACTATGGCAAAATCCACAACTATAAGATATTCTAATAAAGCATACCTTCACAAATGCACCCAAGGTCATCACCGACCAACACAGAAACCCAAAAGAAACATGTAAAAAATGAAATGTCTATTGGTGACTAACAACTACGAGAAACAAGAAATTATAAAAGCAACGATTAGGAATGGTTCAACTAAATGAGTTATAAAGCCTAATCAACATCCATGTGCATATATAAAATATTTCATGTAGGTAAGTTTGTAAATAACAAAAAAAGAAGAAGAAGAAATAAAGATACAAAAGAGCTTACTAAAAAAAAATAGCATGGTAATAATTCAAAAGCTTAAATGTAGCTTCATAAGTTAATAATTAAACATGACACACATATTGAGGATGGAGTTATTAAATCCAAAAGGGCCTCCTTCAATTTAGTTTTAGTCCTACAAGTTGTCTCTAGCTTAAAAATAGTATTACGCATCATAATTGAAAGCAAGTAAGATCTTTAATTTTTCTAATATAATAATACCAAATAAGAAAAACTAAAGGATGGATTCTAATTTGGCACCTCAACATTTTGGTATAATATTTTTTAGATACTTTATGTTTTGCATAATTCCACTCAATTACCTTTACATTTGAATTAACTTTCACTTAAGAACCTAAATGGTGAAAATAATCATATCTCTAATTCTATGTAGGTACTCAAGTGAAAATAAATGCAAATTTAAATATACCTAAATAGAATTATACAAAACACATGGAACTTGAAAAATATTAGGCTAAATGTCAAGGTATCTAAATAAAACTGATCTATAAATAAATCGATCAAATAATCAATAGAAACTAAATTAAAAATAACTGATATGTTTACCTAAAATTGATAATCTTATCTCAAACATACCTAAAAATATAAATTTAAATATTGGGCACTAAAAAGTCATCAACCTAATTATCAATTCAAAAAACTAGATATACTAAGGAATCATGAATAACAAAAATGTTATGAACAAAAGATAAAAAAATGATTTTTTTATATCTATTAACATGGAAAATATGCCAACAAAATTTATCGATAATATTACATCTAATAACAATAACAATAATAATGATAATAATAATTATTATATTCAAATAAATACTAAAAATTGGAATAAAAATAGAATAAATTACAATAAATAGAAAAGAAGGGCTGAGAAGGTCTAGGGTTTCACCTTGAGTCGTCGGGATGGGTGGCACTGGCGGTGGTGCATGGCGGTGGCTGGAAAAGAAGTCTAAAAGGGAAGGATGAAGAAAAATAGGGAAAGAGAAGGGGAAAAGAGAAAATAAGGTTATGGTTTGGTGGAGGAGAATTAGCAGAAGTTTTTTGGGTGGTGCATAAGGCAGTAAAAGTAGCAGATGTGGTGGTGGACCGTGGTTTAAAGGTTGCGGGGTAAAATCTTTTTTGAGATGGATAGGGAACTTCGCATGACTATGGTGTCTCGTGCGAGAAGAATCGAAGGAGGTGGAGAGCTTAGTTAGCTATAGTGCGATGCAGGGAAGAATTTGGGATGCAGTGGTGGCAGTGAAGTTGGCTAACTGTGGCGAACGGCTCGTCTAAAGTCACGGTGGCACACGACTAGCTCTTAGGGTTTCAGGGAGAAGAAGTTTCGAAATCACACCAATCGAGGCTATTTATAGAGTTTATAGGGAATGGTAGGGTTTTGGGGGTCGGCATTAGGGTATTTTATGTAGGGTTTGGGGTAGGCGGCAGTGGTAATCGATCGGTGAAAGTTTTGGTCGAGTCAAAAATTCGCGAAGAAAAAGAGAGAAATCGAGCGAGAGATAAGGGAAAAGGGTTATACCAAGCCGATCTACGAGTTGAGAGGGAGATAATGAGGGGAGAAATGGTCGGTCAAAACCTGCGTGGCCGATGGCGCCATTTTTGGACCTTCAAAGACGTAGGTCAATGACAGAGCTGAAGTAGGAAGAAGGAAGGGTTGAACCAAGCGGCCGAGGAAAAGAAAGAAAAGGGAAGAATCGGCCGGCTGGCAATGGTTATAACCCTTTTAAATGAGACGCAACGTCACAGAGAAAACATGAACAAAACGGAGCGTCGGGATGCCGCAGGAAGAAGAAAAGGAACGACGCTGGGCCATGGGAGGAAAGAAGAAAGAAAAAGGATTTGGGTCACGTCCAGACCCAACCTGGCGAGAGAAGAAAAAGAAAAAGGAAGAAAAGAAAGAAAAAGGAGGAAAGAAAAAGAAAAAGGAAAAAGGAAAATTTAAGTGGTTTGGGTTAAATAAATAAATTAAAATATTTTGGGTATTTAGAATAAAATATTTAATTAAAATAATATTAAATTTCCTTTTTAGGCTAATTTAGGGTTTTTAAAATATTTCTCCTAAATTCCTTTTTAATTAGCAAAAAGCCCAATTTTTCCTTTATAAAAATATTCATAAATTCTTATTAATTTGCCCTAAATAAATCCTTCTCATTCCATATAAAATAATTAATTAAATTAATTTCCCAATAAATTCTTATTTAATTATATTTCTTAAAATAAATATTTTTGGGGCATTTCATTATTATTATTATTATTATTATTATTATTATTATTATTATTATTATTATTATTATTATTATTATTATTATTATGGTTATTATTATCACTGTTAAAGGCTGAAGCGCTATTTTGTCTTTATTTCTATTATTATTATTATTATTATTATCATTATTTATTATTATTTATTATTATTATTATTATTATTTGTATTATTATTATTATTATTATTATTATTATTGTTATTATTATTATTATTATTATTATTATTATTATTAGTATCATTATTATTAGGGTAAAATCTTCAAACCTTATATTATCATCTTTTCCAATATTATTATTATTATTACTTTTATCCTTAGCAAAATTAGTAATTATTTAGCGTTACTATTATTATATTATTATTTTATTTATAACCCTAATCTTAGAATAAAATAGGAAATATTAATATTTTTGGTAGGAGGGAACCTAATCCTTAGCTTTTTCCTCTTATAGGTGAGATCAGTCAAAACCCTAAGGAGGCGTAGGAGTGTGCTCCACAACCGGTGTCGTGTTAGGTAAGGGTGTAGCTAAGGCCCTATGTGTGTAATGTGTTTTGTATGCCTTGCATGCCATGTGTCATAATATGTTATGTATATTATGCTTATCGTTATAACTATTTTATGTGTAGCGTAGTTTGGAGTTGAGGTATGCTCATGTGTTATTTTATGGCATGTGTATAGTATGTTTATGCTGTGATATGATGTGGCCCTTTAGGACATGCATGCTAGGTTATGTAATATGATGATATAAGGTGAAAGGATGAAAAAGGAAAATTGGGAAGTAAGTTGACTGAAGGGGAATAAATTGACCAAGAGATGTGGGTTTGACCTAAATATTTCAGGATCCATGAGTGGAAGAATATAGGGTTTTGAATGGAATAATCTAGGGCTTGCATGGGAGACTCTAGGGTTTTGCATGAAAAAGTTTGAAGGGTTGTATGGGATGTATAAAGTCTGCATGGGGGTGAATTTTATGTATGAAAAGTTAACCTGGGGTGTAAGGAAGGTAATGGAAGAGTTTTTCGGGTGTTTGAAGGCTTTGGGTGAAAAATAGTACATGGAACAATATGAGGGTACATAGGAGACCAAGTTAGGGTTTGGGAGAAAACCCTAATTTGAGAAGGTGGTAAAAAGGGAAAATAAATGAGAGTGAGTGGAGTAAGAGATGAGTATGGAAGATTTTCATGTGAGGGATGAGCATGATCACCATGGAAAGATAAGAGTGGAAGGTGAGAAATGGAGAGGTGACATGTAAAAAGGAGGATGCTAGGGTTTGATGTGGTCAACTAGAGTTTGGTGTGGCTACCCTAGGGTTTTGTGATCACCCGTGTACTTGGTGAGTAAAGTGTGATGATGAGGGCTGAATCTAAGGGTTGTGATGTGTGGGGTGTTAAATTAGTTTGGGTTGTGTGAGGTGGAGTAGGATGGATCACATAGGCCTAAATTAGGATTTCTGGAGAAAAACCTAAGAGTGAGGTATTGAGTGGACTAGAGGTGTAAAGTACTGGGCCTTGATCCACATACTTAGGAGTTGGGCCTTTAGTGTGAGTTAGGGTAAGGAGGAAAGGATGTTGGGACAAGTTAGGAGGTACATGAGTCTTATGCTATGGGACATGTCCTTTTGGACGATAAGTATAGAGGGAGTTAGTCATGCATGTCTAGGGTGAATTATCGAATAAGGCACGGTAAAACGTTAACCAAGTAAAGTGGAAGATTATTAAGCCGGGCCCAGTCTGATCCACCGACATATAATAGTGGTTAGGGTGTTCTGCCCTATAAGTAATCGATCCATCGGCTATAATAGTGGTTAGGTGCATTTTGTCCTATAAGTGACCGCTCCACCGGCTAGAATAGTGGGGGATCCTGAGCTCAACAAACCAAACCCTAAGTTTACTAAGACACATAAAAGACACTAAGTAATTCTAGTGGAACACAATACGAGCAGGGGTAGACCGATCCACTGGCATATAATAGTGGTTAGGGCGTTCTGCCGTATAAGTGACCGATCCACCGGCTATAATAGTGGTTAGGTGCGTTTTTCCCTAATAATGTGGTTTCCGTACTCGCATATATTGATAAAAATCATGGTGTGAAATGAGTACTGATAAGAGATTAAATAATTAAATTATTCAGATTATAAATTGGCCTTTATTTATTTATCTGAAGTGATCATATCTTGTTGTATTATAATGCTTGTATTGTGTGCTTTTGTGTATTGGCCTTAGTGCATAGTTATCATACTTAGTACGTAGCGTATTGTCTACCCATTTTATGGGTGCTGCTAATTCCCACGAACAGAAGACCTCTCTGACTTTGTGTAGTTTGGTGATACTTATTTCGATGCCTTTGATGTTCATGAGGCATTAGGTGAGGCTAAGTACTAAGTATGGACTTGGCATGAGGATTGAGAGTAGCGTGGCTGAATTTTCCTTTTATGACCTTCTACTTTGTTTTGAGTTTCCTAGACTTCACTTCTATCGTTTGTAAACTTATTTCCTCTTAAAGAAATTTAACTATATATACTTAATTATGATTCTATGACTTCACACTGTGAATTCTACCTTATATTTGTTTAATGCTTATTTGAAGTCTTATTTAGATTTGATTATGATGTTTATTAAATATCCTTTAGCCTTGTGTTTAGTATGAGAATGGCCATGGTCCGAGCTCGTACTAATCACGGTGGTAACATTTCCGAAATTCACAAGTTCTAATTTATTTACTTTCGTTTTTTTAAAATATTGAATTTTGGGGTCTTACAACACTGTCACATTAACTCTCTTGTCCAATGGAAACCAACAAGTGGTAAACATCTCCATGTCCCTCACCCATATCTCTATGATGTCAAGGTCTTCCCGACCCTCAAAGGTTGGTGCATGATGATGCCTGACCCTCCTGAGCCTATCCTTTGGAACTGGGGTGGGTATTGGCATTAGCAGAGGTTGTGGTGCTAGAATATAGCCTTCTATGTAAGCATTGATGGCCTCCATAAATGCCTTGATGTGTTCGTAACAACTATTGGTGGCCATCGACTCCTAAATGTTAGGATTAATTAGCAACAATTCAATTATTGAGCTTTAAGGTCCGCAAAACATGATTAACACAAAACTATCTATAACACATACCTAACCCACTCTCACTCATGGACATTTATGGGTTTGAAAAAACTTGAAATTTCATTCAAATACTAGAGATAATAGAAAAATTCTTAAAACAATCAGTGGTGCCATCTCAAAACATTTTAAAGATTAAGAAATTTAAAATAATATCGTAATGAAAGCTTGTAGTATCAGTTAAAAAGTATTTTAAAATGTCGTAATTTAAAATTATAGCTTAAATACAACCTATAACACCCCTAATTTTCACTATTAAAAGTTTTTTTGTAAAACATTGCAGAGCGGAGAAGTACCAAATACACCTATAAAAAAATAGGGTGTTATTGTCATACCTAATATGATAGAAGCCTATTACCCATCCCATATTAGATACGAGGCCAAGGAAAAAGGAAAAATCATACTAAACATTTATCATGTTCACCATATAATTACATTTACGTACTCTACCAAGGTCATGTAATGCACCAGTATTTCATGTTGTACAAAGATTTAGATGATTCATAACTCATCATACTCACCAAGACAACATAGGTACCATGGATAACACGAATGAATATTAACAAGTTATTCCATCAAGTCCATATTTCATGTTTACGTGGTCTATTAGATTAATTATTTACAAGCTATTATATTTTTTTTCCTTTATTCTTTTCCTTTCCATATCCTTATTCTTATTATTATCCTTATCGAGCGATGGATTGTTTACCACCCCATAGTCTCACATACCATGGAAGCCTTTCTAAACTAGAGGACATAAAGTTTGGTTGAAGCCAAAAACCACCCCGGTAACCATACCTTTTAGTATTGATACCCCATATTACATTATCAATGTTTAGAGTAGGTAAGACATAGGGATCTACTAGGATTTCACCTGAAAGCAAAACTTGAAGGTACCAATAAATGCTCGAAGGCAAAATAACCCTAGGAAGCTAATTGAGGATCGAATAACCCAAATCCATGAATAACTCTATCATCTTTCACTTTAAGTGGTTAATGTGTTATTTTTCAAGGTTATGATATCACACAAGGCCCATGTAATATCCAGGTAGCACATCCATATAATTATACCATCTTAACTATTATTACCCTCCAACTATGTGGTGGGATTTCCATTAGTGCTTAACTAAGATTAAGTTAACCCATTAAGACAATTCATTTAGGTTAAGAATTTTGACTACATTATCCTTTTGAATTTACAACATACTCATTCCAGTTTTTTCATTAAGACCTTCCAAAGCACTCAGTAAGAGTACTATGAATTATGAACAGTTTAATCCATGTAATAGGTTAGTTAATTCATGCTAAGATATGTGTTCTCATAATTAAAAAAAAATTATATTATAACATTATGCATAGTCTCAAAGCATACTACCTCTAAAAGAACAAAAATAGCACACTTTATTTGAACCGGTTAATCAGTTTGGCTAAGCCAAACCCTAGAGTTTCCTCAAACTATTAGCTTGTTCGATGACCAGTTGATTAGTTCTGAAAAATTGGTCAATGTGTTTAAGCATATAGCAACCAAAGCTATCATAGACAATTTAGTTGATTGGTTTAAGCTCACTAGTTGACTACTCAAAGGATTAGTTAATCGATTTGACCTAACTAGTCGATCGATTTGCTCCTAGATAATACATAACATACATCTTTAACACGATTCACCCTCTAAAATCTTATCACATCCAAACTAATGAACCATAACATGTCTTAGTATAAGACTAAGATTTAATATGCTCATAAACTTAATCATGCTTCATTTACAAGAAATTTACCTATTTTTCATAATTCAAGCACTTTTCCTTACAAATCTTAATTAATTCAACATGCATAACTAAAATGCCAAATTCTCATGGCCAGCACTAATACCATCCCCAATGAAGCTGATCCTGCGTCCCCGTTACTCATTGTCTCCCTCCCTAACATCATTAAACTTAATTCTACCAATTATCTCTCCTGGAAGCTTCAGATTGAGGCCACGTTGGTCGGCTATGGCCTCTTCAAATTTCTTGATGGCTCCTTCCCGTCTCCTTCTTCCACTATCCTCACTGATACCACTTCCACTCCCAGCCCTGCGTATCAAACGTGGATGCGTCAAGATCGCCTCTTGTATGGCACTCTTCTCGGCACCCTGGACCAGTCTGTCATCCCTCTTGTGTCCCTCACCACTACCTCTCAAGATCTCTGGGACACCCTCACACACACATATGTCAGTGCCTCTCGTGGCCATATCAAGCAGCTCAAAGCGCAGTTCAAGAGCATCACCAAAGGACCCCAATCTATTATTGTATTCATGAACTCCATCAAGGCCTGTGCTGATCAGTTGGCCCTCCTTGGTCACCCCATGAAATCGGAGGACATCACAGACAAAGTTCTCGAAAGACTGGACTCAAATTATCAGGGCATTATCGAAGCTGTGAATGCCCGCGATAATCCTATCTCCTTTCCTGATCTCATGGAAAAGTTAATTCAGCGCGAGCTCATCATCCAATCTCAACCTCTCCTCAATTCCATGCCGGTCACTGCTCAAGCCACTGCCACCCGTCCTCTCTATTACCACACCAGCTCCAATACATCATCTTCTTCCTCAAAAGTTCACCACTCTTCTAAATCTTCCCCACGTACTACCAACACTTTCTCTGGTAATGGTCCGAAACCATTTTTAGGACGATGTCAATGGTGTCACACCAAAGGTCATTCTCTTCAAAAATTCCCTATCTTCCAGGAAAAACACCCCTCTATCTGTCCTCCTGCGCCCCCATCCTTTTCCTCCAAACCACAGGCTCATGTCACTCAAGATGCTCCGCCCATGACTTCCACTCCATGGCTGCTCGACTCTGGCGCTTCGCATCATGTCACACAGGATCTTGCCAATTTGTCTCTCCATCAACTATATGATGGCACCAAAGAAATAGTGATTGGTGATGGCTCTGGCCTGCCCATTACACACACTGGTTCCACTTTCTTCCCTACTGCCACTAAACATCTTAATCTCTCTAATGTCTTATGTGTTCCTACCATGCAACGTAATATTCTCTCCATTTCTAAACTTTGTGCTGAAAATAATCTTGTAATTGAATTTTCCTCTGATTATTTCCGTGTGAAGGATCGGCTTACGGGGGCACATCTCCTCACCGGACCAACTAAAAATGGCGTCTATGAGTGGCCTTCTTCACCATCCCGTGTTGCATTCACCAGCCATACAACGTCTACCCTTGCTTGGCATCATCGCTTAGGGCATCCAGCACCGCCAATCCTTCGTTTCATACTGTCCTCATTCAGCATTGATGTAGTTCCTAATTTTTCTTTTACTTGCAATGCCTGTCAATGTAATAAAATCCACAAGCTTCCGTTTCATCAAAATAGTTTAGTCTCTCACTCTCCTCTTGAACTCATTTACACCGATATATGGCAATCTCCATTATCTTCTCTTGATGGCTTCAAATATTATCTTATCTTTGTTGATCATTTCACTAAATATGTTTGGTTTTATCCCCTAAAACAAAAATCCGATACTAAGGCTATCTTCATTCGGTTTAAGTCCTTGGTTGAAAATTTTTTCAACACACGTATCAAAACCCTATATTCTGATAATGGGGGCGAATATGTCGCCCTTAAGGATTTTCTTACCATTAGTGGTATCTCTCATCTCACCACACCACCGCACACCCCCGAACACAATGGATCTGCTGAACGTCGCCATCGTCATATTGTTGAAACTGGTCTCTCCTTACTCTCGCATGCTCACCTTCCTTTATCATTTTGGTCCTTTGCCTTTGCCACCGCCACTTACCTCATCAACCGCATGCCCACTCCTACTCTCTCCAATACATCCCCCTATCATTGTTTGTTTGGCCAACCAATGAACTATTCTAAGTTACGGAGTTTTGGCTGCCTATGCTATCCCTGGTTACGACCTTACTCTTCACACAAACTTGCTCCACGTTCCCTCCCGTGTGTCTTCGTCGGCTATTCCTCCTCTCAAAGTGCATACTACTGTCTTGATCCTACTACTCACAAAGTTTACATCTCTCGTCATGTTCGTTTTGTTGAAAATCAATTTCCCTATCATCTACTCTCCTCCACTACGCCCTTATCCACGTATCCCCATCCTAATGACTGGCTCCCCATTTCCCTGCCAATATTACCCTCCCCTATACCACGTTCCTCCAATACTGCCATGCCATGCAGCGAGCAATCTCTCTCTCCACCTTCCTCCTCCACTTCCTCCTCGCCGCTTCCTCTTCCTATTATTTCTTCTGTCCCTTCGCCTTCCTATGCTCAACCTCCCCACCCACCTCCTCAGCCACCCACCGGTACTATTATCACCAGGTCCAAAAATAATATTTCCAAACCTAACCCTAAGTATGCTCACTTAGCTACTACTCAATCGCGTCCCACTGAACCAACCTCTGTGAAAGAAGCTCTTCACGATCCTCTCTGGCTTCAAGCTATGTTAGAGGAAGTCCAAGCTCTGCAAAACTTGGGAACATGGGATTTGGTCCCTCCTAACCCTAGTCACAATCTTGTGCGCTGCAAGTGGGTCTTCCGCATTAAATATAAGCCTGATGGTACCATTGAATGATACCGTGCTCGTCTCGTTGCCAAAGGTTTTCAACAACGGGCTGGGGTTGATTACAATGACACCTTCAGTCTCGTCGTTAAACCGGCGACCATAAGACTCCTTCTCGCTCTTGCTGCCACCAATCACTGGAATTTACGTCAACTTGACATTAACAATGCATTTTTGCATGGCACCCTCACTGAGCAAGTCTTCATGCAACAACCTCCCGGTTTTCCACATGCTCACTTTCCTAATCATGTTTTTCACCTACGCAAAGCCATTTATGGGCTCAAACAGGCCCCTCGTGCCTGGTACACCGAATTGGCCCTCTTTCTAGAAGGCTACGGCTTCAAACGATTGGTTGCTGATGCATCTCTTTTCATCCATCATCATCATACCTCTCCTCTATATTTAATTGTTTATGTTGATGATATTGTATTAATAGGCCCAAATCCTCGAGCAGTGGATGATTTTGTTCAATAGCTCGCTCAACGTTTTGCTCTTAAGGATCTCGGCAATCTCTCTTATTTTTTGGTGGTTGAAGTTCTTCCCACGCCGCAAGGTTTATTTCTCAGTGAGAAGAAGTATATTCTTGATCTTCTCGATCGTACACTCATGCAGGGTGCCAAGCCGGCTCCATCTCCCATGGTTTCTGGCACCTCCCTTTGCCTTCATTCTGGCACTTTAATAGATAATCCATCCGATTATCGAGCAGCTGTTAGCAGTCTTCAATACCTCACCCTCACGCGTCCTGACGTTGCCTTCACTGTTAACAAATTATCTCAATTCATGCATCATCCTCGCTCCACTCATTGGGCTGCCTTAAAACGCCTTCTTCGATACCTTGCAGGGTCTTTGGATAAAGGCATCACTATCTACAAAGATTCCCCCATTCATCTTCATGCCTTCTCTGATGTAGATTGGGCTGGCAACAAAGATGATTTCACCTCCACAATGGGTCATATTGTATTCTTCGGTCGCACCCCCATCACCTGGAGCTCCAAAAAGCAACGGTCCCTGGCTCAATATTCTACTGAAGCTGAATATAAAGCCGTAGCCTCTACTGCTGCTGAACTTATATGGCTACAAAATCTTTTACGTGAAATGGGTGTTACTCTTCCCTCTGTCCCTGTTATATATTGTGATAATTTTGGTGCTACTTATCTCAGTGCTAATCCTGTCTTTCACTCTCGTATGAAACACTTAGCTTTTGCTTTTCATTTTGTTCGTGAGCAAGTTCAACGGGTGTTATGCGAGTTACGCACATTCCCACTGGTGATCAGCTTGCTGATGTTCTCACCAAGCCTTTAAGTCGCGCGCGCTTCGACTTGCTAATGTCCAAGATCGGCCTCTCCTCATAATCGTCCATCTTGCGGGGGCATGTCAAGGATAAACCCTAGTAGTTAGCTATTTTATTCATTATTGTTGTAACTAATCTAATCCTATTATCTGTGGCTGATTAATAGCAAATCAGTTGCTATATTTACTTTGATCTGTATCTATAAATTGTA
Organism: Tamarix chinensis; assembly: GCA_030549775.1. NCBI lineage: Eukaryota > Viridiplantae > Streptophyta > Magnoliopsida > Caryophyllales > Tamaricaceae > Tamarix > Tamarix chinensis. The sequence continues at coordinate 62,636,813 of CM060178.1, read as the reverse complement.
ACCTTCATTATGGAATAATATAACACTCTTCCTCTCTCTATAGATACGATCAAAAAACACTAAGGATTTAAATCCTTGGTTTAATATCACAATTATAAGGATATCTAAAATTAAATTGCGAGCACAAGAATGAAGATTTATAGGAGGAAGAAATGGAGACTTTTTTTGAGTATGAAGAATGGAAGAAAAATAGGAGCTCGCAATTTACAAATGTTTAGCATGAGGGCTTTTTATACCTCCCTCATCAAGCCTAGACCGATATTAGTTGAAAAGCCTAGTACAAATTTCTACCTAACGTCAATCAAAGTGAGAAGAAATGAACGAGTTCATCTCTAATTATTAATGCTTATCAACTTATAGATTATTATTTCTAGTGAATTCCAAATCCTTTAAAATGAGGGATTTTCTTACAATTTTCCGTACTTTTCATCTTCTCTATCTTTTTTTGTACAACATCATGCAACTGACACCTTTGCTTGGGTGATGCCCTTTGTCTAGTTGATGCCCTTGCTTGGTTGACAACTTCACCTGACTAACACCCTTGCTCAATTGGCTGACACACCGACGCTCTTGGGTTGAATTCCTTTACCTGGCTAATATCCTCATTTGGTTCACGCCCTTATTCCAATAGACACACTATGTGCCTAGTCGACCCACCTTGGCCGACTGACACACTCTGGCCAACATACCAATGCACTTTGTTGGCCAACCCACTTTAGTCTACCTTCTAACCGACTCACTTTGGTTGGCCTATTGACTCAACTTGTGTCTCGATATTGGTCCTTAAAATACTTTTTATGTCAAGGAACTTCAACAATTCTCCCCTTTTTAAGATATGGAAAGAACCCCCTTCTTCTCAAGGAAATGGATAAAAAATACATTTCAAAACAAGCTCGAGATCTGTGCAAGTGCACACTACATGCTACACCCATTCCCTTTAAAATTCCTTTGGCAAAACCTTGATTTCTTCCTAGAACACCCCATGCTCCACTCTAACACCACTCTAGCACCACCATACATTCTGCCATACTCCCACATAGCTCGAGCTTCTCAAATTGTTTCAATTATCCCTATTTCCACCCTATTTTACCTCAAATTTCCCTCAGTTGTATTCTTAAGTTCTTAGTATATCTTATTACTGTTTTTGTAGTTGATTTTTTGATGATCTCATAGGAGACGGGTTTGGCTCATGTGCTTAGAGACTGGTGTTCTTATTGGTAACGATACATGTCATAGTTAGCACTTTAATGTGCAATGTGTAATTTTTTATGTAATTCCCTATTTGTTAATGTTACTTGGATAATGTTTATTATGATAATGCTACTACATGACATCTTAAAAGTGATAGAAATATGAAAATATCATTTGTTCATTTAGTCGGTTGGCATGAATCTAAATACATGGTGTGTGTGTGTGTATGTATATATATATATATTGTTATATATTTCATATAAATATGAGAGGTTGGAATTCATTAATCTTAGGACTCATAAGAATATTGGGAAAATATGAGTATTTGGTTATCGTAAAGGCTTCTCGATTAGTTGATAGTAATATAGAAATTACTCATGGCATGATAATATTTTATGGGTTTATAAATTATTTCATAAGTAATGTTATCAAATGATAGTTGAGTAAGTATCCATGTTGCATACTAAGAATATTATAACAGGTAGATGCATCAGTATTGTGCAGAATTGATCAATGAGAAAACTAATTAAGGAATCAGTGAAGATAGAAAAACATAGGACTTACCACATAAAAGCCCAATTACTATAGAAATTATGTTTTTTGGTTATCAATTTATACTTGTTGCAAATCCTAAACACAATCTTATTATACTGCAGTACCTTAAATAATTATTCACTACCCATCATAGTTTGGACCTCATCACTTACATCTGTTAGGAGTTCGTTCTTCTTCCCAACTCAACATAACTATTAGATATTCTGGTTTGTGTACAACTTTCAATTTTCCTCTTTACTTACTGAATTGTGAGTCCTTGTCTTATGTTAATTTTATAATCATAGGCCATATATTTTGTCTATTTACTATTTCAAATTCCTGGCACCTAGATTCATATTACTATTTGTTGTGCTATTTTGATAATTATTTCATTGAAATACCTTATAGAATTGAGATGAAAGCATATTATTCACAATAACCTACCTGCTTATGGTTCGAGATCCATCTTTATCAGCCATTTGTCTCTAACCTCCGTAATTTAGTTGCTTATATAAGGACTCTATGTTGGTATGGAAGTTTGTACACCATTTGACCCACAAAATGCCATTAGTAATTATGTATGGGAATCTTAAAAAGCTCTACAAATTTATGCAAGATCTTCTTCGACAATAAAATTACCTAGTGGAATACACTTGTAAGCTAAACATAAAAGACTTGTTAAGTTGCATTATGCTGGAATATCATGATGATGATTAATGTACTTAGTATAATTATGAATGTAAGTAATATAATTAATTTTTTTTATAATTATAAATATAATAATAGTCATGAATATTATTTAAATTATTATAATTAGTATTATTAGTAGTAATATAATAAATTTTATTCTCATATGCGGATCAAAAAATAAACAGGGCCTTTCAGAACATCAATTGTTTGTTTCTAAGATTTCCCTTTTTGTTTGTCATTGTTGAGTCATTTCAATCTTCTTCTCTACATTCTCAATTTGAGTAGCATTTCCTACATGATATATTTTTTATTAATTAATTGATATCATTTGAAATGTCCAGGTAATTTGGGAATATATTTTATCATGGATAAAAGTTGGATAGATTTAAATAGGACCAGTACCAAGTTTCTAGTGGGATTTGATAGTTTTTTAAAGCTTGCAACTTCTAAGGTGGCTATAAATGAAAAAAATATGGTGCCCTTGTCGAAAGTGTTATAATAGATATCGTTATCCAACTAATGTTATCACCGGTTATGTTATGAAAAATGGCTTTCTAAAAAATTATACCAATTGGGTTCTTCATGGGGAACTAATATGGGAACCGACTAATGATGTGCCTACTAGTATGGATGACATTAGGCCAAACGTTGAGGATAAAGATCGAATTCCTGCACTTGTGAGGGATACATTTGGAGTATTAGATCAAGGAATTGAAAATCATGCCATTGAATCTTCGAGTCCACTTCAACCAAGATTCAATGATGATTCCTATGGTTATGATAATTTACCTGAAAACCAACCTATGAACACTCCTAGTGATGAAGAGGTTTGCTATCATAGGTTGTTGAAGCAGTGTGAGGAAGAATTATATCCTGGGTGCAATAATTATTCGAAACTATCATTCATTTTGCACTTGTGTCATTTGAAAAGCATGAACTGTTGGTCTTCGAAGTCTTTTACTATGCTTCTTGAATTGATGTCCAATGCATTTCCTATATTGTGTCCATTTCCATCTTCTTGGTATGAAGCAAAAAAGTTGATAAATGAATTGGGTCTTAGATATGAAAAGATTGATGCATGTCCAAATGATTGCATGTTATATTGGGATGATGGAAGAAATGATAGGATAATGTTAGATAGTTGTTTGGTGTGTAATACTTCACGTTGGGAGAATCCGATTGAAATGGATTGCAGTAATGAGGGTGAGCGAGATCCTAATAGAAGGAAAAAACCAAGGAAAGTTCTACGGTACTTCCCATTGATTCCAAGGCTAAAAATAATATACAGGTCATCAAAGATGGCCATGGATATGAGATGGCATGATAGAGATTGTGTGAAAGATGGAAAATTAAGACATTCGGCTGATGGTTTAGCATGGAAAGATATTGACGCTCGTTATCCTGATTTTGCTCTCGATCCTCACAATATTCTTCTTGGACTTGCTAGTGATGGTTTTAATCCATTTCGGACATTGAGCACCAATCATAGCACTTAGCTTGTTATTTTAGTTCCTTATAATCTCCCACCGTGGATGTGTATGAAACAATCATCATTTATTTTTTCGATGATTATACCAAGGCAAAAGGGGCCAAGTAATGACATTGATGTATATTTCCAACCTCTCACACGTGAGTTAAGGAAGTTGTGGGAGGGTGTCAATGCATTTGATGCAGCTTCTAAGCAAAACTTCCTATTATGAGCTGCTCTTATATGGACTATAAATGATTTTCCAGCTTATGCAAACTTATCAGGGTGGAGTACAAAGGGTGCACTTGCTTGCCCATGTTGTGGAAGTGCTACTTCTTCAAGATGGCTAAAATTTGGTAAAACGTTTTGTTATATGAGGCATTAGTGATGGTTATCGGATGATCACTTATTTCGGTTTCAACCTACACAATTTGATGGAACAATAGAGGTTGATAGGGCTCCACATACACCTTCAGGAGTTGCTATTCGTAGGCAAATGGATGTTATGAATCATGTTTAAGGAAAGTCATCAGATCAACCTACAAGATCCTCTCAATCTAATGTTAGGCACCCACCAGTCTTAGAGATTAATGAGGACATAGATGATGATGATGAGGAGGAGGAGGAAGAGGATGAAGTTTTTTATAATAGCCCTGTGCAACATAATTGGAAGAAAAGAAATATTTTTTTGATCTTCCATATTGGCAACATCACCTCATCCTTCAAAATTTGGATGTCATGCATATAGAGAAAAAAAATATGTGATAATTTGTTAGGAACATTTTTGGGTATTGATAGGAAATAAAAGGAATATTATGAAGCATGCATGGATCTTAAGGATATTGGGATATGACAAAATTTACACTCGATCGAACTTCCCAGCAATAAGTATATTTTACCTAATGCTTCTTATACCATGAATGCCACTGATAAGGTTCGTTTCTTGTCAGTTTTGTAGAAGATTAATGTTCCTAATGGACATGCATCTAAAATTTCAAGATGTGTTAGTTTGAAAGATAAAAGGTTGTTCAACCTTAAAAGCCATGATGGTCATATCTTAATACAAGATTTGCTTCCAATTTCATTAAGAGCATCTATGAGTACTGAAGTTGTTGGATTTATCTCAAATTTATCTTTGTTCTTCAAATCCATACGTAGCAAACAACTTGATTTACAAGAGCTTGATAATTTACAACAAGACGTTGTTTTTACAAGCATGGTTCATCTAATTGTGCATCTTCTAGAGCAAGTAAAATTCACCGGTCCAGTTTACTATACATGGATGTATCCTATTGAACGGTAGGGACATTTTTAATATTCCATATCCATATGCTTTGTGCTTTTAATATTTCTATGGTTGAAGTCATATGGCCTAATTGTTTTATTTGGCAGGGCCTTAGTACGGTTAAAATCAAGTGTCCGTAACAAAGCTCATCCTAAGGGTTCGATAGTTGAAGAATACAATATTCATGAACATTTGACATTTTGTTCATGTTATTTTGGAAATGTTGAAACTATATTTAATCGAGGACTAAGGAATGATGAATTTGTTCAAGGTTTTAACAAGTATTTGTTCAACACCGGTGGATGATCTATAGGCAAGATTCATCATCTTAATTTAGATGATTTAAGTCTCAAGCAAGCTCATCGTTACGTGCTTATCCAACATGACTATTTCGATGCACATCGTAAGTAATATCACATATAATATAATAGTTGTGTAACTTTATTAGTCGAATTTTTTTCTTATTAAATCTAATTCTCTTATATGGTTTTAGTGAATTCATATGTGAAAAGCGTCTGGCCAATAAAAAAGTTCGACCCGATGAGAATACTGAAAAAAAATGGGTGATTGAAGAATTCTCTGGATGACTTCAATCAAATGTAGTTTTATTAACATGTATAACAATATTCATTTCTTTCGTACAAATGGTGTAATTTTTTTAATATATTTTAGAGACGACACTTTGAAGACACCACATATGGTGGAAAAATTTGGAAGGCTTTGCCACGAGGACCTAACAAATTAGTTAGATTAATGAATTCTTTCATCACGAGGGGATATGGATTCCATACAAAAAAGAGAGATGGGAGGAGGAAAACTCAAAACTGTGGGGTGATGGTATTTGTTGATGGAATAAAATACTATAGAAGGATTAGAGGCATTTATGAATTGGATTACTATGGAAATTACCAAGTTGTATTATTTTGTTGTGATTGGGTAAATATTAATTCAAGTAGAGGGTTGAAGCAAGATAACAATGACTTTACATTGGTAAATTTCAACCATTTGATTTATATGGGTAAAGCATTGAAAGATGATCCATTCATTTTTGCATCTCAAGCAACCTAAGTGTTTTGCATCAAAGATGGGGATCAAGAAGATTGGTTTCACATTGTTGAAACAAGGAAAAGAGACAACTATCAGTTAGGAGCATATGTCCAAGGAGAAAATGATATAGAAAATGATGCTGGATTTGATCTTCTCTATCCTCAATATGTTCCTTCTACTTCCATTAACACTTTTGATGATGTAACATATTTAGCTAGGATGGACATGGATGAGTAGTTTTTTTTGGGTGTTTGTATTTGATTTTCATTACTATGTATTCCTGTAGACCATACTTATAATATTTGTTTGATAATACTTAGTTATTGTAGTATGTCATTATTTGTTTTAGCTAATGTTATATTATTACCATACATATATCTAACTATCGTTAGTGTGTTTAGATCATATGTTATGTAGTCATGTATCGCTCGAAGAATGTAAGAAAGAGATTAATGTCTGATTTGTGTGCATCTTCATCTCATCCTTGCACGCCATCTTATGACACTCCTCCTTTAAAACCTGTCACAAATGATAGTAGCTCACCCATGTCACCTAACACACTTGTTCAAGCTTTTGTTGATACAAGATCATCAGGTGAGAGATCTCCAAATACACATTTACCATTTACACCTGATAGTGGTTTGCATAATGCTCCATTATTAGAGGGGCATGTCCATGAGGAGCATGTCCATGATGACCACATCCCCGATGAGCATGATACACCAAATATAAGTGGTAGTGGTAGTCGAAGTGGAAGTGGAAATGGTAGTGGTAGAAGTGAAAATAGCACAACTATAGTTGATTATGACCTCGTAAAATTTATTGGTAAGGATGATTCATAACATTATTCAGTGTTGTATTTCTTTGATGCAATTCTTACTTCCGTGCTTAACTAATTTATCATTCAGATGGTGAGGGAAGGATTACTCGAAGGCAGCAAAAAATTGAGCTGAAAGATATTTGGAATCTTAGAAACGGTGAGAGGATGATAATGGATGTCAATGAAATGTTTTAACCAATTATGAAGTCAGGACGTTACTTCCATCGTTGGTTGGGGGACTTAGCAAAAAAACCAGAATGGTGTCCTTATGAAGAACATGATTGGCATCATGTCCATAAAATATTCAAAGCTGATTTGAAGAAATTAGTTCAGGTATTTCTTGGTTTTTATTATTATTCGTGAGTAATATTTTTCTTATTATTTATTAATCTTATTATGTTCATTATATAGGGAAAATTTCTTCTTCCTTCAGGAAGTGTGATAGACAAATATTTCTTGAGTAATATTGGAGTAAAAGTAAGATAAAGGAAGTATGAGTTGAAGGCTCTTTATTACCGTCCTGGTGAGACTAAAGATCAAGTGATTGATAAATGGGATAAGATAGGACTTACTGAGGCTCATTGGATCAAACTTGTTGAATATTGGTTCTCTGATAAAGGAAAGGTACAATATTTTACTATATGCATAGTTATAATATAAATCGAATATAAACTCACCGAATTATTTATTTGATGTGGAGTGCTGCTAAGCGAGGAGGAACCGTGAGAAAAGAAGCATCTCATTTTCATACTCGTGGAACAAAAAAGTTTTGCTATTGCTAGAGATGAATTTGTGAGTAATTCATGACAAACCGGAATATAATCTACAAAATTTTGTTTAAGGTTTTTTTGGTTGATTTATTTTTATTTGATACTTTAGAGGAGATTGGAAGGAAGAGAGCCTGGTGACTTGGAAATGTTTATACAAAATCATAAAAGACGTGATGGGAGCTACTCTAAGAATCCAACATGACAAGAGTTTATGGTATGAAGTACTAATATATTCACACATTTACTCACCGGTATCCTTATTTTTTGATCTATTTGATTTTCATTTTGTGTATCTTATTTTTGCTGTTTTAATATAGGATGATGCCATTGTTTATGTCAATGATAAAACTGATAGTTCTGAGTTGTCAGGTTCTACTGTTGATGCAAAAAAGGAAGCCATCCTAGCCCTATATGGGAAAAAATCATAGTGGTAGGGCATTTGGCTATGGGCATGGTGCTACACAGTCAAAGTTAGATATGTGTAATCAAAATGTAGGAAAATCAAATCAAGAAGTTAAAAGGGTTAGTAAGAAATTAGCTGTTACTACTTAAAAGTTGTAGAAAATTGAAGAGAAGTTGCAAAAAACCGAAGAAGAGATGGCTATCACTAGAGAAGAAATGGATTCTATGAAACAAGTTCAAGTAGCTTTTATAAAAAGAGTTAATGAGTGGATGAGAAGAACAAGCAACACACAAGTATGTTTAATTAAGACTTATGCCATCTCTGCTTTTTTCCTAACTATTTTGATGATAAAATGAATCCCTAACTTTGGCTTATGGCTAATGATTTATTAATCTAAAGTTTAATTTCTCCATTGGGAATGTATTGATAAGATCCTGCATGTGGAAAAGGCTGAAAAGTTGATATCAGGTACGCCCTTCAAATTTCAGGAAATAGACTCTTTATATCTTTTATAAGTTTTTTTCTACCATTTAGAAAAGTGAATATTTCTGTGAGGGTTCTAAAATGATATATCATTCTTCCATAGAGATCATTTTCTATGGTATGATTACCTAGAATAGTAGAATCCTGGATAAAAATGCAAGAGTAGTTGGTGTATGGTAGCTATAAAATCACTGTTAGGGTATCTGATTTTGCAAATAATGTGGCTGCTGATTATACAAATAATGTGGCTGTTAGGGTATTTGATTTTGCAAATAATGTGGCCGTTAAAGTTTCCTGTGTAAATAATGTTATGTTTGAATAATTAGTAATTGCTAGAAGTTAGGGAGATAGTTGAGCAGTTATTTTTTGTAATATATTATTTGCATTTTGCAGAGAAGGAAAATCATGGTATTTTTATGAAAATAGTTTCTAAAGGAAGAAAATCTCATAAATCTGGTAAAACAAAACTAGACTTTACTGTTTAAGGTCATGTAACTAGATCCAGGGCGTCTGAGCATAACAATCACCTTTTGCCTACTCTTTCTAGATTGCCCAATTCTTTTCACAAAGCTTTCATAATTTTGCTTTTATGTTGTCTTCTATATGGATAAATTGAGAATTCTATTATTGATATTTAAGAGTTGTTTTATTAGGTAAACATTAGTGTGTCATGACTCATGATTAATGACCTTTTTGTCATGGATGGATTGCAGAAGGTCTGAATCCTGATATATAGGTGTTCAATATCCATTTAAGATATGGTCTGTGGTCACTGTTATACTACCTAATGCTTATATGAATACTGTGTCGGTGCATTTATGTCCCTTTCCCAAAATATTTGTTGAAAAGACATTGTTATGGCTGTTGGCAGATGTTTAGTTTCTTAACATAGAAATTTTAAGTTCTCTATTGAGCAATAACCCTAGTCTTGGATGGTAAATTTATTACCTTTCTGTGACCAAATGATTTTTGTAATTTGGGGGTTGGGATTTGTCCTAGATTTGGCCTCTTTATATCTTGGGTGTATCTTGATGATAAATGCATAGTTGCTTAATTTGCTGTCTACTTTTTCCTAACTAATATCCTGTTCCAAAGTTTTCCTTTAGCTTTTATTTTTTTCTCCCTTTCTGGTTTCACATCATGCATATTTGTCACTAATTCATTTGACTGGCTGCTGATATTCTCCATACTAATTCTACTTTGGTTGTTCTTAGCTAGAGTTAGCTATTGTTTAGTTATGGTACCTATTATAACTACTTAGCTTCTATACTAGTATGGTTTCCTGTTTAACATATTCCAAATGCAAAAGGGTGTGAGGAAGGTATGAAAGGTGTGAGCAAGAACTTGTCAAGTGTTCTTTGTGCTAGGGGTTTGTCTTCAAGAATCAATAAAACTAGATACCTCATTTCCTCCACTTCTATTTTTCCTCATATCATTCATACACTCCTATTCCTCTTAGTAATATCACTTTTTTTCTTGGTTGAGTTGATTTTTGACAACCTTCTTTCTTGGCTTATTGAATAACTCAAGTCCTTCCAATTGCTATCAAAGCTTTGAAATAGAAGATCATGGGGTCTGTATACATTGAAAAATTCATAGGGAAGACTGATGTCAGTGTGTGGCTTGCCATAAATTTATAGTACAAATTGGGGATATCATTTCCTTTATTTGATGTGAATTCCTTAGAAGATCATGGGGTCTGCATACATTGAAAAATTCACAGGGAAGACTGATGTTGGTGTGTGGCCAGTCATAAATTTATGGTACAAACTGGGGATATCATTTCCTTTATTTGATGTGAATTCCTTATACTCTAGTACATGGGGTCTGCATACATTGAAAAATTCACAGGGAAGACTGATGTCAGTGTGTGGCCAGTCATAAATTTATTGTATAAGTTGGGGATATCATTTCCTTTATTTGATGTGAATTCCTTATACTCTAGTACATGGTTCGGCCTACTTGTCCTCATTTACTACCCTTGATCAATTTTTTAGGTATTTACAGAAAATGAGACCAAAAGGAACTAAAAAACAATATCTAAATCAAAATAAAAGCAAGAATGAGTACTCCAAATGGTTCAACTATGAGAATATTAGAATTTCAACGAGGATATCATCCGATTTTGGAAAAGTTTTCACCATCAAAGTCGTAAATATTTTATTTAGTTTTCCAGTGCAGCCAAAATGAGCTCAATCGGAAGCCAAATGAAAAAGTTATGCTTGAAATAGAAAACAATATCAAAGCCATAAAAAAATGGCTAAGCAGATAGAGTCAACACAGCAGGCAGACCATGTTGACTAACACTACTGTGTCCTTTAGTGCAACGTTGTTTTTAGTTGGTTCTTATTTGTTATTTGAGAGGCTTTTTATGTTATATAAATTTCGATGACTTTATAGATGATCTAGGGTTTTTCTCTTCATCCAAACTCCACCCCCATCTCCTCCATTTTTCCATCCTTTGGATCCTAATCTTTGTAATATGAAGAGAAACAATTGATCGATGTTGACTCAAATTGCAAACAAAGGGTATTGTATCTTGATCTCTTTCTCTATATCTTTTGATTGTAATGCATACTCTATTATTTGTGACGTTAAGTTTATTTGAAATCATGAATTGCTAAATCAATTGTGCTAAGGTGAACAGAGATTCCTTGATCCAAATGTTCTGAGGATATTTACCCCTATCGATTCCATTCATGATATTATGTGTTGTGTAATTGTTATTATTGGTGAAATTGGAAAATTTATCATTTTTCGATTAAATTACAAGGAGATTCGAGAGATAAATCAAAATGAGATTTGATAGAGTAACTAGGAACTAAATCACAAGGTCGAGAGATACTAGTTCAATCTTTACAACATAAAAATAGAGGATTTGTTGATGAATGTTAATGTGTAGTTAGTTATTTATTTTCATACTAGAGACATATGAGTCATTATAAGGAATATGGCCTAGTAGCTCTAGAAAGCATTGCACTTTATATCTCAGTTGACATAATATCATGAATTGTGATTTAACACTGTGTAAATTGTTTGATTATAGTTAAAAGTGAGGAAATTGAATGCATCCTTAGTCATCTTTTTACTCTAGTAAAAACTAATTGATTATTTTTGTTCTTTTCTTTATTTGCATGTTCTTATTTAATTTAGATAATCACTCCAATCACCACAATCAATCACCTAGACATAGAAAATTTAATCACATTCCTAGTGCTTACTATTATAATACCCCCATAAATTTAGGCTTTATTGTGCATTATAATACCCCCATAACATTTTTACACTTGTATGATTAAAATTATAATCAATATAATTCTAGGAATGCATATGGCTTTGTAACATTTCTACTTCACTTAATATGTCTCTTATATCAGTTAATTGTTTTAGAAGTGATAAAAATATGTATGAGCCATTTAAATTTGTTTGTGCTTTAATTTTCTCAATTAATTTTAACCAATAAGAAAGTTAAATTATATTTATTTATAATGTTGTTTAACTATCGATATATATTTTTGTGCTATAGTGAAGTATTTGAAGATACTACATGGGACACCAACATATATACACATCAACTTAGGTGTATATATACAATGGAGGCAAATGCTGAATTATTTGGATCTAAATACTATATTTTGCATTGGATATTTTGTAATGGATGACCTTAAGTGTGAACTGATATATATGTACATTTCAAACAAATGTAGTCTAGAAATTGATGTAGCTATGCTATCATTTTGGGTATTGTTAAACATATATTAGTATATATAACTTTCATTGAAATATTGTTGATGCAGGTTTATGAATTATATACCAAATGTGTATTATTAGAAAAAAGTCCGATGTAAATTATTATAGGTTAATATTAATGTATATCTCATAGGTTATTAATTTTTCCACAGGTTATCTCAGAGGAAGAGTTAAATATGAATGGATGATATTAACTTATATTTACTACTGACGGTTTTTAACCGCCATTGAAATAAATATTAGAGATGGTTTTGAACCGTCGGTAATAAGTATTAGAGACGGTTAACAACCGTTGGTAATAAATATTAGAGATGGTTTTGAACCGTCTGTAATAAGTATTAGAGATCGTTAAAAACCGTTGGTAATAGGTATTAGAGAAGGTTTTTAACCATCGGTAATAAGTATTAGAGATAGTTAAAAATCGTCGGTAATAATATTAGAGACGGTTAAAAACCGTCGCTAAAATATTTTACCGATGGTTTAGAAACCGTTGCTAATGTATTAGCAACGGTGCGATTAGCGACGGTTTATCTAACTGTCAGTAAATGTTTAGTGACAGTTTTTAACTGTCTCTAATATTTAATTAACCATCGCTATTGAACATTTTTACTATAGTGCTTATGTGCGGAAGAGTGACTCTTATGTATTAGAATTGGGCATAGAGTCATGTTATTCGATGGTTAGATTTTACCTATATACCTTTTTGGACTCTTGGTTTGATGGGTTCCCTTTTATTGTATTTTGATATTATACTCGAAGTTAATCTCCAAAATTTAACAATATATATGAAAGTTGTCTTATTCTTTATTTATCATGTTTTAGGCCTTAACTATTTTACCTAGTATTCGATGTAAGAATGATATGGTAAGCAATACTTAAGTTGAGTACGATAGTAATACCTAGCTAACTTGATATTAGACTTATGCTAAAATAATATTTTTTAGTAGTAATTTTTGGGGTGTTATAATGAGATAAAAAATTTCAACACACAATCATATGTTGTGCCTTCAAGTTTAGTAGAATAATGTCAAGAAGTTGAGCAATTAAGAGATAGAATTGCAGATTCAAAATGGAGAGATAATTTAAATAGCTAATAGTAGAGATATTAGTATTGTTAATTTCACTTAGGAAAAAATATGATTGATAAGTGTACTTAATGAAAATGTAATCAGCCAATGATCTATTTTTTGGAATTTGATTGTGCATCTTGTTTGATTATTGAGAACATTACAAGATTAACTCAACTTATGAAATGCTTTGGCGTTCATCTTTTGTAATATTTATATCGTGATACTCATTTATGTCATAAGGTTATTGTTATATGATCGTTGTGGATCTTATTTGTGCAAGAACAAATTGGTAGTGACGCACAACCAAACAAAAAGAAAAAAAATCTAACTTAAGATGAAAACATGGACACATTTTAAGATAAAATAAGTGGTAGATGATTATGTCATCTATTTTACATGCATATCTCTTTGAGAAATGAGACACATTAAACCTTGAAATAGCAATGAAGATGATTTACCTCGGTAAATATGTTGGATAACTTGGTTAGCAGTTTTTTAGCTATAAATCTATCGTTGGGTGTAAATTACTTAATAAGTAAATATAAATTTATAGGGAAAATTTTCTCTATATAACTAAACCTATTTTTATGCTCAATGGAGGATGAACATATTATATAAATTTAATGATTTTTAGATCATAGGGTTGTAGAGTTTTATAATCAAATTGAGATTTTATTAACTATGATTCACCTATATAATGTTATCTGATCCTAATAAAAATTCATGTATCATCATAGATACCATTTAAAATAAGTAATAAGTTAACTTCGTACCATAACTAAGTAACTAATATATACAAAAGGAAGGTGTAACAATTGTATACAACACACAAACGACCAATACATAAGCCACATGCTTGCTTGATTACATACCTTCACTATCTAATTCATATATTGTTATAATTAGGTGATCACACAGTACATACAAAAGAGCTTTATTTAACTCGAGAGAAACCTACTAGTAGAGTCACTTGACAAACTGAGTGGAATAAATTCAAAGAGAAATAATCCAAACAAAACCTACCATTGGAGGATCACTCACAGATAAACCCAATGGGGTGAAACTCACATCAGTCATCCAATCTTTAGGTGCATGTGCACCCCCTAAGAGGTCCTTAGAATCCTATTGTAGTGATGAATTTTGTAGAATTTTGTAGAATTTTTGGAAGGCGACACATAGGTGCAGTCCAATCCAAAAATTGTTATGAAATCACATAAAATCTTACCTCTCTTGTGCTAATCATATTTCCATATCATAAAAGATCAAATAGATTATCATCTTATTAACTAATATAGTATTTTCCCAACTCCTACTCAATTATAAACTCCTGCTCATGCATACATATTCTAATCAATTGCATGAGATCATAAAAGTTCACAACGCATGGGAGCATGCCAAGCCCCCGTGCCCCACGTAAAATTATACTATCACGTATCAATCAATATGAAAGAACTAACATACTATTCATATAAAGTAAGACACAACTTATGAATTGCATCATATATATCACATAAAATAGTAACAAAATTTACTTGAGTGCTAGAGGGATTAGGCTAGGGGCATTATTTATTTATTTATTATTAACTAAGTCATAAAGGTGTTGTGGGCCGATCAAGTGGACACATGATGGCTAGGAACTAAGTCTAATAAGTCCTTAGAGTTTGAGTTTGTTTTACAAAATTTAATAAAAGAAGAACCTAATAAAAAAAAATTCCATCTTTTTAAATAGGGAAACATCTATAATAATTATTTCAAATCAAATATATTAAAATATTTAATTTCCAATATCATTTGATGCATTTTCAAATAAAAAAAAATTAAAATAGAGTTGTACATGTGCCCCAATCGAAAGTAGTATCTTATTCGAATTTTATTGCTCTATGACCTATGTTTGCATGTTGGTCGGGCACCAAACGTTTGTGATTTGACCATATATTCGGCTCCGTTTTTTTTCAGTGATATCAATCTCTCAAAGTAATTAATATATTTAACCCATTCAAGACCACATAAATTGACAATTTTCTTTGTAATAAATCTTGATTAAAGTTTCCAAAAAATGAGATATTACAGAATTAATGCCTCGTCTATTCTTCCAGTTCCCCGGTATTGAAGAAGCGTGAGTTATCCTTAATTAGAAAATTACTATAATAATCCAATGTTTGAATTGAGAAGTGCCATTAGCTAAATCACAAATGATGGTCGTAGTCCAAGGATTAGAAAGGTGGCGTTGAGGGCTCTGGTTGTAGCAGTAGTATATCATCAGAGAAACATAGACGGATAGTATATCAGCTAAGACACGTGATTGTTAGTAGGGTTGTGAAAAAAAAATTTAAAATTCGAAAACTTAATCTCATATATATATTAAAAAATATCTGACCTTAAAATATTTAATTTTAGATCAGATTATCATATCTATTAAAATATTTGATATGTTATTAATTATTTCAACAATATATTATAATATTATGACTTTATAGTGATAATTATATATATATATATATATATATATATATATATATATATATATATATATATATATATATATATATATATATATATATATATATATATATATATATATATATATATATATATGAATTTAAACATGAATACTAGTAGTAGTAATATTTAATACTATTTTTAGATATAATAAGGCAATTATATGAATATAAATATTAATTAATTTATAATTTTTATTGTTATAAATTATGAAAATTATCACAATAGTATTTTTTATATAGATATCAGATATATTTAACATTTACATTAAATTTTATCCTTATTTTTAAATATTTCAAAATTTAAATAGCTAATTTTTAAAATATAGATTAAATATTTGATCTAATGAATATAAATATCTTGGTTAGTGAATTTGCCGGAAGAATCATATGTCCACGGTGATGACCTTGGTCAGTTTTGTTTTCATTGATTAGAGAATTGTCTTTCAATCTTTGAAAACTTATACATATCAAATTTACTATTTTATTATAAATATTGATCTTTATTCTTATTATTTAATTTTTTCTTAAGTGGTACATAAGTCCTGATTACTTAAAGTATTTAGTACATATAATTGGACAAATGGTAGCTGTAACAATGGATTAATAGAATCCTGATTTCTAAAATTTACCTTTTTATCATAAATATGTATCTTAATTCATATTATTTAACTTTTTCTCAATCAGTACATAAATAATATATATATATTTTCTTCCACTTCTTGATTAATTTTTAACTTTATTAAACACTATCTTAATTAATTATAAACCTTACTATATAATAATAACCAAAAGTTATTTTTTTTTGTATAGAATTTATCCATTTCTTAATTTTTATATGTGTTCTTATAATTTGTTTCTTAATAATTAAGTACGTGAACCTCATATATCAGTTCTTTCACCTTCATACAACTTTATTAAAATACAATCATAATTATATTCATATATATATATATATATATATATATATTATATCTAGCTTAATTATTTTATTCATAATCATAGTTATTAATATAATAACTGATCACTATTCTTCTCTTCAAAATTAAATTTTCAATAAAATAGAAATGAAACTAATCATATTAATTTATTTGTTATATACTTTCTATTTTTGTCTAGTACAAAAATCAGGACACATCTTATGAAAGTTCCATATATTATTTCAAACTAGCATAATTCTATACATTATGTATATCTATCTTAGTTCTTTACTCACAATCCTAGCTATTAATATACCAGCCAATAAGTATTTCTCCTCTTCAAATTTAAAATTTCAATTAAATAGAAATGAAACTAATTATTTTAGTTTATTGATTATATATGTTTTTTTTTTCTTCTTTTAAGTATAGAAATTAGGAAATATTCTATAAAATACCTGTGCTTTATCGCAAACTAGGTGTAATAATAAAGAAACATTCCAATTATGTATCATAATATTTCATATAATTTATGTTTGATACTATGTGTTTCAAACAATTCTATTTATTAATACTACATGTTTTAATGTTAGTTTAACTTTAGCACTATCCTATTAATATTTTAGTGTTAGACCACTAAAATGATAAAATTCGTAACATTATATAATTTTGTTGAGCTAGAAATTTTTTAGCTCACTTGAATACTTTTTTTTTAATATTTTTTAATTTCTTTTCATTTAGCATAAAAAAACTAAACGAGCCAAATTATTTTCATATCCAAAAAGATTCATTTGTACGGTAAATAATTTTTTTATATAATTTTAACCATAAGGAAAATAATATGTATAAAATTAAACATATTTATCTAAGGAAAAAAATAAAAAAATATAAATTAGTTAAATACGTTACTAACATTGCAGATAAACGACAAGTTTTACTTTTAAATTAAAAAAAGTTACGTAAGCTACAAGCCTATATGTTACGTGTTCTTTTTAGTGGAATGATCAAATAAAAGTATTAGCTACTTTATTCCTCAAATAAGGATATTTTAGAAAGTTTAAGTGAAATAACATTTTCAAAAAGTGCTAAATAACTCTACTCAAATAAAATCTTAATTTAAAAAAAAAATTAAAACACCCCCTTCAGTTCAGCAGACTAGTTAGGTTCACCTATCAAAAATTAACATTTCCTTTTACAACAAAATTTTTGACTCTCGGCTAGCTTGATGTTCGTTTTGATTCTAATAAAATTTTAAGGAAAGAAAATTAAAATTACAATATTTTTTTAAATTTTTCTCAAAGAAAATCAAATAACTAATACTTAATAATTTTATTCATTACTTATTTTCTATCTCACTAATTTATGTAAATCAAATACAAAAAATTATTTTTCTCTTTATTTTTTTCTTTTCCTTAAAATTTTTTAAAAATCAAATAGAGCATTAAGCTTTTAAATAACTGTTCAGGTAATCGAGTCTAACATAATCTATGTATTGTTATGATAGTGCAAAGATCACATTATATAGAACCGTCCAATCATCTATTGGTCGATCTTGATTAATTGGACACGGACCAACATTGGGTTGGTTTGGTCAAGTTAACCTATGGATTTCATTTTTTTTTTAATTTTAAATATATTTTAGTTGTGTATTTTTAATATCTTTTACAAGTAAAAAATTACACAAATTTATAAATTTTAATATTATCTTAGCAATTTTTTAACAATAAAATTTGTTTAATATTACCCAAAAGTTAGGTAGTTTAAAAAATTATATTCTATAAGTAATTTTTAAATATAAGGGACATGGAAAGATAATAATTATCAATAGAGGTTTATTATATATTTATTAATAGATAATTTAATAATAAATTTAAAAAAATAATTAAAGTCAATAAAAGACTACAGGTTCTCACAGATATTTTAAGATCAATCCATGTTTAACCGGACTAAAAAAAAATTAATTCTTATTGATATACTCTCTAGACTCAATTTTGCTAGACTAATTTTAATGGAGCCTCATTAGTTGTCTAAATCTAGATCACATCGCTAATCGCGTATTGATAAGTACGTAGATGCCAACTTGTTCCCTTTGCATTAAGAATCTCTATGATGCATTTATACTTTAATAAGTAGATCTCATTAATTAAGACAGTATGAAGACAACGCATAAAAAAGTCTAACAAATAAACACAATAAAATAACCAGTTCAAGTCTAAAACAATACATCGATTCTCACCCCCTGTCTCCGTATATATAAATATTATTGAGGATACCCATGATAAACGATAATTGGTCAATAGGCTTGCACCCTAAATATATCCGCAGCAACATAATTAGCCGTTGCCTTAAGCTTCATAAGATCCATGGCTTCTTATCACAAACTTTCTTTCCTCTTAGTCCTTCTATCTTTTTACTGTCCACACATAACAATTACAGTATCTGCTGAAATAGGGTCAACCAGAGAAAGTGAACCAGGGATTGGGCTGCCTCTTCGAACAAAAGACCAACACAGTAAGTACTCTTCCTGTAGCTTCCAAAATTTTGAGACATCATGCGACCCAGTGATACAGGCTTTGTTTCTCGATCATGTTGGTGGAAAAAATTACTTCACTGTCAAGAGTGCAGGCCCTATTGCCCTAGAAACATGGCTAATTAACGATCCTAGCAACTGCCCTACTAGAAACCTTTTTGCTTGTACGTGCAACCATCTTCCTCCCAATACCTCATCATCTCCATGTCCTGCGGTCTTCAATCACCGCACCTATTTCATCTCTTAATTGGTGACTGCAAGGAGTAATAATATACTCCAAGCCATGGTTTCACTTGTTACTCGGACCGTACATGACTCTTTAATTTGCAGCTGGACGTGCTGGAGATCATGAAGGCAGCATGGGCATTTACAACTCAACAGTCAACTTCAAGTCAACATCAACCTTCATGTTGGTTATGGCGTCTATCGTCGAGGCTCCTATCGAACGACGTCCGTTAGCATTAATATCAGTTGTATCCCCAGTCACGGAGGAGGAACTAATTAGTAAATATCATCGAGTTCTTGCTACGAGGTGTCTCAAGCCAGAATGCAGATTGCAGGGCCGGTTATGTGGGCTGGAGTCGAAGGACAATTCTTGTCGTTATGACCAAGTTTCTTGTTATTGGCATATTCTTCAGACAGGTTAGTATATACCCTTCTCTATCTACTCCAACTACATAATCAATACTTAATTACATGTACTTATGGACTCATGTAGATTCAGTTGTTACTAATTTTATATTTTGAGGGGCCAATATTCTATTTGCATATGTATGTCTAGTTCTGCAATTATATAACTAGAGTCGTGTGTTATATAACATCTTCTACAGCTTCCACCCTTGTCACGCACTCACGCAAATAACTACAACTTGCCCTCGAATAAGGTGCTGATTTATATTTGGGTATGTTCCATTGATAAATCAATAAATAAATGCAAGTGCAAGTTACTACTTTCTGTCAGCCAGCAAAACCTAAATTGATTAGGGATCTAAATGAATAAGGTCAAACCAAAAACTAGGTTCGATTCGTTTAATGAACAAGTATAAAATAAAATCCATACTTATTTAATTAAATGAATGAGTAAAACTAAATATTTAACATGTCAAACTCAAGAACCTAGGCTATAAATAAGCCGAGCTGATTTTTTATGCTTAAATTCGGTTAGTTTAATAAAAAAAAAGCTTAAAATTGAGGTTGAGGCTCAACTTATTTGACTAAACAAATGAGCCGACTTGAGCATTTGACGAGCTGAATCGGGTCGGTGCTACCCGGGCTCATTTATAGCTCTAATCTTGATAAAAGACCAAAGAAAAAAATATTAACTCGATTCATCTGAAAATAGAAACGATCTCACTCTAGAAAACTATAATCATGAAACATAACGAACCCCATATCATACTTATTATAAGTATTGTAATACCTCAAATTTTCTCAGCTTTAAACTTTTATTTATAAGGCATAACTAGAAGCAAAATAAAAAATGAGAATACAATCACCGTATCTAATATAGTGAGAGATATGTACAATACCTAACTTATGCTAGATATAAGGCTAGGTATAAAACAACAAGCAAGTTATAGCCTTACAAACCATAATATACATATATATATTTGTACCAAAAGAGTTTACAACTCAAAGGAATACAAAAGTCGGGGAGGGGCTTCAAGTATAGGGATAAAAGGGCTTATGTGCCCAAAAGATATCCGGAACAAAAATAATAAAACTATATTGTTGGATAGCCCTCACACTCCACTATACTTAGTGATATATCACATGCAAATCACAGAAAATACCCTTGGTTCCTTGATCATTTCGAGTCTATAAGTCCTCCCACGTATGAATACCTTGTAAATAATCTCCTAAAATGGTATAGTATTAGTATAACTTTCTTGTACTAAGTAAACCAAAACTCATCTAAAAAGGTAGCATGAATAATATAACATACTATATACAAAAGAATACATCATATACAACCACATAGAGCACCGTGACAACATTAGTGTAAATATATTGCAAGTATAAGACATGAACCAATACCTACTCAACTCATCTATAGAACACGAATAACAATCCACAAATCATGTAATATCATGAGATGGATAGCCAAGATAAATAGGGAATCCAACCCCAAACCAACCTTAACTGTAATCCAATTATTATCCTTTATTAAGGTGGCCAATCAACAAATTCAACTTAACTTTGATAGGAATACAATTTCATAATCCAAGGTAATGATTGCAAAGGATAAAACAATAATCAATACCTAACTACCAAGATAGCTAATTAAAGAAGTCATATGACATATAGTTTTATATACAAAAATCTAAGCAATCAAGCCCTTAAATACGTATACCCCTATAAGGTTGTGAATATCTGACATTAGAAGTGAGCCCTTTAACCTGAAGGTCCAACTATAAACTAGGGGAGCCTAACTTTGAGGCAAAAAATTCCCTTCCCAAATCCAATTTCTTTCATTTTAAAGGATTAGTATTTTATTCAATCCATCCCATTATTTAACATACGATACAAGATCTCCACTCAGTAACCAATAAAATCCTCAAAACAACCTAATCTCTCAAGGTCAGAACCAACTAGCCATAAAAAGGCTTAAGATTAGACAACAAGCCATAACCACAACATGTCATAAAAGATCACTTATTCCAAATTACTAACTTCATCTAAAAGACCACGTATGGGTCACCAAACACAAATAATATACATACATACATATATATATATATATATATATTAAATCATATTATTTTAATATAGGACCACACACTAATTTTAGAAAAAAAATTCAAATCATTGATAACACTATTTATATTCAACAGAAAAATTCAAATAATGTCAAATTCACTATGACAAAAGCTATAAACTTTTTATTATAGAAAATTACTATTTGCATCAATTAACTATCCACACTCGGTTACTATTTTGAAGGTTAAAGTCAACTGTCACAAATAATCCTTAAGATCCTAATCTCAATTAAATTAGGGAATTTAACTATTCACACTATTCCTTATTATTTATTGTTATTCATCTACTTATGTTATACTTATAAAATAGCTAATAAATACCAAATGATTACTGAAAATCACAAAATTAAATCTAAAAATTAATAGCATAATTATAACATAATATACCTTAGAAATCAATAAAAAGAATGTGTGAATTGACTATCCTACCCATAAAGGGCCTAAATCATGATGCTGCCATAAAACCTAACATACTTGAAATTAAACCACCAAATTGTACATTCTTAGCATGTTGACCATGATAAACACATTGGAATTCCAAAAAAGAAAAGAAAACAAGCATAACATGCAAATTGACTATTTTACCCCCAAACATGCTCAAACTTCAACCAAAATACACATAACCCTAACATGATGAAAACTTAACATGTTATGCATTAAAGTGGGACAAAAAATAAGCATGCTATAAAGTTATATAATATTAAATACAACATGAACCACACCAACCAACAAAAAAATTGAGAGATGGTATTGAGGCCAAAAATGGCATAAATCAACATCCAAGTATAACAACACTCAATCTTCTACCATCTAAAGTGCTAGAAGGGTTTACCTTGATTCTAAAAAAGAAGTAAAGAAAAAAAATCCTCTCTAAAGAATAGAATCAAAGGCCCCTTAAAAAACCTTCAAACAAAAGAAATATTGTAAAAAATTATGATAAATCAAACCAAAAGGCAAAAATAAAAGGTAGAAACCAAGCACTACCTAATTTCAAACCCCAAAGGATGACGGAAACCAAAATCTTCAACCCTAATATTAACATAATATTCTTTTATTTAAAATAAAAATATAAGGATATTAGGAACAAAATTATAGAAAGAATTCAAGGGGGATGAAGACAGGGGAGTGATGGTGAACGTTGTGACCAACTATCATAGTTGAGCCATAATTTTAGATGTAAAATAATTAGGCTTATTCCACTTGAAAACTTGTGTGAAGCTCAAAGTTCAAATTAGTCATCCAATTGCAATACCAAAGAGATAAAGGACTTGGATCCAACCAAACTAACTGATTTGGAGAAGCAATACCTCAACTTTCAGCCTCACCTCTTGTACGCCAATTGAGAGTAAATGTATGCATAGCCTTATTTAAAATCAATATATCGAGCACTCGAAACAACACATTTTCAATCATGAGTGCTTTAGTCTTCAAATATAATTGAGGAATAATTGATTTTAGATTTTAGGTTACCTACATATATATTCAAGTTCAACTTCTGCCTTCATTTCACTCTCTTTTATTTTTGTTGGTTGCTAAAGGAGTTTGGTTAATCATGATTTATGACTTGGAAAGGAAATGTGGAGACTATAGGGATGGGGGAATATGAAAATTAATAGAGCCTAGGAAGAAAATGACCATTTTTGAAGTAAATTTTGATGTCGCAAATTACTTATGAGAAGAGATTTACATCCCATTTGACAAAGGGGAGCTTTTAGGCGGAGATGATAATAGGGTGACTGATTTAGCAATCCATCATTTGTTAATTGGGAATGGGAATTAAAGTAGGGAACAAGGATGAGGTTAGCGTGCTTTTATTCCCACAAAATCATTACCGTGGGCCTAGTATTAGCCATTAGAAATTGGATATAAAATAGTAAGAGGCTAAAATGTTCTTGTTTAATTAACTAATTATTGAAATTTGTAAGGATATTTAAGTAAAATAATAACTTTATTCCCAATTTTATTTTCATATACAAAACATATAAATTTTTTATTTTCCAATTATTTTTTATTTTTATTTCCCACCATTTGTTTTCAATCCCACTCCCAAATTCTTATATCCAAAATTTCATTCTCATGTAACAAATTTTCATTCTTGTTTAACAAAAGGGTCGTTAGAGTTTTTACTTAAACCAAATCTCTTGATAGATCTGCCTTTTTGAATGGAAAAAAGACGAAAAGAATGGGTTTTGGAGGAAACTAGGGAATCTAACTGGATGGGTGTGCTCCACCATTGAGGCACTATTTAGTTCTAAAAATGTTTAAGGGAAAGAAAATTAAAATCAAAATACTTTCCTTCAAATTTTTCTTAAAGAAAATTATATAGTTAATCTTTAGCAATTTTATACCATCTTTTTTTTTCTAATTTATTATCTCATGTAAACCAAATCCAAAAAATTATTTTTCTCATCATTTTCTTTCTTTTCCTTAACCAAATGGAGCATGAATGTAGCTGAGAGGCAATTTGAAAGCTCTATTAATGCAGTCTTATTTGGGTTTGTTGCTACTGCTATTCTTATCTCAATGTTCCTTGCTATAGCTATTTTCAAACAGTTTCTTAGACATAATTCACCGAGTGTGTCTGGTGGTGGAGCTGTGGTCAGCGTCATGTCAGCGATGATATTAAGGTTCATCTGGGATTTACCGGAAAGCTCAGTTGTGCTTCCCTTAAGATGAATGTGTATTTGCAAGGAGTTTTAGTTTTGATGCCCGAAGAATTCCGTGTACCCTTCTTTCCTGGATAGTTTGATGGAAAATGGGGACAAAAGATTATTGTCAGGTTTGTTCGCCATTGTTGCTGAACAAAAGATGGAAATTGAAGGATAGAGAAAATTGGAGGGACGGGTTATAGATCGTATGTTGATGGTTAGAGTGAGTGTACGTGTAAAAGTTGAGGAGTGAGTTTATTTTTATTTTTTAAATTGACTTTCCTATGTTATTAATTACGAAGCAGCTTGACACCCAAACGCGTCTCTAGAAAGTACCTCTATAATTTCGTTCAAAGGTGACGAGAACCTCTGAGTGCCCAAATTATGCTCGATGGCTAACGGAGGTAATCTATCTACACATGTATTTGCTTTTCGAAAGATGTGCTTAACCATATATCCTGGTCTTCCCATGATAATCTGTTTATACTACCATAACACCCGAGTTTCCATATTTGAGGGCTCCCTGTCATGCGGCAGTAGGTCCATTGCAAATTTAGAGTCTGATTCCACAACCACATAGTTCCCATAACTCAGCTTTAAAAACAGATGCTTCGTCAATGTTACCGACAAAACCATGCAATTACTCGCCTGGTGCACCACAAAACACCCCGTCCGCGCCAACCTGACCTCTAGCGCGTACGCAACTGTCCACATTGCGTTTCACCATACATAGGGAGGCAAACTCCATATCGCAAGCTACCCTTGTGGATGTCAAAGTGCTCCCAATAATGGACAATTTCCCTCATCCCGATGGTTATGAATGAAGTAATGTGATGGGGACGACAATTAGTTTGAAACACTTGTTAGCCCCTCTACTTCCATATCCACTAACAAGCAACTGCAAAAAGAATGTTCCAAGGCATCTGAAGTTGAAGGTGAGAAATGCTACCATCTCCAAGATTCATTTCTATACAATCCTCAAACTCGCAGGAGAATTATTTGTCCACCTTCTCCAATTCTAGCAATTATCGTAACACCCTAATTTTTACGAACTAAAATTTTTCTTTTTCAATTAGTTTTGTAGAAGCCAAAAATAAAAATACATGATGTTACATCACATCTAATATAGAGAAGGTACTCCCTATACACAATCTATGCCAAATGCAAAACTAAAAAATAAATATATACCTAAAGATCAAGTGTGGAAAACATTGATCCCATACTGATACACGATTATGAATAAGAGAGAAGAGGATAAAGATAAAAAAAAATATATATAACTAAAAGTTTGGAGGAGAGAGAAACATATACTAATACTAACCCAAATAATCACTCACAACAAACAATCAAATCAAAAAATATTATTCATCAATTAGCTGTAAAATAAAGCGACACTTGCTTTTGGAAATGAGTAACACCTATAAAAAGAATAGTTAGTATGATACATAATGAGTAAGGAGACAATATATATCAATATAAATAAGGCATGCATTGACCATAAAAATCATATGACAAGATAGATTCTATACATGTATATATGCTCATGACACAAGATAACTTAAGAGAAAATTAGGCTAGGGTTCAACATTAGGTTATCACAATATTCTATATGTTTAGTCATGTTGAAATCAAGGACCTCAATATTCCTCATCGGTGGAACAATATCAAGATATAATACTCACCCTAAGGTTGAGAGCACTCGAGAGTCACTATTAATATCTAATGGAATGGAAGTGACATATAACACATTCCACGCCAGAACACTTTTGGGAACCACAAATTAGAAATTTAATCTCTTAAGTATGCATATCTTCTAGAAGCTGATAGAATAGTCAATATAGAGTAGATCTAGGACTGCTTTGGTCATTACAACAACTAGTTAATATACAGGTCCAACAACTAGTTAGTATAGATCTACTCTGTATTGACCGTTCCATCAATTAGTGTCTGTTTAGGACAAAAACTAATATATTAAGACTTACGATTTTAGAAGTGAAAGAGTGAAAAGGAAAGGAATATGAGAAGGGAAAGTGATGCGTAATGAAGGGGAAAGAGAAAGAAAATCAATAATAAAGAAGAACAATGTAGTGAAGAGAGGAGAGAGGAGAGAAAAAAAAGTGAGATTGTAGAAATGTTGCTAAATGTCATAATGAACACTAAGAGTGATTATAACCTTCTTAGTTATCGACCAAGAGAAAAGAGAGAGAGGGGATAGTCAAATTTAGGGGGTGTCTTGAAAGGTATAGAAGAGGTAGAATGTGGGAGAACAAAGTAGGGTAAATTAATTGGGGGGGGGGGTTAGATTTCATGGTCAAAAATTGACCATGAAGGGTTAACAACAATTAAATTTTTTATTTAAGGTAGAAAATCTAATAAATGGGTAATAATTGAGAAAATATCCCAATAATTCCTAAAAGTAATTGAAAAATTAGGAAAGAATGTGGAATTAATCTAGGAATATAAATATATAAAAATATTAGGAATAAAAATTGATCTAGAGTCAACAGAAATTAAACTAAGCAAGTTAGGGCAAAACTACCCAACTCTAGTTGATTGCTGGACCCTTTGGGTGAATGGTCTAGGAAGTTGCTAGCCAATTGATCGAAGGGAAACATTTGGTTGATCACCGGTCAAGTGAGATCATATATAGGGTTTGCAAGGGTACATAGAAAAAAGGGGGGGGGGGGTTAACATAAGATAATTAAGTTGAGGTTATAGGTTAAGAAATGATTAAGAAGCTAAACACCTGAAGTTTAAGGTTAGAAAAATTTGGGATGTTAAAGCTACTTCCTTTCCTCCTTGTCAAATGCACAATTTTTTAATAGGTGCTTAACATCTTCTATTTTCATCAAGCACAATGGGCATGCATTGTCACTCATTAGCTCTTTTTTGGCATGCTGCTTATTTGTGGCAAGCCTATCCATGATAGGTCTCCTTATCAAATCTATTACCAAACCTACCACCGTGCAGAATAACTCTTCTTTTCCTATAATCCCACCAACAACTTGTAAGTTAATTTCACCATATAAATTCTAAAGGCATGAATATTCTAACCAAATAATCCTCCTCATCATCCCAAATAAAATGTGACATGTTTGATATTTTTTCTAAAATCCAAGGGGGTGGGCAATAGGTTCCCAAAGGGCTCCCATAGTAATATGCTAATCTCTCTACAATAACCAGCAATGTAACTATAACATAAAACATATCTATTTTCTTGTTACATAAACATCCCAATCACATAATTGTCACCCAACCATATATTTTGCCATAATATAATGGAATTACCATCCCAATACTCCAGTACTAGTGTTTCCTTACTAACTCTAAACCCTAAGAGACACATTTATACACTTGTGTTGATATATGGTTGTAAGGGGCATGCAAAGGGTTAGCTTAAGAAATATATTTTGTGTGATTTACCTATACCCAATGGTATCTTATTATTCTCCATGACTTTTCACTTGAGATTCCTCAAAAGTGCCTCATTGGTTAACCACATCTTGTATAATACTAGTCCTCCTCTAGAGGTCAATTCACATAGTTGTTACCATGACACCAAACAAATTGTGTGCTTCAAGTATACACCTCCCTATAGAAAACATCTCACAATTTTTTCTATTTCATCATAGATACCCATTGACATGTCAATAAAGTATGTTGTGTATGATGGCATGGTTGTCAAGATTGCTTTATCCAAAGTTACACTACTAGAAAAGGTATATATCTTACTTTTTCTCGGAGGTCAGTTTTTGTTCCACTTTATCAATGAATATCTAGAAGTGTTCATTGGAAGTGTTACCATGATAGATATATGTGCCCGAGTACTTACCCATCTCTGCAATGAAAGTCATCCTATTGAGTTGTGCAAGTTTATCTTACAAGATCAAGTTATTATTGGAGGAAAAATACAATGAATTTTCCTAGTTAATCACTTGTCTTGGCTCAACACTAAAATTTTGTTAGACATTCATGATAAGGTTCATTTGGTCCATTAAATCCTCTATGAAGAAAACCAATTAATTTAATAATTAAGAATGTGTGATAGATTTTCATTCCATATCTACTTGCTTTTACTACCCTCTAATCAATACTCTAGAATACATTACAAACTATTTGAGATATTCTTCCCATGAAATGAACAAAGATATAAGGACTTGATGGGTCACTTTGATGAATACCCTAATATAGGAAGAATGACTCAAAGAAAACTCTTTTCCAGTTGACACGTATGGATGCAGAAGTTATAATATGCATAATCAAACACACACACACACTTGAGGTAGGCCCGTGGTCCTAAGTGTCCCAAATGATCCTAGCTAAGGTGATTGTAGGCTTTCAAAATATCAATTTTAAAAGCCATGATACCACCATCCCTCTATTTCTTATGACAGAAAACGTTACCTCTTAAATGAGAAAAATATTATCCAAGGTACTCCTTTGAGGTAAAAGCTAGCTTGTTCCATGCTTATAAGATCTTCGAACAATAGTCAAAGTCTATTATTCATCAAAACTTTTGAAATCATCTTCATTGAAACATTCATAAGGTTGATTGATCTATAATCATTAACCACATCTGGCTTGGCGTTCTTTGGGAGTAATTTGATCTCAATTTCATTACTATCACAAGGTAGCCAACCTATACTCAATGATGTGAGAACCTAGTTGTATACACTATTGCCTATTATATCCCAATGTTGAGAAATATTGTTTCAAGAATGTTTTTTTTTACAATTAATTGAAGGCATTTTATAAAATTTATCTTTAGATAATTCATCCTTAAAGAAGAGAGGTAAGGGTTTATGGTCATTTTACAAGAAAATTTATAATTTTTTTTAAAATGTAAATTTTTTTTAACCCCAAACAATTTAGGAATTTTGGCTCATAAAATCATAAACCTTGGATTGTTGAGTGAATTTCTAAAACCTCAAGATTGTTTCATATATTTCATCTTATTTGAAGGTTGTTTGGTGAATTTTTCCTTGTCACTAGTAAGAATATTATCCTCGCAAGTATTCTTATTATGGTAAGGTAGATGTTGTTTGATGGGAGTGTAGACCAAGCCATTCAGTTTGTTAGAAGTGGCAAGACTTCCTTTCTTAAGGCTAATTACACTATTAAGTATTTAGTGTTTGTTTTTTTTTTCTGAGCTTATACTCATTTAGTCTTATCAAATCATAATTATAATTTTCAATGAGGTATTATTACTATTTTAGTATAAGTAATTCCATATTTAATATATTTTCCCTATTATTATTATTATTATCATCATCATTGATTATATATATTTATTATTATTATCATCAAAACTTTATAAATATTTTATAAATTTATATATAATAAGAAAGTAAAATAATATCACAATAAGAAAATAAAAGTATATTAATTTTCCAATCTACGTAATGTATTGGTACTTGAAAATAGATTTATGTAAATGATATTTTATAAATACAATTAATAGATTTTATAGTTTATATTATTCAAATTTATAGATTTGTGTTTGATAAGAAAAATAAATAATGACACAAAATTAAAAGATAGAGAGCATTCAAAAAAAATTATTTCAATTTTTTTTAAAACTATGTAATAAATATATTACAATACAAATAAACAAAAAATTAATTATATTTAAAGTGCATTCTATACAATCAAAGTGATATATAGAAAAATCCATAAATGATGGACTAAAACTAACATTTTTGTCTTTGACACTCTTTCATATTACAACATATGGTAACATGAACTTGAACATGCAATTCATATTTTTTTTTTCAAATGATTTATGCACTTTTGAAAATGATTCAAAAGTATAATATATTTGTCCAACTTAAGGCATATTTAACAAAATACTAACAAAACATACACAATTATAAAGTGAAATAAATCATAGGAAAATGTGCAGGCTAGAATCCCAACCATCATTGATAGTTATGAAGTAAAAGAAAAGGTAAACAAAAAGAGAGAAATGATATATTCTTGAGAAAACAAGGCAAATTTTAAGATTTTTTTTGACTATTTACAAATTGTATTATAAATGAATTAGGTATGGATGGAGAAATATTGGTAAGTGAATTAACTTTCCCTTCTAATGGGTTGTCCATGGGCTTGGTCTTGTATGCATAAAGATAAAGTTGGTAAAGAAGTCCTCTCATGTCCTATATTGTTTGGTCAAAGAGGATATGAAAATAGAAAGTTAGTATCTTTCCATTTTCTTATTTATGTGATTAAAGATATTATTAAATCTAAACTAATTTTCTATTTATCAAATATGAACTTTTTATACCAGCTACGTGCACACATTGCAAAACCATACCTTAGTTTTTATTTTCGTACACAAGGAAAAATATACAAAAAAGGGAACTCATAATGATATGTTTGAAATTAAATTTTTCTAAGGCGGCTGTAAAATTGATCAGTAAGAAAAGGGCAAAAGTATATATATATATATGTTTTGTAATTTAATTAATTTTCATTACCAAATTAAGCAAATCAGTACATCGCACTGTCAAGCATATCATTAGCTGAAGGCTACAAGTATTCAAAGATATGCATAAGAATTTCTATAAATCACCAATGGTCCAAAAAAGAGATACAAAAAGGGGATTATATGGTAGTTGAAAGATGGGTATAGACACTAGTTTCAAATTGCTACGTAGAATTCTATAGTATAGACGACATTTTAAAAAATCATCGCATTTAACAAAATATAAATAAAATTGATATTTTTTTCCCGCATAGTAGTGATGGCAATGGGGCGGGGCGGGGACGGGGATAGTGTCCCCATCCCCAAACCCGAAATAGATACCCATCCCCATACCCACCCCCATCCCCGATTTTTGTTAACGGGGAATCCCCACCCCGATCCCCACGGAGGCTAATCCCCCATCCCCGCCCCCATTCCCCGAACTAGATCCCCGATCCCCGTCCCCTATCCCCGATACCCGATCCCCGTCCCTGAAACCTATCAGCCACCACCCCCAAAACCTGAGCAACCTAAAACTATAATTTTCCAGCAATCATAAACATGAAACACATGTTTACTTTCTAAAATTTGTACAGTTGTACTTATATAATTTTTTTTGAATAAATTAAAATTACAACAGCAATAAAAGTAATATATAAAATAAATAAAAATTAAAATAAATTACATATATACGTAATTCGGGGCTGGTTCGGGGACGGGGATACAAAACCCATCCCCGCCCCATCCCCATTTCCATACCCGAAAAATTCTCCGAACCCGAACCCGAACCCATCCCCAAAAATCCTCCCCGAACCAGACCCCGATAGGGAAATCCCCGTCGGGGCCCCAAACCCGTGGGGATTTTTGCCATCCCTACCGCATAGAGATAATATGGTCGTTTTGGCCTCAAAACCACTATGTAAAGATGGCTATAGATGACAACTTTAACCATCGTCTCATCCCTCCCTACGTTTGCTTCTATTTTTTCCGGTAAGCTCTAAAGAATGGTCGAAGCTTGAAAAACTATTATAACACCCAGGTTTTAAGCCGTTACCACCATCTAGTCCCTGCCTAAGTTTGCTTCCAGGTAACCTTTAGACGATGGTGCTTGATCTACTACCACCGCATATTTTTTATTTTTATTGTTTATTATATATATATATATATATATATATATATATATATAATATATGAAACAAGATAAAGTTATAAATATATTTTAACAAGACGTTGGTCATAAATATATGTCATTGTTATCTATCTTGTTATTTTCATTTCTCATTTACTTAGCAAGAACTCCACTAGTTGAAATAAAGATGTCAGTATAGAAACAAGTTACAAAAAACTTCTTTGGGAGAACTATTCCTCTCTTTGCTTTACCTATCCCTTGAATCTTCATCATAATCATTAGTTATCATACCTATGTTAAACCATCAAAGAAATGAATACACATACATATTAACAAGACATTGATCACAAATATATGTCATCCATAAGCAAATATACAATTTCAACAAGGTATAAATTATTCAAGTGTTTTGTATTATATTTACATATATCATTCATCTACATCACTTCAAGTTGTGTTGTCTCCCCTCCATACGCACAAAGTCTGATTTAAGTACATAAAACCCTTTTTTGTGATCATCTCATACATAAGCGTCATCAAGAGCATCATTAATATTAGATAGGGAATGTATGTCCACGTTGAGCACATTCTCCCCTTATATGCTATCATCCCATTTCTTAATAGACAAGACCATGAACCACTGTTTATTTTTTAATGAGTCACATAGAACCCTTGCTTTACTTGTGAGGTCAATTTACATAGTTCTTGCGTATAACCAAGTCTCAAAAGATCCACCCATGTAAACTCCACCTTCTTAGTACAAAAACTATTTTGATTGTCATCACATTTGTAACTAATTAAAGGAACTCCAAAGGAAGTATAATCTAATAGCCATATATGCTTAATCACTCCCTTAATACATCATTGATGTATAAACAATGTTATTATCTTTGACACTTGATATTTGCAAATCTTTTTATTCTATATTCAGACTATATTCTACTTGGTGCTCTTGTTACCAAACTCTTTAGCGTAGAAAGTACTATAATTGATTATATAGGAGTTATAGCATATCAATTCTCTACGAAGGAGATGTGAAAACCAATATAAATTAGTATAAAAAGCAAGCACTACAAAAATTGAGATATTTTGCTTCTCTATAATTATTTCTCTCTTCTAGATAGATTTGAAGCTCTGATCATATCCATGTGTTATTACACAAATGGTTAGACATTATCTCTATTATGAAGGACATACAAGTGAGATTGTTACAATGGGTTAGAATTGTTAATTCTAAGCACCAGATATCCTTTACCCTTTTCCCTTCAATCGATATATCTTAATGTTATGGTCAAGGAACACCTAAGTTGTTGGCATTCGATAAAAACTCACAACAAAATTTAGCCACTTTCTCCACTAGATAATATGCAACAATGCAGCATTTTGGCCTATTTATGTTCATAACATAACCTATTAAGAATTTCATAAACCTCTCAAATGGATACATCTAATAAATATGAATTGATCCATATAATCTAACCTCCCTGATAAAGTGAACAATTAAATAAATCACGGTAAAAAAGAAATATGGAGGAAATTATATCTTAATCTAATGTAATATAATCATAATATCTACCTGCAATGTGCCCAACCTCTCAAATTTTAAAAAAATTTCATAGTTTCTTTAAAAAGAAACAAAATTGAGTGATGAAACTATGTAAGAAAAATTCACGAATATGAATGCCCAAGACTTAAAATAGTAGCAAATCAAGATATTACAAGATTTAGTTGAGAGAATAATTAGAACACAAGAAAAATTGGAGAATCAATGATGATATTTATTACGTATAACACTTGTGATTATAAGGAGAATCAAATAATCCTTATAATATCATTAAATACACAATTCTCTCCAAAATACAAGAGAATACTAGATGATATAGTTTGGTGAGGCTAGATGATGGATTGTTTCCATTAGGGTTAAATACACAACCTATTTATAATATTAAGTATCTAACATAAGAAAAATGACATAAAATAGGGAAAAAATGAACTATGTTAATAAATAAGGGTGCCTTATATTTTTTTGAACACTCTCAAATTTTACCAGCTAATGCAGGACCAAGAAGTACTAAGAAACACAGGTTGTGTTAACTAACACAGGTCTCCATGTTTTCTCCCTTGGCCTCCATTTGGCTTCAAACTCCTCCAAACACTTGAATGTAATAACCAATGCAAGTTTACTCACACAAATACAAGTTAAGAACTTATAATCTCCATCGTGGAAAAATATTTGTACCAACTAGCAACAGGAACACAAAAGATCATCACAAATCACTAGGCTTGAAAATCCCCTCATAAAAAATGAACATGAGCAAGCAATTACTCTATTAATACAAAAAATAGATCAAGATCAAAGGTAACTCCTTCCATCATCCCAGCTTCACTATCTAACACTTCAAGCCAAACAACATCATCTGCTTTAGTTATAGCTAAACACACGGCCTCAAAATCTTTAAGGCATATCGCTATCACACTAGTTCACCTCTAATAATCAAGACCAAAACCAAGATGAGAGTAATCTATCAACATAATAGTCAACAACCTATACTCCATATAAGCTAATGTTGTACACACTAAGTACCTTAGAATTTGCATCACACCTATCTAATAGGTCTTTACAAAAATCAACACACACATTCACATAATACATATAACTTGAGTGATAATAGGGTTGGTACTAACCACATCATACATCAAACTTCTCATTGCTATAGAGTATGTAACACTAGCTAGGCAAGCCACCATGGCAACTTGGATATAGACACATTTAAAGTATTTATCTTGTTGAAATCAGACATATCATTTTCTACAGCAATCACATCACAAACATATAGTAAAAATAACTAGTAAATCCATACATACTAATGTTTGAGTCCACCAAAAAGGCCACACCTCTTAAACAACAACAACAACATACCACAAGGTAGAATTGACACTAACAACAACCTCTAAGTCTGACACTAGCTCAAGCACACTGCTATCCGTAGTATATAAGGCACAACCAGCTAACTCCTCAATGTAATATCCAATAGAAACCTCTACAAGCCTTTATGCTCTACATGAAGCAATACCCACTTGCTCTACCTACTACCTGAATTTCTCAGCACTAGAAGAACTTCTACCATCCAGACTAACCAAAACCTCTACCTCATGTAAAGCACCCTATATATCCCTATGCTCTACCTCCTTATCAAGAAGGTATCCAGACTCACTAAAGGTAACACATTTGGTTGTAACCAGATCACACAACATAGAGCCCCATTCATGCCAATGATACTCAACCTGCTTGTGTATAATTGCCACCACAACCCTTTTATCAACCTTTAATGTGTCATGCTCAATGACACATCTCTAACTTTTTCTATCCAAGGAACCCAACAAAAATAAGCTCTTGGTCATCTCAGGAATATAATGAGCACTGAACAGTATTCTAACCATACCATCATACATCATTACCCTCTCAATTCCAAATCTAGTAGTTGTGCACAAAACATCATTCCCCATAACAATAATTCAATCTTGAACTTTGTTGTACGTCTAAACCTAACTTCTATTAGGACACACACGATAAGAGCACCCATAACATAGAATTTACTTATCAGTCAATCTGGCTTGTCTATATATGAGGATTAGTACATCACTATCCCTATCGCCCTTAGTTATGGTAGCCCCACCCTCATCAGGTAAACCATTATAAGTATCCATTGGTTTCTTTTTAGGGTAATCTCTTCTAATATGGCCTTTCCTGTAATAACTATGGAAGCCAACAATCTTGAAGCCATCCTACCTTGATTTGGACTTCTTCTTGTCACCAACCCCTTACCATGTAAGTCACCTAGAATTCCTCTAATCAATTGATTCTCAATCAATTTATGTTATAGCAAAGTATTCTTGACATCTACAATAACCGATTCATCATTTTCATATAATACAGTCTCAAAAACATATTTCTAAGCAACAATCAAATAACATAATAACATAATAGCCAAATCTTTATCATCTAATTTGACATCTATATTTTGTAAATCCGTAATTATATAATCAAATTCATCAAGATGGAATTTCAAGGGTTAACCCTCACCTATTTTTAAATCATGCAATTAACTTTCCAACAATGAACAATTTTTGATTGATTTTATCATATACAAGGACTCTAGCTTCGATCATAGGGAAACTATGGTCTCTATTAGGAGATTTCCCATAATACCTCATTTGATAAGAATACTTATATGGTATAAAGAGCCTTCAAATTGATATCCCCAAACTCTTCATTAGTTATCTTCTTAGGCTTCTTAGCTTTCTCGGATAATGCCTTCTCTAATCTATTTTGAATAAGGGCCGCCTTCATCTTTAATTTCAATGATCCAAAATTCATGTAGTGATCAAATATCTCGATATCAAATCTTGTAAATGTCATCCCTACACATATCAATCATACACCCAAAGATTTGATGCTAATTGTAGGGAAATTTTTTGGATATGAAATCCCAAGACTTGATCTAACAACAAATCAAGAATTTCTAAGATTGAATTGATAGAACAACAGGACAATAGGAATAATTGGAAAAATAATGATGATCTTAATTATGTACAAAACTTGTGATTACAAAAAGAATCAAACAAAAAAATTGTAATTACAAAAAGAATCAAACAAGCCTTATAATATCTCCAAAACACAAGAGAATACTAGAGAATATAGTTTGGACAGGTTTGATATCAGTCTGCTACCACTAAGGTTACATAAACAACCTATTTATAGCATTACATAAACAACACAAGCAAAAAAAAAGAAAAAAAGATCATAGGTAAAAAACAGAACATGCCAATAAACACACATGCTCCATGTTATTTTTAAAACTCTTGACTTTTGTCAAATAATGTAGGAGTAAGGAGGGTCAAAAAACATGGGTCATGTTAACTAACACAAGCCCCTTTATTCTCTCCTTTGATCTTTTTTTTGATCTAAAATCCTTTAAACACCTATACTTATCAATTTATGTTATTTTACCCACAAGAATGTAAGTAATGAGTTCATGAATTACGGATACGATTGGGTAAAATAGAGTGTATAGCCATCATTAATAAGTTTTGAATAAGAACACAATGATCATGTGATTTCATTCCCACTAACTTTAAAACTTTATTTCAAATAATATTCTTCAGATTTTATGAATATCCTTCTAGAACCTTAACTATGTTCAAATACTTACATAGAGATATCTTCTCTTTTTTAGAAAGAGTATAACATGTGAGAAATATAAATAAGTTATATTCTCCACTTTTTTTAGATGTAAGTATGTTCTTATAATTATGTCAACAAGGTCCAGCCTAATGTTGGTACCATCTTTCATCATTTTGGCACTTTTAGAAGTGGACCAGTTAGATTATCAGATATGTTATTTTTAATATGAATCACATCAAGATAATGCTGAACATACAAGTTTTTTAATATGAAAGATCAAAGAATATTATCCTCTTCTTCCACCTATCAAAAAATCTGACTTCTTATTCATCTTTCACAAAGACACATTTATGTCTCTTACTTTTTTAAATATTTTGAGTCCCATAAAAGGATTTGAAGCTCTTTCTTCTTTAAAATTTTCATTGAAGGCATTTTTTTGGCATACGATAATGATGAATTATATGCAAGAATCTACAATATCCAAGATAGGGCATGCACAAATAGAGTAAAATTTTAGGTTATGTTCATAAATATGACATGTATATAGTGTCTGTGCACACTATAACTAGAAATATTACATATTCTAGAAAATCATTTACTATGTAAAATAAAATTGCTCTCAAGTTAAAAAACTCTTAGAGATGTGCATTAAATACTTTAAATCCATCAACCTATATGTACCTTGAATCCTAAAGAAGTGGAGCTAAATAAACACCAATGTCTTTACCAGGCTAATTTTGACCCAATATAAGCAAAGATTGCATCATCTCCATTTCATGCATAATGATGGAAGGAGATTATATGTCACCAAGAAAAAAAATCCATAAAGTAAAGTTGGTGTTTCCATTGAAAGGGATTAATTTATAAAAATAAAGTGCAAGACATAGATTTCTAGCTTCACCACCAAAATTAGGGAATTTAATAACAATCATCCTCTACCGAGAGAATCAATATCATGTTTAAGCCTGCCATCATAAATCCTCTCTTTCTCATGCCGCATAAGGTTCTTTGCATTTTTGACATTACAAATATATGCCAAAATATTGGTATGATTTCAAAGTACCACAATACCTTGTTATAAGCCATATCCTTCTTGAATCATGACATTTGACATTGAGGACATCTATCCAATTATACATATTCATTTCGATGTAAAATACAATCAATAAAACATACATTGATTTTTTTTCTTATTTCAAACCATTTGAGAAAATAATCTTCTTAGTTTCTTATGTTATATGAGGAAGTTCATTGCTCTATTGAAGTATTTCTTTCAACAAATTAAGAAGAGAAGTGAAGCTTATATCACTCTATTCATTAGCACATTGAGGTTGTATAGTGGTAGGATTGCTAATAATCTTACTCCCTCTGTATTGAAAAGAAAGTCATTATGTCATTTTACACACTTTTTAAGAAAGCAATAAAAGTATAGTGAAGAAGAAAACTTATACTTGTTAAGGGAACATTACCAACAAAAGAAAACAAGTAAGAAGAAAAACAATAGATGGTGTCAATGGAGACAAGCAATGTAGATGAAGAAGAAGGATAGTGCCACAATAATGGTGGAAGAAACACTTCGATCATACAACTAGACTCTCTCTCTCTCTCTCTAACAAGTATTAGTGTCAATAAGAGCACCAATTAGTTTAAAAAATTGAAAGTTAAAATATTACGAAGGCACAAACATTGGTTTTGCCTTGGAATTGTTGTCTATACCCTTTCTCAATTACTGCTTCATAATTGATGACGATTATAATACCCAAACTATAGGTATCCGTCATTTTTCATCCCGCTATTTTTTTATTGGAGAGGTTATATACAATTGTCCTCATTAAAATAACCGTATATAAGTTGCCATCTATTTTTTTTTGAAGTATTGAAGTGTCTCAAATATTGAACTATCTTTTGGTTCATAAATCCACTGTATTTGAATGTTTCATGAATGATCTAGTGCGTCTTACTATCAATATGTGCTTATTTCTATTGGAATACTTCTTCATTTTGGTTTCTCCATAGCTCATGGAGGACTGCATTGAGCATTGTTCTCCACATCCATACTTTCCCCGGTTTTCTCTTTATATTTGTAAATGCAAAAGTATATTTAGATGTATAAATGATTTAGCTTTTCTCCTATAAAGATATATATAAACATTATTGAAATTTTTGTAAAGACACTAACAATCAAACTTTGTTTCCGTTGAGGAACAAATGTTATATAAATTTTCCATCAAGATATAAATGTTTAAACTTTGATCCAACTAAGGCATAAATGTTTTAAAAATTTAAGATAACTTTAGTTTGTTAACTACTTCAACACCTAAATACCGTTGAGGCTAAAACTACCTTAAATATCAAATTATTTAAATAATTCTTCTTTAATAGGGTTGAAGATTAAACGCTTGTCCATTTATACAAAAAAAAATTATTGATGTTTTTATGAGAATAAATTTAAAATATTTATGCCATTAAATATAATTTTGTCTTGCTTCCATCTCTTCCTGTATTTTGGATGCACTTATTTTTGTAATACATGGAAATGGTTATCCGTAAATCTTGAAATTGATTGCTGCGTTATATTCAGGAAGTGGAAGAAAATTGAGCGTACCTCTTCCAATCTTGATCGTCATAATTCTGCTCGTATGCGCACCATCAATTATATGCTGCCTATGCTCGGTGTGGAAATGGATAAGGTCAGTCAACAACAGTGGAGAAAGTCCATCCTCAATCTCAACCGTCAGAGCTCGCAATCTAACGATTATGGGCGACGCAAGCCGGCCTAACCAAAGAATCCAGTCCAACATTTGCCTCGTATGTCATTCTGAATTCCTGCCCAATGAGATTCTAAGAACTATGTCGAGCTGTCAGCATCAGTTCCACGAACATTGCGTCGACAGATGGCTTCGTGACAATAATACTTGTCCGATTTGTAGGACTCTTGTCGATTCTGATTAATTAGTTATGTATATTTATTATTATTATAAACTCACTAGTTATATTTTCCCGTGCAATGCACGGGTGGTGTATTAATTATTTATATATTATTATATAAGAGATGAATAGTTTAATAATTTAATTAATATGTATGAGATGAATAGTTGGTTGTATATGTTCAAGTAATTAATTAATAAAATACTTAATTAATATGTATTGTTTGACATATGTGCAGCAGATGAATAGTTATATGCCTTTATAGCATGTAGGATATGAATAGTTGTGTTGTATTAATGACAGAAGATGAATAGTTATATGAATTTGTTATTCGCATGAGATGAACAGTTGCATTCATATATTCATTAGTTTGACAATTCAATTAATATGCAGGAGATGAATAGTTAGTTGCATATGTTCAAGTAATTAATTAAGAAAATACTTGATTAATATGTGTTGTTCGACATATGCGCAACATATGAATAGTTACATTCATATATTCAGTAGTTTTACAATTTAATTAATATACAAGAGATAAATAGTTGGCTGCATATTTTTAGATAATTAAATAAGAAAATTATTGATTAATATGTATTGTTCGACATATGTGCAATAGACGAATATCTTAATTAATACGTAGGAGATGAATATCATTATGCAACGTAAGAAATGAATAGTTTGACAAATCAATTAGTATGCAGGAGTATTTCATCATTTATTTGACCTTATTAATTAGTAATAATATATGACTAGTAATAATAGGTATAGTTTAGGAAGAAAAATTTGTCTGTATATTGCCTACCAAACAACTCTGTTTTTATATAATAACCAATGTTCTCGTTCTTTTATTAGTTTTTTTAATAATAATTATATTATTAATCATGATAATATTCATAATAGTAATAATCAATTATATTAATATTCATTATTATCATAATAATTATCATTATTATATTATAAATTATGATAATAGTAATTATCAAAATTATATAAATAATTATATTAGTATTAATTGTATTGATAGTTATAATTATTATAGTTATATTAATAATAATAGTCATATTATTAATAATAAATAATAAAATTATTATTATAAATAATAATAATAATAATTATTATTATTATCATATTTGACTGATGTTGATCTAACCTTAAAAAAAATAATACTTCATTAAAATTAGTTATATGTATTTTCTAGTTGCATTGTATTAATGGCAACAGATGCATATGTGTTGGTCGACTGGTTTATGTACTTTATTTGGTGTATTAATTATTTATCTATTATTTATATATTAATATGTAGGATATGAATAGTCTGAAAATTCAATTAATACATATGAAATTAATAGCTGACTGCATATATTTAGATAATTAATTAAAAAATGTTTGATTAAAAAATATTTGATTAATACTTTATTAAAATTAGTTGTTCGACATATGTACAACAAATTAATAGTTATATGCATTTGTTACACATAGGAAATAAATAGTCGCATTGTATTAATGGATATATGCATGTGAAGCAAATGAATATGCACTTTGGTGTATTAATTATTTATATATTAATATGCAAGAGACGAATAGTCTAATAATTTAATTAATACGCAGGAAATGAATAGTTTTCTACATATGTTCGGATTATTAATTAAGAAAATATTTGATTAAAAATATATAGTTAATACTTTATTAAAATTAATTGTTTGACATATACGCAGCAAATGAATAGTTATATACGTTTAATACACATAGGAGATGAATAGTTACATTATATTAATAAATAGTTATATTAATTATTCCATCTTATTAATTAGCAATAATATATGGCAGTAATCATTTATGATTAGTAATAATGGATATAGTTTAGGCGGGAAAATTTGTCTTTATATTGTCTGTTAGACAACTCTGTTTTTATATATATATAGATTTGATACAGTTAATGGGTACATATCTGTTTTCCTACTTCTATCCTTCTGTGTACACCGTCTTACGTTCCTATTTATCAAAGCATTAAATAGAAGCCAATTGATTCTTTACTTTGAGGAAATATAAAGAGGATTTCGATAATGACATGGATCTTGTCATGAACGAAAAGATTAGACGTAGAAACGTTGGTCACTCTTCTTGATTTCGCTAAAAATGAAAATAGAAGAATATAAATATGACATGTTGCTTATAACGTGAAAAGATCCCCAAGTATAAGATCTAATTCAACCGCTCTAACAAAAAAAAAAAAAAAACTAGCTTTGTATAGTCCAAGCACGACACTCAATAAATAGGACAAGGTGTGGGGGGATAAGTTTAAAGGGTTGGAAACCACAAGAAAAGAGCTTGGTAAGTCCTAAACGTTCTATGAAGTCCCTCCACCCCCAAAGAAAATGCTCGCATTATTATAATGAATTATCAGTTTGTGTTACTTAATTATTAATAATAGATAAATTAGTGTACTACTATACATATGATTGGAAAAAATAATTTTTGGTTTGTATTTAGAGTTTAGGTATGTAGCATTGTAGGAACATGGGCATGTCACAAATGAGGGAAAAATATTTTTTTAAATTATAATATATATTTATGTACGTTTCAAGAAAATGGGGAGGAATAATGGGAATCATGAAAACATTTTAAGGATGGAGAAACTATACTACCCTGCCTCTTTAACCCTAATTAACTTATGTAAATAGACTTGTTAATCATCATAACATATTTTAGTCTCATTTTGTTACTCCCAATTTATTTTTGCTTACTATTTTTAAATTGTTAAATCACTAAAAAATCCATTTACATGATTTGACCATTTTTTAATTCATCTATTTTAATTCATATGAGCCTCAAATCTTTTCTAATATAAAATATTTTTATATATGTGGTTATCTATAATTATTTTGTGTCTTACCCTAATTTCTCATATTTTGGGTTTTATTTGCTATTTTTTTTGCAATAAATACTCATTATTTGAGTTTCTTGACGATTTAATTATCTAAAAATAATCATGATCAATTCCTTAACTACCAATTGGATTTGGACCATCCTTCCTAACTAAGCAAACCAAATTTTGGCTATCATTATTTATTCAGCCAAATTTTCTCCATAATCTAATCATCTTACACAAACCTTACATTAACTAAAAAAATACATAATTGAGTCAAGTGTTTAGTAAGAAAAAATCATACCCTTTCCCTTGCTGATTTTTTCCTAGTTTAAGTGGTTTGAGAGTTTTTCTTTTCCACTAATCATTTTTTCCATTCCCACAAAGTTCCTAAGTCATTTTCTTATCTTTTCCAACTATTTTGATCTCTCATTTTATGCTACTATTGCCGTGTGTTGCTAATGATATTATGTTTTCTTCATTATGCTGTGGCTATTTAATCATAAACAAATTGATCCTTCATTGGCCTTTATTTTCTCTTTGTTGCCTAAGTGTTTTTTCCATTATGTGCCTTCCTAGCTTGCGTTTTTATTATTGTTGTCTTTATTGCTATTATTGTTTTTTGCCACCTTTTCACACATTATTTTGTT
The DNA here is from genome assembly GCA_030549775.1 of Tamarix chinensis. Taxonomy (NCBI): domain Eukaryota; kingdom Viridiplantae; phylum Streptophyta; class Magnoliopsida; order Caryophyllales; family Tamaricaceae; genus Tamarix; species Tamarix chinensis. The sequence continues at coordinate 62,592,729 of CM060178.1, read as the reverse complement.
TTCTTACATCCTAATTTACTTTATTTTCGCTCTCAAACATTTATTCATAGTGTTGGGGCTTAAATTTTAGTGAAGATGGAGGATTCTTTGGTTCTTTTGTTTGGTGTTAGAGAAGGCTTGCTTGGATGATGTTTCTATTTTCTTTACTTTTTCTTGGAAGTTTGGCAAAACATTCTCATCCTTGCATGTTAAGTTTTGTGTGTCTTCGTGTATTATGTATATTTCCTAAGCATGGATGTTGTTATATATGAAAGAGCACAAAAAATTGCAACTTCTTGGAAAAAACTATTTGAATTGGCTATGAGTCATGGAATTTATGATGTACCATATGAAATATTAGGATGTCTATTTTAATATACGTTTCTAAGATCCAATTATGTCATGTGTGTAAAATGTTATGGCCAAAACGATGTGACATTTTAAATATCAATTGTTGAAAATCCATTAGAAGGCTCTTGGCCTTTGGGAAATTTTGGGTGTTCCTATTGTTTTTAATTATTTGTAAGTGTTCTATGATGTTCATTTGGTATTTTACTTAACTTTTGATCAATAATATGTTAGGTTTTGAGAATGTTTAGTTTTTTTAATGTTTATTTCAAGTTTTAACAAGGGGAATTTTAGTCTTCTCACATGGGATAAGAAAAATTGATATTCCTACATGTATTTTGGTGTATATTGATCTATTTGGAGTCAATAAATTTTTAAATCCATTTTAGGAAGCTTATGTTATGCCTGCACGACTTTTATGCCTTAAAAGTAAATAATTGATGGTATACATGTAGTTTAGTCTTTCTACATGTGTTTTTTCCATTTTTAGAGCATGTGCACCAAAGAATAAAATGGTAATATTACCACTTTTTGAATTTTTTTTAGTACTATGATACAATGATAAAATGGTTATCCTTGGTATGAGTTTCATTTGGTTATAGAGGTGTTTGGTATTAAAATATAATAATTGGCCACTAAGGACATTTTGGTCATAAGTGAGTAGGTATTAATAAGTGTTGAAAATTTTACATAAGATAACCTTAATGAACTTTTGAATTGTCCCTAGTGTTGACCATTGACTTTGGATTTAATTGTTGACCTTAGTGTTTGCTTTTTAAATAATTAGAAAAATAAGATTTTAAATGCTTATATGTGAATTTGTTTTTTTTGTACCTTAGATATGGTTTGTGATCACTCTAATAGAATAATAATAATAATAAAAATTAACACCTAAATTGTATGATCTCAAGTTTGGGAATGGTTATTTTCCAGGGGAAACTACCGTAGAGATAAGGTAAAAGCGATCAATTTAGTTTTTTGGTTTTTATTATTACCCTTATAATGCCAATAAAGTTTGTTGATGCATATTGAAAGCACACACAAGAAAAATAAGACATTTGGAATTGATCTACACAATAATCAAATCAAGAATAAAAGAAAAGAAAGGTAATTTCAGTAATTAAGGTTCAGATTTAGCAATTGGGGATTACGGTTTATGGATAATTTGTTAGGTTTTTTAATAGGTAAGTAGTAGCATAATTAATGGTTCAATTATGGTAGTTAGGATCAAATTTAATAGGGTTATTAACGTGGTTGAAATTGTCGGTTCAAGAAGGGTTATTAGGCGTAAGGTTTTGAAGGAAAGAATGAATTATTGAGGTATGTATGTATGGATTATGTGTAATATCTCAAAAATTTACTTAGCCTAATCCCATGTCATAAGCACCCTAGTTTGATTCTAATATCAATAAATCTTATGTTATCCTTAACCTAAATCCTTAATCCTAAAACTTTAACTGAATCCAAAATTTGACTCAGATAAACCGTAATTCATAAACCAAAATCAAAACCTACTAAAATTATCACTAATATAAATTACTTAAGGCTAATTTAAAATCACCCCTAAACTAATCCCCAACTCTTCTCTCTTTTCCTTTTCCTTTTCGTTCCTTTCTTCTCCCTTCTCCCGTTATTCTAAGCCATAACACATGAAAATTGTTGCAACTTGCATCTAGCCACTTGCACCATTACCTTTCTACATCCATCACACATCACCTTACTTCCTTTCTTATTTTTCTTCTTCTCCTTCTACTCCCTTATCCCTGCACACCCATGTGCAGACCCTACACACTCCCCCTGCCATTTTATTTCTCAAGAAACACATACATACAACCATCACCACCCTCACCCTGCACCTACTACCCTACTCCTCACCATCCTATCCAACCATGATCATCATCATCACCCTATAGCTGCACCATCATCATCATCATCGTCGCACATCCCCCTACCTTTATTTCTTTCTTCCTCCTCGATTCACTCCACACATGCACATATAACCATTCATATATATACTATACTCTCCTTATCCCTCTTTTTTTACCTCCACTCTATCCTTTTTGTGTCAAAAAACCAATGTCCGAGCTCCCTCTTCCTTCTTTCTTTCTTTCTTTCTTTCTTTCTTTCTTTCTTCTTCTTCTTCTTCTTCTTCTTCTTCTTCTTCTTCTTCTTCTTCTTCTTCTTCTTCTTCTTCTTCTTCTTCTTCTTCTTCTTCTTCTTCTTCTTCTTCTTCCTTCTTTCCCTATTTTTGTCCTACGCACCACCCATTCCACCACCGTGCAGCACCTTGGCCACCACTCGCCTTTAATTGGCCTGTGGAACAACCACTAAGGTCACCCCAACCTTCCCTAACACCATCGTCGGCCATCGCTATCAACCACCACCTATTTTCCCTTGTTCGTCAAACTTTTGCATAGTGCACGGCCTGTGCATGACCTCAGCACAGCTGTGCAACACTAAGAATTTCCTATCGCACAGCCGTACAACCTTTGCACTACTTGTCTGTACGCCATATTTTCTCTTAGCCTTGTGTACACCGTTGTAGTACAATCGTATAACTTTTGCACTGCCTAGCCGTACGTGATATTTTCTCCTTCGATTTAACTCTTCGATCCTAACCATGAATTTTATTATTTTCATAGGTGGTATTCCAGTAGATTCAGAGGATAAAGTCTTGGATTTGCGTGCTTAGAGCACGGTGTCCTAGTTGGTAAGGATACTATCCGATGTTTAGGGTTTTTGGTGTTATTTGCTTGTATGGTGTTATATATATATATATATATATATATATATATATATATATATATATATATATATATTATGATATTGTTAATAAATGATGTAACATGTGTTGATAATGATATTTTGTGATTATATGAATGTTATATTATTGGAAGAAAGTAAGAATGGGTTAGAGGTACCATTATGCTATGATTTGTGGTGATAATATTATATTTGTGGAAATATATCTTACGGTATGAAATATGGGCTTAATGATGTTATGTTATTGAAATAAAGTAAGAATGGGTAAGAGGTACCATTATTATTTTGTTGAGATGATGTCATATTTGTAGAAATATATCTTATGGTATGGAATAAGGGTTAAATGAGTTTTGATAAATGGACTTAAGAATTCTCATGAGGTATGATGATAAATTGTGGACTTGCAAAATAATATGTGTGGAAGGTACAATATTTTATAAAATAAAGATCATTACTTGTGCTTAAGGGTAATTTGGTTATTATGGGATAATAATAAAATTTGGTATTTTATGTGTTAGGTGGATTAAAATTTGATAATAATAGCATGAGGACTTCTTGGAAGTATATTGTTGTTTGGGGTCCTTAAATGATTTAATGGATAATTTGGGGCAAACCATCCTATAATGATAATATCATTATTTCATGTATAAGATCTAGAAGTTATACAGATTTCTGAATAAGTTGTTAACATTTTACCTTATGACATGTAAATTTCATGGGAGGCATTATAACAAATATGTGGGATTTAGGTTTAGGATATTATTGTGAGTAATATATCGGGACGAGATTATTAATATATGTGTATGAGAATTAGATTGTGCATTTTGGGTATGATAATGATGATGGGACTTGAAGATGATATAATATAAGTTGTGTGGAATAACTAATATGGGAGAATGAACACTAAAGGGTGTGTAATTTGGGTTTGAAAGGACTTAAGGAATTGGACCTATGCTATATGTATATCTACTTTAATATTTTCTATGCTTGAGAATAACTTAAAGTGAAAAATCACGGGAATAGGGCCAAGATGAACTATTTTTCTATCTATATATATGTATTCCCATTCCACTAGGGAGAATAGTGGCTCGGGAGAATTTTGCCCCGAGACGATGTTTTTAAGCTCCATTCCATAGGAAAGAGTAGTGGCTTGAGAGCGTTTTGGCCCAAAAAGGTGCTATAGTCTATTCCACCAGATTAAGAATAGTGGGGCCCCTACTCATTGTGAAATGAAAATATATCGTTATAACCTTTGGAAAAGATACTAATGATTTAAAGTGGAAGAATATGTGAGTTAGGACCAAGGTGATCTATTTTTCTATATATATATATATATATGTATGTATGTATGTATGTATGTATGTATGTATGTATGTATGTATGTATTTCTATTCCACTAAAGAGAATAGTGGTTCAGGAGCATTTTGCACCGAGAAGATGCTTTTAATCTTCGTTCTACCGGAAAGAATAGTGACTCAGATGAGTTATCCTTGAGATGATGTTTTAGACTATTCCCTCGGTTTAAGAATAGTAGGGTTCCAGCACTCAACGTATACAAAAGAATGAAAATGGATTATACTGAATGAAGGAATTGAGATCGTATTCTAGCTTATGAGATGTTTCATTTATTTGGTTATTCCCTTATTATCTAATGTGAAAGTATGTGCTATTTGTATCCCTAATTCAATTGTATTATTTTCTTACTCAGTACGTAGTATACTGACCATCTATTTTGTGGGTGCCGCTCATTCCCACGAGCAGGAGGCCCTGAATCTTATGTGCAGGTCTCAAAAGATCAGCTAGATGATTATGCTACTTATAACGCCTTATGTGGGGATGAGTGACTTCATCTATGTTAGGGTTTGGGTGAAGAGTAATTATAATCTAGTCGATGTATTTTACTGGATACTCTTTTTGGACTCTTGATCCATAGTATCCCCTCTTTTATATTTTGTATTGTTAAACTCGGAATTAGGCTCCAGACTTAATATTTTACAATAAATGTCCTTTTAATTCTAATTTTCTTGTATTACTTTAAATATTTTAGCCTTGTGATTGATGCAAGGATGATTGCATAAGCCAGAATTATGTACACCATGACGGTAACCCCCAATACTTTATTTAAATACTTCCATTGCAAAATGATATTTTTTAGTAGTAAAAATTGGGGTGTTACATTATGATGGATTATTATGGGAAGGATTTTAATGGTGGTTAATGGTTGATTATAGGGTTTAATTAAGTCTATAATATCTTAGCTTCACGGATTTTTATAAGGTGGAAATATTTGTTATTATGGAAGACAATTAGGGTTAAGGTTTTAAGTGGTTGAAGATGAAGATGTGGATGAATTTGTGTATGGATATGGGGTTATATAGTTTGAATTTTAATGGGTATAAATGTATTCAATTAAACACAAAATAAATCTATCATAGCCATGCAGAAATTGAGAAGAGAAACTGGTTATGAATCACACATAAATCAATATCAAGAAAAATAATTCATAAAGAGATCAATTTGAAGATTCAAACTTGTATTTAATTACACTTGACGATACTCAACATTTTTTCATGGTTGATTTAAATACATGAATTTCACCTCCTAAAATCTAATTTCTCCATGAAATATAAGCTAAAAAATATTGAAGATAAATCACATAGAAAAATTTAATACCCTATCTTTTTGTAAGGTTTGTTGAATGAAAATTTATGGTGTTTATTAAAATTTGATAATATTTGATTTTGATTTGGAACTATAATTGAGTTTGAGGAAAAGTTGTGTTTGAATAAGTTTTGAAAATTGAATAAAAATGTGTCTTTAGGAGGACAAATCGACTGGTTCATCATTTTAGCTAAAGGGTGATGTTCAATTGAACTAATTGACTAGTTTGGGGGATGGATCATCTTGTTAGGAGAACAATCGACTAGTAGTCCAAAGTAATTGACTGGTTGGTTGTGCTAAGTATATTTTTGAAACTAAATTTTTGTGGAAAAACTTCTTATACTAAAATGGAACCTTGATAATTCCACTCTAAGCTATTCTTTAGAGATTCTTAACCCTTCGCATCATGTTTTTGACTTTAGCTGCTACCTTAAATTGAATTGAGGGTTTAATTTAGATTATTGAGGGAGAGGATGACCTCATCCTTGTCTCCTTTCACCTTTATCCTTTTTACACCTTTGGATTCATTTCTTTGATTACCAGACTATCTCTGCTCAGCTAAGAGATTGCTTCGCACACTAATCTTCAATTACCCTTCTTGTGTTTGGTATTTTCTAGGCAAATTTGACCTGCATTCTCAAAAAAATTACCATTTCAGCTCTAAAAGAGAATTAGACCTAGATTTACCAAAATCCACCCATTCAACTCAAATATAAACTTTAAAAAAATTAAGATTTTTGATCTATTGCATAACCCCACTCGTTTTGGAACTAGTTCATTGTCTATAAATATTCCTAATCACCCTTTCTACTCACTTTTCTTTTAGCCTCTGAGATATCCTAGCTTTCTAGCACCCGTGTTATTTCCTCTTTATTTCAAGCTTAATTTCAATTTTTTTCCACTCTTTTGATAAATTCTCTAGCTCTTTCTTGTTTATTTTTAAGCAAGGAAGGATTATATTTATGAGGAAATTGAGTCTCTCTCAGTAAACCGACCGATTAGTTAGGTCAAACTGATTGACTGATCCTTATAACACTTGGTTGGTTGGCCCAAATCACTTGACCAATGAGTCTCTACTTACCTTAGTCACTCTCTACTTAAAACCATAAATTTATTTGGCATCATCGATCAAATAGTCTCAGAACAATTGGTTAGTTTAGCCAAATCAATCAACTTGTTTAAGGGAATGGTGGGTTTAGCTGAGTCAAACTGATTAACTAGTTAGCCCAAACCGATCATTGGTTAGTGAAACCAATCAATCGATTATGCTAAACTGATCGATTGGTTAGGCCAAATTGTGTGATTTTGATCTTATGGCTTTGATATGTTTGAGACTATGCTTGATGCTGCTATATAATTATTTAATGAGTTAAATACACCTTTTGATATAGATTGATAGCCTAATAGATGGATTAAATTAATTATAATGCATGACATACTTGATAGGTGTTTATGAAGGCCTTAATGGAAAAACACAAATAAGTATTTTATTACTTTAAAGGGAATATAACTCCTTCGATGTTGTTGAATACGACCATATTTAAACATTATTTATTAAAAATAATTATTTAATTATATATATATATATATATATATATATATATATATTTTAAATAGCTAATTATTATGGGTAATAACTTTTATAAATAACTCCAAGCAAATTATATATTAACATACATACTAAAAATAGCTAGCTAGACCTTAGTGTAGGCATATTAAACAACTATCTAGGGTCTCCAGAAATTTAGGGCTCAATTTTTCTAGGGCAATGTATACATGTGCACTAGGAAAAAATTATATAAAACAACGTATCCATATTTTTAAACTATATATAATCAATAATAACCAATAATCATTACAAATTAATTCATGAATAGAGGTCCACAATCTACTAGACGAACTTAAAAACTAATAAGTAAGAGCTCAAAATTTTAGTTTTAAGCATTCATATATAATCAATTAATTCATTTCTAAGCATTAGGAAACTAACTTTTACAAGGCAATCAACTATTCTAAAAATACTATATCAACATCTCTAATAATTTTTTTTAGTGCACATGCCATAAAAATTTATGAAATTAGAAAGAATATCCCATTGATTTGTGACAAAAAAATATTTAATTCTTCATATTTGCTTCAAATTTTGACATCTAAAGCTACGCCCACAAGACTAGTTTTCATCCATTTTCTATCCTTCTTATTTTCTATGGAGTCAATCTAGTCTTCATCCATTAGCTATCATTCTTATTTTTTTTATGAAATCAATTATCTAAAAATTTGATATTATTAGGATAGAGAATAATTCATGAAATACTCGATAGTTGTAACGTTAATGATTAGTGCTCTATACATATAATTTTTGAATTGTTTTATTAAAAGAGTTTTCTTACACAATGATTCATTATATAGCAATTCTCATATCCATCTTAGGTTAGGTGTCAACCACACTTGATTCCTTTGTTATGAATGTTTTTTTAATCTTGCATTCCACATGAGTTAGGTATTGGTTGCACCTTTTCTATATTAGATGTCTTAGTAACACCCTAAATTTCCTATTTTACTTCCAAACATCCTTTTGCAAACTAAAACAATTAAGTTGTGAAAATGGGACTATTCCACAAATAATGTTGGGCCTTAGTGCCACTTGGGTTGTGTTGGGCCTTTATGCCTTGTTTTGGTGTTTGGCCTTGATTTCTCATAGATCAAGTGCCTCTTAATAATTGGTCCTAATAATGGAATGACTAAGTATTAATGTGGTGATTGAAAGTTGATGTGTGGACCTCAATGAGTTTGACTAATCCTCTAATAAAATGTTAACATTAAAACCAAAGAATACTCGAGTCGGACTCATTTACATCACTTGGATTAGCTACCACAGGTTAGGTTCAGTCTTTGTACTATTTTGGTATTTTCTCTTTTATGATCACGAGATCCTCATGTAAGGTTTTGGGGGCCCCTTTTTTATTCTATAGGTGTCTCAGGCCTTATAGGTTGCATGCATATTAAGTGACTAGGTGTTCTATTATTGGAATTTTTAGTTATGCTTTGGATAGGTTAGTTATGCTAGTGCCTTTGTATACTAAATAGAATTGATGTTGGTAAGGGGGTTTGGTTGAGTATCTATTTTTAAGTTAATTATTATAAGTTGGTTATGACCATGAACATGAAAATGAAATACAATAATCGGTGGTTCTCAACTTTATCCATTGTGTCATATTTCATTATCATATATACAAGATGCCTCATTTCCTTCTTCAAAATTGTTCTTCCATGTGATCCATGATATCATCATAATATCCCATGATTTGTTGCTTTAATCACATGTTGAACTTATGTGCATAAGGTTTTTTTTAGGATAGTTATGTTACTTAGTACTACTTAATTGTATAGATGCTATCAAATGAAGGTCATTGCTTAATTGATGATCCTTGTAACTTTAACCTCATTATCAAGGAGGAGTGATTGGCTTAGGTTATGAGCAAAGAGATATAACTATCTAAGGTAGACATGTGTTGTGTACTCCTAGAGCTTTGGGCATCTATTTTGGGCTCTTTTCCCCTCTTTCTTTCTCTTTTACTCCTATCATTGATGTATCATCTCAAAGTTAATCTATGTACTCAACTCTTATCTTCTATATGTTAAAAACTTGTGTTGGTTTAATCTGTTTCCACCTGTCAAGATTTAATTATTGTAAAATTTTTAGCCTCACATTTTTTTTTATGATAGATGAATTTTTGTTAACTTGATTATGAAATTTTGGGGTATTATGAAAATTTTATTAACTTTCTATCTTATGTTCACACATTATCGAAAATAGAACTCAAAGTTTTGGAAAATCAATTAACAAGAATAATGATATTTGGTATTCTAGAAAAATCATCACTTTTCTAAAATCAATACTGTTGTTACAATTATTTATTTTTCATAATTATGTGGATTTGTGTCATGGTACACATATCCTATAAGTTTGTTTAGCTATTACTATGAGTTTTATCATTAAGTAGAATAATCATTTTATTCAGGATGGAAATTCATTAATTTTGGAGCTGTCGCCTATTGGAAAACTCATGTCAATAAGGTTATTTATGGGGCCGGAATATGGAACTTACATAAATGAAAAATCAAACTTGAATTTGGGGCCAAAGTTTAAAACTTAAATTTTGTTTCTTTTAAAATGGTTATCTATGTCCTTGGTGAGGATTCAAAGCAGGTCATCCCTGTGTGTCTTAAGCGTCGATAGAATATAATATGGAAAAATCGAACATGTTATTCAAGGTACTACCTAGACTTATATTTAAATGACTGAATTAAAGAAGGCAATAGATGTGATTGAAGAAGAAAAATAAAATTGCTACATTATTTCAATTATTAATCCTTTCAAATAGATCATACATAAGTAAAGATACAACACAAAATGTATTCGATGGTACATAGCGTTTGTCAAATGAAGAAAAATTAAAACTAAACACAACTCGTATCATGTTTCCGTTTATTTATCCATAATATCACATTTATTAACTTAATTCTAAGCGCAAAACAAATCTTTCTTCATCCATTCAGCATCCTCTGAACAACGTGTATATGGACAGATTTGCTCGTCACTCGGGCGGGCACTTGCTGTCGTCATGCATGCGATTAACAACCAACGTCATAATTGCAGTAGCATTTAAAGAGATAACAAGATCCATAATCCGCACAGTCCTCATCCTGGCACCACGAATCACAGTCCTCAGAGTTGGTACACAGTCCTACATACGTATCACTTGGTACGGTTGCCAACCTCCCAGCCGCCGAGAATTCTGTATATGCACCGGAAAATTCATACGAGACGAGAAACATAATCGAAATCGAAAAATAACATAAAACTTGTTAGCGTTATTCATTTACGTAGGTGCATCACATATATCATGCAATAATGTATGTATCCATGCACCCTAAAGGCAGGAAAGATGCATTTTGCGTACGTATTTGTGTTATCAGACGATAGTTTAAAATGACGATCTGTTAGTATAATACAATATTTATTTCGAGCTCGAGCAGCTATTAAATTTTCGCTTGCCATTCTGCATGATAATACCTGAATTGGCGAGGAGAATGAGGAATACGAAAGAGAAAACGGCAAACAAGCGTCCGAAATTGATTTTTGTTGATGCCATCCTCACTTCTTTCTCACCGTTGCTCGTCTTGAGTTTTGTTTTGTTTTGTGTTATATGATCGTTCGATGACCGGAAAGGATGGGGCTGGCGAGTTATTTATACTGGCGATGTTGCCCTGGCTTCCTAATATTGTATCCAAGTTCTCGGCTCATTAAGTGCGTAGCTAGTCACAATTCTTATGCAGTGCACATATGTCTAGGAGTAGAAAAAATGGAAAAGACTACCGGATTCGTGCCACCGGTTCTAGATATATAAGAGTGTGCTTCATGCTTTTAATTAATAATTAATGCTGTTAAAGCATTACATCTGCCACCCTCGTGTGGTATGTGTTAAATGAAAGATATTCCATCCTCAATACAAGTTAATACTATTGCGTCTTTCTTTGTACGAGACGGTACAAGCCCTTTTTTTCAGCTAGGTTTTTATCCGTACATCAGCGATCAATCAGAGAGACATTTTCATTGCCGAACCTCTTGGAACACAGGGTAGGGATACGGAAAATGGGAATCACGGATCTTACCTCATATGGTAGGTGCGACAGAGCAATCTGATTAGAGCAATTAATTAAGGGTCATTCTCATAAATTATTTATCAAACTAAAAATAAAATGAATTGACGTGTGTTGATATTTAGAATACGAGTTTTATCATGTGTTGTTAATCCCCTGATATGATGTTCTATGACGAAAAATGAGTAACATGAGGAGCATGTGATATTGTTATGTTAAGTACTATATGGAAAACTCTGAGTGAGTTGTTATGATATATGGTATTATTATATGGATTTGATCTATTATTTTATTTGGAAAATGATTATATTTAAGCTATATGGTGATTAATGGAGGACTTGAAAATATTGATATGGAACATATAAGATTTTTGAGAAATAACGGCTTTTGGTTACCACTAAGGGCGTTTTAGTTAATAGGGGGTTAATATAGAAATTTTGGTATTAAAATGTGATATATGATTTAAAATATGCTAAGAATATCATGGGAAGTGTTTGGTGTAAATAGAAATGGCAGAGTTTCCATAATATGAGAAAACGGCTTAACTTAGGAGTAGTAACCCTAAAGTAACAATATTATTATCGCATGCGTGGAACGTTAGAATTAGACCATGATTTTTGGGTATATTTTTAATAACAAAGTTTTAGGAAGATATATTGAATTCGGTAATCATAGGAGTCTTATGGGAAAATTTATGATGTACTTGGGAAATTAAAGTTTTATAAGCCTTGTGAATAGTAACTTTTGAGAGAGGGCTACTATCACATTTGTAAGTGTTTGGAGTTAGTTCTTGATATTTAGGTATGTTAATAATAATAATATTCAAGGAATAAATGCTAAATTTAGTAGAAAAAATAGTAATAGAGAAGATATTATGCTTAAAATGTGGAGTTAGGGCTTTTTTGGAAGTATATGGACCTAAATCCTTGATAACGACCTTGATATTTATGTGGTTTTACTTTAATTGATTCATTCATTTTTGTTCCTATAAAACCAAATCATGAATAAAATATTAATAATTTACAGTAAAACATCGCGTGATTTGGGTTGACATGTTTTATGGGTTTGCTCCATCAGACGATAATAACTTAGGTGTATTTTTTCCCCTAAGAGGTGCATTAGTTTAGGTGCATTAGTTTGTTTCACTAGATTAATAATAGTGGGATGCTAAAATCAAAATGAAAGAGAATATGATTTAAGATAAGTAACTAGTTGATAAGACACTAATTATTTAAAGTGGAAGATTACATGAGTTAGGACCAAGGTGTTGAGTCTGTTCTATTAGACAATGATAGTGGCTCAGGTGTGTTGTTCCTCAAAGGTGCTCTTAACCATTCCATTAGTTTAAAAATAATGGATCAAGAGGATGCTTTCCTAATAGGTGTTGGGTTTGTTCCATTAGATGATAATAGTGGCCCTGGTGTGTTGTCCTTGAGAGCTTCTTTAGTCCGTTCCACTAGAATAAGAATAGTAGGACCCTTGAAATCATTGTAAGTAAAATAATGAAATATGTTATATCTAATAATGAGAGTTAGATCTATAATTGCCTAGAATTATTTTATGTATCTTTCATGTGTGCTTACTTTCTGCTATAAATACATGTAATAATTTATATCCCTTGATTGTATTGTCACCTTACTTACTATGTAGCGTACAGATCATTCTTTTCATGAGTGTTGCGCATTTCCACAAGAAAATGATCCGAATGTCCTTTTGTATGTTGATGAGGACCTTGTGGATGATTTTGCAACTTATGATGCTTTATGTAGGGTAGAGTGACTTCATGTATTAGGATTTTTGGGTATAGAGTCATATTATCTTGATGTTAGTCTTAACTAGATACCTTTTTAGAATCTTAGCTCTATGATATCCCTTTTTGTATTTTGGATTTTGGTCTTGGGGTTAAGCTCCAACTCATATTTATGTTTATAAAGCTTCTCTTATTTTCTAATTATCAAGTTCTAATTTTTAATCATTTTACTTTGTGATTGACTCAAGGATGGTAACATAAGCCAAGCTTTATCAATTATGATGATAACACCTAGTTATTTCACTATAATGCTTTTGCTATAAATGAATATTTTTAGTAGTAAATTTTAGGTTGTTACATGCATACCCTCTATAGAATTCAAAGGGGCATATAGGGTAGAGAAGATGCCAAGCTGCTATATGGCCAATAGCCCTTACTCTTTTACAAAAAGCATGAAACAAGGGTCCTCAAGAACATAAATTATAATGCCAACAAAAAGATGTTTCTACAATGGAAAAACTCAAAGAGAACACATAGCACATGATACACATAATTGTTTAAGGACAACACCAAACCCTTGACATGATCATAAGTTAGTTAAATAATGAAAATCGATGAGCTAAACTATCACCATGGATCCAATGATCCCATAAATATTTTAGAAAAACCCAAAAATAAAAGGCTATAGGATAAAGAACAAAATCTAAAATCAAAGGCAAAAAGCAACAAGAAAACTTTTCTAAAAGAAACAATAGTGCACCATTTTCCAATGAAGAGTCCCAAAAACAAAATAAAAGTCAAAATTAGGCCATCAAGGCCTTAAAGTTTAACCTATCATATCATTCATCTATTTGTTCGTTCATTGACTAAAACATAATTACATGATTTGAAACCCAATTCATAGGTATATATAGCACTAAATGAGGGAAAAAATGTAAAAATCGACCTTTTTCATGAGGACAAAAATTAGGAAAAATCACACATAAATTTAGCTTAACCAATTAAAATAAAGCCCCATGTTAGTTTTGAAAAAAAATACTATTCATAAAATATACTATTCATAATCTAATAGAAAATTTCGTATTATACTGAAAAGCTTAATATATATATATATATTATCATTACTGGGATTGACTATTAATTGAGATTTGATATTCACCAAGATTTACTACTGATGAAGGTAGGATGGTCAAATGTTAAAAGATGATGTCAACCTTTCACTCTTGAAGTCCACTCTAGTTAATTATCTTCAAAAAAATAATTATTAGAAAATTAAACTCTACTTAAGGTAATTAAGACATCATTAACCAATAATAGTTTGAAAATCATGAAAACATTAACTGAAAGTAAAACCATCAAAACTTAATTTTTACCAAACAAAATATGTACCAAAATTGGTCCAAGAATTACCTAAATTATCATGGAATCATTAGATCTTATATTTGATCCCTATATCATGATTAAAGCTCCAAAACCTTATTTTGATAAAAAAAATCATATCAAATGACTCAAATTTAAATAAGCTAAACATTTAAGTTTATCTACATCACTAGATCTACAACATGGTAAAATCAATTTGACAAATCACATAAATAATAAATAATGCCTAAATCAACCTAATAATCAACCAAAAATAAAACAAGCTTATAATCATACCATCATGACAACTTATATTTTAAAGTTACTCCACAAAATTTCCAATTTCAACATGGTATTATCAATTTAACAAAAAACAAAAAGAATAAAAAGAAACCAAATTTTAACTGAAAAACTCAATTCACAAAGTCATGGCATAATCATTAATTTGCACAAAACTACAACATACTTATATGAAGTAATAAGATCTTACAAATATGTAAGCATTTAATTAGAAAAATCAAGAAAGATTAGAAGATTAAATCCACTAGAAAGATTAGAAGATTACAACCATTCTTCCATCAAGCTTCCCAAACCCAAATAAAATCTTGATAAGTTTAGCAATAATCAACCATGAAACTAAATCAAAGCATATGGAATCAGAGACAAGAAGTATGAGAACTTATCTTAAACTTTCGGGAAAAACTCTATGCTAAAAAATGGATAGAAATGGAGTATAAGTCACGAAATGGGGAGAAAAAAGTTAACAGAAAAAAGAACAGAAAGGAATGAAAAAATTAGAAGAAAAAGGAAGAAAAATGGAGGAAGAAAATAGTGAATTGTGGTGGTTCAAAGGGTTTAAAATGGTGGCCATGGAGGAGGGATTTGTGCTAGCTAATAGAGGAAGAAAATAGGAGATTATGGTGTAAAAAATGAGGTGGATGGATAAGATCAAGGGGGTAAGGTTAGATATTTTGGGGGTAGTATGGTAAAATATAAAAAGTTATTTTTATAACTTCTTAGTGTAATATATTTTTATGCCAAAAATAACAAGGAAAGAGGGAGAGGGCGGGGTATAAAAATTAGGAAGAAGAAGGAAATACTCATGTAGGATAAGGAAGAGGAAAGATATAAAAGAAGGTAGATGTGAGGATTAAAGGGTATTCCTGTAACTTCTAAACTTGTGATAACTATTTGAAAATGAAAAGTAATGTCATGAAATAGTGGGGAGAATAATAGATGAACCTAAATCAGCCATAATACAAAATAATTGAAAGGTGGAGAAGAGAGGAGGAATAAGTGAAGGAGAAAGAAAGAAAAATGGCTAAGGGTAAACGGTTAACTTTGTTGAGGAATACAAATCTAGTTTGATAAAAACCAAAGAGTGGGAATCCACGAAATTATAAGGAAACAAATGAGAGATTATAAAAATTTTTAATCAATAATGATAGATTATGATTAAGCCTCACAAGATTTGATAAATATAAGAAGAAGAAAAGTTGCATTTGATGATGACTTATTATGTTAAAAATTATGAATAAATACTAAAATTATGAGAATAGTTATATAATAATTTAAAATTATTTTAAGCTTAATTACACTAAAATATAGTGATCGCTAAAAAATTATAAATTTTTAATAGCTAAAAAGGCTGTTTTGGGCACACTGGTATAATAAATAGTGCTCTGTTACCAATATCTTAATTTGGCATTTTAAAAGAGCCTAAGATAACCATAAAAATTAAAGGATTCCAAAAATAAAATAATTATAATGATTTGAAAAAATCTCATTAGCTAAAAGTGACTTAAAAAATCTCATAGAGACAAATTTGTGAGAAAGAGTTACGAAATGGAAAAAAAAACCAAAAATAAGGTTTTTAATTTGATAAAAAATGTCATAAATTTTTTAAAAATAGTATAATTTCATTTTTAAATACAAAAGATCCTGAAAAATCTAGGGTTTTTGAAATGGGGTATAACATATATGAACTTGTTTCTATTTTTGTTGTTCAACTGCATTAGCCTCAAAATCTAAACTAAAAGGCATTTCATCTCTTAGAATTTTTAGAGTTGTGTTGACAACCCATAATATTCCTAGATGCTCATCAACCCATCCTCACTCACCTCCATTCAATTTTGATCTCCGCAATTTGATTATTTATTTATTTTCATGTTTTTCTTGACTATTACACTATTTTGCAACCAATAAGGAACCTATTCTAAAAATACCAAATTCCCCATATAGAAGACTATTCCCTAGTTTTTAGAAAACTATCTATATTTATCGATGTTCAAATATTGACCATTATTAGTTATAATTTTGTTAGGAACTCTAAATCTGTTATATTTGTAAATTGACCAATTGTAATCCACCATCCCCGTTAAAGACTATTTTTTTTTTATTTCTTAGCAAAGAATATTTTTCCAAAAATAAACTCCATTGTTACTTTTTTAGTAATATGTGGTAGGGCCTCTACCTTTATCCATTTTGTAAAATATTCAGTTGCAACTATAAAAAATATTTTTTGGCCAGCACCTACACTTTATAGGTTATTTTGAAAGATATCATGCAAAAATATTAAAATAGTTAGTAACATATATTTGAAGTATAATTATTAATGGGGCTAAGTGGTAATGAAATATCACCCCCCATATGGAAAATAGC
Source organism: Tamarix chinensis (assembly GCA_030549775.1). Taxonomy (NCBI): domain Eukaryota; kingdom Viridiplantae; phylum Streptophyta; class Magnoliopsida; order Caryophyllales; family Tamaricaceae; genus Tamarix; species Tamarix chinensis. The sequence goes on along the minus strand of CM060178.1, from coordinate 62,575,544 downwards.
CACATACTTATGTTTTGTTCCACTTTTGAGATAAGGAAATTTTAGGTTGGGGAAATTTTTTGACATCCTTGACATCGGTGTATGATTGCCTTAGCATCTTGATACATATTTTTCTACTAATAACCCTGATGCAATGCTTTTTCTATGAAAGATTTTACAACTTGATGTAATTCACATATTCCCACATGGGATTCATTTCATACATCTTTCCCTATCACTAAAGGCACATACTTTAATACTAGTATAGTTTGAGAGCATCTGTGTAGTTGTTCATTGGCCATGAAATATTTTGCAACACTTACTCTTAATTTTAATTCCTTATTTTTGTTTGTTGGATAAGTCCTTGATTACAATTAACTTGATAATTCCTTCATCCACTTTTTTTTATGACTGTTTTAGTAATCTTACATAATTCAACTTGAGTGTTACCCATGTTCGTCAACTATTTTGTCATATACTCAACTTTGACTATTTTGGTTGATGAAGAAGCACATGACAAGGCCAATTTTGCCAAACCATTGACTACCTGATTATCAAACTATGGTACTTGTACTATTTGAATATATGAGAAATGCTTTGTTACCTTAATTAGCTTCCATACACATCTCCATGTTAGGATCCCTCACTTCATATTACTCATTATATTAGATGATGATGAAAGTTGAATAACTATATAACTTGATTTTATCTACCTTTAATCCTTGATCTATTTTGATACCACCTAATGTAGCTTCATATTCGCCTTCATTGTTGTTGGCTGAAAAATCCAAATCACATTACATAATCCACTATTATGCTATTTGGGTTAACTAAAACCATAGAAACTCTAACACCTAAGCTAATGGAAGCATCATCTACATAAAAATTATATTCTCCCTATTTTCTTGAGATTAGGAATAAATTTGGCTCAACTTCAAATGAGCATTTGAAAATAAAGTTAGCTAAAGCTCGGCCATTAATAATAGGTTGTATTTAGTATTGAGTGTCCTATCAGCTTTATTTAGTGACCCATATCATCACACTCTTGGAATTCTTAGGTTTATGTAAAATAGTCTTAAAGGGATGATTATTCAAAACTACTATGGATTGAGAATCAATACAAGGTTTTAAATTTATCAAATCAATAAGCAAAACATAAGCTATCTTTTCCAAGTTAGATTACTGATGCTTAAAGTTAATCAACATCTTGATAGTGTAGTAAATAGGATTATGTGCCCCAACCTCAATGTCTTATTTGACAAGAATGGAGGAAATAAAATATGTTGATGCTTCCATATATAAGAACCATATCTCTCCCACTACTAGGGATATCATGGTTGGTAACATTGATAAGCTTGCTTTTAAGTCATCAATTACTTTCCACCAATCTTCCATCCACTAAAAATTATCTTTTGTCTATAGGAGGTGAAAGAAAGGAAAACTCTTATTCACACACTTAGAAAGACTTTGTGTAGCCTATCCAATTTTTCTGTCACCTATTGAATGAATTCCTTTCTCAGTGGGGGTTTCATATTTAAAACTACCATAACTTTTTAAGGATTTACATATATACCTATATTTGATACCATAAATCTCCAAAATTTGCTTGTACCAACTCGAAATGCACATTTTGTGAGATTTATTTTCATTTTTTATTTTCTCAAGGTATAGAAAATAATTTAGAGCTATTGTCCATGATATTATTTTTCTTGAAACTACTCTTGAAATATTTTTTTCACCAAACTTTGGAAAGTTTCCTAACATTCTTCAATTCAATTGGTATTACTTTATAAAACTAAAGTTCATCATTTGTGATGAAAGTGGTTTTGTATTAATTAGTCTTAGCTAGTTTCATTTGATCATATCCTATAACAAAGTCCATAAAACTTAACCTTGCATGCCCAGCCATTAAGTTAATCTATCAATCTATTTGAGGAAGTGTATAGACATCCTTTTGATATCGACACACATTCTCCATTTACTATCGAACATCTTTACTAATACTAGATTAGATATTAGTTCAACATATTTCACATCTTTGATAAATCCTTAGTTTAACAACTTCTCTACCTCCTCTTAGATGCTTATGCTTTCCAGCACTAACAACCCTTTTATTTTATTTAACCAAATTGTATCCCTCCTTTTTATCTGGTTGATGTTCAATTATTTTATGAGGATTTCTTTCTTGATCAAATTCAGTCTAGGAAAATAAATCTTTGTTTCTTATGAGTAAAGCTAGCAGCTCCTCTTTATTGGTCTCACTGATATCTTTGACCATCATCCAACTATACTCTACATCTCAAACTTGTTTCTCATTTAATTTTATCACATTATAAACGCCTTCTCTAGAAGCATTTAAATCTTCCAGGACTAAACTCTTTCATGGCTTCTTAACATCAAGTCATCCTAGGGAACCCCTTCATTGCATAGCACTTCTGAACCACTTTTCTATCACCTTGGACTTACCCCTATCCTCTATTAACTAGATATTTCATTAATAACCCATCTATACAAATTCTTTCTTGGAGTTTGTTAAGGAATTGCCAACCTAATATTATATTATATACTGAAGGGGAAATGACTACAAAGTTCATTTTAATGTTCCTTAGAGACCCTGGTTGACCAATCAATAAATCGAGATATACCATTCTCTTTTACTTTATAATATTACCAGTGAATCCCACTAAGGATGAAGTCTTATCTATTAATCATTATTCTGATAGTTCTAATTATTTATAATCTTCCTTAAATATAACATCAATAGAATAACCCATGTCTACAAGGACCGTTTTAATCACATAGTTTGAAATCTGTACTTTAATAACCAAAGATCATCATGATGCTCCACCATACTTTATCCCTCATTATTTCCTATGAAATTAACTTCCCATTTATTAGTTCTTGTCATCTTATTGTTTCATAGAAGTCAACTCTTCTATTGATTGCCTTTAGGGCTAAATTACTTGCTTCTACCAAGGAATCTCTCTCTACAATAGTGTGAATAGTCTTTTGTTGTTCCTTTCCTTTAGGAGGTACAGGAAATTGTTGAGCAACACATATTTCTTATCTAACCGATGATTTTTGTGCATAACATTTAATATGACATTTGCACACCATCTCTTCTACAATACTCCTTAATGCCTGACACTTTTCTATAATGTGTCCAAACTCCTCGTGATAGGCACACGACCTATTGAGTTTTTGTGTTTCATGTCATTTTGTAAGGGAAATGATTTCAAAAATGTCTGACTGATAAGGGTGTGCATCGGTCCAAAACTAGACCAGACCAAACCAACACTCAATTAACGATTGGATTTTCTTAAAGTTAGGATAAGGGATCAGATCAAAATTACTAGTTTAGAACTGGTTACGCCCTAAATTACTAAATAATATTTTTTTAATTAAAGTTATATATTTTTTAAGTAAAATGTTATTAAGATTCTGGGTTAGATTGGAAGATTAGATCAACTTTTGAACACCCCTACTACCAGTCATTTTTTATAATGAATATATATGAGATATTGGCTATTGATGGAGTGTATTTGTGAAAGACACCAAGTGGACCCCATCAAATAATTAGGTGTGCCACCAACCTTAGATCCTCATGATCTTTTTCTTCTTTATCCATCTCCTTATCAATTTTTAATCTCAGCTTTGAAGGTGTATCTGTTACTCTCGTAGTCAGCACAATTGCTTTATTGATCTCCTTAACATCTATTCTCTCCTATATGCCTTTTCTATAATAGATGCAAGATTTATATTTAGCCAGGTGTAAATTTTCCACTAGCTCTTTATTAATAAGTTCTCTAAGGGGGAAAGATCTAGAAATACCATTGTCCAACCCATCAATCTATTAGACATTGGGACATTAGTAGGGTCAAGCTGCTCCACAAAATCCATCATGAGTTTTGAGAAAGTGCCTACTCATTCAATCCTTAATTTCCTAAAATATTGCAATGTTTCCCCTTTTAAATTTCTTAGGAATATTTTACATAATGTCTATTTTTGTTCCCTAGCTAACAACATAGAAATATTGAATACACTAAAGTGATACTTTACATTGATGGATCCATAAAATGATTCAAAATTTAGGATTCTATTCTCTGTGTTGGTGTTTTGGAAATATCTTCTGTGAAAGGTGTCTACTAACTAAAACCACTAGCATTATCCTTTTTTTTCTCTTTTATAGTTTCCGCTGCCTCTTATACCCTTTTATATATCATTTTATTGATCAAATTCTCATCATATCTACTAGTTTGTTGGCCATATAATCTTCATACTCTTCTTTATCTCTTCTAGACCATTAGGCATCTTGCCTTTTTGTTTCTATGTTAGTTTACCTCATCCCCATGTCTACCGACCCCTTACCTAGATTATGATAAGTTTTCCATCTACTTCGTGTTGGAAAACTAAGGGACTTTTGTATTCTATCACTTCCACTTATTTTACCTCAAACATATTCCAAAGACTTTCCCTCTTCTTCTTAGAAGCTGGCATCACAAAGTCTAGTTCTTGGTTCTATTTTTGGAAGATCTAGAGACTGCACCTAAGTTTCTGTAGGAGTAGTTTTTTGGGGTATGACATGATGATAGTGATCCATATGATGAGGTAGTTACCCAAATTTGTGTCTAAAGGAGCCATCATATTCAATACCATTTCTTGAATGGATGCTAAAAACTCAACATTTGCAACTTGGAGCTAAGTGATAATGATTAGGAAGATCACTAGTGCTAGGATCAAGTGGAAATGAAGGTTGAGTGGGAGACATGGCTTTCCACAAACAATGCCTTTTCTTTTGTGTATTTTGTGAACTAGGTGGTTCTTAGGAATTAAAGATAATAATCAACATTAAGCAATACCAAATATCAATAAGAGAGGAGAGAAGAGAGAGAAAAAGTAGGAAAGTTGTATTATAATTTCCTATGTCCAAAGATAAGTACAATACTCCATATATATAGATGTAAATTAAGGGAAAAGGGGATGGGAAAAATATATTGTGTTTAGGGATAGAAAGTTACCTTTTCCTATTTAGAGAGTCTACCTATTAGCTTAGGATCCATCCAAGAAGAAGGCCAACTGAAGTACTCTTGGAAGCTTGTTGAGGTTGATTCTCATCCTTTGAGCTCGTATTCAAGGGTCCAACAATCCTAGTTGAGGAAATACTCATATTATTTGTTTTTTATGATTTATAATTATCTACATGCAATTTAGTAATAATATTCCAAGCACCAGGTATAGGTAGTTATAGTATAATATTACAATATCCCTTTTGATCATAAGTGTTCCATCAAATAAAAATGTACTCAAAGAGTTACTATGACATGACTTTGTTTCATAAATGGAATAAAAACTTACATCATTTTAAGTAATATATTTGAGAGACTAATACCCATGGTCATGACTTATGGATCAATACATAGCCAAAACACAAGTTGGTGGTGAGTCCTTGCTTACTTAAGATTGAACTTATAGAAAAAATATGTATCTAATATTTGTAACAATTGAATAGCCTGATCTATTATAACGATATGAATTATTTATAACCATATATAGATATGAATTAATTTTTTATAGATTTTCAATTTATATTATTTTCTTTTTTTGGGATATATATAGATTGGAAAACTATGATAAAGAAGTGGGTGTATGCATATTATTTTTTGAGGGAACATAAAAAAATGGTGGAGTTTTTCATCAATTTTTTAGTGGAACATGCTCCGGACATTGGTAAAATAGTTTATCCTTCTTTAGAATGTGCTTATATTCGATGTATCAATGTTGAAGAATTGAGATATTATTTTTGTGTGTATGAAATTACTAAGAAGAAAGGAAGGAAGTAGCATACCACTTTAGAACTATGATACATATTTATTAGAGGAGATAGACAAAATGTGAAGGAAAATATTCAAGATTAACTTAAAATATTTGACAAGTTATTGTGTGACACCACATACCCTTTGTATGGTGGTTGTAGGAAATTTACTAAGCTATCCCCTCTTTTAATTGAAATTATGAAATAGATGGAGTCATTAATGCTTTACGAAAATACTGGCTCTTTCGAAAGATATGCTTCCTAATAATAGTGCTTGACCTTATTATACCTACAAAGTAAAAAATATTCTTTCATCCATGGGGGGAGTTATAAGAAGATACATGGTTACCTCAATGATGATTACATATTATTTGACCATATCCTTGGATAGTTATTCTAATCCTAAACGCAAGTCACCACAATATAAAAAATACAAAAATAACTAGGTAACAACCACTTTGAATTGGTATTTTTCTATGTTTGCAAATGTCCAAGATTCCAAGAACTTAATATGACATGCTAATGGGAATATAGATGACACTCTCCTTAAACATCTATCGAACTCTCCACAATGGATGGTGATTGATGACACATTCCTTCAATTTGGTGAAGAAGCAAGGCATTTGCATCTTACACTTTCTATTGATCGAATTAATCCACACAATCAAGGGGTTTAAATTATATGGCTAGTGATTTTGTTAATACACAAATATGGTTGTGCTTCTACATGAAATGTAAGTATATGGTGACTAATTAAGGAACACTATTGATGTTTATTTGTCAAATTTAATCGATGATTTGAAGTTCTTATAAGACACAAGTGTGAATTATTTCATCCATATGTTTAGGAAAATTTCATATTGAGAGATAATTCTCTATTTTATAAAAGATTTTTTTATTATATGGGAACTTGTTAAGGTATAGTGTGAAAGCCCTTTATGCATATAGAATATATGATCAAAATACTTCATTTGTTTAGTTAAAGCATGGTTAGAAGAATTTTTTCCTCTGACATTATATACTTTTACTAAGAATCATTATTATCATAGGAAAAGTAAAACTTTTAATGGCTTTTTGGAGGAAGGGGAAGCATCAATCCAATTAACACGTTGATAAGTGCTTTTGAAGTTCAAACATTTGTGAATGAATTTTATGAAGAATAATAAAGCTAAGGTTCTATCATTTGGGTGGAAAAAGATGTATATATTTTTAAGCTTCGTTATTTAGAATCTTTGTACAGGATGCATACTCTTGATGTGATTCCTATTTAGAAAAATATATGTGATAGTCTTGTTGGTATATTATTCAGCATTCATAAATGATTAAAGATGGAAATAATGCATGAATAGATATAGAAAATGAGAATTATATAAAAATTAACATCGCAAAATAATGGAAGATGAACTTATTTACCATGACTTATCATACTCTCTCTAAGAAAGAGAAAATTATATTTTCTAAATTCTTTGCTAGTATTGGAAGGGTATTCTTCAAATATTAAAAATACTTATATTGAGGTTGGTTTCACAATAGTATATCTTAATAGGGTAGGGTATAAATAAGATTCATTGATCTTAACATCACAAGCACCATAAGTTTTCCTTATCACCAATCCTTTTGATAAAAGTTAGTACGCGGTACTATGTAAAATGAAAAGGAAGGTTAATGAATGTGGCAATGAAAATGATGACAATTGTGAGAGAGTGTTTTTCACAACTATATAAGAAACTCAAGAACTCAATAATTATAATAATAAAATTATTTAGGAGGAGATATATGTAAGTTATGATCATTGTTAAGCGATATAGATATTAGATCATAAAACTAATCCAAAATGAAGGAAAAGAAGGAAGCAACAGTAACTACATGTTATTCTAATTTATGATAAGGTTTCTTATTATTTTAACTACATCATATTTCTCATATATTTAATGAACATATGATGTGTTGATACATTATTTCATTTTATTTATTAGTATTTTGTATTAAATCATTTATTGATATTCTGCAAATACTTGATGAAGACGAAGGTTATTGATAATGTCTATACCAATGAAGAAGGGAAGAGGGGGATTAATGGTTCTAAAGATAGTGAATACTATGAGAAATAAGGAAGAGTGGGTTTAGATATAATGGAGCACTAAAAATCTTCTTATTGGCAAGTATGGCAATATGTTTCTTATACATAAAGCCCTAGTTACTTGTTACTATGCTCCTATAATTATCACAAAGTGGAAGCATATCAATAAATATAACAATGAGCATATTTAACAATAATTCATGAGAAATATATTGGTTTGTTTACTCTATAAACTGATGTTAAGTTATATATATATATGTCTTATTTTGTTAAAAGTGTTCATCGTCAAAGAAGAGGGGAAGAAGTGACTCAATAGGTATTGTGGTATGTGCATGAAGACATGTATGGTGTACTTGGGTAAGAAAAAAAATATATAGAAAGATGGATATAGCTTCACACATGATGCAGCCTAAGAATTATCCCTACAATGATAAAAAATCTTGGGATGGGTTTGTGGCACTTTATGATACGATTGATTATAAGGAATTTTTACTATAAAATTAAGATTTTTGACTCAAATAATTTACTTTCCATTTGATGGAATATTGTAAATATTTTTGCTTATAAAATAGGATAGAAGTGCCATAATTGTAAAATGTGCTAAAAAGAACAAGTCTCAACATAGTATGGCTCATAAAGGTTATACAAGCTTTGAGGAAGAGTTAGTATGCCATTAGTATCTATGCCTTTTTATGTCTATGTATAACATTAAGATAAGATTCTAATTTCATTATTTACATTTAATTTATAACTCAAAGCACAAGACTTGGATCTATGCACCTTAAAAGTTTATATTAGTACTTTATGGAAGAAGCTTAGAATAACACCAAGTAGATCATATTTACATGATGATGGATAAATAATTAGGAAGAAAATTATAGTTCAAAGCATGTTTCTTAACTTTAGTCTATGTTGTTCCTAAGTTATTATGTTATAAACTATATAATAAAGTCTAATATGTTGTTACATATTAGGATGAACTTGAATGATCACACTTAATGGAGGGCATTTATATGCATAGAATCATTTAATAAGGAGAAAATATAAAAGAACACCCTAGAGGGCATATGGGTCTTTGATTAGGGGCTATAAGAATGAGCATGTGTGGTTGAGCACCTCAATCATGTAATACTTATTAGCAAGTGGCAGACCTCATTAGAAATTAGACCCAACATTTGCATAAATGGCTAATATGCTATAGAAGTTGACATTGATCCATTCTCAAGAGTATAATCCATGTGATTCAATGTCACATGATCCACTTTATATACTTGTTATAGATAGAGTTAATGGAAATTTTAAAGCATATGCATGATTTTCTTTTCATCCAAAAGTATACCTTATAAATTATTAATTAAATTTGTTATTATATGTATCAAGTGCCATTAATGACTAATATTATGTAATATTAACTATTTATATTAGGGTATGCATAAATGTGACTTGTTAGCAACTAACCCCTCAATATTCTTAAAAAAGAAGGGTACTCATCTACTATGGTGTCACCATGGAGATGAACTATAGGACTCCCTTAACCTTTGATAAAAAGTTATATGCATTATCACTCTAGTAGTAATGGATGCATCCCTACCTTATTATAAATAAATTGATGAGTATTCTATACTAGCAGAAGCTCATGGATGTTTTATGACTTGGTGTAATACCCTATTTGTAGAAACTATAATTATAAAATAGGAAATTATGTGTAATTAACTATAATAATTATTTTAGGATGCTTTGTATTAGATTTATTATTATTGTGTATATAATTATGGTGTATTATAAATAAATTTAATTATGATAAAATTTGGATAAAATTTGGGTTATCAGTTTTAACCATAGAAGGGACTTCAATCTGTATCTGTTTATCGAAGAACCTTAATTCTACTAACTTGGCATCACTTTAGCTAAAGGGTTTCTCAACCAAACTGATTGGCTAGTTTGGGCATTGATTGACTCATAGTTAAAACAATTTATGGATAGGTTAAACCAATCAATTGGTTTATCAAGCTGAGTACATTTATGAAACTCAATTTTTGGAAAAAATTTATTATACCAAAATGGAACTTTGATAACCTCATTCTAAATTGTTCTTAAAGATTCTTTGCCTTTCTTATAATATATTTTGTTCAAAATACTACGTCAAACTAATATGAGAAGTTTGATTTAGAAAATTGAGGGGTAAGATGACCTCAGCTTTGTCTTCTTCCACTTCTCTCCTCTGCACACTTTTGGAATTGTTGCTTTGATTCAAGACTAGATTCTACTTAGATGGGAGATTCTTTCCAAACCGACTTTCCATTTTCCCTCTTGTGTTCGGCACTTCTTGACTAAAACGACTTGCACCTCTTCAGAATCACCATTTTAGCCCTAAAAGAGAGGTCATCCTATCTTAGACAGAATCTGCTCATTGAAGTCAAATTTTAATGGTAGGAATTAGGTTTTTCAATATTTTCCTAACCACACTTCGAATTGTATCAATTTGTTAGCTATAAATAGTCTTAATTTCCCCTTCTATTCACCTTTCTTTTAGCTACCAAAATTACCTTAGACTTTTAGCACTTACTTCTCCCCTCTCCACTTTGAGACTTGCATTTGAATTATTTTTCTCTTTTTATCCTTTCTTTAGCTCCTTCTTGTTGTATTGTTTAGTAAGAAAGAATTAGATTTTGGATCAAGGTGAGTTGATTTTAGTATAATCTTCCTATGTATTCCCTTAGGTGTTGTATGTCGATTTTCCCTTTTTATTTCAAGTTTTGGTTTGGGAAAATTATTCAATGATTTATGAGGTCAAACTTGTTGTTTTTAACATTTTGAAAGTTGAGGATTTTTATAGATTGAGTGTTCTTAATTTAAGGAATTTTTTCCTAGATCAAGTAAGTTATTCTTCCTTCTAAAATATGAATTGGTTAAGCTTATATGTTATGAAACCCATAAAGTTCTAATTTTATAAGTGAATATGAGTATATGGTATTTAGATTTTGTACTAGGTGATTAAACTATTAAAATTTAAGAGGAATGCATGATTTTTAAAAAAAAACTAGGTTGTGATGATTAATTGTAAAATATGCATCTATTGTAAGCTATAAATGTGTTTACGTGGTATAGGTCCATGTTTCAATTTTGTGTGGCATAGAATTATAAGTATGGTGTACATGAAAATGCCTGTTTTGTGTTGTTGAGGGAAAATTGATCGATTAGTTAGGTCCAATTGATTGAATTATCTTTAGAACAATCGATTGGCCAACCCAACCCATCAACTGGTAGGTCTATAGTGACCTTAGCCATACTCTCTACTTAAACTCATCGATTATTTTGGGAGAACCAATTGAATGGTATATGAATAGTCAACTAGTTTTCTTAAACATATTGATAGGTTTAAGGGAATCCTAAGCTTGGTTTAACCAAACCAATCAACTGGTTGGCCCACACTGATCGACTGGTTATGCCAGACCAATTGATTAGTTTGACTAGTTTTTGTGATTTTGATTTCTTGGCTTAGATATGCATTAAGATTATGCCTAATACTGTTATATGACTATTTAATGGATAAGATACACATGTTGACATGGATCAACAACCTAGTAGATGGATAAAATGAACCATGATTTATGACATACTTAATGGCTATTGGAAAGACCTTGATAGGTAAACCAAAGTAAAAGTTTGATTGATTTAAAAGGGGTGATGAAATATGGACTTTGTCTTGGATGGATTAATATAATACATTTGGTTACTATCAAGTAAGCATTAATGGAAATCCCACACATGGTTGGGGATAGGAAGGGTTAACATGGAAAAAGTTTGTGAATGTCTTGCTTGCATATTGTATAGGCTTTATGTGATCACGTAACCTCAAGAATAATGTACTAATCACGTAAAGCAAAAGACAATTGAGTTATATATAGGTCTAGGTTACTTGATCCTCAATTAGCTACTAAGGTTTAGTCTGCCTTCGGGAATTTATTAATGCCTTCATGATTTGAAAAAATAGAGTTTTATTAACCCTTAATAAATAATGGTTTTTTGAAAAACGTTGACAAAAGTGTGAAAATTTATAGGTGGGAGTAAGAATGAAGATTCGATAGTGGTTCCTATAAAAAATTTTCATTATAAACTGGTTATTCAAAGTCTAAAAACATGGTCATATTTTATACATATACATATACATACATATATGTATATCTATATATATATATTGAGAAATGTCTTTGAAACATGATAATTTGATGATATCTTTTCAATTAGTTTATATCAAAATTCAAGACCAAATAATAAGCAAGCATGATATTATGTATAACACTTCCATATTTTTCTTAAACACAATACTGTCAAAAATTTCCCATTCTCTAAAACTCAATTTGCTCTAACTAAACCTCTATCTTCATCGATGAACACATGGAATTGTTATCATTTAGTTTAGTGTACAGATTTCAAACCATCATCATCATCACCTTCAGCCGACAAATCTAGAGGAGCAATATGACACTTTAGTTTTGAATATATCTAAGTCAAATTAACAAATGGATATAAATGTATTTTTCCAATTTTAGCAAAAACCAAGGTCTCATCCACTTCTAAGTCTAGCACTATTAAAAGTCAAACTAATAGACTCGTTGTCATTGTGAACAACTATTTTCTTTAATTTCAAGCAGATTTGAGGCTTCAACTATTTTGTACCATGCACTTCGAAAGTTTCTTTAAATTATTTTTTTATATATAAACATATTGACTTTTGATGATGATTCATGGCTAAAACCTTCATCTAAATTAGTTTTCAAAATAAATTGACTTTAGATGATAGTTTTAGCTAAGAACTATTATCTAAAGCATCATTGTGAAAGTGTCTTTAAATTATGTTTATATATATATATATAAATATTGACTTTTGATGATTATTCTTGGCTTAAACCTTCATCTAAATTATATTTCAAAATAAATTGACTTTAGATGATAGTTTTGGCTAAGAATTGTTATCTAAAGTCATTTCTAGATGTTTTTGGGTTTTTTATGATGGTTTTTGAACAGCTATTAATGATTAGATACTTATAGCTTCAATGAGGGTATAATATCATTATAAAAGGCCGAAAATCAACCACCAACTTAAGCTATTTTTGTGGTAACGTATATGCATATAGGAAGGTTCAGACATGGCCTAAAAACTAATAGGATTCGTAAGACAAAAGCAACACTATGCACATCAAAAGGTTGCTACAGATACAACACTTCCAAGAACCATCCTATGATGATCCATCTATCACCATCAGCTCTCACTCTCAGAGTCAAATCATCTCAAATAATCATCTACACCCTCACCTCATCATTGAAGAGTCCATCCACTCTAACGAAAACTTAAGGGTCAATGCTTATATGTAAGTTATGATAAAAGCTCTAGTTCTTATCTATGACCATCAGTTATCTGACCATTTTATCATAATGTCTCATAAACACCTTTAACAAATCTTAAATGTGGTACATCAATGAAAAACAATTCAAAATAATTATTTATAACCCTTATGTGTGGCTCCATCTCAGGTAGGGCCAAGAGCAAGTGATACAATCTAAACATATATAGATGAAAGAATGAATGGCTCTCCATCAAGTAACCTAGTTAATTATACGAGAAAATCACATGAATCCTTATATCCATATGGGGAAACATCCAAAAACACGGTGGACGGTATGCTAGAGGTATGCATGACACCTCATAACCTTCAAAAGATAACAACTACTCAATTTATCATCAAGGTTATTCTTTACGCCTTCTGTAGAGAGTTAAAAAATATTTTTTTTCTTACTAATTCTAGTCAACAGGAATAGAAACTTCTATAAAACCTAAATAACAACATTAAAAAAGAGAGATTTGTTTATACCTAATTCTTAAAAAATTACAATTAAGATCTATGAAATGAGGTGTGGCTTAGCTGGCCAACAAATGATCGGCATTTCCCACTATAGAAGCAATGACCAAGCCCTAAATGTTTCAAAAAAATATCAAAACATGATAGAAAAGAAGAATATCATAAAGAAACTGAAAAAAAATCTTGCCTGATAATGGGAAGTTATATGAAAATGGAGGACCAATAAAAAACATTATCAACAAAGAAGAAGCGGTCGGAGAAGAGTTTGCACCAAAGAATGAGTGGCTAGGGAAGGTTTCTATAACACCCAAAAATTTAATATTGAAATTTTTTGATTTACAACAGAAGTATATAAGCAAAATATTGGGTGTTACCCCTGTAATTGACATATGTTTGGTTTACCAAATCATCCTTACATCAATAACATGGCTAAAACCAGTCATAATAAAATAAAGTAATTAGAAATGAAAGAAACTATTATAAATACAAATATGGGTGTGGAAATTAACTCCAGGTTATAATAATATATTACAAACTATGGGATACCATGGATCAAAGAGTCAAAAGAGGTATTGGGGTAAAAACATTATCTAGATAATATAACTTGCACAAAAGTATTAGGGCCTTCTACTTGTTTGAATGTGCAACACCCATAAAAAGGGTGGTTAGTACACTACGTACAAAGTAAGGTAACAATACTATCAAATCATGGATATTGAAAACAAAAACATGCATTCATAGAAGATGGTAAGTACACACATAGATTACAAAAAGTCTCATAAGGTATTTATTGACCAAGCCTCTTTATTAGATATAACCATTTTTATTGTTTTATTTATGTTGAGTTTAGGGACCCCACTATAAACAGGTGGTAGCACTTTCCTAGGGATAATACACCTGAGCCACTGTTATTATCTGGTGGAATAGATTTAAAAACATCACATTCTCAGAGAAAAATGCTCTAAGCTACTATTATCATCTGGTGGAATACATATAAAAATATCACCTTGGTCCTAACTTACCTACTCTTCCACTTTAAATCATTAGTGTCTTATCCATTAGTTTATTTAATTTATATTCTTATTCATGATGAGCATAGACCCCACTATTATTAATTTAGTGGAATGAACTAAAGAAATTTCTCAAAAAAAACACACTTGAACCACTATAATCATCCAGTGGAACGGATCTAAAAATATCATCTTCTTAGGAAAAATGCTCTTATGTCACCATTATCATTTGGTGGAACAGATATGAAAACATTACCTTGGTTAGACTCACGCGATCTTTCACTTTAAATGATTAATAACTTATTCATGAGTGATTTATAGGTATAGAACACGTTAAGGCAACTAAGCACATCATGTAGATCATAAGGTCATTCTCTAGAGTTAAGATCCTAATTTTCCTCAAAATCCTAATTTCACACTTTTGGCATAACTTCTCCCTTATTTATTATTCAACCATAAAATGAAATTATCATCCTTAAATATTATAATTATTAACATACCTTAAATTCAAGGTCTAACTCCAACGTCTTACGTATGCAATAATAGTCCTATCTCAAAAGATACTATTTATAAGGCTCTTAAAACCCTTATTTTACTGGTAAGCCATAACCTTTTTCATGAGGCTCATAAAATCTCCAAATTCAATACACATTCCAAAAATACTAATATTAACAACACATCCAAAATTCATGGTCTAACTCTACACATGTGATAATAAGATAACCATTTAAGGTTATTAATCCCAATTAGGCCTTTTTCTCATTTTGGGAAACTTATGACATTCATAATCACTCCAATAATTATACATTATATTGTTAAAGTATTTTGATACTCTAAAAATGATAAGATACCAAATTTACATATTAACCTATATTGACCAAAATACCCTTATAGATAGTCAAAAGTCCTTATTTTATGAAAATATTATATCCTGAATATCATTATTCCCAAATCCTCCATTTATCATCATACATATTAAACATAATTATTTCCCATTTATCATACTCTATTATGCTCATATTACTCTTCCACAAGTTATACTTATCCACAAAACGTAACCTAGTGTAGTGATATCATATGAGAACATCTTGCGTTATTTATACACTCTTTCTATCACGTAATGCATGTTATCATATCATATCATTAACAACATATATTTGACCATATAATAAAAACATCATGATAATACACATAACCATGCAAGCTTGTAGCACAAAAATTCTAAAATGTCAATTAGCATCCATACTAATATGACACAGGTCTCTAAGCATACACTCATAATCTGCTTCTTCTAGGACCAAGGAAAAATACCTAAGAAAATCATAAGAAAATTTAATTAGAATTAATGAGACAATTAATGAAAGGTTAATGTAATGGAAGGGTGAAATAGTAGGAAAACCAAATTGAGGTTCGAAGGAGTCTCAGCCAAGTTTGGGGCAATAAGGGGGAGTCGGTTGTGTTGGCCGAAGGAGGGGTGATGAGTTCAATGGTTGCTGTAAAAAAAGCGGGTAGTAGCTTCATTGGAAAAAAGGCCAAGGGTGGTGGAATGGTTTTAGTGGGAAAATGGCTAAAGAATGGAGGTGTTGCTACAGTTGATGGTGACCTAAAATGGAGGGGGAGTGATGGAAACCTGTTAGGGTTTCTCAAAAAGGATCGAAGAATAATCGAGCGTGGGGTTTGATTCGCCGAGGTCAGCCTAAGGAATTTTCCAAAGGAAGATCTAAGAACTCAGAAGCGCAGTATGAGAACGGCTACTGAGTTTGAGAAGTAAGAACGATCAAGAATCGATCGAGGAGAAGAAGCAAAAGTAGCAGAAGAATACGAGTGAGAGATTTGCCAGAGAGAGAGAACACGAGAGAGAGAGAGAGAGAGAGAGAGAAAATTTAGTATCAACTTTTCATCTAGCTAAAAAAAAGTGTCGAACATTCCGTATAAGCCATATTTATAGGGCGTACAAGACTCGTACAAAAATACACAACGCAGGCTATACATACTCAGCGGAAACAACCCAAATCAATCAGCCCAAATACACAAAAGGTTGTTCGATGCTGCAACAATCGGACCGAACCAAAACAATTACAACTCCAAGCCCAAAATTACAAGGAAATATTTATACATTCAATTCCCATCAGCTAAGAATAATTTAGCTAATTATGGTTACTGAGGGATGATTAACCGACAGTCTAACTAATCCATAAACCATGGATCAGATGGCGGGTTATACAGCCAGCTTAATCCCCATTAGCCAATTTTTCTGGCAAATGCATCACATGGGAATACATATCTTAAAATAAATTTCTACAACAAAACTTCAATAGCTACAGAAACTTTAATTCCATCCTCCATGTGCTGCATTAATACTCCCTAATCAAGCACACAATAAGACAAACAATTATAAGTACAAAATGATTTACAACAATTATCAGAATTAATTAAATACAAATATTGGAGATTTATATCAGGGAGGCTTAGGTTGTTGCTGGCAAAATGGATGAGGAGGGACTTTGGCCAAGGTTGCTAAAGAGGTGGTGCTGGCTGTAGTGGGTGGAACTTAAAATGGAGGGGATGCAAAGGTGGAAGCTGTTATAGCCAAGGAAGAAAGAAAAAAAGGGGGAACTACTATGAGTTTGTTCAAAAGTAGAGGGGGTGTTCGGTGCAGACTGCCGAAAAGGAGGAGGTAGGTTGTAATGTAATACCCCAATTTAATCGGAGTGTTATAAGAATTGATCTGGCTACTTATATCAACTTGGTATACTATCCTTTTAGTTATTCCATCTTAAAGAACTCAATAGTTAAGCGTGTTGGTTGTACAGTAATTTTAGGATGGGTGACCCTTCTAGGAAGTTTCAGGAAATTTTCTAAAAATTTCTTGGAAAGTGCGTGAGTGAGGACAAAGAGCGCTGAAAGGACTCGTGTTGGTCTATGGGGCCATTCGATCAATCCCAAAGCGCTCCAAGGTAGCCCTGCATGATCATATTGACTCGAGATGTTACAAATGGTATCAGAGCAAAACCGCGACCGTGAGCTGAACTTGGATGAGCCAGTTAGCCACCTAGCATGACGATTCTTGGAATAAACTGTAATGAGACAATTAATGGTTGAGGTGGAACGAGGATGTTGAATTGTTTGAGTGGGGGTGAATGTAATACCCCAATGTAAGAGGAGTTTTATAAGAATTGATCTGGTTACTTATATCAACATGGTATACCGTCCTTTTAGTGATTCCATCTTAAAGAACTCCACAGTTAAGTGTGCTGGCCATGTAGTAATTTTAGGATGGGTGACCCTCCTGGAAAGTTTTAGGAAATTTTCTAAAAATTTCTCTAGAAGTGCATAAGTGAGGATAAAGTGCTCTGAAAGGACTCGTGTTGATATGTGGGGCCAACCGATCAATCCCAAAGCTCTCTAAGGTAGCCCCTATATGATCGTATCAACTCGGGGTGTTACATGTAATCGTAGTTGCCAAAGGATGGAGGCGTGGTGTGGTGAAGGTGGACGTAGCAAGGAAAGGAAAAGGGAGGAAGTTGGTTGTGGTCTAGAATGTCGAAGGGGATAGGGTAGCAATAGTGGGTTTTATTGGTGCTTAGGGGTAAGTTGTAGCGGTTTTAGCCGGTGCTTGGGGTAAGGTAATGGCAAGGGTTTTCGGTGGTGGTGAGGTTATCTCGGTTTGGCTTGTTAGTGGGGGTATATTGAACTGCTTTTGTGATGATAGGGAGGTGGTGAAGGAGAGGAAATGGTGGTTTTGTGTACAGAATCAGAAGGTAGAGAATCAAGGTAGTAGGAACATTAAATGCTCGGCTTATACACACAAACACATGGGCAAGGATGGGGGTTCGATTTGCAAAAAAATTTAAGGCAATCCTTAATTAAGCTAAGGAGGGGAGAGTTGATGAGTAGAGGGAAAACTTGGCAGGGTGAAGTTGTGTACACAAGGAGAAGGGAAGAGAAGATGAAAGGTGAAGATCAATAGAGGTGGAATAAAATAAAATAAATAAGGAAATAAGGAGAAAAGAAAAAGTGTGTGTTTAGATGTAGGTTTATATTAAAATAAATTAGGTTAGGTTATTAGGATAATTAAGTTAAATGATTATTTAGGATTTAGTTTAGGTTAGAAAAGATATTTATAACCTCAAATAAAAAATTAGGATTATGCTAGGATTTAGGATTAGGGTGTTAGTGTCAGATAGAAATATTAATTTTTTAAGATTATAATTAGATTATGATATTAATAACATATGATTAAGGTTAGATAAATTTTGGAGTATTATAGTTTAAGAAATTTGAGAGTTGAGAGCATATAAAGAAAAGAGAAAACGAAGAAGATGGAAATGATTTTATTCAATTAGGTTTAGAATATCTATGAAAGAGGGAGGGAGTGAATGTTATAAATTTTGGAAAAAACATAATGGATATTATAAATAACTACTGTTAAAACTAGTTTCCTAATAACCATTGTTAAAGACCATACTAATTAAGGCACTTAGGTTTTAACCTTTTGAAATAAAATTTTTTGATGATATGTTAATAATGTCTTTTAGACGTAACCATTATCAAAATTTAACATGATATAATATATGATGTGTAATGTGAGGTTTTGGATGATCGTTTGCTGAAATAACCATCATTGAATTTTTTTTAACAATGGTTGTTTAAAGATTTCATTATTAAAACCTTTGTGACAAAAATTTAAATAAATATTATAACGGTTTTGTTGTTAGCATTATTAATTCCCGGTTATTATATGTAGTTTCCGTATTAGGGGATTTTATCTAAAAAAATCTATGCATATTTGGTGCTAGCATGTGGAACACTTGTTATGTGTGAATGTGTAAACACTTAACACTTATTAACTCAGTCATGTTATAGGTATGGACATTAAGACTTTAGTCTTCGGACTAATATATGAGAATGCATTGCCATAGATAATGTGTTGAGAGTGCCTAGGTGTGATGGCTAATTTATGAGAATGCCTAGTCAAGATGGCTAATGTGTTAAGAATTCATAGTTATGGTGGTTAGGACCGAACATCCCTTAAGAGTGTGTTTAGGAACAAACAACCCCTTAGCCATATTCATATATCTTGGTTTAACTTGGTCTAATCCTTGCTAGATATGTTTTAAATAATATTATCATTTGAATGTGAAACACCTCCATTTTTTCCTATAAAAAAATTCCATCTAAAATAGTGTGGAATCTAATTTTCATCTAGGAAAAATGGGGTGTTACTATCATACCTGATACATGAAATACATCCACTGCCTACCACTTATTAGATAAAAGACTGACACCAATCAATGTATTTAAAAATAACAGATTGTGTGATATAAATTACATAAAACTTTAAAAGATTTTTTACATTGAGGGACCTTAATGGCCCTGACTAAATCATTACAAAATTACAAGTAGATAAAAGTATGGGGCTATAGTAAAATGAGATTAGGGTATAACCCTAAAACTAAAACCATAGTCCACCATGGACCCTAAAAAATATTTGGATGTCATGCTCTGAAGCCCTGAACCCAAACTTAAGTAGGCCCTCTACTGGCCATCCCCAAAAACTTACACATAGCCCTCTACTCATGGAATTGAGTAGGTGACCGAGTAAACATGTACTTTAGTATGCTATATACTAAGTAAACCAAGTTTCTCCCTAAATGGAATATAGTATGCAAATTCTATCGTACATGGATATAATATTTAACATACATCATGCTAATATCATATATGTAAAAGTAGAAATACACCAGAGCATACTATCATGCATAACTTAGACAACTTATACTATATTATGCTTGATTTTATATTATAAGTATGTATGTATTCACACATGCACTAAATAGATTAATCCAAACAACTGCTAGGGTTTATTTGCAAATGCTCAATCTTTTAGATTATACCATCTCCTTTTTCATATATGGCATAAATCAACATCCAGCCAACATTTCATTCAATAACCAATTAGTCACTTAAGCTATTAACCAAGTGTACAAGCCAACTTTTATCCTTTTTCTCATCTAAATAATTTCCATCCTTGTCCAATTATTTATATTCACTTACTCATTATCCTAGTCTTTATTATCCAATTACTTATCATCCATATTTTATTATTATCAAATGATGGACTATACACCATACCATGGTCTCACATACCATAGGAGTCTATCCAAATAAGGGATATAAAGTCTAGGCTAAAGGCAATAACTAAAGCGGACATAAGTTCATGCCGAATCCAATCTCTAGAATGGATATAAGTCTATGTTGAAGCCAACCAATATGGACATAAGTCTAAGTTGAAGCCAACCACCTAGGTAACCAGACCTTTTAGTATCGATACCCCATATTACATCATCAGTATTTAGAGTAGGTAAGACATTGGAACCTGTTAGGATCCCACCCGAAGGAAAAACCCAAAGGCACTAATAAATCCCAAAGACAGACTAACCCTCACTAGCTAATCAAGGATCAAGTAACCCAGATCTATACACAACTCGATTGTCTTTTGCTTTACGTTATTGGTATTTTATTCATAAGGATAACTGATCATACAAGGCCCATACAAAAGCAAGCAAAGCATTTTCTATGTTTGTTCCATATCAATCCTTTTCTTTCCATTTTCATAACCATATAGGGTTTCCATTTATCCTTGACCCATATTATTCGAGCCCATCATATTATTTTATTCAATCCCAAGTTGTAATTCATTACCCTTTTCTCAAAACCATCACATTCTAATAATGGAATACCCATTTAGCCTTTACAATACTCATAGAGTAGGTCATAAATTATGACCCATTTAATCCTTTCATTAGGCCATTAATCTATGATAAAATCTGTATTTTATCCTATTAGTAATCATAGTACAATCCCAAATATAGCCTCAAAGTATAACCAAATTGAAAGAAAATAAACTACATAAACCTATCGAACCAGTCAATCGATTGCACCATCCAGTAGATTGGTTTGGTTGACCAGTTGATCAGTTTGACTCAACCAAGCCTTGCTTTTTCTAAAAATAGTTGATTGGTTTAGACAAATCAGTTAACTATTCATAGACCAATCGATTGGTTCTACCAAACCTGTCGATGGGTTTAAGTAGAGAGTAAGACTAAGGTCTCTACAGGTTTACCATTCGATGGATTGGGTCAACCAATTGACTAACCTAGGAACCAGTTGATTAGTTTGACCTAACTAGGCAATCATTTTACCTTATAACAACATCAAACCATTAATTTCTTGTAGATTCGTACCTTTAAATTATCCTTAATCGCATTAGAACATGCATGGACATAGTCTAATACACTTTCTACTAAATTAACTTACATATCTCAAAATTGAATCATCATATTCTATTTTTATCAATTTCATGCTTTTTGCTCAAGGTATACAATCTATCTGTCCAAATCACTTATGCAGGCTATATACGTTCACACCAACATATAGAATCGACTTAAAGAAACTCGTATCATACAGGAATACTCATAAATCATTTTAGAAGCAAGAATAACTTACTTGATGCATGCAAAATCCCCTTAAACTAGAAGTTCCAATATGTGAAAATTTCAACTTTGAGAACCTTAAAATAATAAACCTTAAACTCAGAAATTCATACAAAATTCTTAATAATTTTGAACTTAAAATAGGAGGGAAAAGAAGGGGCATACCAACTTAAGTAAAAATAGGAAAATGCTCAGTTGAACCACTAAAGCCTCTTTTCCAAATCTAACTCTTCCTTATTAAAATAAGAGAGAGCTAGAGAGCTAGAGAAAGGATCAGAATAGTGTAGGAATTTTGACTACAAGGTTTAAAGTGCACAAAAGAAGCTAAGAAAGGTGAATGCAAGAAGTTAAGGATTTTGGTGGGTGAAAGAAAGATGCACAAGAAGGGTGATTGGGGCTATTTATAGCCAACCAATCAAGACGAATAACAAAGGGTTCAGGAATAATTCAAAAACCTTATAGATTACCATTTGAATTTGAGCTAAATAGATGGATTTAGTCCTAGATATGATGACCTATTATTGAAAGCTTAAATAGTATACCTAGAGAATATAGTTTAATTAAGCTAGAATCGGAAAACATAAGATGGCTAATGGAAGGACAACGCAGAAGGAATCTTCTAGTTGGTCAAAATCATGCCTGAGATCAAAGCATTGATCACAGAAATGTGCAGAGGAGAGAGGTGGAAAAAGATAAGGCTAAGGTCATCTCTCCCCTTCAATTGTCCCAATTGACCTCTAGATCGATTTGAGGTAATATTTCTAGCTAAATGTATCACGAAAATGGTTAAGAATCTCTTAGGGACAATTCGGTATGGGTTGGTAAGGTTACATTTCTATATAAGAAGTTTTTTAGAAAATCAAGTTCGAAGATATACCCATCTCGACAAAGCAGTCGATCAGTTTTTCCAAGTAGTCAATCAGTTTAGCTGAGAAAACTTATTTTGCTTAAACAACAAATCAGTCGATTGGTTCATAGAACTAGTAGATTGGTTTGCCTAAAAAACTCAAATTTCCACCTTATTTCAAATCAAATGTTACCTCAAACCAAATTATAACATTAAATCAAAATCAAATGTTATAAAATTGGAAAAATTCTCATTCAACAATTTTTCAAAAATGTAGGGTATTACAAAATATGTGTAAAAACTCCATGCGTACTTCCTTAAATGATTGCATGTTGTTATCGGTAGCCTACTCAATAGTTCAAGCATAAGTGAATGTGATATATGATGCCATGTGATTTCTAGTTGTGTTTAAGTGTTTATAGGACCTACATTTTACTGATTACTTAATCATACCGACGTCATTTGTGGCAATCTGATAAACTTGGCAAATGTAGGAGCTTGGTTAGCTTTGTTTTGTAGGAGGTCCACTCTTGTGAAGTCTTATCTGGGGGAGTGTCATTAGGCTTGGTGTAGGCTAACTGCATTATTTTTCTCCTTTTTTCCATGTATTTGCTTTTGCCATTTTGGTTTCAATGGTTAAATGTGTAATGCTACTTTATTGATATTCATGTCTATTATGTTTTCTTGCGCTTAATTCATTATCTAATATGCCTTATATCAATCTCATGTTAGGCATCAACTACACATATTCCCTTGAGGTATAAGGATACATAACCTGACACTTGACATGGGTTAGCTATTGATTGTACCTTTTCTATGTTGGATGTGGGGCTCTCATTCCTATTTTGTGGTAGCTTCTAAAAACTCTTTAAAAAACAACACATTTTCTATATGTTAACTTGGGGTTGTTACGTAGACCATACCTGCAATAACTCTTTCGTATTTCAAACCTTAGAATGCTTAAGCGAAATAGAAGCCTGAAAGCTTAACACTACTTCTCATGGATCATACCACAACGCCTAACATCAGTAAGATATCCACCACCGTAAAGCTATAAAACTAAACCAAAGTTTTATACAGGTATCCCAACAAAGATGACAAGGAGAAAATACCAATGTCATAAAAATAGAGAGTATACGACTTTAAAAAAAAAATGTAGTCAGCGAACGATACCATCGGAATTTTGAACTCCCAACTGACAAAAGGTCTGTAGAAACTAAAATGGAACAATACTCAAAATCTCTAGAAGCCATCAACATTCTAACCATCATTAGGCAATGCACCCATCACTGGTCATAATCTAGACAAACGTACGGTAACTCGTCTGCTCCCTCCATTAATGATCAATAGTATGACCCAAAAACACACCAGGATAGGGTGAGAAGTAGTCAATGCTGAGTAAATCACAATCCACAAAATTATTTAAGACATAAAATAAGGCGTAAATCAAGAGTAACACCAAGATATAGCCATTTTATTACTTCCCCTCCCCCCCCCCCGGATTACACGGAGCACATCCAAGTCGATTTAACTGCTTGAGCGGGAAATCAATTAAAATCCAAGGAACAATACCAATATCCAAGTGGTTTATGCCATAGGCTATAGCCCAAAACATCAACGAGAGGAGCTCTCATGGAAATTCAATTCAGGATCACTCCAAAGCAACATGCAACCTTTATTATACCCTTTAAAAATCGTGTTCCATTCTAATAGAGGAGTCATGGAGTTTTGTTGGCTCTTAGCAAAAGTATTCAATAATGCAGTTGGTGGCATTCCGCCCGACAGAAATAGGAAAAATGAAAACAAGCAACTCATAGCATTGTTCAGTTTATTTATTCATAATATCATATTTATTAATTTAATTCTAATCGTAAAACACATCTATCTTCATCCATTCAGCATCCTCTGAACAACGTGTATATGGACAGATTTGCTCGTCACTGGGGCGGGCACTTGCTCTCGTCATGCATGCTATTAACAACCAACGTCATAATTGCAGTAGCATTTAAAGAGATAACAAGATCCATAATCCGCACAGTCCTCATCCTGGCACCACGAATCACAGTCCTCAGAGTTGGTACACAGTCCTACATACGTATCACTTGGTACGGTTGCCAACCTCCCAGCCGCCGAGAATTCTATGCACCGGAAAAATCATACGAGAAGAGAAACATAAGATAGAAAAAAGGAAAAAAGGTATAAAAAAAAAGAAAAAAAAAGGAGGAAATATTAGGTTTTTCATTTCTGTATATATATATATATATATATATATATATATATATATATATATATACGTACGTATGTATGTATGTGTGTATGTGTGCATGTCAGTTCTAGTGCCATAATGCATCCACCCTAAGATAGGAAAGATGCATTTTGCGTACGTTATGTTATCAGATAATTCTGTTTAGTATCATATTGATTTCCAGTTTGAACGAGTACTTTTAATTTTTTTTTAATGCATTCACATGATGATACCTGAATTGGCGAGGAGAATAAGGAAAACGAAAGAGAAAACTGCAAACAAGCGTCCGAAATTGAAAGATGCTGATGCCATCCTCGCTTCTTTCTTGCTGTTATATTGTCTTGAAGTTTTTGTTTTGGTCGTGTTTTTTGATCGATGAGCTGAAAGGATGGGGCATGAGAGTTATTTATATCGGCGATAATTGCACGGCATCATAATGTACCTAAGTTCTCGACTCATTAAGTTCATGGCGAGTCACAATTCCTAAACAGTGCACATATATCTAGGAATGGAAAAAAATGGAAAAGACTATTGGCTTTGCGCCACCTGTTCTAGATAATAGTCTGCTTGATAATGCTATTAATTATTTCCTATGCTAAAATAAATCAAAGATCGCCCCCCCCGGGGGTCATTAACACAAGTTACACCTGGGATAAGTTCTACCATTTTGCCTAATATTTATGGATAATCTGTATTTTTAATAATTGTACTTAGATATTTTTATATTTTAATTACATTTTACATGAGTATTTAAATGGTAAAAATTAGTCAATTTTTTTGATACATTTAGGTAACCTATTAGATAAAAATAAATTAAAATATAAAAATACTTTAATGAAATGATTAAAAATATAAGGTATTTAAAAAATATTAGATTAAATATTAAGGTATGTAAAGTAAATGTGTCCTTACATATTTCTTGGTTCGAGATGGTACAATCTTGTTTGTAGGTACGCCAGCAATATTTTCATCGCCTAGCCACCAGGCACAGAGGGTAGTGACTTGGAAAACGGGCCATGATGGATCTTACTTCATATGGTAGGTGTGACATAGGAATTAAGTCCATATTTAAAGTTATTTATTAAAATTAATTATCTATAATAATTATGTATTTTAAAAATTATTTAGATTAAAAAAATTCTTAAATAAGTAATTATTTTTGATAAGTAAATCCAAACACGGTATTAATTAATTAGAGCAAATAGTCAAGTGTCATTCGGTAAAGTAGTATATGTTAACATTTTAGAATTTAACTTTTATTATGTAAGATTTCGGTGATCGAGATTGAGTATGAGTACCAAATAAAAAATAATAATTTAAAAAATAAAATTTGAATGATCATATTTCTCTATTTCTTTACATGTTACTATTCAAGCAAAAGAATTAATATTACATGAATAACACAATACTCATCACCAAATGTATTTCTTGAACAGTTAAGCAATCTACCCAATGAAGTTAAGTCTAATATGAATAGTCATCTTATTCATTATGACCCACAGACTCTAGAGCTTTTTTAATAAATATATTGAACTCTCTTTTAGAGCCAAATGGATAATTTTGAACACATGAAATATACTTTGGGCTAAAGAAAGTGAAAAAGAGTTATAGGTTGAGCCAAGACACCCTTCTCCATTGTATATTTCTTTAATCTATATCTTTATGTAGCTTATGCACATAAGCTTATGCTTAACAAATCTTCCCACAAACCCTAATGCATGTGCTTTTACCCTTGATCAATGAGCATGATCTTGATGCTCCTCATTGAGCTAAAATAACTTTAATGTTTCCATCATAAAGGTTAAAAATGTTTATTTTGGCCTTTTAGCCTCTAAAGACTACCATTTCACATTCATTGACCCCAATCGTCACAAAAAAGAAAAAAATAAGATGGCGATCAAGTTTCACAATTTAACCTTCTCATGATGTAGTTTGACATCAATATCATCGATTCCCTAAACTTTTGGTCTCTTTCTATTCGAGAAAGGGTCATATTTAAATTTACAATACTCATGACTTAAACCAATCCTTCTAACAACGAGTATGTTGGGAACAACCAAAATTCAAGATCTAATCATTACTTACTTCTTTCATATCCTCCATTAAAAAAATGTATACTCCATCGCAAAAATTGATTACTGCATGTACCTAGTCCTTTACCATCTCAAATTCCATTAGGCACTCTTAGTATATTTTGGACACTGAGATTAAATGTGTCCAACCTCATAACAATAAAGGCACTTGAAGTAAGGATAATTATTTTTTAAGTTAATCATTCCTCTTATGTGGCCCTTCCACAATAAAGATGATTACCATCATTGAAATAGATACCCCTTAACTTGTCATATTTTTAGCATCAAGAAAAATCTTGAATATCTTACCCAAATATATTTCTTTCTTTATGACATGTAGACTCACTATCACATAATTCTACATCTTTGAAGAGATGCCAAAAACAAGATTGTATAGTTCTTTTCTTAAAGGTTTCATCCAAACTTACTATTAAGGAGATCAATTTAGTCAATGTATTTAGATGACGATACAATTTGCTCCTTTCTACCATCTTTACTGAGAAAGTATCATTTCTTAAGAACAAATTATCCTCTAGCAGCCTTGATGCAAACGTCATAACTAGGTTTTTATATGCTTCTTCTACATTTCTCTAGTTTTACACATAAATGATTTTAAGAGTAACGATCAATTATTTATACTTGATGTGAGAAACTTTATCTCTTTCTTCTTAGTTGCCTCTACATATGCTCATTTGTAATCATCCAAGTTTGAATGTATTCCTCATTGAATAAGAATATCATTAATAATATTCGTCTCTATAACAAAAATAATAATATTATGTCAATATATCAAGTTAAAACATTCTACTAAAAGCTTTATCCATGTGGAACTAGACTTTAGTAAGGAGTGAGGACAATGCTTCATTGATGACTAAGGCAAGAATGAGCAAGAAAAATACGGGATGCATCACTATGACTGAGGAAGTTAACCAAGAAATATCATTAAGAACACTAGATAATTATAAGGAGTTTGTAAGAATGAAGGAGCTTTAGATAAAGGAAGTCAACTAAGTAAGAAATAAAGAAGGGACCCATGCAAATAGAGGATTTGTCTTTGTTTATGACAAAGTTTTATATAATTTGAATATTTATCTTGAATGCTCGTTTTATTTTAATAGCAATATTGGATTTAGAAATTTTATTGATATACAAAATTTAACATTTCCTCCTAATTTATATTAATTGGATATATTTGATTATGATGTTTAATTCAATTTTTTTAATATATAAAGAATCATTCAAAGTTACAAAACAGAGTTAGAAGAAGGTGATGAATGACATTAGAGGGTTGAAAAGAAAAGTGTATATGATGCACTATGAGGAGGGTTGGTGGTTGATGTAAGTAGTTATTAATGGTTTGAAGTGACTATATTTTATGTAGTTGAGTATAGAAGGATAGAGGTGGTTGTGACATGATAAAGTAGATTTTTTTTTGTAAGTTATTCTGATCAATTGTTTTAGTTTTGGAATTTGATAATTTTTTATTGACTTGGTAATAATTTAATGAATCACTTTACTTGTTTGATTATATGCACGGCTTTTTTATATGTAATAAATCTCATTAGTTCAACAAGGTATTGTAACCAACCTCCTAACAAACTATGTTATCTAATATATACAACTAATCACCATATTTGTCATCTTTAGTATAGTAAGCTTATAACAACATCTCCTACCAATAGTTAACATAATATCTCTAACAATATCACTATTAAATTGGTAAGAATTAGATAAAATATGGTTAAGATATTTATAGCATACACAAGTTATAAAGTAAGTGAATAGGGCACACACAATATGAAATACCCCAAAAATCCTAATTTAGGAATTATGGTAAATAATTATTTATCAGAGAAAATTTAAGAAAATAGGTTACTTTATTAAATAATGAGGAAGTTACTTGAGGAAAAATAAGGAGAAAATAATAAATAAGTTATTTAGAAAATTTTGGACATTTTACTAACTAAAATGGGAGTTAAGGACAATTTATCCAAAATAGTCTAATTAATTTAAAAATGAATTTAATTATTATACTTAAAATAATTATTATTAAAATTAAATATCTAAAATAAATATATAAATAAATAAAGACTAATACCCCAACCCAATCATTTTATCAATTTTCCCTTTTTCTCCTTTCTTTTTCCTTTTTCTTTCTTCCTCCTTTACTCATTTTCTTTTCCCCATTTTTTCCCCCCGACTGGGCCAGCCCACTGGCCTAGATCCCTTTCTTCCCCCGTCTTGCGTGCCAGACCTGCCAGCCCTTCGTCGCCCATTGCCCCAGCCGGCCGAACCACCCCCTCTTTCTTTTCTTTCTTTCCCCTGGACCGACCGGTCCACCCCGTCCTGTCCTTTTCTTCCCCGACCTGCACCCCGACCTACAATTCGACGCCTGCAGCTCGAACTTCGCCGATAGCCACCAGCGCCGATCGTCCTCCCCTGCCCTCCCTGTCATTTTCTTTCCTCTTTTCGACCCCAACAATCCCTGCAGCTCCCTCCCCACGTGCCCATCTTCTTTCCTCCTTCTCCCCCTTCCCGACCTAATCTACCATGGCAGGACCTGCACCCCCTGCCACCGGCCGACCACCTACACACTTGCCCCGCTCGTCTCCTTCTCCCCTTGTCATTTTTTTCCTCCCCCCGTGGCCTATAAATACCCTCTCCCGAACGGCCACAGCAAGTCCCTCCCTTTGGACCTTGCTGAAACCCTATTCCGCCGCCGCCATAACAGACGCCATTTCCGCCACCTCCAGCCACCGCTACCCACCAAACTCCTCCTTGCGCCACCTCCCATGCAATCAAACAACCGCCGCTGCCCTTCCTGCCCCGCACGAGCCACCATAATCATGCGAAGGTGCCACCCCAAAAAACGCCACCGCCGCCTTGCGCCACCCTCTACTGCCACCTCCGCCGTAATTAACCCCCGTTCCACCTCCCAAAGTGACCAGCAGGTCCTCCTCTACCTGCCCATACCATCCTTACTCCCTGCCTCCCTCTCCTCCTTCCTCCCTCACCTTCCACCTCTCTCCACCACCCTCGGCCGCCGTGCCAACCACCGTGCACCGCCACCCCTTGCCACGCCACCACCCTCACTCCACTCCCCTTCACCTGCTGTTTCTTTCCCCCACCTCAAACTCCTCCTTTTCCCCTCCCACCTAACCACCACCTCCATCTTTTACTCTCTTCTCCACCTCCACTGCCGCCGCCGGACCACCACCGACCCTAGGTGGTTCTCCACTCATCCAAACCCTAATACCCTTTTATATAATTGCTACTATTTTCTACTAATATTAATACTAATATACTTATTATTATCTTCATTATTATTATTACTTTTATTATTATTATTATTATTATTATTATCATTATTACCATTATTATTGTCTCTATTATTAATGTTCTTATTTTCTTACTAATACTAACATCCCTTTTGAACCCTAACTTTTATTATACTTAACTTTAATCTTAATTTTTATAATTATTAGTATTAACATTATTAATAATAATATTACTATTATTACTTTTATTATCCTTACTACGGTTATTATTGTGGTTGCTAAACCTTACTTGGTTGTATTGTTGTTATTATCATTACTAATAGGAGTATTATTATTATTATCGTTATTATTAGTGTTATTATTATTATTATTATTATTATTATTATTATTATTATTATTATTATTATTATTATTATTATTATTATTATTATACTTAACACCCTTATCATTTTGTTAACGATAATACTACTTGTTCTTATCCATGTTACTTAACTCAAGCTAGTAAATATCATGTGGTTGTTAACTAAGAAGAGTACTTGAACCTTATTACCATACCACTTAACATTAACCCTAACCTCATTACTATGACACTATTATTAGCTATTACTATTATTACTTCTATCACTACCTTATTATTGTAATCAAAAGCATTTGAACCCTTTTATTATTCAAGAATATACAAATATTATCATTATCACCCTTAGGAATAGTTTACTTGTAATATTGTGACCTTATAATATTATCATTTCAAATATAACACCATTAATAGACTTGGCCTTAAAACTCTAGAGTTTCTATCACTAGACATTAGTGTCACTATTTTATTAATACTAACACTATTTTCCTATAGCTAGCATGCATGAACCCTATTACTACAAGATTAGAACTAATGGGTTTAATAAAATAAGTGTAACAATAAGTATCAAAAATAAATATATTTTGAGTACTAATATTTAGTATACTAATTCTAAGGTAAAAACCCTAGTTTTTGTATAATACCCTCTTTAGTAATAAAAACCCTAATCCTAAACTAGAATAAGGGTTGATGGTACTTGCAAGGGAAACTAATACTTAGCATTTTCCCCTTTTATAGGTAACCCCGACCAAAGCCCTAAGGAGCTAGAGGAGTGTGCTCCAAGCCTGGTGCCTACCTAGGTAAGGACGAAGCTATGGCCTTATGCTATGTGTGATGTAATGTGTGGGTGAATGATGAGCATGCCATGTTGACGTGCATTATGCATGTGTTATGAATAACTTGTTTTGTGTAGCGCAGCGTAGATCATGAGGTATGTTGTGTGTGCCTTATATTATACATGTATGACATGTTCCATGTTTGATGTTGATGTTGATGATGTGACTTGTTATGGCCCTCTAGGACATGCATGCTAGGGTTTGGGGTAGCATGAAATGATAATAAAAGAATACGGGGAAGTGGACGTTTGGGAAGTTTGCATGGGGAGACTAGACCTTGCATGGGCATGATCCTTACGTGTGAAAAGTTGATTTGGGTTGTAATTAAGAGCTTGGGAGAGTCTTGGAGTGATTGGGAACTTGGTATGAAAAATAGTACGTGAGTTGGTGCATAAGCGACCTTATTAGGGTTTGGGTGTAAGTGGGGGTTGGAGAGTCTACATGGAGTGTTTAAATTATGCATGGGAATGATTCTTACGTGAGGAAAGTTGATTTAAGAAGTAAAAAGATAATGTCAAAGTTACGGGTCCATTGGAGACTTGGGAGCAAAATTTCACATGGGTCGATGTAAGGGTGTCTAAGGGAGCCAATTAGGGTTTTGGGAGGAAATGAGCAATTTGAAGGGCACAAGGGTAACAATGAACAAGGAGGGATGGAGTATGGGGTTGAGAGTGAGAGTCCACTTGTATGAGGGATGAGTATGGGCTTCTAAATGAGAGGAGAGGTTTTGGGGCAAAGAGGGGAGGTTACTTGGAGAGGAAGTAAAGTGCTAGGGTTTGGTGTGGCCAACTAGGGCTTGGCGGTCACATGCGGAGTTGGTGAATAAAGGGATATATTTTGGGAATTTCTTAGTAGAGACGGGATGCGAGACAAGGAACAAAGTAAAGTTAGGATGAGTAAGAAAGAGTTGGGCCATATAGGCCCAAATTAGGGTTTTCCAAGGAGGATCCCTAGATGGGTGAGGACATGCAGGACCGATATTGTTGTGTTAGGGTTAGCCCACATTCTCGGGAGAGTGTGCCCTTACTACGTTTCCTTATGTATAAGAGTAAGAGAGGATGGACACCGGGCGTGAGAAGGGGAGAACAGTCTCAAGATATGGGGCGGGCCCCTTGGGGAGGATAGACGTAGAGGGTAGTTGATATGCATGTCAAGGGTGGAAAGCTTTATTTGATAAGACACAAATAAGATACTAATTACTTAAAGAGTAAGATTTTTGAGCCGGGCCCATAGCGATCCACCGGCATAATAGTGGCCAGGTGCCGGGGTGCCCTAGAGACCGATCCACCGGCGTATAATAGTGGTTAGGTGCGTTCTACCCTATAAGTGACCGATCCACCGGCTATAATAGTGGGGGATCCCGAGCTCAACAAACCAAACAGTATGTTGTAATTAAATCATGGGAAAGATACTATATACTTACAGTGGAACACCATGAGAGTCGGGGCCAGACCGATCCACCGGCATAATAGTGGCAAGGAGCATTGTGCCCTGGAGACCGATCCACCGGCATATAATAGTGGTTAGGTGCGTTCTGCCCTATAAGTGACCGATCCACCGGCTATAATAGTGGGGTTCCCGTACTCACATGAATTAACAAAGATTATGGTGTGAAATGACTTATAAACAAATCATGGAAAGATACGTTATAATCACAGTGAAACACCATGAGAGTTGGGGCCAGACCTATCCACCAGCATAATAGTAGCCAGGAGCGTTTTGCCCTGGAGACCGATCCACCGGCATAAAATAGTGGTTAGGTGCATTCTGCCCTATAAGTGACCGATCCACCGGCTATAATAGTGGGGTTCCCGTATTCTCATGGATTCATAACGATTATGATGTGAATCGACTATAATTATCAGAGTTATGAAAAGAAGAAGTTGGACTAGACCATAACCGAACTACATCATCCATAATATTACATGTTGCTTATGTGATTGTGCTATGCATGTTATGTTGTATGATGGTATGCTTGGCTTTAGCGCACCTGCGCCCTTACTCAGTATTGGACCCGTACTGATACTACCTTGATTGAATGGGTCCTGTGATGATCCACCGATGGTGGGGAGCAGAATTCCTATGCAGGTTTATGATCGGGTACTATCTTGGGGTGGAAGGCTTGACTTGAGTGAGTAGGCGATCAGGATATTGGTCCCTTGGGATCTGTTTTATTTAGCTATATTTTGTACTACGCTTCTTGTTTTGAAACCGTACTCTTAAGTTGTAATCTTAACGATATTTTAACTGTTGTTGACTCGTGGTTTTCGTGAATGATCTATGTTAACTATGTACCTATGTTTTGAGGATTCTTACTTAATGATTGTTTAGTTTAGCCTTAGCACTTAGTATCGGAACAGTAGGAGTGAACCGGTCTGGTACTAAGTGTGGCGGTAATACCCCCAAGTTTACGGTTTTAATTCTTTCGCTTCCGCTAAATCTTTTGATTTAAACGAAATTTTTCAGTAGCAAATTTGGGGGTGTTACACAATATCCTTATTTACCTGACCTTAGCTTATCTTGATTTCTTTTCCAACAAACTCAATTCACCCTCCAAATCCTTCATTGTAATACCCTAAAATTACCCTTACCCTAAATACTTGGTGATTAGACTCTTAGTCCTTCTATAACATCTTAAGATTCTTTAATTATATTATCTTAACATCAAAACCCTTTATTTCATCTTGAAACTCTAACCTTAGCTTCTCTCAACTGGTGTTCAACTAGGCTACACTAGTCCATTAACCGACCTACAAGTATAATAACCCATTGTACAAGGGATTTGATGGTTGAGCAGGTGTTGTGCTATTGTGGAAAACTTGTCTATTTTAATTTTTTTAATGCAAATAAATTCTTATACCTAATATTTTAATATATTTGGGTTCATATATGAATTCAATACCTTTCCCTAATTTTTCAAATCTTTTAGAATTATTTATTTTTTCCTCCAACTTTTACCTATTTATTTCACTTTCTACCGTGTCTAGATTATCTTATTTATTATACATCCTTTTGTTGAACTTCTAGATAAATCAATGTCTTAAGCCTTATTTTGGTAATAATAAACAAATTTAAAGGTGTTACTATGTTTGTTTAAGCATGCATTTACTATCTTGATCACAAGGATGTCAAATCATAATTACACAAATAAAATTTCAAGTGTAACATTAAAAACAACAATTGAGTTTCAAAACACAAGATATGATTGAATCAAGTTACTAAGACTCAAGTCCTCATGGTATATATTCCTAGTCTTAGGTTATCTTATAAAGATGTTTGAGTGTAATGCTTTTGATTTTACTCTCTTAAGATATTTTGAAACCATTGATAGAGTTTTTTCTTTACATATGTTCTTTGTTGGTTTTAAATCCCCAATCATTTTTAAAATGTTTTAAACATGTTTTGGTTTCAGGTAGAACCAGTTGATAGATTTCATAATAGATCAACTGTTTTGAGTTTTAAAACTAATACTTTAAACTTTCAAAAACCCAAAAATCGATCAATTGGTTACTTTAGACTTTTAGTCCTAAGAAAATCTTATTGTGCCTCTGGTTGAGCACTTCAACTAGCTTACTCAAACACATCGACTAGTCTCGAAACTGATGGAATAGTTTGACTAACTATGTTATAGGTTCAATTCCTGTAGACACCCATTTTACATCTATTCGAACACTTTCATTGGTTTACTCAAACCTATTAACTAGTTCAAAAATTGATTGACTGATTTGAATAACCAAGCTATAAGTTTTATTCTCACATAAACCCATTTTATCTCTATTTGAATATTTCAATTGGCTTCATCCAACCAATCAACTTGTTATGGAAATCAATCAACTAGTTTGACCAATGAGACTAAAGGTTGTGATACAGTGCAAACTAGTTTTCCCCCAAGGAATAAATAGACTTGTTTGAGTGAACACATCAATTGGTCCACATAACACATCGATTGGTTTGCTAAACTATTCCACTATTTATAGGACTAAAACATCATAGTATGAAACCAATTGACTGATTTATACAACAACAACTTTTTTGCATTAGGTTTGAACATAACCCTTTGGTTGGTTTTATGAATTGATAGACAAGTTAGGGTAATTGATTGGCTCATTCCTATAACTGATTGACTAGTTGACAATACATTGTAATTGTCTAGCTTGTTTCTTGCACAACTAATATATGATTTTTATTTTAATTAATACGTTATTGGCTACATGTCATTTATAGGGTAGAATAAAAACTAGTTTTGAGCTCTCATCAATTGCATGTTTAATTCTCTAGTCCTTGTAATTAATTCTCAACAACTCACTTTCATATTCATTTCTTGTTGAGATATTCTCAAAATTATTTGTTCTAACTCTACTAAGCTTGAATTTTTTCTTTGATTGTAAAATCTATTATTTTTAGCTATATCACACTCACAAAATTTTCCTTTAATTTCATATTTGTATCAATTGTGAGATACTTTGTAATCCACTAGAACTCTCATCAAAACTCATTATATTGAGGATGTGTGTTTCATAACATTATTAAGAGATGTTATTAGATTAGTAGATCCATAAACCTCGAGAGAATAACTATGTAAAATTATAAATTACTTCCTCAAAGGTCATTGGTATTACAAGCTCATAAATTGAGAGAGTAGTGTTCATTAACAAAATACAAAGGAAGCACAAAATCCAAAAGGCAAACACTTTTTGATAGTGAATATAGAGAAATTATATTATTAAAATAATATATATTATTTGTTAAATTTCTATTTTTCTATTACCATTCTTAATAACCCTATTGACCCTCTTTAGATTTCTTTCAATTGGCATCAAAGCTTGGAAACTTTCAAAGGATTTAACAATCTGAGTTGAAAATTTTATCTTCAATGAATGGAATCAATTGGGTTGAGGAAAGAAATATCCACCATAAAGCCTCCA
The DNA here is from genome assembly GCA_030549775.1 of Tamarix chinensis. Taxonomy (NCBI): domain Eukaryota; kingdom Viridiplantae; phylum Streptophyta; class Magnoliopsida; order Caryophyllales; family Tamaricaceae; genus Tamarix; species Tamarix chinensis. Next base: position 62,538,748 of record CM060178.1, on the reverse strand, counting down.
ATGTTCAATATTAGGAAAATTTGTTATTGTAAGAATAGAGTGATGCTTTTCATCAAAGTTCAAGATAATGATATGTGGTCTGCCGTAATTGAGGGGCAAATCAAAATAGTGAAGGAGGTCAATGCCACAATGGTTGAGAAGATACATGATGATCTCATAGATATGGAAAAGAAGAAGCTTAATCTCAACAACAAAGCCATCATAATTTTGCAATGCAATCTTGGAGAGAATGAGTACAACCATATAAAATCATGCACCGCTGGTAACGAAACTAGGGATAACCTCATTCTAACTCGTGAAGGCACAAGACAAGTGAAGATTAAAGAATAAATCATCATGCTATGGAATAGGAGCTCTTCTCCATGAAGCAAGGTGAATCAATAAGTGAATTGAGAAACTTGTTCACCTATATCAAAAAAACAAAACTCAAGGCATTAGGAAAATCCATCACCGAAGAAGAACATGTAATACCCCATCCTAAAATTTCCCAAAATGTGTTTAAAATTATATTAATATAAAATAAAATTTTTCTCTTTTGGAAAGAAAGTGGAATTAGGTAAATATATGAAATTTTAGCAGTACTAGTTGAATAGTTTATTGAGCTGATTGACTGATATACCCAACGACTAGTGCTTCCATTCCTAATAGAACTAGTCGAATGGTTTTCCCAAACCAATCAACTAATTATGCCTCAATTGCATAATCCTTTTTTTATTTTTCTTTGATTCTTTTTCCAATGTTTATGAACAATTTAAATTAGAGTTTCTTTGTGCTAATAATCATATTTTTATTGTTTAGGATTTTTTACACATTATTTTGATCATTTTATGATTTTATTTAGCTAAAAATCTCTCCAAAGTATTTTTTATGGTACTTTTCCTCACCTACCACCTTTCCTCTCTCCTCTTACCTTATCTCCTTTCTCATCTAGATTGTGTAGAATTCCCTACCCTTATTGCTACTCTGTCTTAGCCTGATATTTTTTGACTTCACCCTTCCTACCCTATTCTTCTTTCTTCATCATTTATTTGTCATTTTCATTTATAATCAATATATCACCCCACCCTAGAAAGTCAACTCTTTATCTTCTCTCCTCATTCCTTATGATTGACCAACATATTCCTTTTGGCCCCCAAAATTATGACTCTTATATCCTCTTAGGCACTTCACAAGAGCATGAGATTTATATGATTTTGCCTAAAATATCATTCTTAAGCCATGCTAGGTTTATCTCATTTTCTTTTAGATATGATGTTATATTTCACTATATTCATTGAGCATGTTGTTAAGTGTTATCAATGAAGACATTAGGTGTTTTGGAAGAAGTACCATGTTAAGTCTTGAGTTGGGCTTTTTTGGGTATTAGTGAGTCTTAGCATTTTTTTTGTGGGATTGATGAATGACTTATGATTTTGATAATTAATTTTTGTATTTAATAATATATGGGATTTTTTGTGCAATTTTGGTGATTTTTATAATATAATGAATTTTGTGAGTGTTGGATGACAATCATCTATGATTTTTTTTTTGTTTTTTTAAATAAGGTTTTTTTATGGAATTTAATTATTCCTTTGTATTTATTAAGGTTTTCATATAAATTTTGATATATAAAATGATAGTGCGTAATTGGATAAAGGTTAATTTATGTTAGTAAAAAGTATTGAGGGACTTAGGAGAACTGAAGGTAATTTAGTCATGTTATGTTAATTCAAAAATTTTGATTTTTTTTTTAGTAAAATTAGTTTATATAACTTCTCCAAATAACTTTTGACAAAATCACTACTATTCCACTCATAGGAGGAAGTAAACTTAGCTAAGACTAAGTAGATTACTTTTTTAAGTAGTTCCTTCCAAGTACACTCTTTATAAGAGAAAAGTTTGGAGTGATGGGTATGCCAACATTCATAGATGCACATTGCACTTAAGGTTTTAGCCACTTGTATTTTTTTCTTAGATATTCTTATATAATAAGCTAGGTAATTAATAGCTTGAGGTCAACTATGCATTGGAACCCAAATACCAACACTAGTACATGCATTGTATAATAGACATTTCATGATTGGAAAATCAAACAAAAGATGATGAAGTGTCTCAATAGTAGCACAAAAGTATCATGATGGATCTTCAATGTAAGAGAATATGCTAATAATGTCTTTTGTGGGAAGGATACAATATGCAGTAATCCAAAGTATGAACTTGTGCTTGGAGCTTGCATTATTCTTCCAAACTACCTTCCATCTTGTGACACGAGAGGTTCTAGGTCTAATGTTTTCATACACCAAGCTATTTTTATAGGGTGTGGTGGGATGAAATAAAAGTAGAACAAGTTGTAATGTTCTTCTTAATTTAAATATGATAAATATGTTATATGAAAAGTTTGGGTAAATTATGAGTATCATAAGTGTTAATTGTAGGTGGATATGACCCAAAATATAGTTACCAACTCTAAGGGTATAATCGGTATTTTATGTGTAAAATATAATTATGATTCATATGTATGGTACTTAATGTGATATATTGGATTGTTGTGCTAAATTTGGTGAGATGATGTGTCCTATGGATGAAGTTATGAGTTAATTGTAAATTAGGATTCCATATAGGTATTTTAGTCTTTTCACATAAATAATGTTCTTGTTTGACCTTTTTTTTTTGCTTCATGTGCCTTGTGTAATTATTCTAAATGTTGTGACATATCATTCATTCACTGACATTAGCATAATCATTATTTTTGGAATGAATTTAGTAATAAGTGGTCATCAATATTTTAAGTGATAAGTGAAGTAAATTATATTATACTAAGTGTTGAAGTGTCAACCTAAGTGCAATACCCCAAAACCTTTATTTAAGAATTAATAATAAAATAAGGGTTAATAGGTGAGATCAATTAAATATAAAATTTTTAATAAAATAATATTAATCTAATGGAAGTAATTAAGACAAAAAAGAGGAAAATAATATAGGAATTAAATTAGTGAATATTAGGGTAATTTGTTAATTAAAATGGAATTTACAAAGATATAACCAAAATTTCTAAATCAATATATAAAAAGGAAATTTAAAAATTTATTTTTACTAATTTTATTAATTTCAAAAAGTCAGGAAAAAAAATAACCCCAACCACCTTATGTCCCTTTTTTTTTCCCTTTTCCCATTTTTCTTCATTTTTCTTTTTCCTTTTCCTTTTTCCTTCATCCTTTTACTCCTTTTTTTCTTCTTTCTCTTCTTCTCCCAATGGCCTGGGCCTCACTTGCACTACCCAGCTCCTCTCCTTCTTTTCCCCAACGCAGTCTAGCCCACTTTCATTTTTTCTTCTTCTCCACCCCTCAAGCATCCCAATGCCCACCCGTCCTTCCCCTTTTATCCATGCCCTTTCCCCTTTCCCCTTCTACCCTAATCTCCTACCTCGCCCCCTCCCGGTCTCTAGTGCGCATAGCTCCCCTTTCTCCCTCACTTTCCCCTCTACCTAACTTGTAGGGCATGCATCTAGCACTGCCCTACAAGGGTCCCCTCCCCTCTGCAACCCCGACACCCTCACTAACCCCCCTATAGCTTGCCAAAATCGCCCCTGACCCTACAAACCTACACACCTGTAGGCTTATACTAACCTATCACTAATGGTTGGCAACTTCCTGGCCCTCTTACTCCCTTATCTTCATCCTCCCTTTTCTTCTTCTCTTCCCCACACCTATAAATACCCCATCCCTCATCTTTCTTCCTCTTCTTTTTGCTCTGCCTAGAATGTTCTAGAAATTACTGCCATTGCACATTAAATGTCCCCTAACTGCCACCATACATCATCACTGTCCAAATGACCACCCAACCTCTTCCCTACATTACCCTCCACAAAACCAGACTACTCTCGCTCCTAACTCTCCCTACATAGCTTGCCCTACTTGTGTAAAGTAGGTAGCTCGAGCTACCCTTTGCACTCTGTTGCCACCCTTTTTGCGTTTCCTTGTGCCACTTCCTTTGCCACAACCACCAGCCCCACTACCTCCCTCTCAACCCAGCAGACCTTCCCCTACCTCCTTATTCCCTTCCTTTCCCCTTTCTCCCCCTCCTTCCTTCTCCTCCACCTTCGGCCACCACAACTACCACCACTTATGCCGCCACCTTGCCACACCACCACCACCACTACAATCCTCTAGGTCTAGGAAACCTACTACCTCACAACCACCGCATTCCTTTCTCTCTTCCAACCCCCAAAGCATAACTTTTTCAAGTCACCACCACTCCCATCTCTGCTGCCACCCTAGCTACCACCTCCATTTCTGGTTGTACCCTAACCCTTGTTATCACTTAAGTATAAATTATATTGTATAATTGTTATTTTTAACCTTATCATCATCATCATCATTATTATTATTAGTACTACTATGTCATTATTATTATCATCATCATCATTACTACTATTAATCCTATTATGGCTATCATTACCACTAACACTATTATTGGACTCTTTAATAATACTAACCTTATTACTATTATTAAGACTATTATTATTATCATTACTATTATTAGTTTCTTACTAAAAACTAATTAGGGGATAATGAAAGGAATAAGAGAAAAGTTAACATTAATATTCCACTCTTATAGGTGAACCAAGCCTACCCCCTAAGGGGCCATAAGAATCATGCTCTAAGCTTGGTGTTGATCTAGGTTACGATGTGATTAAGGCCAAATTGTGTGTTATGTGTTTATGTGTGTTTGGTTATATATTAGTGTCTAATGTGGTTATGGATTATATGCTTGTAGCGCATCTTGCTAAGCATGGAGCTAAGGTAAGTTGTATATATGTTATGACATGTGTAATATAGTGTTATGACATGTATTGTGTTGTGCCTTATGTATTGTTTCCCTATATGACATGCATGCTTGGGGTCTTTAGGTAGTATGATGAGGTTGTGGGGAGATAAAAGAATTAAAGAAAGTGGAGTGGTAAGAGGGAAGTGAGAAAGGCCTAAGTACCTTATGACTTGTGGGTGGACAAATAAAAGGATAATATGAATAAAATAGGAGGATAAAATAAATCTTGTATGGGAAGTGTAAGGCTTGCATGGGGTGGTTAGTCTTTGCATGTGGGTAACTTTTACGTGGGAAAAGGTGACTTGAGGGCTAAGAAAGGTGAGAGAAGATTTTGGGTGATTAGAGTCCATGAGTGACAAATAGTACGTAGGTTGGTATAAGGGTGCATGGGGAACTTGACTAGGGTTGGTGAGAAAGATCCTAAGTGGGGGAAGCGTGTGGAAGGGAAAGTTAGTGGGAAGTGGTTGGAGAGTGTGGGATAAGATTGGAAGGGTGTCACATGGAGGAGGAAGTGAATTAAGTGGAAAGGGAAATGGTGTGTGTGGGTGAAGAGGGGGCGACATACAAGAAAGGCGAGCTCCTAGGGTTTGGGGTGGTCAACTAAGATTTTATGGCCACACGTGTAGGATGGGAAGTAAGGTTGTGATGTTGAGTGTGGATCAAGTGTAGTGATGGGTTGGAAGCAAAGGGAGCATGTGCCATGTATGATTAGGAGGGGTTAAGTCACGTAGGTAGATTAAGGTTTCTGAGGAAAAACCCTAGAGGGTAATGGTGAGTTAAACCTAAGATATGAGAAAGTAGGACTCGACCCACATATATAGGAGTTTGAGTTTTCATGGTGAGTAAGGAAAAAGGGGAAAGATGTCTGGAAGTTCTAAGATATGTAGAAGTCCCAAGATATGGGATGGGGCTTTTCAAGGGAGCGGGTGTGAAAGGAGTGAGAATGGGAAGTCCAATGGGCATGCATGTCTTGTAAGAAAGTATCTATTAAATAAGACATGATTAAGACACTAACCATTTAAAGTGAAAGATTATTGAGCTGGGACTAGACCGATCCACCAGTAATAATAGTGGCTAGGTGCAGGGTGCCCTAGAGATCGATCCACTGGCGAATAATAGTAGTTAGGTGCATTCTACCATAAAGTATTTTTTTGATCCACCGGCTATAATAGTGGGGGATCCCGAGCTCCATAAACCAAACTTTAATAAATAATAAGCTATGGAAGAGGTACCAATTACTTACAGTGGAACACCATGATAGTCAGGGCCAGACCAATCCACCAACATAATAGTGGCCAGGAACACTTTACCCTGGAGACTGATCTGTTGGCAAATAATAATGTCTAGGAGTATTCTACCCCGGATGTTTTTGATCCACCAGCGATAATAATGGGGTTCCCGTACTCACATGGACTTAAATTGAGAGTTGTGTGAAAATGGAAAGAATGGCTAGAGGACTGATGATTATGCTTAAACGGGCTGATTCACTCTTTATATTCTCTATCTTTCATGTATGGCCTTAGTTGTATGGTTACCTTGCTCAGTACGTAGCATACTGATCACCCATTTTATGGATGGCCCCTTTTAAGTTGGTGCAGGTAGGAGATGCTACATTTGATGACTTTGAAGCATTTGATGCATTGGGTAGGGCTGAGTGATGGCCTGTTGGACCTGGCATGGATCCCAAGAGAGTGTTGTCCAGACTCACCTATTTCTATTTCTATCATCGTTTTTTATCGTTCTGTTTTCCCCATAAGGGCTTTGACACTATACTAGTTTTCTATTTCTGTAAAAACTCTTACATCATGCACTCTGTTTTTAATTATGAATTATTAGAATCCTTGTGGTTTTATTTCCTATTCAAATTAATATCTTTTGAGTTTTCTAGCCTTGTGGTTGGTTCGAGACTAGCCAAGGGTTAGGCTCATACCGATCATAACAGTAGCACCCCCTGTCTTAGCATATGGTTTATGTGCAAACGAAAATATTTCAATATGAAATTTGGGAGTGTGACACTAAGTGTTAGATGTTGATTAAGGGGATAATAAGACAATTAAAATTAAAGTGGAAGATCACATTAGTAAGGACCAAATCATACCAGTTTTATTTTTTTTACATGGTTGTTGCGGTATTCGTGTTATTCTAGTTGTTGTGATAACATGAATTGTCATAGATCTATTTTATATTATCTGTTCCATCAACTTATAAGGGGAATTCATAACTAAGGATAAGGTGTTGAGTTTTTGGTCCCTAGGAGTTTATTTCCCTAAAAGAAGTTATATGCCAAATTTTTATCCACCAAATATTAATAATGGTACCTATGTACAATGTGCCTTAGAAAGGTTTTTATGTCATAATACCATTCCATTGGTGAGGAATAGTGAGGTCCTTTAATTCAAGTGACTAGGTAATTAAAATTTTGTTCTCACCGAATTATGAATTTTAATACAGTTTTCTCTTAAGCTTCATTGTATCACGAGTAGTTCATGAATGTATAATATCTAGCTTGTCATATAATTCTTATGTGTTTTTCATGCCTTATTATTTTGATGTGTTTTGTTACCTTACTTAGTACATAAAATATTGATTATTCTCTTCACGAATGATGCTTATTCCTATGAGTAGGAGACCTAATTGTTAGTATGCAAGTAACTATTCATTTGATGCTTTTTATATATTGCCTATAGTGACTAAATCTCGGTGGTCTAGTGTACAAATTTCCAAACCTCTCCTTAACTTTTAGTTGTATATATATATTTTTTTTATCTCTATTCACTTCTTTTTATTTTTTAATCTTGTGTTATGATGGGATTTAGTGTTTTTTATACTTGATCTCTATTTAAGAGTTACTTTTAGCCTTCAAACGGGTACAAATTGGGTATAAGGAGTATCTTTTCTATGTTAAATACGACATAATACCTTATATTTTTAGTTTTGGCTTCAGCAAAGCTTGTTTTAATGAAAACAAAATATATTTCAAGAAACTGGGAGTGTTACATTCACATTATCTCTTCTAAAATAAGAGGATCTAATATTTTTCCCATATAGAGTGAGAGAAAGAACAACTATATAATAGATGATCAACTAACTCAACAAAAACACAAGGAATATCATTAATTAGGAGAAACTATCTTTTTCTCTCCCTTGTAAGTAACCAGCCTTGCCTAGCAAACTAAAGCATAAATTAGTGTCTTCAAGTAGTAAGAGGGAAAAACACTAATCTATATCACCACTTTAACACCTCTAAATTTCAGAGCTTATATAGAATGAATAAAAAAAATAGAAATGAAAGCTTAACACTACTTCCCACGGTTATTACCACAACAACTATTATAAGTTAGATTTTTATTACCTAACATTCATCAGATTTAAGGCTATAAAACTAAACTAAAGTTTAACACATGCATCTCAACAAAGATAGTAAGGATAAAATAATATGATATTTTGTAGCAAGAGTACATGAGTAAAAGAAAAAAAAAGACAATTATAATACAACTATAATTCTAAAATTCTAAAAATACAAAAGGTTAATAAAAAAATGGAACAATGATCGAAATCTCCATAAGTCATCAAAATTCTAATCCATCAATAGGCTTTATATCCATCATTAATCAAAACCTCAACCAACCAACACTTACTCATCTACTCCTTCACTAGTGATTATAACAAGTCAAACACATAAGCATAAAGTTAATATGAGCTAATTTTGAGTCAATAACAAATCATATTATTAAATAAGATATAAAATAAAGAAATAAAATGAGGTATAGATAAATAGTATCACTAAGATATAACCATTTTATTATCTTCTCCCTTTTTTAGTGATTACAAGGACCATAACCACGTTGGCTTACCTACTTAAGTGGGAAACTAATCAAAATCCCAGGAAATTAATCGAAGGAACAATACCAATATCTAAGTGGCTTATGCCATGTGCTGTTACCCAAACCATAGTCTAGAGGAACTTTCATTATAATCTAATGCATTATACCTGCAAAAGCACACCAACCTCAATTATCTATGTAACATCCCTAAATTTACTACTGAAAAATTTCATTTTAAGCGGAACTGTATAATCAAATATTTGGGTGTTACCGTTGTAATTGACATAAGTATTATTTATCCCACTATCCTCACATCATTCACATGGCAAAATGATTAGAAAATTAAAACATGATTAGAAAGAGATGAGACAACTTTTTAAACATCAAATAAGTATTTGGAGATTAACTTCGATTACAATATCAAAATATAACAAAAAGGGATCTCATGGAACCAAGAGTCCAAAAAGGTATCTAGGTAAAAACTATCATTTGGATAACATGACTCTACGCCCAACCCCGATATAAAAGAATCACTCATCTACATAAATCGCATCAAAAGCTACGAAATCATCAACCTAGTCCTCATTGACTTGCACATAAGCATTTGGGCCATCAACTCATCAGATTGAGCAGCACCCATGAAACAGATGATTAATACGCTATGTATTGAGTAAGGTAACAATATAGTCAAGCAGGATTACACATAATACAAGAATTCTCATAAGCAAATCATACATGCACAAATAAAAGAAAGCCAGATAAGTACTGATTCCAAGTGTAATACCCCATTTTCAAAACCATAATTATAAATTTATAATCGTATAATCAATTATAATTATTATTTTAGGAGGCTTAATCTTAAAAGTGTTATTATTTTTCGTATTATTTCAATAGTTTAAGTATAAATTTAATTAGGTTAAAATTTTGATAGAGATTAGGTTATTTAAATTAATCCTAATTTTTACCCATAAATCTTATTTTAAATTATTTTATTAATGATCTTTTGATCCGTAACCAAAAATAATTTCCTAAAAATTATTCTCGATTATTTTACTCTTTCCAACTATTTTTAAACTTACCCAAATTCTAATAAATTTTCCCGAACTATTTTTATATCTGTTATTTTAATCTATCTAAATTAAATCTAAATTTAAATAGATAAATTCCTATCCTATATTATTAATCTACCCCCTCTATGGTTACCCTAAATATCTGTCTTAAATATTTTTCTATCCCTTTGTAAATTTTATACACACATATACACTCCACCGTCACCTATCTGTCATTTATACACACTTACCGACTCTGCATATTATACACATATACACACGCACACGACACAACACCTCACAACAAAACCCCTCCTCCCCTTTCTTTTTGTTCGATTACTATAACCCCAAACAGTCCCCTCCCTTTTCATTTCATATATACACACGCACAACACCCTGTCGTCCAGCCCCTGCACCTCCATTTTTGATCACCAAACACCCTCCCGAACCAGCAACCACTCATACAGCACCACCAACGCCTTTCTGCCTCCCCCGTTGCAGCCTGTCGCAGCTCCATCCCACCACCATTCTCCTCCTACCTACCTCGATCCATAGCCCCTGCATGCTCCCATCCCGTAGACACCATACCCAGCCTTCCCGTCCAGCGCAACCATCGACCAATGCCTCTCTGCATGCCCACAGCCAGCAGCGCACAATAGCCACCAACCAAACGAGCCCTTCTCTCCTTCTTCCTGCCTCGACCAAGTAACCTTCACAGCTGCCAAACACACCGCCACCCTTAACCCAGCGAGCCCAACAACCCATTGTAGCCCCCTCCCTACATGCAGACACTGCTTCCACCCTACCTCCCAACAGCAACCCATCGCAGCCCCTACTCCCAGCGCCCTCACCGCACAGCACCTCAGCGCAACAACTCCACCCTTGACCAGCTGCTGCCCTGCCTTCCCCGCAACCTTAGCCCTCTGCGCCACCCAAAACCCAACCCCTTCGATCTCCAGCGCCCCTTGCCACTTCCATCCACCATTCCCGCAGCCAACCAGCCACCCCAGCAACCGCCGGCCAACCACCACCTCTGCCACCCTTTTTCCTTCCCTGCCTTGATCGGCCAACTCTCACCTAGGCAACCCCTGCTACCTTCGTTTCCTTTTCACGCGTGCATGGCTCATGCTGTGCATGCAGCGTGAGTTGTGTGTATTAAAAAAAGTATATATATAATATTGGTACCCATTTTAAGTGTAAGGGTATTTTAGTATTTTTTAAAAAATAAATATTTTTATATTATACTTGTTATTTTACTTGATAGATATTAATTCAATAATTTTGGTATTATTTTTAGGTATGAAAGGTTGATTAGCAGGATCCGATAAATTTAGTAGGATACCGCTATTTTTGCGTTTTTTGCTGGAATTCAAGTAACCGTTATACCTTACTAAAATTATAAATATTGCGTGATAGCACATTAGGGTTTTTGGTTGATGAAATATGTTAAGCATGATTTACTTTGATATAATTGTACGTTAATTATCATTATTATGAAAATAGATAAAACGAGCATGTTAAATGATATAAATTATGCCAGGTATGAAAGTATGTTTTAAAATGATTCTATTAATGGAAAAATAATTTGTATGATAATTATGTATAAAATAATAGGTTGAGCATGCTTAGAAATAATTATGGAATAATTAATTATGGATGTGTGCCATAGGGGCAATTTAGTCATTTTTTTGTATTATGATATTTATCTTGAAAATCATGTCTAATATGTATTAGTTGTTGTTGTGTATGTGAGTATGTATTTTGGATGGATTAAAGGTGTGGAAAAGGATTTTATGTGCAAAATTATGTATAAGGGCAAAATGGTCATTTGACATATCTGATAAATTAAATTGTGTAATGAATAATTTAATTATGGTTTTTTAGCCTTTTCATGGCAAATGAATAAATAAAATGGAATTAGTTTTTAAATAGATGATAATCTGGGAATTTTTAGCTTAAGGGGTATTTTGGTCTTTTTGACCTAAAGTATCTAGATGTGAATAATTGAGCCTAGGATGACCTTAGTATATTTCAAATGTTGGCTTCGAACTTGACCTTGATTATTTTTGTCTCAAACGATTGGAAATAAGTAAGAATGGTTAAGTATGAGAATTGAATTTACTTGTATTCTATGCGATTTTGTGGTCACCTTAATAAAATACTAATATTTAAAGTGAAAGACCTCGAGATCGGGAATGGTGACTCCTAGATTTCATTACCCTAAGGACGTGGTTTAGCCCACGGTTGATATGGATTTTTGCTAGTGTGCCTTATTGCCCCAGTCAAGCCCTACATCTTACTCTATTCTGTTCTGCGGACTAATAGGGGGTATGCATACTTATGGATTAGGTGCCCTTATCGGTAGGGTACTGTGTTACCTTCGTGTACCAATGCGATTAGGGTACCTTTGTGTCCTTGGGTTGATAGTCGGTAGGATACTGTGTTGCCTTGTTGCGCAAGTATGACTGGAATACCTTTGTGTCTTCAAGTTGATTGATCTCCCCTCGAGAAAGTAAATAAAAATGAAAATGATATGATTTGATGGAAATAATGATTATCAGATTATTAGATTGTTCAGTAGCAACCTTCATGCCTACCTGAGGTTTCGGTAGTAGCCTTTGTGGCTACCTGTGGTTCGGTAGTAGCCTTTGTGCCTACTTGATGTTTCGGTAGTAGCCTTCGTGCCTACCTGTGGTTCTGTAGTAGCCTTCGTGCCTACCTGAGGTTTTCTGTGGTTTTGGTAGCAGCCTTCGTGCCTACCCGAGGTTTTCTATGGTCGGTAGTAGCCTTTGTGCCTTCCTGTGGTTTTGGTAGCAGCCTTTGTGCCTACCTATGTTGATTTTATGTATGTGAACTTACCTGGGACGTTATGGATTTATTATGTTGTATCTGTAAGTTTACCTGTGACATTATGAATTTATTATACTATACTTGTAAGTATACCTGGGATGATAGGAATCTTAGTAAATTATACCTGTGAACATATCTGTGATGTATGTAATTAGTTGGGATTTATGCTGAGACATGAATTATGCTGAAGTTCGGTTTTAATTATTACTCAGACAGTATTTCTGGGATGTTCAATAATAAGTTTAGCTGTTTCAAATGAATGAAAATGAGTAGCACGTGACCTTGATGGAACTTGATCATCTGAGTGATTATTGTATCTCAATCATCGTATATATATATATATATATATATCTTATACTATGTTCATTGTATGCCTTGCATGTGTTCCATGCTGATTTATCATATTAGTTTAGTATAAAGGGTTGCTCAGTACTGTAGTAACGAAGGGTTCATTTTGTGGGCCCCTGCCTATTCAATGGGCAGTGGACTTTACAAGTCAACATCAGAACTCGGTTAAATGCTGATAGTTCGGATTTGGGAGCGTAGGACTATCCGGTGTTTCTTTTGTTGTCTTATTTCTGGTTTTATTTGGACCATCGTGTCCACCTGTAATTTCTCTCTCGTGTTTCGTAAACTACTATTGTCGTTTTTAATTAGCAGTATTATCTAACGTTCTCTCTATCCTGATTTTTGTAATCATGATATTAATTTAAGAGGATTAATGATTTTAGCCTTAGCACTTGGTATGAGAATGGTAGAGGAAACCAGATTTGTACCAAGTGTGGCGGTGACACCTCTTGTTTTTATTGTTTTAGCTTCCACACTTAACTCTGTAAATGAAAATTTTCAGTTATAAATTTTGGGGTGTTACACCAAGTCTTTCATTAGATATGCCATATTCCAATCTTTTATTTATATTGAGTTCAGCGACCCCACTATTCTTAAACCAGTGGAACGATTTAAAACACCTCTCCGGGAAAAGACACCTAAGCCACTATTATTATTATCTGGTGGAATGGAGCCAACACCTCTCAGAGTAAAAATACTCCTGAGCCACTATTTATTAAGTTGGTGGAATGGTCTAAAGCACATCTCGGGGACAAGACACTTGAGCCACTATTATTATCTAGTAGAACGCACTCAACACCTCGTTTCTGACTCACGTAGTCTTTCACTTTAAATGGTTAGTATATTTTCATTTATACTTTAACTCTTAATTATATTTTCATTCACATTAAGTATAGGGTCCAACTATTCTTAATCTAGTAGAACGGGCTAGAGTACCTCTCAAGGACAATATACTCGAGCCACTATTAGTATTCAGTGGAATAGAGCCATATAAACACCTCGGCCCGACCCAAGTGATCTTTCACTTTACATGATTAATATCTTATTTATATTTGATTGTATATTATCATGCCAAACTCAAGACATACAATTAAACACACAAGTATGACCACATAATTATCCTCAAAATACTGTAATACCCTTAGGGTAATTAATATAATCGTATTCTCCAAAAACTTTATAAAACCAAAAGCATATATATTTCCAATTATTATCCAATGTACATATCCTTAGTTTCCCATAGATATGTTGTAACCAATATTATACCCAGACATGTACTTACATAATTTCATTACTCCTAAGAAAATCATCTCATAGCATTTTCATAAATAAATTATTCAATACAATATATTCAACACAAAAGTATACATCAACAACATAAGAAAAATACATGGAGCATATAAAACCCTAGCTATGACATGTATCCTTACTTTCTCATAGGTATCTTGTATCCAATATTATACCCAAATACGAACTTGCATAATTTCATTAATTTGAAGAAAATCATTTCATAGCATTTTCATAAATAAATTATTCCATACAATATACTCAATACAAAGCATATATATATAAGGGAAATATACAGAGCATATAATACCCTAGCTATGCCATGTATCCTTATTGACAAGAACACCAAGCTCTATGCAGGTAAATCCTGTACTTTCTTTGAGATCATCGGAAAAGTCACCTATAAAACAAAATAAAATATAATTAGGATCAGAGGTTAAAAATCAAGAGGGAGATTATGGTAGAGAAAGGTAAAAATGGAATTTACCGAAGTCGAATGGAAAATTGGATTGTATGGAAGTGTAGAAATATGTGTGGTGGAGCTATGGTTAAATTTTGGTGGTGTTTGGACAAGATTTTTGGTGAAAATAAGGGTTGCATGGCCAAGAGAGGAGTTGCATTAACAGGCGGTGCAAAAGTTGTACGGGTGTGCAGCACCAGAGCACAATAGGTCAAGAAAAAAAAATATGGCCAGGTGGTGCAAAAGTTGCACGGCCGTGCAGCAATAGTGCACAAAACTTTGAAGGAAGAAAAGATGCACGACCAGGCGGTGTAATAGTTGTGTAGTCATATAAAATTAGGCTGAGAGAAAAAATTATGCACGGTCAGATGGTGTAGGGGTTACACGGCCGTGCACTCTTAAATTCTCCAATGATTGAGGAGAAAGAGAAGGAAAAAGAGGCGACGGTAGGCGACGATGGCTGGTGACGGTGAGGGGGAAGGTTGGGTAACCTTGGTGGTTAGTCCACCAGCCAAAGGGAGGATAGTGGTGGCTTGGGTGGTGCTTAGTGGTGGATTTGGTGGTGTGGATGCTAAAAATAGGGAAGAAGGACGAAGAAGAAGGGGAAAGGAGAAGGAAGACGAAGAGAAGGTCGAGGAGCTGATGGATGGAAATAATATGGAGTGTTAGGGGTTATTTATACTAATAGATGGCGTGATAAGGAGGAGAAAAATGCAAAGAAGTGATGACGACAATGATGATGAATTTCTACAGGGAAGGAGAAGAAGAAGAAAGAAAAGTATAGGGGGATGTTTGAGATGGATGGGAGTCAAGTAGAGGCCCGAGGGGGTGATGATGGAGAAAGAGAAATAAAAGGGAGGAGAAGGCAGGGAGAAGATGAAAGGAGAAGAAAGAAGAGGAAGGGTGGCAGGCTGGCAGGTGATGGCTGTGAAAAATAAGGGAAGAGAAGAAGGAGAAGAAGGAAGGCATAAGGGATGGCAAAATTGGTAGGTGATTGTGAGAGGAGTATGTGGGAGGCAAGTGAATGGTGGTGCTGCAAAAGAAGAAAAACTTCTCACACCATAAAATCGGTGCAGAGAGGAAGAGAAAAGAAAAGAAAAAAAAGGAAGAAAAGGAAAGAAAGGAAGAAAATAAAAGGAGAAAGAAAAGGAAAAAGAGGGAATGTTAGGATCAGATTAGGAATTTTGAAATTAACCAAATAATTTAGATTAGTAGAAATTTTAGCAATTTTAGTTTTCGGTTTACAAATTTTGGTTTAATTGAATTAAGGTTTTGGTTTTTCGTTTTTAGTTTTAGTTAAAGTTTCGGGATTAAGAAATTTCGTTAAGGCTAACAATAAGATTTTTTGAGATTAAAGTCTAATTAGGGCTAAAGATACAAGCTTAGGTTAAGCAAATTTTTTGGGTATTACAATCTAGTGTTAAATTATATATACACTTTAAAATTCATGTACTATCTCATCCTCATAGACATATAACACATTTTGGTTCTTGTCTAAAATAAAAAATATTGTAATTGGTGGCATTTTACCTAATAGAATTCGGAGATTTTGTTACCAACCAATCCTAGATAGCAAAACTATCTATTATTACACATACACATTTATTAGTTTATCTCCTACACCTAAAAAATAATGGATATGAATGTATGATGAGATGCACGGTGATACTATTTCCAACTTATCATCACTCCATAAAAATAGCTTCAACAAATTAATTCATTCATTTAAAGAAAAAATGCTCTCATTTTCTTCTCTCTTCTCTTCATAAAGGCAAAGCGCGCATGCATATACATATAGAGGGATATACAATGAGAACTAGCTTTATAAAGGAAATTTGAAAATTAGAAAGAAGAAATTACCTATATTAGATGATGGAAAATACTCTTTTTAGATAGAAGAAACTACTATAATTAGATCAAAAAATTATAGTATTTGAGTAGTAGGAAAAAAGGTAATGACATTTTTATAAATATCGTGTATTAATGTCTCGGGTTTAAAAACTACCTACAATAAGTGGTGGAAACTACTATAAGTTTCTTAAGAAACTATATTATTTGAGTGTTAGAAAGAAAAATGGAGGCATTTTTATAAATATTAGCTATTTATATTTCAGGTTAGAAAACTACCTACAATAGGTTGTAGAAACTACCTTATGTGGGTGGAAAAAACTATTGTAAGTCTTTCAAGAAACCATAATATTTTTTTGATAGTAAAAAGGAAAATGAAATTTTTGTAAATATTATATATTTATATTTTATGTTAAGAAATTATCCATAATATGTGGTAGAAACTATCTATAGTAGGTGGTGGAAACTATTGTAAATATCCCAAAAAACTAGGGTGGTTCTCAATTATCACCATAAATTATGGTTCTCACTATATATATGTATATACTTATATATGGGTCATGTCTAGTGAGAACCACCATTTATGGTAAGAACTAATAACCACCCTTGTTTTCAGATATGCTTACAAAAGTTTCCACCACCTATTGTGGGTAGCTTCCAAATATGAATCATAGATATCTAATATTTACAAAAAATATCACTACCTTTTTTCTGGCAATAAAATACAATAATTTTCTTAGAGACTTGTAATAGTTTCATCCATTCACTAAAGCTAGTTTTCATCACCTACTATGGATAGTTTTCTAACCTTAAATATAAATATCTAATATTTATAAGAATGCCACCATTTTTTTCTAGTACTCAAATACTATACTTTCCTAAAATATTTATAGTAGTTTATTCCACCTATTGAAAGTAGTTTTCACCACTTATTATATGTAGTTTTTAAACTCATAATGTAAATAACCAATATTTAAAAAAAAATGTCACCAGCTTTTTTATATAATATTCAAATTATATAGTTTCTTGGGCTACTTACATTAGTTTTCTCTAACTATTAAGAGTAGTTTCCATCACTTTCCTTAAGTAGTTTCTTTAAGTGAGAGTACTAGTTCTCAATTCTTAATGAGAGAGCTAGTTCTCATTGGGTATTCTCTCTCTCTATATATATATAATTTAGGTAATACGCTTCTCCTAAATAGGAATAGAAGTCTCCTTTAACATATGACTCATGACATCAAGTAATCTAAAAGCAACCTTCATCTAGGCAATCAAGTGATGTAATGATGAAGCAACTTAATTCTACATGCATTTTACTATAGAAAAAATAGTCTTAGTTCTAGAAATCATCAAATGAACATATCACTTGTGGTTTAGTATCTTCAAAACAAATAGTATAAATTTCATCAAAAAATTACTGCATATGTTTTGCAATTATTTAAATAATTATTAAAGATTTCATGAATGTTATAAATTAACTTATAGAGCCTTATACTTGATCATAAACCTTGATGTTTTTTCTATGGGTTTATAACTTGCACACTAACATATTTTTAGTACATCCTAATTTGAAAGTGAAGTTAGGTTTTAAATTTATATTTTCTTGGGAAAAATATAAATTCTTATTCTAATAATATTTGTATTCTTATCATTTAACATTGGTATTATAGTATTGGAAAATGTATATATATTTTTTAAGTAGTCTTGTGTATCTCTCACCGGCACTTGTATAAAACAACATGTGTGAATTATTTTCCTATAAAATTGTATTATAATATCCTGAATATTATTTCTATATTCCTTTGTGCCACATGTTAGAAAATGTACACATGCTATGGCTATTTTCACGTAAATAATATCTATATATATCTATATGTGTATGTGTGTGTGTGTGTGTGTGTACCTCCCTTATATTTCTATATACAAAGAAACATGTATTATTCTTTTAGAATATGTATATATAATAATTTTGTAAAAAATATGTACTATTTTAACACATGTATTCTTACCCACACTTGTATACAATATGATCTGTATTCTTGTCTTCAAAGATTTTTATTTATATGTAAAAAAAATGTGTATCCATATTTAAAAAAAATGTGTATCATTATCCTAAATCATGTGTATTACTGTTCTAAATTATGTGTCTTTATATCTTAGAAAATGTGTTATTATATCTATAAAAATATGTGTTATTATCCTAGTTGATGTGTGCCCTTATGCATAAAGATGTGCATTTATATCATGCAGAATATGTATTTATGTCTTGAAATATGTATACTTCATTGAGGAATGTATGTACTTTTATATTATGTGCATGTATTAAATTACACATAAGCATTTTGGTAATTTTTTTAATAACCTAAAATAAAACAAAAATAAGTTTTATAATTTAATGAACAAAAAATATTTTCTAAATATATGGACCATACAACATATTCTCACTTGATAAATGGTACAAGAATGATGGTATCATATGTGTATTTGAACCAAAATTCAATAATTAATGAAATTTGTAACACCCTAGAATTTACTATTTAAAAATTTATTTTAAGGATGCGTTAATTATAAAAATAATGGGTGTTATTGCCACACTCAGTATAAGTCTGGTGTCCACTATTATTCTTATACTAAGTGTTATGGCTAAAATGTTACTTAACTAGAGTAACACTTATAACGAAAGACAAAATTGAAATTTTATTACTGACTAACATTATCTTGATAAATACAAAAGGATCAGGAAAATGAGTTATAATAAACCAAAAGGAGAAATGATAAGGGACTTAAGAGTCTAAGGAATATCAAAATCAAAAGATATCGGGGCGAACACCAGATAGTCTAAACTCTCAAAGCTTAATGGATGCCATCAAACTAAGCCCTTAATGTATTCCTAGAAGGTAAATACTACCTATTGAATAGGCAAAGGACTAAAAACGGAACCCGTCAGTAATATAGTACTAAGTAAACCATTACACAACACTAACATATAATGCTACATAGGGCATATATATGTAAGAACATAATATAGATACATCAGGGAAACCATGCAATCACAAAATGGCCATAAATGATATAATAATAATAATAATAATAATAAAATCCAACTATCGAGGTAGGGTGTTGAGGCAACTACAAAAAAAAATCCATATCAATTTCCAATATCAAGGTATGGCACTAATACAACTACCAGAACAACAATGCAAAGCAACTTGTTAATATTTTCACACAGTAATTATTTCCAATTTAAATTACTTGAGAGGGATACAATAATAACCTAGAGACATAAAAGTACACTAGTCATACCGGTGTATAAGGCAACACAATTCTAGCCAACCAGTTATCCCAAAGATATAATAACACTCTGATCATACTAGTGCACAAGGCAACATAGTACCCTTCCAACCTAGGACACCTAATTCTTAAGTATCGATACCCCCTGTAGGGCCGTAGGTCACCTATAGAATATAATAGAGCTTTACCGGGGTACAACGACACACCAATGAACCAAAAAAAAACCAAGGGCTCTTACGTCATTCTTAGGGTAGCTACCCCTAGAGAGTAACCATTCTCGAACTCGAGGTTTTCCACTTTAAGTATTATTATTTTATAAGGTGATCACATATTTCACACTTAGCACAACAATTTCCATTCCATACTTAACTATTTTTTCTTTACTTCCAATTATTAAGTAAATCTTAAGGTCACTAGTCTATATCAAAGTCAAAGTCAACACTAAGGTCAATAGTTCAAGTTTAGATCATAGCCAACACTAAGGTCAAACTATTAAAAGTCTAAGACCATCCTATGTCTAATTATTCACAAAAGATCCATTAGGTCAGAATGACCAAAAAGCCCTCAAAACCTTAATTCAACCATTTTATCCAAATTTCAAACCAAATATCATAATTATGAGCAATTATTTATGAAAAGGCAAAAAGAAAATATTTCACATTATTTTAGCATGTAGGTAATCTTCATGATCTTAACAATTGACCGTATTTTCTACTTTTTATGTATTTGGTAAGTTTTTCCCACGAACCCTGATGATGTGTTTCTCTCTGTAATACCCCATGTTATCAAATTTAATTTTATTAAGCTTAATTATTTTATTAGTATAATTTGACGTAAACATTTACTTATTTTAATTTTGATTCGTTTTATGGGTTTATCGACGATTTCGACTTCATATTTGAATTTAATTAATCGTTGTCGTTGTGGATCATTCTAGATAAATTCGTTAGTGATTATGATTTTATTATATTCATATGATTTCGATTTTTGGTTAAAAATCTGTATTTCCATTCTTCCTCGTATTTTAATTTTTAATATGTTTGATTCATTTTCAATTATAACTTCATTGTGTGATTACGACTTTGCTTTGAAGTTGTATTTCATTAATGATATAAATATTATTTAAATTATAACATTTTTGTTTAAAATAGTCAAATTTATTTTAATGATTTTATTCATAGAAAATATTTCTGACTTTGAATCTATTTGTTTCCGAAGTCGTTAAGATCTTCGTGAAGCTTTAAATTAAAAAGATCTTTGAAGCTTATTTATGGATTTCTTTCCGAAATTAATTATCTTCCATTCTACCCTTTTTGGTTTACGGAAGACTAGATTCAGAAATTATTTAATCTAGTCTCGGTTTATTAGATTTGACTTAAATATTTTCTTATGTGCTCTTAAATAATTTTTCAATGTCTTATAATGTATTTTCGTAAACAATATTAATTTTTACGTTCGTTGGTAAATTCTTCTGAAAATACTTATGAAATTCTTCATATAGCTTTTATATCAATTTTAAGCCTTCGGATCCTTTCGAAATTATTTTTCATTAAATAAATTTTATATAAAATATTCCAACAATATTTTTAGGTGTTTAGTATTTATTTATATATGTGCATTTGCAAAAAAAAGAAAAAAAAAACACACGAAATCCCGACCAGTTCTCCTGACCCCTCTTCCTTTTCCTTTTCTCTCTTCTTCTCTCCCTTCTCTTCTCTTTTCTCTTCACCTCGACGGTCTCCTTGTTTCGCACCCAAACCCCAGCACGCGTTCCTTCTCCCTGCTCCTCCAACTGACTGCCGCCTCGCTAGCCACCACCGATGTTGTACCAACATCCACAACAGCAGCAGCAACAACATCCGCAAGCACAACAACGTCTGTAAGACACAGTAGCAGTAACCGCAGTAGGTCACGCTGTAGTCCGGCAACGGCGAGCCTTGCCAGCTGCCGGCGAGCAGTCCTCGACCTTCGGCACATCTTCTCTAGTCTTCATTTGTCCAGATTTGTTAGTTTTGTTTGGTACAAATTTTCGAAAAACCTTAACCCTTGATTTTATTAATTGAGTATGAATTAGCTTATGAAAAGCTAAATTGATTGTTTGATTATGTATATATATGTTGTATGATTGATTTAGAGTGGTTAATTATAGTTTATTAGGTTGATTTGTGAAAATTGGATTTTGTGCCGGTTTATGCCCGAATTTTTCAGATTCATCCAATTAAGCTATTTTGGGTAATTAATTTTACAATATGCTATAAAATGTATCTAATTTCATATGAGAACCGTCAGTTTGAGAAGTTTATGCGGAATTAATCGGAATTAACTTTCTTAGTCAAAATTCATGTGTGATGAAATTGAGTTGCATGATTGAGTTGTTTCATTCAATTGATTTTATAATATCCTTTGAAATGTATTTAATTTCATACCAGAAGTGTTGATTTGTGAAAATTGTATGAAATTTATTAAAGTTGAATTTTTAGGTCAAAACTCTTGTGGTTCTAAATTAGATTATGTAACCGAGTCATTTTATTCAATTGATTATATAAGTTATAGTATAATATATTTAATTTCAATTCCGAATCATCAATTTATATATTTTAGCAAGAATTAATCGGATTTGCATTCCGGGATAAAAAAAGCACTAATTATGCTGAATTGGATATTTCTTTTATTGGTTTTGAGTAATTGATTATATGATATGTTATAAAATATATCTAATTTCATTTCTAAACATTCAATTTAAATAAATGAATAACATTTAACTGAATTGCATTTTTACGCCTAAAACCCTAGATTTCAAGGAAATTATGAAATTGGTCATTTATATAGTTGTTTTTCTAAAATTGAATTTATAGAAATAGTTGAAATGATCCTAATTGCATTATAATACATTCATTTGGAATTAATTGATTTGAATTATCCAAGTTTGTGTCTTGGGCTTTGAAACCCTAGTTTCAGAAACCGATAGTCTTGAATTGGCTACTCGAAAGATTGTTTTTGTTGAAATTAATTATCTAGATTTATCTAAAATTAGTTTATGTTTTAAAACTATCAATTTGGTGTATTCGAAGTGAATTGGCTGGTTCGTAGTTCGAGCATTAAAAAACCTAATTTTCGGAGATGGTTTTATAAAAATGATTTGCTTATGTTTCTCTATCTAGTAGATTTCTAATTTTGATTTAAAATCATGTGAATTGTATTCTTATGTTATGGGGTGGAATTGGTATTCTAAAAATGGTTAGTTTGCCTCTTTAGTTGTAAAACCTAATGAGTAAGTCTTTTTCGATAAAATTAACTTATAATCTATTATTCTTTCCCCGACTTTCCAAATCAATTTGAAATGTCCCAAGTGATATGTGTTAAGCCCGATTTGGTTAATATTTATTTTTAAATCTTAATAGAGCTACGCTTGCGAGTCCTAGGTTTTGGTCACGTTTTCCAAGGAATATTGGTTGTGTCCATTTGTGTTGATTTTATTATAATATTTGAATTATTAATCGATAAGATAGTTTCTAACCTTGTTCCGATTCCTATCGATGATCGAGGAAAACTTTCCCGTGGATTTTCAAGCTCTTGATAGCTCTGTCTCTTTCTCAATTTACTTAGCTAGCTTCGGATTTAGGTAAGTCATTACTTACCTTTACTTATGGCAGAATCTAGATGTATTTCTGTTCATAGTGGAAGGTGATGAGGATTCTTATTGATTATTTAATCAAGTCAAGCATATACTGTGTGTCTGTGGTAATTGTATGAATGTATAAATTTATAGCCTCAATACAAACGCGTGTTAATATGACGCTTGAATATTGTATGTGTGTAACTGTGTGAAGGGTTGAGTATGGATTGAAGTTGCATGATACATTATGCTGTATTTTATGCCATGGACTTATTCGGCTTTAATGCCCCTAAATTTATTTGGATTTAATGCCACATAAATTGAATTGACTTTAATGACTCTTGAATCGATTGGCTTTAATGGCACTTAAATTGATCGGCTTTAATACCACTTGAGTTGGTTTGGCTTTAATGCCACTTGGATTGGATCAGCTTTAATGCCGCTTAACTTTAATGCCACTTCAAATTGATATAATAATAGAAATTCATTGTGTTGATGGATGTGAGCTAAGTGGTGTTATCTGGGCCTGATTTATGATTGGCTAAACCCTTGAATAAAATATTAATCACTTAAAGTTAAAGATCTTGATTTAAGACTTGTATCACTCGGGGTAGCTATCCAAGTTAGGTTTGGTATTCACTTGGTACTATTCTGGTGTTTTTCTATTCTGTGATCCCGGGTGGCTTACGAGCTTTGGAGATGCCCTCTTCTACTCTATAGGTGTATGCATACTTAAGTGATTAGGTGTCCTATTTATTGGTGGTCTGGTTACGTTTCTGGGTGGGCTAGCTAGGGCTAGTACCGTTTGAGTACTAGATTAGTTGTTATGATCTCTTTGAGTCTCTATCCTTAAGATAATATAATCATATGGTGGTGATCACAATAAAGGAATATAATAATGAATTATTCTCACTCACTCATGGGCTTTATATTCATTTTTCCTATGCATATCTCTTGGTTGTCTTGCTTGCATTAGTGATACTATATGACATATGTTCATACCCAATTATCATATAATCTATTACTAAAATAGCATGTGGGGCTTATGTGCAAAATGATACCTTCTAGGGTAGTGTGTGCTACTTAGCATGTGATCATGATTTTCTTGTACATTTATACCTTGTGTATTGTTATGTCTAGCCATGTATTATGAGCATGAGTCTGTGACCCCATGTTCTATTGTATGTATCATATGTATAATCGAGCACGAGTTATTATATGAGTAAAATGGTATATGTATCGCATGTATAAATCGAGCAAGAGTTATTGTAAGAATAGAATGGTGTATGTATTGCATGTGTAATTGAGCATGAATTATTGTACAATTGGAATGGAATATATATCACATGTATAATTAAGCATGAGTATTGTAAGCTAAAGATTATTAGATCTTATGTGTGTCCTATTTCCTTCCATGAGTTAGGCCGTCATATTTTACTCAGTACTGGACCAGTACTGATGCTACCTTTGTTGAATGGGTCCTGTGATGATCCACTGATGGTAGGGAGCTGACCTCTTGTGCAGGTTTGAGATCGGATAATGTTTTTGGATTGAAAGCTTGGCTTGAGAGAGTAGGCAATTTGGAGTTTGATCCCTATGGATTTATCTTCATTTGTCTGTATTTATTTTTGGAATTTTCAAGTGTTGTATTTAAAATTTCAAGGGGATTGATTTCTCATACTCTGATAAGCTTTTAAAATCCAGGTAGCAATGATTTTATTCAGTGAATTTGTTCACTTGCCATCTACTTGTGGGAGTTTATCTTCATAGCATAGATGTTGTTTAATTTTTTATTGGATAGATTTTAGGCTTGAATCTAGCATGAGATAGATGATGGACATTTATCTTGTGTTAGATGTGGCAGTAACATTTGCCAAATTCTATTTTAGCTTCTGCATTATTCTTTTAAATGAAATTTTTTTTTCAGGAATGAATTTCGGGGGTGTTACACTCTTGTATCATATTTTTCATGCAGCATGTGCGTAAATATTTAAAGCATAATGTAACGTTTATTACGGAAATTATCATCACAATACATGTAGAAAAATATCTCTAACCATAGAATATACAAATATCAATTATTGTATTCTAACCCTAATCATGTGTGCATGTTTTTATGCTATGTATAACAACCCTAGCTACCATGCAAGAATATTCATGCAACACTTATCATGGAAATTACACCATAACTTAACAAGGTTGCAGATCCCATCAAAACTCTACACATGCATACATTAATCATTCAAAAAATTACACATGCATATATGATATGTCAAATATATGCTAATTATTTAATTTCATATTTTCAATTTTTAACTTATTAATAGCACTTGCATATCTAAGGTAAAACTTCGGCATGTGACTCATACATATAACCTTTTAAAGCTCATGCCTAAATTATACCCTAAGATATAATGACTTTTATGTGTCACCACATGATTTCATATCTTAGTAGAAGGGTACGATTTACCTTTTATTCAAGCAAAGAGTAAAAAAAGATTAAACCAATCTTAGTCCTCTTCAAAACCCTTACATCAACGCACACATATATTAGCATATAATATAATACAATATTAACTAAAATTAATTAAAAAATGGAGGAGATGGTTTAGAAAATGAAAAGGTAAAGGTACCACATGAGGCAACAAATGTTATGTCACAAGGAGAATTATAGCAACGATAAAGGGATCCAAGGAAAAAGATGAGCTTTAGCAAAAAAGGTCAAAGAGGGGAGGTGATGTGGGTTGGAAATTGCCAAAGCTAGGGGAAATGTGTGGCAATTTTAGCTGAAGCTAAGGAGGAGGTTGCGGTGAGGATGGATGAAGCTAGGGGAGGTTTCGATTGAGGAAGATGCACTAAAGGGTAAGGACATACTATAATGGCTGAAGGAGAGGTTATGGCTATGGTGGATGTTGTTGTATGGAGGGGGTGTTGTGGTGACTTTTACGAAGGAAGGGGTAGGGAATAGTTGCCTATGCCGATGGTTGGGGATGGTGAACAGCTTAGGCTGCTAGTACACAAGGGGAGGAAAAATGTGGAGGGTTGTGGTGTGTTTGGTTAGAAGAAGCAAGGTGGCTTTGGTGAATACAATAGTTGCTTGGGGGTGGTGAACAACCAAAATTGTTGGTGGTTGTGGTGGAGGTACAACAAGGGCTACTGGTGGAGGTTACATTTGGTGATGGTGAGTGTCCACAGAAAAATGGAGGGAGGAGGGTGTTGTTTAGGCATTTAATGTGCCATATATATAGACATGCACGAGGGGGTGAGATGGGAAGAGAGGAAATAGATACTATCGACATGGGATTCATCAAGAAAAACATGTGTAGAATGGGAGAAGTGGGGGTTTATGCATTAGTACGTATCGCATAGCAGAGGCATGGTCGAGAATTGTGAAGGATTCACACACAAGAAGAAAAAGGAAACAGGAGATGAGAAAGAAATCAGCTAGGAAAAGAAGAAAAAGAAAAGGAAAAAGAGAGAAAAATAAAATGAAAATGAGGGAAAAGAAAAATAAGTTTTAGGATTAGGATTATGTTAAAATAATTTTAGGTTATAGTATTAGTATAATACATTTAACAACTTCCTGTGTTAGGATATAAACTATGATTAAATTTAATAACCCTATTTCTACCAAATTTTAACTAATGTAATTTATAACTAACATGTTGCAATAAGACACATATTAATAATATGTTTAATAAAAAACCATATAAAAAGAATATTATAACTAATTACACATAATTATCATTTTATAACTAAGGTTTTTAAAAATGAGGTATTACAAAATTATCAACAAACTTTAATTCTCTTTCTTAAATCCTTCATCCCTTAGTTATATTCTTGATATAAACTTGTATGTTTATTTTATTTAGGTGATCCTAAGGTGTCAGAAGAAAGTATTTAGGAGTATTTTGCTAAGTGACTAGTGTAAATTTATTAAGAGTACGCATTTCTAGTTGAGGGGTTTTTTTTTAATTTTTTTTATGATATATGTGTTTTATGTTAAATTGCTATGATAGTATGCTCTCCTTGTGAAATCATGTTTTGGATTATATAAGCTTATAATTTTGTATTGTTATAAATTTCACGAGAGCATGTGACTGATATGATTATGTGTAAAATACCATGCCTAGTCCATGCTAGGTTGTATCTCAATTTTTTTAAGACATGATGTTATATTTCACTATATTTGATTAGCATATTGTTAAGGGTTATTTGTCATAAGATTAAGTGTTTTGGAAGAAGTACCATGTTGAAGCCTGAGTTGGGTTTTTTTTGGGTAATAGTGAACCATGACCCTTTTTGATTTTTATAGGACTGATGAATGGTTAAGTTTTATGATAATTACTTTTTTTTTTGT
Organism: Tamarix chinensis; assembly: GCA_030549775.1. NCBI lineage: Eukaryota > Viridiplantae > Streptophyta > Magnoliopsida > Caryophyllales > Tamaricaceae > Tamarix > Tamarix chinensis. The sequence goes on along the minus strand of CM060178.1, from coordinate 62,511,009 downwards.
ATTTAATAATGTGTTGGAGTTTGTTTACAGCTTTGGTGAGTTTTAAAATATGATGAATTTTGTAAGTGTTGGATGATAGTTAGCCATGGAGTTTTTTTGGTTAAATTAGTTGTTTGTTATTTGGAATTTAAGTATACCTTTGTATTTATTGAGGTTTTTACATAATTTTTGACATACTCTATAATAGGATTTGGTTAAGTAAGGGTTAAGTTATGTTATTATGAAGTTTTGATGTGCATATGTGAAATAAAGGTAATTTGGTCATGTTGTGTAATTTATGGAATTTGGATGTTGTGTAAGTGTTAAAACATGATAAATATTTTATATGAAATGTTTGGTTAAATTGTGAGTATTATAAGTGTTAATTGTATGTGAAAATGGCTTAAAATGGAATTAGTAACCCTAAGAGGGTACTTATATTTTATGTACAAAATGTTAGAATTTAATCATGATTCATGGCTATGGTATTTAATGTGACATGTTAAAGTGTTGTGCTAAATTTAGTGAAATGGTGAATCTTATGGGTGAAGTTATAAATTAGTTGTGAATTAGGATTTTACAATGGTAGTTTAGTCTTTTCACATAAAGAATGTTATTGTTTGACCTCGTTTCTACTTCATGTGTCTTGTGTAATTATTCTAAATATTGTGACATCTCGTTCCTTAACCCACATTAGCATAATCCTAATTATTAAACAATTATACAAGTGTTGGAAGATGCGCATTTGTTTAAAGTAGTCATGTTTATCTCTTGGTGACACTTGTATAAAATAATCGATGTGTTATTATCTTAGAAAAAGTGTATTATATTATCTTGAATAATATTTATATATTCCTTCCTGGTACATGTTGGAAAATATAAACATGCTATAACTATTTTCACATAAATAATATGCATATATATATATATAGACACACATATATAAAGATATATATATATATATATTATTGTATATAAATATTATTTTATGGAAAATATGTATTTTTTTAACACAAGTATTCTTACTTACATGTGTATAAATTATGATGTGTATTTATATATTAGAAAATGTGTTATGATATCTATGAAAATATATGTTATTATTTTGGATGATGTGTACCTCTATGTAGATATGTATTTATATCACCTACAATAATTATTTATATGTTTTGATGTATATATATTTTATTGAGGAATATGTGTATTTTTATAATATGTATATGTCTTTGAATACACATATGTATTTCAGTTTTTTTAAATAACCTAAATATAATAAAATAAGTGTTATAATTTAATGAATAAAAAATAAATTGTTAAATATATTGACCATGTAATGTATTCTCACCTGATACATAGTCCAAGGCTGACGGTATCATGTGTGTATTTGAAACAAAATCTATATATATATAAAAACAGAGTTGTCTAGCAGACAATATAAAGACAATTTTTCCCGCCTAAACTATATCCATTATTACTAATCATAAATTACTGCTGCCATATATTATTCCTAATTATTGCTATTGCTAATTAATAAGATAGAACAATTAATATAACTATTTATTAATATAATGGAACTATTCATCTCCTATGTGCATTAAATGTATATAACTATTCATGTGCTGCACATATGTCAAACAATTAATTTTAATAATGTATTAACTATATATTTTCTAATCAAATATTTTATTAATTAATTATCAGAATATATATAGAAAACTATTCATTTCCTGCGTATTAATTGAATTGTCAGACTATTCATCTATTGCATATTAATATATAAATAATTAATACACTAAAGTGCATATTCGTTTGCTTCACATGTATATATCCATTAATACAATGCGACTATTTATCTCCTATGTGTAGTAAATGCATATAACTATTCATTTGTTGTACATATGTCGAACAACTAATTTTAATAAAATATTAATCAAATATTTTCTAATCAAATATTTTTTTAATTAACTACCTGAACATATGCAGTCAACTATTAATTTTCTGTGTATTAATTGAATTGTCAAACTATTCATATCCTACATGTTAATATATAAATAATTGATAAATAATTAATACACCAAATAAAGTGCATAAACCATTCGACCAACACATATACATCTGCTGTCATTAATACAATGCAACTAGCAAATACATATAACTAATTTTAATGAAGTATTATTTTTTTTCTTTTTTTTAATGTTAGATCAACATCAATCAAATATGATAATGATAATAATAATAATAATAATTTTTTATAATAATAAATTTATTATTTATTATTAATAATATGACTATTATTATTAATATAACTAATAATTATAACTATTAATATAATTAATACTAATATAATTTTGATAATTACAATTATCATATTTTATAGTATAATAATGATAATTATTATTATGATAATAATGAATATTAATATAATTGATTATTACTATTATGCATATTATCATGATTAAGAATATAATTATTATTTAAAAAAAACTAATAACAGAACGATAACATTGCTTATTATATAAAACTACTAAATATATAAATGTAACTATTCATCTGCTGCACATATGTCGAACAACACATATTAATCAAGTATTTTATTAACTAATTACTTGAACATATGCAACCAACTATTCATCTCCTGCATATTAATTGAATTGTCAAACTAAAACAGCAAATTCATATAACTATTTATCTTCTGTCATTAATATAGCACAACTATTCATCTCCTACATACAACAAATGCATATAATTATTCATCTGCTGCACATATGTCGAATAATATATATTAATTAAGTATTTTATTAATTGATTACTTGAACATATACAACCAACTATTCATCTTGTGCATATTAATTAAATTGTTAAATTATTTATCTCTTATATAATAATATATAAATAATTAATACACCACCCGTGCATTGCACGGGAAAATGTAACTAGTTAAATAATTAACACCGTGAAGCACTTTATTTAAAACAATTATAAAATTATCCCATATCCGAACTAGTAGCCTACGAAACGTTTTCACGGTGCAAGTTGCCACAAGTAGGGCACTCATGAAGGGAGTTAGGAGCTATACTAATAAGGGTTATTTAGGATTTAAATATTTAATATTTTGGATATTTAAATGTTAGATATTAAAAATATCAGATATCCGAATTTTTAGATTAGATATTAAATATAACTGATATTATGTGAATAAAATTTCAAATATAAATTTTTTTATCAAATTATAAATATATTTGATATTATTCAATCTATTGAACAAATATCCGATATGTTTAATAAATATTCTACCTGTTTAACAAATATCTGATTTTAAAATTAAAATTAAAGTTGCCACATTGTATGATTAATTGAATTATATCAAATTTAAAAAGGGATTATATTAAAAATATAATTTCAACTAAATTAAATTTTTGCCCAAATATTAAATCAAGTAAGTAAAAATTATATATATATATATACACACACACACATCTAAATTTATCTATATATAATTATATATAAAATAAAAATTATAAAATATATATAAATAATTTTTTGGATCCAATATTATTTATATTTGTCGGATCAAATATCTAATTTATTTAACTTTTTATTAACCGGATCGGATATTTAATTTTAAATAAATTTAAATTGATTATTTATTTTTTATGTCAGATTGGTTTAGATATTATGTCGAATAAGCGGATAACAATCCTAATATTAATAATACTAATTGGTGTAGATTCATGGATGATGACGACGATGACGACGACGACGTATGATGACGATCATAATAATGATGATGATGATGGAGAAACCACACTTTCATGCATGCAAGAGGGTATCGACAGCAATTTGCACAATATTTCAACTCTTATTCCGATTCTTATAAAATATTTGAAATGCAGATACAACGCGATCGTAGGCACTGGGTGTAGTACGCACACACCATCGACGAATTAAATGAAGGAAAAACAATACATAGAGCTATTCAATTTATTCATAGACACAACTCAGTTGTCAGTAACTGACTTCAAAACCCAACCATTTGCCTAAACTCCATCCCGCATCGCTACATACGACGGAAATCGATCAGCAGCCAACATCGTAGTTGCAATAGCATCGGAAGAAAAAGCAAGATCCATAATCCGCACATTCCTCATCCTGGCACCAGGAGCCGCAGTCTTCAGAGTTGGTACACAGTCCCACGTAAGTATCACTTGGTACTGTTGCCAGCCTCGCCTCCACGGAGAATTCTACAGGCAGAGAGAGAATAGAGAAATAGGTGTACATTAAATCATTAACGTGATAATAAATAGTCGATCGGACATAACTAATATGAATGTCATGATCGTGTCGTGCATCTGTTGATTAAGTAGGCGTGACATGAGAACGGAGAGGGAATTGTATACCTGACTCGGCAAGGAGAAGAAGGCATACGCAGGAGAAGACGGCGAACAAGCGTGCGAAATTCACAGATTTTGCCATGCTAATGAAGGACGATGTTAATGTCTGGATTTTTCTCTTGTTAATTTGTAATACCGTGTTGGCTGATTGGCTGGTGATCAGAACAGAAGGGAACTGAGATTATTTTATAGTATAGTGTTACATAGTCTTCAGCTTGCCTCCGTAATCTACCTAAGTTTTTCGACACATTAAGTTAACACCACAACCGCGCGGCTGTTACTAGCTCCCATTGGAAGGAGGGGTGGGGGGAATTGAAAAAGGCTGGTGCTTGAGAATATTAATGCTGTGAAATCTTACAACTACCGCCCCATTTAGTGTTACACGGGGCAGGGGGGAATACACGTTCATTACTTCCCAGCAGATGTAAACCTATTTTTGAGCTAGATTTTGTAAGTATATTAACAAAAATCTAGCTAGAACGGCATTTCTAGGCCTAACCACTGGGAACTAAGGGTAGGGAAGTGGAAAAATGAGTGATCAGTACTTCATACGGTAGGTACGACACTGCAATCTTAGCGCATTTCATTAAAACTGGATGATATTCTAATTAATGCACCGAACCAAAGCGAGATGGATCAGGTGCGTGCAGGACATCAAGGGCGAGACAAAGTTCTAAATTGAAAAAAACGACCTGGACCCGTTGGCAAATAGCGACGCTGAATGAAAATAAATGATGTAGAAGTATAATCTTTTTAGCGTTACAAACGTTGAAGTAAGTCTATGGAGATGTACATATCCATCTATCATGAATAAAGTATACAAGCTTCTCTCGTTCTCTTCTTCCTCTCATATTTTTTTATAGTTGAAATGACATGCAAACAACAAAGATAGAAAGGGAAAATACAAGAAGGATGAAAACTTAGGAAAACCCCTTTTACTCACAAAAAAGACTGCATGTTATGGACCACCTTATTGATTTTATATACAAAATCCTCTCAGCTATTCTTGATCCAGAACCCTATCCTTATGTTGGCTAAAATAGTCATCCATCAAACGTAAAATTGTTGATTCTCGAAAACTATTTTATTTCTAAAATCCCATATAACTCCCATTATTACAAAAAATGTTGCGTTTCAAATTTACTCCCTTAAACCCCTCCTTTTGCCTTCAAGCCAAGTAAGTGCATTATCAATGGTAGATCTTGTCATTACCTAAGTGTACCTTATCTAGTCACAAATCTCGTACCAAATCCTGCCCGTTGTTGTACAGTAAAGGAACATATGATTAACTAACTCTTGCTCAATCTTGCATAAAGGACATCCCGACTCCTTTATGTCAAGAAGATGGAGCCTAGCTAGCTTAGTTTTGGTATTAAGGCTTTGTTGGATGGCAAACCATATAATGAGTTTGATCCTTAGTAGCGCGATGCCAATCCAAATTCTGTTGTATTCCTTTCTACTCCTTCCATCATCAGCAAATAATTCATGCGATATCTCACAAAAGGACCTAGCCTAAAAAATCCATTATTATCATACGCCCAGCTAATCGAATCCCGCCTATATTTTCTTGGGATAGACTGCCTAATCATTCTTCCCAGCTACTTTGCCTGTGCTTCCTCACAGCTAAATAGTCTTTGATGCCACATTAAGTTCCACTGCCATATCGCACCATCCAAAAATCCCATATCTACTATTCTATCCCTTTATTGGTATGACAACACTAAGAAATAAACTCTTTAAGATACCCTGTTCCAGCTACCTATCATACCAAAACCTGACTCTTTTACCATCTCCTAGACTAATCCTTATAACTGAATTTAAGACGTGCCTCCTTTTTCCAAGCTCTATGATATCGATCCAAGGTGTCTTACCTTTCCTCTACTCCGATATCTTTGGCCTTCCAAAATGATTATTGATGTAAATAGATGAAATGACCCACTACCAAGAAGTCCCCTTAATTATATAAGACCTCTACCACCATTTGAACAGTAATGCATCATTCCTCATGATTAAGTCCCCGACCCCCAGACCACCCACACTTCTAGGTCTTTGAACCACACTCCAACTTACCAGTGGTAGCTTCTTCCAATCCCCAATCCCTGCTCAGAAGAAATTCCTTTAGATGTTGATGATCTCCCCTTGACACTCCTTTTGGCATTCTAAAAAGGCTCATGTAATACATTGGTAGACTATAAAAAACACTCTTGGTCAGCACTAGTCTCCCTGCTCTTAATAAAGTCTTTGCCTTCCACCCTGCTAGTCTCTATTTAATCTTATCAACCACTGGTTTCTAGATATACTTATTCCTTAGGTTTGCCCCCAATGGGAGGCCAAGGTACTTGATGTGCAAAAACTTGATCTTAGAATTCATGATATCTGTGGCCTCCTCTTATGTTTGTGCCTCCGCCCCTTATCCGATAAGATCAAACTTTGAGAAATTAATGCTCAACCCTAACACAAGGAAAAAGCAATCTAGAAGTCTCCTCCAATTCTTGACCTTATTATGTGATGCTTCACAAAAAATCATAGTGTCATCCGCAAATTGAAGGTGATTTACCTCAATCTTATCTGACCCAACTCTTACCCCTGAATTAATCCTTTAGCACTACTTTTCTAGATAAGCTAATTGAAGGCTTCAATAGATAGAACAAAGAGAAAGGGGGATATGGGATCCCCTTGCCTGAGACCCCTTTTCATCTTAAAAGGGGGGTTGGTGAACCATTCACCAAAATTAAAATACTAGCTATTGATAGGCGCTCCTTTATCCACCCTCTCCAAACCTTACCAAGGCCAATTATCCCTCAAATGTTATCCACAAAGTCCCATCTTATTCTATCATAAGCCATCTGGAAGTCAAGCTTAATCATCAATCTTTTCTCTCCCTTCTTTTTCTTAAACCATTGAACGATCTCATTAGTGACCAAAGCTTCATCCAAAATACTTCTATCCTCAATGAAGGTTGATTGAGACATGCTAACTAGGCTATCTACTACCTGTTTCAATCTATTTACCAAGATCTTTGAAATAACCTTATAGATAAACCCTATCAAACTTATAAGTCTAAATTAGCTAACTTTCATTGCATCTTCTACTTTGGGAATCAGGGTGATTAACGTGGTATTAAGCGCATGTGGAAACCAACTAGAAATGAAAAACTCGAGTACATAATCTATAAACTCTTCCCCTATGATGCCCCACATCTTGTGTATGAAACCCATATGATAGCCATCGTACCCTGTTGCTTTTAGTGGTTCACACACCCACACCGCCTTCTGAACTTCCTCTTTTTGTGGCAAGCTTCCTAATGTCCAACTTTACTTTGACATAAGTCTGTGGAACCCCTCGATTGAGATCCTAATTTCTGGAAGATCAAGATTCTAATTTTTTAACACCTTATCATCACATGTTCTTACTAATCAAAATGGATCAAGGAATGATCACGTTTAATGGGAGATCTAAGTCATATTGCTAAATGATAGAAGGATTCTATAATGCTTTCTATATTGCTCCCTAAAGGAACAAGGTTAGCCATAACATATGCATTGTGTCAAGAAAGTCATAAAGGAGCTATCTTAGTTTTAAGGATATTTGAAAAAATGGTTATTACATTGAAACTATATACAAATATGGTGTCAAATTATAAGACAAGGAAGTATCATATAAAAAAAGAACTAATGAGTACGGTTGGTTTATATAATGTCCATATAAAACCCATTCAGCCTCACAACATCACTACCCATATAATAATTGAAAAAAGGATGTTTACTCTATGGCATGGGAAACTTGGTCATTCAAATGAAAAACTAATATGCAAAATCATTGCAGATTCACATGGATGTCCACTAAATGTAAGAATGTGAAAGTTCTTTCAAAAAGTAGTTTACGTGGACAACTTATTCCCTTAGAAAACTTATAACAAGAATGACTATAACAAAAGTAAACGCTAAGTACCCAATGCTTAAAAAAATTTACATGCCCATATGTAATGCATCCATGTGGACCTTTCAAATATTTTATAGTATTAGACAGTTCATTGACTTTATGGTCACATGTATACTTAATTTCAATGAAAAAAGTTGCATTTGCAAGGATATTATCCCAAATAATTTAAGTAAGGATTCATCTCTTGACCATCTAATCAAAAAAGTTAAATTAGATGATGCACAAAAATTTACATTCCAAAGTTTTGCTAACTATTATTAATCAATTGAGATCATAGTGGAGCTTCTCCTAGATCATATTTAAATTTAGAATGGCCCAATAGAGTCACTAATTAAATAGTTACAAATGATTGCTCAACCATTTTCAATGAGGTCAAAATTAACTTCCTTTGGAAGGGGGCATGAAATCACTAATATCAAAATACAAATAGATAACATCTTATATATGGCTATTATAACAACAACTATCATATATAACCTATCTAGTAAAACATGGTGTAGTTCGGGAAAAGGGTGTTAGTGCATGGAGATACATAGGGTTGTTGATAGGTGCATATTTCATGGAATTAATTGAAGTATCTTGACCCAAATTTATGTATTTGTTATGACACTTTAACAATTTTTTCTCAAATTTTCTCTATTAGCCTAGTTTTGTAGGAAAAGATGAAATTAAGGCAATTTAGGCAGATATCTAAGAAAAATAAGCACAGTATGATCAACATAGATTGAAATTATGAAACTTTGGATGTCCCATCAAAAAAACCCTAAAAGAGAATTCAAGTGAAAAAAAATCAAGAGAATACAAGGAAGAGAAAGGAAATATGGGGGCTCGTGTTTCAGGAAATATAATATGTATTTCTTTGTTATACCCTCCCAAGTGCTCCATTAATTACAACCAAATGTATAGTATTAGAGCTTAAATATGGATGAACCATATTTAGTAATACTAATCATTATTTTGTTATATTTTAGTTCTACTTTAAACGACATGTTTTCTATATAAAAAACATATATCAGGTCGAAAAAAGTCATTGAAGAGCATGACCGTCAGAACTTTGACTTTGTTTTCATTATTTATAAACTATTAGGGTTCTTCGGTTAGATTTAGTTAGTTCATTTATATAAAATATGGATTGGAGATCACATAGTATTTGCAATTCTATAATCTCCTAAGTTCTTTCTTTCCTTTATCTCATTTATTTGTTTATACTTTTTATTGTGTTGAATGAAATCCTTGTGATTCATGTATTTATTTGAGTTTGTGATTTTGTGTTGTCTTGTAACAACCCTAATTTACAAGCCAGAAAATTTTGTTTTAAAGATAATGTAGAATCTTTTAAAAAGAAAATTCAAAAAATGTCACCGCTACATCAACCATGAAAGAGGTGTGATCATTACCTAATGCATTCTTGATGCAAGATAAAGCAGAACAAAAAATGAAATGATACATGATAATAATAGTAATAATACAACACTACTTGATAACAAAGATGAGAAAAATGATATTGACAAAAAGATTACAAGAGTTTACAAAATCCAAATACAAGAAATCAAAGCCAAGAGTTTAAATAATCAGAAGAACAAAAACTTCCCAGCACATTGGGCAAAACACATCTAGCTAGTTAGCCTAACTCTTAAGTATAAATATAAATATCCAACCCCAAATAATGGCTAGCTATTGGCCTATGTCATCACCCTTAGCATATTCTAATTGAGAATCATACCCCTATAACTTGTCCTTTGCTCCCTAGGCCAAAAGTTGTATCATCACAGTGACCACACAAGTGTGGTATCATTATGGTAAAGTACCGGTAAAACAAACTACTTAAACACATGGTAAGGTTCATACAACACATTAAAGTCACAAAGTAGCATAGTGATAAGCATACCAATATAAATGAACACTTAGGCTCATGGCAGTTATACAATAAGGCATCCTTGTATGGAAATCATAGGAGAATAGTAATACGGTAAATGCAACACAATCCACACAAAGTAAACTATATTATAAATCATCCTTTAATGATCACATAAATTCTAGTTATTAAGATAGTTCATTCGATCATACCCAATTCTACACCATAAACAAAAAATCATGGCAGCAAATAAACACAATGGGATACCTCATCCATCATACAGGTTCAAGATACATCAAAGGAGCTTTCCTTTAGGGATACAATATACATCACAAATCAAGTGCACCTGCCATAAGAGCTAACAAAAAGTGGGATACCACACCCACCATAAGTGGTAAAAGTATATCAAGGGTGCTTTTACTGGGATACCTCACCCACTATACCTTAAATATCTCCGCCACAAGGGCTAAAAAGTTAGGATACCACACTTGCCCAAGCAATGGAAAATATGAAATGCTAGGATACCTCACCCATTTGAGCTCAACTTTGATGCCACGTCCACTTGCTATAGTATGATCCTACCTTCAAAGATATACACATACCCGTTACTGACCGCAACCTAATAGAGAAGAAAATATGTATTAAGTAGAAAATATAAACCACAGGGTGACCTACCCATTAACTTCGATCAGCTACCCCAAGATTTAAAGAAAAAGACTCGAATGAAATCTTATTCGATTATTATTAATTACCAAGTGATATCACAATCACAACTTAATTCCATAAATAACAGATAGGGATGTTTCTAAATAATAACACCAAACACATCATAAGGCATAAAAGCCACCATTTGGTTCGAAGTGATAACACAAAAAAATTTCCATTATTATTGAAATTAGATGTTTCCAATTGATAACACTAAACATATCACAAGGTATAAAAGTTACCAATTTGGTGTTTAGAGATGACACCAAACTTAACTAATTCAAGTCTCAAATATCACAATTATTATGCTTATTAAACCCAAAGTAAACATGCTTGTAATCATAATTTAAATATTATAATTACATGGAAGTACTAATATAAAAGGCGTAAAAGAAGAAAAACGCTAATCAAATTAACGAAATAACATATAGCTAGACCAGTCAATCTGTCCTTGGGATTAGCCAACTGGTCTGTTTATGCCAAATGCAAACCAAATAGCACAAATGGAATAGTCAACTAGTTGGTCTCAATAATTGACCATTCATTGGAGACTAGTCGATAGGTTTGGTCTAATTGGTCGATGGATCTAAGTAGACACCATACCATTTTGGTCACAGGGGCACAAGTTGATGGGTTTGACAAACTTATTGATTGATCACGCAACTAGTCGATCAAAATTTTCAAATCTTGTGATTGTTCACACAACTAGTCAATAGGTTTAAAGAACTAATTGATTGGACTCAGTAAAGCAAACCTAAACTTGATACACACACACCAAAATTCACCAAACTTTAGCATATTAATCATAGATTGCTTCTATGTGATAAAACACACAAAGAGACTTTTTGCACACATATAATCACATGGATACATGGTAATGTAGGCATTTAAAAGAAATCATACTAAAACAACCAAATCATTTATAAAATCAGAGAATCGAACAATGCTTAATTTTAGAAAGAATAACTACCACATGCTCAAATTCTAGAATACAATTAACTCATGCTCAACATTAAAACGCACCAAGTACATAAAGCCACAATGAGCAACAAAACCCTCACCCATATTAAAGATAAGAATGTCTTACCTTGAAGCAATACTTCTAGCAGAAAACTCCTACTTGATGGATATATAGCAGGACCTCAATTGCTAAGAGAATCAAAAGTCAAAACCATTAAAAATCCTTTTTAAATCTTCATTCAAATCAAAGAAAGTTAGAAGAAGAAAAAAAATGCAACTCAATCTATTCTTAGAAATAAAATTTCAATGAAAATGAAGCTAGAATCTTCAACTTTTATCAAACCTTAATCATTTCTTACTTAAGATAATAAGGGAGAACTAAAGTCAAGATTATAAAAATAATGAATGGATAATAACTCGAGGAAGGGAGGGAAGAAAATAAGAGGTAAGCCTCTATTTTCCACCAAAAAAGGGGAAAATGAAGGAATACTCAATACTTAGCAATTTTCACTAAGGTAATGGAAGAAGAAAACAAGAGCAACAAGTAATAACAAAAATGAATAAGGAATAGTGGGTATAGAAGTGAGAGCTAGTCAAAATCCATGTGAGAGAGAGAGAGAGGGAGAGAGAGAGGATTGGTATAGTTAAGGAAACTAAAGGGTAAGGGTAGATATGATGGTGTGATAGAGGTTGAGTGTTGTTAAGAAGAGACATGGAAAAAGTTTAGTAAGTTAAGAAATGTGTGTGAGAATTAAAACATGTAGCCCAAATATAAGAAAAGATAGAAAAGTGAAGAAGAAGGTAGAAGGTGAGGTATGCCTTAAAAAGTACTTTTGGGGGAAATTTAACTAAATAAAATCATCAAATTATATAAATAATGTAAAAATAATTCTAAAGCACCTAAATATGCTCATTAGCTCAAATAGGTTCTAACTAATAATTTTTTATAAACATTAGAAAGAGATTTAGATAAAAAAAATAATCTAAAATTTTAGGGTCACCGATCAATCGGTTTGACTGAACCAATAGATCGGTTCATTAAGAATAAAATTGTTGATCTCTAAACGTAACAGTTAATTGGTTAGGCAAACTAGTTGATTGGTATATCTGAAATTAAGATTTTTATTATAATTTCAAGCTCTTTTAAGGACCAAAACTAATTTATTTTATATTAACATAATTTTAAACACATTTTGAAGGATTTTAGGTGAGGTATTACAAGTCAAATTCAATATTTGTTATCTTATTTATCTATTCAAATTAAAGTTGTGATTTTTATGTGTTTAGATATTACATTTTTATGTACCAGGATCTTCTCTGTTCAGGGATAGGCATGTCTTTATCTAACCACAATCCTATCTGCCTCTATGTTAAGAATTGTGGGGATGGGCTGAAACCTTTCAAATCTTGGGATATGTGGTTTTCTCACCCACAATTTCATAGCCTCATAATGAGGTGTTGGGCCAAGCTTGAGGGGATTTCCTACCAGAATAGACTAAAGGAGATGAAGAGTATGCTTAGAGAATGGAACAAGGAAGTGCTTGGGGATATTGAATCAAAGATCAAGATGCTTGAGTATGAATTGGAGAAGGTGGATGTCACAGATAAGGATGATAATTGTGATGAGGTGGTGCTTGCTAGAAGGGCAACTTTGAAGAAGCAGTTATAGAAATGGCATAAGAGGAAAGAAGGCTACTGGATGTATGTCTCTAAGGTAAGAGGTTTTAAGGATAGAGACAGGAACACAAGATTCTTCTACACTATTGTTGCTGTGAGGAAGAAGATAGCTATCATCAATAGGCTTGTGGAGAAGGAAAAGGTGATATTGGATCTATCAGGGATTAAGGAGGTAATCATATCCTACTTCAAAGGACTTTATAATCAACCAGATCTTCTAGGACATTAGTATTTCTACTGATGTCTTTTATAAGATCTTGAGGGAGCAAAGTATGGATCTTCATAGCATGTCTCAAAGGGAGGAAGTTCAGAAGGTGGTTTGGGCATGTGATCCTTTTAAAGCTCCAAGGTATGATGGGTATCATATGGGTTTCATTCGAAAGATGTGGAGGTTCATTCGAATAAATTTACATTTTTAGGCTTTATCAATATGCTAGGCTAGATTAGTATAAGGTAGGAGGATGATTATAGGTTATGGGATAATTAATCATGATATGTGAATTATACTTAATTGTTATGAATATTTTTATTAGATTACTAAACCATGAATAATGATCACTTATTCAATTTTTATGCTTTATTATCTAGATTGATCATATGGTTAATTTTAGTGCTAATCGATTGCTAGGGTGGAATTCTTAATATGCAATTATTAACGCATAAATCCACAATTAGCAAATATGTTATTGATTTAATCTATGTTTATCAGTCTTTAAAGTTACATAATTCAAACTAACTGTAATTATAATTCTTGTTAGTTTCTCCCTAATAAAAAATGATGTCACTAATGAAATCTATATATCTTATCCTAGGTAATTAATTAGTTAGACAATGAATCATAAGCGGACCTTGGTTTATTTACATAAGGGAGTTCTAGTAAGTAGACATATGTGACATTCTATAGGTGAACATAAAAACACTTCATGGCCATATTATTCGATGATTGGTTGATATCCTTCTATATATTGAATATATCCTCTAACTCCTATTATCACACTATTATTATTCAGTTATTGTAATAATTGTTAGTTTTAATTCTTTTAAGTATTGGTGATTAGTTTTCCCCAATTTGATAGCATGGAGAATGCTTTTGATAACAGAAATCTATGAATTAAATTACATTCTTCGTGGGATCTACCCCTACTTATTGCTTACTATTTATCTTTGTGTTTAGGGTCTATAATATGTCCTTAACAGGGCACTTTACGAAAGAATATATATGACATGTTTAGTAAAACTACCATCTATAGTTTAACAAGATTTGTTTTCCAAAGTATGAACAATGATTTTGATATAATAACATCCATCTATAATATCTAATTTGAGAAACTTTATAAAATACTATAGAGTGTAGTTTTATTTTCAAATCATTGTCTATAGTAAAATGAGATTTTTTTAATGTATAGATGACAGTTATAGTCTAAAATTGTCATCTATACCTGAACCCCCTTATTTTTCTCTTTTTCCTTTACTTTAACCTAGAATGATTTTAACTTTCACCTATTTACTCAAACATAAAAGAGAGAACTTCCAGCGATGTAAAGAACCTCAATCATTTGTATCTTCTCAAATGATCCTCTCCCATCACTATCATC
This sequence comes from Tamarix chinensis, assembly GCA_030549775.1. Classification (NCBI taxonomy): domain Eukaryota; kingdom Viridiplantae; phylum Streptophyta; class Magnoliopsida; order Caryophyllales; family Tamaricaceae; genus Tamarix; species Tamarix chinensis. Next base: position 62,495,905 of record CM060178.1, on the reverse strand, counting down.
TCTTTTTTCTCTACATTTTACCTTCATTCTCATCTTTCATACTTTTGGTATGCATTCTTCATTTTTATTGTAACACCCCAAATTTCATAATTGAAATTTTTTGTTTAAGTGGAAGAATAAAACAATCATACATAGGTATAACCGCCATAATTAACATAAATCTAGTTCACACCATCCTCACATTAATTACAAGGTAAAACAAATTAGAACATAAAACATAATAAACATATAGTGTGGAAAATTTCATAAACATAAGTAAAAGTTTTGGAGGATAACTTTTAATATAAGATTTGAATACATAAAGGAAATATCTGGGAAAAATCTCAAAAGAGAATCAAAGTAAAAAACAAGAACCAGATAATATTGATATTCTAATTCTAGCCTTCTTTTTTATCATAACATGTGAAGATAATATATAATATGTATGTTTCTCCTCCCATGCCAATGTGTGTTACGTGAACCCTTAGTATGACTATATTGTTTTCCTTACTCAGTACGTAGCGTACTAATCATTCTTTTTATAAGTATTGTTCATTCCCTCAAGTAAATATTGACTTATTTTGTAAGTAATTGTTGATTACTATTTTTAATGTGATTGCCTTTTGCGAGCACTGAATTGAATCGGTATAGTATATGGTTATTCGGATATCTCTAACTCTCTATAGATCCTTAGTTCTCTATTTTCATCATACATGTTTCTTCTTTCTATTTCATCTCCTGTATAGTGGTAAAATTAAGTGTTTCATGCACCTGATTATTAGGAACGATGTTACTTTTGTCTTGCACCTGACATAAATTCGATATATAGAATCTCTTCTATGTTTGATGTAGTATAACAGCGTTGCATTTTGTACTTTGACTTCTGTAATTATATCTTTAAAATAACATCTTTAAGTGCTAAAAATGGGAGTATTACAATATAAATATATGTTATTTTTTTTTTGTTAAAAAAATAGCATTTTCCCGTTATTTCTCATCCCCATTTTCTATCATCATCTTCATTTCGGTGCTTGTATAATATTTGTCTTAGAGCATAAAAGGACTTATAAAGAATTTGCACAATAATTCAACTCTTATTCAATTTCATATAATTTTTTTTCCCGAAATATAGATGCAACACAAGTAGTAGATACTGGTTACTTTGGAAATAAAAAATAAAATAAAAAACAATAGGGACGATTGTCAAATTTATTTATACATATGAGCAGAGTCGATTGCTAAATTCAAAAACAGTCATTTTCTGATCTCCACTCCTCATCGGTTTATTGAAGTATATTACGTATGTATTCTTGTTTATCTGGTAGATATCAACAACCAACATCGTAATTGCAATAGCATCGAAAGAAGAAGCAAGACCCATAATCCGCACATTCTTCGTCCTGGCACCAGGAATCGCAATTCTCAGAGTTGGTACACAGTCCTACATAAAGATTACTCGGTACCGTCGCCAGCCTCGCATCTACGGAGAATTCTGTTCGATGAAAATTAAGAGACACATAAGATACAGAGAAACTATAGCATTATTCATGCATAAAAGGGTATATTAGCTGGACGGAATATTTATTTAAATGTCATGATTGGTGCATGACAACGGGGAGGGAAATGCATACCTGAATTCGCAAGGAGAAGAAGACATACGCAAGAGAAAACGGTGAACAAGCGTGAGAAATTCACCGAAGTTGTCATACTGAATTTATGTTGATTCACGTTGACGAATATATTTCGTGATTTTTCTGATTAATTCTGTGTTGGTTGATCGACTGATGACCCAAACGGAAGGAAATTGAGATTATTTATACTAGCTAATACTCGTATTTGGCTTGGCTCCAAAATCTACCTAAGTTTTCGACTAATTATGTTCATATATAACCCGTACGCCATAGGACGGGAAAAAACATGAGGGTAGGCTATGTGATCTTGCGTTGCCAACTAGTACTTGATAGATATGACATTAATGGATGCTGTGAAATCTTACAACTCCATGCCAACCCCAGTTAGTCTTTTAGAGCCAGATATCGATCACTTTGGTGGACTTTCATAGTCTGATCTACATAGCCCGAATTATGTACGTAACAAATACTAATATCAACCATTCATATTATTAGATGCTCTATGGATAGGGGCACAAGCAGAGAATTTATTATAGTGCGCATTTGTCAAGACTATTGTAGCTAGCTTTTATCATATTTGATTCAAAAAATAAATTCTTTTGATAATTTGAAATACAATTGGATGACAAACGTTTTCAAGCATTTTTTTTTGTTTTTTGATAACCTTATATTAGTTTATGAAATAAACTCGAACTTTATCTTTCCATGAAACTGAAAAATTCAGCTAGCTTTTAAAAATTGTGTCGAATCTATCCTAAAGCTAATGTTTGATCAATGTGGTTCTATCATAATTAATTAAGCCATTGTCCATTGATTTTATTCCCAAATCATACTTCCTCCATGTTAAAAAGATTATTGTTATGTAATTTTATGATAAAATTTTACCATTAATATATTTTAATATACATTAATAAAAAAATAATTATTATATTTTTACATCATAATATATTATATTTTAAGAGACATTAATTGAAAATTTTTATCTTCAAAAAATACAGCAACAATCTTTTTAATACGGAGGTAGTATTAATCTTGGAATATGCCCATGTTTATTGATATTATTAAATGAATTTAATTTTTTATTATTTAAGCATTTTATTGGGGCTAAAATGAACATTTGCAAATATAGAGATATAAAAAAAGGTTTAAATCTCAAATATTTAAAGATTCTATGTTCAAATATGTCTCTGTAAGTGAGGAACGAAAGTGGAGCCAGTACCGTGGCTTGCAGTCAATAGAAAAGTAAACATTATTTGTATAAAACCTTATCGGATATATATTCCAAACAGATTCCTAATAAACATTATTTTTTTCTTTTAGACATAAGCATGAGACCTAGGGAGAGTGCTCATGCCCAACATGGTAAGCCACCAAGTTCCATCTGTTATGTAAGGCCATACGTAAGAGATATTAATCCAAGCTATCATCGGGGTAAAGATTTCCAGCAAAGGCTAATCATGCATCATCCAACGGTATGTTTTACAATGTTTGTGGACAACTTAGCTAGAGAAATAGAGATTGATGAAGTGCATGACTTATTTGATGAAGTTGGGAAAGTGGAGGATATTTTTATTAGTCAAAAGGAGCAAAAGGTGTCTAATCTCCATTTCTACTTCGTGTGATATAGTAGAGAAGATGAAACAAAGGAGGCAGTCAGGAAATTTAATAACATGCTATTGCATGGGATCCAACCACATGTGAAGATGGCAAGATTTTGAAGTAAAGGACAACCGGTTTATAAGACACAAGGAGAAGATCAAAAAAGTAGGAAAGGACAACTAGCTTATAAGACACAAGGACAAGATCAAAAGAGTAGTAGCAAAATTTGGCATAGTTGATGGAGGCCAACGTTGAGGGATGCGAGATCTTATGCAGCAATCACCAAAGGAAAGTAATTGACGGACTGAAACAAGATGGAGGGAGGTAGGGTGATTCATATGCAAGTGGCTGAGGAGGAGTTGGAGTGGCTGGAAAGAAGCCTTATAGTGGAATCTACATAGCCTTTCCATGCGGACATCATCATCCCTATCTTGCTAGAAACATGGAGCTTGGCATGTAGAGTTAGAGACCTGGGTAGGTATAAGTTTCTCATCACATTTGAGACAAAAAAAGATAGGAAAAGAGCCATGGAGGAAGATAGAAACTTATTTGAATTATTTAAGGTTGTTAAAAGGTGAAGAGTAGAGGATACTTATAGGGTTAGGAGAAGTTGAGTGGAGATTAGGGGGATCCCTATGGTGGCATGGAAGGAAGAAATCATTCAAAGGATTACCCAGCCATAGGGTAGGTGGGAGTGGCGGGAGGAGGATAGAGGCTTCGGAGGATCAATGGAGGCTACTAGGGCGTTAGTCAACACATAAAATTTAGAGGAGATCCATGATATGGTGGTGTTGTCCATAGGAGGGAAGGAGACGACGGTTGTAGCACACAGGGTTGGACAAGGCTACATCCCGTGGCAACATACTTCAATGGATAGGAGATTGTTCCGGCCAATGGACTCATCCTTTGAGGAAGAAGATGGATAGCCTCTCGGCAATTCACTCGGTGTAGGACTATGTGGAGAAGACCATGATTCGGGTAGTAATAAGCTATAGGCTCAAATTTCAAGAGTAGAAGAGGGAGCGGTGGATTTGGAATTAAAAAATTACCATGCGTCGACTTCAACACTTCAAAACCTTGGGAAGAGGAAGAGTTGATGAGGTCTATGTGGCGCATGAGGGGATCGAAACAAGATAAGAAGTGGACAAGGGGATTTATGAGGGCATTCCAAGTACCTATAGAAGATACATGTGTAGTTGATAGGGAGAAAGGAGGATGTACAAGAAGTTAATGAGTTAGGAAAAATTAGAGGTGGATGAGAAACATTTGTTAGGAAAAGTTGGTAATGGGTGCCAAAGAGAAGGGGTGATAGAAGGGGGATTACCTCAATCAAGCTTGGATGCCCCCTCCTAGTTTTGAGGGTGCCTTTATTTAGATTGCATGTGAAGTTAGAGGTGAGGGTAGGGGTCTAACGTTTCAAAGGATGGAAGAGAGCATTTTGGAGGATGAAGATGTGTTAGAAGCTAAATCAACATGACATCTAGGGAAAGAGATTGGGTTATCCTCTAGACAGGAGATGAAATGGTGGAGAAGTTAGTCGGCTTAAAGAGAAGCCAAAGAGTCGTTAGGAAATGGAAAGTTAATGGACATTAGTAGACTTTGGGTGCTAATTTTGCAATTTTAACCTATGAGAGTTATTAGTTAGAATATAAAGGGGATAGGTACTCTGGATAAAATGTCTAGTATCCTGGCATTGATTTCTAAAGAAAGGCCATGGATTTGTAGATTGATAGAAATAAAACACTAGCTAGTGTCTGACTCTTGGAAGAATAAGGTTTGGAGAACTAGTCTGCTTGAGTGGAGGGATGCACCAACGCAAGGTAGGAGTTGAGGTTTGATTATTAGATGGGATACGCAAAATTTTGGTATTTGGAATTCTAAGATTGGTAGTAGGTGGATTTTGATTGAAGGATGTTTGGCCCCACTTTCTTTTGAGTGTACAGTGTTACTTGTACATGGGTATTATGATTAAAGAGAAAGGAAGGAATTATGGGAAGAGTTGTGGTATGTGGGGCAACAGTGTAGTAGGCTGTTGTTGGTGATGGGAGACTTTAATGAGGTTAGAAGGAAAAGTGAAAGAAAAGGGGGATGGATGGATAATAACAATGTTAGTTCCATTAATGATTAGATTGATAGAATGGGACTCAACGACATTCCCCCTTCGAATGTGAAGTTTTATTGGCATAAGGCTAGTTTAGCTAGTCTTTTGGATTAGTTCTTAATTGACCCAACTTGGTTTATTGTGTGTATGGATCTTATCTATTTAGGGATAGGAAGGTCTGTATCTGATCGTAATTCTATTTGCCTCTATGTTAAGAATTGTGGGGATGACCCAAAACCTTTTAGATCTTGGGATATGTGGCTTTCTCACCCATAATTTCATATCTTTGTGGCGAAGTATTAGGCCAAGCTTGAGGGGATTTCTTGCCAGAATAGACTAAATGAGATGAAGAGTATGCTTAGAGAATGGAACAAGGAAGTGTTTTGGGATATTGAATCGAATATCAAGATGCTTATGTATGAATTGGATAAGGTGGATGTCATAGATAAGGAGGATAATTATGATGAAGTGGTGCTTACTAGAAGAGTAACTTTGAAGAAACAGTTATGGAAATGGTATAAGAGGAAAAGAGGCTAGTGGCTTTAGGCATCTAGGGTAAGAGGTGTTAAAGATAGAGATAGGAACAAAAGATTCTTCCACACTATTACTGATGTGAGGAAGAAGATAGCCATCATCAGTAGGCTCGTGGAGAAGGATAAGGTGATATTAGATCCGTCAGGGATTAATGAGGTAATCATATCCTACTTCAAAGGCCTTTATAATTAGTTGGATCTTCTAAACATTAGTATTTCTACTGATACCTTCCACAAGATCTCGAGGGAGCAAAGTATGGATCTTGATAGCATACCTCAAAGGGAGGAAGTTTAGAAGGTGGTTTGGGCATGTGATCCTCGTAAAGCTCTAGGGTATGATGGGCATCATATGGGTTTCATTTGAAAGATGTGGGGTGTTACTAAGGGAGTTCACTGATTCTATTCTGGATTTCTTTCATTCGAGTAGGATGCCACACTCCCTCAAAACTACATTGATTACTTTGATACCTAAAGTGGAGGAGGCAGAGGAGGTTAGTCAGTTTAGACCTATCAACTTAATAGGGTATCTTTATAAGGTTATCTTGAAGATTTTGACTTATAGATTGAAATAGGTTGTTGATAGCTTAATAGGGTGTCTACAATTCACAGATGACACTGTGACTTTTTGTGGGACATCTCTTAAGAATATCAGAAATTAGAAAAGATTACTAGAATGTTTCTATTTGTTGTCAACTTTGCAAAATCTGAGCTCATAGGTCATAGAGTGGATGTGCAATTCCAGAAGGCGGATGTAGAGATTATGAACTGTAAGATCAACTTTATAGCAATTAACTACCTTAGAATAGGGGCTAATGCAAGGAACAGTCAGATTTGAAAACTAATGATTGGCAATATTAAATGGAGATTGGTTGGGTGGAAGACAAAATTCTTTTCAAGAGCAAGGAGATTGTTACTGATAAAAAGTGTCTTAAAAAGCATGCCATTATACTACATGAATTTATTTAGAATCTCAAAATGGGTGGTTAAGGAGATTATTAGTGACTAAATGAACTTTTTTCTACAGTGGTAGTGGGCATAGGAAGAAGCTATCATTGGTTAGTTGGAGTGTGATCTAACGACCCAAAACCCTAGTTGGCTTAGGTGTTGGAGACTTAATCATTAGGAATAATGAATTATTATTTAAATGGTGGTGGAGGTTCTATGCCATAAAAGTTGCATCTTGGAAAAGGATAATATCCTCCATTTACTCTAATGACCATTTCTAAAGATTAGAGATTCCAGATCAAAGGAGAGGGTGGACCCCGTGGGTAGATATTGTTAAAATTAGACGGATGAACCCCATCCTTAATTCGGGACTAAAGATTATTCTCGACAATGGTAGAAGTGCCAGGTTTTGGCACAATAACTAGATGGAATAAAATATATATTAAGGAAGAAACGTTTTGGGGTCGTTCCAATAAAGGAACAAATGTTTTTCATTTTCCAATTCATGAATATATGCTGAGTCTTTTATCCGAATAAGGAACTATCGGCTAAATACTTGCCGGAGGTACTGGAAAATATTAAAATATTATTATTTTTGTATTTTATACTATGTAATATACTTAGTACAATAGTATTATTATTTTTGAACTGAATGAAACAAACTTCGAAGTGTTTAATCTCATAAAACCAAACAGAAAAAAGAGAGTTGTTTGCGATAGAGGGAGCGAGAACCAGAGGTTGTGCTTCATCATTGAGTAGGTAGTCTCCATTTTCTTACTTCTTCTTCCATACTGGCGCTTATTTTTTATTCTTTCATACTCTACTCTTTCTTCCCTTTTCATTTTTGTTTCATTCTATATAGCCATGGGGAAGAGGAAGATGCAAAGTTCAGTTCGTCTTCAAAATTGCACGTACACACACACGCTATGTATATGAATTATCTTTCTAATGAACATCTTCCTCTTTTTTACTAATGCAGCTGCATGCACATTTTGGTCAACAAATTGATAATCAAATTTCTTGCCACAGCGATCGGCTTACTTGCAGTAAGGCCATTGTTTGAAAAAGAACCAATAAAGATGTGGACTTTCCTCTCTACACTGTGCACCTATATATTTTTTGACTGTGGCAGCAAACTTGCAGTTCCAAAGCCATTGGATACGACAACTACAGTTTATAAAGAATTCAAAATGGCCATTGATGATTATAGCATCATGAATGGCTATGATTTGAAGTTTATAAAGAATGATAAAAAGTACATGCAAGTGAAGTGCTTTGGGTATGACATTGAGAATAATCAATGTGGTTGGCACGTTTCTGCATCATGGATGCAAGGAAAGAATAAATTTCAAGTCATAAAGGTGAGGCCTAATCATACATGCAAGAAGGTAACTCATAAGAACAACAGATTGTTTGCAAAGTGGCTAGCAAGGAATTATATGGAGAGAGTAAAGCTGGCCCCAAGTTGGAAGGTAATGGAGTTGAAGAATAACATTTGGGATGAGCTTTGGCTTAAAGCAACAATGCACATGTGTTTTAGGGCCTTACATATTTTCCACAGACAAATTGAAGGTGACTTTCAGCTGCAATATGAGAGACTTTGGGACTATGTTGCTGAGATAAAAAAGGCAAACGAAAAGAACACTTGTTTCCTTAAGGTGAAGGAAGGGAGTAATGTGTTTGACAAACTTTATATATGTTTTGATGCATTGAAGAAAGGGTGGAAGGATGGATGTAGACCCGTTCTTGGGGTTGACGGTTGCTTCTTGAAGGTAATTTCCATGATTACATGACTATTTTATTTGTCATATTCAACTAATAAAAAACATTAACATTAGATTTAATTGTGTTTATTTCTTTTGAAGGGATGTATTGAAGGTCAAATACTTGTAGCTGTAGGCACAGATGGGAACTTTAATCCCCCGAAAATTTTAAAAGCCTATAATTTAATAAATTACTTTTATTAGGGATAATTTAACTCTTAAACTTATTTAATTTAATTACGTTGAGGATTTTGCCTTTTAAATTTATTTAACTTAATTATTTTGTGGGTTTTAAGTATACCAAATTAGATGTGAGTGTTTAATAAATTAAAATAAATAAATTACTATTTTATCATACTCATTTTATTTAAATAAGGTTTAAACCAATATTTTTTCTAAAAGCTACCTTTTTAAACTAATATAATTAAATATATTAAGATAAATTACTAAAATTTTAATTATCTACCAAAAATACTATAACTCACCCCATAAGTCATATTAATTATTTTCTTCCTTAATTATTTTCCTTAATCCCTTTTTCTCCCTTATTTTCCTTTTCTCTTTTCTCTTCCCCCCTCTCCTTCCTCCCTTCTCTCCCCCATTTCCCCGACTGGGCCAGCCCACCGGCCCAGGTCGGTTCTCTCCCCTTTCCCCCCGTCTCGCACGCAGTCTTGGCCTGCTTCTCCTTCGCCGAACCGCCCGGCCGGTTCTGTTTCTTTTCTCCCCTGGACCGTCCGGTCCAGCCCCTTTCTCTTTTCTTCTTCCTCCCGCGCGCCGCTGCAAATCGCCGCCCAGCCCCCTCTGTGCCGACCGAATGTCTGTGCCGCCTGCATGCGGCCTCTCTCTCTCTCCGACCTTCTAGCCATCTTTCTCTGATAAGCCGACACCCCAACGCCTCACGCAAGCCTGCTCTTGCCCCCTTTCTTTTTCCCGACCGAACCACAGGTCTGCCATGGCAGACCAATGCCGCCTGCCACCAACGGCCGGCATGTCGAATTCCTACCTGCCCGTGCCTCCCTCTGCCCCCTCTCTCGATTTTCCCCATTTCGAGCCTATAAATACCCCCAAAGACCCAGCTTCGGGGGTTTTTAAAACCAAAGCCCATAAATCACCCTTGCACAGCCCCTACTTCAGATCGCCACACCGTCGCCGCCGCCCATCGCCACCGCTCGATCCACCCCCGAAACCCTTCCTTGCATCACCCTCCACCTACCCAAGCCTCCCTCACCCCTCGGTTTGCTCTGCACGCGCCGCCCCGGGCGTGCAAAGCACCCTTCCCGACCAAGCTAACCCCCAAACCCCGCCACCCTTCGCACCGCTGCCCACCGCCGTGCCGCCACTCCAAGCACTCCCTCTACCTCCTAAAACCACCAAGGGAGCTTCCCCAACCTCCCTAGACCTTCTTTTTCCCCTACGAAACCCTCCTTTCCCTTCCTTTCCCCTCCACCACTTCTCCACCTTCCTCCTCCCCACAACGCCGCCGCCGCCACCGTGCGCCGTGCACCGCCACCTGTGCCACCAGCACCCCTAGGTGGTCCTCTAAACTCCCCAACCTCTGATCCCCTACTGTACAAATATTAATTATTTTAGAAGTATTATTAGTATTATTATTAATGTTATTATTATTATTATTATTATTATCCTCATCCTTATTATTATTATTATTATTATTATTCAACCTAACCTTGAGTTATTTATAATTTCTAGGACTAATATTATGAGTGACCTAGGACTTTAGTATTATTAATTTTAATATCCTTATTGTTATTCTTAATAATGTTTCTATTACCATTATTATCATGGTTAATGTTATTATTACCATCTTGGTTCCTTATCACTACTAGTAATATATTATATAGCACTAACCATACTATCACTACTACTATCACCATTATTAGTAACATTGAACTACTACCGTTAATGATAAATATTATTAAAATTACTTTAAATTATTGTAGCTATTAATACCTACTCTTATTAGTAGTAGCATGATTAGCTACCTTAAGAATAATGACCATACTTTTACTTATAAAAGTAATATTATTATTTTTAGCCCTAATGGTAAGTTAAAGATAAGGGTAAGGTAGAAAGAATAGTGTTTTGGTCGGAGGAAAAGTAACCTCTAGTTTTCCCTCTTATAGGCGAGTCAAGTCGACATCCGGAGGAGGCGTAGGAGCGTGCTCCAAGACCGGTGTCGTATTAGGTAAGGACGAAGCTATGGCCTTGTGCTATGTGTGATGTAATGTATTGATGAATGATGAGCATGCCATGTTGATGTGTATTATGTATGTGTTATGAATAACCTGCTTTGTATAGCGCAGCGTGGATCATGAGGTATGATGTGTGTGCCTTATGTTATACATGTATGCCATGTTCCATGTTTAATGTTGATGTTGATGATGTGACTTGTTAGGGCCCTCTAGGACATGCATGCTAGGGTTTTGGGTAGCATGAAATGATAATAAAGGAACAACAGGGAAGTGGACGTTTGGGAAGTTGCATGGGGGAACTAGATCTTGCATGGGCGTGATCCCTACGTGAGAAAAGTTGATTTGGGTTGTAAGTAAGAGTTTTGGAGAGTCTTAGAGTGATTGGAGACTTGGTGTGAAAAGTAGTACGTGAGTTGGTGCATAAGAGACCTGATTAGGGTCTGTGAGTAAATGGGTGTTGGGGAGTTTGCATAGAGTATTTGAATTCTGCATGGGGAGGAATCTTACGTGAGGAAATTGATTTAGGAAGTAAATAAGATAATGTCAAAGTTATGGGTCCATTGGAAACTTGGGTGCAAAATATTACGTGGGTCGATGTAAGGGTGTCTAAGGGGATTCAATTAGGGTTTTGGGAGACAATGAGGAATTGGAAGGGTACAAGAGGAGAAATGATCAAGGAAGGATGGAGTATGGGGTTGAGAGTGAGAATTCACCTATACAAAGGATGAGTATGGGCTTCTAAATGAGAGAAGAGATTTTAGGATGGAAGAGGAAGGTTACTTGTCAAGAAAGTAAAGTACTAGGGTTTTGGCGCGGCCAACTAGGGTTGGCGTGGTCAACTAGGGTTTTGGGTGGCCAACTAGGCTTTCGTCGGTCATGCATGAACTTGGGAGACAAAGTAATACATTTGGGGAAATTCCTAATAAAAATGAGGTGCGAGATAGACTACAAAGTAACGGTTAGGTAAGTGAGAAAGAGTTAGGCCACATAGGTCCGATTAGGGTCTCCGAGGAGGAACCCCTAGAGGGATGAGGACATGCAGATTCGATATCATATGTGTTGGGATGGCCTATATCCTTGGAGTTTGTGTCTTACTATATGCTACTTTACCTAAGTCCTACGGGGGATGGATGTCGGGTGTGAGAAGAGGTAAGATTCTCAAAATATGGGACGGTCCCTCTGGAGGGGAAGAAGTAGAGTATCAAACGCATTCATATCAAGGGTGTGATGTGATTCAATAAGACACGGGTAAGACATTAATTATGTAAGGAGAAAGATGTTGAGCCAAGCCCGTGATCCGGTCCACCGGCTATAATAGTGGATCAGAGGTGTTCTGCCCTGTGCGTTTATTTTCCGGTCCACCGGCTATAATAGTGGATCAGAGGCGTTCTGCCCTGTGCGTTATCTTCCGGTCCACCAGCTATAATAGTGGGGGATCTCGTGCTCAACAAACTAAACGAATAAGCTAATCCATGGGAAATATACTAAGTACTTAAAGCGAAACACCATGTGAGTCGGGGCAATTATCCGATCCACCGGCTATAATAGTGGATTAGAGGCGTTTTGCCCTATGCGTTTATTTTCCGGTCCACCGGCTATAATAGTGGATCAGAGGCGTTCTGCCTTGTGTGTATATCTTCCGGTCCACCGGCTATAATAGTGGGGCTCCTGCGCTCACATGGGTTATTAAAGAGTATGTGTGAAATGGACATATTATTAACGAGGATAAATAATAAGTCACCAGAAAGTACTCAGGCCTTATCTCGTGTGTTATCGCATGTTACTTATATGATTGTGCTATGTGGGCTATGGGGTATGATTGTATGCTCGGCCTTAGTGCACCTGCGCCCTTACTCAGTATTGGACCCGTACTGATACTACCTTGATTGAATGGGTCCTGTGATGATCCACCGATGGTGGGGAGCAGACCTCCTATGCAGGTTTAATCTATTACTAATCTGGGGTGGAAGGCTTGACTTGAGTGAGTAGGCGGTCCGGATATTGGTCCCTTGGGATCTATTTTATTTAGCTATATTGTGTACTACGCTTCTTGTTTTGAAACTGTACTCTTAAGTTGTATTCCTAAATGATACTCTAATTGTTGTTGGCTCGTGTTTTCGTGAATGATCTATGTTAACTATGTACCTATGTTTTGAGGATTTTTACTTAACGATTGTTTAGTTTAGCCTTAGAACTTAGTATCGGAATGGTAGGAGTGAACCGGTCTGGTACTAAGTGTGGCGGTAATACCCCCAAGTTTACGGTTTTAATTCTTTCGCTTCCGCAAAGCCTTTTGATTTTAAACGAAATTTTTCAGTAGTAAATTGGGGGTGTTACAGGAACAACCAGATGTTTCTAGTTTCATGGTCGGTGGTTGAGAAGGAGAACACTGAAAATTGGGTGTGGTTTCTAACCTTGTGGCTGCTAACTTAGGTCTACAGCAAGGTCAAGGCTTAACAATAATCAGTGACCAACAAAATGTATATTTGTATTATTTTTTCTTTGGAGTTTTTTTTCTTCACTTTGTAATAATATATTATACAATATTTTGCCTTCTTAATGTCTGATTTTGACTTGTGTTTTTGTAAGGGCTTGGTGGAAGCCATTAAACATATTTTTCCTCAAGTTGAGCATAGATGTTGTGCAAGACACATCTATTCCAATTTTAGAAAGAAGTTCAATGGTATAGTGTATAGAAAATACTTTTGGATGATTGCAAATTCCACAACCCATAATATGTTCTTAGATAAGCTTCAGGAATTGAAAGAATTTAATGAAGAAGTTGCTGTGGATTTGGAAGGCAGGGATCAAACATGGTCTAAAGCTTGGTTTAAGCTTAAAAGTAAATGTGATTATGTCACAAATAATATAACTAATATCTTTAATGGAAGTATCATTGAAGCTAGACACAAACCAATTTTAGGCATGTTAGAAGATATAAGGGAGGCGTGCATGAAGAGGAATATCAAGAAGAGGGAAGCGATTAAGAATATGGACATCTTGTTATGCCCTCGTATTCGGGAAATTGTAGACAAGAAAAAAGAAGTAGGTGCCAAATGGAATTGTGTATGGAATGCGAGGGATGGATATGAGGTTAAAATAGGCAATAACCCTCTAGGTGATAAATACATAATGAAGATGGATGCTAGAAGTTGTAGTTGTAGAGTATGGCAGTTGAGTGGAATTCCATGTGAGCATGCCATAGTTTCTATTTAGGAAATGAGGGACGTACCTGAGGGTTATGTGAGCCATTGGTACAATAAGGACACATACCTTAAGGCTTACAATCATACTATGGAGATGCTAAATGGTCCGAATGAGTGGCCACAACAGGGAAAGGAACCTATTAAGCCTCCAGAATTGAGGAAATGGAGAGGAAGGCCATGTAGGAAGAGAAGAAGGGAAGAAGGAGAGACACAAAATAGTCATAAGGTCTCAAAGGTCTCAAGAAGAGGTCAAGAACAACAGTGTAGCCATTGTAGTCAAATAGGACATAACAAACATCATTGTCGAAATGCGAGGGTATCATTACCGATTCATTTGAGATACAAAGATAAATATAAGGTTAGTGTTTTGCATAATTATTTTCCATATCTATAATTTATAATTGTGACTTGTTAATACTTGTTTTCCATATGTATAATTTGTTGAAAGGCACCCCATGAAATAAAAGGAAGGGGTAGAGAAAGAGGACAAAGGGGAGGAAGAGCAGCTCAAGCTGTAGATCAAGCTCCAGCTCAACCTTAAGCTGAAGTTTCAGATCAAGCTCTAGCTCAAGCTCAAGTTTTAGTTGAAGGACAAAGCGTAGGAAGAGCAGGAGGCATTGGAAGGGATAGAGGAAAAGGACAAAGGAAAAGAAGAGGTAGGGGCGGGGGAGGAAGAGGCATAGCAGGTCTTGAACAAAACCAACTCCCAACTTCAAGTCAAGTCTCAAAACAAACTACCATTCCCACTCAAGAATATGTCACGACAAGAGCATATAACTGTTAGGATGGGCAATTGATGCATCAATGTTTTGTAAAGGCAATTTAGTTTAAATTAGACTGATTGTTGTTGCACCTTAAATTAGACAATTTAGTTTATTACAGTAGTGCAAGTCAAGCCTTGCCAAACACTGGTTTCAATTTAATGTTGTAGCATATATTGTTTTTTGGGATACAATCTAGAATGAAGCAACAAAAATGTTATCCTTTTCAATATGTGAAACCATTGTAATCTACTAGAGTTCAATTCTTTGAAACAAAGAATGGTCTACTCCAACTCCAAGTTTTCTAAATTTGAGGTGTTCTTTCAGTTTTAATGCAGTTACTTCAGGAAATTTTTCACAAGAAATCTTGCTCACTGGCTGAAAAGTTCTAGATCATGCAAAACACTCCTTTAGTATAGGGGCCTGAATGGATATAATGCATACTTTTTGAAGGCTACCTAGCACAGATGGATATAATACATGCTTTTTGAAGGCTACTTGGTCTTTAATTTTCCTCTTTAGTTTGCAAAACTTCTCATGAGATGTGTAACACGTGTTGTTATTCCATGGTCTTTAATGGAGTTTTACACCAACCTTTTAAAGCAAGGAAGGGCCTTAGATAAGGCAATCCCATTTTACCTTATCCCATTTTACACCTGCCTTAATTTTAAAAACATTGTGGAGGAAAGTTTCATTTTACTAGATAGAGGAAGTAATTGCATTTTCAATTGTACTATCTTAGAAAGAAATTGGTGTCTTAACCCTGGTAACTTGTTAACAAATCGAATGTTTATTTATGACTAATGACTCACTTGTGCATTTCATGGGATTATCTGGATAAAAATGTAGATTACTCTGCATTGAATAACTGATTCAAACCATATAAAAGTCAACTAATCATTAGTTAATTTAGCTTGTTTTTAACAATACACCAATTTCAACAATACATGAATAACATAGCCTGAAATAATTAAAATCCCCAAGTTTTTAACATAACAAAAAACACAACATAAACTATAAAAGCTATCATTTCTACCCTCCAATCACTTGCCCTATTTTGTCTTCAATTTTCATTTGATAGTTGCTATTTCAGTTCTTCATTTTCCTTGGCTAACTCGGCAATTTTTTCCTTCAAGACATCTTCCGTATCTGCATATCTCTGGTTTACTTCTTCCAACTGGCCTACCTGATTCCTCATATCCTTATTTTCATCAATTACGCATCTCGCCGCATCTCTAGCCATAGGTTGAAGAGGAACATCAATAAAGGCAAATACTTTACAACCGTCTAGCTTCCCATATCTATCACATATGTAAAACTTTCTAAATGGATTTGTGGGGGTCTTGGACATGTATTGGCAAGTAGGATTGCCACAATCACAAATCTCTCATATCACCCTATCTCTACTTCTTTGAGATTGTGATGATGAACTTGCAGTTGTAGCCATAGCCCTTCACATTCGAATCTACTGTAATGCAAATTGAGTATATTCACATGTAGCACAACCAAATCAAGATACAAACCATCTAAACAATGTTAAGCAGCTGTGATGAAATTGAAAACAACAACCTACATTATTTTTTGAGCTAAAGCCATGTATGTAGCTACTACGAAAATCATATTCATAGGAAACAATAACATCAAATATACTCATTCAATTCTAACAAGCTACTAAATAACAGCAGCCACACATCTCATCCTTAGCCAAAAAAAAAATTATTGGTAACAAAAATAATTCATCTATTGATTAACTTCGTCTAAGAGCATCCAAATTTCAATGTTGCTCCATTGAATTGGATTTCATAGGAAGAAAAAAATTTCAGTTAAATAATCAGTGTTTTTAAAAATTCAGATTTGAAGAAAAAATTTCGCAACTGGATTTTACCTGTTGAAGAATAAGATTATGCAGGAAGAAAAAAAATTAAGTTTAATAATTAGGGTTTTTAAAAGTCAAATTCGAAGAAAAAAATTTCACAACTGAATTTTACCTATTGAAGAACAAGATTATGCAGGAAGAAAAAAATTTCAGAGTGTAGGAAGAAATAAATTATGCATTTTACTTGTCAACTGCCAAGATATGAGGGGAAGAAAGAGAAGACGAGGAAGAAGGAAGAAGTCTATGAATAGGGACAACGGTCAAAGAAGATGAGAAGTGGATGATGAAGAAGAAAGAAGAAAGAAGATTGACATAACTGATCAATGAAGAAGAAAGCTCAATGATCTTCTTTGTTTTTCTTTTTCGTTCTTTCTCTTCTTCGGTTCTTCGTTCCATAATTATAACGAAAAGTTCAAGAAAAATTATTTCTCTTTGCAGACCAAGAGTGGTTTTTATTGTGCTTAATTTCAATTTAAGAAGTTTTAATTTGATTTAGTTTAATTAATTGAATGAACAATGTTAGTCATTCAGTCAGTGTTAGGGTTTTAATTCAATGATCCATTGATTTATTTCACTGAATTAATTAGTAATATATGTGCTTAGATTAGTTTTTTTAAGTTTAAAAACAATAATGTTTAAATTTTTATAATGTACATATTTATGTATAATACATACATATATTGTAGTTCGTATCTTACATAGTACAAAATACAAAAATAATAATATTTTAATATTTTTTGACAAGCTTTGGCAAGTATTTGGCCGGTAGTTCCTTATTCAGATAAAAGTCTCAACGTATGTTCCTGAATTGGAAGATGAAAAAATTTGGTTCCTTTATTGGAACGACACCCAAACGTTTAATCCTTAATATACATTTTTTCTTTAATTGAATGGGGCAGGGTTCTTTGAAAAGCTTATTTTAGAGACTTTTTATGGTTTCATGTCAACAGAATGAAAAGGTATTAGAAATGGATTTTTGGGACAAAGCACAGTGGATCTGGAAACTATGGTGGAGGTGACTCTTATTCTCTTTAGGAAACTCAAGTGGAATATCTAGAAAGTTTTATCAGATAATTTTACTTGTGTAAAGATTGGAAGGACATTATTAATTGGGCCTATGATGACAAGGGGATCTTTTATGTTAGATCCTTTTGTGAGTCCTATTTTCAAAGGTTATATGTGGATTATTTGAGGAGTAGTAACTCCAATAGAATTTGGATGGACAAAGCACCATTGAGGATCAAACTTATTACTCAGTTCGTCGTTCAGTAGAGACTTAACACAAGATATTGACTTGGTAGACTTCATATTGTTGATATAAGGTAGTCAGGATGCCCTTTTTGTAAGATTGAGCAATAATCGGTCAACCATGTTTTCCTGCATTGTACTGTGATGGGGAAGATTTGGTATAATTTTTTTGATTGGCTTGGATGCACGTGGGAGATGCCAAGATCTACTAAAGATAATTATGTTGCTTGGCTAGGAGGTAAAAGAAGAAGAATGAGGGGAAAATTTTGGAATGCATCATTTTTTATAATAATGAAAACTTTATGGGAATTCAAGAATAAGATAGTGTTTAAAATTCATCAAGTTTGCATAAGATATATGGTTATGATTCTCAAGTCAAGGATTGGTTTTTGAATAAAGAATAGAAGAGATGAGTTCCTTTATAGAATCGATGAGGTGGTTCACGTGTGTAGGTTTTCTTGTGATTTGAGTGTACAGAAGGGAATTTCTTTCTTTAGTTTGTTCTCTTTGCTTTTGTTATCTTAATTTAGTTTTTAATCTTTCTTCTCAATTATCAATAAAAAATGTCTTTGTAACTTTATACTCTTTTAAAAGTAGTAGCAAATTTAGGTTTAACTATACATATTTAACCCTATATTATCCAATAATTATTATAATTACTAACGTATCTAAATTTAAAATTGAATGAGATTTCACCAGCCAGCCAAGCTGATTATAGAAATCTCAACATCACAACACTAACTAAGTATTATCCTCCAAGAAATTTCAAAAGATTTCCCTAATCTCTTGCAAACCCAACTTGATCACTTTCACAAGGTACCATTATGTTGCAGGTGATCCATACATATGTAATTATGAAAAAGGAAGTAACAGATCATTTCATCTTAAACAAAAGCCAACAAGCAGAATCAAAATTAATTTTCCAAATGGGGTTGTGAGAACATAATCATTCTCTCCAAACTTGGAGTAATCTCTGTGCTTGTCATCGTAATTGACCATTTAGTAGAAAAATAGCTTAGCCTCCAAATTCATATCATCAACGATCAAAACATTCATTATTGAGCCCCATTACAAAGATATAAATAGGGTTCTTGGAGATGAACCATTTGTTAAAATGAGGAGGGGAAGCCTAAAGAAAATAACGGAAAAAATGAGCTTGATGGGCCTTAGACTTTGGGAAAGGGGGAAATTAACTTCTCTAGTGTCTATTTTTGAAATTAGGAGAAGGGGAAGAGGTAGAGATGAGAATTATTGTAAATGAACAAGGATGAGTGGTGTCAGATAGAAAAAGAATATACATGGCTAAGTGAAGAGGGTTTAGGGTTAAGGAAAAGGAAAACATGGACAACTTAGAAGGAAAACAAATGGGTTGGTTATAGTTAAGGCCAAGCTAAGACCAAGAAGAGGGAAAATTGTCATGGACCATGGATTGGACTGATTTAAACCAATTAGCCTGTGGTCCGAGTTTTCAAACATTTTTTTATGAAATACATTCTATTTTTATTTAATCTTAAGGGAGGCAGTTGGGTTATCGCTGTACAAGCCCCTAAGGAAGAGAGGATAGGTTTAATGCTAATAATCATAAGACTAATATCAATTGGTTTAAAATTGTTATTATCATCGGCCTCTTACGCACACACAAAAAATACTACCAATATAAAAGTTAATGCTAATAATATCTGATCTTCGTGCTTTTAACTTGATGCTTTTTTCTCCAGAATCCATCTTCATTTTCCAATCTTCCCAGAAAATAGAAAACACATAAATATTAGGATAGGAAGGAAATAATTAATATAATTAAAAAAAGGGCTAAGAATAGAGTTTGAAGATATGGTGTTTGTAACATCCCCCATTCTTGAAATTATTTCGTCCCTAAAACCTATGTAAAATATAAAAAAAAGGAGAAAATTAAAAAACATCAAAAGTAGGATGTATAGAACCATACTTTCTGGGAAATTCAATTTTATAAGCATTATCATTCAACCATTTGAGAATGAATCTTACCCTTTCGGTGTTTTGGAAACTGATATTTTCACAAATGGACCCAAATAAGGTCACTCGATTGAAACAAGACCTTTTTCCTATTGTAATTAGTGTGAGCACCATCTCTGTATTCTATTTTTGAGTGTGTGTGACTACTGATTCATGAATCTCTTTGATGGATTTGGCACATGATTCAACATTTCTTACATTTCTTGAAATGCATTAGGATGGAGGTAATGAAGATAAGTCTAAACATATGAGCAAATTAAAGCCATAAATAAACTCAAACAGAGATTATCAATTGTCGAGTGGAGATTCTAACTCTAAGTAAATTCTATATATGGTGAATGGACTCCTATTGTTGGAATCGTTATCAAAAATAGCTTGAAACATGTTTCCCAATGTGCGATTAATGACCTTAGTTTGCCCATTAGTTTGTGGGTGAAAAAAGATTAGGAAAAGAAGCTTTGTATCCAATTTTTCTCAAAGGGTCTGCCAAAAGCGAGTGACAAACTTAACATCCTAATCAGATACAATGGTCCTAAGGATGCCATGAAGCTTGATTATGTTGAAGAAGAAATAGTCGGTAATGGTGGTAGTATCATTAGTCTTATGGAAAGTGATCTAGGACTAACTTGATAGGGTCTATATTCTTTCTAGAGAGAGGGCACCAAAAAATATTCCATAGACACATCAGCTTAAGGCTAGCTAGAAACAAGGAGATAGGAGCATAATTTGTGGGGGTTGGTATTAGATTTAGCACACTTTCATGTGACACCATTAGCATAGAAATGCATTTTGACCCTATTTATATGTGACTAGTAAAAATACTCGGTAAGTATGTCATAGGTCTAGGAATAATCAAGGTGACCCATTAGCCCACCACTATAGGAATCAGATAGAAATAACACCCTAAATGAGCTACAAGGAATGTACAGCCTATTTTCTTGAATCAAATAGCATCATAGATGTAGAATTTGTTAAGAGTTGTAGTCTAACACTTAGATTTCTTGGAAGTACTCATCATTTTGGTATAATAATTTAAGTTGTGATAATCTCAAAAGCTTAGCAATAATAATAGCTACGAGTGTGTGTCATTAGCTAAGGGCATCAACTACCTTATGATCTCCCCCTTCTTATATTTGACAATATGGGGTAAAGTTCCCCTTTCAAATAGTAAATTCACTCCACTCAGCTTGCCTACCATTAAGTTCCCCTTTCATTTATAAATACCCTAAGGCCTGATGATCAGTGTTAATAACAAATTCCTTAAGCCAAAAGTAATGTTTTCAGATACGTAAAGATATAACAAGGGAAAAGTGTTCTTTCTCATACCTAGAATAGTTTAAAGATTCACCTTTCAACTTCTCACTAAAATTCACAATAGGTTGGTTATTCTGAGATAGGAAGGCTCCTATTCTTACTTCAAATGCATCATAATTGATCTTAAAAACCTTGTTAAAGTTGGGTAGTACTAACTACTAAGACTATGGCCTTGATAAGTTTTTCTTTAAAATATTCAAAGGAATATTTTTATTTAGGAACCTACTGAAATTCAACATACGTTTAAGGTAAATCATTCAAGGGGTTGCTATGGTGCTACATTGAGGGACAAATATCTTCTAGAAACCATACAAGCTATGGAAAATCCTAACCTGAGACTTATTCTTGGGGGTAAGCCACTTGTTTATAGTTTTAAACTTTGCTTCATCTACTTGTATCCCATCTCTATCGACCACAAAGCCAAAAAATACCACACTCTTTAAGAAAAAGAAAAATACTTTTTGACACATTGGCAAATAAATGTTTATGTGTAAGGATGTCAAGCACAAGTATCATATGCATCACATGGCCTTCATGGAATTTTCTATAAATAATAATTTCATTGAAGTATGAAAAGAAAAATATGTCAATAAATTCACATAACACATGATTCATTAAGCACATGAAAGTGCTAGGGCATTAGAGAGCCCAAAAGGCATGACAACCCATTCATAAAAGCCAAAATTGATCTTAAATATTGTTTTCCATTCATCACCTAACTTCATTGAATTTGGTGATACTTACTTCTTAGGTCACTTTTGGGGAAAATCACACTCCCATTTAATTGATCTAGAATTTCATCCAAGTGAGGAATGGAGTGGAAATATTTAATGGTAATCTTATTCACTACACGAGAGTCAACGCATAAGTGTCACATTCCATCCTTCTTTAGAACCAAGAGAATGGAAATGACATAGAGACTCATATTCTCCCTTATATATCCCTTTTCAAGTATGGGTTAGCTCAATAGGAATGACATATTATTATGTTATCCCTAGGATGAAATAGATTTGGTACTTTGTTCATCTATAAATGGAAAACCATGAGGAACTTCCTTAAGAAAGAGGTTGGAGTATTCAAAAATTAATTTTTAGATATCAAGAGGAAGATATTTGATATAGTTAGGAAAAGACTCAAGGAATTCTTTATAGAACAACATGTAGACAAGTAGGTTGTTGAAAAAGGTATGATGAATGTCTCTTTTCTAACAAAAGAGATTTGATAAGGTTGGGAGAAGACTAAAGACACTGTTTATATACCATAATATAGACAGGTAGGTTGTTGAAAAAGGCATTCCAAGGAAAGAAACTAGCGTATCGTTTGGTGCTATCCTTATTTTGAGGATCAATGTTGACAAATTCAGATGGCGAATCGTCTTTCCTATGATCATACTTAGCTTTTGGCTTAATTTGGTCATCATTTACCAGAGCAAGATAAAAGGTGTACTAAAGTTACTTATTATCATTCGTGGGCACTATGTACATATTTTTGTACCAATCATGAATGACCTACCTATTAAACTACATGGGACATCTAAGGAGGACATGACTAGTGGTGTGTAAAGTAATGGATGAATTATCTTTCACAAATGTAGGACCTTTTTTTCCTGGTTTCTAAGAGAAATATGTTGACCAAAGTTGGAAGAACTTTAAATTTGCGGACGTCTCCAATACAACATACAATTGGAAATTTTTTTTATCTTCTCCAAGATTAAAATAATTCTAAGATGAAAACATAAATTTAAAAACACTAATTGCTCTATAGAATAGCTCTTAAACTTACTCAAGATTAACCTCACTTGAAGAGAAAAGAAAGAACATTGAAGCTCCAAGAGTTTTGGTTTAATGCGCTCATTTCATTTCATTAATTGATTGATGTTCTCCTCCACCTAATGTATAAGTACACACACACACACATACACACACACACGAGGCTGAGCTTAATTTTCATTAATTAATCCCAAATCAATTGGTCTAATGAATAAAGAGATAAGTCAACACATTTCCATATGGTATATACGATGAGTTACAATTATAATGGAAAGATATTACAAAACTTACATAAAATCACAAACCTACATAAAAACTAATAATGATAATATATGGAATAATCAAGTAATCAATCTTCACGTCTTTTATCTTTGTCTTACATATATCTTTGTAACCCTTTCATTGTCATTATCGTGTACAATAGATATAATTGGTTAATTCTTCTTCATATAAACATATGTAATATCTATAAGAATCACTTAGAGTTATTATAAAGGTGTTTAAGATTTTCAAGAACAATTGGTACCATCTCCAAATATGCTAACTCCTGTCCTTCAACATGAGAAGAATGAGATGGAGATGCTCCTACACCATTCTCCCTTTATAAAGAAGACTTTGTCCTAAAATTATCCTTACTATAATAAGGAGATAAATCACTAATGTTGAATTTCCTAAAAAATCCTCCATGAGATTCTGGCCATCCTAATTCATAAGTATTATTTTCAAATTTTCTTAAGATTTTAAATAATCAATCTACTCTTGGCATTATTTTATTTTTTCTTAATTTTAAAAATATTTATTTTCTTAAGTGCCCAGATACCAAGTCTTATAGTGAAAATATTTGTGTAATTCTACTTGTATTGGCTTGGTTTCGGTGTTTAACATTATATTTCTCGATATTATTCTCTCATGAAGTGTCTTAAAGTATTCAATTATTTTTTTAGCATAATAGTTATTAATATCACCTTTATTTAATGATAACATATCAATAGTAAAATAATAATTAACTCCATATACAACTTCAAATGGACTCAATTGTGTTGTACTAGAAAGACTCCTGTCTTATACAAATTTAACATGTGTAAGTTTTATATCCCAATCCTTTATACTTTTATTAACTAATAATTGGATAAAAGTTTCCAAGGTCTTATTAATCACTTTGGTTTGACCATCCATTTGTGGATGATGAGATGTACTAAACAATAACTTATTAACTGATATATGACAAAATTTCTTCCAAAAGTAACTTAAAATCTTCATATCTCTATCCAATACTATACTTTTAGGAAGACTGTATAACCTTACTATTTTCTTGAAATACAATAAGTTGTGTCATCCATTTTATTATAAGGAATAAAATGTATCATTTAAATAAATCTATCTAACACCACCATAATAAAATCTTTTTCCCTTTGTGTCCTTTGTAATCTTAAGATAAAATCCATACTAAAACCCTCCCATGGTTAACTAGGAAGTTGTAAAGGAGTATACAAACCTCTATGGAAGTAACTCTAACTCTTTTGACAAGTTACAAATATCCCAATAATAGCTTATACTAATTTTATCATTTGTGGCTAGCAGAAATTTTCTAGTAATAATTCTTTAATTTTATGAACACCAAAATGACCGGCTATACCTCCCTTATATACTTCCTAAACAAGAAACATCACGTTCATTAGACCAAGGTATGCATAACTTATTAAGTTTGAAAAGAAAGTTATTGTAAAACACATAATTACCATAACTATGATTTTTATTACGTTCATTATAAATTTCAAAGAAAATTCATCCTTTACGTATAATTCTTTCAACATTTCAAAACCTAGTAATTTAGCATCCAACATGATAAGTATCATAAATCTCCTCGATAATGCTTTATTGCTAATTTTTCTTTACCATCAAAATGTTTGATAAAAAAACATGGAGGATTATAAGAAGATAACCCATTTTGCATGCCTAGGATTAATTGTAACACCCCAAAATTCACCAAATTTTTTTTTCTTAAAAGCGAAAGCAATTAAATTAGAAGCACTGAAAACCTGTGAATTCTGGAAATGTTACCGCCACACTTAGTACCAGACCGGTTCTCTCCGACCGTTCCAGTACCAAGTGCTAAGGCTAAGAAAAGAAATAATCAATACAATTCAATTTCCAAATAAGCATTAAACGGTTGTAAAACAAAATCAGAGTACGCATCAAGAAATGTAATTCATTTCCAAAAGAGAATTAAACTTACAACCGATAAAAGATTAACAAAAAGAATTAGAGTCATATAAAGACTATGATATGGCCACAACTCTCTTGAATCTCGAGCCGAACATGCTCAACACTCAGCCCCAACTGATATCTCGCCCACCTGCACAAATCAGAAGGCATACTACTCGTGGGAATGAGCAGCACCCATGAAAAGGGTGATCAGTACGCTACGTACTGAGTAAGGTAACCGAGCACTAAGGCCAACACATAAACACATAACCCATGCAGAATAATACAAGGCATAATCATCAACAATAACGTAAAGGCAAAAAGAACGAACAGGTGGAAATGCCAAAATAATACTTATAGTTCAAATTAATTACTTCATTGATCCTTTATCAAATTAATTTCACACCATATTCTTTATCCAGTCCATACGATTTCGGGAACCCCACTATTTTAGCCGGTGGATCGGTCGCGAGGGTACATGCCCTGCCACTATTATATGCCGGTGGATCGGTCACGAGGGTAACATACCCTGCCACTATTATAGTCGGTGGATCGGTCTGGCCCCTTCTCGTACGGTGTTCCACTTTAAGTGATTAGTGTCTTCCCATATCTTTCAACACATAACGTTTTGTTTTGTTGAGCTCGGGATCCCCCACTATTATAGCCGGTGGATCGGTCGCGAGGGTACATGCCCTGCCACTATTATAGCCGGTGGATCGGTCGCGAGGGAAAACATTCCCTGCCACTATTATGCCGGTGGATCGGTCTGGGCCCGGCTCAACATCTTCCACTTTACGTAATTAATATTTTTATGTATCTTATTTAGAAATCATCAAGACATGCACGTCAGCCAACCTTAGTTAATCATCACCACCATAGTTAGTTATGACACACTCTAGCACCCATGCAAAACCCTAACTAGTTGCACCAAACCCTAATTATCCACACGAACCCTAGCTCGGTTTCCTACGTACCCATATAATGCTCCACGCACTATTTTCCATTCAAATGTTCAATCACCCAAACAACACTTACATTACTTTCCTCAAATCCCAAATCAGCGTTCCATACGTAAACTTCACTCTCATACAAACTTTACACATCCCATGCAATTATTAACTTCCATGCGAACCCTAATACCACCATACAATCATTAACCATTATGCAAAACCCAAAATCTCATCATACAAAACCCGAAATTCAATCCACATACCCCAAAGATCCATTCATACCAAACCCTAGATTCAAACCATATAAAACCCAAAGATTCATCCATACCAAACTAAGTATCCATCCCTACCAAACCCTAAGTTCAAACCATATACAAACCCAAAGATTCATTCACACAGAACCCTAAATTCAATCCATACCAACACAAAGGTTCAAATCATATAAAACCCAAAGATTTTTCCACATAATACAATTGATTAGATTCTCCCCTTTCATAACCACAAATTAGATTCTACCATACAAGACTATAAGTTAGATTCTCCCACATAAAATCATAAATTAGAATCTCCCAAGCAAAACCATAATTTGGATTAATTGGATTCCCCAAAACAAATCATAAATTGGATTTCACCAGACAAATCATAAATTAGATTCTCCCAATTAAAATCATAAACTAGATTCTCCCAAACAAATAATAATTTGATTCTCCCATATAACATCATAGATTACATTCTTCCAAATAAAACCATGCAATAGATTATTCCTCATAAATTCATAAAATTAGGTCAACTCACTTGCCTTAGTCAACTTCTTTCCCCATCCTCCTTTTTCATCCTTTCTCCCACATAAAATCATATCAGCATCCTCACATGCATGTCTTACAGGGTCATACACAAATATTACACATGCCATACGAAAACACACTTCAACTCCATGTCATAGCATATACAGCATAATTAATAATCATAAACATAGAATGCATAGCATATGAATCACACAATGCACATTAGCACATAAAAGGCCTTAGCACCCCTTACCTAAAACGACACCGGTCTTGGAGCACGTTCCTACGCCTCCTTAAGGCTTTGACCAAATAATAACATATTAATAAAATAACTTTAACAAAATTCTAACTTTGCTAGAAAATAATAGAGATATTATAAACCTTGATAATATAGGGTTAAAGATTTTACCCTAATGATAATAATGATACTAAATATAATAATATCAAAATTAATAAAGTTACTATCAATGAGAATATAAATAATAATAATAAGCTTTAAAATTTAAAGTGGGGTTTTCAACCCTACTTATAACTAATGACTTACCACTTATTTAATATAAATAATAAAATTACTAACATATATAATAATATTAAAAATAATAAAGATACTGATAATATTATCATCAATAGTTATAAGAACAATAGAAACAATAATACTAAAATAAATAAGTGCAAATGTTAATACAAAATTAGGGCCTAATATTTTCCAGAATAATTAGTAAAATGATAATAATAAATATTTATTCTAATAATTATAATATTAATAATAATAAGAAGAAGAATGATAATAATCCCATAATAATTCAATTAATAACTTAAAATTCGAAACTATCAATAATATTGTTTTATTACCACTCTCCACCCTACAAGTAAAATTCAGAATAAAATTTCTCATCAAATAATAATAAAACATATTAAGAATAATAATAATGGTAATTATATGCAAATAATTGAAATAAATTAAATCAAGGCTTATACTAATATGGAAAATGGTTGAGGGTTCAACCTTAAGCTGGTGGGGATAGGTTGCACCGGCGGTGGTTCACGGCGGCGGCGACGGTGGCCGGAAAAATAGAAGAAAAAGGGGAAAGATGGATGTTGGGAAAAAGATAGGGAGAATTGAGGTGATATAAGAGGTGTTTATTGTTGCCCAGGAGGAGAGGGACAAAATGATGGTGTTGGTGCAGCCAAAGGTGGCGGCGCACGGCGGCGGAAGGCGGTTTAATGCTTTCTGGGTAAAATTTCAGGCGAGACAAGAAGCCAACTTGGCACGGCTATGTGAGCCAGTACAAGAAGAATCGAGGAATTTGAGAAACGTAGTTAGCTAGAGGAAAATGTAGGGAAGAAAATGAAAGGTTTCGGTGGCGCTGAAATTGGCTAACGGAGGCGGAAGAGGCGTCTAAAGTCTCGATGATGGCAGCCCTCGCCGAGGGTTTCGGGGAAGAAAAATCCTCCACAACTCCTACAATCCAGCTATTTATAGATGTTGGAATGGATAATGAGGAGCTGGAGGTCGACATGGAAGTTTTAAATGCAAGAATTTGGGTGGCCGGTGGCGTTAAATGGTCGGTTGACGTTTGGGTTGGTTCGAAGATTCGCGGGGCTGGGGAGAGGAAACGGGCGAGATTTAACGTCCAATAATTATATGAAGTTATTTCTGTAGTTAATAGGAAGGCAATGAGACAAGAAAAGACCGGTATAATTCATCGTATCTGAAGAGGCCATTGATGGGGTCGAGGTTCGTTGCAGCGTCGGGGAAGACGGAGGGAGAAGGAAGAAGAAAGAAGATGGGCCGGTCGGCCGAGAAAGAAAAGAAAAGGGGAGAACCGGGCCGGTTCGCGCACGGTCGAGGGTGCGTTAAATGGCACGACGAGCGTCGGCTGAAACGGAGCCAAAACGCGGCGCGGAACGGGGCGGAAAAAGGGCGACGGGCGCGAGAGGTGATAGATAAATGAAACGGTGAGTTTCGGTGGAAAAAGAAACAAAACGCGGCGTTGAGTCGGCAGAAGAAACAGCCGCGCGGGCTGGGCCGAAGAAGGGAGAAGAAAAGAAAAGAAAAACTGGGCCGCGCCAGGCCCAGTCGGGGAAAAGAAGAGGAAAAAGAAAAAGAAAGAAAAAGGTAAGGAAAAAGGAAGAAAGAAAAAGAAAAAGGGAAAAAGGAAAGGGGAAAAATAATTAGTTTAGGGTCAATTAAATTAATATGAATATTTAGGATATTTAAAAATAATAATATTTAAATAAAATTAAATTTAAATCCCTTTTTAGGCTAAATTAGGATTTTTAATAGATTTTCCATAACTTCTATTTTAATTAGCAAAAACCCTAATTTTCTTCCAATTAAATTATTTATAAAATTAATATTAATTTGAAACTATTTTCTCCTCATTATTTTAAATAAAATAATTTATTTAGTTAATTTCTAAAATACAAATCCTTAATTAGCTAAAATACCCAATTTCTCTTAATTAACACACTTATAAATTTATCCTTGATTTTTCCTAATTAATTTCCTTTTATTTTAATCAAAATAATTTATTTAATTAATCTTTATGATAAAATATCATTTAAATATAATATTTTAGATTAGAATTTTTCGGGGCATTTCATTAATCTCCATTTTACTATGTAAATATTTTATACTTTCATGATCCAAATGAAAAAAAAATGGCTTAGGTCTCAAATAATGACTCTATGTTTCTAAGCTTCTTATTATGGTATAGAATTCCTTATCATATGTTGAATAATTCATTTTAGCACCATTTAATTTTTCACTAAAAAATATAATGGCCTTTTTTCTATAAGCTCTTGTATGTGTCTCTCTAAATCCTTAATCTCTTTAGGATTATATCTATAGGTAGGTCGACTATTCAAAGATATACCATACCAGGCATTCAGTTTATAGCATGTTCTATCCCTATTTTAGGTAGTAATCATGGTGGTATGTCATTAGGAAATACTTTTTTATATTCATCAATAAGCTCATATAATTGAATATTAGTTTATTTTTTCTCCCCTTATAAGGATTCCATGATAATCACAACATAGCAACTACCTTCTTCCTTAATATATTCTATCATAGCCTTTTCATGTAATAAACTAAAATCTTCGTACATTCAACAATTTTATCATTATCACACCTAGAAGGATTAAGTTTATGATTTTTCCTATCCTTTTCAACAAGTTATTCATTAATAATACCATTTATTAGTAACACTTCTATCATTTTGCTATGGTCTACCTAATAAGATTCCCTATGCATCCATAGATAAAATGTCACATAGCACATTATCATGATAATTACTAATTCAAAATGAGATTAGGGATTGTTTTGTTAACTTAACTCCTTTTCCCTAAGAGAATAAGCATTCAGATGTGGTGTTGTCCCTAACCTTAATTCCTTCACCATCCTCTCATTAGCTACATTTCAACATGATCCACTATCAATGATAACCCAAAAAACTATATCTCCCACTCTTCCTTTAGTAATGAGTATCTTTTCTTGTTGATTAGGTTACTCATTTTCTTACATTTAAAGTACTCTTTGAGGAAAGCACATAACAAGGATTGCATTCATCCTGTGATTCACTTCAAATTTCTTCTTTTAACTTAAACTCAAGATCTTCATCACAAGTCTTCATAACTTCAATATTTTGTATAGATAATACTCTTTGATTGGGACATTCTCTGGCAAAGTATCCAAATCCTTAGGAATTAAAGCATTTCTTTGAAAAGACTTCATTAACCTTGGCCTTGCACTTATCCTCTCAGTTAAGTCTATTTTCTTCTCAACATTCGTAGAGATTGAGGTACTTGCCCTGTACTTAGAAGCTTGTGTACTTGATTAGTACTTTGGAGAAGAAGTGATTTTCTTGGTATAAGGCTTAATAGATTTGATTTTGTTTTCAAATCTCAAAGACAGCATAATTTTATCATCAAGAGAATCATATAAATAAGTTTCAACTTTGTCTCGAATCATCATGTTAAGGCTAATCACATGTTTGTTCCTTTCTCTTATGGATGTCACATATATGTTCTAACCTCTCAAATTCACTAACATATTCTTTAACACATTGAAAGTCCTTGTCAAAGAGTAGTTAATATGTTGTAATTATCTTTCCCATACTCTTTAGGTACAAATATTCTTCTCAAATGCTTCTTAAGCTTATCCCATGATTTAATTTTACATTTACGCTTTCTCTCCCTAGTTCTCTTGAAGTTATCATACCATGTTCTAGTAAATATGTTAAACTTAAGAGTGGATAATTTATATTTTTGTTCATCATAATAATACTTGAATTCAAAAATAGCCTCTACCTTATGTAACCACTCGATAAATAATTCAACATAAAGTTTATCATTAAATGTAGGAAAATAAAGTTTGATACCATCACCTTCTTTATGATGATGCTTTGATTGATGATCATAGTTCATTCAATTACTTCCACTCCCTTGTGACTCTTCTTCATTATCTACTCATGAGTTTAAATATCTTCCTCATATTGTCTTGATTAACTTTGTAGTGCTTCCCATTTGATCTCCAAAGAAAACCTATTTCTATTGCAAATTTTACACCAAATCTTCCTCGGTAAATCCAAACTCCATCATTTGTAATTGAGTTCGCATTGTAAGAAGTTGTTGAAGTTGAGAATTCATTTCACCTAAACTAATTGAGAGCTTTTTGATTGCCTCAAAAATAGCTTTAACATTTAGTTCTCATTCCCTAGTTATCAACTTGCTAACACACTTAACAAAAAAATAGTACTATCACATATGTATGTATTCTATGTTCTAACACACTTAACATACTTAATCCTTAAGGTTTGGTTGGAACCCAAATCACTTAAAAGGTTTCCTT
Source organism: Tamarix chinensis (assembly GCA_030549775.1). Classification (NCBI taxonomy): domain Eukaryota; kingdom Viridiplantae; phylum Streptophyta; class Magnoliopsida; order Caryophyllales; family Tamaricaceae; genus Tamarix; species Tamarix chinensis. The sequence continues at coordinate 62,464,183 of CM060178.1, read as the reverse complement.
CAATTTTGAGTTGGTTCTTGTAGAAATTTTTATTCTAGTGAATCAAACACACAATGAAAAATTAATACTATCACACACACAAACAAATCAATACATTTTACATATTTCTTATTAATTCCTAGAAATATAATTCAGCAAAAAAAAAATACTAATGATTTGACACTTTCAAAAAAAACTTATGTATGTATTATATGTTCTAACATGCAATATAACTAGTAATGAATTGAAACACTACCCTATATATATTATATTTAATCATTCCAAATGATAATGATGGAGCACACACCAATTATACTTGAATACATAAGAACAAACACTCAACATAACCTTCAAACATATAAATATCGATTAAGGTTATAAGCTCATTTAGTTTTCATGTGATTTAAACTATCATTAAAAGGTTTTATTCTTCATTCAAACCCATCCTGATCACATACAATACCATGAAGATTATTCCTCTCAAAAATAAATCCCACACAAGTAGCACACACACGATTTTCTCCCTCAAATCACTAGACGCATGACATCCAACCATTCATATTTTTTTTCAGTTCTTAGCATGCCAACATTCAAGATTCATTTTAAGATCCTATCATATATTCTAATCACACATTCAAACATACATGATCATTCTCATGCATGTAAGAATTCAATAAAAGTGATCAAGACTCAAAAAACCAAAGCCATAATCATCAAGAACCTCAATCCCAAGTAGAAGTAAAAGTGTTTGCTTGATTCTACTTTAAAGTGTTCCTTCCTTCACTTCTTTCACAAATTCAGGATCTTATTGCTTGATCTATAGACGAAATATGTTGACCAACGTTGGAAGAACTTTAAAGTTATGGACATCTTCAATGCAACATACAATTGAAAGTTTTTGATCTTTTACAACATCAAAAGAATTAAAAATAGACAACACTAATTTACCTATAGAACAACTACTAAACTCACTCAAGATTAACCCCACTTGAAGAGAAAATATGGAAGATTGAAGTTCCAAGAGTTTGTTTCAATGCTCTCATTTCATTTCGTTAATTAATTGATGTTCTCCTCCACCGAATGTATAAGTATATATATATATATAGACACACACACACACACACACACACACACACACACATGATGTCGAGCTTAACCTCCATTAATTAATCTCAAATCAACCAGCCTAATTAATAAAGAGTTAAACTAACACATGTCTATATATATTATATATAATGAATTATAATTACAATGGCAAGATATTACAAATATTACATAAAAGATCAAAGCAAAATAAAACCTAATGATAATAATACATTGAGTAATCAAGTAACCAAGATTCATGTCTTGTAGCTTTAACTTCCATGTAACTTTGTAACCATTACTTTGTCATTATCTTGTACAATAGATATAATTGAAGTCTTATTCTTGCAAACATATGTAGTAACTACAAGAATCACTTATTGAAACATTATTATATTGATATGAGGGTTTTCAAGATAATTAAGAAAATTTGGTACCATATCCAAATATGCAAATTCTTTCCCTTTAACATAAGAATAATGAGATGGAGATGTTCCTACATCAACTATCATGCATATATAAAACATCACAAAGAACGTGATCCATATACCGACTAATTTTGTTACTCAAAAGGACTTGTCGTTCGACCTTAACTTCCCCAACTTTATTTATCCATTAAAGTTTATATGGACGAGGATGTCTAATGGTAGGGAGACTCAACTTGAAAACTAATTTTATGCTAGCCATGTTGACATAACAACCACTATCAATGATAATAATGTTATTAATTCCGTTTACGTAGCACCGTGTGTGAAAGATATTTTCTCTTTACTCTAATTTTGGATAAATTCTAACTTGTGAGTTAAGAGACTAACAGAAGACAAAATACTCAACATTAGGGGATTCAACATCATCTTTAGATTAATAGCATCACTTGGTACTTCATCCTCATTTTTGGAATCCAAAATAAGTCCACCATCTTTAATTATCATAACCTTTTTGTTTGGACACTAGGCTAGGATATGCCCATGACCTTGATACTTGAAACATTTGAAGTTTTGAGATAATCCAAATCTACTAAACTAGTAATTCCTTTTACCTTTTCAAAGGGAGAACTTAAAGGAGTTTTTTTTTAGATTGAAAATAAGATTTTGGGAGCTCAAGGCGTTTAACTCTAGAGGAAGATTTAGGAGGACTTAAGTAAGAGCTATTATTTTGAGGAGTAGAGCATTTACTACTTGTAGATGATTTCAGTTGTTTTTTTTTAAAATTTTTTAGTAAGAGTAATAATTCAATCTATAGAGTCATAAGTGTATAAATTCACTTGGTTATCAATGTTAAAATTTAAGCCCCTAAAGAAGCAAGTTATGGTAACTTCATCTTCCTCATAAAAATTTAATTTACTAAGAAGAATTTCCATTTCTGTATAGTATTCATCAACGAATATAGGACATTCCATAAGAAATTGATTTTTTTTATGTATTTCACGCCTATAATGAGGTAGAATAAACCTACGCCTCATTATTTCCCTAAGTTGGAGCAAAGAATAGAGTTTCATAATTGCGTTCTTGATCCCTAAAAAGTTTACCCTACAAGAGATTGCATAACTGAAAAATTCAACAATGGTTAACTTAACATTTTTTTCATTAGAGTAGATATGACAATAAAAAACAAGGTTAATTTTATGTTTCCATTTGAGATAAGCATCGAGGTCACTAAGGCCTCGAAATCGAGGCATTTTTAAATTGATTATGTTTAAAATCCTATCTTGCCCATGTTAGTTAAGGCTATGATTTTGATTATTGAGTTGTTCGTCACTGCCCATAGATTCTTGATCAGCATTTTCTACGTCTTGATTATTATGATTATAAGCTCTCTGCCAAATTACAATTTGATCAGAATTTTCATTTGTGATCCTAGCCTAATATTTCCAACTCAATTAGCTAACATATCAAATTTCTCAACAAGTAATGGAAACAATTCAATAGGCAAATCAAAGGTTATCTTTCCCTAATTACTATATGGAGCACCAAGTAAAGAATTCCCTTTTTTTCTATAATCTAACAAAGAGGTAATGAGCAAGTACTAATACGTCATGGTAAAAAGATCAATAACAACATTCAAAGATAGTATAATATAAGAGGACACACAAACACAAACAATAGAGTTAGGTGACCTAAATTAGGTGAAAACAGAATCAGTGCACAAGCACAAAAATAGAACCAACAAGATGGAAACACACACTATGAACCAAGAGTAACTCTGAATAAGGACACGATAAAGGTAGAATAAAATCAATAGGAAAGAATAATAACAACAACAAAAATAATGAGAACAATAACAATAGCAATAGTAGTAGCAATAATAACAACAGTAATAATAACAACAACAAAAATGATGACGAAGGAGAACCAAAACAATATGAATGAGATATAGGAATAGGAATGAACCATACAATATTTTTTCTTAGCACCAGATATTGGAAAAGCCGCAATATATTCGCATAATCTATTTGATTTTCAACCAATTGAACCTAGTTGGAAAAGTTTCCAGCAAATCAAAACTAGAGAGAGGAGTTACTAATGCTAGACTCGTATATATGTGAGTTAAACCATGAACGAAGAGTAGTGGCTTTGTGCATGGAGGGTGAAGTGTTGAGCATGGTCGTTTCCACCACATCTTTTGCTGACCAACATAAATGTGGATTTGCATAGATTGATAGAAACCAAGCAAAATTGAACAAAAAATGAGAATAATGCACTATTTTAACATTACCCAAATAACTTTGGAGCTTTGATACCTATTGAACCAAACCTAATTTATAGGACCATAATTGATTTTCTAAATGAGCATATAAGAACATAATTGTTCTCTCTAACTGAGAGATTACCTTGAGTAATCTCTATACTTGTCATCATAATCAACACTTTAGTAGAAAAATGGCTTAGCCTCTAATTTCATATCAACAAAAATCACAACATACATCATCGATCCCCATTACAAAGATATAAATCTTGAGGATGAACCATTCGTCAAAATGAAGAGGGGAAGCCTAAAGAAAACAACAATGATAAGGAGATTAATGGGCTTTAGACTTTGTGAAAGGGAAAAATTAATTTCTCCAACTTCTATTTTAACATCAAGATAAGGGGAAAAAGTAGAGACAAGGATGGTAAAAAAATGAAGGAGGATGAGCATTGTCAGAGAAAGAGAACAAATCTGACCAAGTGAAGAACGATTAGGGTTACGGAAAAGAAAAAACAAATGCCAAAGAAGGATAACAATTGGGATGGGTGTAGTTAAGGCCTAGTAAAGGCTAAGAAGGGTAAAAATGAGCACGGGACATAGATTAGGCGGAGTTAAAATGGTCAATCTATGGTTTGAGTTTTAAAATAGTTTTTATGAAATAGATTTTTTTTTAAAAAAACTTTAGTCATAAGGGGGACAATTGGGTTATACCTCTAAGAGCTCCTAAGGATGAGAGGATGAGTTCAATACTGTCATGCCTAAGAATAATATCAATGGGTTTAAAAATGTTACCATTATCAGCTACTTATAGCATTTAGCTTGAGCATGGTTAATCACAATAGTCACAACTGGCTATTGAATCAGTGCATGGGAAATGAATATAATTTAGAGGAAGAAAATCAACAAGGTGAGTTGGCAGATTATCAGCTTATTATAGATGGGAAAAGGAGAAAAATAAGATCACCAAGAAGACTAGGCTATGCATAAATATTAGCATATGCTCTCTATGTAGCAAACTATTAGATAAGAATAAAGAGGAACAACAAATTGAGAGACAATTATGATAAAAGAGTAATTTTATTGATAGACCACAACTCAGTGAAATAAGCACATGACTTTAAGGACTAGAATCCTCCACATATATTTTTTATTTACCCTTCTTTCCTTTGCTATCACATGCCTATATAGATACCCCTTAATAGAAAACCCCACCACACATATTCACACACCCATAATTATTTTCTATTAATTCCCTCCTAATGTACCACTTAGCCCAAACCCAAGCCATCAGCCTTAACCACTCTTCCTAATATAAGTATAATTAGTCATTATATTATTATAAACATTGTGGAGGAGGTATCAATAAGGTACAAAGATGTAGTAAGGTGAACCATTATATGAAGGGTCAAGATATGTGTATGTTTAGCCCGAAAAAGGTCAATATGATGTGTTCCTACTACTTTATGTGGATGATATGCATTGCTAGAAAAAGCATGCAACATATTAGAAGTGTAACATTATTGCTAAAAATAAAGTATTTGGAGAATGCTAAGATGATTTTGGGCATAAGAAGACACAGAAACTAAAGTGAAAGGTAGATTCTCCTATCCCCAAGAGTCTTATGTGGAGAAGGTGCACAATAGGTTTCATTGCTCCAAGGTAAAACCTATATCAATCTCTATTTTATCACAATTTAAGATGTCAACGTCCCAACACCCGATTTCTAAGCAAAGCTAAAGAAAAAATTATACGGTTAATATTTTAAAGTGATGTTGGGAGTCTCATGATGGTTTGCACACAATTAAACCTAGCACATTCTATCATTATGGTTAGTAGTTTCATGGAAAAACTAGAGAGAGAGCATTGGAGGTTGTTAAATGGATACTAAGGGGATTAACTAGTCTATAACAGTTTTGTGTGGTAAATAAATCCAATAGGAAGTAGCTTGATCATTTTACGGCTTTAAAATTTTGCATTCAGGATATGCGTTTCAATTTGAAGGTTTCATAGTGAGCTAGAAAGTCTAGTTTTTTTTCACTTGCTACGACAAAACCTGAATATATGGGGTGTATAGAGGTCATAAAAGAAACAATTTGGCTAAAAATCCTAGTAAAGGAGTTTAGATATCGATTGAGTCTATTATGGTATTATGGTGTGATAATCAAATTGCATTCTATTCAATAAAAAGTAGTATATCATGAAAGAACAAAGCACTTGGAGGTAAAAATACACTTTATTAGAGAAGTTATTGGTGGTGGCAAGTTCAAGCTTGAGAAAACCAAATAGAACACAACCCAGCTAATATGTTGACTAAATAGTAAATCCTTACCTATAACAAGAGTTATCCTGTCTATAGTTGCTAATGCCACATGATATGTGGATGAGGGTGGATACTATGAGGAGTAGTTCTCTAGGAGGTGCCTACATCATCAAGTAGTTTATAGTTATGTTGTTTGATATTATTATATCTTGTAATGCCTGCTTTAGTCTTGGCTAGTTAGCTTAAAGGTTGGTATGTTAGTTATACTTACCATCTTGGTCGAATGATATTGAAAAATAAGAAGTTGTGATCGATTAAGAGGGTTCTTGGAGCTATGTTTAATGAGTTATATGACATGATTAATAAAGCCAAATAATTCTCCCATGTTTCCACAAACATTCACATCAATTTTTAATGCTACTATTTTCTTACTAATCCAAATATCAGGATTTGGGATCAAAACCCTAACTAAATTCTTCTTAAGTATAGGGTTTTACATTGGTGGAATAATTTTACAATTAATTATCTTATGTTAAATAAAGAATCTATCTCAGTTCCTATTCTTAATTTTTGCTAAATTATTTCTTCTTCCATGTGTTTTTTAGTATGAAAAACATCACTTTATTCTCTAAATTTAAGCAAATCAAACTCGAGATCAACATGATTGTCAAAAGACCACGAAAAAACATTTAGGAATGCAAATTTATGTGCTATTTACATGAAAAAAAGTATACACATTAATCAGAACAATGGAAAACTTAATGTTTCCTCTATTTCATACCTAACTAGTAAGTGAAATAATTGTTAAAGAAAGGATTTTGAAACTCATAGAATAGAGAAGGAGAGATGTATACTTAGTTTAAAAGCTCAAAGAAATGACACAAACATAGCATGGAAAAATAACCTGCATAACGAAGGATTCACTAATGGTAGGTTATGTTTATTTTTGAAATTAAACTTACTAATTAGATAAACATTCAAAAATAGGAAGGAATCATACCTTGGATGCCAATTATCCTCGCCGATTGTCATCAGTAAACAAAACCCTTTAATGGTTCATCTTACTTTGTGTGCTTGATGGTAACATCATCTATTTTAGGTAGTCAAAGATCATTGCATGTTGTCAGAAGCGCCATGGGACACAGATAGTCCTCATAAGTAGTTGAAGACCAGTATCTCATCGTGGAAGAATAAGAAGAAGGAGAAATGTGTGCGTCAATAGGAGGTATTTGGTTTTTGGTAGAGTATGACTTCTCAAATGTGGGTCAAAGGAGAAACGTGTGTATGTGTCATAAGGATAAATTTTATTGGTTTGTTGTCGTTTATTACCACCAAAAACTATCGCTAAATTCTTTTAGCCCAAGTTAGGATTTTCGTAACAATGTTTTCTACAGCAGAAGGTAAATATATATTTAGTAAATTATTTTTTGTCACAATTAATTAGATTTGTTGCAAAAGTTAATAGAGTTTAAAAATTGTGAAATTGTTTTTTACCACAATTTAATATATCTGTTGCTAAAAATATATTGAAATTAGTGAATCTTTTCTCTACCACAATTAATAAAATCCATTCCTAAAGTTATATTGAAAAGAATGAAAATAATTTCGCCAAAAATTTTTTGTAACAGTTTTATCTATGATAGAAGTTAAATAAAAATTTAGTAAGTTATTTTTTGTTATAATTAATCAGATTTGTTACAAAACTTAGTAGAATTTAAAAATTGTGAAACTATTTTCGGCTACAATTTAAAAATATATTAAAATTTGTGAATCTTCTTTCAACTATAGTTAATAAAATCCGTTCCTAAAGTTATATTGAAATTGATGAAAATATTTTTTAAGAAAAATTTTTTAATAATGATTTTATTCATAGCAGAAGTTAGTCGATTTTGAAAATTATAAAACTATTTACAAAATTTTAATCAATTCATTGCAAAAGTTATGTTGTACAAAATATAAAATATTTGTTACAACAATTAAAAAATTCATCGCTAAATAAGAGAGTTTATTTTCTTATAATATTTTCAAATAATTTTATTTGTTTCTTTATTAAATTTAATGAAATAAAAAATTATCCAATATATTTTATGATTCTTCCAAAAGTGATTCTTTTTCTTATAATATTCTTCTTGAAATAAAAGAATAGCAGAATATATTTTTTTTAAATTTTTGAACTTAATCATTTTTATGCTACATTAAATAAAAATAACTATATATTTTATACACAAAAACTTTGTTGCAAAAATATGCTTTCATCACAAAATTGTCGTAGCAAAAAGTCTCATGACAATAAATAACTATATAATATTTTTTTAGCACCAACAGTATCTCATGACAATAATAAGGTATATAAACCACCCTCTAGTAGCATAAAACTCTCATTCCAACTTGACAAGTTATTGCAAAATAATATTTTTCAAAACAACATTTGTTGCTACATAAGTTATCTATTTTTTTTAGCAATGTTTAAATATTGTGGCAGTAAAATTATTTTTTTATAGCAGCAAGATATTATTGCTGTAAAAAACCCAAAATTTATGGTAATAAGATTTTTCCATGAAAATTTAATAATTATTGTAAATAAATGATTTTTGGAAAAAATATTTATGTGAGGTCATGGCTAAAATGTGTAGGGAAAGAAATATTTTCTTATAGTGAAAGTTAGCCCTCTTACATTTAGGGTGAGGCTTGAACTCATGATTAGCCCATACAATAAACATGACACGATTCAAATACTCCATGACAATAGCAAATAGATTAGAGGATAAAGGGAATCCTTTTGAATTTCACACATAGACATGAATGGATTCTTTAAGAAACCATTAATGAGAAGGGAGTAGCTAGAAGAAGTAACACATATAACAATATTAATGAACATGACAAGGAAATGTAGAGAATCTATCACTTGTTCTAGGAAGTCCTATAACACCCTTAAATTTTGAACTAGAGAAATTTATATTTATGATAATGCAGAAGCATTTATAAAAGAAAAATTGATGGATGTTACTGTTACATCAACTATGAGAGAGGTATGATCATCACCTAACTCTTACTTGATGCAAGAAAAGATAAAACAACAATAAAAGAATGCATGCTCTACTAATTATACAATATTTATATAATAACAATGATGAGAATAGTAATATAGATAAGAGAGAGAGTTTACAAAATCCAAATATAATGATCAAAACCAAGAGTTTAAATGACCATAAAGAATAAAAGCATCCAAATATAGTGGGCAAAATAAATCTAGCCGGATAGCTTGACTCTTAACTAATTGAAAATATAACTCTTAAACCCAAGCAATGACCATCTACTGGCTTATGACATCATGCTCAACGTACTCTAGCTGAGAATTATACCCCAACAAATCATCTTTTGCTCACCGGATCATAGGTCAAATCATCATAGTCACCATACAAATGTAGTATTAATACCATAAAGTAATGGTACATTAAACTACATAAAACACTATAAGGTCTTATGCTACAATTGAAGTCAATTAGTAATATGGTGATAAGTAAACTAACATGGTGTAACACTTAGGCTCATCATAGTAATACATAAGACATACTTGAAAGGAAATCATAGAAGAATAATCACATATTATGCATTAGAATTACATAGTGGAAACCATATTCTAATATTCATTTTGTGATCACATATTTTCTAGTTCTTAAGATAATCCATTCGAATACACTCAATTCTCCACGAGAAAAATTCATGGAAGCATACACATACAATGGGATATACCACCTACTATATAGGATTAGGATACATCAAAGGTTGTTCTATGGAGATACCAAACCCACCACAGATCAAATTTACTTGATATTAAGGTTAATCTAATACCATAAATTGTAGATAACCCTAACCCGAAATAGTTAATATCATAACCTAATTCTAACTTCAAAAAAAATTATTTTTCTACCTCACCATAACTCCCTAAACCTAAATATTATATTAATCTTAATTTTTATTTCAAGTTACCAATATCTTTTCCAACATAAACCTAATCTCAGATAATCATCTAATTTAATATCCCAATACCCTAACCTAAATTATTTTAATCTAAACCTACAACACCACTTCTCTTTTCTCCTTTTCATTTTCATCTCCTCTTTCCCTAGTACTTGTTTATCCCTATTCTATTATCTTCCCCATACGTGCACAAATTCTCCCTACTAAGCCTTCCCTTTACTCATCAACTCCCTCTCCTTAGGTTAAGGGTTTGTGTTGAAAATTTTAGCAGATAACCCCCATCCCTATACATGTGTGTGAGTATATATAAATCGAGTATTTAATGCTCTAAATGCCTCTCTTCTCTCCATTTGGATTCTCCAAACTAAACCATCATCTTCTTACTCCTTCTTCTCCTTCTTGCAGCCACAATATCCACCACAAAAATCAACTTGCAGTAATCCCAACTAAATCACCCCACTCCCCTTTAGTCACCCTTACTGAGGTTAACCCCTAACCACCGGCTAAATTAGCTACTACTTTACTACTCCCCTTCGGCACTCTACATCGTAGCCCCCTCTTTCTATTTCTTCCTTGGCATCTCACCTTTGGAAAATTCAACCACAACCCACACCTCCTATTTGGTTTCCTCCACTACAATCACCTTCTCCTTATTCCTTCTCCTTGTTAAAAGAACTTCAACCATACCCCATCACCTCCCTTTGGAAGCCTGCACTAGTGCTTTCCCTTCCATTTTTAGCAGCCTAAATTAGTGATCCTCCCTCTATTTCTGGAAGCCATCAACCATAGCAATACCCCTCCATTCTTGATAGCCTACACTAATGCCATCATTGATAAAGTAAATATTTTCTATGATTTTACCTCTCTTTGCCTTCACTTTGGGAGTTCATTTAATCACTTTCAAATATTTTTCTATAGTTCTAGTCTATTATTTATAATAATGTTTTCTTGAGTTTTGTGTTGTAAGAATTTTCATAAAAAAGCTAAATCCAAGAAAGAATTACATGTTTTAAAACAAAAGACCTAGCATGGAAGGCTTAAGTGAAGAGTACATCAACCCAACATATTTATAGAAGAGTCTTGAAGCTAAGAGAGTCAGAGATGTGCCAAGAAATCTTGAAGAAACAAGAAAAGAGATTCGCATGGCCTATTGCACATCCAGTTGCACAACCGTGTAGCACTCCTTGTTATATTCGGAGAAAACAAGACCACACAACCAAGTAGTGCATAGATCACAGGGCCATGCAGAATTCTATACTAAATATTTGAGGTATAGAATCTTGCATGGCTAGGTAGTGAGCATCTTCTACAGCCGTGCAAGATCTGAGATCCCATAAATTCGAGAACTGAGAAGTTGCACGGCCATACTATGCAAGGGTCGCACGGCCGTGCAGCGACAATTTTCCACATAATCTATGAGAACGACATAGCCGATGTGATGGGGATTATTTATGGCATGCCTCATGATGTGGTTTTTATCAAAGTAACATAAGGTTGGATTGAAATTTGTAGTAAAAGCTATCACCCACGATCTAATGCAAAAAGAATGAAGTGAATTGGTGGATTATGGACGAAGAAATTGAAGATACAAGTGAAGGTACTCGACAGATTTGTATAACCTTCAAATATGTCAAGATTTAAGATAGTTTTGAGGAAGGATTATCCCGGATCTTCCTTGATCAATGTAGACCCAAAAGGGAGGATTAGACTTTAGCTCTCTTGCTCAAAGTTTTATCAAAATTCTTATTATTCATTCTAATCAATTCTCTGCCCACAAAGTTGTGCACAACATGGTTTATATAGGAGAAGGAATAAGCTTGGTGGTGACTAGCTTAAACCATCCGAGTTTAGTCCCTTAATTCAGCCCATTAATCATGGTTGAATTAAGGCCATATTAACCTTAATCCAAAGCATAATATCATTGGTTAAATGATACTAAGGATCAATATTACAAAGCTATACAATAGATTAAGATACATACATGAAATTATAGCCATACCCTAACTTACATAAAATATACTTAGGGATAGGGTTTACAACAAGTTTATAAAAATAATGAATATCATCACTCTATCTATTGTTGTAATGTATCATCCCATGTATGTCATAGCCTTGCATGCCTTGGAATACTTGTACACATCAATGTGTATAAACATCATCTTCTTGCAAATATGTAACATACCTACAAGAATAACTTGAATGTTTTTCAATGTCAAGCATATTAGAATTATCAAGAATATTTAACATGAGAGGCTCTAATATTAAGAAAGCTAAATCATCTTCCTTACCTTGAGGATTAGAATGAATATGATAAGCATTATGTTCAATGGGTGCTCCTGCATCATACTCCCCAAGTTGAGAAGAATTTGCCCTCAAATTTTTATCAGAATAATAAGGAGACAAATCACCAACATTAAAATTTCTTGAAATTCCACCATAAGAATCTGGAAGTTCAAGTTCATAAGCATTATCTCCAAACTTCCTAAGTATTTTAAATGGACCATCGGCTCTTGGCATTAGCTTGTTTTACGTAAATTAGAAAATCTCTCTTTACGTAAATATAACCAAACTAAGTCACTAGGAGAAAACACATAAGAGTTTATATGCTTATTTGCTTGAGCTTTATACTTGGCATTAGATTTTTGAATATGATTTTTTATTTTCTTATGAAGTTGTTGAAAAAATTTTATTCTCTCTTTAGCCTCATAGTTTTGCAATTCACCTTTTTTTAACGGAATCATGTTAATAGGCATGTTAGGATTCACACCATACACACTAAGCATATTCCATAAAGTTTTCCAAAAACAAGTCATAAACTTGACATAAGTAGTATTTGAAAGGATTATACAAAAACTCATATTTTCTTTCACAAATCCTTTATCCATAAGTTATTGTATTTGTTTTTGTAATTCCTTAGCTTCTTCTGGTTTACATCTATAAGCCGGTTTATTAGGGATAGGCATACCAGGAATAAGATCAATAGCATGTTCTATACCTATTTTAGGTGGTAATCCAGGAGGTAAGTCATCAGGAAATACATCATTATACTCATCAAGTAACTTAATCAAATTAGGATATGCTAGTTGTTATTTTTCAGGTTTAGAATCTTTAGAAACTAGAGCATAACAAATTCCTTCTTCTTTTATACATTTGTCCATAGCCTTTTCATGTAAAAATAATTTCTTTTTATCATCACTTAAGGGCATATGATCATATAAAGAAGGTTTGAGCCTATACAATTGTTTTTCCTTTTTCACCACATATTCATTAGTTACCCCATCATGAGTTGCTTTTCTATCAAATTGCCATGGTCTACCCAAAAGTAATCCACAAGCATCCATAGGTTAAACATCACATAGAACTTTATCATGATAGTCTCTAATAGAAAATGTGATTAAAGCTCTTTTGTTTACTTTAGCTCCTTTATCCTTGTTTAACCATTGTAAAGAATAGGGTTTAGGATAATTAGTAGTTTCCAAACCAAGTTTCTTAAGCATTACCTCACTAGCAACATTAGTACATGAATCACTATCAATTATAAGTCTACAAATTGTAACACCAATTTTACATTTAGTTTTAAAAATCTTTTCTCTTTGAGTAGGTGTAATACTAGGTTGTATTTGCAAGACTCTTTGAATTACAAAGCAGGGGTCTCCTTATTCTTCTTCCATAGTTAATATTTCATTAGGAGATTCAACTTCTAATTCATCATCACCACATAGTTCCATGTTTTCTATTTCATGTAAGGTTAAGGCTCTTTGGTTAGGACAATCTCTAGAAAAATATCCATATCCTTTACATTTAAAACATTGTTTATTAGCCATTTCAACCACCTTATTTTTACCTTTATCATCTTTTTTATTCTTTTTTATCATATGAAAATGTTGATTTAGGTGTAAAGGTGTTAGAATAGGGTTTAGTCGAAGTAGAGGCATTAGACTTAACATAGGCTTTTGTTGTCTTGGTTTGTCTTTCAATCTTCATAGCCAATTTTATCAAGTCATAAGAGTACATATAAACCTTGTCTCTTATTAAGTTATTCAAGCCACCTAAGTATCTAGCACATCTTTGTTCCTTTCTTTCATGAACATCACAAATAAGGGCTAGTCTTTCAAACTCTCTAGTGTATTCTTCTACACTAAATAAGCTTTGCCTTAGAGTAGTCATCTTAACATACATATCTTGTTCATAGTCTCTAGGCAGAAATTTCTTTCTTAAGTGCTTTTTAAGTTTTTCCCAAGATTTGGTTTTAGATTTCTCTTGTCTTTCTCTAGTTCGCTTTAAGTTATCATACCAAATTCGAGCAAACTTTTTGAACTTTAGAGTAGCTAATTTGCACTTTCTATCATCATCATATTCTCTAAACTCAAAAATAGCTTCCATCTCATGCAACCATTCAAAAAATGACTCCACATTCAAATCACCATAAAATTCAGGAAGTTCAAGTTTAATACCTTGATCTTCATGGTGTGGATTTCTTACATGGAATGTAGGTACTCTTCTTTGGTTGCTTGAGCCAAAATAATTTTCCTCCTCTTCTCCATCTTCATCATGAGAAAAATTCACGTCCATTCTTGGAATGGTAAATCGGCTTCATTCTCTCTTCCACACTATCATGTGTGGTTTCCATTCGAGGTTGCCATGGCTTATACTTCTCTTGGTCGGCCAACTTTGCTTCTACACTTTGGAGTAGATGTTACAGTGTGTTTTGATTCTGTAGTTGGGCATCCATGCATGTGGTAAGGATTTTGATGGACTCAACCAGGGCACGCACCTCTTCACCAGCCATGGTGAAGGTTGACACACAATCTTTCTTGATGCACACAATATATCTTCCACAAATGTAGGTGCTGGATTTGTTTTGCCTACAACCAAACAAAGCACAAACCAATTTCTAATTCTAAAGAAAATATCAAACACTACCTGCAATCTTTATCTAGGAACAAAGGATATCTTTAAGCCCCAAGAATAGCCACTACACGCAGGTACACACAAACAATGAAAGATTAGTAATAATAGGTGTGAAAATGATTCACATAAAATCATAAAACATGTTTCTGTGTTATCAATAAAATCGTGTCTTCCAGTGATATTTTCGTGTTTAAGTCTTCATAGAAAATGTATATAGGATCCAGAGGTAGATGATGGACTATTTTCTTGAGAGAAATTGATGAGAGATGAGTCGAATACACGGCCTGCAAGTTCCAGGTCAGTTTCGGGCTTCACATAAAATCATAGAACATGTTTCTGTATTTTCAACAAAAACTTGTCTTCCAGTGGGAGATTCGTGTTGAATTCTGCATAGAAAATGTAGAGGAAATCCAGAGGTAGAATATGGAATAATTTATTGAGAGAAATTGATGAGAAATGAATCGAATACACGGCCTGCAAGTTCCAGGTCTGTTTCGGGCGATTGAGAACTATCCAGGGATAACGAATACTTTGAAGCTTTTCTTCTTGCTTGCACGAAGAGAACTTGAAGGGGATTGTCATACACTTGATCACACACTAATAGAGAGTAGAATACAATAGAAATAAAGTGCTGAAGAGGCACACACGATCGTTGCAACCAGACGAACCAAACTGGTGCTGCTGAAATTCGAACTCTGTTGGTATTTTATGTGAAAAGTTGAGGGAAAATGCAACAAGATCGTTGCAAGATTGAAAGAAATTCAAGCAAGAACTTCAAGAAAACTTAAAGAAGTTCATCAAGAATCAAGAATTTCAAGAAATGGTGGAGTATCCGTGGAGTTCTTGGTCAAAGAACACACCACGATTTCAGATAGGTAGAAATCAGCTTCGAACAAATGAAGCTTTGATACCAAAAATGATGTGGTTTTTATCAAAGTAACAGAAGGTTGGATCAAAATTTGTAGTAGAAGCTGTCACCCACGATATAATGCAAAAAGAGTGAAGGGAATTGGTGTATTATGGATGAAGAAATTGAAGATACAAGTGAAGGTACTCGACAGATTTGTATAACCTTCAAATATGTCGAGATTTAAGATAGTTTTGAGGAAGGATTGTCCCGGATCTTCCTTGCTCAATGTAGACCAAAAAGGGAGGATTATACTTTAGCTCTCTTGCACAAAGTTTTATCAAAATTCTTATTATTCATTCTAATCAATTCTCTTCCCACAAAGTTGTGCACAACATGGTTTATATAGGAGAAGGCATAAGCTTGGTGGTGACTAGCTTAAACCATCCGAGTTTAGTCCCTTAATTCAGCCCATTAATCATGGTTGAATTAAGGCCATATTAACCTTAATCCAAAGCATAATATCATTGGTTAAATGATACTAAGGATTAATATTACAAAGCTATACAATAGACTAAGATACATACATGAAATTATAGCCATACCCTAACTTACATAAAATATACCTAGGGGTTAGGGTTTACAACAAGTTTATAAAAATAATGAATATAATCACTCTATCTATTGTTTTAATGTATAATCCCATGTATTTCATAGCCTTACATGCCTTGGAATACTTGTACACATCAATGTGTATGAACATCATCTTCTTGCAAATATGTAACATACCTACAAGAATAACTTGAATGTTTTTCAATGTCAAGCATATTAGAATTGTCAAGAATATTTAACATGAGAGGCTCCGATATTAAGAAATCTAAATCATCTTCCTTAACTTGAGGATTAGAATGAATATGATAATCATTATGTTCAATGGATGCTCATGCATCACCTCAAGGACTTCACTAGGGGAGAGAGGAGTGATTCTAGAGCACTTTTACTCCTCACTACCAAGCTATAGCTTCATGTAATTTTTTATTTCCATTAGTTTGGTTTTTCTAAAGATTCAAGTGTATATTCATGTATGATCGACTTGAAATCAACTTTATTCTCCTCCAGATTACGGTTAATTCAATCTAATTATTCTTTTTCGTATCTTTATATTGTTGTTATGATTATCATGCTATTTATTATGTTGATTTTCTTTAATGACATGAGTGAGTGATCTTCTTTTCCAAGATTGAACTAGGTATATTTTATTGATCAATATGATGAATTGAAGTATTATGTTGTATGCTTGATTCGTCTATACTGTTGCATATGCTAGGTTTAATTAATGTAAAAACGATTTGATGAAATCGGATATCTTTAGATATAATATGTAACTAAAAGGATGAGATTATTATTGAAAAGTAGCATGTGTATGGAAATTTAAGCAATCATAAAAGTAGATGTTTAATTCTTAAGGACTATAGAATTAGTGAGGCTTAATGGATTTATTTTAACTTGTGAGTTATGAAAGTAATCTAAAAATTAGATTAAATACAATCTTTGACCTTGAAAGAGGCTAATAGATATAATTATACCAATTATTTACAGTTAGCGAATTAATCTACAACATATTTATTATTTCATCATTGATTATTAATTTAGAGACCAAAGTTTGATCCTAGGTTTCACTCATGTTGTTTAGCATTTACAATTAGAAAGCTTTTCATAATTATTCTCATTATTTGCTTGCATACCTCTGATTCATATAGATTTAGATAGTTAAAATATTAAGGAATGTACTCAATTATGAAATCCCTATAGGATATGACCTTGAAATCCTATTACGAATCCATGCACCTGTAAAAATAAAACGACAATCATCACTACCTTATGTCATTTTACCACTAAAACCATCACACCATCTTCAGCCATTTTTCCACCAAAACCATCATACAATCTTCGACCATTTCCACTAAATCTACTGCCCCCTTTTTCGGTAGCAACCACCAAAGCCTTTACCCCTCTTTTAGCCAACACAACCTTGCACCATTTTGGCCAAGACTCCCTTGGTCTAATTTTTCTCTGTTCTTTCACCCTCCCATTACCTTAACCCTTCCTTAATTATTTCATTAAGTTCTAATGGCTTTTTTTTATTTGATTTCTTAGGTTATTTTTCTAAACTTCCAATAGGCACAGGCTAGGAGTTACTTGCTTAGAGCCAAGAGACATTTTTGTAAGAGTACTTAGCATAGTTTAGGGTTTCGATTACTAGGTTTTATGCATGTCTTTGTATCATACCCTATTATTGTTATTATTTTAATTAATATACTTTTTAATGGTATACCATGCAATTGATATTATATGATAGAAAATAAGTAAGTAAAGATCATGTGATATTGTTATTTTATGTGGAAAATCCCTCGGTGTGAAATATGGATGTATCATGGATTTTGTTAATGTTATGATGAAATAAGGGTTTTATTATTGATAATGGAATTTTGGTTAATATGGGTTAAATATGAGAATCATGGTATTTTAAGGTGTTATATCATTTAAATTATAATAAGAAATTTATATGAAGTGTTTAGAGTACTTGTGAATGACCTATGTTTTATAAAGTATAAATGTTTGATTTGGGAATAGTAATCCTGTAGTGACCCTAAAATGAGAAGGCTATTATCATATGTGAGAAATAGTATAGTTAGACTATAAAATCTGAATATGTTGTTAATATTAGTATTTTGGGAATTTATATTAAATATGATAATTTTTTAATCCTTACAAGAAAAGTTATAATGGATTTGTAAATTAGAATTTATAAGCCCAAAAATAGTAACTTTTGATATAGGGTTATTATTATATGTGCAATACCTTAGAGTTAGTCATTAAAAATTAATTATGTTAATAATAATAATATTTTATGAACATGTACTAATTTTGATCATTAAAAGAGTAATAGGATAAAATTTATGATAAAAGTGTGAAATTAGGGTTTTGGGAAAATACAAGGGTCTTAACCCTAAATAGCCTTCTGATCTTATAATGTGCCTTACCTGCTCTAAAAATTTTTGTACTTATCAAATCAATCATGAATAAGACATTAATTGAAAGGTCATGTGAGTTAGCCAAAGGTTTTTCATGTGTTCATTCCACAAGACGATAATAGTGGCTTAGATGTGTTGTCCCTGAGTGGTGCTTCAAATCTGTTCCACCGGATTAAGAATAGTGGGGCTCCATACTCAAAATGAATAAGAATATGATTTAAGATAAGTAACCTAATGAATAAGGTACTAATAACCTAAAGTGGAAGATTATGCAAATCAAAACCTAGGTGTCAAATACATTCCCTTAGATGAAAATACTGGCTCAAGTGTGTTAGCCTTGAGAAGTGCTTTAGATTGTCCAATCGATTTAAAAATAGTGGCTCTAGAGTGCACTACCTTTAGAGATGTTGGATCTATTCCACTAATTGATAATAGTAGCTCAAGTATGTTTTCCCTGAGAAGTACATCAAACCGTTCCACCAATTTAAGAATAGTAGAGTCCATAAACTCAACATAAATAAAACAATAAAAATTTGTTATACCTAATAAAAAGGCTTGTATCATTCCTTACCTTAGGATGTCTTATGCATACCACATGTGTACTTATTATCTACTTTTCATGTTTGTACTTAACTATATTCTTGACTCGATAGTATTATTATGTTAATCAATCCATAATGTACTTCCCATCCTTTTATAGGTTATGCTCATTCCCATGAGTAGAGGACCCTGATACTTTTGTGCAGGTCTCTGAGGACCGACTAGATGATTTTGCTATTTTTGATGCATTATGTGGAGATGAGTCACTTTTATTTGTATTGGGTGTTTGGGTGATAAATCATGTTATCCAAATAATGTTTTACTCGGGTGCCTTTTGAAATCTTTAATCCATGGTATCCAATTTATTGTATTTTGTTACTATATTCCAGATTTTAACCTCAAGACTAATATTTGTATTTATAAAGCTTCTCTCATTTCTAATTACTTTGTTTTGATATGAACAGTTATTTTCTTGTGATTGATGTAAGGATGATATGATATATCAGACTTACATTAACTATGGCGGTAAGACTCGATATTTTTATTATATGCTTCTGATTTATATAAAAACATTCTACTAGTAAATTTTGGAGTTTTACCAATAACACACCATAATATACCACACCTACCAAAAGTCATTAAAGTACATAAAGGGGCTTATACTGAGATATCTCATCCATTATGCCTTGAATGCCTCTATGATGAGGGCTAAAAAGTTACCACTATAACATCTTTAAATTTTATAACATTTGTTTTTGGGTTTTTGGTCATTTTATTCAAAACTAATCCTTAAATATTAGCCTAATTATTTTGGTTATAACCTTGACCCACAACCCAAAATAAATCTTTAAAAGTTATCCCCGTTTATTTTATATTTTTTCATTCTATTAAACCTATCTTTATCTGGATTTTTTTTGGGATTATTTTTCTACCCAATACCCTACTCTATCCAAATTAAACCTAAAACAAAATAAATAACATTGTATCCTACCCTACCATTTTTAGCCCCCTATTTTACCCCTTTGTCATTCCCTAATCTTATCCCCCTCAACACTCTTCTCTTCTCCTACTGCAATCCCATCACCTCACCCCTTATCTACATGAGTTTTTAAATACACATGCACACGGTACACCCCCTAACTCCAACTAAACAATGCCCTACTTTCCTTCTCTACCCCATTCTTTTTTCTTCAAACAACCCCCTTCCCTCTTTCTATTTTTCTTTGAATTTTCCTCGCCCATCGTCTGCCCCTTTAAGCCACCACATCACCTCCACCTCTACAACTTCCAACACCCTCTCCTCCTTCACCTTTCCACACCTAAGAAAACCACCACCACCCTTCTCCTATAACACCAAATAGCCCCTTCCCCCATCTATTCCTTTTTGACACCCTTCCTCGAGGCAAAGAGTCCCCCACCCATGCTCCCCCTCTCTACCTATTTGGCTTCACTCAAGAAAACCATCCTCATCACCCAGCCTACCTCATTCCTATCACCAACACCAAGTTCCTCCTCCACCCTTCCTCCTTTTCATTATCATTCTCCTGCAACCACCAAAAGCCATGCAGCTCCAGCCCACCACCGTAGCACACCCAAGCTATCAACCATATCCACTATTCCACCTTCTAGCCATAACCTCCTAGCCTTCACGTACCTGCCACCTTCTCCATTTTCTTGCACCTCCAAATGAGCCACAACCCAACACCTACCTAATCCATCCTTCCTCTACACACAACACCATAACAACTAGTAGCCTTCTCCTTCTCCCCCTACATTGCCCAACCATGTACCATCCTTCACCATCTTACCCCACCGCAACAGCTTGCAGCACACACCACTAACCCAACACCATCTCCCCATCCTCGTCCAGCAACTCCACCACCACTTTACAACCACCGCAGCTCACCAACCACCATCAGTCACCACCCCTACTACCAAATTTCCCTGCCTCACCCTTACAACCATCCAACAACTACAACCCCCATCCTCTCACTGTATGTGTAGTGTAAGTAGGATGTGTTATTTTATAAAATTTCGTACCCATTTTAAATGTAAGGGTATTTTAACAACTTTCAAAATATAAATATTTTATTATTATAATTATTATTTTACTTGATAGATATTAATTAGGTAATTGTAGTGTTATTTTTAGGTATAAAAGCTTGACTTGCAGGACCTTATAATTTAGTAGGATACCGCTACTTTTACATTTTTACTCGAATTCAGGTAATCATTATACTCTAGTAAAATAATAAATATTACATGATATCATATTAGGAATTTTTTTATGTGTGAAATATGCTAAGTATGATTCGTTACGATATAATTATGTATTATTCATTTTTATCATGAAAATCAGAAAATGAGCATGTTCTTTGATATTAAATATATTGGGTACGAAAGTGTAATCAAGATGATTATTATTTTAGGAAAATATTTTCTATAATAGGTATGTATAAAACAATACATTGAGCATACTTGAATATAACTCTAGAATAATTATTACGAATGAGTACACTAGGGGTAATTTGGTCATTTTGAGTGTGTTATGATTTTTATCTTGAAAAGAATTTATCATATGTATTATCTGCTATTGAGTATGTGAGCATGTGTTTTGGATAGATCAAAAGTGCACAATAGGATTTTATATGAAGAATTATATATAAGGGCAAAATGGAGATTGATCATATCTGAGAATTTAAATCAAGTAATAAATAATTTATTTCTAGTGTTTTAGCCTTTTCATGATAAATTAATAAAAAAAATGGAATTAGTATTTGAATAGATGATAATATGAAAATTTTAGTCTTAGGGGCATTTTGGTCATTTTCGCCCTAAAGTGTCCGCATGTGAATAATTAAGCCTAAGATGGCCTTAGTATATTTTTAATGTTGGCTTTATATTGAAATTGATTATTGTTCTCTTGAATAAGTAAAAATAAGTAAAAATGGTTAAGTTTGGAAATTGGATCTATCTATATTTTATGTGATATCATTACGATAATCTCTCATGTGGAAAACCCTAAGTATTTTAGTGTGATATATGGTTGTAATCTAGTCTTATTATAATATGATGAGTGTATAATAATTATATTTAAGATGTATCTTAATTAATGGAGGATTTGAAAATAATGATATTGAAAATATAAGCTTTTTGTAGGATGAAGGCTATCGGCTATCTTTAGAGGCATTTTGGTTAATATGAGAATTTTGGTATTTTAACATGTTTGGGGGATTGAAAATATTCTAATAAGATCATGTGGAGTGATTAGAGTAAATATGAATATCATGAGTTCCTCAAATGAGAAAATGGTCTAATATAGGAATAGTAATCTTAAAAAAATTATCACATGTGTAAAACGTTGGATTTAGGCCATGAATTTTGGATATATTGTTAATAATAGTATTTTACGGATGTATATTGAGTTTTCTAATTATATAAGCCTTATGAAAAAAGTTATGATTTACCTATGATATTAGGGTTTTGAGAGCCTTATGAATAGTAACTTTTAAGGTGGGGCTACTATCACATGTATAAGACATGAGAGTTAGACCATCAAATTTCAGGTATGTTGATAATAATATTAACTGAGGAATATATAGTAAATTTATTGGATAAATGATCAATATAGGGGAATTTTCGTATACAGTTTGAATTTAGGATTTTTGAAGGAAATAAGCTTAACCTTAGAGAACAACCTCATTATTTGTGTGTTGATGCCTCACTTATCTTAATTATGTTTTGTACTCATAAACCAATCATGAATAAGATACTAATCAATTAAAGTGAAAGATCACATGAGTTAGATTGAGGTGTTTATGGGTCCATTCCACCGAACGATAATAGTGACTCAAGTGTCTTGTTCCCAAATGGTGCTTCAATTGATTCCACTAGATTAAGAATAGTGGGGCCCTATACTCTATGTGAATGAGAATATTATTTGAGATAAGATCTAATTGGTAAGATATTAATTATTTGAAGTGGAATATTATGTGATTCAAGACTAGGTGTTGGGTCCGATCCACCGCACTATAATAGTGGCTTAGGTGTGTTGTCTCTTAGAGGTGATTCAAACCGTTCTACCTATTAAGAATAGTGGCTCAAAAGTATTTTGTCTTGAGAGGGAGTGTTTTGCCCTAAGGCGTGTCAGATCCATTCCACCGGACAATAATAGTGGCTTAGGTGTATCATCCCTGAGATGTGATTCAAATTATTCCACCAATTAAGAATAGTGGATCATGAGGATTTTACCCTGAAAAGTGTTGGATATGTTCCACCGAATGATAATAGTGGCTTAGGTGTGTTGTCCCTAAGATGTACTTTAGACAGTTTCACTGGTTTAAGAAAATTGGAGTCCCTAAACTCACATAAATAAATAAAATTAGATATAATAATGATTATTATTAGATTATAGGATGGGTTAGTAGTAGCCTTTATACCTACCTGTGGTCGGTACTATCCTTCATGCCTAACTGTAGTTCTATAGCAATCTTTATGCCTACCTGTTATTTGGTAGTAACTTTCGTGCCTACCATGATGTTACACATTTTTTTGAGATTGATGTTGAGTTACGAGTTATATTATGAAGGTTATGGTTGTTGTGTTGGCGTTTGTTTCAAATCATACTTGAGAGAGCATATCTGGTATGCTTGTTTGGTAAGACTTGTTATTCCAAATAAATGGATATGAATAGTATGCGACTTGATGGTAATTGATTATCTAAATGATTATTGTATATAAATTCTCGTACGTATATATGTATGTATTATACCATGTTGATTGATATGCCTTATATGTATTCCATATTGGTTTTACATATTAGTTGGTATAAAGGATTGCTTAGTGTTGTTGTACTGAAGGATTCATTCTCATGGGCCCCTACCAATTCAATGAGCGGTGGGCTTTGAAGTTCAGCTTCTAAGTTCAGTTAAAAGTTGGTAACTTGGATTTGAGATTGTAGGATTATCCAATATCTCTTTTGCAATCATATTTCCAGTTGTATTTTGAACCTTATGTCCTCTTGTAATTTCTCCCTTGATTTTTATAAACTTCTCATATTATTATTAATTAGCATGGTATTTATCTAATGTTCTCTCTATCCTAATATCTATAATCATATTATTAATTTAAGTTGAATAATGATTTCAGCCTTAGAACTTGGTATGAGAATGGTAGAGGAAACCAGACTTGTACCAAGTGTGGTGGTAACACCCTTCATTTTTATTATTATAGCTTCCGCACTTAACTCTACAAATGAAAGTTTTAATTTTGTAAAAATTGGGGACAACTATACATGTCTAAGAAATGGATAATATAAAGTGTTAGGGGCTTGTATTGGGATATCTCACCGACCCGTACTAGACACCGATGCCATGTCATCTTGTACATTATGATCTTATACCTCAAAAATATGTACATATCCCTACTGATTGCAACCAGTTAGAGAAGGAAATAGGTACTAAGTGAAAAGATAAAACATAGGGTGACCTGCTGACTTACTCTCAACTAGCTACCTCGAGAATCAGAGAAAAAGGTGCAAATAAAATCTTAATCCTTTATAATTAATTACCAAGTGTATCACAAATTATAGTTTGATTCCATTAATAACCAAATAGGTATTTCCAAGTGATAACATGAAACATATCATAAGGCAATTAAGCTACCAATTGGGTATTTAGATATGACACCAAACTTAACCACTCAGGGCCCATAATATCATTATGTTGATTTATATTAAATTTAGGTTAAACATAGTTGAAATTACGATTAAAATATTATAATTACATTGGAATATTATCATATAAGGCCTAAGGAAAGATATTAAACATTAAGGAAACATGGTGAAAATAGATGGACTAGTCAATCAATCCCTAGGACCGATTGACTACTCTAGTCTTACTAGACCTGGAAAAAAAAACATAAAACTAGTGACCTAGTCGGCTAGTTGGTTCCATAGATAGAGTGTTCATAGGAACCTGGTTAATGGTTCTATGGTGAGACCAAATCACTTTGGTCACAAGGCTACCAATCAATGGGTTTGGCAAACCAATTGAATGTTCATGGGAACCAATCAACTAATTCATTAAACTAATTGATTGCTCTCATAACTAATTGATCAAAATTTCCAAAAGGAACGACTATTCACACAACTAGCCAATCTATCCAACAAACCGATCAACTAGTTTGGGTGACATAACACCCAAACCTATGATCCACTTAATAGAACTTAACTCAAATTTACCATATTAATACTAGTATGCTTTTGTGCTATAAAAAGACATACTGCAAACATAGAACCACAAGAGTACATGGTATAATAAATACTTAATAATATCATGCCCAAACCTACCTAAAATCATATATAATAACAAAAAACTCAAGACACGCTTTAATTTATAAGTTGGAAACTTTACCACATGCTCAAATCCAAGTGCCTAATTAGATCATACACAACACGAAAAAATATTCCAATAATATGTAACTACAAAATATAACAAAAGACCATAGTTAAACATAAGATTATGAGAAGAGAGACGAGGTAAGAATTTTCCAAAAGGATGAAGACCAAGAGGTAAGTTTCTGTTGTTCTTTTAGTAGAGACGAAAAAGAAGGAAAAGTGCAGAATGTCTAATATTTGGGATATTTTCACAAAGGAAAAGGAAGATAATGAGCAACTACATATGATATGGAGTGAATCAAGTGTATAGGGGAGAGTGTTGGTTGACACATGCAATTAGGAGAGAGAGAAGTCTTACTTGGGTTAAGTATGGGGCAACCAAGGTGTAAAAGAAATATATTATGAGGTAAGGGAGGTAGAGTATGACTAAGGAGAGGCATGGAAAAGGGTATGTAAGTCATGGAATAACTATAGAAAGTTAAACACCTTTCCATGGCTACCGAAAGAGAGAAATGCCTTAAAAGTAAATTTAGAGAATAGCTAAATAAAATCATAAATTAATCTAAGTAATGTAAAATAGTTTCAAAGCACAAAAATATGCTCATTAGCACAAATAGATACTAATTAGAAGTTTCCATAAACATTGAAAAGAGATTTTAAATCAAAATAAAAAATGATATGAAATTATAGTATTTGAAATCATGGGTGTTTTTGTAAATATTCTCAATAGCCTGAAATTCACAACTTTATTCAAATTTTGAGGCATTTCCAAAACCAAAACTCATTTCTTTTACATCAAAATAATTTTAAATACAATTTGAAGGATTTTATGATGGGTTATTACAAGTCCCAAATGAGGGTGTTGTACAGCTTACGCATATCCAAATTTAACATGCATGCTCAATGATATATGTTTCTTGTCTTATGCCTTAGTTGCAAAGAGGTTGTTATGCCCTATGCTTTTGTTCTTTACAAATGCAAATTGAGTTTCTTCAATGATATAAGTCACCATGTAATTAGGTCCATTACGGATAACTTTAGTGATCAATTTATAAATAACAATACAACAAGCTATCACTACAACAAACAGGACCATTAACGACCAATTTAGCGACCAATTTTTTTTTTATCGTTATTGATATATTATTAACGACCATCGTCAAAAGTCATCGTTGATGGTATATCTATTGCGACTAATATAATTTTTGGTCATTAATTATTAATTTATTGGTCGTTAAAAAAATTTAAGTTATATATATGTTTTATAATAATTTTTTTTCAAATTTCTAAAATCCAAAAAAATAAAAATATAAAACACTTAATTGCCCCAACAAAAAAAAAATTCCCGCATCATTGCTAGTTTCGGCCCTTGAAACCAAAAAAAAAAAAAAATTCCCGCACATAAACGCGCGCCTGTGCCAAATTATATCAAATTTGAGCATAGGCGTCTTCCCTCCCCGACCCTGCTCGAGCTCGACGACCACACCATCAAGGCCACACACGACCGTCTCCATTTTTGCACCTTCTTCCCAGACTGCACCACCACGCCATCAACCGCCGGTCGAGCAGACAGTCGCACCTCCTCCTCGTCGTCGATACAGCAGCAACGGAGTAGCAGCAGCAGCCACCAGCAACGCACGACGACAGCTGCGGCGCGCCACCGTCCGTCCTCCTCCACCGCCGCTCGTCACCGGCGAGTGGTCTTTGACCATCGGCGAAGGTCCAGCACCCCTCACTCCCTCCAATTTCGCTGCAATACGTTTGGTATAAATACTCAAACCCTAACTTATGTTTTGATTAATTTTAGATGAATTAGCTTATGATAAGGTAATTTAGCTGTTTAATTGTATATATATGTGTTGTATGAATGATTTAGAGTAGTTAATTGTATTGGTTATGGTTGATTTGTGAAAATTGGATTTGTGACCCGGTTATATCCGGATTTGTCGGTTTTATCCGATTTAACTATTTTAGATACATTGAATTTACAATATCCTTTAAAATGTATCTAATTTCATGTTAGAACTATCAATTTGAAATTTTTGTGCAAAATTAATCGGAATTGGATTCTTAGGTCAAAATTCTTGCGAATTTAAATTGGATTGTGTAATCGAGTTATTTTATTCAATTGATTATATAATTTGTATTAGATTATGTTTACTTTCATTTTGGACATGTCAATTTAAATATTTTAGCAAGATTTGGCCGGATTTACAGTCCAAGCTAAAAAACCGTAATTATGTTAAATTGGATGTTTCGTTTATTGTTTTAATCAATTGAGTATATGATAGATGCTATCTTGAAAGTAAAATATTAGGAAGGGTTTTGATAGATGGTGGTGAAATGAAGTTTTTCTTCATTACTTTATATTGTTATATAATCTCTTTGTTATGTCCTTAGAATATTTTCTATGTTAATTCATTTAAGAATTCTATAATCAATTGAATAAAATATGATGATGATCAACATTGACATTTTTTTAACAAGAAATAAAATATGATATAATTGGTATAAAATATTGTTTTGATTAATTTTAAATGAATTAGCTTATGATAAGATAATTTAGTTGTTTAATTGTATATATATGTGTTGTATGAATGATTTAGAATGGTTAATTGTATTGGTTATGGTTGATTTGTGAAAATTGGATTTGTGACCCGGCTATATCCGGATTTGTCGGTTTTATCCGATTTAGCTATTTTAGATAAATTGAATTTACAATATCCTTTAAAATGTATCTAATTTCATGTTAGAACTATCAATTTGAAATTTTTGTGCGAAATTAATCGGAATTGGATTCTTAGGTCAAAATTCTTGCGAATTTAAATTGGATTGTGTAATCGAGTTATTTTATTCAATTGATTATATAATTTGCATTAGATTATGTTTAATTTCATTTTCGACATGTCAATTTAAATATTTTAGCAAGATTTGGCCGGATTTACAGTCCAAGCTAAAAAACCCTAATTATGTTAAATTGGATGTTTCGTTTATTGTTTTAATCAATCGAGTATATGATAGATGCTATCTTGAAAGTAAAATATTAGGAAGGGTTTTGAAAGTAAAATATATCTACACAGGAAATGAGCCAACGAAATACAAACAACCACTTGATGATGGACAATAAATGTCTTCATCATAGTGGCAGCAAGCCTTATCGAGTGATCGCCTATGATATGGTATATATTATATGTATTTGCCTATGAAACGCAAGATATGGCGTTTTCCAACACACTACTTTTGCCTTGTTTTTAATCCTTATAGATAAATGTTATATTATCTAGGGGGGAAAAGATGGAAAACATCCAAATTATGGCACCGTTTATTTTGAAAGCCATAAAAAGGGTGAAGAAATAGCTACAGCCGAAGCTGCAGACATCCATGTACACCTCTTGCCCGACTCTTATTAATTTTATTAGTTCTATATATATTTTGTTGTCTAACTAACATTCTTTGTCTTGAAGTCTCAAATTATTGAGGTCCAAGCTGCTGAACCCTCCCTCACTCATGTTGAGGTGGCTGAACGTGTGCATGGAGTGACTCGAACTAGGGGCTATGTTCCTGCCTATGGTGGTGGAGTGAAGCCTAGAGATATTAGAGGCCCTTACAAAGGTAAGAACAAGCTTTTAGCAGATCTCAAGGCAAAGGATTCTGCTATTAAAAGAAAAGAAGAAGAGATTGAGAAAAAGAATCAAGAAAATCAAGTGCTAAAAGAAAGAATGGACAAATGGGAACCTGTCATGGAGAAGATTTTGAAAAGTGCACGATTTCGATGCTTGATGGAAAATGAAGAGAATATACATGATGATATAGAATACATGCATGCTTCTCCATCTACATCAGAGGATACGGGGTGCCCTTGAAAATGAGGTTAGTTAAAATTGTTAAAGGAAAGTAATTATTATGAGTATGATTCTAACTAGTTGTCTAATAAGCTTAAGTAACTAGTTTAGATCTAAATAAATTCAAATAAGCTATATATGGTTCCTATGGATGACTTTTTAAAATTAACAAGTATGATTTTGCTCTAGGTTACTATTGCTATAGATGATGTGGATGTGCTTCAACGGATTACATTGCAGCTCTCTGGACATTTTTGTATAGGTTGGTTTTCTCCCGCTTTCTTTATATTTATATTTTTCCATTAAGGCTAATACAGTAATTAGCTAAACTGTATGCGAAACTAAATATTGTAGGGTGAGATTGGTGGGTTATGCTTCTTCTATCCCAAGGGTTTGGAAAATAGGCATTAGATTAACATTTGCACTTAAGTGGCATAATGCTCTATCACTATATTATTCACCAACGGAACATGTACTTTTGAAACTCCCCACATCTTGCAACTTTTGTGGCAATTTCTGTTGTATGATGGAGTTGCAACTTTACATCAATGTTGCCATTTCATACTCACATAGCCTTCTTTTCTTGGTAAGGAGCCATTTGTTGAAGTGATTCCATTAGAGGTAAGTTGATGTGCAATTTCTTAAGGATTTCAATGAACTTTTCAAACTGTGTCTTGTTGGTGCTTTGCCAAACTTGTTTTGGCTTTTGTTGAAGTGCTTGAATTTTTGAATTTCATAATTATGCGATTTGGCTTCAAATGATGGTATCACTCTTAGCCATGTATCGTTTATGCTTATTCTCTAGTGACTTGGAACTTTCAGCATTAGAGGGTTGAGGAGTAGACTAAGTGTTTTTTTGAGGTTGGTATTGTGGATGCCGGAAAGTCAATGCAGGGTTTTTCTGGATGTTGCTTTGGTTTGTTCTGGCCCATTGTTGGTTGTTGTACGTTGTACATTTGATAATATCACAGACTCGGTTACCTAGAACAGAAAATTGTGAAAACTCGCTAGCAGGAAAAATAATGTTGAAAACTCGATTATAACAAGCAAGCTAAGGGGGTATAGGGCTGCTAGGCTGCTAGTGTATGAAATTTTGATGTTCGTGTACTAAATAGATTAAATTAGCAAAAACGCCGTGCAAACAAGATTGAGGTCTCAAGAGAAAACAATAGATGAATAAATAAAAGCTTAGTATGCATGCCCATAACTGTTAAAAAAAATTAAAATTTTAAAGTAAATTAGTGTACTCTTCTGATATATTTGAAAACTGTGTGACAATTGATAACCTGCATCCTCATTAAATACTTTTAGTAAATTTAGTTTTGTATATATTGTAGAAGTATAGGTGTAATTGATGCATGAATCATAGAAAAAATATTGTCTGATACACTTTGTGACCAAAACACACCATATTAATTAGGTATTGAATCATTGATAACAGACTTAAGGAAACACACCATGATGATGCATGATCTAGGTTGTCGTAGTAGAGCACATTTAATAAGTTCGGATGTTATTGAATCATATTTATTTCCATTTTCATTATTTTCCTTGTATTTGGAGATTTCATTTTTTATATCTGATTTCATGAATTGCATGTTAAGGAAATTACTCATTGTTTATTTGATACTTATATTAATTATTATTTTTATATTTCTATTGTTGTAGATCCAGTTTATTTTGATAAACTTACCAAGTCTATTGTATCCGATGGATAGAATGATTAATTCTTAAGCAGCTGCTAATCATGATATTTTTGTAATGCAACGACATATTGTAGCTCTTTTGTAATATATTTATATTTGATCATAGCCGAAAATTGTACCGGACATTTGATACAAATTATTTGTATGAATATTTAGTTGAATGTTTAATTATAAACAGATATTTAGAAAATTATATCTATATGTTAGAATGAATATATATGTATGCAGGTACAAGATTTGAGAAGATCAAAATGGATATATATATATACATGCATACAGGTACAGGTCTTGAGAAGATTGAAATAGATATATGTACGTATATATATACAGGTCTTCAAAAGATTGAAATGGATATATGTATATCCATATAGGTGTAAGGTTATAGATGAATATTGAAATGTTGATTATATATATCATTGAATATATAATTATGTCATTTGCGACCAATAAATTATGTCGCAAATAATGAATGAATTTTAGTATTGACGAAAAAATTAGTCGTTATTGGTGTGATACCTTTTTAATTACGATAAAAAAATTGGTCGTTAATATTATTTACGACAGTGTATTTTATTCGTCGTTATTATTTTTAGCGACCAACATCATACGTTGTCGCTATTACTTTTAGCGACCAACGTCATAAGTTGTCGTTATTACTTTTAACGACCAACACTTTGCGTCGTCGTTATTACCTTTAGCGACCAAAATTATACTCCGTTGTTATTATATTAGCGACCAACATAATATGTAGTCGTTATTGCTTTAGCGACCAAAAAATTTTAGTTGGTCGTTAAAGCCTTTAACGAGGGAGCAATAACGACCACTGATGACCAACAAATTTTTTGGACGTTAATAGCTTTAGCGACCAAAATTTGGTCATTAACGACGAAATTTGTTGGTCGTTAAAAACCTTATTTCTAGTAGTGTATAGGGTGAAAAATTACTAGACTTGGTAGTATTGGGAACTTTAGGAATAAGGATTAGATTTGTCACGTTAAGATCTTTTATATCATATATAGTGGTGAAGAATTTGACCATTGCCATCCAGAGATTGTCGTTTAGAAAGTACTAAAATGTTGGAAGTACTTGTCATTATTAAATAGGAAGATAAATACTATATTATTGGTTACTTTGAATAATACTGACTACTTATTACTAAATAGCCAATGATTTAGGTTAGATGGAATCCATATTTATATTATCTTAGATCATATCATATACTAGGTAAATATTAGGTCAGATAAGATAGATTTTGAGTTCTTATGTTCTTGGGTTAGATTGGATTTTCAATAAGTAACCAATCAGACCAAATAAGTTTTGGATCATATTTTTTTGAGTTGAAATCAAATAATTTTTTAGACTAGCTGATGTGTAATCAATGTGGAGGGAAGTGTAGGATTTATTATTACTTTGGTTGTGTCAATCACGAGATGATGTAGTAGAAAGCCTTGGCTTAATGTTGATTAAAATTGTCACAAATGATGCAATCTGCTGAGATGCTTCAAAGGTTGAAGTTGAATTCAAGCTTCGAATGAAAGAGAACAATGGAGGAAGGAATTCCCCGGGCTTTCCTTGATCAAAGGGGACTCCAAAGAGAGGATAAAACATAGCTTGGCTGGTTAACTTTTGTGTTCAAAAATTTCATCTATTTTTCTTTCTTCATTTAGGTGTGTACAAGGGTATATATAGGGAGGAAGTAGCTGGCACCTTTAAGCTCAAACTAGCCGGTTCCTTACCTTAATTCAAGCTAAATTATCCTACTTGAATTAATCCCATATAATACCTAAAATTAATCACAATATCATTATATAAATGATATTAATGACTAACATTACATAGCCGCACAAATAACTATGGTACATACATGAAATTACATAAAACCCTAACTTACATAAAATACACTTAGAGTTTACAACAAGTTAATACAACTAATGATAATCATCACCATATCTTCTTGTTGTAAAGTATCATCACATGTATGCCATAGTCTTGCATGCTTTGAATGCTTGTACACTTTAAGGTGTATTAACATCTTCTCCTTGTAAATATGTAACATAACTGCAAGAATAATTTGAAATATTTTCAACACCAAGCATAGACATATTATCAAGAATATTTAATATGATAGGCTCCAATATTAAGAAAGATAATTCTTCCTTACCTTGAGAATGAATAGGAATATGAGAATCATTAGAAGCTTTTGCATCATTCTCCCCAAGTTGAGAAGAATTTGTCCTCAAATTTTCATCTGAATAATACGGAGACAAATCACCAATATTAAAAGTTCTTGAAATTCCACCATAATGATCTAGAAGTTCAAGTTCATAAGAATTATCCACAAACTTTCTTAGTATTTTAAATGGTCCATCATATCTTGGCATTAATTTATTCAATGTTATTTTTTATTTTCTCATGAAGTTGTTGAAAAGATTTTACTCTATCTTTAGCTTCATAATTTTGTAAATCACCTTTTTTCAAAGGAATCATATTGATAGGCATGTGTGGATTCACTCTATACACCATCTCAAATGGACTAGCTTGAGTAGTACTAGATGGACTACGATTATAAGAAAACTCTACATGAGCTAACTTAACATCCTAATCCTTAGTACTTTTATTAACTAAACCTCTTAATAATGTATCAAGAGTTCTATTTAGTCACATAAATTTGACCGTTGGTTTTTAGGTAATATGAAGTGCTAAATAACAATTTAGTACCAAGAATATGCCATAAAATTTTCCAAAAATAACTCATAAACTTGACATCCCAATCTGAAACTATGCTTTTAGGCATACCATGAAGTTTAACAACCTCTTTAAAATACAAGTCAGCAACATGCTTGACATCATCGGTTTTATTGCATGGAATAAAATGAGCCATTTTATAAAATCTATCTACTACCACATAAATAGAATCTTTACCACGTTGTGTTCTTGGTAACCCTAGGATAAATTCTATACTAACTCCTTCCCATGGTTTATCAAGAATAGGTAAAGGTGTGTATAAGCCTTTATGAAAGTAACTCTTACTTTTTTGACATGTAGAACATCTACTTATCATGACTTGTACATGTTTAACTATTTATGGCCAATAGAAACTTTCTTGCAATAGTTCCATAGGCTTATGTATACCAAAATATCCTGCAATGCTACCTTCATATATTTCTTTTATTAGCAAGTCTCGAATACTAGATATAGGAATATAAAGTTTATTTATTATAAAAAAAATCCATCTTTTATGACATAATTTCCATGGTATCCACTTTCTTTACATGCACTAAACATGTCCTTCAAATCTTCATCCTTAGGATATAAGTCTTTTATCATTTTGAAACCTAAAATTTTTGCATCCATCATAACAAGTAATATAGACCTACGAGAAAGAGCATCGGCAAATAAATTTTCTTTTCCATCTAAATGTTTGATAGAGAACACAAAGGATTGTAAGAAACTTACCCACTTTGCATGTCTCAGATTAACTTTCTTTTGACTATGTAAGTATTTTAAACTTTCATGATATGAATGTAAGACAAAAGGTTTTAGTCTCAGATAATGACTCCATGTCTCTAAACTCTGTATGATGGTAAAGAATTCTTTGTCATAAGTTGAATAGTTAATTTTGGCCCCATTTAACTTTTCAGAGAAAAATGCTATAGGTTTCTTTTCCTGGGAAAGTACTCCTATTCCAACTCCATTAGCATCACAAGTTAACTTCAAAAAGAAGATTAAAGTTGGGTAAGGATAGAATAGGGGCATTATAAATTTTATTTTTGAGGGTTTTAAAGGCTTGAGTAGCTTCTTGTCCCTAGTAAAATTCACCATTTTTCATGAGTTGAGTAATAGGTGTAGCTATAGTAGAAAAATCCTTAATGAATCTTCTATAGAAACTAGCTAATCCATGAAAAATTCTTACATCATGAATATTTTTAGGGATAGGCCATTATTTAATAGTTTTAATCTTATTAGGATCTACTTTAATACCTTCTCCACTAATAAGCATAAAATCACATTTCTCAAGTTTATCATATAGTTTATCTTTCCTTAGCTTATCAAACAATTTCCTCAAATGCACTAGGTGATCATAACCATTTTTGCTATATCCAAGAATATCATCCAAATATACAACACTGAAATCACCAAGGAAAGGTTAGATAACTTCATTTATAAGTCTCATGAATGAGTTAGGTGCATTACATAACCCAAAAGGCATAACCATCCACTCATAGAGATCATATTTAGTTTTAAAAGTAGTTTTCCATTCGTCTCCATCTATAATCTTTAATTGATGATATCCACTTCTCAAATCAATTTTGGAAAATACTTATGTGGCAAAAATTTCATCAAGCATATCATCTAACCTAGGCATAGGAAAATGATATTTTATAGTAATGTTATTCACTGTCCTAGAATCTATACACATACGCCAAGTACCATCTTTTTTGGGCACTAGTAAAGAAGGAACACTACAAGGACTTATACTTTCTCTCACAAATCCTTTATCTATTAGCTCTTGGATTTGTTTCTGTAATTCCTTAGCTTCCTCTAGGTTACATCTATAAGATGGTTTACTTGGAATAGGCATACCAGGAACAATATCAATGGCATGTTCTACACCTCTTTTAGGTGGTAATTCAGGATGTAAATCATTAGGAAATACATCATTATATTCATCAAGCAACTTAATTAGATTAGGATTTTTAATTTTTTGCTTTTCAGAGTTAGAATATTTAAAAAATAAAGCATAAAAAATTCCTTCTTCTTCTACACATTTTTCATAGCCTTTTCATGTAAAAATAATCTCTTTTTGTCATCACTTAAATGCATATGTTCACACAAAGAAGGTGTCAATCTATACAATTGCTTTTATTTTTTCACCACATATTCATTAGTTACCCCATCATGAGTTTCTTTCCTATCATATTGCCATGGTCTTCCTAAAATTAATCCACAAGCATCCAGAGGCAAAACATCACATAGAACTTCATCATGATAGTCTTTAATAGAAAATATGATTAAGGTTCTTTTGTTTACTTTAGCTCCTTTATCTTTATTTATCCATTGTAAAGAATAGGGTTTAGGATGATTAGTAGTCTCTAAACCAAGTTTCTTAACCATTGCTTCACTAGAAACATTCGTACATGAACCACTATCAATTATGAGTCTACAAACCATGTCACCTACTTTACACTTAGTCTTAAAAATTTTCTCTCTTTGAGTAGGTGTAACATTAGGCTGGATTTGTAAAACTCTTTGAATTACAAATCATGGATCTCCTTCTTCTTCATCCATGGTTAAGATTTCATTTGGAGATTCAATTTCTAAATTCTCATCATCACTACATGATTCCATGTTTTCTATTTCATGCAAGGTTAAGGCTCTTTGGTTAGTACAATCTCTAGCAAAATGTCCATATCCTTTACATTTAAAACATTGTTTATTTACCATTTCAACTACCTTATTTTTCTTTTATCATATCAATTATTATTTTTATCATATAAAGATGCTGATTTAGGTGTAAAGGTGTTAGAATAGGGTTTAGTTGAAGTTAAAGCATTAGACTTAGCATAGGATTTAGTTGATTTAGTTTGTCTTTCAAATTTTAAATCCAATTTAATCAAGTCATCAAGAGAATCATAAGAATACATATCAAATTTATCTCTTATCAAATTATTCAAGAAACCTAAGTATCTAGCACACTTTTGTTCTTTTCTTTTTTGAACATCACAAATAAGGGCTAGTTTTTCAAATTCTCTAGTGTATTCCTCTACACGAAATAAACCTTACCTTAGAGTGGTCATTTTCACATACATATCTTGCTCATATTCTCTAGGCACAAATTATTTTCTTAGGTGCTTCTTAAGTTTTTCCCAAGATTTTATCTTTGATTTCTCTTGTCTTTCTCTTGTTCTTTTTAAATTATTATACCAAATTCGAGCAAACTTTTTAAACTTAAGAGTAGCTAGCTTGCATTTTCTCTCATCATCATACTATCTAAATTCAAAAATAGCTTCAATTTTATGCAACCACTCAAAGAATAATTCCACATTCAAATCACCATAAAATTCAGGAAGGTCAAGTTTGATACCTTAATCTTCATGGTAAGCATGTCTTACTTGGAATGTATGTGGTCTTCTTTGGTTGCTTGAGCCAAAGGAGCTCTTGTGATCTTCTCCATATTCATTGTGATGCATGTTTGAATATCCACGCCCACCTTTTTCATGGAATATAGGCTTCATCTTTCCTTCCACACTATCATGTGTGGTTTCCATGCGATTTTGCCATGGTTTATACGCCTTTTGTTCGGCTAACATTGCTTCGACACTTTGTAGTTGATGTTGAAGTGTGATTTGATTTTGTAATTGAGCCTCCATTCGTGTGGTGAGGCTCTTGATAGACTCTACCAAGGCACAAACTTCTTCACTAGCCATGGTGAAGGGTGACACACACCTCTTTTTCTTGCACAAAATAGTCCCACAAAGTATATACGTGCTGGAATTTCCCTACAACCAAACAAGACACATATATTTTTGCTAATTCACAACCAATTTGAGGAGCACTACCTACAGTCTTGGATTAGGCACAAATGAGGGAAATGTATCCACAAAAAGTCACAGCTTGCACGCAGGAACCAAAGGGGTTGGATGTATTCTTCTTATGTGGTTTAGATTTTTGCCACATAAAATAATAATTTGTCGAGGGTTTCTTCAACACATAGAGGTCTTCAAGTTGAAGATTCGAATGTTGTGTACCATAGGATATGTAGAGAAGACAAAGAAGAAGATTATAGAGTTGACTTTGGAGAGGAAATGAATCGGACCAAGCCGAGACAAATGCAACACTTTCTCAGCTTGCGAAATGGTCATATTACTAGGTTTCGAGTTTCTTTCTTCTTACCAGAATTGGTATGCGAAAAGGAATTAGAAATGGATGGATAATTACATAATAGATGCACAGGTAGAGAAATAAAAGGGAAAGGATCAGTGGAAATAAAACAAAACTTGAAGTAGAACAAAGCAACACACATAGGTGAAGTTTTCAACAGAATAAAGGATTGCTGGTCGAAGGTGATACCAACTTGGCTGCGAGAAAATGCAACAAGATTGTTGCAAGATCTCATGATCTTCAACCAAGAACTCAAGGAAGATTCAAGAAGAGTACGAAGGTTCAAGAATTCGATGAAGGAAACAACTATTGGTGAGTTCTTAATGCAAAGAATCCACGCATACAATAACCTGTCTGCAGAATGGTGGTTTGATCGACAGAACTCAAAATAGCCGAAGCTTTGATACCAAAAATGATGTGTAATCAATGTGGAGGGAAGTGTAGGATTGATTGTTACTTTGGTTGTATCAGTCACGAGATGATGTAATAGAAAGCCTTGGTTTAATGTTGATTAAACTTGTCACAAATGATATAATCTGCGGAGATGCTTCAAAGGTTGAAGTTGAATTCAAGCTTCGAATGAAGGAGAACAATGGAGGAAGGAATGCCCCGGGCTTTCCTTGATCAAAGGAGACTCCAAAGAGAGGATAAAACACAGCTTGGCTGGTTAACTTTTGTGTTCAAAAATTTCATCTATTTTCTTTCTTCATTTAGGCGTGTACAAGGTTATATATAGGAAGGAAGTAGTTGGCACCTTTAAGCTCAAACTAGCCGGTTCCTTACCTTAATTCAAGCTAAATTATCCTACTTGAATTAATCCCATATAATACCTAAACTTAATCACAATATCATTATATAAATGATATTAAGGACTAACATTACATAGCCGCACAAATAACTATGGTACATACATGAAATTACATCAAACCCTAACTTACATAAAATACACTTAGAGTTTAAAACAAGTTAATACAACTAATGATAATCATCACCATATCTTCTTGTTGTAAAGTATGATCCCATGTATGCCATAGTCTTGCATGCTATAAATGCTTGTACACTTTAAGGTGTATTAACATCTTCTCCTTGTAAATATGTAACATACCTGCAAGAATAACTTGAATTATTTTCAACACCAAGCATAGACATATTATCAAGAATATTTAATATGATAGGCTCCAATATTAAGAAAGCTAATTCTTCCTTACCTTGAGAATCAATAGGAATATGAGAATCATTAGATGCTCCCGCATCACTAACTTGATCAGTTTCATTAGTTATTTTGGATCAGGTCAAGCATTATCAACTCTATCTACAAACATACCATGTAACTTGAGAAATGACATGACCCAACAAAACCATACCCAAACCCAAAACATACTCAAACATAAATTTGATAATAAGCCAGTCTCAAAATGATTTCACATGAGTCCAACTCATACCTTTATATAAACATAAATTTAGGTTAAGCTAAAGTCAAATTTGATCCATAAAAATGTTATTATAATTCCTATAAATTACTAAATAATTGTTAATATGTGTTTTAATATGTTTTACGAAGAAGAATATGATACGAATCCCATGGAGCAACAAATAAAACTAAAATAGTAAAAACTATGTTGCTTACTTTATTTTTCATATTAGAATAACTCCAATTAGATAAATATAATTATTATAAACATAAAAATCATAAATATAAATACGAATATTTAAATTATAGTTTCTATTATTATTATTATTATTATTATTATTATATTAACCCTTGTATTTATACTTATAACTGTAATAATGATGATTATTATAAATCTCAAGATAATAATATTATTATTGATGATTACTATTCCTAATTATAATAATAAAAAATAATTATTAAAATTCATATGATAAACATAATTACTATTACAATTACAGTAATCATTATAATCATAATTATAATCATATTTATAACTGAGTAATAATGATAATTTATTATTGTTGTAATAGTAGTAGTAAATCATAAAATTCAACTTGTTTGTTATAATAAATTAATAACGATTAATATAAATATAAATTTTAAATTAAATTCAACCCACCTAAATTCGATTAAAATTACATAGATTAAAAATAAACACAACTCAAATCATATCCCCCTCAAAAACATCATATATATATATATATATATAAACAATAAAATATTACTATGCACTCAAAATTATAAGCTATAAATATGGATATGGTTGCAAATGCAAAGAATTTGTTTATTGCCATCAATTTTAAATCATTTACTGGGAAGATCAAATCTACGTTAATGGTTACTTCGAATAGCATTAACTACTAAATTCTCACATCCAAGGAGCTAATCAAAACGTAAAAACTGTTTACTGTTAACGATCACATATCCTACAAAAACGCCGTCTGTGGGGATCGAACCCACGACCACGTGGTTAAAAGCCACGCGCTCTACCACTGAGCTAAGAAGGCTTCTTTAACCATATGTATAAATACATTATATTTTAAAGTAAAACTTCTTATCCAGGAATGACTATAGCTCAAAATCTAAATCTAATGTAATCTGAAGTATTAATTTGGCATACAAAAATTATTCATATGTGAATATAATAGAAGTAAAAATATTTTTTTTACAACATATTTGAATATAAATTGATTAATATGTATTGAGAATTTAAGATGATATTTTAATAATATTTTAGCTCATAATAGTTTTCTATGGCTTACAAATTTTATAATTGTACTTCCATCATTTTATCCTTGACCACATAAATCCTAAAATGTTAATAATTTTATTTATAATTATTGCTAACTAACACTAGCATTATATAATCTTAATGATAATAATAAAACTATTTTTAAACCATTAATAATAAAATATCACTATAGCTAATAATAACAAAATATTATGATAAATTTTGACAAAGTATTTAATAATATATTACATTGAATATACATAATTATGATTAATATTATTCTTATTTATTCATTTATATTTATAATTAAATAATTTTCTTAATATAATTTTATTATTCTTTAAACTCATTATATCAAGTTACTAATTATTCATTATTATCTATTATTCTAATGAGTAATATCCTAATAAATGTATGGGAAAAATTCCTCACTCGGATCCAACCCCACCCCCACAAAGCTCAAGATATCTATGTTAGAAATGATAATGAATTGGGTCCAATAAAACCTAAATTCATTTGTAGTACACAGATCCAAACTCAATCAATATCCATCGAATCTTAAAAGTTTTAACCCAAATATTTTGACTAGGAACCTTTATTGATCTACCATCCACAACATGGCCTCTACAATTTTAATAACTAAGTCGCTCTAATCCACCCTTAATTATCCTTTCACATATTAGTGCCCCTTGAACGATGAAAAAGTAATTGTTTATCTTTCTAGCAAATGAATGTGTAGTGCCCCACTCAACTCCGATCACCATATCTATCGTAGAATATAAGGGTCTACAATAATATTAACAATAATTATTAATATTAATAGTTTGAAAATTATTATTTATTTCTGTATGATTGCCATAATTATTCTTAGTGATATAATATTTATTCTTATTATCATATTAAAAATTATTGTTAACATATGTTAATCAAATAATTATTTTATTCTTTTTAGTAGTAAATATTATTATGCAGATAAATTCATACTAACATATTCTTAATTTATGTAATAATTTAAATTATATATATATATATATATATATATATCATCCAAAAAACCAAAATTTCATTTAAAAAAAAACATATTTTTGATTATTCTTATCTCATATTACCATTTTAAGAAATGATATATTATTTTCAAAAATCTATATTTTTTATGTAGTTTTCCTTTTTAAATATAATGTGAATAGAATAAAAATTAATCTAAATAATGAAATTATAGTATGAAGCTGAGTCCTAATGTGGCATAAATAAGTTTTCAATTAAAAAAGTGCATCTGTATTTCTTATTCTTTATGAGCTCTGCTTGATACAAATATTTGATGAATGAATACAAATATTATATAATTAAATGCACATCATCTATAAAATAAATATAATTATGATATGGGGTACAATGTTACATGCATTTTTTTAAAATAAATGCACATCTTATGGCTTCATATGCACATCTTAAATTTACAAATGCATATCTTATAATTTTTATAAGCTTTAGATTTACTCATCTCATTGATCTAATATATGTATTTATATTTATAAGATATATATTTATTGATATAGGATATGCATTTATAACTATAAGATATACATTTATCCTATAAATATGTATATTCTTTTTAATAAGGTATGTGCTTATAAAAAATATAATTTTTTCTTGTTATTTTATAAATAAATTGTGTGTATTATATCAAGAACATATGTGTTTTATTGGATAACGTTTGTATCGTTTAAATAAAATTTATATTTATAGCACATTTATTCTTCTCTTTTTGTTTTGTAAAGACATAATGATATAAGACATATATCTATCAATATGAGATGCATAGTTATTACTATAAGCTATGCATTTTATCTCTATAAGATTTGCATTATTGAAAAAAAATGAGCTTTTATGATTATAAAATGTGCATTTTTTTGGTAAAAATGTTTAGGTTTTCCAATGAGATGGGTAATAAGATGTATATTCTTGCTAGGGATATATTCCAAAGATGTATCTATATTTTATTTTGGATTATATATGCCTCATTTGAAAACGAAATTCAATAAATTTATAAAATACTCACTATGTCCATCATATTCTCAAAGGAAATGTGTGTTTCACTATAAAAGATATTTATTCATAAGTAAAAATGTGCATTTATAAACAAAAGATGTGTATTGTTTAATGAAAATTTTCAATAAATTTACAAAAATATCATCATATCCACCATATTCTTAGTGTAAATGTGTATTTTACTATAAGGTGTGTGCATTCATGTGGAAAAGATGTGTATTTATAAATAAATGATGTTTAAAATTATGGCATCGTTAATACCACTAATGAGAAGAAATTATAAATTTGTTGTGTAGTATCATATTTGTTGCTACTAGTAACACCATATAAATTGTTCCTAGTAAGTGTTTGGAATGTCACCTCATCACCCATGGGTCATGGAAAATTCAAATATGATCTAAAAAATATTCAACATCCAATCCCCTATATGTGTCAAAGTTGATCAAATGCTACCATGATAAATTGAAAACTCACATTCTTTACCCCATTCATTTAAAATAATCTAAGATGTTCCGCAACTTTATCAATACATTAAAGAAAATCATAGATTTTGTGTGGACACTAGAATGTTGGTAGTCCTTATAATGTATAAAATTATTTCTCACCTCTTCATCACTCTTATCTATATCAGTCGATAAAGAGCTCTTTATGTGTAGTTGAAATCTTAGAGACATAAGTCATCATAAAAATAGTTATAGAGTATATCAAGAAGAAATATCTAGCATAATATGTCATTTAATTCTTACTTGATGCCGAGGCTGTTAATGTATTTATCATCATCATTATATGTATAAATTATTTTATAAAGTATAAATATATTGATCCTAAAGTGTGATCCGTATTGAATTAGATATAATGTTTAACCATGAAGTATTCTAGTATGTCTAATTGTAGAAATTAGCCTGGCCTATTTCTTAACAGTAGAAATAGTAAGTATGTGCACATATGTATAGATGACATTTGTATGGAGGGACTTTGGAGATAATTTTTTTTTAAAAAAAAAATTAAAAATTATATAATTTGTTGGTTATAATAACAAAGTGTGCATGCAAGAATTATAAGGCATGTTCTCCCTTATTTTATTTGTTACTTTTTACTCTTTGACCAAAGGTGGTTGATTTTTCTCACTATAATTCCTCCATTGGACACATAGACACACACACACATATCTATATATCTATATATATATATAGAAAGAAGAAGAGAAATTAGGTGTATTAATTTCCTCTATATTCAAGTAATTTATGTGAGGAAATTAAAAGTATGACGT
This sequence comes from Tamarix chinensis, assembly GCA_030549775.1. Taxonomy (NCBI): domain Eukaryota; kingdom Viridiplantae; phylum Streptophyta; class Magnoliopsida; order Caryophyllales; family Tamaricaceae; genus Tamarix; species Tamarix chinensis. Next base: position 62,420,029 of record CM060178.1, on the reverse strand, counting down.
CCCTATTCCCATGCTTTAATGAAGGCACATAAACCATCTAGTGAGGGATAAAAGGGCATAGAACCAGTTAATGCTATCCAATTTCATAATTTGTGCAACATTCTAACATAAAAATTGTGATCAATGGCAACAAGTTGGTCCAATATGCATATCATAAACCTATATTTATATCACATTAAAATATTTCTATTCGTTAGGTATTTTTTCTTGAATGGATAATTTTAGTGCCAAGACATGCATTGCACCATTAATTTTCTTATAATTGGTATCAAAGTGAAGCTTAATCCTTGCCCTTGATGATTAGTTGCATTTGTGACATAGTTGTAAGGGTGATCATGGATTTGATATTGAATAAAAAGTTTCAAACATTCGAAAGCCTAGATATTTAGGAAAAAAAAACTTTAGATATCCAATACCTAGGATATCAAAAAAATTAGATTAGAAACAAATAATGCACTATATATCGGAAACTTTCAAGCACGCCATAAATAATAAATATTGATAAAAAAATTTGATTGAAAAATAACAAACTAATCTAATTTTAACTAATTTGATTAAATGATTTAATTTGAATCTCAAATTACATTATAGTCAATTATACTTCCGAAATTTTTACTATATTTTAATATTTAATAAAAACTAATAATTAAAAGTATTAAATTTACTTACAATAAATACTATCTTTTCAAATTACACACATACACATATTTATGTATAATAAAGTGTTATAAAAAATATTTTATCAAATGAGATATTATTTGTATTTAGCAAATTGTTTATTTGATATGAAAAAAAAATATTAGATTGATTATGTAATTTTTTAGATCAAATTGATTAAGATATTAGATAACATAAACAACCCTAATTGATAATGTTTGAGAACATGGGAAGACAATCTTTAGCATTTAACAATTTAAAATAACACTTTTAGTGCCTCATTCATGGGGCTTGATCCCACGATCTTCAATATATTGTTTCACCTAGAGAACTTAGCTAAAAATGTTGTAAATTTTTCATGTTCTTCAAACAGTTAGTTATCTAATAATAAATTATAACAGTTTTTTTCTTTTTTTATCAGTTTTACACCTCTGTTGAGAAATGGTTGTGTGTTTTTCTAGGTTTTTCTCACTTACTTAGGCCATGCTTGGCATATAATTTCTCATGAATGTGTTCCCATGTATATTAAAGTTGTGTTAGGATGATTTTAATTGATTTACATATAATTATCACATGTGATTAATATAAGTTTATGGCTTGAACTTAGCCACAACACTCCTAATCATTTGAAATTATGCATTAATTTTTTATTTGGTCTCATGTGGATTGTATAATATTAATTGCAATGTATTACATATATATAATGAGTGGTGTCCCATAGGATTTTTTATTATGTATATAGAATGGATTGGATTTAAATATTGAGTCATTATTCTCAATTTTCCTAGAGAGACTGAGGATTAGAGAATAACTTAATGGTTTTAATTTTAAGTTTCATGAGTTTATTAGAATTATATTACTCTCCCATTGACAAAAATAATGTCTTTAAGTCATGCTTGTTTTTTATTTACATGTTTTGCATTAGTGAATTATAAATTTATGTTTTAAGTTCAAGATCATCATAAGCTTGTATATATTCATTTAATTTCCAAGTTTTTTTCTAGGTAAAAGGCTATGTCTTATTTAGATGTTTTGATCCTCTAGTTATAAGGGGATAACTATATAGTTTTGAAGGATATTATTCTCTTATAATTGGGTGTTTTTGATGATCAAGTAAGATGATCCCATTTTGATAGATGATAGAATTCCATGGAAGATTGCAAGTCATAAGTGATGGGAAAAATTTAATTGCTCAAGTATCATGAACAAGAAGGGTAAAATATATCCTAAAATTAGAAGGTTTGTTTATCACCATTAGTACATAAAGAACTTGCTTAAGGCTATTGAGATAAAGCATTGGCAATCACCTTGATCATGAATCTTTCATCTTTAAGTATCACCATTATTAAGAGTTTTTAAGAGTTCGTCATGTAAATAGGAGACTTGACAACCCTAATAAGGAGTTTGAGGTTGATATATCTATTTAATATTTAATTCAATTAGATGAACCATCTTTCATGATAGTATACTCCATTTCAAACAAACGAAAATGGTACCTTAATGAATTATTTTCCATGTGTGTAAAATATGAAGAAATGATTTATATGGTTATTAAAGATAATGTAATGATGAATACCAAGTAAAAAGATAAATATTTCAAGGTATAAGAGGTAAAAGGTAAGATTCTACCTCAAGGTGAAATCAAAGTAGTAATTAAAATACTTCTTCCCATATGAAAGGAACATATATATGAAGAATGTTTGCATTAAGTACATTATTAAGCTCTAAATAAAATTTAATACAACTTCTCCAGTATATTCTTAATCTCACAGAGTTGATGTTAAGCATAACATATGATTAATCTATTTTTATTCTGAGAATCAATATTTTTAACTCTTTGCATAATATGTAAGGGATGAAGGAACCAACAAGCTAAAAACTTTAGTTCTACCTCTTTTTAACATAATTAGTTTTAGCTAGTTGATATTTATTAGAGACAAAAAAGACTTATACCATCTAGATACACTTGGTATGTTGTATGGTCATAAGGTACTTAACCTACTAATATGTAACCTAATTCCACTAACACTACAATGACCATAAATACTGGTTCTCTGTTGTGTACTATGAATATCAACTTCTATACATTATGGCATATATATATATATATATCGAGAGAGAGAGATTGTGGGGTTAGTAAATGATGAAATACTTGGTATTCTAGATTTTATTGATTTTAGAGTTGTGTAAGTTGCATCAAAGGAAAATAGGAAAACAAGTCAAGGATATGTGTCATCAAAAATATACTTAGGGATTAAACATACTAATATGTGTAACTCTAATATAGATTCATAGGGTTATAAATGCTCCATATTTTCATTGATGATCAATCGTGTTATATGTAACTCTCAAAAGTATGAAGCATTGGATACATGTCTTTAAAGTAATTAGGGTTTAACTAGAGAAGTAATGTTTTAAAAAAAAATATTAAGAGACCAGATAGAGGTGAAAATTACTATGATAGGTAAATTGAGGATGGAAAAGCATACAACCTTTTTGTAAGTTTCTTCAAATACTTGGGATTATCGAGAATGATGTCACAGAAAAGAAGAAACAATGCATTGTTAGGCATGGTGTAGAGTATACCTAACAACTGTAATTATCCTAATTTTTTAATGGATTGAAGCATTAAATAATACTACATATATATAAATGTATCATGAATTGGATTTCAACTAAACCTATTTTTATAACTCTTTTGAATGATTTAAGGGTTGGAAGACAAATTCAAGAGATATGCACGTTTCTAAAGTGAGGGTATATAACTCACAAGGTAGGAAGCTATACTTGAGGACCATAAGTAGGTATTTCATTGACTACGACAAGAGGAATGAAGGTCATTGGTTTTGTTTGGTTTGTGGAGTTGATCAAATTTAAGTTTCTTTAACTTGATTTAATCAATCAGAATGATCAAATTAGAAATTGATTTTGAAATTAATCATATGGTAGTGAAGATTTCCACTTCATTTAACAGATTAACCTTTGTTCACAATGTACCTCAAGTATGTATCATTATAAATTTGTAGGTTACTATTGCTCCACTATTTTCTTATGATGTTCTAATATATTATTTGTTGAGTATTCTATATAGGATATGGTTTACTAAAATTAAGAAAGTTTATTAGGATTATAAAGACAATAATCTCTAGTAATTATTGCATGTACTTGCGAGAATTTAACTAATACATTTTGTGTTATCAATGATCTCAAAATATTTTTATAAGTTAATAATAGCTTTAAAGTTGAGTTATGATATAATTATATATAATATTAGATGATATTTATGAATTTCATTGATGTCCAAGACTTACAAAGCAAAGCCTATTTGCTAGAAGTCAATATTTGAGACCAAAAAGAACTCTCAAGGTAACTTTAATAGGTGTAAGGTTAGGCTAGTTACTAAGATTTTGCTAACATGTTAATAAAATATGCTTCTCTTTTGTATTTTAAATTTGAATAAAATTATTTTCCAAATTGTGATCTAGAAGTTTGGTTATTTATAAAATAACTTAAAAGTTACTCATCTAGTAAGGATGCAAACATGGTATGCAAGCTCAAGAAAGCCATATATAGATTTGACAAAGCCTCCCAGTAATGGTATATAGGTTTCCATTCCATGGTCTTATGTATTTATTTAGAATTTAAGAGAATATGATATATCATTGAACATAGTTTAAGGTAAGTGATAGTAAATTATTTTGCATTAAGCTATATATGGATAATGGTTCACTTTCATGATATAGTATGGAGATACTTTATGAGGTGTAAAATTTCATTTATTTCTAATAAATTTGATTTGAGTTATATAGATGATACATCTTATATTATAGGTATTGATATCCATTTAGATAGATCCCAGGCTATATCTTAAGAGACCTATAATAATAAGGTGTTAGCAAAATAATAATAATAATAATAATAATAATAATAATAATAATAATAATAATAATAATAATAATAATAAAAAGGTAGTTCACTAAGTGTAGCTCTAATTTTCAAAGGAGAATCTTAATTTGAGTTATTTCACAAAAAATGGCATATAAATAATTGATATAAGATACTCCTAATACACTTCTATACTAGGAAATCTTATGTATGATTAGGTACCCATATACTGTAAGAATGCATATGTTGTTGTTATATCATGATGTTGCTAAAATGAACCACATATTTAAGCAATAAAGAAAGTTATAAAGTACCTGAGAAGTACAAAATATCATATGCTTATGTATCATCAAGTTAAGACTTTAAAGGTAGTTGTCTATTTGGATGCATACATAATCTATTGGCTATGTAATTTATGTAAATCCACATCTTATTTCACCAACACGTTAGTTGAGGAAGTTATATAAGGATTGTATAGCCACTTCTCCTATAGAGATTGAACTCATTTCTTTATTTGAATTTTCAAAACTTGGTGTGCGATTGAAGAATTTTGATTTATAAGCCTAAGAGTGACATTTAGTTATCATATTTATCTTAAATGATGATAAAATATTTGAAGTCATTCCATGGGGCATTGGCATTAAATATTTGAAGATAAAGGAACATGTTTCTAACAATAAAGTGGTCATTGAACATGTATACTTTATTTTTCAATTTATTGATCCACTAACTAAGGTCATGTCATCATGTAAGTTAAAGGATAATGTTTTTAATATGGACATTGGGGCCATTTTATTATTTATATTATGTAATACATCATGGATTGGATGTAATGAATTTTTTATAGTGATTATTTCTCATTAAGTATGCGCATATACAGTTAAGTGAGGAAAAAAATTGAAGCGTTAGACCTTCAATAAACATAGGGTTTATTCATTAAGTTAAAGTTATGATGGAATGGATACATTATGATACATCAAAGATAACTCTCAATATTTTGAGGGCTTATTTCCATTATTATTTAAGTATGCTAACATTTTTTTTTTCATCCTAAATCTAATTTATATGGATCAAGTGAAATACCGTTAATATATTTATCATCATAATCATAATCATAATCATAATCATTATTATTATTATTATTATTATTATTATTATTATTATTAATGTCCTTGTCATCATCATTTCCCATAATGTATCTAATTATTTCTTGATGGTAGAAATAATAAATATACGCATGTTTGTAAAGATGGCATGTGCAAGGTACATGCATAGAGGGAACTTTTTTTATTTAATAAAAGAAGGGTTTTTGAAATGATAAGAGTTGTTGGTTATAGTAATTAATGTGTGTGTGCATGGATTATAAATCATGCTCTCTTGTTATATTTCTTAGCTTTTGTTCTCTAACTAACGACCGCTGATTTTCAAACTATCCTTTTCTTTTTTGAAATTTTTTTCCTACTATATATCATTCCTACATTAGACACATACATGAAAAGAAAGAAGAAAGATAAATTACGTGTATTAATTTCCTCTATATTTAAGTTATTTATGTGTAAGGAAACTAAAAACATAAGGTCCCTATTTTTGTTATCTAATTAAGGCACATACACCATCCAATGGAGGAGAAAAGGCTGGAGAATCATTCAATGCTATCCAAATTCATAGTGTTTCCAACAATATAGCATAAAAATTATGATAAATGGAGGGAGATCAGTCTGATGTGCTTATTGTAAACCTATACCTATTATTGCATTAATATATTTTTATTCATTTTATATTTTACTTGAATAGATATTATAATTGTACATAAGTGCTAATATAAGATTCATTTCATGTTTTATCTTATTGAGACTAGGGATACCCAATTAAAGAAGTTGGCACTTGTCTTAATCACTAACTTTACTTTTTATTGTTACCTAATTGTTGTAGTGATGAACTATCCTTTTCTAATTAACTTAAATAAGATTGAGATCCTCCCTAACTTATCAAAATTTATTTTTCTTCTTATTTTTAACTCCATGTTAATAACATTCTATCAACCTAGGATGATAATCAAAACCTAAATAGTAGTTGAAAATATTACTAAATTTACTTTTTATGTTTCACCTAATACTTTAAAAAAAAAAGACTTCTCATTATGGAACCATACTCCACCCTTTAACAAAAAGACTTCATCTTCTAACAGGATGAAACACATGACCCCTTTTCAACTTCATATAAAAGGTTATAAGACAAATATTACCATGGTAACATCATCAAAATGAGTCATCCATCACTACCAAATAATTTTCCTACATAAATAGGTAAGAGACCAATAGCTTTGATAAGGTAGATTCCCCATGTACGTAGGCCCAACACCTTAGGCCCTTACCTTCCTCTTACATAGATGGATATTAATAACCTTTGTGACATCAAATACAGTTTGATTTGTTTATCCCGCCACTCTTAATTACATACTTTCCACCCATTTTCTTAATACTTTACATTCATTCACTTCATGACTAAGAGCTTATTAATTTCACTTTCACTTCATAATGTACCCATAGATCTTAATAAATAGTTTACCCCCATCATTAAACACTATAAATATCTTTCAAGTGATAATTTATTTGTTATACACCTCATATTACTCCTAAAAGAAATCATATTTTTTTATTACAATACTCTTTATGTTATACATCATTAACTTGATCGTTAGAATATGTTTCTTACTGACACAAAACTAAAATCATTGTTGCTATTTATGGAGCACTAAAATTGATAATTATGTGTATTTATTTATAGAAATTATTTTTGTTTGGATGTTTTATGGTTATGTGCATTATTATTATGTACTATAAATAGTGATTATCATATTATAATTTTTAAGGTGTATTAGTTGGGAAGAATTTTTATATTTATTAATCTCTCAATTTTTTTAGCCCTTTACCCTTTTTCTTTTAATACTTAAACCTAAATAATGAAAGAGAAAATAATCAAGACTTAGAATTTATTATTATAGATCCTATTGTCTTTTACCTAGAGAGGATACCCTACAAATTTGATGACTAATGGATGACTACATTGTTAGTTATCGAAGAAACTAGCAAAAAAAAATCATTAGCGAGATAGGCAAGTGAATGGTATTCATGGGATGCAAGTTAACAATTTTTAGAATTAATGGTGTGTTTTTATCTTTATTTATTATGTTATTATTATTTTAATTATTTTCATTATGATTGGCTAGAACGTAAAGTAGCTTTTTAAGGGATTCTATCTTATAGGGTTTATCTTAGAAGATGTGATTGGAGTAGGGAACAATACATTTCATGGGAGCTGATTATATCAAATTTTTATTCCTAATTAATTAGAATTATCTTTCAATATGAAGGAGGTACAAATATGCTATAAAAGCCTTAGGTTTACACATTCATATGCGTAGCTAATTGAATGAAAATACAAGTTATTCTATATTTGAATTCTTTCTGAGTTCTTCTCAATTATAATCAATTCTGTGTGAGTGATTATTATTAAAACCCTTAATATCTTTGCCTGTATAAATTAAAGGTTAGGGGATATCCCTAAACCCATCCATAACCTAAGCCAATAATCAACCCTAGCCGCCACTTTTAACACAACATTCATCATCTTCCACTTCATCTTCAACTTATTATTCTTACTTAATTCTACTTAGTTTATATCCAAACCATAGATAATAATTCTATTATTATCATATATCATGCTAAAAATCTCCTCATCAAATCACCATCATCACACTCATTTATCATCATCATCTTCATCCCACATTCAAAACCCTAAACCTAACCCTAACCTATAAAAAATATCACCCTATGACCCTAAATATTCAACCATCATCTTTCTTAATCTATCATCACCAAATCTTTACCATCACATTCAAACCCTAACCGACCTATATGTCCACCCATTTCATAATTCCATAACGCTATACACATCAATTTTGGTATTAGAGCATAAGTTTTGGTCTAGTTTGATATACAAGATCAAGATCCAAAATTTCTTTAAGATTATTTCAAGTACAAATTCCTACCTCAAGATTATTTCAAGAACTCATCAAGAAGGTGCCAACATTCAAGCTTTTGATTTATTTTGGGAGGAATTTTTGAAGAACACCATTTGGTTGGTGTAAGGAAAACATGGAAAGCTAAAAGGAAGATTTACAAGGTGTTCTCAAGGTGCTTGTGGAGGATAATAAGGAAGTAAATTTGCATGTAGGAAGTATAGAATCCTCAAAAGCACAGGTATCACATATCTAAAATAAAAATCAAATATATCAAGTAGAAGATCATATAAGGAGAACACTTAACTAAATGGAAGAAGGGGAAGAAGAGAATATAGGGAATTATGGATGTCCCCATGATACATCAATAAGATCATATGATGATGTGGAAAAGAGGATTAGATTTGATCTACCTCATTTTGAAAGCAATCTTAATCTGGAGTCTTTCCTTGGATGGTTTCAGATTGTTGAATACATTCTTGAGTATAAAGAGCTTGGTGATTTGAAAAGGTGAAAAATTACCATATTGAAGTTTCACAATTTTATAAGAGTATGGTATGATAGTTTGAAGAGGAGGAGGGAAAGAGAAAGAAAAACAACAATAAGATCATGGGAGAAATTTAAAAAAAAAACTTAAAAAGAAAATTTGTGCTTAGAGAATATGAGTAAGAAAATTTCATAACAATAACTACTTTGAGGTAAGGGTTTCTTGGACTTGAGGAGTACGTTAGAGAGTTTGAAATACTAGCTCTTATTTTTTATGTCAAAGAAATAAAAGAGAAAAAGATTTACTAGGTTTAATGGAGGTCTAAACATGTATATTATAGAGAAGGTAGGTGTATCTTTATGAGTTATTTAAAGATTTGGTAAAATTAGTAATCAAATTTGATAGGCAATTGAAGAGAAAAAAGCCACCAAGCAAGTCCAAAAATGCACTATATGATTCAACTTTGATGGGGATATCAAATTCATAAACTTCTTAATTCACAAATCAAGATCATGGAGGGAAGGGAAAATACAAGGTGGTTGACAAGGTGAACAAGCAATGTTTCAAATGTAGAGGCTATGGTCACAATGATACGGGTTGTCCAAATCAAAAGGTGTTCACTTTGAAAAATATATACCAAGCATGGAGGTTTGTGATGACTAAAATGAAGACTTTGATGAAGACCTTGATGAAGGAAGTGATAGTCCAAAATATTATTTGGAAGATGGATAAGTAGATTACTATTTATTATAAAGGGTGTTTCAAGTGCAACAACAACCTCAACCTACTCGAAGGGAGAATATTTTTAAAGCCAAGTGTAGAGTTGGATATAAAGTATGTGAATTCATCTTTGATACTGGATCTTGTACCAATTTGCTAGTGAAAGAATTGTGATCAAGATTGGATTGGAGAACTTGGATCATCCAAGGCCATATTCACTTAATTAGCTTAACAAGGACAAAGGTGTAAGGATAACTAAACAATCTCTTATCTATATTAAAATTATAAATTATTTTAATGATTTTTATGCGATATTCTACTTATAGATGCTTGTCATATTTTATTGGAAATAACTTGGTAATTTTATAGGAAGGTTGCACATGATGGAGTCCTTAATGATTAGTTGGTGTGCAAAGGAAAAAATAAGTTCACGCTCAAACCTAATATATATGTAGGGAGTGCAATTTTGAGGAGTTAATGGCAAGAGGGAGCTGAATGTATGTAGCAAAATGAATGAGTAAAAAGGGGGTTGAATTTAAATGGATTAGAGTAGAAAAGGAAAAAAGTGAAACAAAAAATGGAGGAAAAAATGAGGAGTTGTTGATCCTTGAAGAATGTGATATGCTAGATAGAAAAAAAAGGAGAAAAAAATTGAAGTAAAAAAAATGAATTATATAAGGCAAGAGCAAACTAGCATAGGATTCAACATGTATTTCAACCAAGAGATTTGGTATGGGAGAGAGTGTGGTGAGGTTTGAGGGTTAGTCATGTGAATAGGGTTATGTAATTATGAATATGGTCGAAATTTCAAAAAAAAACAAAACTTTTATAGACGGTCACTGATCCTAAAAATTATTCCACAGAAAGCATACATAACTATAGAGTTCTTAGGAAATAATCACTAAAATTATTTTATAACATGCTTATATAAGTATCCATATCATTTCTTATAACAATCCACTTAATTTTGGGGCATTACACTCGCTCCCACTAAAAAATAAAGCGTCTTCATTATGCATCATCTACTAAGTGTCTCATTACATTTTATGAATAGAATTATCTACTAGGTCGTTGAGTCCCTCATCCAAGTTTAGCTTATGGTTACGGTTTTGCCCTGATATTATTTTCAACACCCCAAATCAAGACAACCACATAAGGACCTATTAGTGGCCGCTTGATATCACTTCAAGCCCATAAGAATTGTAAGAGCTACCGTGGAGTACTTTTGAATTGATTAATTGTGTCTGTAAATCAACAAGAGTACTTTGTGTTTTTGCTCATTCATGTGATTTTCAATAATTTTAAAAAAAATTAAAAAATTTTTAATAGGGCCACCCATCATAAAAATTTATGCATGATAAGCTAGATTAACTTTAGAATTATTAAGATTTAATTACTAAAAGGAAGGTATATCATGTTTATATAAGTAGCCATGTCGATCCTTATAACACTCCACTTAATTTGGAATTATTACAACATCCTTCCTCTTTTATCACCATACCCATATCTCTGCACTCTACTTGGCTCTTTTTTTTTTCACATCCCACATACCTCCACAAAACTTCCTTCATCTCCTTTGTTCCTTTTATGTTGTCGACCCTACAAGTCTGCAACCCCAACCAACCCATCTATTTTATTGAGAAACCCTATCTTAGTATACCTATATATGCCCCTTAATTTTTTCCATGTGCTATTAATTTCCTTTAAACTCCATCCTTTCCTTTGGATTTTTTCTCTACCTTTAAATTCCTTATTATCTCATCCTCCTCCCTATTAGCTATATTAGTTCTTATCTTCTTTTTTTCTCTCCTCTTTTCCGCAGCATTTTTCATTAGCCCACACCTTCCATCTCTTTGTTGATCCATCATTAAAGTCACATCACCACCACCTTTTCACATCAATCAATCACCTAAGCATAGCCTCCCACAACATCACCTCTAGCACCTCTCCCTAGATTCACCTACCATCACCATCACCATTGAAATTTCTTCATGCATGACCTGCCGCTCGTCCCAAATACATGCACCACCACAAAGCAACCTCCCTAGAAGTATAGGTCAACCAACCAAGTTCATTGCACAAGCTCTAATGTGCATACTAATCTCCATCGAAGCCCGCTTCTCTATATTAGTATTGGATGTGCCACCTTTGTTCCTACATGAGTGTCTCACATTATTAAGCATTTGCAACATAAGTAATGCTCTTGAAAATTTTATCCTATTTTTGTTTTTTATATTTTTAATATGTTTTTTATATTTATATTTTAGCATATATGTTAATATAAGTATAGTGTGGTTGGGTGTGTTGTTAATATAAGGTGATCACAATCTTTATTGAGGTGGCCTTAAACGAGCCATTTTGTGGTTTATTTTTATATATCTTGGAGGTATATTCAATCACTTATTAGATGGTAGAAAATTACAGAAATGCATCATAGGTTTTATTTTAGAATAGAATCATGCCAAGTTTGTTTATTATAATTTTGAATTTTGTGTTAGAAAGTAAAAAAGCATGAGAATATGATGCTTTATTTTTTGCAAGTTTTGAAAGTGGTAATGTTGGATATCAGCATGTTAGTATTCACTAATCATATATCATTACCTTAAAAATATGGAAATTTATGCATGTGAAAATATGTTAAAATCTTGCTAGATTTTATGCATGCCTAGGGTTAGTGCTCAACTAGGGACCTTTATCTTTCAAAATATTTCTTCAACATTCCAATTATGCCCTTGTATGTCATAAATTTAGTAGTTGAACTTTGATTTTATAGTATGATAACATTTGAGCATGAATAAGGTTAGTTATAAAGGAATATTTCTTTGCTTGCTCAAGGGGTAGAAATGCCTTTCCATATACCATGATAATTTCCGCTACCTTGAATACCAAATTCATGTCTTAGATTTACATTGTATGATTAGCATGAATTTATGTAATGTTAAAAATTCATGCACAAGGTTTTATACTCTTAAATTTCTTACATTAGGTACAAGGCTAAACTAGTATTTTATCATCATAAGAATATACTTTTATGCTAGAATGTCTAATATACACACTAAAGTTTGGTGATATATTATATAAAATGTGGTAACCTTGGATTTTGAAGGGAATTTTGGTCATTTGATATTGAAATATGCTTAGTGTGAATAATTTGACAACCTCGCTTTTTAGTTAACTTAGAGTTAACCTTTAATTGTCACACTTGGTATTTGGCCTTGAAATAATTTGGAAATAAAAGGTTTTAATTGGATTGAATTGAATTGGATTGGATAATTGATTCAGGCTATGCATAATATCCCATTTTTTACTACCAAAAATTGTTGTTTAAAAATATTATGGAAGTAGAACACCTAACACACCTAGAAAAAATGGGATGTTGCTACCACATCTAATATAGTACAGAAGTCTCCCTCTCCTTCTATCTCAGATATAATGCTAATAAAACCAACCAAACCAAATACAAGAATATAGTTCCCAAAAAATAGAATATATGGATACCACAAAGAAAAATGTTTACAATACCATACCATAATGGATCCCCAAAATATCCAAATTCATAGGACAAAGTAAACTGAAATTATTGAAAATATAATAGATATAAAATAATCATAGGGTAATACTCAAAATCCTAGTCTTTCAAGAACCTAGTAAACATCTCTGGTTGTCCACATCCTCAAGCCTTAAACCTAAATACAAGGTAGACTAATAACCGACTATCTTAAAAAACCTACATAAAATATTTTAGTAGTGGGATTGAGTAGGTAATTAACCAAATGGACACATTAGTGAAAAATTTATTGATTAAGCCAAGTTACATCTCTAACAATATTCACAAGCATGCAAGGAAATGACATAATATAGAAATCATGCTTACATGACACAATTAGATCTAAATGCTCTATCATGATCATATAATGCATCATAATGTCATGCCATACAACTTAGATAATTCATAAATCATCATGCTTAGCATCACAACATATATATGAGGGATAAAAACAAACAATCCCATAATCTAGCTATATGCATACGAATTTAATTTTTGTTTAAAAACTATGCTACCTTATATACTCATTCGCACCACATTTTAAAGGTAAGAATGACTTACTTGAAAGCTTAGCACAATCCCACACCAAGAAAATAAAATATTTAGATGAAAGATTTCAACTCTTAAAACTTTAAAAATAAAAGATTAAAACTCCATAACCTTCTTACATATCTCAAAACTCAAGAAATATGAATTAAAGGGAAGAAAATAGGATCTCCAATCGCTAAAGAGATTATGAGAAATCAGTTGAAAACAAACTCAACATTTTTCCAAATCTAACTCTTTCTTAGTTCAGGATAAAACAAGAGTGATATAGAGAAAGGATTTGAAGAGGAAACTAAATTAGGGTAAAGTCACAAACCAAGAAGAGTGAATCATAAGTGTGGGAAGAACTCGGAGTATTTTTGGTGGATGAAAAGAGGTAAAAGGAAATGACAATTAAGGGTATTTATAACCAAAGAATCAGTTAAGAAATCAAGAGGCTTAACAAGTAGGATCCCTAATTTCACCATTTTAAATCAATTCGCATAGGACATATCCATTAAGAATATAGCCAAATTCCTTCCCATGGATCAAACTAGATAATGCAGGTCAAGATTTTCTAGAGAAATTTCAAACACAAGAAAGGAAATGGGTAGATTAGTGTAGGGAACAAATCCCATAATTGATGTAGGGCTTTATGGAACAAAGTATCCGTTCCAGGGCTAAGCAAAAGAGAGAGGGGGAAGTAGATAAAGGATGAGGGCATCCTTACTTTTGCTATCAAAATTAGACCTTTAAATCTTCTTTTGGAAAATAAAATCTAAGGTAAATGCTAAAAATGATTAAGTATTACATAGGAAGCCATTTGGAGTTAGATTACTGAATTCCAAATCACTAGAAGAATATTTCTAGAAAAATCCATGCTAAAAAAATCAATTAGCTCAATAAAGCAACTAGTTAGTTTGGTTGACCAATTGAAATCTCTATAGACTAATCAATAATTTTTCCAAACACTTAATTGGTTCCAATTAACCAACAATCAAGCTGAAAACCATATACAAGATGATCAATTTATAGAATTAGTCGACAGGTACGCTAAGAAAACTTATTTTACTTACTTTTCCAAACCTTTTATAATTATTTTTCAAACGTAACCCAATACATATCTCTAAATCAAGGGAAAAATCATCTAAAACCCATCATATACAATAATTTCCCATTTTATAGTTATAGGACTACCCCTTTAAAATAGTTTTCATCTTTGAAGCTAACTAAAAAAAATCCAACAACATCATTTGATACACAAAAAACACATATCTCATTTATTCAAACAAGGTAAAAGGGGCTACTAATCCTTTAAAAGAAAAGGTTATGCTAAAAGATAGAACATTAAAAGGATAAATTAGCATACTTCATGCGAATCTCTTCCTCGACTTCCCATGCTTCCTCAACACTATATAGTAACCAAAGGACCTTCACTAGCAAAATGGTATTTGTAGAAGTCTCTCTTATCTTTGTGTTTAAAATGTTCAATAGTTTTTTCTCATATATCAGGGACTCATCAAGCTCTAAAGTATCTAACTAGATGATAGGAAAAGGATTGTGCTTCCTCAATTGGAAAACATGAAAGATGTTCTATACACAAGACAACTCTACTAGTAGTGCGCTAACTATAGCTATCTTATGATTCTGAAAAAGTATGATCTATCTTATTGTGTAGTAAATCATATCCAATCCTAATGCAGGTGCATCTAGTGTATCTAGTGCTTCTAATGATTCTCAAGATAATGAAGAATTATCATTTCTAATAATGGATCCGATCATATTAAATGTTCTTGATAATATTTCTATACTTGATATTGAAAATACTTCAAGATATTCTTGCAGGTATATTACATTTTTGCAAGGTGAAGAAGTCAACATGCAAGAAGAGACTTAAAGCGTACAATGCATGCAAAGTTATGGCATAAATGGGATGGCAATACAACAAGATATAGTTGGTGATATCATTAGTTATATTAAACTTGTTATAAACCCTAAAGTATATTTCATGTAAGCTAGGTTTTTGTTGTAATTTCATGTATGTAACATAGTTGATTGTAAAGCTTTGTAATGTTTTTCATTAATATCATTTAAATTATGATATTATGGATGGGATTAGGTATTAAATAAGCTTAATTCAAGTGGTTAAAGTTATCTTGGATTAAAGGGGGGAAACCGGCTAGTTTAATGCCTTTAAGTCGGCTACTTCTTATATAGATATATATACACCTAATCCTTGTACACGCATAACATGTTAAGATCATCTGAATAAAATTAAAAGTCCGACACTTGAATTTTTTTTCTCTTTTGGAGATCAATCTAACTAGGAGTTCCTCGGGCATATTTTTCCTCTTTAGATCCTATGAATGTACATTGACATTCAAAGTATTCCTATCATATTGAAACTTGCATATATTTGAGATTAATAATCCCACTTAAGCCAAGCTTATTCCTTCATCAAATTCAACTCGCTGGAGGCCAAATCAAAGGACTTAATCGATCCAACATTTCCCTCCCTTTGATCCATGCCAAATCCTCACATAATTTTCTTCCTAATGTTGCTTTAACACAAGTGGCTATGGCACCTCCACCCATACAAGGCCTCAAAAGGTTTCAATTTGATACTTACATGGTAAATGTTATTATAAGAGAACTTGATCAATTCCACATGATCCTCCTAAATTCCTCCAAAGTACAACACACATGCTTGAAGCTTATCATATATGGTTTAAATGGTCCCCTCTATCTAACCATCCATAGTTAGATTAAAATAAATACTCATCTTCAACTAAGTGCCAAAAGTGCTCTATAACTCCTGCAAAAAATACAACAACAATTTGGAATCTCAGTCTGACATGATGTCTCTAGAGAATCCATGATCCATGTTGTCATCATTATTGTGGACACTGCCAACTTAGTCAAATGATCCATAATAACTTAGATGGAATAAAAACCACCATTGGTCCTCAGAGGAGCGACCATAAAGTTTATGGATATACTATCCCATTTCCACACAGGAGCTTCTAGTGGTTCTACTAACCATGCCAATCTCATATGTTTTATCTTAACCTTCTAACAAATTAAACATCTAGCGACAAAATTTTCCACCTCCTATTTCATATAAGGTTGTCAATATATATTCTTCAAGCCTTTATACAACTCATCCTTATAATACCCTACACTTTTGTGTAATAAATGGATGAGAATATTTAACAAATTTTGGACCTTTAATTTTAATTCAATGTTATCATTTGATATGGAAAATAATTTGATTTGAAATTATGTTACAAAATAAATTTTATTGAGTTTTAAAAGCAAACTCATCGACTGGTTCCATGAGCTGATCAATTAGTTTTTTGTTTCAACAAAATTGAGTTCCTCGACCAAATCGATCAATTAGTTTGTCATTTTAGCCAAATTGAGTTCCTCGACCAAACCGGTCGACTAGAAAAATTGCTTGCACTAAAATTAACTTACCAACTCATATCAATTATTCCAAAAAGATTCCTAACCATTTTAGTGATGTGTTTAACCCAAAATATTGCCACAATTTATTCTAGAGGTCGATTGAGACACATGAGGGAGAGAGATGACCTCATCCACTATCTTCTTCCTCCTCTCTTACTCAATTCTAATATCGATTTCTTTAACCTTATGTGTGCTTCTAAGTAGCTGGAATATTTCTTCCATGCAAGACTCATATTTATTCATTTATGTACGAGAATTGTACTTTGTTTAACCTAAGTTTCCTAAAAACACAAATTGATCTTGAGAGACTAGGTTAGTAAATCCTAGTCAAATCCATCCGTTCTGATCAAATTTAAAAGGTTAAAAGTAGGGTTTTGAGTTATCTTCCGAACCCTTTATTTTTTCCTTTTATTGATTGGTTATAAATAGCCCCAATCCTCTCTACATTGCACTTTATCTCAGCCACCAAAATTCCTCTAAATTATGCATTCTTTTCTTTTCCCTCCACACTTTGAGCACTTTCAAATTTATTTGCACACGTTCTTGATCCTACCTCTAAGTTTATCTTATTTCAATTCTTAAGTAAGTCAGAGTTAGAATTTTAGGAAAATATTGAGTGCTCCAATTGAGCTTATCTCAGTTTTGTTTTAGTGGTATGTCCTTCTCCCTTCGATTATCTTTTTTCAAAATTTGATGAAGTTTTGGTATAATTCCTAAGTTAAGATTTTCATTTTTAAGTTTTTAAGAGTTGAAGTTTTCACAAACTTGGCAATTCAATTTTTAAGGGGATTTAGCCTACATCAAGTAAGTAATTCTTGCTCCTAAAATGTTAACATGTGTTTATGCATGAAAAGTGATATCTTAGTTGATGGATATGTGTTGGTATGAGGAAAATATAGTTGTATGCATGAATTGCATGTTGAAATGGCATAAAATGGATAAATGCATATTAATTTGGTTAGGATTATGTTTATTGTTGTTGATGCATTATCTAATGTAGTTAAAATTTATTATCACACAAGAATCTGCATGAAATTTGTGAATTGATGCTATGTTAGGATAAACTGATCTTCTAGTTAGGTTAAACTGATCAATTGGTTTGGTTAAACAGATTAACTAATTCTTAGAAAATTTAAATGGTTGACCCAATCCATCGAATGGTTTTCCTGCAGAGACCTTAGTCTTGCTCTCTACTTAAACCCATTGGTTAGTTTGGTCAAACTAATAGACTGGTCTATGAACATTGCCTAAACTGATAGACTACTAAGAAGAAAGCATGGGCTAGTTAAGTTGAACTAATCAACTAGTTGACCCAAACCTATTGACTAGTTGAGCAAGATCAATTGAAAGGTTTGGTTGGCTTGCATAATTTGTTTCCTTGTGGTTTGGTCATACTTAGGGGTTATGTTTGGGAATACATCATGATTATTAATGGGATGAAATTTAAATCTTAACATTGATTATTGGACTAATTGGGGGATTAAAATGGATCATAACTTATGGTATACATTATAAGTAATGTAAAGGCTAAAGGTATAATTCACTTGTAATTAGTGATGAAATGGAAATAAGAGTAATGGAAATCAATAAGGGTGTGGGTTAAACCATATGATGGATATGCATTTCATTAGCTAAGGATAAATGGTGAACCCACATGGTTGGGAAAAATAGAAATAAAAAGGATAAATATGGTTTAGCATGAGGTTTACCTTATTTGCTTGTATAAGCCTTATATGATCACCCATCCTCATGAATAAAATACTAATCACTTAAACCAAAAGAAAGTCAAGTTGAGTATGGGTTTGGATTATCCGATCCTTAATTAGCCACTAGGTGTTAGTCTACCTTCAGGCATTTTTGGTGCCTTCGGGTATGATCTTAAGATATCTCGATGCCTTACCTACTCTAGATATGGATGATGTATTAGGAGATATTGATATTAAAGGGTCTAGATACCTAAGTGGTTAGCTTTGGTCTGAACGTATGTTAATATTTGTTGTCTTCGGCCTAGACTTATGTCATATGAGGTGGCTTCGGCCTAGACATATGTCCATTGTAGTGATTAACTTTGGCCTGAACTTTTCTTGGTGATTAGCTTTGGCTTAGACTTTATGTCCCTTTTTGAATAGGCTTCCATGGTATGTGATACTATAGGATGGTGCATAGTCCATCTCTTAATGATAATAAAATATGGTTGTCATGTAAGTAACTAATCAAATATAAATGATGATTAAGAGAATGGCTAATATTTGGCAGGAATACAAGTAATGGTATGATGGATTGAAAATGAGTAAAGTTGGTTATTACACTTGGCTAATGGTTGACCTGACTACTTGATTATGAAATGGGATATTGATGGGTTGACTCAATTATCTCTTATATGGATGAACTAATGGTATAACTTCAAATTTTGGTTAATTGGAATCAATCCTAATGGTTCTCATTGCCATTTAGTATGTACATGCTTATGTGAGATGGTTGTGAGTCCATGCATGAAGTATGCTACTGATTGGAATTATGCACGACAATAGGACTTCATGTACTTCTATATTTATATATATAGCTGATAGGCCTCTTATAAAATTTACGTATGTTAGAAGGGGCAAAAGGGGAAATTAAGGGGGTACCTAGCTGGAACGGGGAATAACAGAATTCAGGTGGGGATTTTCGACAGACTAGGCTGAGCCATAGGTGTAGGCAGGAGTTAGTTATATTGTCCGCGTCTGTTTTCTGGTATATATATAAGGGTAAGCGCTGAGAGGAGGGGGGCATCGAGAAAAGACTTTTGTGCGGGGAGGCTACCAGGTCCTCGAATTCCTGGCTCTGTAATTCTTCTCTGAATTAATATCAGTGTCTTTTTTTATTCAACCATTTATACGAGTCAAATTATTACTATTTTCTACTCTGCTGTTGCTGGTTTAACATTTTGGTATCAGAGCAACGATCAAGTAAGGGTTGAAAATGGCGCAAAAGAAGGTTGAAGTTCTGGAGGAAAAGTTGGGGATGATCCAGCAAGAATGGCAGAAGGAGATGGATGCCATGAGGGGGAGACTAGGAGATTACCTGCGGTGGAGGGAAGGTTGAGCGCCATGGAGAGAAATGTGGAGGCGATTTTGGGGAAGCTGGAGTCCATGATTACCAAGGGGGGAACTGATTCGGAAGCACGAGCCCCAGGGAAGGAGAAGGAGTTGACTCACAGTGTTTCTGCTGTTGAGTCTTCTGAAGGCAGGGCACAGGAGGCAACTATCGGACATACGCGATGGGATTATCGACCGGCGCGCCAGCTGGAATTTCCATTCTTCAGTGGTGGAGATCCGGACGGGTGGTTGTTCAGGGTGGAACGGTACTTCCAGGTCAACCAAATGCAGGAAGCAGAGAAGTTGGAGGCAGCTGCGGTGGCGATGGAGGGAAAGGCCTTGGCATGGTTCCAGTATGCAGAGGAAGGAAGGAAGTTCAGCAACTGGAAAGAATTTAAGGAGGCACTCCTGAATCGATTTCGCAGTCGACAGGAGGGGACCTTGTGTGAGAAATTCCTGGCCATCCGACAGACATCAACCGTGGAGGAGTATGTGGAGTCTTTCGAACTCCTGGCAGCACCACTGCAAGGGAGGCTATCGAATGAGGTTCTGGAGAGCACCTTCTTAAATGGGCTCAAGCCAGCCATCCGGGCTGAAGTACGTATGATGAGGCCCAATGGCCTAGCTGAGGTTATGGAGTTAGCCCAGATGGTGGAAGACAAAAATCAGGTGGTGTATCAGGGTCGGGCTGGAGAAGGAGGAAACGGATCCCGGGCGGCGACGGGCGGGTACGCGACCCTGTACCCTAAACCCAAAAATTTTTCTCTGAGCTCCTCGACACAGGGTGGGTCGGGGAGTTTCAACCGTTCCCACCAGCTGATGACTTCGACCAAGGGGCAGGCTTCACTCCTCGCGTCGAGCTCGGAGGAGGAGTTGCAGAGGAGGCGCGCGGCAGGACCCCGTCGAATTTCAGATTCAGAGCTGCGCAGAAGAAGGGAGAAGGGACTGTGTTTTCGATGTGAGGAAAAATACGCTCCAGGGCATGTGTGCAAGAACCGAGAGCTGTGTTTTCTGCTGGTCGATGATTCGCAGATGGACTGCAAAGGGGAGGAGGAGCTTTTCGATACCTCAGGGAACGAAATTGAAGAAGTGGAGGGGCGAGTGGAGTTATCAATGAACTCAGTGGTGGGCTTCACTTCACCAAAGACCATGAAGCTGCGTGGCACCATCGAAGGAGAATCTGTGGTGGTTTTGATCGACTGTGGAGCCACCCACAATTTTATCTCTGAGGAATTGGTCCAGAAATTGCAGCTGCCGATGACTACTACCTCTTCTTATGGAGTATTGATGGGTACGGGAAATGCGGTACAAGCTGCGGGGCTGTGCAAGGGAGTTAAGGTCTCGCTACAGGACATCGACCTTATTGAAGATTTTTTGCCGCTGCCATTAGGGGGCGCCGATGTAATCCTGGGAATGCAGTGGTTAGAAAGGATTGGGCCAATGCAGGTTAACTGGAAACAGCTCCAAATGAAGTTCTTAATTGGACGGATTCCGGTAACCCTTAAGGGAGAGGCAGACCTCTGTAAGTCCTTGGTGACGCTCAAATCACTAGAACGGATGATAGCTAAGGGAGAGCAAGGGGTGTTGCTGGAGTTTACAGCCCTTACAGTTGAAGAAGGGAGTGATCGGGAAGTGGAAGGGGGGCTGGAGAATGACAAAACAGAACCGGAAGTGCCTCAGGAAATTCAATGGGTGGTGAACCAGTATGGGGATGTGCAACAGATGCCCTCGGGGCTTCCCCCTCCCCGTATGCGGGACCATAACATTGTGCTGCAACCGGGTACAGCCCTCATAAATGTTCGGCCTTATCGATACCCTCAGGTGCAGAAGGACGAGATCGAGAAATTGGTAGCAGAAATGCTAGCTGCAGGCATCATCAGACCAAGTCGGAGCCCTTTTTCCAGCCCAGTGTTATTGGTGAAAAAGAAAGACGGGAGTTGGAGATTCTGTGTCGATTACCGTGCTCTCAACAAGGTAACTATACCGGATAAATTCCCCATTCCCGTCATCGATGAATTATTGGATGAATTGGCAGGAGCAGACTGGTTTTCAAAATTAGACTTGAAGTCGGGGTACCATCAAATTCGGGTGAATCCCAGGGATGTACACAAGACAGCATTTCGGACGCATGAGGGGCATTACGAATTTTTGGTGATGCCCTTTGGGTTGACAAATGCCCCGGCAACCTTTCAATCCCTCATGAATGAGGTGTTTAGGCCGTACCTTCGGAGATTTGTTTTGGTATTCTTCGATGACATCTTAGTTTACAGCCACTCCCTGAAAGAACATGTGACACATTTGGAGCTGGTTTTGGGTGTGTTACGCAGGCACTGCCTGTACATCAACAAAAAAAAATGTACCTTTGGGCAGCGGAGGCTGGAATATTTGGGTCACATTGTTTCGGCTGAGGGCGTAGAGGCTGATCCATCTAAGCTTCAAGCCATGATAGAGTGGCCGGTTCCCAGGAATTTAAAAGCATTACGGGGATTTTTGGGGTTGACAGGGTATTACCGCAAATTCATACGGAATTATGGCCATATAGCAGCCCCTTTGACTGGACTGTTGAAGAAAGACTGTTTTGGGTGGAACCTGGAAGCCCAGAAGGCATTCGAGGCATTAAAGGCAGCCATGGTTGAAGCCCCTGTATTGGGACTGCCGACTTCTCGCAGCCATTCTTAGTAGAAACAGATGCTTCAGGGGTTGGCATAGGCGCGGTCCTGATGCAGAATCAGCGACCTATTGCTTTCTTCAGCCAAGCCTTGGGTCCTAGGGCGCGGTCAAAATCAGTATATGAAAGAGAAATGATGGCAATGGTTCAGGCCATCCAGAAATGGCGTCATTACCTCCTTGGACATCAGTTCACTGTACGAACTGATCAGAAAAGTTTGAAGTTTTTGATGGAACAACGGATCGTGCCAGAAGGGTATCAAAAATGGGTGGCTAAGCTGGCGAACTACCACTTCAATATTGAATATAAATCGGGGCCTGAAAACAAGGCAGCGGATGCTTTGTCTAGACGGGAGGAGCAGGTCCTTTTGGCTGCCATCTCGGCCTCATGGGTTACCAATTGGGAGGAATTGAAAGAGGAAATTGAGGCAGACCCAGTGATGGGGGTTATCAAGAGGGACTTGGAGCAGGGATCAAAAGTGGTGGCAGACTTTCACTTGAGACAGGGGCATCTTTTCTACAAGGGGAGGCTAGTATTAA
The DNA here is from genome assembly GCA_030549775.1 of Tamarix chinensis. Classification (NCBI taxonomy): domain Eukaryota; kingdom Viridiplantae; phylum Streptophyta; class Magnoliopsida; order Caryophyllales; family Tamaricaceae; genus Tamarix; species Tamarix chinensis. Next base: position 62,396,435 of record CM060178.1, on the reverse strand, counting down.
CCAAGGAATCCCGATTTATTCCCCATCTGTTAAATGAATTTCATGGGGGCAGAATTGGGGGTCATTCCGGGGAACTGAAGACTTATCACCGGCTAGCGAGGGAGGTGTATTGGAAGGGGATGAGGAAGAGAGTCCAGCAGTTCGTGGCGGAGTGCTCAGTTTGTCAGCGGAATAAGAATCAAACGATTGCACCCGCTGGGTTACTCCAGCCCCTACCAATTCCAGAACAGGTGTGGGAGGACATTTCGCTGGATTTCATTGAAGGGCTGCCAAAGACGAATGGGTTTAGTTGTATCTTAGTGGTAGTGGACAGATTGACCAAATATGCCCATTTTCTCCCTCTGAAACATCCATTTACAGCGGTGGAAGTAGCTAGTCTGTTTGTAAAGGAAGTGGTTCGATTGCATGGTATGCCGCGGACTATAGTGTCCGACAGGGATAAGGTGTTCACCAGTCTGTTCTGGAGGGAGTTATTCAAGCTACAAGGAACCACATTGAAGCACAGCTCAGCCTACCACCCGCAAACCGATGGACAGACGGAGGTGGTCAATCGGAGTATAGAAACGTATTTGCGCTGCTTTGTAGGAGACAAACCCAAACAGTGGGTGACTTGGTTACCATGGGCCGAATATTGGTACAACACATCGTACCACACAGCCACTAAGACAACCCCTTTCAAGGCATTGTACAACAGGGATCCCCCTCCCTTATTGCGCTATGCGCAGTGGCTCACGCCTATGGCTGCCATTGATGAGGTGTTGCAGCAGAGAGATGCAGTTCTGGATGAGTTGAAACAACATCTGTTAAGAGCCCAACAACGCATGAAATCCACAGCTGATCGCAAAAGGCGTGAGCTGATCTTAGCAGTTGGATCATGGGTGTATGTCAAGCTGAAACCATATAGGCAGCGATCCTTGGCAAGGCGGTTGAATGAGAAATTGGCGCCCCGCTATTTTGGTCCTTACCAGGTTGTGGCACGTGTGGGAGAGGTGGCATACAAGTTAGCACTACCAGAGTCAGTTCCGGTGCACCCAGTATTCCATATATCTATGCTCAAGCAGGCGGTAGGAACTGACAATCATGTGCAACCATTTCCCGCAGCACTCACTGAAGAGTTAGAGTGGAAGGCGGAGCCGGAATCAGTAGCAGACCTGCGCTACAATTCTAAAGGAGTTCTGGAGGTGTTAATCAGGTGGAAGGGACTGCCAGATTTTGAAGCTTCTTGGGAAGAGTTCGACACCATTAATTTACAATTTCCTACTTTTCACCTTGAGGACAAGGTGAAAGACCAAGCGGGGGGTATTGATAGGCCTCTTATAAAATTTACGTATGTTAGAAGGGGCAAAAGGGGAAATTAAGGGGGTACCTAGCTGGAACGGGGAATAACAGAATTCAGGTGGGGATTTTCGACAGACTAGGCTGAGCCATAGGTGTAGGCAGGAGTTAGTTATATTGTCCGCGTCTGTTTTCTGGTATATATATAAGGGTAAGCGCTGAGAGGAGGGGGGCATCGAGAAAAGACTTTTGTGCGGGGAGGCTACCAGGTCCTCGAATTCCTGGCTCTGTAATTCTTCTCTGAATTAATATCAGTGTCTTTTTTTATTCAACCATTTATACGAGTCAAATTATTACTATTTTCTACTCTGCTGTTGCTGGTTTAACAATAGCCTTATCATGATGCATACTATAATCTATATTTATGTGTGATAAACTTGTATATTTGTGTACATTGAGGGAGCAACTTGGCTTACTTAGTACGTAGCATACTAGTGTGCCTGTTTGCTCTATCACCTACTCATTCATATGAGAAAAGGACCTTCTGCAAGTTTTTGGGGATGGCCAGTAAGGGCCTACCATAGATGGGTCGGGGCTTGTGAGCAAGAACATTTGAAAGGTTTAATTGGGTTTATGGAGGACCATGGTATTTGTTTTGGGCCTTATGTCCCAACCCATATTTTGTAATTTTACACTTTTAATGTGTATTAATTAACAATTTGATCAGAACCTATTAGGGTTAATTGCTTTAAATATTTTTGAATTGTTTTGATTAAATTATTATTTGTGCATTATGCTATTTTAGTGTTTTGTTAGTTTAGTCTTATATCTGATATAAGGAAGAGTGTGAACATCTAATCTATGTTAAGTACAGTGATAACATCCCATTTTTCAAAGTGTTTTGTACTTCTGCGATATATTTTAATGAAATTTTTTGATAGCAACAAATGGGGGCATTACAATCCCCTGTTAGATGGAGAGAATAAGGAGTATAGTAACTTTCCTCAAGGATTTTCCTCTTGAGTTCAACACATCCCTATAGTACACACCTCCTACCAAGTTATTTGACACTATTATCTTCGTGGATCTAAAATTTCTTGGCTCTACCTTCTATAATACTATGCTTATCCTCTCAAGCTTGACATCACCAAATTAAAGCGATCGAATCTCATTAAATATGGAAGGTGTGACGGTGAGTGCATTCATCATTTCTACCAAATGACTAATGGTGATTAACTCGATCTCCATCTCCCTGAGCTCTTGACACAAATGATTAGATAATACAATTATGCTCAAGGAATTCTATATCTTTCAATGAAGATCATCTAAAACTAAATTAGAATTATCCTTATGGTAGGTTAAATCTAGTTCATTCTCCTTGACCATATCCAACCATTAGTGATGTCTTGAATTAAATTCTTGTTATATGAAAAAGTACTTTATGATCTTGTGATTAGTGCAAAACATATAAAAAACAATATAGAGATAATACCTCTAGATATTCCAAGTGAATGCCACTATGACAATATCTAAATCATGTATTAGGTATTTGTACTCATGAGGCTTCAATTAACAATAAGTGTAAGCCACTACTCTCACATGTTGCATCAACATATAACTCAATCTATGCTTAAAAGCATCTCTATACACATCAAAATCATCTAATCCACTAGGTAATATAAGCACTGGAAATCAAATGCTTCTTTAATTACTCAAAGGCTTTACAAAACTTCTTATCCCACTAGAAACATGTATCTTTCTTCGGCAAATTACTCAATGGATGGGCTATCTTGGAGGAGTATAAGATAAATATGTTGTAATAACCAACTAATATTAGAAAATTACACATCTTCTTGACTGATGTTGGTGCTGGCCACTCAGAAATTGCGTGAAACTTAGAAGAATCCATAGACTCTGCATCCTTCAAAATCATATGCCCAAGGAAAGCTAATTGATCTACCAAAACTATAACTTCAAAAGTTTGGCATACAACTAATGTGCTCTTACTAACGCTAAAGTTTATCTCAAATGTTAATAGTGTTCCTCATGACTACTAAAGTAGATAAGAATGTATTTTATGAAAACTAAAAAAAGTTATTTCGAAATTATTGGAAAATTTAGTTCATGAGCAACATAAATGATGTTGGCACATTTGTATGTTTGAAAGGCATCACTGTGAACTCATAATTCTTGTATCTTATTTAGAATGTCATCTTAGGAATTTCTTACCCAAAAATCCTTAGTTGATTGTAACCTGACCAAAAATCAATCTTAGAAAATACATTGGCTTCCCTAGGTTAGTCAAATAGATCATCAATTCAAGGTAAAGAATAATGGTTCTTTACTATAACATGATTCAATCCTCGGTAATTGATACAAAACCTCAAACTTATGTCCTTTTTCTTAACAAATAAAACTGGTTCTACCCAAGGCAATACACATAGTCGAATGAATCCCTTCTCTAATAATTCCTCCAATTGATCCATAAGCAATTTCATCCTTATAGGTTACATATGATACAGTGCTTTGGATATCCGTTATGTCCCTATCAATAAGTTGATTGTGAACTCAAAATCTTATATTGGTGGAACACCTGGGATCTTATCAAAAAATACATCAGCATACTCTTTGATTACCGAGATCTAGTCCGGTGACACCTCTTCTACCATGGTATCTCAAACACTCCATAAGAAGAGTGTATACCCTTTTCGAACAAGGATATCCATCATAATGGACAACATAACCATCACCAAAAGGTTGGACTCGTACTTCTGATAGGAAAATTTTATTTTACAATAGAAGCATAATTAAAATAATCAGGTGTTACCACCGCAATTGACATAAGTCAGGATTACCATCCTAACCTTATGTTAATCACAAAGCTAAATAATTTAAAATACTCAATAGGATAAAACTAAAAATAAGATAAGTTTTATAATACCAAATACAAGTTCGGAGATTAACTCCAGATTACAATAACAAAGTACTACAAAAGGGATAGCGTGGATCAAAGGTCTTTGATGACCTATTTGATGTTGTCTTCATCCAAACACCTAGTACAGGTAAAAATCACTCTTCCCCACACAATGCATCAAAGACAACATCAAATAGGTCATCAAAGACCTGCACAAAACCATTAGGGTCATCTATTCATGGGAATGAGCAGCACCCATGAAAAGGATGTTCAATATGTTATATACTGTGTAAGGTAATAACACAATCAAAACCGGAAAAAACATATCACTAACACATTCATAGTAGGAAGTAGTATACATGCGAGATACAATAATCAACATAAGGTAATTACTAGTCTAGATTCATATTATTAGAATATATCAGCATCCATTATTTTATTTACATTGAGTTTAAGGACCCCCATTATTCTCAATTGGTAGAATGGTTATCCCACCCCAGGATAAAGCACTCTTGGCTACTAATCTTACTGGTAGAACAGTTAATAACACATAACCCTAGGAAATACATCCGGCCAATATTATTACCGATGGAACAGTTAATAATATGCATTCCCAAGGTGGAACACTCTCGGATAATATTCTCGTCCATTGGAATGGACATATACAACTGGTCCTGACTCTTGTAGTATTCCACTTTATGTGACTAGTGTCTTATCAATGATCATAATTGTTCTCAAGATTTATTTTAAATAGAGTTTAGGGACCTTACTTTTCTCAACTAGTGGAATGGTTATTCCATCCTAGGGCAAAATGCTCATCACCATTATTCTTACTAGTGGAATAGTTAATAATATACAATACCAAGGCAAAACTTGCCTGACTAATGTTCTCATCCGGTGGAACATAATATACAACTGGTCCTGACTTATGTGATCTTTCACTTTAAATGATTAATATCTTATTCATGATTGATTTATGATTACAATGTAATTAAGGCAATCAAAGGCATCAACATACAGATAACAAGACCATTCTCAAAGATTAACATGCTTATTTCCCTGGAAAACCCTAAATTTACAATTTAAGCATAACTTTCCCCATATTGATGATTTATCCACCGAAATTATTATATGTTCCTCAAATAATAGTATCATTAACATACCCAAATTTAAATTTCTAACTCCCACGTCTTATACATGCGATAATATACTTGTATCAAAAGTTACTATTCATAAGTCTTCCAAAACCCTAATTTCACAGCTAAGCCATAACTTCTCCCATAAGGCTCGTATAATTACCAAAATAAAATATAAATCCTTAAAATACCTATATTAACAACATATCCTATATTTGTGGCCTAACTCTAACATTTTATACATGTGATAATAATATTACTGTTTTAAGGCTACTATTCCCAAATTTGGCTATTTTCTCATCTAAAATATTTATGACCTTCATAATCACTCCCAAACACTTTGTGTGATATTATTAGCATATTTTAATCCATATAATACATTAAAATACGAAAATTCCCATATTAGTCCATATTGAAAAAAAATGCCCTTAAAAGTAGTTGATAACCCTTACTTTACAAAAATCTCATATCCTCAATATCATTATTTCCAAATCCTCCTTTTATCAACTTACATATTAAATATAATTATTTTCCACTCATAATAACTTAATAGGCCCATACTACTCTCCCATAATGTATACTCATTCATAAAAATACATCCTAGCGTAATAGCGTCGTATCAACATATCTTTCGTTATTCTCACTTCCTTCCTATCATAAAATTCATATCAATATATTATATCATCAACAACATGAATTTTAGTAGTATAATAACAATAACATAATGACACACATAATCATACAAAAATTTAACTCAAAACCCGAAACATCGACTAATATCCTTACTAATAAGGCTCTGGTCTCTAAGCATGCTTATCCTAATCCGCTTCTTCTAAAACTTCTAGAATATCACCTAATAATAATTAAAAAAACATAATTAGCGAAGGTTTAAGGTAATGTAAGAGAAAATAATGGAAAAAAAACAAACCAGGTTCGAAGAAATGTCGTCAGACAAGAAGGCTAGCAACAACACAACCTATTGTTGCTAGGGAATGGGCAATGGTAACGAGGGCCGAAAGGGGGATAGGGAAAGATGAGGGCTAATTGAAGGGATGTAGGATTTCGTAATTTTTACCAAATATAGGGGTGATTTGGTAGTTTTTGCTAAAGGGTAGGGGTGTTTTTGTGAGTTTGCTTATAGGTTAGGGGGTGTTCTTCGGTAGATTTTGTTGCAACTTGGGGGTAGGAATGGGTGGTTTTACTACAACTAGGGTTTTTTTTAGTAATTTTTGCTACAGCTAAGGGTGAGGGAATGGAAGATTTTCTGGTGGTGGTGGAGGTGGTAAGGCAATGGTTGCCAAAGGTGAATTTTTTTAGGCGGTTTTGGCGACGGGAGGGAAGATAAGGAGTGTATTTGGGGTTATTTTTTGACAGAAAATTAGAGGAATAATGAGGTATTTTTCAGAGCATTAAATGAGGTATACGTACATATATTTATATACACGCACAGAGAGAGAGGAGGGAATTTAGGATCAGACAAAATTTTCAAACCCCAACCCACAACCATAGGACCTGGGAATTGATGGGTTAGGGGTTTGTTTGGTAGAGGGGAAGAAAAGATTTAGGCTAGGGAAAATATTAATAACCCAAAATAAAAATTAGGATTAAGCTCAGATTTAGAATTAAGGAATTAGCATAAGATAGAAAAAAAATAAATACCTGAATTTAGAATTAGGTTTTGATATTAATTACTCGAGATTATGTTTAGCTAATAATTTGGGGTATTACATTGTCACCCGCAAATCCACCTCGGGATATTCTTCTCTGTAATGCTTGAAATGGTAATGTATTTCCTTAAAATGTACCTTGGAATGACCTCCTGATTAAGGTGTTGACCCCATATTCCTACCATACCTAGGAGGTGTGTTGCCTCTAGAATAAGCATTCTTCCTAACATTGAGATACTGGAGACTCTCAAACTTTTTCTCTCCCCTGAATTGGGCATGTCTAGCTTGAATGATATGAGAAGCCCCCAAGGTCTACTCATACATCTCAAAAATATTTGGTAGGAAACTTCAATAAACAACTTCTGATACTTGATCCATAGGCCAATATTAAAATGATGGACCTACAATTCCTCATTGGTCTCCATCACTAAAATGAATTGGACCAAGTCCATGAATTCATCCACCGATAAACTCCCCTTCCATAGCACCATGAACTCACTATAAGTCTTCATATGAAGATGAATGTGGCATTGTAACACTCCCAAAATTTACTTCTAAAAATTTTATTTTATTCAAAAATTAGCGGAAGGAAAAACTGTAATTTTAGGGATGTTACCGCCACACTTAGTACAAGACCGGTTTTCTTCTACCATTTTAATACCAAGTGCTAAGGCTAAAAATAACATAACACAATTTACACAAATTCAAATTTTCATTTAAATTAGAGCAGCGCATTAAATTTGTTACAAGAGGTGAAACCCACTATTAGTGGTTATAAGAGTAAAATCATTTAAACAAGGAAATAGAAGGTTAAAAGAGAAATCCTGAAATCATCAAGGATAATCCTTACGCTCTTACCCGATAATAGCTTAAATAGCACATGCAACTAACCTGCAAGGGATACTAGCCATTGAATAGGTAGGGGCCTACAAATGGAACCCTTCAGTGCTATAGTACTAAGTAACCCTTTATACCAAACTGAAAGGGCAGAGCCCATATACAACACATCATACTTAAATAAAAGGAAAGACAATATCATACGCAAGCATATAAATAACCATAACGGCATAAGAGCAATTGCACACATCAACCAATAATAATACTAAGTCCATTTGATTAATACCTCTAGCACTTACCAAGAGCGATAGACACCAAGGCCATACTTATATCATATGAATAGATCATAAGGATGAAAGTAACCCTTTTGGTCTTAAGCCATTAATTAAATATTATTCAACATCAACTCTCGAATTATATTCATGTGAGTGCAGGAAATCCCACTATTATAACCAATGGAACGGAAATACACTTCAGGGTAGAACACACTTAGCCACTATTATTCATTGGTGCACCGGTCTCTAGGGAAGAAGGCTCCTAGCCACTATTATTACTGGTGGATTGGTATAGCCCTGACTCATATGGTGTTCCATTATAAGTAATTAGTATCTTCCTATAATTCATTATCATCCAAGGTTTGGTTTATTGAGCTCGAGATCCCCCACTATTATAGCCAATGAACTAGAATACACTCGAGAGCAACATGCATCTGGCCACTATTATAACTAGGGGACCGATGCACATATACATCATCCAGGGCAAAATGCTTCTGGCTACTATTATAACCGGTGGACTAGTAGACATGATATAATACATCTAGACCCGGCTTAATAATCTTTTACTTTATATGATTAGTGATCTCCATTTAATTAGCACAAAAATTTCATTTATTTAACTTAAGGGGGAGATCAAAAATCCGAAGACACAAAAGTATACTGACTATACTAGCACATACAAGAAATATAAGACCTTCCATCCACCAATCTAGGGACGTAAAAGTACCTTGGTCACACTAGTGTACGAAGACATAGTACCCTATTAATAGGGGCACCTAATCCATAAGTATGCATGCTCCTTAGATAGGTCTGTAGAGCTAGATAGAGTAAGATGTAGGGCTTGGCTTGGCACTAACACATAATAGTAAATACTAGAACAATCATGGGCTAAACCACATCTTTAGGGTAGCGACCCCTAATAAGCCACCATTCCTAATTTCAATGTCTTCCACTTTAATTATTAGTGTCTTAATTAAGGTGACCATAAGAAACACAACAACCACACACTTAATCATTTTCATTCGTTTATGTTATTATTAAGAAATCCTTATTCATATGGTTATCCATATTAGCTTAAATAAACCACTAAGGCCATCCTTTTATCATCTATTTCCATTTTAGAATTCGTTTCCATTTATTCATATGCCATAAAAGATTATCATATTATAATCATAATATGGTCATACAATCCAATAGTCTACATCGAAGGATCATGGAACATTTAAACCCTAACATGTAATTCTATCACACCCAACACACACTTCCAAGTATAATTAACAACTAAGGCACCTCTTGCATGATTACGAGATAAACGTCATATTATACCCTTAATTATCCATTCAATCCCATTGTCATCCCATGCACTTGTGATATTTACCGATTTACCAAAATACCCTTATCTTATTGTTTAATATTACTTAGGTCTTATTATGGAGGCTTTATTCAATCCATTGACATGTTATTTGAAATTTACCGATTTATAACTTCATACTTACAAATTTACTGAAATAGTCTTGTTATTTGTAAAGTGACCAATTTACCCTTCCAAATGGTTAAATTACTAATTTGCTCTTTATACTTGTTAAAATTACCAAATTGCCTTCACGTTTATTAAATTACCAAATTGCCCTTCATACTTGTTACATTTATCAAATTGCCCTTTTGGTTAGTTAAATTACCAAATTGCCCTTCATACTTATTAAAATTACCAATTTGCTCTTTTAGTTAGTTAAATTACCAAATTACCCTTCATATTTATTAAAATTACCATGTTGCCCCTTATTGTGCCAAATTACCGAAATAGCCTTCTTCTTTATTAAATTACCATTTTACCCCTTTTACTCATAAAATTACCAAGTTGCCCTTCCTTTATGCCAAATTACTAAAATACCCTTCTTACTTATTAATTTACCATTTTACCCCTTTTATTAAATTACCAAGTTACCCTTCTTTTATGTTAAATTACCAAAATACCCTTCTTACTTATTATTTTACCATTTACCTCTTGTGTTTATAAAATTACCAAGTCACCCCTTTTATGTCAAAATTACCAAATTACCCTTCTCATTTAATTAATTTACCAACATAACTTTTTACTCACAAAATGACCAAGATATCCCCTATTCCAAGTAAATTTACTAAAATGCCCTCCTCACTTATTAAATTATCATATTATCCTTTTTATTCTTATAAATTACCAATTTACCCTTATTTTGCCAAATTTACTAAAATACTCTTACCACATAAAACATTAATATCCATGGCCACCAACTATTCTTTTATTATTAATACTCATTATCACCTACCACACATATTTATTTAGGTCATACCTTTTGTATAAGAAAATTTACTAAAATACCCCTAGGGCTCATATTAACATTATCTAAGCAATGAATGGCCACATTAACTTATCATGTCATATACATGCATTTCACATTTTCATTAACAATAAGGCTCATTCCTTAATTATCATTTCTACACATAACATATAAATTAACAAGCTTTTCATTTCAATAACCAACATATGCCACAAATCATATTATAGTTAACAACATACAACATGCACATAAAAATATTAAAAACCCTAATGTGCTAGCATACGTATATCCGTACATTTTAGTGGGGTGTAATAGTTACCTTATATTCAGCAATAATTAAACCTTACCTGTACACAGTTAAAGGTTTAAGCTTTGATTAATAAAAATTAATACCTAAAAATAATATCAAAAAAGCATATTAGAAGTAGTAAATCAAAAGAATAATTTTTTATCAAAAGCTTAATTAATACATACTAATACTAACTATTGTTATACCTCAAAATTTACAAAATTGCCGAGCCTAGTGATGGTGGCGCAAAGCTAAAGCTGGCAAAAGTTGACCCAACCCGCCCAATCCGACCTGACCCGAGCTAAACACAACCCGTTAGGACACAAAAAATTTAGCAACTCGATCCGACCCACTTCGATCGGACCCGGAGCCGACCTGACCTGACATTCACCCAATTTGACCCGACATTAACCCGATCAGACATCAAAATATATTGTAATAATAATAATAATAATAAATTACAAATATTTTATTATTCATTTAAAGCTTTTAAAAATATATTATTTTATAAATTGTACTTATCTTTCATAATTTTACTCTAAACATTCTTATTTATTAATGATATCTTAATAAGATACATTATATATTCTTGTTATGCTCACCTTTATTTTACAAAATTATCTTTTTTAAGTAATCAAATATTTTAAATAATCAATTCAATATAATATATGATAAACATCTAATATTTTTACGTGTAAAATTTAAAAATATTTAAAGCAATCAAATATAATACTCTTAAAACTTTTAAATATCTTTATTATTTAGCTTTGTCTACATAAAACACATATAATATTCTTATTTCATTTATCTTTACTAGTAATCTTATGATTGTGTCTAATATTTACAATGTAATAAATGATAATTACACATTGTATATTCTTGTTATGGTCACCTTTATTTTATAAAATTATCTTTTTTAGGTAATCAAATATTTTAAGCAATCAAATAAATATAATATATGATAAACATCTAATATTTTTACTTATAAAATTTATAAATATTTAAAGCAATCAAATATAATACTTTAAAAACTTTTAAATATCTTTATTATTTACCTTTGTATAAATAAAATACATATAATATTCTTATTTCATTTATCTTTTCTAGTAATCTTATTATTGTATCTAATATTTACAATGTAACAGATGATAATTATACATTGTATATTTTTGTTATGCTCACCTTTATTTTATACAATTATCTTTTTTAAGTAATCAAATATTTTAAGTACTCAATTAAATATAATATATAATAAACATCTAATATTTTTACTTATAAAATTTATAAATGTTTAAAGCAATCAAATATAATACTATTAAAACTTATAAATATCTTTATTATTTACCTTTGTACAAATAAAACACATATAATATTCTTAGTTCATTTATCTTTACTAGTAATCTTATGATTGTATCTAATATATACAATGTAACAATTGATAATTATACATTGTATATTCTTGTTATGTTCACCTTTATTTTATAAAATTATCTTTTTTAAGTAATCAAATATTTTAAGTAATCAATTAAATATAATATATGATAAACCTCTACTATTTTTACTTGTAAAAATTATAAATATTTTAAGCAATCAAATATAATACTGTTAAAACTTATAAATATTTTTATTATTTACCTTTGTAAAAATAAAATACATATAATATTCTTATTTCATTTATCTTTACTAGTAATCTTATGATTGTCTTTAATATTTACAATGTAATAAATGATAAATGACTCGAAATGACCTGAACCCGAAATGACCCTACCCGACCCACAACTGACCCGATAAATTGAATGACCCGAAATGACCTTTCCCGACCCGCACCAAACCCACCCGACCCGATTGCCACCCCCAGTACGCACAGCGGCAACTGCATCAGCGGTAGAGGAAGTGGGGTTTGGAAAGGTGGCCTTTTAGAGTTAGAAGAGAGAGAGGGCGATGGTGGTTATGGTGGTGGTGGATTCTCTAGGTTGAGAGGGTTGGAGTAGTGGTGGTGGTGCAGCGAATGTGGCAGTGATTGTGGTGGCCGAAGGTGGTGGAGAAGGAGGGAGGATGAAGGAGAGTGAGAAAGGGAGAAAGGAAGGTAGGTGGAGGTAGGGGAGGCTTTGTTGAGTGGATTGGGTGACAAGAGAGGTGGTGATTGCGGCGGAGAAGGGGGCACAAGGCGGGGTAGCGATGGGTGCAAAGTGGTAGGTCGAGAAGCCAACTATTACACGATTGGGGTGGCTCATGTATGTGGAACTAGGAGTGATGAGTGGTATGGTTTGGTCGAGGGTAATGCTAGGAAGAGTTTGAGTGGTGTTTCGGGTGGTGATGTTGTGCAATGAAATCGTGGTGATGTCTGAAGCGCAAGGATGCTAGATTTTTCTAGGTAGAGTAAAGAACCAAATGGGATTAGTAGGGGTATTTGTAGGCCATTGGAGGGAGGATAAGAAAAATGAGGAAGCGAACAAGGGGGGGGAGGCAGGGATAGTTCAATTAAGGGGGGAAAAAGGGAAAGGAAAAGGGGCATGCGGGAAGGAGATACAGGACCGGTTGGGGCTAGAAAGGGAAAGGGAAAGGATGGGGGAGAGAAGGGAGATGCAGGCCAGCAGTACGGTGACTAGACAAGCCAGGTGGCAAAAGTTGCAGGCTCGACCTGCAATGCGTGAGAGAGAGAGGGCGAACCGTTAGCAAGGGTGAGAAAAAAAAAAGGAGGAATGGTGGGTTAGGCTATGCAGGGGAGAGAAGAGAGGGAGGGGAAGTTGCGCTGCGAGGGGGCAAGCCCAATCTAGGGAAGAAGAGGGAAAAAGAAAAGGAGGATGGGAAAAAAAAGGAAAAAGGAAAGAAAAGGGGGAAAGGAAAAAAAAGGAAGAAGAAAAAATATATTGGTTGGGATATTTAGAATATTTTAATATTTTTGAATATTTAAAAACAATAAAAATTAGTAAAATAATAATTAAATTTTTATATTAATTTAGGATATTTTGGGTAATTTTTCCTAAATTCTATTTTTAACTAGCAAAATACTCTAATCTTCCTCGATTAAATTCTTTATTATTTTCCTCCTTTTTTGTCATAATTTCTCCCTTTTTATATTTAATTAATATCCCTAAAAAATTTCTATTTTATTCTAATTTTCTAAATTAGAATATTTTGGGCGTTTCAAATATGAGCCCAAAATATTGTATTCTAGAGGAGGCCATGATCCAAGCAGCATAACTGATTAATAACTGACCCCCTAGACAGGAGCGTTGGTCGTTGGAGCAAGGAAACCATAATGTTTACTCTCTGTCTTCATTCTCCCGCCAATATCACCTCACCGTCCATCAGACCCTCAAACCCATACCGTCCGAGACACACATCAATCGAACCCCTATCCATCAAACCCCATAATTCCGAACACCTCCTCGGCCGTCTGATACATCAAACAAATGAGGGAAACCTCCGTCAAGCAGTCTCCATCCTTGATCTCATGTCCCGTCATGGACTCATCCCTGACCTCGTCACTTCCTCTCTATTACTCAAATCGTGCATCCGCTCACGAAACTTTCATCTAGGGAAGATTATCCATGCTAGATTGACCCAGTTTCCAGTCGAGCTTGACTCGGTAGTTTCAAATTCTTTGATTACTCTGTACTCCAAATGTGGAGATTGGGCAACGGCGCATGAAATTTTCGAAGAAATGGAGGGGAAAAGAGATGTTGTGTCTTGGAGTGCAATGATTTCTTGTTTTTCCAACAATGGGATGGAAACGAGAGCCATTGAGACGTTTGTCGAGATGCTGATTGGTGGTTTTTCCCCGAATGAGTTTTGTTATGCGGCTGTAATTCGAGCATGTTCCTGTGCTGAATGGTCATGGATCGGAGAAATTATTTATGGGCTCGCGATTAAAAGTGGAAATTTTAGTGACCCTTGTGTGGGTTGTGCGTTGATTGATATGTTTATGAAGGGTTTTAATGACCTGAGTAGTGCATGGAAGGTATTCGATACAACGCCTGAGCCAAATGTTGTTGTTTGGAGTCTGATGATTTCACGAGTTGCACAAATGGGTTATGAAGAAGATGCAATTAGACTGTTTTTAGATATGGAACTCAGTGGATATGTGCCTGATCGTTTCACGATGACCAGTGTGATTTCAGCCTGTTCAGATATAGGATCGTTGTCTTTTGGGAAACAATTACATTCTAGAGTCATACGATCCGGATTGATCACTGATGCTTGTGTTGGATGTAGTCTGGTGGACATGTATGCGAAGTGCGGTGGTGCTCATCGTGATTGCCTTACTGATTCAAGGAAAGTGTTTAATCAGATAACCGATCATAATGTCATGGCTTGGACTGCAATCATTGCTGCGTATGCCCAAACTGGAGGCCACGATAAGGAAGCTCTTGAACTTTTCTGTACGATGGTTGAGGGTCCAGTCGTACCAAATCATTTCACAATTGCTAGCGTTCTCAAAACTTGTACTAACCTTTCTTATCCAGGTTTTGGTGAACAAGTTTATTGCTATGCAGTGAAGCTTGGCCTAGCATTGGATAATTTTGTGGGCAATTCTCTTATTAGCATGTATTCGGAGTCCGGTCTGATGGACAAGGCTCGCAAAGCTTTTGATATCCTATTTGAGAAGAATCTTGTTACAAATAACACAATTGTTGGAGGCTTTGCTAATAATTTTAATTCTGAGGAGCCATTTGAACTGTTCCATCATGTGGAGAATACAACAGGGACGGGAGCCAATGCTTACACATATGTAAGTCTATTGAGTGGTGCAGCTAGCCTTGGTACTGGAGGGAAGGGGGAGCAAATCCATGGACGGATCATAAAGGCTGGATCAGAGTCGAACCAGCGTGTTTGCAATGCATTGATTTCAATGTATTCTAGATCTGGCAACATAGAAGCTGCTTACAGAGTGTTCGGTGGTATGGAAGACCGAAATGTTGTGTCGTGGACTTCAATGATCACAGGCTTAGCAAGACATGGGTTTTCTGTGAGGGCCTTGGAAGTGTTTAACAAGATGATGGATATGGGAATAAAGCCAAATGAGATCACTTATGTCGCTGTCCTATCAGCTTGTAGTCATGTAGGCATGGTATCTGAAGGATGGAAACATTTCGATTCTATGCACAAGGTACACGGACTAGTGCCAAAGATGGAACACTATGCCTGCATGGTTGATCTACTCGGTCGATCAGGCCTTCTCGATCAAGCCTTGGAACTGATAAATTCAATGCCGATTGAGGCAAGTGCTCTTGTTTGGAGAACGTTGCTTGGAGCCTGTCAAGTCCATGGCAACATGGAGCTTGGGGAATACGCTGCAAAAAGGGTTCTCGAGCTAGACTCTAATGATCCAGCTGCCCACACCTTACTCTCCAACTTGTATGCTTCTAAAGGCAAGTGGGATGAGGTAGCAAAGATCAGAAAGAACTTGAAGGATAAGAATCTGAGTAAGGAAGCTGGATGCAGCTGGGTTGAAATCGACAACAAAGTACACAGATTTTACGTTGGAGACACTAAACACTCACAAGCAGAAGAGATCCACGTAGAGTTAAATCAACTGATTAGTAGAATCAAGGAGATGGGTTATGTTCCTAAAACAGAGCTTGTTCTTCATGACATGGCGGAAGA
This sequence comes from Tamarix chinensis, assembly GCA_030549775.1. Taxonomy (NCBI): domain Eukaryota; kingdom Viridiplantae; phylum Streptophyta; class Magnoliopsida; order Caryophyllales; family Tamaricaceae; genus Tamarix; species Tamarix chinensis. The sequence continues at coordinate 62,380,114 of CM060178.1, read as the reverse complement.
ACATAAGGAGCGCTATTTGCTGCAGCACAGCGAGAAAATTGCTGTGGCATATGGCCTTATAAGCACCCCGATGGTGAAACCTGTTAGGATTTTTAAGAACTTACGTGTCTGTAGTGATTGTCACACTGCAATGAAGTACATTTCTAAGGCAACAGGAAGATTGATTATTGTAAGAGATTGGAATAGGTTTCATCATTTTAGAGACGGGTCTTGCTCCTGCAACGATTACTGGTGACTGATGACTTTCACTGTATCACATTTACCGGCCTCAGGCTATTTATATATGATGTGTTGTAATTTTGAGAGCATTGGCTACTTGTGAATGGAGTTGGAGTTGAATATAGCCGGACCGGACCCTGCCAAAGGTGAGATATGTAATGGGTCGTTTTGTTGTAATTTGCAAGCTCTTCTCGGGAAAGACTGCGTTTACATTCTCTCTGATTTTGGTGATGTTTGAAGATCGTTGAGTGAATGTCTCCAAGTTCCGGGTCTAGGACCTGGACTCCACGCATAAGTGGAAAAATTATCAGACACATCGTACATTGGCTCATCCTTAACGCGACTGTATTTGCTGATTTACACTGAATTGGTATAATCTGTGAGGTTGGATTATATTTTCGGTTCTGAATTATTTATTTTTAATCCAAATTTTAGCCTTAACATTTCTTTTTATTTTTAGAATATTAGAAATTTTGCTGGATTGAAATTAATGGGATATTATTTTGGATTAAATGTAATAGCTCAGGTCGGATTATTGTTATCTAGTTGGATTCCACTATTTCAGCCCATTGGACCATATCATGTCATTTCAATTAGCTATAATATTCATCTGCGTAAATATCTCTATAGCCCATTTGTAGTTTAATGGATAGGTTTGATTTGTATTAATTAAGTTGGTTTGTTTTAAAATGGGCCCATATTTTACTTGCACTTGTAAGTAGGGCTGTGCAAAAAATTCGGGATCCGAAAATCCGATCCGATATTTAAAAATTCGATCCGACATTTCGGATATCCGAACCGGTTTTATTCTAAAAGGATATCCGACATTTGGATATCCGATTTTTTTTTGGATTATCCGATCCGAAAAAATATCCGATATTTTGTTGATTATTTCAATAATACACCATATTATTGTGTTTTTATAGTTTTAAGTTTTAAAATTTTATTTATTTTTATATTTTAAATATTTATAATAATATTTTAATACTTCTTTTAGATAAAATAAGATATTTATATGAATATAGATATGAATAAATTGATATATGATCCTTATTTTTAAAAATATTATAGTAAAAGTTATTAAAATTGATAAAATAGTATTTTCATACGGATATTGGATATATCCGAATCCGGTCTATATCCGGTCTATATTTTTCGGATATCCGCATTCCGAATATCCGGTCTAAAAAAATACGGAGCGGATATCCGAAAAAATATCTGAATGGATACGGATATCCGGTTTTGCACACTCCTACTTGTAAGGCATCAGTTAGTGAATTAGGTGCCCCTTTTGTGAACATTGGCAGCCTATGGTTGGTTGGAGAATGAGGCAGGTCTTGTTTAGCTTTCTTGTTCTTAGCAAAGTTTTAGAACATTATTATTATTATTATTATTAGGAATTCTTTCCTTATAATTACCATTACTTGTAATAATTATGATTCATATATTATTTTTAATAACAATTTATTTATCATTAAAATTAATATTATATTATTAAATTATTATTTATTTAACCTAATTAATAGTATTTATTATTATTATTATTATTATTATTATTATTATTATTATTATTATTATTATTATTATGAATTATAGTTTATATATTCTCCATTGAATAATTATGTATAATTATGACAAATTCATGTTATTTATTTATTTATCTTTAAAATTAATTTTATTATTATTAAATAACTATTTTGAATTATAATGAATATCCTTTGTAAAGATTATTTAATGATAGTTATGATAAATAGCGGTTGATGTTGATGGGTGATTGATAAAGGTATAAGGATAATAGTATATAATAGTTTAAATATTTAATAAAAAATAGTGAACCAATATATGAAGTAATATTATCCTAGATCTATATGAATTAATAATAATATAAATGAGTGTAGAGTTTGGATGACACTTTTGGAACATCCAAAATCCCCCTCTCCTAGGTTTTTACATTCCCTAGATACGCCTATATATACCCCACCGAAAGAAAATGATATTGATGGAAGAAAATTTTACTTAAGTGGATTGAACTGAATAAAAATTTTACTTGAGTGAATGTTTACCTTACTAAAAACTAAATGTATTTAATATATATATATATATATACACACACACACTCTTCTTTCTAGATTTTATAATATTTATAATTTTCCTTATATATTAAACAATGTGTATAAATAGCTATTAGATAAATGCATATCTAGAATTTAATGAACTACTACTACTTATAGTGGTTCAAGAGTTCAAAAAACCATAGAGAATTATATATATCTCATCACATTTTTAGAGCGAAGAATATAAAAAAAATAATAATTATTAAGTCTTTTGCCTAAGAGTCTTCTCGCATTTATATCTTCAACCTAAAAACATAAAATATTTTTTTTTAATAAAAATATCATAAATTGCATACTTCATTTAATCTATCTTTATTTGTTTTTTTTATCTTGAAAGTGTGCTCTATGGTTGTTAAATATATTTTGGATCCTCCATATCATAAACCAGAAAAACAATAGAGATTTTTTTTCAAAGTCATTTTTTTCTAGGTTTTAAAGTCTTGGAAAATAATTAAAAATAATATATATATATATATAGAGAGAGAGAGAGAGAAAGAGAGAGAGAGATTTGAAAATGGATATAAAATAATAATCGTAGATATGAAAATGGATAAAAAAATAAAAGCATCTAAAAAAGATATGGACGAACCCTAGCATATCAATAGAAAAGCAAACCATATCTGAGAAAATCAATACTTTCTAAGCTAAATCATAATAAATCAAAGAAAAAACGAGTACAAACTTGGTAGAAATCAATCGCTATTTTTTGCATAAGGTTCAAGAAGACTAAAACTTAATTTTTTCCCTCTATTTGTATGCTAACCCATCTCCCCCCCTTTATTTTTTCTTTTGTTATATTTCCTTAAGATGTGGTTATATACATAGAGGATGTGTGTTGCTTAGTGTGAAGGTGGAGAAGAATAAGTAAATGAAGGGTGCATTTTGTGTTGGTAAGTTTTAACATTTATTATGCCTTTTAAGTGTTGTTCCCTTTTAATTTATTTTTTTCTTTTAGTACATGTGACATATTTTTTTGAACTCATAATGCGGATTTTCTTTTATCATTTGGTGAACATTGTCACGTAGAGATAGGTTTGAATCTCACTAAAAGGTTTCGAATTGGGGTAGAGCCTTCTGAGAGGCTTGATATGGCTAAGTATGTATATTAAAAGAGTCTAATGCACTCTAGGATGTTCTAGTAGGCCCCAAAAGGTTCTAGAAAGTCCTAAAGAAGTATGGAAGAATATAGAATATTATAAAATATATGGGAAGAAAGGAGAGTGTTTTAGAGTGTTCTTGTACATAGAGAAAGGTAAGGGAATATGATGGATTATTTTAAACTCAAAAGTTGTAAACGATGTAATTAATGAATGATCTAGAATCTTTCATTTGAGGAGGTGGAGTAGAGGCCTCAACTATAAAGGAAGGATACCTCATTTTCTCCAACCCATTTAAGAGCTCCCACCTCTCTTTCTGCCATGTATTTTAGTACTCTAATAATACAAAGCTTCCTTCACTAACTCTCTATTGTATTTTTTTTATTATATTAAATCTCTTAGTTTATCCTTGTTAGAGTTAGACTTTCTTAACTTAGCCTCACAAAAGTTTTGTGACTAAACTAAATGCCGCACGAGGCTCAGTGGAAAGATTCAAATTGTGACAACATGCTTGCAAAAGCATGTTAGGTTATAAGCCTATGAATAGTAGATTTTTTAAAAACTTGATTAATTACTTAGTTAGTTTAGTAGTTATAAATCAAAATAAGAATCTAGTTATATATATACATTTATGCATTAATATGTGAATCTACATATAAAATATTTCACCTATTGTAGGTGCTAGACTTGTGATGATCACATAAAAAACAAAAAGGACTATAAGCATTATAGCTGTATAAAATCATCTGAAGAAATATATTATTTGAGTAAAAATTCCTTAAGCCAAATAAGAATGATGCAACTAGAAGTAAAAGAGAACCTAAATATAATCATTTAGATATGTCATAATATTTTTAAAGGGGGATAAAGAAGAAGATAATAAATGGTTGGAGGAAGAAGATGAGGGAAATAGATAAGGATCGATGGGTCTCTTATAGACCCATCAAGGGAAAAAAATGGGAAAGAGATATATGTTTTGCCTAATAATATATTTTTCTATATCTAATTTAAATTTTTTATACTAATATTTTTGCATGATCTTTTTATGCTAACATGACCAATTTTCGTATAATATACCCTATGGAAACAATTGAGAATAGAGTGTTCAGTATCCTTCACCTATTGGGTCAAAGATATCTAGAATTAAAATTTATTGCACTAGCACATATGAAGGTTAGAGGCCGTCATCATACTATTGGAATAATTAATAATGTAGAATAAGAAGAAAAAGTAAATGAACAATATTTTTTCATCACCATCTATATGAAAGTATGATAGCTATATATTTATTAGAAGAAGATCCCAAAAAGTTTTGGAATTATTTAGTAGAGATATATGGACACCAAAATATGGTCACGTTCCCAAAAATCTTAATATGACTAGATTCATTTAAGAGTTTAGTATTATAAGAGTTTAAGTACCTATAACAAGACTATAAGTTGAATAATGCCCCAACTAAAAATGTGTGGGCAAGCAATCACCAGTGAACAAATGCTAAAAAAGACAATGTCCACTTTTTATGCATCAAATATATTATTACAAAAGTAATATAAACTAATAAATTTTAATAAATATTCAAAACTAATACATGTTTTTCCTAGGGTTGAACAAACACAATAGGTTCTTGATGAAAAATCATAACTTAAAACCTAGTGGTTACACAAAATTACCTAAAGATAATAGTATAGAAAATGGTGAAAATAGGAATTACAACAAGTGAGGTCATGGTAACTATCATGGTCAAGGTTGTGGTAGGATTTGCTTAATTACCATAATCATTGAGGTATGTGTTTCAAATAAAATACAAATTTGAAACAAGAAATATCAAGGGGTGGAAGAAATTCCCAACAAAGACAAAAAAAAACTATGTTATAAATGTGGCATGACTAGGTATTGGACTTATAGTTGTAGAACTATCAAACACTTGATAGAATTATACCTAAGTTCCATTAAGGACAAAGGGAATAATGTTAAAGTAAATTTCACTAATAATTCTACCATTTCTATGCCCACTTTAGAAATTACTGATTACTTCATAGATAACAACAAGAACATTGATGAATTTCCAATAATGTGGAATTCTACCAATTAAGAGACTATTATCTCTGCTATATTTTTGTTTCTCTTTGAATATATTGTATTGTGGTCTCCATTAGTATGTTATAACATGTCTTCTATTAGCATGCCATTTTTATGATTTCGAAAATCCTTGTTTATGTTATCTTGTAATTTCTATTATTAATAAATATGAAGTTTGTTTTAATAATACCTTAATAATTGGAGATATGGACACCATTCTAAGAAATAAAGAATATTTTTCTCTGCTTTAATATATTGAAGATAATGTAAACACCATATCTAGTGTTGCCAAATTCATAGAACAATTCAAAAAAGCATGTGTGTTGCTTCCTAAAGGAACAAAATTAGTAATAAACTCATTGTATTCGAGTAAATCTCAAAAAAATTTACTAATTTTGAAAGACATATGTCAAAATGGTTACCATAGAGAAACCATGAATGAAAAAGGAAAAGAGTATTTGTGTATTATGATGCATGAATCTTGTAACAAAAGTACTCTTGTGAAAATTTCACCATAGTCCTCAATATTATATTATAACGATATAAGTCTAAATTAAATAAAGGTGGTCTCTAACTAAAAACTAAAAGACAAGTAAACATTCACTTTATAACATGAATGTTTGGGCCACCTAGGCATAGGAGTAATGTACAAAATTATTGAAAATTCAATCCGTCACTCATTAAGTAACATTAGCATTTTAAAGTATTATGAGTTATCATGTGTTTCTCGTTCTCTTGGTAAGTTGATTATAAATACCTCCATGAAAAAGATTGTCATTGAGTCTCTAGAGTTTTTTGGAAGAATACAAAGAGACATTTGTGGATTGATTGTCCCTCTATGCGGGTATTTTTGATATTTTATGGTGTTAATCAATGCATCATGACATTGGTCACATGTGAGTCTATTGTTTAGTATAAATATGACATTCGTTATACTCCTAGATCAAATCTTTTTATTAAGAGCTATGTTAATAGGTTATATAATAAATACAGTGAGACTTGATAATGTTAGTGAACTCACATCTAGAGCATTTAATGATTAGTATATGTCAATTGGAATTGATGTGAAGTACCCATAGCTTATGCTTATGCACAAAATGGTCTTATTGAATCTTTCATTAAATAATTACTATTGATTTCTCGACCATTTCTAATGGGCTCCAAATTACCATCATTAACTTAGGGATATGCAATATTACATGCAGTAACCTTAATTCTATTAAGAGAAATTTCTTATCATATATACTACCCATTACAATTGGTATCTGGTAAAGAAAAAAAATGCACCACAGATAAGAATATTTGATTATGCTATGTATGTTCCTAATGCTCCACAGTAAAGAAAAAAATGGGTTCACAAAGAAGCCTATAAATGTTATATTGGATTTGAATCCCCATTAATTATTAAGTATCATGAACCAATTATTGGTGATGTGTTTACTTAATAATTTGTTGATTTTCACTTTAATGAAACAATATTTTCAGCCTTATGGGGAAATAAGAAAAAACTAGGACCATATACAAAGGAGATTACATAGAATATAACAAATTTATCTTATCTTGATCTATGATAAAAAAATTGTGTGAACAAGAAGTGCAAAAGAATATGCATTTACAAGGTGTGGCTAATAAATTGCCTAATTTATTCAGCAGCATTAAGAAAGGAACAAAGCCACATGTTCTAGCAATGAATGATTTTGGAAAAGTTGTAGTTCCAACTAAAATTTTAGATAGGACTCCTATAAATGAAACTATATTACGTTAAAATCATGGTAAACACTTAGTTTAAAAGACTTGAGACCAAGAAGGATGAAAAAGTATGACATTATGACAAATGTATTAGAAATTTTTCATTTCATCGAATAAAACGATAGTCATACCTCTAAAGTTGAGGACAACACCTCAAAAGAGGTTCATGATGATAGAAATACCAATAATTATGAGATATCAATAAATATTATTTTCATAAGACAAAATTTCGATAGAAATGACACCATAGTGGATGAAATATTTGCATATTCAATAACATGTGAAGTGATGTTAAATAGAAATGATTTTTTCTACAAGAATAAATGAATGTTGATAAAGACAAAATTGGATAAAGTGGTAAGTGGCGATCCAAGTATAACTAAAATCCCTAGACAAAAGTGATGTATTTGGATATGTGGTCCTTTCATAAAAAGAGACAAATCTAGTAAGCTATAAATGTATGTTTGTGTGAAAAAGAAAGGAAAAAAAACAAAATTGTAAGATATAAGATAAGACTTATAGCCCAAGATTTTTCCTGTATGCATAGAAATAATTATGTGGAGACATAATCCCTAGTTGTTAATCCAAAAATGTTGGCATTCATAACTATTTTATTTGACTTTCAAATACTAGATATGTGTCTTATGGATGTTGTGATCGCATTTATATATGTATCACTTGATAGAAACATCTATATAGAAGTTATTGAGGGACTTAAACTTTCTGATTCACATAAATTAAAGTCTCAAGAAATATGTTCCGTAAAATTAATAAAAAGCACCATGTCGATTAAAACAATTAGGATGTATGTGGTATAATTGATATGGATCAACTTGAAGGAATCTTGAATGATACAATAGTAGAAAATGATATCTTCCATTATTACTCAAATAATTAAATAGTTCTCATGTACAAGGGCTAGTTATGGGGTATATATAGGCTCATAACAAGTTGTTACAACTAATTTCTAACTAACTAATAACTAAATTAGTTGTTATTTAACTAATACTAATGTTGTCTAACAACTTATAGCTATTCGGTGGAATTAGTTTCAACCAAGTTGATTTAGTTGCAATGAATTCCACTAACTGACTTTGTTAGTTGTGTAACTAATAAGAATTAGTTGTAACCCTCTAAAAACCTATATGCTTAACCATGTTCAACATATGCCAATCTCACAAGACAAAAATAATGAAATGTACATGAAATAACAAAGCTAACATAACCCTCAATGACATTAAAAAAAAATGATAACTAGGTCTTGACATGTAGCTTTGTCTTCCAAGTCCATAATTGCTTATATTTTTCTTTCCATGCCTTTTACACTAATGTCTTAGATATCTTGACTCCTTAAATGTATTAGCATCTTGTACTTGTACTTGTAAATATGTTTCATACTTACAAGAACATCTAGAGTATTTTTTTTATAAATATATTTTTGTGTATTCCATTAATCTAAAAATTCAAGAGAATTATAATTATTTCTCAGATAAAGGATGAGAGAAATCTCAAATTCAAAACCTATTATATAGAAAAAAAACTCCTAGAATTACATATTTACATATGCCATCAATCGATTAAAAGACTTGCATTGCTGAAATCTGATCATCCTCCCAGCCAAGTCTGATATAATTTATTTTTGTATGGATTGTGGTTCCCAAGATTCATTTTTTAAGATTCTCACATTCCTCTCTTTCTATATGTGGTATATGGTGGTTGAAACCAAGGCCCGAATCTAACTTTAGGGTCTCGTCCTCTTATAGTTACCCACTTGACAATATCTTGCTAATGAGTAATATATTGTCGGCATCCTAGATTCTTTAATATAGGGAGCCATAAAGTCCTAGTTAGGTGCAGTCTAAGAAGAAATAAGAATAGCTATCTATTGCACTCTCACATAGCACACAAGTGGTGTCAACTTGCATGCCATAGGCTTGAAGATTATCTTTGGTTTGGAGACATCCAAAAATAATAAGCTATAAAATAAAAGAATGCCTTGTGAGGGAGTGTTTATTCTACACAAAGGAGTACCAAGGTACTCTGTCATTGTAATATCCCAAAATCCTAATTTCCGAAATTTTGGCCAAATAAGGAATTATTAGGAAAATTGATTATATAAATTTAATTATTAAAATTTAGAGAGTTAATTAAGGTATATTAAGAGGAAAATAATAAAGAATTTAATTGGAAGAAAATTTAAGTATTTTCCAAATTATTATGGAAGTTAAGGAAATTTACCTAAAATAGTCTAAAATAAGCAAAAAAAAAGGGAATTTATTTAATATTTTATAAACATTAATACTCCAAATAACCCAAAATACCCCAATCTCCCCCATAAGTTATTTTAAATATTTTCCATCCTATTTATTTCCTTATTTTTCATTTTCTTCCCTTTTCTTCTTCCTTTTCATTTTTTTTCTTTCTTTTCTCCCCCCCCCCCCCCCGGCTGGGCCAGCCCATCGGCCCAAACCTCCTCCCCTCCCCCGTCTCGCGCACAGGCCCCACGCCCGCCCCTTCCTTCTTTCCCTTCCCGCGGCCCAGTGCCGTGCGCTGGCCTTCGTAGTCCTATGCCCGAAACGACGCGTTTTAACCCCGAGGACGTCGAAACGCCGCGCCATAATTAATGACCTTATAGCCGTTGCCAAACGGGCAACGCGACGCGGCACTTTGTCCCCCGTAATGTCGAAACGCCGCGTTTGATGTGCGGATTAAATAAACCTCGCCGAACCGGCCGGTTCCCCTCCTCTTTTCTTTTCCTCTGGACCACCGGTCCACCCTGCCATCTTCGTCGTCTTCTACCTACCCCCCCGACCTGCAATCGACCTGCAAGTCGATTTCGCCGGCAGCCACCAACCCGATCGTCCTTCCCTGCCTCTCTCCCGTCGCTTTCTTTCTTTTTTCGGCCCGACCAAGTCCTTCTCTCCCTTTTTCCGCGTGCCCTTCTCCTTCCTTTCTTCTTCCCTGTCCCCGACCCAGCCTGCCATGGCAGACTTGCACCGCCTGCCATCGGCCGGCCACCTGCACCCCTGCCCCGCGTGTCACCTCCCTCCCTTCGTCGTTTCCTTCCCCTGGCCTATAAATACCCCCCAGTTGCAGCCCCGATCAGCCCCTTTCGTTTTTTTTTGCCCCGAAACCCTGCCTCTCCGCCGCCTCAAACAGACGGGCTTTTCGCCGTCACCGGAGACATCCGCCGCCACCTCTGGCCACCGTTACCATCCCTGCACCTCCCTCGACAAAACTGAGCCGCCACCACCCTCCGCCTTGCCCTGCACGTGCCTCCTTCGTCGTGCAAAGTTCCTATCCCGAAAACCACCCTTCCAGCCCGCCGCCGCCTTGCGCCGCCTTCTGCCGCCTCCTTCGCCGCTACCAGCCACCCTTCCACCCTCCAAAGTGACCAGCAGGTCCTCCCCTACCTGCCCATACCCTCCTTACCCCCTGCTCCCTCCTCCACCGGCCTCCACCATTTCCACCATCTTCCTCCTCCCTCGGCCACCGCGTCCGCCGCCGCGCGCCGCCGCCCAGCTCACGCCACCACCCTCATTCCACTCCCCTCTCCCTGCTGTATCCTCCCCCACACTTGGCTTCCTTTTTCCTCCTCCCATCTCACCGCCACCCCCATCTTTCCCCTCTTCTCCTCCTCCACCGCCGCCGCCGCCGCCGCCGGACCACCACCGACCCTAGGTGGTTCTCCACCCATCCAAACCCCAATACCCCTTTTATATACTTGCTAATATTTTCTACTAATATTAATACTAATATACTTATAATTATTACTATTATCCTTATTATTATTCTTTTATTATTATTATTACTTTTATTATTATTATCATTTCTAATATTGTGACTTATGATATTAAAGTTATCATTTTTACCATACAAACATCTCTTGGAACCCTAACTCCTATTATGCTCAACTTTGGTTTAATTTATAAGTGTTAATATTAACAACCCTACCATTATCATTACTATCCCTATTACCTTACTAATGTTATTATTATTATTAATATTTAACCCTACTAGGTTATTGTTATTGTTATTACTATTTCTAGGGCTAGTATAGTTACTAACTTACTATCACTATTATTATCATATTTATTAGCATTATTACTATTATCATTATCACCCTTAGGAATAATTTACTTGAAATATTGTGACCTTATAATATTATTATTTCAAACCCAACACCATTGTTAGAATCAATCTTAAAAATGCTAGAGTTCTATTACTTGAAGCATAAGTGTCACTATTAGTGGTCTTATTATAATTATTATTATTATCACTATGTTACTATGACTAAGTAAACACTAGTATTATAAGAATGGAACTAATGGGATAATAATATAAGTGTAACGATAGGTATTAGAAATAAACACATTTTTGACTACTAATATTTAGTATACTAATGCTAAGGTAAAAACCCTAGTTTTGTATAAAACCCTTTTTAGTAATAAAAACCCTAACTTTAAAACTAGCATGAGGATTTATAGTAACTAGTAGGGGAACTAATACTTAGCATTTTTCCTTTTTATAGGTAACCCCGACCAAAGCCCTAAGGAGTTAGAGGAGCGTGCTCCAAGCCCGGTGCCTACCTAGGTAAGGACGAAGCTAATGGCCTTGTGCTATGTGTGACATGGATGTGTTGATTATTGTGTATGCCATGCTATGCCATGTGTTATATGATTGTGTATAACTTGTCTTATGTGTAGCGCAGCTTGGAGATTGAGGTATGTGTTGATGTGTTTCCTATGACGCGAGCATGATATGTATATGTATGATGTTTATGATGTAATATGCTATGGCCCGCTAGGACGTGCATGTTAGGGTAAATGGTAATATGAGTTTGGGACCATTATGGAGGTCTTAATGTTGTATGGTGGGATTAGGGTTTGAATGGGGGCATCAATGTTCGCATGTCGGTACTAATGATTTCATAGTGTTATTAATGGCTTATGGCGGTATTCGGGTTCGTATGGTGGTATGGTGATTTTATGGAGGTATTAATGTTGGATGGGGGTATTTGTGAATTATGGGGGTATTAATGTGGTACGATGTTAATTGTGATTTTATGGAGGTATTAATGTTGTATGGTGGTAAAATTGTTCGTAGGGTGGTATTGTGATTTTATGGAGGTATTAATGTTGTATGGTGGTAATTGTGATTTTATGGAGGCATTAATGTTGTATGATGTTATTTGTAATTTTATGGAGGTATTAGTGTTGTATGGTGGTATTAGGGTTTGTATGGTGGTATTAGGGTTTATATGGTGGTATTAGGGTTCGCATGGTGGTATTAGGGTTGTACGGTGGTATTAATATCCATATGGCGGTTTTGACGATTGTATAGTGGTATTAATGACTTATGGTGGTATTAGGGTGTACATGTTGGTGTTATGGAATGTATGGGGGTACTAATATTCGTATGGCGGTATTAACAATTGTATAGTGGTATTAATGACTTATGGTGGTATTAGGGTTGCATGGGGGTATTATGGATTGTATGGTGGTATTAATGTTAGTATGGCGGTATTAGGGTTTTGCATTAGGAGTTAACGATCATATGGAATGAGGATTGGAGTAATTAACACTGGGGCATTGTGATTGAGAAGGGATGGAGTAACTAATTGTGACTGTTGAGGATGATTAAGGTTTGGGATGGCTAAGTACGGTGGTTATGGTATAATAGGGATGAGAGAGGTTAACCGCGGGTTGGTGTGGACCATTAGGGTTGGTTATGACTACTTAGAGTCGTTTGGCATTATCCTGTGTATCATCGATTAAAGGGTAGATATGAACACGGGCCTATATTGGTTGTGATGTGTAAAGCACAAAGAGAATGATTTATGTGTATCCTTGGTGGAAACCTTTTGAATAAGACACGTTAAAACATTAACTACTTACAGAGAAAGATGTTGAGCCGGACCCAGACCGGTCCACCGGCAAATAATAGTGGCAGGGTATGTTACCCTCGTGACCGGTCCACCGGCTATAATAGTGGCAGGGCATGGCCCTCGTGACCGTTCCACCGGCTATAATAGTGGGGGATTCCGTGCTCAACGAACTAATCAGAATAATGATAAGACATGGGAAAGATACGAATATTTACAGTGGAACACCTTGTGAGTCGGGGCCAGACCGGTCCACCGGCAAATAATAGTGGCAGGGTACGTTACCCTCGTGACCGGTCCACCGGCTATAATAGTGGCAGGGCATGGCCCTCGTAACCGTTCCACCGGCTATAATAGTGGGGTTCCCGCACTCACACGGACTATTAAAGAATATGTGTGGAATGAACGTATTATTATTAATGAGAAATAAGAATAAGCCACCGGAAAGTATTCGGACCTTATCTTGCTGGTTATCGCATGTTGTCTATATGATTGTGCTACGTACGTTATGTTGTATGATTGTATGCTTGGCCTTAGCGCACCAACGCCCTTACTCAGTATTGGACCCGTACTGATACTACCTTGATTAAATGGGTCCTGTGATGATCCACCAATGGTGGGGAGCAGACCTCCTATGCAGGTTTGATCGGTTACAATTGTGGGGTGGAAGGCTTGGCTTGAGTGAGTAGGTGATCCGGATATTGGCCCCTCGGAATCTGTTTTATTTGGTTGTATTTTGTACTACGCTTATTGTTTTGAAACCGTACTCGAGGTTGTATTCCTAAATGATGTGTAACTGTTGTTGATTCGTGGTTTTCGTGAATGGTCTGTGTTAACTATGGACCTATGTTTTGATGACTCTTACTTAATGATTGTTTGGTTTAGCCTTAGCACTTAGTATCGGAACGGTAGGAGTAAACCGGTCTGGTACTAAGTGTGGCGGTAATACCCCCAAGTTTACGGTTTTTAATTCTTTCGCTTCCGCTAAAATCTTTGTCTTAAACGAAATTTTTCAGTAGTAAATTTGGGGGTGTTACAGTCATGGTAAGTCCTAATGAAGTCATAAGTTGTGGATATAGAAAACTTTTCATGCTAAAGAATGTGTGACAAGTTTGTATGTTGGACAGCCACCTGGCAAATATTCCTGAGTCCCAGTAACATTTTGAGAATATAGGAGGCAAAGGGTTTCACCTTGGCATTCCATAAATTCTCCCCCTTGAGATAATATGAGTGGATCTAGTTTACCCACGTTAGGTCCTTTTTTGTGTCTACCAAATTAGCTTACACATAGCTACCCTATTCCATCATAAAAGGTTAATAAGGCCTAATCCCCCTTTTGTGTTAGGTAATCAAACTTATTCTTAAGCTAAAAGAGCACACTTTAGTACTTCATAGATCCCTAACCATAGGAAGTTTCGATATATAGCATTAATTTCTATGATGATGTGTATGGTAATAGGAAAGACCATGCTCCAATAAGTCTGCAAGCTAAAGAGGATAGATTTAATCAGCTGCATTTAGCTAAGTAGATTAGCATGCCAAGATCTTGATCTTGAGGTAAACTTGTCCATCAATAGAACTATAAACAAGCTGAGCTAGTTCGAGCTTAGCTCTGGTTCTGCTCATTAAAGGCTCGTTCGAGCTCATTCATTTAGTTAAATGAGCTTTAATTAAGGCTCATATTCGGCTCATTTATTAAATGAACCAAACTTGATCTTAGGTATCTTCGGCTTGGCTCGGCTTGTTTAGTAATCATTTAAGGTTCGACTTGAAATCAGTTTGTTAAAAGCTTGTTTATGAGTTTGTTTATACATTAAAGTTGTAAACCAAAACACAACATTTTACATTAAAACGCTAAATTTTTCTACTACCCCAAAAAGTCCCGCCTGACGCCCGTGCACAGTGTAAACATGCACACCGCACGCGGCTACACCTCCTACCCAAAACCAAACATGCCCCATCTCTCTTCTTCTATCTAAACTCATCTCTCAACTCTTAGCTAACCACCATTTTCGTCATCCTACTCAGCTACCTCCAGTCCTCCCCACTCTCGTCACTTGTTATCCGGCTCATTTTTTGACCATCATCCCTGTTGAGGTTCATCATTGGTGGATTGTGGAAACCGTCGTTCCTCTTTGGTGTTTTAGGAAACCCTTGCTATCTTCGTCAGTTTTTTCCCCAAGTATGTGATCTTCCTTCTTCATTCATCGAATCATCTTACAATTTTGGATGTTTTAGATGATTGATTTTAATTTGAAGTTTTCTAGGTCTACTGCTCAAATTGATTTGATTTGAAGTCACACAATTGCAAGTGACCTTGCAGATTTTGCCTCCACTCAATTTCGCAGTGAGGTAAAACTTCTCCTCAATTATTCTTCATATTCCAGTTGTTTATGCTCAATTTTGTGATTTCATTGTAGAAAGCTTCTCATTCCAGATATTTTGATTCAAATTGGGTGTGTCAATGTGTGTATCATTTAAATTGTGATTTCATTCTACCTCCGATTATCTTCTTGTTCAGGTAAAATTTTATTTGATTTTGTTTGATAATTTGTTAGTAACCTATTTATTAATTACAAAATGAAGTGACACTTTTATGTTATTACTTGTCTTTTAGATCATAATTACTGAATGTTTATTTTGTGTTGAAAGACTTGCCAAATTAATGCTTTGATTGTGTATGTGTATATTAATCTGCCAAATTAATGCTTTGATTGTTTATGTTGCTTTTATTAAATATTGGTGTATATTACTTGGCTTTTAGAGCATAATTATTTAATGTTTATTTTGTGTTGAAAGCCTTGCCAAATTAATGCTTTGATTGTGAATATTGGTGTATATTGATCTGCAAGTATGCAACTTTGTTATATAGCCTATATAATATATGTGATAAGTTTGCACACCTGGGTGGTTTGAATTGTGTGAATTTCACACCTTATGTTATTACTATAAATACCGAGGAGATATTTTTGTCTGACCTCATTGGTAATGTTTTTTTTTTCTTTTTCGCGCTTCTATGTTCTCTTTTGGCAATTCGTTTTCGTTTTTAGTTTACACTTTATTTTCTACCTAGTTTGAGATACTGGACATTGCAAACTATGTTCAATTTGCTTCTGTCAAATTCTATTTATTAGAAGCGTTTTTTTATTCAATCTACACTCTGCCTCATCATAGGGTTTGGAATCATAACCTTGATTGATATTCATTTGTTGGTCCATTGAAAACAAACCCATGTCAATATGGGCATACCTCTCTCTATATGTTCTATAGTTATTAGATCAAGTCAATCTTTATTTACCATTTAGCCTATATAGCTATTGATAGTCATTCTGGCTCATCTTTTATTATATTCCTTTATCAACTAACATCTAGATTATCTTTTCTTCAAAGTTTTTCCTTTTGGGCTATTTGGCTTATGTAAGCTAATACTTTCATAATTAAGTTAATATAGCTGGTAAGTCCTGTGTGAAAGCTAAGGTTATTATAACCTTACATCAACCTTGTTCCAATCCCAAGCTTGATCTTATAGCCAATTTGACATTTTTTGAAAATTTGGTTGTAGCCTAAGCCTCACTCAAACCTAACCCTTGTCCAGTCATACTCGATACCAAACCCCACGCAAGCCTTGTCACCACACAACCACCACCACAAACCCTTCGTGACCTCTCCCTAACTGATACACAGTTGCCACTACTTGAAATCGAGCATTTATTGTAGATCATTGTTTGAAAGTTTTTACGATTGACTTGGCACAACAAAGACAATGAATTAGTTTATTTTGATTATCCATACAATATGTTATTGAACTTATGAACTAATCCCTCATGGATTATAACTCTATATCCATGTGGTTTCTGCATGTATTGATCCTCATCCAAATTGCCATATAATAATGTAGTATTTACAGCCATCTACTTCAAGTATAAATTTTCAAAAACCACAATACTCAATAACATCCAAATTTACCTTCTTACCTAACTAATTTTCCTCTAGTATACTTCATTTAGATTCATAACTATACCTAACTAAACCTCTTCTTTCCAGGTAGTACTAAAGGGATTATTATCTTGTTTCCCTTTCAGATTTGGATTTATATATGATTCTTGCACATAAAAATGACTGTTCTTTTATTTTTTTGATTATTATCTTACAAGCCAACTAGTGGAACTTCTTGCTTTGTATTTGAAAGGAGGTACAACCTAGACCCAAATCAAATTGAATTGGAACAACCAAATGTACTCGAATCATATCAAATATGAACCCATTATATTACAAATTTGATTTAAAATGACTCTAATATGAACCCACCAAATTAATTTTTTTTCTTGATTGGTTGTATGATGCATTGATGATAGAACCCATTGAATTCTTTAATGCCTTGCTTGATGGGTCATGTCCATTATTAGCCCATATGCAGCCATCGCTCTCTTGATATTTGAGATAATCTTATCATCTCATAGAGGTTCTCCAATTTGATAACAACCAACATCTTCTTTCATTCCTAAAATAGGTTTAAGAGTGTTGATGTTGGTCACTCAAGTCTTTTATCTATGTACATGGACTATGGTGTATTGAAATAGAAGGTTTATATAGTAATGGTTAATTAGATGTGTTATGTTATGTGATAATTGTTTATGGTTTTGACATGGAAGTTCCAAAATTGGTACTTATATTAATCTAAATTATATAATCAACATTTAATGCTAAAATTACTTATAAAAGCTTGTCTGAATAATCTTGTTTAGATTTGGTCTTGGGTTGAAGAAGTTAACAGACATTGGTGGTTGAAGAATTGAAGTCAACAAAAAAAAATTGGTCAGTAGGTAGTATTAGCAATGCCTTATTTTTTGAGTTATTTGTTAGTTTTTTAGTATATTTATTTATAATTATTTTTTTATATCATGTTTTATCTTTTTTATTTTAATAAAGAACTTTTCTTTGTAGATGATTCTAAGTTTTTGAATTATATAAAAGAACAATATTAGTTTTATGGTATTTTTATTTATAATTATTCTTTTACATCATGTTTTATCTTTTTTTGTTTTAATAAAAAAAATTTAGAAGTTTGAACTTTTCTTTGTAGGTACTTTTTTTTTAAATATGTTATTACTTATTACACTATTAGTTTTTTGATGTTTTTTATTTATAATTGTTCTTTTAAATATTATGTTTATCTTTTTTGTTTTAATAAGAAAAAGTGAAAAGCTTGAACTTTTCTTTGTAGGTTCTTCTTATTTTTAAAAATATTTTTATTACACTATTAGTTTTTTAATATTATTATTTATAATTTTTCTTTTATATCATATTTTATCTTTTTATTTTAATAAAAAACTTTTCTTTGTAGGTACTTCTTATTTTTTAAAATATATTATTATACTATTAGTTTTTCGATTATTTTATCTATAATTGTTCTTCTATATCTTGTGTTCATCTTCTTATTTCTTTTAATAAAAAAGAAGTGAGAAGTTTGAACTTTTCATTGTAGGTAATTTTTATTTTTTGAATTCTATTATTTGTTTTGTTCTCATGTATAATAAAATTAAAAATTAAGCCTTGTAATTTTCTATAGTTTTTTTCCTCATATTATTCAAATTTAGGATCAAATTGCTTAAACTATATGTATAACTTACAAAATTAGATTGTTCTATTACATTATTAGTGTTATAAGCATTGCTATTGCTCCTACTACCAATTTTCTTTGTTTTCTTTTTTAATGACTATATATAACTTGTGACTATGTCAAAATTAATATATTCAGAATTTTCTTCTTCTAAACAAGGATCAAACTTAACACATGTAGGATCTTCTGCTACAAGTCTAGCTATGAAAGAAGACAATAAAGATGTGGTTGAAGTTCGAGAAGAAGAGTCATGTAATGAGGATGGGGAGCAAGGTATTAAAGCTTGTAGTGGAGCAGATGAAGATGATGACTAGTATGCGATAAAGAAAAAGGTTCGAAAGAGAACATCACTTGTATGGCAAGACTTCAAAGAAGTTGTATTAAAATATGGAATGAAGAAGACGCAATGCAATCAATGTCATGATAAACTTTCCATTATTGCAGGTGGTACTACTCCCCATTTGAGAAAACATATGTCTACTTATGCACTCCATAAGCTAGAAGGTCAGTAAGACTTATCTTTAACAAAATCGATGGGGGTAAGTTCTGCTACCTGCTTTAGATTTTACCATGCAAAGTCAAGAGAGGCTTGGGCTAAAGCCATTCTAGTCCACGAATACCCATTTAATATGATTGAAAATGAAATGTTCAATGAATACTTAAAAACCCTGCCTCCTCATTACAAAAAAGTGCCACGTGCTATGGTCAAACAAGATTGTTTTGTTATTTATGATCATTACAAGAAAAAAATAAGCAATGTGTTGGATAATATGTAGAAGATTAGTATCAATACTAATTTGTGGAAGTCAAATGCTCAAAAAATCCATTATATGGTTGTGACTACACATTTCATAGGTGATGATTGGGTGTAACATAAATATATCCTAAATTTTTTCCTCTTAGACCCTCCTTATACTGGTCGGATAATTTTCAATACCTTGTACAAATAAATTATGGATTGGGGAATTGAGGATAAATTCTGTAGTTTTACCGTTGATAATGCAACTACTAATGATAGGATTGTTAAGATAGCAAGAGATAGCTTTGCTTCTAAGAATAAGCTTTCTTTTGATAGAAAAATATTTCATGTGAGATGTTGTGCTAATATAATAAATTTGTTGGTACAAGATGGGTTTGAATGCATTAAACATATTACTACAAACGTGAGAGAAAATGTAAAGTATTTGGCAGACTCTGAAGCACATTTAAAGTTATTTGGTGAGATAACTAAGCAAGTGGGTTTGACCAAAAAAAGGTTAGTGTTGGATGTTAAAAAAAGATGGAATACAGCTTATGCAATGTTTTCCACAACTTTAGAGTTTAAAGATGTGTTTTCTAGATATACTAAACAAGATTTGAGATACCAATGGTTACCAGATCCTGATAAATCGAAACAAGTGGAGGGTGTGTGTGGATTTCTTGCTATTTTTAATGAGATTACAAAAGTTATTTCAGGAAGTGAATATCCAAGATCAAACTTGTATCTTTCGGAGATTTGGGTGATAAAAGAGGCACTAGATGAGAAAGTAAATGATGATAACATTTTTATGCAAGTAATAGCCATGAAAATGAAAGAAAAGTTTGATAAGTTTTGGGGTGAATGCAATATGTTGATGTCTCTTGCTTCTATTTTAGATCCTCGGTACAAAATGATCTTGATTGACTATACATTTCGTATCATTTACAAGGAAATTGATGTTGAGAAAAATTTTAGAGAGGTAATAAAAATATTGAGAGAGATTTTTTATTGTTATGTTGGACATTATGTGTAATACCACGTATTAATTAACCCTTATTTTAGACATGCAAGACTTAAAACGTGATTAGTAGGCAAAGTGAACCATAAGATTATTATTATTGTTATTATTATTATTTTTATTAATATTGTTTTTATCGATCGCCTTGTTTTCTCAAGTGGTTCCATAAATAATTTGAGTTATAAAAATAACCCGGGCTAAGTGCAAGAAAGAGTAGAGGAAGAAAAAAAAATTGATGTCGTAATAATACCGATCATAAGAGGTGAGTAATTAAAGTAGAAGGGGATGGTAAGAATAATAACAATGTTGGCAATAATGGCAAACATAATAAAATGGGGGAAGTGATAAAATAATGATAATAATATTGGTCATAATAATAATAGTATCATTATTTATTTTTGGAGGAGATTAAGTCTTGTTTAGGTGGTAATTCTTTTTCCTAATAACCTTCTTGTTAGCTACTACCTTAGGAGTTTTTTTTTTCTTTTCTTCCTAATCTTTTCTCTAATCAACCTGCACCTTTTTCCCACCTTCTTCCCCACCTAAACCCAGCCCAAACCACCCCCAGCAGGTCGCACGACCTGCAGCCCCCAAACCATGCACCCGTCACCTTCCTCCCTTCCCATGCATAAGTCTTTTCCACCCAGCCCTATCCCCCTCCTTTGCAGCCTTTCCTCTTCCCCAAATGCAGCCCCCTCCTCCCTAAAACCTCGCCCTCTCTCACGCCACCCAAGCTTGCAAATTTTGGCAGCCATCACTCAACCATCATCCCTCACATCACCCAACCTGCAGCCTACCTTCAACACTCAACCTTCCACCTTCTAAACTTGCAGCCTCATCCTCCCCTTCTCAACCTGCAGCCCTACCCTATCCTTCCTCCATCTACCCACCTATTTTACCTCTTTTCCCATGCCCTCCTTCCCTGCAAAAAAATCCTAGCAAATCAAGCCACCCCTAGCCTTCACGTCACCTAGCCTTGTGCAACCCCAAAACCCCATGTCACCCAGCCCTTCCTGCAAGATACAGCTTGTATCTCCCTCCCCTCTCAACCTGCACCCCTATCCCTTTATTCCAGCCACCTATCCCTTCTTTTTCCTCTTTTCCCATGCTTGAAACCAGCCCTTCCCTGCCTCCCTGGTTCGAAACTCTCCCCCCTAAAAAAAACCAACCTCCAGCACCTTTCCCCACTCACCCTTGTAGCAGCCCCTTTTCTCCCCATTTTCTCCCCCTTTTATTTGTGTCCCAACCTGCAGATATCACCCCTTTTCCCCTCCCTTTAAGCCCTCTAAGTTGCTCCTTGCAGCCCCTCTTCCCTTCCCTTAATTCTAGTAAGAAAACAAAGGTAAGTGCAGCCCCAAAACTCCCCTCTCCCCTCCACCGAATTTAGTTTCAAAATTCTTCCAGCTTTTACCTTGTGTTCTACCTTCTCCAAGCAGCCATTTTCCTTCCCCAAGTAAGCACTCTATCCTTGGTAAGTTCGGTGCTTAAATTCATGCACCGGCTGCCTCGTTTATTCTTCATAATAATTTTCAAGTATTAGTTTGCGTAGGTTGCATTTCGATTATTTTATTTTGCATAAATATTAATGCTTGTAGTTTGGATGGTGTTTTCACTTCTAGGTAACCTCGACCTTGATTAGAGTATTTTTTTGGAGGAAGCTCAAGGTAAACCCAACTAACCCGAAGACGGTAGAATTTTTATGTGAAAATGATAAGCTAGTTGCTAGGACTAAATTATGATAGAATGTATATATCAAATTATCATATGTTTGTGGGAAATGGGAGCATGATGTATTTATTTTCTACATGAATACCATGATGTGTAAATTAACATGTGTTATCATGCAATCTTTTCATGTGCCTAAGTGACATTCTAAATATTTGACGAAGTATATGATAATGATAACGAACTTGAATTATGCTAGTAAAATGAGATGAATATGTCTAAGGTAAAATGTAGTTTAAATGGGAGCATGTTGTAGTTTATTCATACATGAATATAATGAAGTGTAAATTAACATGTGTTATCATATAACCTTTTATATGCTGGAGTGATATTCTTAAATGTAAAAAAGTGTACGCTAATGGTAACGAACTTGGTTTTATGCTAGTATAATGAGACAGATATGTTTAAGGTAAAATGTAATTTTATATACCATGATTGTGTTGAGATTTGTTTGTGAAAAGTGTATGAGCCTATGAAATATTAGAAATGCATGCTAATAGTGTTTACATGTACTATGTATGATAAATGGCTAGGGATAATATGGTCCTTTGTAGTACCGAAGAGATTGTCGAATTTAAAGTATCAATAATTATTTTATGCTAACGCTTCATGATAAATGGTTTGTGTAAGTAAACTCGGTAATAAAAGTGAAGGAAAATGTGGTAGTTATAGGTTGAGGGATATTTTGGTTATTAAGGCAAAAAGGTGTTCCAAAGTGGATAAATGGATTAATTAAATTAAGTGTTGGCCTTAAAATAAATGTTGGGAATAATTGGATAATTGGTTTGAACTTTGAATCGAATAATTAATCGGGCTATGGTATAATGCCTAACCCTAGGCCGTGTTGGCTTGGAATGGTTGTGACCTAGTGGTCTTGGATGTGATGTTGTTTGTTGGTGGT
The DNA here is from genome assembly GCA_030549775.1 of Tamarix chinensis. Taxonomy (NCBI): domain Eukaryota; kingdom Viridiplantae; phylum Streptophyta; class Magnoliopsida; order Caryophyllales; family Tamaricaceae; genus Tamarix; species Tamarix chinensis. The sequence goes on along the minus strand of CM060178.1, from coordinate 62,356,969 downwards.
TGACTAAGTTGAATGATGTGAATCTCGACATTCTAAAAAGAAATAATAACCGAAATTTCATAAGACAATAATTACTTAAAGAGAAAGACTCGAGTTGGAAAGGAATCTCGTGCCTCGGACTTGGCCGCCGAGTGCATAGTTTTGGGCCTTCGGGTCAAGGGGCTCACTTCTGCTCTATAGGTATTCCATACACCCTATAGGGAGTACGCGTACTTAAGGTCTTGAGTTCTGAGGTTTAGTATGGGCGACTGTTATGTCGTGTGGCTTCCTTGGCGAGCTTTGCCCTGGAATCGAGTGATTTATTTTGGTACCACCCTCCTTGACGATCTTTGTCATGGATATGGGATTGTATTCCACTTGAGAATTGCTATGAATTTTATAACCAGATTAGACACCCACCATAATACTTCTATAATAATCAGAATAGGAATGACTTGACCTTGGTGAGATTGCTTGGAATATCACTAACTCTTCTTCTTAGGTCATAATGTATGGTCGTTGGTTAGTTAAATTGATTATGAAATTATAATCATGCCTTAAATGCCTTTGATGGAGATTTTCATCTAGCTCGTACTATTAAATGTGATGTGGTTGTGTGTTTCAAAATTGTGGCCTTGCATGTGAGCATATATTCTCTTTGAATTCCGTACTTGCATGATGTTTGCTACGTGGGTATGCTACCTCTCCGGAGGCGTTGTGGTTTACTCAGTACGAGGAAGTCGTACTGATACTATCACTTTTCAGAGGAGTACGTCCAGGGCATGCGTTGGCTAAAAGACTATGAGGAGCGTCACCCTGACGAGTAGGTAGATTTAGGGAGCGAGTGGACCCCGCCCTTTTCCCCCTTTTTCCTTGTAATTTGTTGGACCCTAAGAGTGTAAGGTAGACCATATATGACTTTTGCGTACTCTGTTGTTATTTTCTAAATGGTTAGTTATTTAATTCCTAAACAATCATTTATCTTGGATAATATGTCTTTTGCAAAACTCTTAATTTCGTATTATATTTCTCTTAACTTTGGATGGTTTGATTTGTTTAAGCCTTAGCACTTGATGTAAGGATGGTGAGGAGACCAGACTTATGTCAAGTGTGGCGGTAACACCCACCATTCTTTAATTTTCGCTTCCGCAAAGCATAATTTAAACGAAATTTTCAAGTCATGATTTTGGGGTGTTACATTATGTGAGTAGTGTTGAGAATGCATTGGCGAAGGAAATTAGTGAGGTTGGGCCTAGTAATGTGATTGAAAAAGGATTATTATCTAGGAACTCATGGTTTGAAAAGTTTGTTATGAGTTCTAGCATTCAACAATTGAGTAAATCAAATTTGGATATATACGTAGAGGAGGGTGTGTATATGTGTAAAGATGGCTTATGTTCTCCTTTTTCTGCACTCGACTAGTGGAAGGGAAATACCTTGAAGTTTCCTATACTATCTCAAGTAGCACGTAATTTTTTATCGATGCCTATCACATCAGTTGCTTTGGAGGCTGCTTTTAGTGCTTGTGGGAGAGTAATTGATACATATTGGGCATCTTTAGATCCCAAAAAGGTTGAAGGTTTACTTTACGCTAGTGATTGGGATCATAATAATGACTTGTCTAAGAAAAAGGTAATTATTTTACTATTATTTAAATTTAGTTATTTAATCTATGTTTCCAATTTAAGTGCAACTACTAATATTTTTCATTGGCTTCCTTTTTTAAAAAAAAAATAGGCACACACAAAAGAATATGAAGCTATGCAAGAAATAGATTTGCTATAATTTAGTTGGTAATGTTCTAACTTCTAATATAAGGTACTTGCCTCTATGATGACTATAATTTTAATAATTTGTTGATTTGTACTTACTAAATTACTAATTAATGATATTTTCATTAAATGGGACCATTTCAAGTTGTTTTTATAGGTTATGGATCGTGCCTTTTTTTGTTGGCCACCAAAGTCTAGTTATGATTTCTTTTGGTATGTTTTCTAACACTAACTCATTCGTGTTGTTGACTGGACTTTGGTGTCATTAAAAATATTATATTTAAAAATGTTGTAAATATTATTAGGTTTCCATTTGGCCATGGTATCGTGTGCTGTTTTGAAATGGACCTAATATAATTGTTATTTGGTGTTTTAATAAGAGGGTGAGCTGTCTAATATCACTTGTTATCCCCTGTAAATCCTGCTTGACTTCATCACAGGTCTTAGTTTATCTATTTTTTATCTTCATTTGATAATGGTTGTCGGGTTTCATCAATGAACATAGCAGTGGTCCTTACCAGTGTCTAGGGTTCTTTCTATGTTTTGGAGGGAATTTTTCTAATGGTTGTTTTGTAGAAGTAGCAATGGAAACTAGAAACACCAAAAGTGACAACATAGTTAACCAAAACTAGTTGTAAGGGAACAAGTTTTTGGCTGTGATACCAAATTGACTTATGGTTAACATTGGCCTTCACAATACCCTCTAGTTTACCGTAAACCTTATAATTTTAATAATGAAATTAATTTATCATTCATGAAAGAATTAATTATGTATATACTTTTTATATTTTTATAATACTCTCACACATCAAATCTATGAAAGACATCTTCTTGATATGTAGCCATTACTTAAAACTTAAACTCTATTCAACTATCATGTGCAGTTTTGAGATGATCAGAAATGCTGAAATGGAAGAACTGATAGTATATAGAATTTTTTAGAAGATTATGCTTAGGTCAGATTTAGATGTGATTAATTTGGACCCAATTAAAATCAAATTTCTATATAATTGAATCGAGTTGGGTTCAATTTGGATAATAGTAATTCAAGTAGGGTATATATTAGAATGGATGATTTTGAATCAGAAGAATTCAGGTCGGATTGGAGTCTAATATTTTGATTTTTTTTGGGTTCGGATTTCATTTGGATGTATAGACTTTATAACAAATCAAGTATTCTAGTTCTATATTTAATTATATAATATAATTAGAGTATACATTTTTTAATTTGCTATGTAGGATAAATTACAATATTGCTATTATTTTTTATTTGAATGTATATTATCCTTATTTAATATCAATAATGTAAATATATAAAGCCACTTCATATGATTAATTATATTAATGTTATTATTTCAAATTGGTGGTCTCTTAGTTATCCTAAATCTATACTTTTAACTTTATGAGATTAATTTAAATAAAAAGTTATAGATATGCCCAAGTGGTAGCTTTGACAAGCTAGAATAATATCATTACTCACTATCTATAAATCAATTATCTTATTTCTAATTATGTACTTTTAGTTGCATTATTATAATATTAAACATTAATAGCATATATTAGAAATTGATGTGCAATAGTTATCAAAGATTTTTTTTACAACATTTACCTTTTATAATTTTCTAAATTAGAAGTACACGTCATGTATAATATTATGGATGGAGTAAGTCGGGGATGAAGGTCAAAAAGTGATAGGCATTGTGGTGTTTCCCTTTTTTTATATTTATAAGGACTCATAAATATAAGTAAAATTCATCATATAATGATACCATAAAAATTCTGAGGGATATTCAAAGCTAAACATTTAGTACACATAAATTGATCTTTTAACCTATTCTCCATCCTATATCGCTAATTCATTCAAGGAAAAAAATTCACTTAACCAAAATAGAGTTAAGCAATGATTGTAAAGGTCTTCACATAGAGAAATGAGGGAAGAAGGTAAAAAGCATCTTAAGAGTGTGGGTGGGGGAAGTAATCATGTTCGAAAATGAAAGATGTACAAGAGAATTCTATTTAACACTAGGACTCAAGTTGGTCATGAACTTATGAAATTATCTTTTACTTGTTATATTCTATCATAACAAAGGTCATATCTCTCTTATGGGTTGTAGAAAAATTGTGTTATGACTTTTCTAGATTTTATTACCTATTTAACTCATTAATTTATTTTTCTTCAAATTATTTTCCTCGCACAACGTAAGTAGTCCTGTGAATGAATATTTGGTAAATGCCATTAAGAACTCACGGTTTCTTTTAGTTGGCTGCTCAAGACAAGATACTAAGCAGTTGGCCACAACGTTTTTAGAAATTTAAAAGTGCAACTGCTCATAAAGAGGATAAATAAATAAGAGAAAGAAGAAAGCAAAAGAAAGATACACTTCATTGTATTAAAGGACTACAATCCGGATCCCACTCCTTCCATAAGATGAACTGGGGCATTTCTTTGGTGCATTTTTGATTGGATTGTGTTAGGATTGAATGGATTCAAATCTATAAATTTTTTGTCGTATCAAATAAGGGCCAAATTAATTCAATTTAGAATTTATATTGACATTGATTGTTATCAATTTAATATGAATAATAATTAAATTTTGTGATTTATTATTACTGTTATGTTTATCATAGTAATATTTATTATATCATAATATAGAGTTTTTTAGAAGATTATGCTTCTAACTTCCAAGCTTTGCTAATATTTTTTTTATACTTTTAATCTGATGCAAGTTATTTTGCAGTTTTTATAATGAAGTAATACATAATTTCACTCAATGGCAATGGATGTGGATGATGGAGCAATTTATTATGGAGCTTTGAAGACATTTTGTTTATGTGTATTGATGTATCTACATAACTGCATCTCTCGTTGTATTTAATTTTTATGGATTTGTTGTAATATAATACAGGTTTTGGGGAGACAATTTGCACCCAAATTTGTGTGTAAGGGGTGCATAAGGAATTTGTTTTGAAATGGGTTAATATTAGGTGACGTTATAATTGAGATAAATTATTCCTAAATTAAGTCTAATATTAAATTATTAAGGGGCTCTATACCAATTTTAAATTAGCCTTAATGAGTAGTAAACGAAATTTTAACGAGCTCAAATGAACTTCTAAAGATCCCAAATGAGCTTTTAAAGAGCCCAAATGAGCTTAAACCAAACCCCATACGAGCTTCAAATGAGCCCCAAACGAGCTACTTTGGCTCCCCAAAAGGCTCGATTAATATACATGAGCTGAGCTAAATAGTTTGCGAATCACAAATGAGCCAAATCCAAACATGACTTATCAAACTCTAAATGAGTCCGAATCAAACTCAAGCTTCACAAAATATAAACAAGCCGAATATGAGCTTAGGATTGTTTAGCTTGATTCGGCTCATTTACATCCCTATCAATGAATGCATGGTAGTGTTTTTTGGTGAGATATCTACCATCAAAGGGTAATTATAGATATTTGAAATGCAATTCCCCTTCAAGTACATGGAAAGTATCATATATCTCATCCTTTAGTTGTTGAGAATAACCACCTCCATAGTGCACATTACTTTTGGCTGCATGATGAGACTTGAGATGTTGGAGAGCTGTCTGAAGGTGTTGAGGATTGTTCCAATTAAGTCTTTCTTACCATTACAAAATGCCAGTAGGTTATCTACAAAAATAAGGTTGATTATCTTCAGTTTCTTGCATCTAGCATAGGAAGAAAAGGAAGGGTTTGGCCATAAAGTTTGTATGAAGCAATTAGGGTATTCCATAATTAAGATAAATAGGTAGGATGAGAGAGGATCACCCTGCCACAACCCTCTTCTTTCTTAGAAAGGAGTATGCAAAACAACATTGAACTTAATGGAGTAGCTAACTATCGATGCACAAGCCATGAGGATCCTAACAAAATGGGTTGGAATGTGCATGGCATAAACGAGCTTTTCTAAGCAATCCCATTTAACAGAGTCATGTGCTTTCTTCATATCTATTTTAATCACGAGTCTAGGAGATATATGCTTCTGATTATAACCCCTTATTAGTTCAATGGCTAGGATAATATTGTCTGAGATAGATATGCATTTTATAAAAGTTGATTAGGAATCTCTAATTAGTGATGGCATTATGTGCTAAAGCCTAAGGGTAATAATAATAGCTATGACTCTATAGAGAGTATTGTAGTAGGAAATAGGACAATAATCCCCTGGAATAGTTGCATGTGGTACCTTAGAAATTAGGCTTAAAGTAGTGACATTTATACCTTTAGGCATAAGACTAGTGGTAAAGAATTGTGAAATTGTCAAGTCTATACAAATTACATCCCAGCAAGACTTATAAAATTGTGCATTATAACCATCGGGCCCTAGTACTTTCCCATTTGTTAAGTAGAAAACTGCAGTCTTCACTGCATCATATGTAATAGATGCTAGTAAGGAGTGTTTATGGATGATATTTAAAGTGGCTCCTTTACAAAAAAAAAATATCAGGATCAAAGGGGTAAGAGTATGATGGAACTGTACCTAGGAGTTGGTGATAAAAGTCTTAAAAGACTGAAAAAATCCCTACCTAGTCAATGTGGGTGATACAACAAGAGTTAGTTAAAGAGTGAATTTGGTTCGTCATTTTCCTCCCCTTCACAATGGCATGAAATAATCTGGTGTTATCATCACCTAAGGTGAGCTAGTTAATTCTTGGTTTTTTCTTGTAGAACATCTCCTCACACTTGGAGAAGTGTTTATAATTTTGAATCAATTGTTATTCTTGATGATGAAGGTTTTAGTTTAACAAATTTAGATTCATTTTGTGTTGAATTACCTTCAATTCAACCTTGACTTGTTTCACTCTACTACTTATGCCACTAAACTTACTTTTATTAAATTGCCACAAGGAGTGCTTCAATTGGTTAAGTTTTGTAATAATACCATGAAGATTGTTTATAGGGTTGTTTTCTACCAGTGTAAACTTACTAATGGGATGAAGTTATTATCTATGGTCCATATGTCATAGAAGTAGAAGCATGAGATGCCTTATTGAGTATGCTACTTAATTAAAATAGTAGCGAATAGAAGGGTCAGAAATGAAGTGAGTATGGAAATGAGCATAGGCTCCATCAAAGTAATCAACCCATTCAGGATTGTAAGGAACTCAATCAAGCTTACACCAAAGTCTATCATCCCCCAACTGTCTGTTAGACCAAGTAAAAAATCCCATGTATACCTCAGATCAGTTAGATGCAACTAGTTTAAGCAATAACTAAAATCTTCCATATCTTGTATGGGTAAGTATCCATGACATTTTTTGTTTCTATTTAACACCACATTGAAATATCCAAACAATAGCCAAGGATGGTTAGTAGGGTGGTGAAGATTTAGATAATTCCATAAATCCTTTCTTGAATATCTAGAATCAGAGGCATAAATTATTATAAGGTAAAACTAAATATCTCCAACAATGTTAAGAATTTCATAGTGTATACCTTGTGCATGGGAGGCTAGAGGTATAATGGTCTAGAATTGAGGGTTCCAGCCTATCCAAATTTGGCCATTATAATGGAGGTCATAATTATTAAGCCAACTCTAATGAGTAATGAGTCCTTTAGTGACTTTACTAGCATTGATTTATTTAAATCTAGTTTCAATAAAACCTACTAGGGTTAAATTATTTTCTCTACACCAATCTTTCACTACCTTTTATTTTTAGGGGTTATTTAATCCCCTTGTATTCCAACACCCTACTATCATGAGAGGTGGATGCTGAAATTAGGTATTGGTTGTATGAGGCTTGTCCCACCTCAATCAGTCACAAGTTTCCATTGACCTCAATATCTAATTCAGCTTGTACTAGGATACTGTGATCAATGTCTGAAGGGTAAGTTATTGAAGGTGGCATGTTCACGGTACTTCTTAATCTGGTAATGGTGGTTAACCCAACTACCTTGCTAAATGTCTTTAGTTACTGTTATGTAAGCTCAATTCTTATACTAGAATTAGCAAGATCATGTTGGTCGGTGATGGCATGAGGTGCAAGCAATTAGGAAGATTCAGTATTTGTGCTCATAGAAAAGGAGGGTTGTTTTATTGGTAACCACAACCCACTTCTTCTCGGAACCATTGTGGCACTACTACAAACACGGGAAATAATAACGGGACATTAATAACGGTAGTTCGAAAACCGTTATCAAACGCGTAAAAATTAATTGGCGGGAAGTTTTGATAACGGTTCTAGTTAAAAACCGTTATTAAAAGGGCAACGTTAAAATTTGGACGGATGTTTTAATAACGGTTTTATATAAACTGTTATTAAAAGAGGATTTAATAACGGTTCATATTAGAACCATTGTCAAAAGTCAGAAGCTTTTAATGACGGTTTCTAGAAGAACCGTGATTAAAAGATTTTTAATAACGGTTCTCTTAGGAACCATTATTAAAACCCCAAAATCAAACTTTTATTTCGCTCGGTTCTATTTTGTGCCAAAGTTTTCAGACTCTCTACACTTTCGTTCTCTTGCTCTCCTTCCTTCTCCTTGCAAACCCTCGCACCGCCACACCGTGCACCACCAACTCGCACCACCAGGCTCCTCTCAAGTAAAGGAAACCCTCGCACCGCCAACTCTCCACCACGCCTCTGCCATTGTTCCGAAGCTAGCTGGCACTTGCACCTTCATCCTCCTTCGTGTTTGAAGCCCTTGCCTCTCTAAACATTCTCACCGTCGTGTTTGTAGCTAGCTCACTTTATGTATATGTTTGTTCTTCCTCTTGTAACTTTTTATCTACTTATATAAATGCATGTCGCTAGGGTTTCGTTCGAAAATGTGTTGTTTGTAGCTGAAAATTTTGTTGTTTGTTGTTGAATTTGTTGCGTTATTGTTATATATTAACAAATGCATGTGTTGGCCGAGACCTTTACATATTATTGTTGTATTTGTTTGTATGTAGAATATAGATTCAACATTATTTAGAGCTACAACCATAATAAACAAAAGAGAAGACATTATTGAGGTTATTTAAAGCTAGATTCAACTGTAAACTTTGGAGGGTCGTAACTTTTTCATGGGACCTCGGATTTAGGTGATCTAGGAGGCTATTTTGGGTATTTTTTCGGAGCCGGTTTGGGCAATATCAGAGCCCAAAAAAGGCCATTTTGGCCTCTAAATTGAGGTTTTTTTGTTACATACAAGTGAGGGTATATTTTTAGGGCCTTTTTTACAAATTGAACCTTTAATTTAGACTATCCTGAAAACCTTTTTCAGGTTCTAGGGTATGATGGTGTTATATAACCTCTTGATTAAAGTGGTAACATATGTTTCCTACCTTTGTATTATTTTTTATGTAGGGTAATACATGTTTTTAGTTATTGTTTATCTCTTTATCCTCTATTGTAATTATGGATGAGATAAGAGCTTTAGGTACCTCTAAAATTGAAGATCTTCGAGACAAAGGAACTTAGATGATGATGATGATGATGATTAAATTGAAGTTTTTAAGGGTTCAAGTGAAGAATACGAGCAATATAATGTTGATGAAGTTAGAGACCAATGGGCCAAGCACGTGCACTCATTCACTCGGTATTAGGTAGTGATCTATATGTTCTACATGAATTTTTAATATTATGTTAGTATTTCGGTCTTCCAGCCTAGATCTGTGAACTCTTTACTTTGGGGTGTAAGCTACCAAGTTGTGGTATGCCCACTAATTTTTATTCCTAAGTATAGTTGGTGTATTGAGACATGCATATATACCAATTATAGATTGATTGAAATTATGGTGTGATTGCAGATTTGGTAATTATTACATGTTTACTATTATTATTACTATTATTATTACTATTATTATTATGAGTATAATTATTTATTTAATATTATAATTATTTAATGGGGGCCGAGACCTAAGTTTTAATAACGGTTCTATGAGAACCGTTATTAAAACCTATGCTTTAATAACGGTTTCTCATAGAACCGTTATTAAAACTTAGGTTTTAATAATGGTTTTATTTAAGAACCGTTATTAAACCTTCGGTTTTAATAACAGTTTTAAAGTAAAAACCGTTATTAAATCTGAAGTTTACGCACATATTCGCGGGTTTTTGTGTATTTTTCATAACGGTTATGAACTGTTATTAAAGATTTAATAACGGGTGATTCAATAACGGTTGAAAACCGTTATTAAAACTATAAAATAACCGTTATTAAAACCCCTTTCCGTGGTAGTGTGGGGTGAATATCTAGGATATTTATTAGCTAAATAACTTGTTTAGTGACATAAGGAATGGAAGATTGGTCTCCATTCATACTCAATCGTCTCTCTGATTAATGAGCCATCAGGTTTTATGATATACACAAATTTTGTTAAGGGTCGATGGTTGTCAACCATAATTAAGACTCTTACATGTGAAACTCTTCCTTTTATAGAAAAAATAGACAATACAGCTGCTGATTCTACTAATGATTTCATTACACCAAAATGGGAGAGGCGTTCCTGGTAGTTCAACCCAAAGAGGAAGAAATTAGAACTCAATTTTGTTGAATGCAAAGTCTGGGTGCCATTTTTTAAGGATCAATGGTCAATTCATATAGGTCCAATCACCTGCATCATAGATGGAATTGCAGTTTTCTTTAGTATCAAAAGAAAATGGAAAGTACCATTCATCATGTATATAAATGTGAGGCATTTTCAAATGGTTCCAAGTACTTTTAACAAATGCGCCCATACGATAATAAGCATGTATGGGGCCACACACCATAACTACAAGGGTATGTTTCCAATATAGGGTCACAACATCCATATCCTACTATTTTAGTTCCATCACAATTATTCCTTTGTGCACACTGGGAGGTTGATATGTCAAGGTATGTATTTGATTTGGATTGTGATTGGTTCGCACAATTTCACTCAAAGAAACACCAGTATTTTGGTGAAAGATTTCTAGTGTATCATGAATCGGGTCACCCATTACATTAGCACTAAGGTTTTGAATAATTTATTGATTAGCAACTAATGTCATGATTCAATTAGCAAAGGTATTAGGGTTTCTTAGCAAAGATTGTGCATTATATAAGTGCTCTAGTAGGTCCTCTTCACCAAAAATATGTATCTTAGTAGCAAGGATAGACTTAAGAGTCCTCATCAACAGACCAGCTATCGGAGCGGCAAGCATTGATTGATGTCAAGGGCTTAACTTGTTCTTGGCCAAGGTCATATGTGTAAGTGTGTTTTGCTACAGCACTCAACCATTCTCTTCTATTTTATTTCTTTCTCCTAACTTATTGTTCCATCTAAAGTATTATTGTTAGCAATGGTAGAAGTATTATATCATTTTTCTATTTTTGAAGGATAAGAGCTGACATATTTAGAGGTAGTACCAATTGTTCTTCAAAATCTTAAAAACCTCCATAATAATTCTAACAATATTTTGTCATATATTTTTACAGGCATTATATTTGTTTTTAAGAAGATTAATTCACCAAATATGTCTAGTATATAATAAAATGTCAAGGTAAAGATTACAAAGTTTCATAAATGACAAAGCTATAAAAAATGAAGCTTGATTGTTTAATTATTCAATGTATTACATCAATAGGGTTTTGTTTAGCTTTGATATTTAATATAAACTTTATAATATATTATAACTTGTACATATATATATATAATGGAGAGTAAAGTCTTAGTTTAGCTCTTTAATTAGATAAGTTGAATTTGTTGGGCTGGGCTTAGTTAACAAGGAGAAAACTAAGGCGGCATTCACTTACAAATGTGTGTGTGTGTGTCGACTTGTACCTAAGATTAATAATTAGTGAGATCATTAAGAAAATAAATGTTTAAAATTTTTAAATTATTCACTCTCTTCAAGTGAGGATTATATTGAGAGTTTGAGTTCTGTTATTTAGAGAAAACTTGGTAATGTGTCTTTTGAATTGAGTGGATTTGTTGGAGTATAAACCCACGACTATCACTTTATCGACTACATCTTCACACTTGAGCTTTTAGTTTTTCTTCTAAAACTAATAAGAAAAGTCCAATATTTGTGAATGATAAATTCTACACTATTTTTTACATCATTTTCTGGTATCAAAGCTAGTTTTGGGATCAACCACTATTGGAAGAAAACTCATCTTCAATGTGGAGTCAAAGAAAAGACATCACCAACTGTCTTAAGTGAGGTTCTTGATTCTTCTTGCTATAATCTTTTGAATCTTAATTTACTTTATTCAGATCTTTTGTGCATAAGTTTGATTTAAAGTGAACATGTATAGATATTGCGACTATAATATAGGAATCTTGGAAGAATCTTGGAGGTTTACATGTATATAAGACAAATAAGAGAAGTAGAATTGTGTAGGGTTATTCAAATATGATAAAGAATAACCATGTATATGCATTGCTTGTGAGCTTTTGTTTTGATGATATTTTTTATGCATGAGAGTATAAAATGATGGGAATTGATCTTACATGAAATATATTGGTCTTTTTGAAAAATTTTAGGAGATGAATAAGTGATCAAGGCACTGAAATCCAATTATGATTTGGTTGTGAGATTTATCTTGAGACTTTTCTTACTACTTGTTGAACCATTAAGGTATAAGTTGTCCATGATTTGGACAAGTTAAGTTGAGTATTATCCACATATGATGTGTGTACATTAGTGCATTCATCTTGCTATATACATAAAACACATTAAAGGAAGTAAATAATGTTCATGAAGATTGAAGTGCATTGAATGAATTACAAGTTTTTGTATGAAATCTACTTCAAGAATTTATCAAGAAACATACAAGGTGTAACAATTCATTTGTGGGTGTGCTATATTTGATTTTTGGTTATGTGTTTGATTTATTGGAGTTAGAATTTTGTGCAAGAACTAACCAAGAACCGAGTTAGGGTAGTAGTTGATTCGGGGTTATATTGAAACCCTAAGAATCACAAACCATTTTTGTGACTGTATTAGAAAATTTATTTCAATGGAAGGGTAGCTAAGTTTTCAAGCTATCTTTAAGGAAATATAAAGGCTTTTAACCAACATAAATGCAAAAAATTATCAATTTAAACAACTTCCTATATTACAAAGTCAATTACAAAGGATGGAGTCATGATTTGTCAAGTAAGATTCAATCCAAAAAAATAAGAGCCAAAGGATTTCTATAGAGAACAAAAGGGAGGTGTAGAAAAGTCAACCAACCTAGCAAGAGGGATATATTTGAACTCACATGTAGACTAAGAAGAAGAGTCACAAGGGAGTGGAAGTAATCAAAGGTTATGTGAACATTAATCAAAACATCATTATAGAGAATATAAATGTATCAAACTTAATCTTCCTAATTTTGATGGTAAAATTAATGTTGATTTATTTATTGAGTGGTTACATGAGGTAGAGTCTATATTTAGATTCCAGGGTTATCATGATGAGATAAAAATTTAGCTACTCTAAGTTTAAGAAGTTTGCTAGGATATGGTATGCTTACTTGAAATACACTAGAGAAAGAGAAGGAAAATCTAAAATCAAATATTGGGATAACCTTAAGAAAAATCTGAGAATGAAATTTTTAACTAAAGATTATGAGAAAAATAATTACATTAGATTGACTATTCTTAGACAAGGACTTCTTAATGTTGAAGAATATGTTAGGGAATTTGAGAGATTATCACTTATATATGATAATTTGAGACAAAGTTGAAAATTTTTTAAATGATTCTCTTGATGATATGATGAAGCTATCTTTAAGATTTGAAGAGAAAATAAAGTATACTAAGCCTTATGCCAAAAAAGTACTTTTGTATAGTACTACTCGAGAACATGAATTAAAAGGTATGAGATGGGTACCTCAAGCTCTACAAATGTTGATAAAAAACAAGGACTTAACCAAGAGTAGAAAGATAAGGACAAGGTTAATGTGTTCTCTACAAAGAAATGTTTTAAATGCCAAGGATATGGACACATTACTAAAGAATGACCCAATCAAAGAGTGGTGTCTATAAAAGAGATTAAAGCTATGGAGACTTATGAAAAAGATCCTAAGTTTGAGCCAAATGATGTAATTTCAAGTGGTTTCGAGGATGAGGGTAATGCATGTTATGTGCTACAAAAATTTCTTCAAATTAAAGTTAATGAGCAACCTAATTAATGAAGGAAGATATTCAAGACTAAAGGAAGATTGGGAGACATAGTTTGTCAAGTTGTTATTAAAAGTGGATTGTGTACAAATATAGCTAATGAGAGGGTGATGTAGGAGTTGGGATTATAGACAACACCACATTTAAAGCCTTATTTTCTTCACTAGATTAATAAAAAAAATAAGTCAACGTAACCAAACAAACCCTAATATCCTTTTATATTGGTAATTATCATAATGATGTGTTATGTGATGTTTTACCTATGGATGTATATGGAATCTTATTAGGTAGACTATGGAAATATGATGGATTTTTTATTCATAATGGTATAACTAATGAGTATGCTGTTTAAAAGGATAAAAAGAAGTACAAACTTAAACCTTTTTAGTGTGATAATGATAACATAGTTGAAAATAGAAAGAGAAAATAGCTTATTTTTACATGAAAGGGCTATGATAGAATGCATTAAGGAAGAAGGTATTTGTTATGCTTTGATTATCAAAGAATCTCTAAAAGGGGAAAAATGAAAGTAATCCTTGATTATATGAGTTTTTTGATGAATATAAGGATGTATTTGCCAATTACTTACCACCTAGATTACCACCTAAAAAAATAGAATATGCTATAAACTTAATGCCTGGTATGCCTTTACATAATCGACCTACCTATAGATGTAATTCGGAAGAGGCTAAGGAATTATAGAGACAAATACAAGATCTCATATAGAAAGGATATTTGAGAGAGAGCATGTGTTCACATTGTGTACCTACATTACTTGTTCCTAAAAACGATGGCATGTGCCCCATGTGTATTAATTCTAGAACTGTGAACAATATAATTATCAAATATTAATTTCCTATGCATAGATTAGATGCCATGTTAGATGAATTTTATAGAGCACAAGTTTTCTATAAAATTGATTTAAGTAATTGATATCATCAAATGAGAATAAGAGAAAGGAATGAATGAAAAACTACTTTTAAAATAAAATATGATCTTTATGAATGCATAGTGATGCTATTTGGATTGTGCAATGCACCTACTTTATTTATGAGACTAATAAATGAATTTCTTATACCTTTTCTTGGAAAATTCATTGTGGTATACTTATATGATATTCTTATGTATAATTAAAATGAGCATGATCATCTTATTCTTTTAAAGAGATTATTTGATAAGATAAAGTAAGCTAAACTCTATAGAAAAATGGAAAAATGTAATTTATTCTTTCAAGTATTGTCTTCCTTAGTTATATTGTAATAAGAAAAGGTATACAAGTGGATCCCATAGAGATTCAAGCTATTCAATATTTGCCTAAACCTAAGAATATCCATGATGAGAGAAGTTTTCATGGGCTAGCAATATTTCATAGAAGATTTACCAAGGACTTCTCAACTGTTGTTGTGTTAATTATACATCTCATAAAGAATGGAAATTTTAAATGGGAGAATGGGACAAAAGCCTTTGAGAATTGGAAATATAAGCTACATATTTCCCAAGTATTATCTTTACCCATCTTTGATAAAGTGTTTGAAGTTACATGTGATGCTAGTGGGATAGGGGTAGGTGGTGATGCAGGAGCATCCATTGAACATAATGATTATCATATTCATTCTAATCCAAAAGGTATGTTACATATTTGCAAGAAGATGATGTTCGTACACATTGATGTGTACAAGTATTCCAAGGCATGCAAGGCTATGACATACATGAGATGATACATTACAACAATAGATAGAGTGATGATATTCATTATTTTTATAAACTTGTTGTAAACCCTAACCCCTAAGTATATTTTATGTAAGTTAGGGTATGGCTATAATTTCATGTATGTATCTTAGTCTATTGTATAGCTTTTTAATATTAATTCTTTGTATCATTTAACCAATGATATTATGCTTTGGATTAAGGTTAATATGGGCTTAATTCAACCATGATTAATGGGCTAAATTAAGGGACTAAACTCGGATGGTTTAAGCTAGTCACCACCAAGCTTGTTCCTTCTCCTATATAAACCATGTTGTGCACAAGTTTGTGGACAGAGAATTGAGTAGAATGAATAATAAGAATTTTGATAAAACTTTGAGCAAGAGAGCTAAAGTCTAATCCTCCCTTTTGGGTCTACATTGGGCAAGGAATATCCGGGATAATCCTTCCTCAAAACTATCTTAAATCTCGACATATTTGAAGGTTATACAAATCTGTCGAGTACCTTCACTTGTATCTTCAATTTCTTCGTCCATAATCCACCAATTCACTTCATTCTTTTTGCATTAGATCGTGGGTGACAGCTTCTACTACAAATTTCGATCCAACCTTCCGTTACTTTGATAAAAACCACATCAGGTGGTGTACTCTCATAAGAAAAAAGGGCCATTAAATTTTTGAGTGAGAAATTGAATGGTGCTAAATTGAATTATTCCATGTATAATAAGGAATTCTCTACCATCATAAGAAGCTTAGAATATGGAGTCATTATTTGAGACCTAAACCTTTTATTTTACGTTCAGATCATAAAAGTGTATAATATTTTCATGGCAAATGAAAACTAATTCTACATATTAAAAAAGTGATTAGTTTATTATAATTCATTGTGTTTTCTATCAATAATTTTGATGGTAAATAAAATGCGGTAATAAATGCATTATCAAGGAGATCTTTGATACTTGTTCTGTTAGATGCTAAATTATGATGTTTTGAAATATCAAAAGAATTATATGAAAAATATTAATATTTCTTTAAAATTTATGATGCAGATAAAAAGAATCATAGTCATGGTAATTATATGCTTCAAGACGAATTTCTTTTCAAACTTGATAAGTTTTATATATATTGTTTTAGTTTTCATGATTTACTTGTTAAGGAAGTACATGAGGGAGGTATAACTGGTCATTTTAGTATTCATAAAAAATTATAGAAATATTACAAGAGCATTTGTATTACTCATGAATGATAAAATTAGTAAAATTTATTATTGAAAGATATGTAACTTGTCAAAAGAATAAGAGTTTCTTCTATAAAGGTTTGCAACTCATTTACATGTTAGTCAACTGTGGAAGGGAATTAGTATGGATTTTATTCTAGCGATACCAAAGACATAAAGGGGTAAGGATTTTATTATGGTAGTAGTTGATAGGTTTTATTAAATGGAATGTTTTATTACTTGTAATAAAATGGATGATGCAACTCACGTGGCATATTTATATTTCAAGGAAATAGTGAGGTTACATGGTATTTCCAAAAGTATAGTGTTGGCTAGAGATGTAAGTTACTTTTAGAAGACACTTTGGCATATGTTAGTTACTAAGTTATTTTTTAGTACATTCCATCATCCACAAACGGGTGGTCAAACCAAAGTGACTAATAGAACCTTAGGAAATTTACTATGAGGATTAGTTAGTAAGAGTACAAAGGATTGGTAAATAAAACTTGTACACATTGAATTTGCATATAATAGGACTCCTTCTAGTGCAACTCGAGCAAGTCCATTTGAAATTATCTATGGATTTAATCCTTATTTTCCTACTGGTGTGTTGTCATTAAATAAATGTGATATTAAGAATATAATTCTAAAGAAAGAGTTGAATTATTTAAAAATTTTCATAAGAAAACTAAGAACAATATTAATAAATCTAATACTAATTACCGAGCTTAAGCAAAAAAATCACATTATATGAGGGTTTTCACAAAGAGATTTGGTTTTCTTACACTTAAGAAAAGAAATATTTCCAATCTTAAGAAGAAATAAACTAATGCTAAGACTAGATGGGATATTTAAAATCTTAACAAAATTTGGAAGTAATGCTTATGAATTAGAATTATCTTAATCATATGGGAGAGTTTATAGGACTTTGAACACTTGTGATTTATCTCCTTATTATAGTGATTCTAATTTCAGGACAAAATCTCTTTAACAAGGAGAGAATTATGTAGGAGTATCTCAATCTTATTATTCTATTGTTTGGGGACTAGAGTTAGCATATATGAAGGTGGTACCAATTGTTCTTGAAAATCTTGAACACCTTCATGATAATTCTAACTATGTTTTGTCTAGCAATTCTTATAGGTATTATATATATATATAATGGCATGTAAAGTATTATTTTAGCTCTTGAATTAGACAAGTTAGATCAGTTGGACTAGGCTCATATAATAATGAGACAACTAAGGCCTCATTTACATATGTGTGTGTCTGTGTGTGTGTGTGTGTGTGTTTAGTTGTACATTAGAACAATAATCAACATGATCAATAAGAAAAAAAATTTTAGAATTTTTAAAATTCTTAATTCTCTTTAAGTTTAAGTGATGATTTTATTGAGATTTTGAGTTATGTTCTTTAGAGAAAACTTGGTGATTTCTCTTTAGAATTGAGTGGTTTGTTGGAGCACAAACCCACAACTATCTTTAGAATTGAGTGGTTTGTTGGAGCACAAACCCACAACTATCACTTTTTTTACGACAACTTCATACTTGAGGTTCAAGTTTTTCTTCTAAAATAAAACAAAAGGTCTTGCATTTGTGAAAGATCAATTCTACGTTATCTTCTACATCAAACTCGATACTTGGCTTCATAGCTCTTTAATTAACCTTTTTGTAAGATAACATTGAGGATAGGCTTGTAAGGATTCACGCCATACACCACCTCAAATAGATTTTAATGAGTTTTATTTTAGGGACTTTGGTTGTAGGAAAACTCACCATGATCTAGCTTAATATCCTAAATTATTTATACTTTTATTAGCAAAACATCTTATCATACAATACCCCATAAAGGGGTTTTGATAATAGTTATTTATAATTTTAATAATGATTTTGAACCATTATTAAATTATTAGTTATTGAAGCTTTAATAAAAATTGATAACTGTCATGAAAAAAATTTAACAAACCATGAATATTAGGGTAGAGTTGGGTTTTAACAATGGCTTGTATGTAAAAACCGTTATAAAAATAGAGTTTTAATAACAATTTGTACATAACAACCTTTATTAAAAACAAAGTTTTAATAACGATTTCTCCCTAAAATCATTATTAAAACATCAACAAATTAGGGTTTCAATTATTGATTATGCATTTAATAAACCCTTATTAGGATTAAATGAGCATTAAAAGAAAATTTTAATGATTGTTGTCATTAAAAATTATTGTTAAAACATCACTGATTTAGGGTTTCAATCATTAATTGTGCATTTATTAAACCCTAATATGAATTAAATAAACATTAAATGCAACACTAAATAATGGTTTTTACATTAAAACAATTGTTAAAACATGACCAATTTAGGGTTTTAATCAATGATTACACATTTATTAAACCCTATTTAGGATTAAATGAGCATTAAATGCAACTTTTAACAACGATTTTTTATTAAAACAGTTGTTAAAACACACAGGATTTAAGTTTTTAATCACTGATTACTCATTTATTAAATCTTAATTTAGATTAAATGATCATCAAATGCATCTTCTAATAACAGTTTTAAAAATAATCCTTATTAAAAATATTATAAAAAATAAGTGTTTAAGGTTTTAATAATGGTTCTTACTTAAAACCGTTATTAAAACTTGTATGTTTATTTTTTATTTTAAAGTTTTTGTAGTTTTGTTCCATCCAACATACATAGCTTTATGTTCAAATATTTATCAAATCTATAATGTAAAACATCATCAATTCATATATGTATGCATATATTCCTCCCAAATAATGCTATATATTTTCAATCAATATGTAATTAGTACATCTCAATACATGAGACATACCCAGGAAACAGAATTATTAGGTATGCCACAACTTGATAGTTCTATACTCCAAAGCAAAATTCTATAGATCATAACCTAGATGATTGAAAGACGTAGATGAAATACAAATCTGAACATACATGTAGAATTTAGATCCCTAATACAAAATGTATGAGTGCATGTAGTTGGCCCATTAGTCTCTAAGTTCATCAATTTCATTATCTTTATATTTCTTGCCTCATTTATATCTACCATTGGAAAATACAAATTCACAAGTTTCAATTATTCAGTTAGTAATTAAGTCAAGTACCAAATATATATGGCATGGTTCATTAATGAAAAAATATGGAAAAATAAATATACATGGCTTAGATCTAGGTTAACCAATATCTTTTGGAGTATCAGATCTATTACTCTACAAATATAGTATCCACAATCATAGCTATTCTATTGTTTTGGACACTATCAAATGAAGTTAGTTTTCTCTCTAACTATTATACATTAATTTTAATTGAAAAAAAAATACAAAATATTTTTCCTCCTACTTACCATTACAGGCTTATATTGATGAATTTTTGGATTTGGGACACCATTTCTACCTCTCTTCTAATACGCTGTCCATAATGTCCTAATAAATAGGGTTGTATACACACTATTGTAACTATATATACCTAAAATAATTAAAGTAGAATATATGCATAAATAAGCTAATGAAGTAAGAAGTAAAAAGTATATTAACATGTCAATAAATTCTTTCCCACCAGATGAGCTTTTGGAAAAGGCACATTTTATGTTCAAAGGGAATCAAACACCAGGTGAGGAATGAGATAAATCTTGTTGTATCCCTCTCTTAAAATACGATCCACTAGATAGTTTATGTGACTATCCTCTCTTATTATAGTACCATCAGCTATGTAGTATGGGCACACAAACATAATAGAGGAAAATATTCTCGTTGCCACAACATGACTAGTTACCAACCTATAGATGATAAGAACTGCAATACCCTAAAAATATTAAACCTATAATTTAATAAATAACCCTCATTTGGGAAAATTTAAATTTTAAATTTATTAAACTTAATTATTTTTTTGATTTTTGAGTATATAAAAATAGATATGAATATTTAATAAATTAAAATAAATATTTTATTATTTTAGTATACTTATTTTATTTAAATAAATTTTCAAACCCATATTTTACTAAAATTAAATTCTTAAATTAATATATTAAATTTTTAATAAATTAAATTATCTATCTAAATGATTAAATACCTTTATTTCAAAAATTATTTTAATTTTATTGTTTCCCTTTTTCCTTTTTCCTTTTCTTTCTCCTTTTTATTCCTTTTTTCTTTTCCTCCTTTTCCTTTTCTTCTTTTCTTCTTCTTTAAGTTGCCCGGCCTGACTTCATCGTGTGCTAAGTCATGGCCTTCTTCCTTCTCTTCTCCTCTCCCTCTCCCTCGCGTCCAGCCCTAGTTTGTCTCCCCCTTCTTTTTCGTTTCCTTTTTCCCCTAGTTAGGCTAAGCAAACCCTTATTCCTTTCCATCTACCTTGTGTGCATAGGGTTGGCCCAGTCTCTTCTTTCCTTTCCTCACCTGACCAGCCTGTAGCCCCTACTCCCTTCTTCTTCCCTTATTCTTCCTTCATCAACCATCCTCCATGGCAACCTGCTATTGCCACCTGCGACCACCTTTCTCCCCCTGTAGCCTTAATTTCTTTCCCCTTGTCCATTTCCCTTCCATTTTGAGTCAAGCACAACCCTCCCTCACGTGGCCTTCTCTTTCCTTTTCTTACCTTCCCTCTCCCTGCCACGCTACACCCATCAACCGACAACCCATCTGCCACCACCTAGCTAATGTCCCTACCTCCTTCCCTCTCCCTCTTCTTTTTTCTTCTTCTCTCCTACTCATTTTTCCCTACCTCAAGCTCCCTTACCTCCCCATAGAGCCCTCTCTCTTTTCTTTCTTTCCTTATCTTCTCCTCCCTTGTTTTTTCTCCGCCACCCTCAACCATCGTCTCTGCCACCCAAATGACCACTAAAGCCACCACCTTACACGCTCTACTACCTCCCTACACCACCACCTTACCCCACACATCCCTACAGCCACCTTTCTCCTCCCTTCCATTTCTTCCCCCTTTCTCGACCTCTACCATACACCACCACCATCCTCAACCCTCCTTCCTCTTCCACAATCTCCATAGCTGCCAATCCACTCCTTGGAACCTCCCCTACCACCACCTTGCCTCCCTTGGTCGAAACCTAGCCCTACAGCTCCTCCTCTCCCCTCTTCTTCCCCTTCCTTCTTGTCCTCCACCCAACCATTGTCCCACTTTTCCAACCTTGCAGCCGTTGTCTCGATCGCCCTAAGCCCCCACTCACTAACTCCCGACCACCACCTACACCCCTACTCCATCCCTACACCCTGCCACTACCCTAACTCCCCTCCACAAGCTCTCAACCCAGCCCCAAAACTCTTCACTGAGCCAACCGCTTCCCTTCTCCCCACTTCCCATCTTCGACCCCTTTCTTCCTTATTTTTGTGCATGTTTCTCATGCTACCATGCAACATGAGTCTCCTACATCCCTTTAACTAAATCTTAGTTAATTTTAAGGTATAAAAATAGTTGGTATTAATATACATTAATTAAAGCTTTTAATAATAAAAAATTATTCTTTTGATTTTCTACTTCTATTCACTTATTTTTTATATTATTTTCATGTATTGATTTTTACTAATCACAGCTCAAACATTTAACTAGGGTACCAATAAGGTTTGATTATTGATGGAAATAAAGTAACTATTATACCCTACTAAAATGTGTAGGTATACGTATGCTAGCACATTAGGGTTTTTAATAAATTTATATGCATGATATATGTTGTTAAGTATAATGTATTTAGTGGCATATGCTGGTTGATCAAAAGAAAAGCATGTTAATTTATGTACCATCGATAGAAATAATGCTTAAGAAAAGAGCCTTGTTGTTAATGATAATGTTAACTACATATGATATGATATGATATGTTAATATGGCCATTTGTTGCATAGATAATGTTAATATCAACCCTAGGGGCATTTTGGTAATTTTACTTGTGCAAAAGGTATAGCCTAAATAAGTGTGTGTGGTAGGTACTAATGAGTATTAATGATAAATAATAATAGCTGGTGGTGTTGGACCATGTATATTACTATTTTATGTAGTGAGGGTATTTTTGTAAAATTTGTATAATAAAGGTAATATGGTAATTTATAAGTGTAAAAAGGGTAAAATGGTAAATGGATAAGTAAAGAGGGCATTTAAGTAATTTTACATAGAAAAAGGGATGACTTGGTACTTTTTATGAGTAAGAAAATATTTTGGTAAATTAATAATAATAAAAAGAGAAGAGTATTTTGGTAATTTAGCATAAAGGAATAGTGTTATAGTAATTTGGCATAAAGGAATGGTATTTTGGTAATTCTATAAAAGTAAAGGGGTAAAATAGTGATTTAATAAAGAAGGGTATTTTAGTAATTTTATAAATGTAAAAGGGTAAATGGTAATTTAATAAAGAAGGGTATTTTGGTAATTTGACAAAATGGTGATTTAATAAAGAAGAAGGGTATTTTGGTAATTTTATAAAATTAAAAGGGTAAAATGGTGATTTAATAAAGAAGAAGGGTATTTTGACAATTTGGCATATAGGAAGGGTATTTTGTTAATTTTGTAAATGGGTTAAATGGTGATTTAATAAAGAAAAAGGGTATTTTGGTAATTGAGTATAAAAGAATGGTATTTTGGTAATTTGGCACAAAGGAAGGGTAATTTGGTAAATTTACCAACCAAAAGGGTAATTTGGTAATTTTAATAAGTTAGAGGGGAAATTTGGTGATTTAACCAACCAAAAGGGTAATTTGGCAATTTTAATAAATAAAAAGGATAATTTGGTAATTTGACCAACTAAAAGGGCAACTTAGTAAAGTTAATAAGTATGAAGGGTAATTTAGTAATTTAACTAACCAAATGGGCAATCTGGTAAATGTAGTAAGTATGAAGGATGATTGAGCAACTTAATAAACCTAAGGGGCAATTTGGTAATTTAAACAAGTACAAAGGGTAGTACGGTTATTTAATCAGCTAGAAGGATAAATTGGTAACTTAACAAATATGAGGGGTAAAGTTGGTGACTTAATGAGTATGGAGGATTATAATACCCCGTATTTTTAAAACCTAATTTTATTAAGCTTAATGATATTATTAGCGTAATTTGATGTAAAAAAATAATTATTTTAATTTTGATTTGTTTTATGGATTTATCGACGATTTTGAATTCATATTTTAATTTAAGTAATCGTTGTCGTTGTGAACCATTTTAGACAAATTCGTTCACGACTATGATTTTATTATATTCTTTTAATTTTGATTTTCGATTAAAAATATGTATTCACATTCTTTCTCGTATTTTGATTTGTAATATTTTAGATTCATTTTCGATTATAACTTCGTCGTGTGATTACGACCTTATTTTTGGAGTTATATTTCGTTAACTAAATATATTATTTAAATTATAGAATTTCTTTTTAAATAGTTAAATTTATTTGAATGATTTTATCCGTAGAAAATATTTCTGACTTTAAATTTATTCGTTTTCGGAAATCTTTAATATTTGGGAAGTTTTAAATTAAAAAAAAAGATTTTCGGAGTTTATTTATGAAATTCTTTCTGGAATTAATTCTCTTTCGTTTTATGCTTTTTAGTTTACGGAAAATCGATTTTGGAAATTATTTAAATTAGTTTTGGTTTATCCGAATTTGACTTAAATATTTTAGTATACGTTTTAAATAATTTTTCGGGGTCTTATAATGTATGTCCGTAAATAATATAAGTTTTTACGTTCGTTGTTAAATTCTTCCGAAAATGTTTCTGAAATTCTTTATATAGCTTTTTATTAATTTTAAGCCTTCCGATCCGTTCGAAATAAATTTTCGTTAAATAAATTTTATATAAAATCTTCCAATAATATTTTTATATTTTTATTATTTTATTTTATGTGTATTTGTAATAAAAAAATAAAAAAAAAAAAAAAAAAAAAAAACCAACTGGTGCCCCGACCGAACCCTCCCTCTTATTTTCTTTTTCTCTTCTCTTTCCCTACCCCTGCTCCCGACCTGCCCTCTGCGTAGAAGCCCTAGCCACCTCTCTTCTTCTCCCCAACTCCTCCCTCCTCCTTCGCTGGCCACGACCGACCACCGCCGGCGACGCCGCGCAGCAGCCCCAACAGCAGCAGCCGCAACAGCCCACCGAAGTAGCAGCAGCAGCAGCGGCCGAACCAGCAGCAGCAGCGACAACACAGCAGCAGCAATGCGCAGGTCGTGCCGCCGTCGCCTGTCACCGTCGACGCTTGCTGACCACCGGCGAGTTGTCCCTATTCCCTGACGAACCTCCCCCAGCCTTCCTTTGCCTTGATTTGTCGGTTTTTGTGTGGTATAATTTCCGAAAAACCCTAACCCTTGTTTTGATTTATTGGGTATGAATTAGCTTATAAAAAGCTAAATTGATGGTTTGATTGTGTATATATGTGCTGTAAGAATGATTTGGATAGGTTAATTGTATTATTATGTTGAGATTTCAGAAAAATTGGATTTTTGGCCAGGTTATGCCCGAATTTTTCGGATCCGTCCATTTTTGCAATTTCAGACAAATTGATTATACAATAAATTTAAAAATGTATCCAATTTTATTTTGGAACCGTCAATTTGATAAATTTATGCAGGTTTTATCGAAATTTGATTCCTAGGTCAAATTCGGGGTGTAATGAAATTGGGTTGTATAATTGAGCCGTCCCGCTCAATTGATTTTATAATATTGTTTAAAATGTATTTAATTTTATATTGGAAGTGTTGATTTGGGAAAATTGTAAGTAATTGATCGAATTGGATTTTTAGGTCAAAACTCCCGCGGGTTTAAATTGGTTTGGGTAATCGGGTTATTTTATTCAATTGACTATATAAATTACATTATAATATGTTTAATTACATTTTCGAACCGTCAATTGATATGTTTTGGCAAGGATTGATCGGAATTGCGTTTCGGGCTCAGAAACCCTAATTGTGCTAAATTGCGTATTTCTTTTATTGGTTTTGACCAATTGATTATTTGATATGTTATAAAATGTGTTTAATTACATTTCTAAACATTGAATTTGATTAAATTTATAGAATTTTAACGAATTGTATTTTCGGGCCTAAAACCCTAAATTTCAAGTGAAATTATGAAATCGATTACTTGTATTGTTGTTTTTCTAAAATTGAATGTATAGAAATAGTTGAAATGGTATTAAATGCTTCTAATACCTTTAATTTGAATTGATTAAATTGAATTACTTGATTTTGTGTCGTGGGTTTTAAAACCCTAATTTTCGGGGATGATTTTATAAAATTGATTTTGCTATGTGTACTTTATCTAATCAATTTCTATCTTTGGGTTTTAAATCATTTAAATTCTGTTTTAACCTAATTGGTTTGGATTTGGTTCTATGTAATTGGTTGGGTTACTTATTTAGTTGTAAAACCTAATAAATAAGTTATTTTAGATAAATTAACTTATGATCAATTATTCTTTCTTGGGCTTTCCAAATTAAGTTGAAATGTCCAAGTGATATTTGTATTAATCCGTTTTGATTTAGTTTTAACCTTAAATCTTGATAAAGCTATGCTTTTAAGTTTTAAGTTTTGGACACGTTTTCTAAGAAAGATCATTTGGGTTGTTTGTGTTTATTTAATTAGAATATGTGAATTATTGATTTATAGAATAGTTTCTAATTTAAATTTTTGATTTCTATCGGATCTAGGAAAGCTTTCTCGTGGATCCACGAGCTAGGGATCTCTCTCCCTCTTATCTCGCTTAGCTAGCTTCGGATCCAGGTAAGTCTTTACTTACCTCTACTTATGGGTGTTTAGTAAGGACAAAGCTAATGGCCTTGTGCTAGGTGTGATGTGTTAATGGATGATGAGTATGTCATGTTAATGTGTATTATGCATGTGTTATAAATAACCTGTTTTGTGTAGCGCAACGTGGATAATGAGGTATGATGTGTGTGCCTTATATCGTACGAGCATGACATGTTCCATGTTTGATGTTTGATGATGTGACATGATATGACCCTCTAGGACATGCATGTTAGGGTATTTGGTAATATGAAATGGGAATAAAAGGATAACAAGAAAGGAATGGGAAGTGAGACCACTAAGGGGGATATGAGGTTGACCTAAGTACCTCATGATCTATGAAGAAGATTTAAGTGGGAGGAATGTCCAAAATAAATGAGAGTTGGGAACCATGCATGGGAGTCTTAGAGTTTGCATGGTTGTAATATGGTTGGTATGGTGGTATTAGGGTTTGTATGGTGGTAATAATGTTTCTATGGTGGTATTAATGGTTGCATGGTGGTATTAATGGCTGCATGATGATATTAGGGTTTGCATGGTGGTATTATAGTTGGAATGGTGGTATTAGGGTTCGCATGGTGGTATTAGGGTTTGTATGGTGGTATTAGTGATTGCATGGTGGTATTAACGGCTTATGGTGGTATTAGGGTTTGCGTGGTGGTGTTATGATTTGTATGGTGGTATTTAGGGTTTTGCATGAGAGTTAATGATTGTATGAGATTTAGGGTTTGTGTGAAAAGTTTGAGAGGTTGCATGGGATGTGTAACGTTTGCGTGGGAACAAAATTTACGTATGAAAGGTTGATTTGGGATGTAAGGAAGGTAATGCAAGTATTATTGGGTGTTTAACTGTTTTTGGACGGAGAATAGTACGTGGAGTATTATAAGGGTATGGAGGAGACATAATTAGGGTTTGGAGTAATTAACTCTGGGTCATTGTGATTAAGTAAGGTTGGAGTAGCTAATTGTGATTTGTTGAGGATAATTAAGGTTTGGGATGGCTAAGTATGGTTGTCATGGTAAAATAGGGTTAGGAGTAGTTAACCACGGTTTGGTGTGGACAATTAGGGTTGGTTATGGCTGCTTAAAGTTGTTTGGTGTTATCGTGTGTATTTATTGATTAAAGTGTAGTTATGAATGTGGAATTTTATTATTTGTGATGTGTAAAGTATAAAGAGAATGATTTATGCATGTCAAGGGTGTGATGTGATTCAATAAGACACGGATAAGACATTAATTACGTAAAGCGAAAGACTGATGAGCCCGACCCAGTCCGGTCCACCGATTAGAATAGTGGCCAGAGGCGTTCTGCCCTGGGTGTTTATTTCTGATCCACCGGCTATAATAGTGGTCAGAGGCGTTCTGCCCCGAGTGTTTATTTCTGGTCCACCAGCTATAATAGTGGGGGATTCAGGCTCGACAGACCCAAACAAATAAGTTAATCCACAAGAAAGATACTAAGTACCTACAGTGAAACACCATGTGAGTTGGGGTCAGTCCGGTCCACCGGTTAGAATAGTGGCCAGTGGTCAGAGGGGTTCTGCCCTGTGTGTTTATTTCCGGTCCACCGGCTATAATAGTGGTCAGAGGCGTTCTGCCCTGAGTGTTGATTTCCGGTCCACCGGCTATAATAGTGGGGCTCCCGCACTTACATGGATTCTTAAAGAATATGTGTGGAATGAACATATTATTAATGAGAATAAAGAATAAGTCTAATTGGACCATGGCCAGCTTTTATTATTTGTATTGCTACATGCTGCTTACGTGAGTATGCCATGTATTGAGTTTTTAATAATATGGATTATTCCTACCTGAGGCGTATGAGCCACTTTACATCTCGGTTGTGCCACGCTTATATGTTAAATAGAATGTTACGTATGTTTTATATGTTACTCTAGGTGTATGGTAAGATTTATGATGTGGGTTGTGAATATGCCTAATATTGTATCAACGTGTTGTACCCGGATTTAATATGCACTTGATGATATCTCCCCTAAGATAGGGTAGTGGGACTTACTCGGTATTGGACCCGTACTGATACTACCTTGGTTGAATGGGTCCTGTGATGATCCACTGATGGTGGGGAGCAGACCTCTTGTGCAGGTTTAAGATCGGATACTGTTTTGGGGTGGAAGGCCTGACTTGGGTGAGTAGGCAATCCGGATATTGATCCTTCGGGATTTGTTTTTGTTTAGCTGTATTTTGTATTACATTCTGTTTTGAGAAACATATTCTAGGGTTGTAATCCTTAATCGTATTCTAACTTCTGTTTGACCTACCTCTTGTTAAGGACTTATTTTAAATGTTGTCTTGCGTTTTTGATACTTTGTACTGAAGGTTGATCGGATATAGCCTTAGCACTTAGTACTGGAACGGTAGGAGTGAACTGGTCTGGTACTAAGTGTGGCGGTAATACCCCCGAGTTTATGGTTTCATCCTTTACTTCCGCTAAACCTTTTGGTTTTAAACGAAATTTTTCAGTAGTAAATTTGGGGGTGTTACAAGGATAATTTGGTAGTCTAACAAATACAAGAGGTAATTTGGTAATTATGTCAACATAAAAGGTAATATGGTAATTTGGAAAACATAAAAGGATGACTTGGTTATTTTACAAACAAGGAGTATTTTAGCAATTTGTAAGGATGAAGGGGTAAAATAATAACTTGCATATGACCTGTCAACAAATTAATAAGTCTCCATGATAAGACATAAGTAACAGTGAATAATAAAATAAAGGGATTTGATAAATCAATGAGTATCACAAGAATATGGCATAACCTAGGGTTAGACGGACAACTAAGGGTGTGATATGGTGCTTATCTCATAATCATACAAGAGGTGCCTAGTTTGTATGTATGCATAGAATGTGTGTTAGATATGTTCAAAGTATATGTTAAGGTTTCATTCTATGGCCAGTATATCCTTGTGTCTCTAAATTCATGACATTTATCCTTTCCTCCAATTAACTAAATGGACCTATTGAATAAGACGCAAATAAAGTACCAATTACATAAAGTGAAAGATATTAGAGCTAGGCCCAATGAGAATAATTTTTGGTCCAATGGCTATAATAATGGTCAAGAGCGTCCTACCTGTGGAGTGTTTCCAGTCCACCAGCTATAATAGTGGTCAAGAGTGTTTTGCCCTACGGAGTGATTTCTGGTCCACCGGCTATAATAGTGGGCGATTTTGAGCTCGATAAACCAAATTTTGTATGGTAATAAATCATGAAAAGATACTAATTACTTACAATGGAACACTACATGAGTCGAGGCCAGTGAGGATAATTTCCAATCCACTGGCTATAATAATGGTTAGGTGTGTTTTGCCCTATGGAATGATATCTGATTCACCGACTATAATAGTGGTCAGGTGCATTTTACCTTGTGGATTGTTTCTGGTCGACAGGCTGTAATAATGGGTTCCTGCACTCATATGGATATAATTTGAGAGATGATGATTGAATAATGATTAATTAATGACTTAAGACCAAAAGTATTGATTTCACCTTTATGATCCATTGATATATTATACATTTGGCTTCAGTGCTTATCCCTACTTGGGTATATGATGGAATTGCTACGTACATGGATTTTGTGTTGTGTATTTCTTATTGTATGTGGTGTTGCCTTTTGTATTAGTTCTGATGTCCATCGTGATTTTCCTAAGCCTGCGTATGTTATCGTTTTATATAGTGTATGTATGATATGTTACATGCAAGGCCTGCTTTTCAATTTGGTATAAAGGATTACTCAGTACCATAATACTGAAAGATTCCATTTGTGGTCCCCTACTTATTCAATGGAATAGTGTCTATCATAGGTTTATTGCAGGTGCTATTCAAGCGGGTATTGGGTATGAGCATAAGGATTATTTGAAAAACTTTTAGGGTTTCTCTTTCCACCTTTTTAATTCCTTGGTAAATGATTTTACTCTTGTATCCACTAATAGTGGATGTATGTATTTTGTAACAAATTTAATGTGCTATTATGATTAAATGGAATTTGAATTTGTATAAATCGTATTCTATTCCTTTTAGCATTAGCACTTGGTACCGGAATTGTAGGAGGAAATCGATCTAGTACTAAGTATGGGGGTAACATCTCTAGAATTTACGGTTTTTTGCTTTCGCTAATTTTCAAATAAAATAAAATTTTTTAGTAGTAAATTTTAGAGGTGTTACAATAATAATGGATATTTATTGACAGCTGATAACTAACATAAGAGGACATAAAAATTCTAATGCAACAAAAAGTACTAAAATCTAAAATATGAAATAATACTTACATAACATATACGACAACATTCGTGGTTAATATCCATTCCTTATTATAAATGTCATTTATATCAACTCCCAATACCATATAAGTAATGTTATCACTCCCATACTTAGGACCACTATCAATTGGAATACAATTGTCACCGGGGTAGTTTTGGGAATAGAAATACAACAAAGCCAAAGCTATTGGCAATTGGTTCTTCTTTGAAGACGGAATCTTTTGTGGGGCAACTAATTTTTTTGATTTAGCTCCCTTTCCTTTATCAGTGCCCTCTTTTGTATTTCTCATTCTACTATTACCTCTCTCTCCCTTAATCCTAAAAGCATTCTTCTTTTTTGATTCCTTAATTTGAAATAAAAAACAAAATATAATGATCATATATATATATTAATAAGTTATAAACAATGTAAGTAAAAAAAAATAAGGTCTAACAATGGTGAAGAATGACCTTAACTCTTTAGTAGTGAGACATATCTGATACGTGGTCCAAGGCACAAACCTTCTATGAGCTTCTAGCATTGTAGTTACCTCATCACCTTCTTTATAACAAGTTAAGGGGCACTGCAATGACTAGAGTGTTAATACTTATAGGCCTTGTATTTAGGGCCAAGTTATACCCATGGCATATTTGTGTTTAGGTACTATGATTGATGCATACCCTTCCTTTTTTCCAAAAGAGTTGAAAGGTCATTCACTAACAAGTCACAAGTATGCAAACCCTAAAATAAATTATTACACATTGTTAATTATTTATGACATCGAATACATTTAATAATAATTCATAATTTGTAATGCTTACCTCAGAAAAAGAAGAAAGACATACATCAACTTTGCAACTATCTCCAATGCTATTTACATTTGTTATGTGATGTTGATCATGTTCAATAGGATTGGATGGCTTATATCCTTGAGATTTGATAAATAACAACTATTTCTCTATTGTTACCATCCGTTCAAATGTCATGTTTAATTTCTAGGTGAGGGTAGCCACTTACTCATTGGTGCTACGAGAACCACGAGATTGACCACATAAGCTCGTTCTTGTAACTCCTAATTCAATACCCCTATGTCTTCTAGGGTGTTCTACAATTCATATAGCCTATGACACAATGTTATATTGGTCCACATCCTCCACAAAATCTAACGTTTCAAGTTCCTCTTGTAAGATATGCAATATATTTGAATTTAGAATATGGAAATAAGCATAATATAATAGTTTGATCAAAGAAAACTATATGGGCTATAAATCAAAAAATAAATCTTACAATAAGAATATTATTATGGAATTAGACATGAACGTTTAAATAGATAAATAAAAATCTCATACCAACTCTTCTTCAAGCCCTACGTAACCTTTCTAAGCCATATTATGTCTGTAATTATTTTGCTTAACAATCCCTTTATTTTTGGTTTTTTCCTATGTTACAAACTAAAATATTAACTCATGGTTATTCAAATATCAATAAAATATTCTTAATTAAAAATTTTAACTGTTATCTAAAAAATATCTTAAAATCCTCCAAAAGATGATATAAAATAAATTAGTCCCAACTATCTTGATCAATGAAACCATAATGTTTGGGTGGGTTCAAGCATAGAGAGTTATCCTTCTTTCTATCCTTTTTTCTACTTGCTAAGTCTGCCCTAAATGTTCTTAGATGCTTACCGCAATGTCTAAGAAGCCATCTCTTCCTCATCTCTGAAACTTTAAATAGTCTCTAGAAATATATATATATATATATATATATATATATATGTATGTATGTATACCAATGTTAATGTATTAAAATTAATAACATTAACATACAAAAATGATTAAGCAAAACAACATATTTACCATGAATTCATACCAAATATTCTCCTTATGACCCTTCAGAACCTGATTCCAATTATTTTAGGAAATAGGAACACATTTATGAGTGACGAGTGAAATGTATGTCAGAAACATGTCTGCATATAAGCCAATAGGAAGATTATAAGTATTCCATCCCAACTCAACTTGTTCTCCTCTATTTCGCATGAAGATGATGATTCTCACAATAGTAGGCCTTCTATTCCCTTCTTTATCACTACTACTCCTATCAACTTTTTTGTTGGTCATATCTCTACAAAATATCAATAAATAAATTATATTAAAATGTCATATAATTACCCTTATGAACTAATGTATCTTTCAACACAATACATATTTAATGAATATATACAAAATATGCATTTAAAAAAACAAACACATATATCATATGTTACAATATTATTACCCTCATCGCCTCCTTTTTCGTCTTTTTTTCCTTCATTTTATATTGGTTTCAAGATCTGATATATATATTACTTCACAGTTATTATCCCTTACATATATTCTTGCCTCATTAATGTTATTGTTATTACTGTTCAATGAATGAGTTTTTTTCACAACTGAGACACATTCTTTATCCTAATTAGTATCGTTTTCATCATCACATTCATTACATTTTTTTTGCATAGATAGTACCATAGACCATATATTATCAATAGGATTAATGATAAATAATACTTGTGTTGCTTGTAATGCCAAAATGAATGGGTCTACTTTATGCCCTGCTCTATTCAGATCTACTAGTGTGAATCCATCTTCATATCTAACCCCTTATCTATTATCAACCCATTTATAGCCAAATACATGGATTTGAAATATAGTATAATCTATCTCCCATATCCATTAAATCACACCATAATAATTTATATATGCATAAGCTGGATTCTTGTCCTTTACATCTTGTCCTTTAAACTAGAAACATGCATTTCCTTAGCCACTAAAGTTACCCCACAATTCTGCATTTTATTCTTCTTATCTTGTTTTTTCGCTTAAAACTGTAACTATAGATCGCATAACTGGTATTTAAGAAAAATTCATAATTAGGGTTTTCAAAGAACCAATGTAGGGTTTCAAAAATTGATGTGGCAGAATTTTCAATGCATGGAATGATGCAATCTCTTCGCCAATCAATAAAGGAAAGATTATGTTTATCAATTATTCATTTCTTAGTCTTTAATGGATTTTCAATCCTTAAAGAACACATATATTCTTTAATATATGGTTGAACATCATAATTATTATGTAACACATATAGATATACTTTACTAAACATGTCAGGATCTACATGCCCAAACCGTTTACCATTAATACCATATTCTTTGATTTTTCCCTACATTTTGAGACTTCGGAATACGAAGAACTTCATCATTTAACAATCACTTTGTGTAAAATTCAATTACCTCTTCTATAAGGTAACTCTCAACAATGCATCTTTCTAGCCGATATCTATTCCTCACGTAACCTTTTATCAAATTCATAAACTTCTCAAAGGAGTACATCCAATACCCATTAATAGGTTCTAAAATTTTTATCTCATAAACTAAAAAAAAAATTAGATGTACCATAATGTCAAAGAATGAGGTTAGAAAGAAAATTTTAAGCTAGCGTAAAGTAATCACAATACTTCTATGTAAGGCATCCAAACTATTAGGATGTGCGACCTTGAAGCATATTGTGTTAAATAACCAATAAAGCCTCATAATAGTAATTTAAACACGCTTTAGCAAAATTTCATGTATCACTATCGACAATAAGTGCTACATCAAAATATAAAAAATATGAGACTTCATGTTAATTAGTCTCAACTCTTTTATCAACACAAACCTTCTGAGATTTGAAGAATACCCTTCTGAAACCTTGACCCTATTAAAGAATTTACAAAATATAATATTCTCTTTCTTGGAGATTGTATGACACGTAGGTGGTAAATATGTTCTTCTTCCATTATCTAGTGATACCAATTCCTGTCTAATACCAATTTATTCCATATCCATTTGACCATTGATACCATATTCATTCTTTTGTAGAAGATTAAATAATGTACTAACAAGACTGTCACATATATTTTTCTTGATATATATCACATCAAGGGCGTGTCTCACATACAAAGATTCCCTATAATGAAGGTCAAAGATTATAGACATCTTCTTTGACCCAAATGATGGAGGTTTATCTTTATTATTCTTCCCAAATTTGACACTCATATGTTTCATCTTTAAATAAATAATCAACCCATCAACCGGATTGGTGCCTACCCTTCTTTTGGGAAGCTAGTGAAAGCTTTCCTTTTCTAATGATAATGATAATTCTTGAGTAAAAATCTATGATGCTTCAAAAAAATAGTATTCTAGCTATGTGTTAGTTGAACAAATGAAGTATTCTCCTCACATATTGGGCATACATAATGTCCTTTCACACTATAACTTGACAAGTTCCTATACACCAGAAAATTATTTATAGTATAGAATAACATCGCTCTTAAAATGAAATTTTCATCACTATATGCATCAGATACTTCAACACCCATGTACCACAAGAACTTTAGATCATCAATCAAATAAACATCATTATCATTCCCCTTTTATTTGGCCCTGAAATGACTAAAGACGCCATCATATACTTGCGTTTCATGTAGAGCCATAGAGGTAGATTGTATATGACCAAAATACCAACCATATACTATAGGTGCCTTGATTGTGTGGATTCATTCCAACTATAAAAAGTCCAAGACACATGTTTCTTGCTTCTTTACCAAATTTAGGGAACAAGCCATCAATCATTATCGATTGTGGAGAGTCAAATGGATGTCTACGAAGCCCGTCATCTATCTTCTCATCACCAAAATTTTAGTATTATAGAAAAATACCATCACACCTTAGTTGGCATATTTTTTTTCTTGTATTGTGATGCTTTACATTCAAGATTAGGACAACTATATAAAGACATATTCTCATTGCCAAATAATATACAATCATTAGGGCATGCATGTATATTCTCATAATCATGCCTATAGAAGAAAGGGTCCATTTTTCTTCATAGGTATGATCAGGTAAAACGTTATCATTAGAAATCATATCCTTTATGAGTTCCAATAATTTTGTAAGGCTCATATCACTCCAATCATTGCATGCTTTTAAGTTTTCTAAATATAAAGTAGTGTATAATCAAGTAAACGTCATAAAATCACTGAACAAAGGTTTGTTCATGTCACTCAATAACTTCTCAAAAAATTTTTGGACAATTCCAAAGACTTTATTTAACCTTTCGAGTAATCTCCTCCAATGATTCTCCCTCATAGTTCTCAAATGTTGATCCACTACTTTCCCTCCTAACTTCCGCATTATCATATTTAGACTTTCTCTCACCATACCATATCCAATGAGTGTAACTTGTATCAATTACATACACAAACAAATGATCTCTCAAATCATCATCATTGACATATTGAATATAAGCATAGTTCAAACAATGACATACTATTTTACTATAATCTTGAGCATGCTCAACTACAAACTTGATGAAAAACTCTACTCCTTCTTTATATTCTCTAGACAAACAATTTGTACACAACCATTTCCAATCCATATTTTTTCAATCTAGATGTATCCCATGCAAAAATAATTATTACAATTCCATTATAAAAAATAATTCACAAACCACTCATTTTTAGAAAGAATTAATGTATACTGTATCATGTTATTCAATGTATGTGTGTGTGTGTACAAATCATTCCAACACATTTCCAAAAATATATCAATAAACAAGCAGCTTTTAATTAGAAAGAGTTCATATATATATACACACACACATACATAAAAAAATTTATATAATAGTTTAAATTACAAAAGGTATATATACTTTAGGGTTAAAGAAATAGAAGCACTATATACATCAAAAGGTTACTAAATACCAAACACCTAACTAAGAAAAACTCATAACTATCATACTAAGTCCACCGGTAGCCTTATCAAGGTTGACTAATAACTATTACTCTTAGAGTCCACTCATCTTGATATGTCATATATTCCCTCACATCATCAATAGATAGTCTAGGCATGGATACTCTAAGGTAACCAAGGTAGATACTAAGGCAAGTTATGATGAAACATCCCTCATCATTAATCACCATCAACTCTCTTGCAATCTGATCATAATCCCTAGCAATCACCTTACCTTCAACAAGTCTCGGGTGTGGCGCATTAGTATAGAGGACAAACTAATGCAAAAAAAAACTAGATGTAGCCAACGACCATGGTTCAGTCTAAGGTAGGATCAACAATAAGTGATACGATCTAAAATGGAATGGGTCATATGATGAGCCTCTCACAAACAAGCGACCTAGCTTGTTGTATAACCATATAATATGAGCCTGTAGATCTGCATCTGACACGATATATAGATATGGTGGAGTGTATGTAATAGCAATATTTGGAATCTCACTACCTAAAAATGAGAACAAGTACCAAATCTTATCATCAAGGTTGTTCTCAAAAGGATCTAAATTATAAAATATGTAAACTCTTTAAATAGTAAGACAAATCATAAATATATTCTACCATATCTTAACCAACTATGTAAAGCTAACAACATACCCAAATAATTAAATGAAGAAAATATAAATTACCAAAATATTCTATATTCTTTTGTTATTATATATTTAAGATGCTTAAGATTTTATAATGTCGTCTATTCACATACTCCCACTAAATTTGTGAATAAGTTAAGTTGAATCAAACTTCCTTATATTATACATTGTATGATTAAAATAAGGTCATAATATTGAATTATTTATTTAACAAACAAGCTTAGTTGCCACTACCATGGCGCCATTGCATGTCCTTCTTGCTCTACCATGTTTATAGTTGTTAGCCTTCGCTCCTCTTAGTTGCTGCCAATCTCTTGCTTATCGCTGCTTCTCTTGGTCATCATAGCTCCAGCTTGTACATATGGTTTTGTTCTTCCCTGATTCTTTTATTATATATAAATGCAGGCATGTTGAAGCAGGTTGCAATTTGTTGTTGATAAATGTTGTTTGTTGTTGAATGTGTTGGTGAAAAATATTATTGTCTGTTGTTAAATTTTTTGGTGTTATTAACATAAATGTGTTGGTTAGCCTTACATATATAAATATATACCATTGTAGTGCTTAATTACCAAAATAAATAAAATACTTAAATATTAATATGTCACTCGTAAAAACTACACACACGCACACACATTTTCATTAATAAGTAAGAAACTAGGATGTTAGGAAATGCCATATAATTAAATGAAAATATATTTTACATATGTACATAATAAATTAAAATTTCAATTAGACTTTCATGTTAATAATTTTTATTTGATGACGATTAAATAGACATAAAAAAATAAAAAATAAATAAAAGTGAATAATTAAATTAGCCAAAATAACTGCGTATAATAATAATAATAATAATAATAATAATAATAATAATAATAATATAGGATTTATTAAGGTTTAATTATATTTACCTAGGTTTCGGATTAGGGTTTATTAGGTTTAGGGTTTGTTTTTATTATGATTTATTAGGGTTAAGGTTTAGCGTCTATGATACTAAATATAATAATTAATATGTTATCTTATAACAAACTATTATATACATTATTCTCAACTAAAATTTATTAATATCATATTATTTTACATAACTATATATATTATCTTGTTAATATCTACTTAATTTTACTATGCTAATCTTGAACGATTAGATGATAGTTTGACTAAGCTTGTTTATTAAATAAATAATTCAATATTATGTTCTTATTTTAATCATACCATGTATGATAAAAGGAAGTTTGATTCAACTTAACTCATTCACAAATCTAGTGGGAGTATATGAATAGACAACATTATAAAATATAAAGCATCTTAAATATATAATAACAAAAGAGTATAGAATATTTGGGTAATTTATCTTTTCTTGGTATATTATATCAATAGAGAAATAAATAAAAATCAATTATTTAACTTGGACAATGTGGTGTTACTTGTAGTTGAGAGGTGTGCGAGAGAACAAGTGGTGGTTTTTTGGAGTTGGGAGGAGGAGTGGTGGTGCATAGTGTGGTGGTACAAGGGTGCACAACAAAACAAGTAAGAGAGGGAGGGAGGTGAATGAGAGTATGAAAATTTTTATCACAAAAATAAGACCTGAACAAAATAAGAGGCAGAAATATTAGTGTTTTAATAATGGTTCTTGCAAGAATCATTATTTAAACAACTGTGTGAAATTTTTTATTAGAGTTTTTAATAACGATTTTAACATATAAACATTATCAAAACTTCCTCAATGATCTTGCACATTAATTTCAAGCTTTTAGAAACTGTTTCAAAAACACCTTTATTAATGTGTCATTATTATTTTTCGTTTCTGTAGTAATGATAGTGCCAAGAGTTCAATTTTGTAGCTGTAATACCCCATCCTAAAATCCTTCAAAATGTGTTCAAAATTATGTTGATATAAAATAAATTAATTTTGGTTTTAAAAAGAACTTTAAATTCTAATAACTAATGCACTAGTATGCTTAGAGATTGATAATTCTATTCTTGATGAATCAATTGACTAGTTTTCTCAAATTGATCGACTAGTTATCATGTGATTTCATATACTTCTCTAATTTTTATTCAAATATCTTTATAATGTTTGTAAAACATTTAAATAGAATATATTTGTGATAATGAGATTATGTTGGTGCTTTGGGATTATTTTTGCATTATTTAGATCAGTATAGGATTTTATTTAGATGAATTTTTTTAAAAAAAAGTACTTTTTAAGGCATATCTATCCTTTTTCTCTTCTCCCTCGATTTCCTCTCTCTTTATTATGGTATTTGGGGTGCTTTTTTGACTTATTACACATCTTTTATGACTTACCAAACTTTTATAATATTTCCCTCCTTGACTACGCTCAACCTCTCTCATTCTATTATGTCTTCTTTTACACCTTGGTTTTCCACACTTAACTATACTAGCCTTATCTCTATTTTTCTTATAGATTTTAACCAACTATATCTCTTATACACTCTATTTATTATTCATTTTTTTATTTCTTACCTATTATTTTTGCACTCTTCTTCCTCTACTTTGGTGAAATTTGATAAGTGTTAAGTATTCTCCTTTCTTCTCCATTTTTCCTTTCTACTGAGAAAAAATAAATGTTGCTCTTATTTTATTCCTTCCTTGGTCAAGTTATTGCCTCTCTTTTCTTCATCTAATCTTAGATTTAGTTATTCTTTGTTTCTTTTAATAAATGAAGGATTAAAGTTTGAGAAAGATAGAAGATTCTAGCTTCATTTTCCATAGAATTTTGTTTCTAAGAAAAGGTTGGTGTGTGTTTTTGTTCTTATTATTCTTCTTAATCTTTTGATTTTATTTTATTTTATTAGATTTTTAAAAAGTATTTCTAATGATTTTGACCTTTGATTCTCTTAGGAATCAAGATCTTGTTAGATAGCCATCAAGTAAGGCTTGGTGCTAGAAGAATTACTTCACGGTAAGGTATTCTTATCTTTAATATGATTTCTAATGATTTTGACCTTTGATTCTCTTAGGAATCAAGATCCTATTAGATAGCCATCAAGTAGGGTTTGGTGCTAGAAGAATTAATTCAAGGTAAGGTATTCTTAGCTTTAATATGAATGACGTTTTTGTTACTTACTTTGGTTCTATGATCTTTGTGCCTTTTTGTGTTGAGCATGGGCTAACTGTATGCTAGAATTTGAGCATATGGTAGAGTTTTGTATGAAATTAAAGCATTTTTGGTTTCTCTGATTTTATGCATGATTTGATAATTTAAGTATAATTTATTTTAAATACCTACATTACTAGGAATCCATGAAATTATGTGTGCAACATGTCTCTTTATATGTTTGATGACATGGTAACATACTAGGATTAATATGATAGATTTTGGTGTGCGTATAGTAGGTATAGGAGTCATTTTACCCAAAGTAGTTGATCGGTTTCTTAAACACCGCATTTAGTTGTGTGAAAAGTCACACGATTTGGAAATGTTAATTAGCTGGTGTGAGATCGATCAATTGGTTCAAAGAACCAATCCACTGGACCATATTGGTAGTCGATTAGTTTGTCAAACCCATTGATTGGTGACCCTTTGATCAAAGTGTTCTGGCCTCTACTTATACCCATCAACCAGTTAGACCAAACCCATAGACTAGCTTCCAATAAATAGTTGATTGGTGAGAACAACCAGTAAGCTGGTCCACTGATGTTATTTTTTGTTCCAGTCTAATTGTATTCCACCTAGTTTATTGTTAATTGATGTTCTTCTTTTTGAACCTTATACATTAATGCCTCCACATAATTACAACATTTAAATAATTATTACAATCATGTTTTCCTTGGAATTAATAAGAATCAAAATGATGATATTTAGGACTTGAATTAGATTAGTTTGGTCTCATGTCTAAGCAACCAATTAGTGGATTTTATGCCTTATGACGTATTTGGTATTATCACTTGGAAACACCCAATTTGGATAATAATGGAATTTATTTATGTTTGGTATTATCACTTAGAAACACCTAATTTGGATAATAACTTGGAACCGCGCAATTGATTATTTATGGAGTTAATATGTGATTATGATATCACTTGGTAATTAATAATAATGGAATAAGATTTCATTTGAGCTTTTTTCTCCAACTCTCTGAGTAGCTGACTGGGAGTTTGTGGGTGCGTCATCCTATGGTTTAATTTTCAATTAGTACGAATTTTCTTCTCTATTGGGTTGCCATTGGTAGGGGGTGTGCATATATATTTGATAGTAGGATTATACTATGGGAGGCAAGCATGGTACAGTGTCCAAATCAGGTATGTGAGGTATCCTAGTACAACCCCTATGACACTTCATATTATCCATTACTTAGGTGGGTGTGGTATCCCAACCTTTTAGCCACCACGGCAATGGCGGTTAAGATGTGGTGGGTGATGTATCCTAATACAAGCCCCCTTGATGTAATTCAACCACGTGTGGTGGATGTAGTATCCTGATTTGTGTTGGCCCTCATAGAAGGAGTACTTGATGTATAATAGGTGCGGCATCCCTGGATAAAAGACCCTTCAATGTATATTGTGGTTGGTGTGGTATTCTATTGTGATTGTATGTTGCCATGCCTTTTGTTCATGGTGGAGAACTGGGTGTGGTCGAATGAATTATCTTAATAATTGGAAATTATATGATCACTAAAGGAAGATTTATAATATGGTTTACATTGTGTGGACTGTGATGCATTTGTTATATTACTATTCTTTCATGATTTCCATGAGTTCATGCCTTGTTGTGATATTACCATGAACATGAGTGTTAATTTATGTTGGTATGCTTATCACCATGATACTATGTGACTTCAATGTGTTGTATGAGCCTTACTATATTTTAGGTAGTTTGTTTTATCAATACTTTACCAAACTGATACTGAAATTGTGTGGTTATTCTGATGATCCAACTTCTATTCTAGGGAATAAAGGAAGATTTGTAAGGGTATGATTCACAGCGAGAGTATACTAAGGGTGACGATGTGAGCTAGTAGCAATCCATTGCTTGGGATTAGATATTTATATTTATTCTTTAGAGTTAGGATAACCATCTAGAGTTATTTTTCCCACTATGTTGGGAAGTTCATTTTCTGTCTGTTATTTAAACTCTTGGCTTTGATTTCTTATATTTTGATTTTGTAAACTCTCATACTCTTCCCATATATATTCTTGATCTTATCTTTTTTTATCATTAGTATTATTGCATTATTATTATTATGAGCATGCATATTTTCATTCGTTGTTCCATTTTACCTTGCATCAAATATGAGTTAGATGATGATTACACATCTTTCACGGTTGATGTGGCAGTAACATTCCTTACTTTTGCTTTTCAAATGCTTCCACATTATCTTCACAATGAAGTTTTTTGGATCAAAATTGGGGGTGTTACCATAACCTCTGTTTGACCATCAATTTGTGGATGGTGTGAGGCATTAAATTATAACTTGGTGCCCAACATCTGCCACATGGTATTCTAAAATTAAATCAAAAGCTTCACATATATATATGAAACAATATTTTTTTTGTCACCATTAAATCTCATTTTGTATTTAAAATATAAATCACTAACATATGTAGGATCACCAGTTTTATGACATGGTATAAAATGACCCATTTTAGAAAATTTATCTACTAATACCATTATAAAGCCTTTATAAAGTTAAGTTATAGGTAACCCTAGGATAAATTCCATACTAAACCCTTCCTATGGTTGACTAGGAATGGGTAATGTTGTGTACAAACCCTTATAAAAGAACATTTTATTCTTTTGAGACATAGCACATCTATTCACAATTACTTGTACATCTTTTATCATGTCTAGCCAAAAGAAATTTTATTGTAACATTTCTAGGGTCTTATGACTATTAAAATTTCCACTAATTACTCTTTCATGTACCTCTTTAATAAGTAATTATATTACACTACATTAGGTACATAGAGTTTATCAACTTTAAACAGAAGGCCATTATGTAAGATATAGTTACCATGACTTCCATTTTTCTCACATGCATAAGAAATATTATAGAAATCATCATGATTAGGATAGAATTATTTTATCATTTCAAACCCAATTAACTTAGCATCCATCATGACTAATAATGTAGATCTCTTAGATAAGGTATTAGTTATGACATTTTATCTACCATCTAAATTTTTATCAGAGAAAATGAAGTGTAGTAAGAAGCATACCCACTTTGCATGCCTTGGACTAACCTTTTTTTTATCTATATAAGTACTTTAAACTTTCATAATCAGAATGTAATAGAAAGGGTTTATGCCTCAAATAATGAATCCATGTCTCTAAGCTATCTATGATGGCATAGAATCCTTACCATAGGAAGAATATTTCAAATTTCCCCCATTTAATTTTCACTAAAACATGCATTATAGCTATTTTCTTGTAAAAGGACTCCCTCTATTCCTACAACACTTGTCAAAAGTCACCTAAAATAGTAAATAAAAAATTGGCAAGGGTAGTACTAGAGCCTTACATAATTTAGCTTTAAGAGTCTCAAAGGCTTTAGTGGCTACATCCCCCTATTCAAACTCTTCATTTTTCATAAGTTAAGTAATGGTTGTTGGAATGGTTGAGAACTCCTTAATTAATCATCCTTAAAACTTGATAATCCATGAAAACTTCTTACTTAATGAATATCCATTATAATAGGTCACTCTTGAATAGATTTAGTCATGTTATCAACCTTGATACCTTTTTCACTAATAATATAACCTAGGAAGAAAACACTATGAAGCATAAAATCACACTTGACTAACTTCCTATAAATGTTTTCCTCCCTTAAACTCAAAAACAATTTCCTTAACCGAATTAGATGACCATTTTCACTTCTAATATACACAAGAATGCATTTATGTAAACCATAATAAATTTTCTAAGAAAATGATGAAGGACATCATTCATTAGTCTAATGAAGCAGCTAGGTCCATTACACAACCCAAAGGCATGATCATCCATTCATAGAGATCATACTTAGTTTTAAAGAAAGTTTTCCATTCATCTGCTTCTTTAATTTGCATCTGATGATATCCACTATGTAAGTCTATCTTATAAAACATTTGTGCACCACTTAGTTTATCAACAATTCCATCTAATCTAGTCATAAGGAAACAATACTTTATGGCTATATTGTTAATGACTCTTAAATCTATGCACATGCACCATGTTCCATCCTTTTTAGGGACAAGTAGACCAAGAACACAATAGGGACATGTTTTCTCCAACATAACCCTTACCTACTAACTCCTGTATTTTTCTTTGAAGTTCCTTAGACTCATATGGATTAAATCTATAATATAGTTTATTAGGAAAAGGCATACTATGGATTAAACCAATAGCATTTTCAATGCCTCTTTTAGGTGGCAATCTAATGGTAGTTCATTAATGATTTAATTCATTAAGTAATCTAATAATATTAAGGTTATAATTCTTAGTCTCCCTCATATGTCTCTTTCACTAATAGAGTAAATCATACACCACCTTCTTCAATGAAATTAATCATATATTTTTCATTTAAGAACAAGTTCTTTTTAGAATGTGGATCACTGATGTTAAGATATCACATTTACAAGGTTTTAGTTTATGCTTTGCTTTTCCATTTCAAACAAAATATTTATTTGTAACACCATTATGAGTGACATCTCTATCCTATTTCCATGGTATACCTATTAATATACCACAAGAATCCATATAAAAACATCATATAATACATCATCATGGTAATTAC
The DNA here is from genome assembly GCA_030549775.1 of Tamarix chinensis. Lineage (NCBI taxonomy): Eukaryota > Viridiplantae > Streptophyta > Magnoliopsida > Caryophyllales > Tamaricaceae > Tamarix > Tamarix chinensis. The sequence continues at coordinate 62,312,015 of CM060178.1, read as the reverse complement.
CAATTGAAAATGTGATAAGAGCTTGTTTGGTTAACTTAACTCATTTGTCTTAACTTAGCCATTGAAGAGAATAAGGCTTGGGATGACTTGAAGTAGATAATCTAATATCCAAAGTTACTATTTCACTAGCTACATTTTTGTAATAGCCACTATCTATGATAATCTAACATCCTCTTTCTTTAATGTGTCCTTGTGTCTTGAATATTATGTCTCGTTGTATTGCTTGTTCATTTGATCATACTTGAAGGATACATTATAGCACTAAATAGCCATCGAGTGCTACTTTAGATTCACATGTTTAATCTTCTTTTGGTTCATCTATGAGGTCCTTTTCTTCATCATCACTACAAGTCTCCATATCTCACATCTCTCTTAAATTTATATCTCTTTGATTAGGATAATCCCTTGAATAATTCCCAAATTCTTTACATTTGAAACATTGCTTGTTGGAGATCTTTATCACCTTTTCCTTTCCATTTTCCTCATGAGTAGGGTCTTGTATTTTCTCCATATTTATATTATTGGAATTGAAACCATAATTTAAGTTGGAAGCACTTGAATAACTCTATGAAGTAGGCCTTCGTATATTTCAATTTCTTTTCACATTTTAAAAACAACTTGATTAAATCTTCAAGAGAATCATAAGCATACATTTATACCTTATCATGGATCAATTTATTAAGGCTACCTTATAATCTAGTACATTTTATCTTTTCTTTCTTGAATGCCACATATAAGTAATAGTCCTTTAAATAATGTTGTTAGAATTGAGATTCTGCTTATGACAGATTTGGAGACTTAGGATCGGATCATAGAATTGGGTCGTAAGATCATAAGATCCTATAAGAACTATAAAAATATAAAACTTGTATACTTATATGCGATAAAATAAAACATATTAATTTAAAAGAATAAATTGCTAAAGTTGTTTTACATACTAAGAATTATATTAAATCAACAACTCAAAAACCTTAAACTTTATCTAACCCTAATCTTGAGTAATTAATATTTTAACAAAATCCTCATCTTGAGTGATTGATATTCTTATTTTAACCTAATTTCATAATCATAAACCTAATTTTGGGTTATTAATATTTTATCCTAACTCTAACACCGAATGATTGGTAAATTATTTTTTACCATTATTCCCTAATCTTAAATTTAAACCTAATCCTAAAATTTATTTTTTCTTTTTCCTTTCCTTTTCTTTTTCTTTCTTTCATTTTTTCTCTCCTAGACCCCTCTAGATTCCTTCTTTCCCCTTATCCTCTCCACCCATGCACCATCGTTTCTTCTTCTTTCCTTTCCCAGCCATGCACAACCCTTGTTTGACTCACCTGCATTACACCAACCTCCAGCTCCTACACCTCTACCAACTCCTTACACCCTAGCTTTAACAACCTCAAACCTCTATCAATCCAAACCCATGCCAAATCCATCATATTAATATTTTTACAAGTCTCCATACCTCACCCCCTATGCACACACATATATGTATGTATATATCCCCTTATTCTTCTTTTCTGCTCTTTTTCCTTTCCATTATCGTTGAGAAATCCCAACCCCAAACCACCTTGTTTTTCCCCTCCCTAAATTGCACTATTTGTTTTTGTTGAGGAGCACAATTATAACACCCCTAATTTTTTTGAACTAGAAAATTTTGTTTTTAAGCCTATGTGCAAAGGATTTGAAAAGCAAAACCAAGGAGTGCTATCATCACATCAACTATAAGAAAGGTATGATCAACACCTAACCCGTGTCTCATGTAAGGCTAAACAAAAGAAGGAAACAAAGAATGCATGATAATAATATAAATTTGGTAATACAATGTAATAAGACTAGAATAATATTTTAGATAGAATAAAATTGGTAGTTTTAAAAAAATCAAATACATGAATATGAGTCAAGAGTTTAAATAATTGAAATTACAAAAATCTCCCAACATAGTAGGTAAAATATTAATAACTAGTTAGCCTAACTTTTAAACATAATCATAAACTTCTAACCCTAAGTAATGTCCCACTAGTGGACCACGTCATCACCCTTAGCATACTTTAATTAAGAGTTGCAACCCTATAAATCATCATCTACTCCCTGAACTAAAAGTGAGATCATCATAGTGACCACACAAGTATAGTATCCGAACAGTGAAGTAATGGCAAAGCATACTATTTAAAACATGGAAGGTTCATGTAGCACATTGAGGTCATACAATAACATAGTATTCAACCTACTATAAAGGTAATATACAAGAATAGTGCTAATATATAAATACCTCAGTGAGACCCGAGGATATACACTTACACACAAGCATGGTTTTCCACAACATCCATATAAAAGTAAAGCACATAATGCCTATATACCATGATAGGACTAGTGTAGGATTGTAACTCCCACTATTACATCACACTAGTGACAATGGGCTTTTCTCAAGGATCTTCCAAATCTACCACACTTGGTCTCTTATGTGCTAAATATTATTTAAAATATTTGGAGTAGTTATTAATAGCCTAAGCCTAATAAAATAAGGTAATGGCTTAAATTTGTAATAGTAACCCTAGAGTCATGATCATCACCAATTATGTAAAATACTGGAGTTGGACCTCAATTTTTGGATATGATGTTAATAAAAATGTTTTAGGAATGATATTAAATTTTTTGGTTTTATGATTGTTATAGGAAAATGTATGTCTAATTTATGAAATTTAGGTTTCGTAAGGAATTGGGAATAGTAACTCTAAAGGCAGGTTGTATCGCATGTTTAAGATGCTAGAGTTAGACCTTATTTTTGGGGTATCTCATTAGTAATCATATTTTAGGAAGGTGTATTAAATTTAGTGATTGAATGAGCATTATGGGAGAATTCGATCTCATCTTGTGGACCTTGGATCTCCATTAGAGACATATGGTCCTTTTAGGGGATGTCCAAATCCTTTTGTGGTTGTCTTTAATATTTTTTGAAAAATTATGTTAAGTTTAATTTTTGTTTCATGCATATCTTTAAGCGTGTTCTATTTGATGAGATTGAAATATATAACCAACAGTATAATAATACATTAATATCTAAATTAAAAGATCATATAAGTCAAGACTAATTGTACCTGTCCATTTCACTAAAAAAGAATAGTGGATAGGAGTATTTCTCCCTAGGTTTGTACCTATTTGTTTCATCATACAAGAATATTGGCCACAAAAATTTTGCCCTAGAGTTGTATATTATTGATACCATTCAACCTATTAAGGATAGTGGGGTCCTTGAACTTAACTTAAAATAAATTTTTGGAAGTATAAGAATCATTAATAAGAAATTAATACTTAACATAAAAGACCATGTGAATTAGGATTAGTAGTACTTGTCCATTCCATCAAACAAAAATATTACTTAGAAGTATTTCACCCTGAGGTTTCATATGTATGTTCTATCGGAAGAGAATAATGGTTGTGAGCATTTTCCCCTAGGATTATATATTATTGATATTGTTCTACCATTTGAGAATAACGGGGTTTCTATACTCAATATGAAACAAATAATTGGAATGATCATAATAATTAATATGATATTAAGATTTAAAGTGAAATACTATATGAGTTGAGACTAGTTGTACCTATTCATTCCACCAAATAAGAATAGTAGCCAGGGGTATTTTACCCTAGGATTATATATTATTGATATCATTCCACCAGTTAATAATAGTAGGGTCCCTAAACTTGATGTAGATAAGACTATAGATTGTGATTATATATATTATTACATCTAGAACCTGTTCTTACCTTACATCACACCATGTTAGTCTATATGTATGATTATACTTCTACGTGACATTTTGGCATTGTGTGGTGTGGCCTTATTATGACTATATTATCACCTTACTCAATACGCAACATATTAACCATCCTTTTCATGGGTGTTACTTATTCCCGCGAGAAGATATTGCCTTATATTGTAGGTGAGTGTTGATTAATGCTTTTAAAGCGCTTGCCCTCGATGAATGCATTGTAATACCCCGTTTTAATAAATCCTTAATTTAAATATCCAAGACTTCAAACTATATTAGCAGGCGTAATTAATCATATAATTCTTTTTAGGATGAATGTTTCGTTGTTATGAGTAAGCCTATAGTATTAAATTATGATAATAACCCAGACTAGTGTATATATGAGTAGAGGAATATAAAAATTAATGATGAAAATAACAACGATAATAAGAAGAGTGTAGATAGTGATAAAAATAGGAAGGATGGTAATAATAATAATAGCCTTATGATAAGTAACACTCCTAAAATAATTCCAATAACAATAACTGTGAGAATAATAATGTTAGAAATAATTAGGATAATAAAGAGTGGTAGTGATAGCAATAATAATAATAATAATAATATTGATCATGATAATAATAGTGAGAATAAGGGTGATAATAAAACATTGAATAGGTAGGATTTTCCTTAGTATCTATATACTCTTGAAAGCCTAATACTATTGGGTATTCTTGTTAACTGAATTTTGACCCAATCCTCGTCATTTTTCCACCCAAATCTCAACCTAATCTCACCTCAAACCTATCAAACGCCCTCTTCCCCATGCAGCTTGCTATCACCCTTCTTCCATGCATGTGCACCACCTCTCCACCCTACACTCCCCACTTATCCTAGCCACTAACCATCCATGCAGCCTTTCTTCCTCCCCGAACACATCCCATCACCCTCCCTACTATACTCCTCCCTCACACCATCCTAGCCCCAGCAGCCGCAGCAACCCCAGCCTAACCGACCTCCCTAACCAACCAAGAAACATACAACAACACCCACACACGTAACCCAGCCCCCAACCAATCGGTAGCCTCCATCTCCTTCTCCTCCCAGCCTGAGCGCCTGCCTAACCCTCCCAGCTAGCTACCCATCCATTTCCTTCCTTCCCCATGCAACAGCCTGCCCTCCTACAGACCCCTTCCCTTCTTCCATGCATTCAACACCCACCTACACCATCAACCAGCCTACAGCATCCAACCCATCCAACTCTTGCATTCACCCCATCTTTTCCCCTATTTTTCCCTTCCCTTCTTTATCCCCGACCTGCAACAAGATCCCTCCTTCCCTCTCCCTTTTTCTCCCTACAATTCCCCTCCTTCTCCTCCTACTTCCAGCACCAGGTACCTTTTTTTTACAGCCCCCAACCTACTCCCTTTCACCACTGAACCACTACCAATAATCACCCAACCTATAGCCTTGCCAAACTTCCCTCTTCCCTCATGATTTGCCTCTCTGAGCAGCAGCTAATTCCAACATAAGTATTCTACCCTCTAGTGTGTGTGGTACGTAGTAGTTCCATGCACCAATAGCCTTAGTTAATTCCCTAGTCTTATTTTTGGCATTAGTTCTCATAGGTTGTTATTTTATTATTTTATCTAGTATAGATACTAATGCATGCATAGTTGTGTGGATGGTGTTATTTATTTTTAGGTAATGTTTACCTCGCTTAAGTTATCCTTGGAAGAAGCTTTTGTAGTATTATTTTCTTAGCTCAAAGGTAAATCCAACTAATACGTAGATGGTAGAATCTTGTGTGAAAGTGATAGGTTAATTTTTTTGGATAAAAATTATGCTAGGTTGAGGATATAAAACAACTTGTATTTTTTTAGGAAATGGAATCATGTTGTAGTTCATTTTTATGTGAATATTATGATGTGTAGACTAATATAGGTTACCATGCTAATCCTTATAGGCCTAGGTAGTATTCCAAAAATTGAGAGTGTATGCCTATGACAACATATATGGTTTACGCTAAAGAGAAATGTGCATGCTTAGGGTTAGAGTCCAACCAAAAATTTGTTATGTTTCATGGTAGACCTATAAATGAGTTAAATGTGTACCTTGGATATTTTAGATAAATTTGGACATATAGCATGTTAACTTAGAGTATAAATATACTTAAATGGTGATTATAATGTGTTGCATGTTCTAGGGGTAAAAATGTAAACTTTATATACCATGATTCGTATTTGAAAGTTATTTGTGGAAATTGCATGAATTTTATGAGATACTAGAAATACATGCTTATGTATGGTGAATGTTTAGGAGTAATGGGGTCTTTTGCATTACCGAATAAATTATTATATGTTAAATTATCGTTAGCTATTTTATGTTAGCTTTTTCATGAAAAATATCCTATGGAGATAAACCTGGTAATAAAGTAAAGGAAAATATGGTAGTTATAGGTCGAAGGGTATTTTGGTCATTAGGGCAAAAATGTAATTCCAAGTGAATAATTGGACTAGTTCAATTAAGGGTTGGACTCAAAATAATTTTGGAAATAATTGGACAGATGGATTGAATAACTGAATCAGATAATTATTCGAGCTATGGTATGATGCCTAGCCTTAGGTCATGTTGGCTTGGAATTATTTTGATACTTTAGATTTGGAATTGGTGGATGGATTGATGGCTAAGTTTTAATATTATGAACCTTTTTATTCTCAAATTAATAACCTAAAATTTCATAATTAACCACTAAAAGAGGAAGGCTTGAGTTTAAAAAGGAATCTCGTGCCTCGGTAGAGATGGCAATTTTCCCTACGGGTTCAGGGCCCCGTTGGGGATTCCCCATTCTGGTTTAGGTTCGGGGAGAGAATTCGGGGATCAGGTTTGGGTTCGGGGATTCTTAATGGGGATTTTTTCATGGACGATGGCAGGGATGGGTTTGGGGTCCCCATCCCTAAACCCGCCCTATAAATTTTTTATATGATTATATATATAATATAAAAAAATAGTTTGAGGATCGGGGATCGTGTATAAAGTCAATTTTTGGGGACCGGGTCGAGTTTTAAGAACGGGAAATAAATCGAGGATAGAAAATAGATCGGGTATGGGGATTTGATCCCTACGGGGATCAATTTAGGGAATCTCCGATTAAAAAATATCGAGGATCGAGTCGAGTTCGAGGATTATTTTCCTTATCGGGTTCAGGGATGGGGAAGGGTCCCCTTCCCTAACCCGCCCTGTTACCATCCCTATGCCTCGGATTTGGCCCCAGAGTGCATAGTTTGGGCCTTCAAGTTAAGGGGCTCACTTCTGCGCTATAGGTATTCCATACACCCTATAGGGGGTATACATACTTAAGGACTTGAGTTCTGAGGTTTAGTATGCACTACTGATATGTCGTGTGGCTTCCTTGGCAAGCTTTACCCTATAATTGAGTAAATTATTTTGGTACTACCTCCTTGATGATCATTGTCTTGGATATAGGATTGTATTCCACTCGAGAATTGAGATATAAATGATATAACTAGATTAGACACGCACCATAATACATCTATAATAATTGGATTAGGTGTAACTTGACCTTGGTTAGATTGTTTAGAATATCACCAATTCTTCCTATTATACTATAAAGTATGATCATTGGTAATTTGAAATGGTTGTGAAATCTATAAGCATGTTTTCAATGCCTTTTCTAGGAATTCTAATCTAAGTAGTATTGTTAATTGTGATATAGAATTGTGTCATGAAATCGTGGCTTTGCATGTGATAGTATGTTTTATTTGAATCCCTTATTTATATGATAATTGTAAATGTGAGTATGCTACCTCTCCAAAGGTATTGTGATTTATTCAGTACAAGGAATTTGTACTAATACTATTACTTTTTAGAGGAGTACGTTTGTGGCATGCGGTGCTTAAAGGATTTTGAGGAGCATGATCCAGATGACTAGTTAGGCTAAGGGAGTGAGTGGACCCTGTCCCTATCCCCCCTTTCCTTGTAATATTTGATGAACCAGATGAGTGTAAGGCAAACCACTGTTGCACTTTTGTGTGCCCCTTTTTATTTATTTTTCAAAAATTGTTAGTTACTTAATTATCTAAATGGTCCTATTATATGGATAATCTTTCTTTAGCAAAACCATTGATTATGTATTGTCCTTCTCTCATATTTTGTTTAGTCTGACTTGTTTTAAGCCTTTATACTTGACATAAGGAAGGTGAGGATACTGGACTTATGTTAAGTGTGGCGGTAACACCCACTATTTTATGATTATCGGTCCCGCAAAACAAAATTTAAACGAAATATTTAAGTCGTGAATTTTGGGATATTACATGCATAATTGAATTGGTATATGGCATAGTTATTTAGACATCTCTATCTCTTTATGGACACTTAGTCTTCTATTTTCATTATGTGTATTTCCTTCTCTCTCTTTTATATCCTACATCATGGTGGAATCAAGTGTTTTCCACATCTAATTACTAGGAATGAGGTTACTTTTTTATTACACCGAACATAGACCGGGTATAAGAGGTGCATTTTCTATGTAGGATGCAATGTAGCACCCTAATGTTTTATGTTTTAGCATTTGTAATTAACTCTTTAAAATAAAATTCTTAAGTCCTAAATCTTGGGGGTTGATTTCAACCAAATATACCTATCAAAAAGTATATCAGTTGCAAGTAATATAGGCCACATTGAGTACCAAATTATCATCCTGCAAAGACTGATCAATAACTCAAAAGCTCTAATAAATTAAATTGGGCCTAAACTATCAAAATAAAATAAATAAATAATTATTCAAATTAAAATAAAAATTTCAAACAAACTAAATTAAGCTAAAACAAAATTTAATAAAGCTAAAATCAATTAATAAAAACTACCAAGAAATCTAGATCTACCATTATCCAATAATACTGACCAATTAATTAATTACTAGCTATGTGTCAATGGAAATATTTAACTAACACACTATCTTGGGCTACATAGTCCTATCACCAATTATCAGTGTCGCTATCTCTAATTAAAGGATTTAAATAAAAGATTATACTTTAAGTTTAATTAATTATTTATCCTTTCCCTTTTTTTTAGAATTCATGTAATTGTTCTCACAATCCATTCAATATTTATTTATACTATTTGATCCAAAATGGAGAATTAGTTGTCGCATTTTTTCTAGATTTGTCAAATGCTAATTAAAGGTGATCAGTCTATTAATCAGATACAATCTATAACAATAACATAAACACATAGAATAATCTAGTAATAAGGTTTCACCATATTCTTAGCAAAAGAAACAAAGATCATGTTACTAATTAAAATAAAAATAATCAAACTAAATAAATAATATAAAATAATAATAAAATATTAAATGTAAGAATATTTTAATATAAAAGTATAGCTCTTTGATTCAAAATAAGAACTAATAAAATAATATTGTATGGAACATATAATCAATGGTATTGATTTTTCTTTTTTGCTCCTTCCAGCCCTTTGTCATCATAATTTTTTCGTGTTATTTATTGCCTCCTTATCTCTCTTCACAGGTCTACACTCCAAAAGTTTCTTATTTCTTTTTTTATAGAATATTAAAAAGGTTATGGTTGAAAAGTCAAACACGTCTTTTTCTCAATCTTCTATCTTTTCTAAATCTTATATCTTTTCTCGATCTTTTCTTATGAGTTGGTTGCTATTTTTGCATGTTGTTGATGCAATATCTACTAAGATTACAAAGATGATGACGATGATGATGATGATGATGATGATGATGATGAATAGAAAATAGTAAATAACATGTAGTACATACAATTCCAAACTTTTCTAATTACCCACACCTAACCTCTACCTTAACTTTAATATAAATTTCTACTCTAGTACACTTTAATTTAGGAATTAACAGTTTTAGATCTCATTCTTATCCTTACACCCAAATTTGAATCACTTAAATCCATGTTCAAATATGAAAGTTATGGTCAAAATAGCGCATGTTGTCAAAACCCATACGAAAATCAATGTTAAGCTGTAAATGAATTAAATACATAAGATTATTACAAATTAAACACATAATTAAAAATGATATAAATAAATAACATATTATTCAAATAAATAACAAAAATCTTAAAGTAAAAGAATATAGAATATGTAAAAATATTCGTTCATCAGGGGTGTTACTATGACATTAGAAATAATTTTATCAAATAAAATGTGAAAAATTAAATGAGATTATGGTTATAGGAAATATACAACTAATTTTTTTTAAATATAAAATATTTTTATCCTTAAGAAAAATATAAAAATGATGAAGAAAGCATTTGATAATGAAGGAAACGATAAGAGAACAATATTTTATATCATTTAAGAGAATAAGACCCAAACCAATTTTATGTTGGATTTTAAAATTCTGATGATTAAAGATAAAAAAAAAGAAAAAAGGAAAAAGGAAATTTTATTTATAAGCACATACATTAAGTTACTGTATGAACCATGTGTACACCATAAACTAAAGTTTATTTGTATTATGAAGCTAACATAACCATACAAAAATACTAATTTTGAGTTTGATAAAACTTAATAATTAATTATATTGTAAACTTTAGTATATTCATTTAAATATTTATATGGAGATCACATTCTTTTGTCAATATTTTACATTGACAATCAACTTTACTATTTTAGTCGTAGCGAGTATACTTTCTTTGCATCATCTCATTTTCAAGACATATTGCAACATAATAAAGGTTAGAAAATCAGAAGATTAAGAAAAAAAACCATAATTGCAATAAGATGGGAAATATATTTAGAAATAAACCGATCAAAATTATAGTTACTATATAGAATTATAAGATTTTATCTAGGATTGTAAGATTCTATAACTATTTGAGTACTTTCAGATTCTACCTAGGATTGTGAATCGCTTTATAATTTTTGGATTGTAGGATCATAAAAGCACAGGATTGAATTGGGATTTTAATAACTATGCTTTCAAATTCCCTATTATATTCTTCTATACTAAGAAGTCCTTGCCTATGGGTAGTCAACTTAATATACACGACATGATCATACTGTAACACCCCAAAATTCAGTACTTTTTTTAAAGCGAAAGTAATTAAAATACTTAATTGAAAACTCATGAATTCTGAGGATGTTACCGCCACACTTAGTACCAAACCAGTTCTCTCTGACTGTTTCAGTACTAAGTGCTAAGGCTAAAAAGATTATTATAAAAATTAAACCAAGATTTCATAAAATGAATTAAAGAGATAATAACTTAGAAATCAGAGTACGCGTAAAGAATTATAATTAATAATAAGATAGAAATCAGAATGCAAAATCAAAATTCCTCGAAGGGAATAATCTTACAATTTATAAAAGGTTTAATCAAAACACTTAACACAAGATAATAAATTAAAAAGAATAAATTTGAATTAGAAGAAATAACATAACGAAATAAAATCACATGAAGATAACTACAGCCACGACACTCTCGAACTTTGAGCCAAAACATACTCAACACTCAGCCCCGACTGATGTCTCACCCACTTGCATAAAGTCAGAAGGGCATACTACTTGTGGGAATGAGCAGCACCCATGAAAAGGGTGAATCATTACACTACGTATTGAGTAAGGTAACCAAGCACTAAGGCCAACACATAAGCACATAAAATCATGCATAAGAATAAAAGGACATAAACACCATCATCATATCATAATATCGACCAATCATTCGAGTACATACATAAAGGCCCAATTATAATCTGGATTAATCATTTAATTAATCTCTTATCAGAATTTGATTTACACCATGCCTTTAATTAAATCCATGCGAGTACAGAAACACCTCACTATTATAACCGATAGACCAGTCACACATAGAGCATCATGCCCTAACCACTATTATACCGGTGGATCAGCCACATATAGGGTAAAACCCTAACCACTATTATTACCGGTGGATCGGTCACATATAGGGTAAAACCCTAACCACTATTCCTAACCGGTGGATCGGCTGGTTCCTACTCTCATGGTGTTCCACTATAAGTAATTAGTGTCTTTTATTTGCCTTAGCAAAACTCTGGTTTATTTTCATTGAGATCGGGATCCCCCACTATTATAACCAGTGGGTCAGTCACATATAGGGCATCATGTCCTAACCACTATTATAACCTGTGGATCGGTCACACATAGGGTAAAAACCTAACCACTATTCAACCATTAATACCACCATGCAACCATTAATACCGCCATACAAACCCTAATATCACCATACAACCATAGATTAAATTCTCCCAAACAAATCATGCAAAACCATAGATTAAATTCTCCCATACAAAACCATAAATTAGATTCTCCCATATAAAACCATAAATTATATTCTCCCACACAACCATAATTTAGATTCTCCCACACAAAACCATAAAAATCATAAATCAGATTCTCCCACACGAAACCCTAAAATTCTCCATTTTATTCTTCCACTCATGAATCATTAAAATAATTATGTCAACTCACCTCCCTTGGTTAACCTATTTCCCCATCCTCTTTTTTCATCCTTTCACCCACACAAACCACATCAACACCCTCACATGCATGTCTTACAGAGTCACAACACATATCATCATATATAAATAATACACATGCCATATAACAACATAAGAACATACTTGAAGTCCACATCATACCATATACGACATAATTAATAATGATAAACATATGATACATAGCATGCGAAGCACATAATGCACATAAGCACACAAAAGGCCTTAGCACCCCTTACCTAAAACGACACCGATCTTGGAGCGCGCTCCTACGCCTCCTTAGGGCTTTGACTAGTTTTACCTATTATGAGGGAAAAGTTAAAATTAGTCTCCCTCCTATCAAAAATACTATTAATCACTAACTTAATATAAGACTAGACTTTTGATAAAATATTAAAATAATAATAGCAAAAATACCAAAAATAATATCAATATTAATATTAACAAGAATAATAAAAATAGTAACAATAATAATAAAAAGGACATTACTCAAAAACATAGTGAAATAAGGGTTTCGGTCTCTTTACTAAAATAATACTAATAATAATAATATTAGTGAAATAAATAACCAAATTTAGTAATAATAATAGTGATGAAATAATAATACTAATAATGATAAAAGCCATTATAATATTACAAAATAATATTAACCATAACGGTAATAGTAGTAAAGATAATGATCGAAGACAAAAAGAAGTAGGGTTTCCACCCTACATTGAATAATAATAACTTAATAAATAATAATAATAACGCTAATAAGAATAAATACTAATAATAATAAAAATACTAATAACCCTAATAATAATAAGACGTGATATTTATAATAATACTACTAAAATTTAAAATAAGCACAATAAGGTTTCATCCCTGTATAAAATAATAATACTAACACTAGAAAATAATAATAATGATAGTAATAATAATAGTAATAATAATGATAATAATAATAATAATAATAATAATAATAATAATAATAATAATAATAATAATAACAATAATAATAATAATATCAACACTAATGGTAAGGTAGTAATAATAATAATACTAAAATAACAATAATAATAACAATTTCAAAATAGTAAATAATAATAATAATAATAGATTAAAATATAATAAGGCTTCGGCCCTCAATAGAATAATAATAAAAACATTAATATTAATAATATTAATAATACATATTAAAAATGGAAATATCAATAATAATAATAATAATAATAATAATAGTATTTATATTAGAATAAATGAAATAAATTAATTTAAGGCTCATAAAAATAGGGAAAAGGGCTGAGAGGGTCTAGGGTTCAACCTTAGGCTGGCGGGGATAGGTGGCACCGGCAATGGTGCACGGCGGCGGCGGCCGAAAAAAGAGAAGAAAAAGAGAAAAGTTGAATGCTGGGAAAAAGATAGGGAAATGGAGGTGGAAGTTGGGTTGTTTAATAATGCCTAGAGGGAGAGGAGCAAAATGGAGGTGGCGGCGCAGCCAAAGGTGGCGGCGTAAGGCGGCGGTGGTGGTGGCCGACAGGAGAAGAAGGAGAAAAAGAGAGGAGGAGAGGGAGGAAGAGGAAAAGAATGGTAGGGGAAGGTAGAGGTTGGTCTATAGAGTAATTTGAGAGGTAAAAGAAGCGGCTGTAGTGAAAGAAGAGGTGGCGGACGGCGGCGTGAAGGGTGGCAGAGACAGAAAAGGGTTTGATTGGGAAGGGGACTTCGTATAGCCGAGGTGGATTTCATAGGAAAAATCGAGGGATATGAGACGTTTAGTTATCTAGAGGGAAGTGCAAGGAAGAGTTTGGTGGCCATTGATGGTGGAGAAGATGGCCGGAGGAGGCGGACATGGCGTCTAAAGAGACGGCTGCGAAAAGAAAGGATTCTCTAGGTTTGAAAAAACAAAACTGAACTACATGGTTGGTTACGGGATAATGAAGGTAAGGTTCCTATCGTCGGTGGTGAGGTTGGCCAGGAGAAATCAAAATGGGGTAAAGGGTTGTGTGTAGGAGAGAGAGAAAGAGAGGAAAAATGTGTGAGGAGAGGGGGAAGTGGGCAGGCAGGTGTGGTCGATGAGTCAATGTGGAAGAGAGGGGGAGAAAATTGGCAACAGACGTGCGTAGTCATCGGCGGAATTTTTGGCTGATGGTTGTGGAGGTTGCAGGTGCTCGACGGGAGGAAGAGGAAGAAGAAGATGGGGGGCTAGACAGGCAGTTTGGGGGAAAGGAAAGAAGGAAAAGAAAAGGGGGGACACTGACCGGGTGCGACAAGCTAATTTTTTTTTTAACTAAACGATGCATGTTGGGGGAAAGAGAAGGAAAACGCGGCGCGGTCAGGAGAAGGAAGGAGGCACCACGCAGCTGGACTAGCTGAAGGAAAGGAAGAAGGGGAACTAGGCTGCTGGGCTGGCCTAGTTCGGCGAGGAGGAAAAAAAAGAAAAAGAAAAGAAGAAGAAAGAAAAAGAAAGAAAAAGGAAGAAAGAAAAAAAAAAGGGAAAAGGGAAAAGAAAAATAGGAGGGTTGGGTTAAATAAATAAATTAAAATATTTGGGATAGTTAAAAATAATAATATTTTAAAAAATGATATTTAAAACCCTTTTTAGGCTAAATTAAGATTTTCAAAAGATTTTCCATAAATTCCATTTTAATTAGCAAATCACCCTAAATTTAATAAATTAAAATATTTATAAAATTCATATTAATTTGAAACTATTTTCACCCTCTTTTTTTAAATAAAATAATTTATTTAATTAATTTCGAAAATAAAATCCTTAATTAGCTAAAATACCTAAATGTCACCCTAATTAAAATTTATAAGATTTCTCTTGATTTGCCCTAATTTATTTTTTTATTTTAATAAAAGTAATTTATTTAATTAATTTTCATAATAAAATTTTATTTAATAATAAATAATAAAATTAGAATTTTCAGAGCATTTCACATACTCCCTAGGAGCACATTTCTTTCTTAAGTGTTTCTTAAGCTTTTTCCATGACTTAATCTTAGATTCTTTCGTTCTTTCACATGTAATTTTTATATTACCATACAAAACTCTAACAAGCTTTTAAAATTTAAAAATAGCAAGTTTACATTCTTTTTTTTTTTTGCTCATATACTGTTTAAATTCAAATATGGTTTCCATTTCATACAACCACTCAAAGAATAATTCAACATTTAATTCATGATACAATTTAAGGAGGTATAGTTTTATACTATTATATTCATCATGTATATGTTTAGTTTAGTAATTATATTTCCTTTGACTTCTAAATGAACCACTAAAACCATCTTCACTATATTCCATCTTTGAATTTATGTGGCCTCATCAAGATTAAACCACATGCCTAACCATATGTTCCATATGATCATTTATTGTTTCCATGGTATTTTACATTTGTATCAATGTTACTTGATGATCTATGTGTGCCTCAATGCGATAGAGTTGACCTTGCATTGTTGGGATTTGTTAGAGTTGTGCATTATGTTTGTTCATGTTAAAGGTAAGTGTTTGGACTATAGCGAACATGGAATCAATAACCTCCTTACTTGCCATGGTGTTTTAGTGGTTGTAAACACGTAGGCCTTATGTTATGATAGTAACTAAATGTGTTTGAGTACTAAAAAAGAAATATTATGGGGTGTAGGTGGTTTCTTGATGATTTTTTTGTAGTTCTTGGTGAGTTCTTAGAAGGATATTCACTAAGGAATAATAGGAGAGGATATTTAACTATAAGAGAAGAATTGTGGATTTTCTATAGAGTGATTCTTGTTTAAAGTTAATGTGGTGATATACTAAAGTTGGGAGGATGAGTTCGAATGGTGAAATGGGCTTGATCTTCAAAGGTTGAAGATATTATACGATAGTGGTTGATTAAAAAATAATGAGTAGTGAATGAACGTTTGTGAGATATAATAGGGGTAGAATACTAAGAGTTAATATTTGAATCATTTTGCAATAATAAGTAGGATTCGTGCTTAAAGATGAGAGAAATCAAATAGAAGAATAAGAAGGTTTTGAATATTTGGTGACTATATTTGGATATGGGCTAGCAAAGAAGAGGATAAGCAAAATCCTTTACATTGATTATGAGTCAATTGAAGATATTAAGAGAAGGATAACAAATGTTTGAATATTCAAGATGAATATTCAAGCAATTAGTTAAAGATATGAAGAAAGATCAAAGATATACTAAAATTGGTTAAAGATTATCTATAATACATGTTAAAGATTAACGTGCATGGCTTGCTTTGTTGATTGCATGGATGGACATCAACAAAAACTATAGCTAGTAAAATGGATTTAGGGGTTAGAAATTCAAATGGAATGAAAAAACAACCTGGTTTTGATACCAAAAATAATGTGGTTCAACTTGAAGGAAGCTTGAATGATGGAATTAGATTATCTTCGACTAAGTTTAAAAGGATTTTAAGAGGAATTTTTGTTTGTTAATAAGGTATGGGTGAAAGTGTGTTTGAATCTTCAAGCAAGATTCATAAATAATTCAACAAGATTATGCATCTTTGAATATCTTACCTAGAGTACATTCAAATGATTCTATTTAGGAAATACTCTAAATAATTCCTAGGTAAAAGATTTAATCTCACAAGCAGAGAATATTAGCCAAATAATAGCTTCTATTATTACTCAACCAATTCAATAATTTTGTGTACAAGGGCTAGTTGTGGGTATATATGGGCCTCATTATAAGTTTTTTACAACCAATTTCTAACTAAATAACAACTAAATTAGTTTTTATATGTTATTATCTAACTAACACTAACATTGGCTAACAACTTGTAGCCATCAAGTGGAATTAGTTTCAACTAACTTAATTTAGTTGCAGCTAAGTCTACTTGTTGGCATAGTTAGTCGTGTAACAAGTTATAATTAGTTGTAACCCTCTAACAATTCCATATGCTCGACCACATTAATCATATGACAATCTTACACAAAACAAATGACAAAGTCAACATAACCCTAATTTACATGAAAAAAATTGATAACTAGGTCTTAACATGTTGTGTTGTATTCCACATCTATAATTTCATTTATTTGTTCTATCATGCCTTGTACATTGATTTCTTAGGTATCTTGACTCCTCAAATGTCTTGAAACCTAATACTTTTCCTTACAAATATATAGCATGCCTATGAGAACATCTTAAATTATCATCTAACAATTATATAAATATTATAAAAGATGTCTAAGATAATTGGATCTATGATTAGGAATGTCAATTCCTCATTATCAAGAGGATCATTAGATGTTCCTACATCTATAATAGCCTCATTCTTAAAATAGAATTTAAAAATAATTTAATTAGCCCATGTATTTTCATCAAGAGATCCTATTTTGGATTTGACTTTATTGCAATTTATGTTGATGATCTTAATATAATTAGAACACATGCTGAACTTGAGAATACAATAAGATATTTAATGAAATATCTCAAATAAAAAATGTTTTTTTTTCTCAGTTCACAAGAATGGTATTTTTGTTTAGACTAATTAATATGCATCGAGAAAATTCTAAAGAGATTTGAAATGGATAAAAAACACCCACTCAACTTTTCAACAGTGGTTTGCCCACTAAATATAAAGGTTCATACATCCCACCTTCATGAGGACAATTAAGCCATCCTTGGATCTAAAATATCATATTTGAGCACAATTAAGGCATTAATGTATTTGACCAATAATACATACACCGTCATTGATATGGATCAAAGGGAGGGAAGCGAAGATCATGAGTTTCTTTGGTTTATCTTTAAGCAGGTTTGAAGATATGAAGAAAACAAAGAATGGCTTAGGTGGTGTCAGGCTGCAAAAGAAAGAATCTTCAATTTAGAATTCAAGGAAGAGGATAACTTTGAATGTTTTAGTAGACATTCAAAGGTTTCTAAGTAGGAAGATACCCCGGGCAATCTCCTATCTAGAATGCAATCTCAAAAGAGAGAATACTCAAGTGTTTAACTTGTGAATTTTATTAAAATGGACTTCAAGCTTGCGTGTACAATGACATAGGGGATATATATAGGAGTTTAACCAACTAGTTAGCCAACTAAGGTAGCAGAAACTAGTCATTAACCTCCTTAACTCAAGCTAGTTTTAACCAACCTGAATTAAGCTTCTATAATACCTAACCCTAATCGTAATATCATCATTTAAATGATATTAATGACAAACATTACAAAGCATTACAACCAACTATGGTACATACATGAAATAACAACAAAACCCTAGCTTATATGAAATATATCTTAGGGTTTACAGCAAGTATAATATAACTAATGAGATCACTATATCAATCTTGTTGTATTGTCATCCCATGTATGCCATAGCTTTTCATATTTTGAATGCATTGTACACTTTAAGTATCTTCATGTATCTTGACTTCTTCACATTACAAATATGTAACATACTTGCAAGAATATCTTAAAGTCTTTTCAATATCACTGATAGAAATATTATCAAGAATATTTAAGATGATTGGCTCCATTATTAGAAATACTAATTCTTCATTACCTTAAGGATCACTAGATGCTCCTGCATCAGTCATTGCCTTTTATGTTAAATTATAGTCAAAAAATAGTTTATAACCAACAAGAAGGCATTGGAAGGGAGTTAAAAAATTATTTCATTACCTCAAAGGTACAGATGATCATGAATTATTATAGCAAAGATATACAAATACTACTCTCATAGGATAGGCAGATGCATGATACTTATAAGATCCACATAAGACAAAATCTCAACCCGATTACGTGTTTTTATTTGGAAATATTATAATATCATAGGGATAAAAAAAAAAGCAAATTGTGACTGCCATATCATCAGATCATACAGAGTTATTTGCTATTAATGAAGTTGGACGAGAGAGTGTATGGTTACGATCAATAATTCAACGACATACAACATGAATACAATATAAAAGCAATCACATATTATTCCACTTTAATATAAGAGGATAATACACCTCGTATTACTCAAATAAAGGATGGATATAGCAAATGAGATAAATCAAAGCATATAACACATTGAATTTTTTCTGACATGTTTTTTAATGATACTATATATCTAAAAAATATATTACAAAATATAATAGATAAGCATTTA
This sequence comes from Tamarix chinensis, assembly GCA_030549775.1. Taxonomy (NCBI): domain Eukaryota; kingdom Viridiplantae; phylum Streptophyta; class Magnoliopsida; order Caryophyllales; family Tamaricaceae; genus Tamarix; species Tamarix chinensis. The sequence goes on along the minus strand of CM060178.1, from coordinate 62,292,629 downwards.
AAGGAGAGTGTTATATGTAAACAATTTTACTTAGATGAATATTCATCTTACTAAATATTATATGCATCTAATGCATACATAAAATCTTATATTTTTTTCTATTTTTTTAAAATGTATATTATATACTAAATAATATATATAAATATCTAACAGATAAATATATATTCAGAACTCAATAAACCACTATTACTTATTCAAAATTCTACAAAACTATAAAACATGACATATATCTCATCGATGATAAGACTCATCCCAAACAAACACACGCCTAGGCAGAGCACTCTGACAGAATGGTTAATTTATGATCGGCGGTGCCGCCAACTGAAAAATTCCAGAGCTTGAATATTATGTACCAATACCACGTGGTACAAGAAGAAAAATAGAAAACGGGAAAAGGGCAAAAAGGGAAAAAAAGGAAAAGGAAAAACGGAAACAACCACACCACCACCAATACCACGTACAAGTGCACGCGTAGAGTAGTTGTATCTTCCCCCGACAAGTGCACGCGTAGAGTAGACCAACGAGATGTATATTGTGGCCACGTAATCATCGAGTAGTTGCATCTTGTCTGCTTTACGGTTGCAATTTGTTTCCATGGGTTACATTACATGCATCCGCATATAACGTTCCTTTGGGCGGGAAGAGCACTTAGGATGAGCAAGAAAAATTCGTTTCGGATTCCATCCAAGAAATTGATGTTTCGTACTTTTATTGCAAGTATTTCTCAATTTATTTTAAACAGGTACGGAGATGGAATCACGGGCCCGGTGCTTATCCATTTCCCATCATCTTATTTGCTGCCGGCAGCGTCGTGTCATTGCCCCAAAGATATATATATATATCTAAGAATAGGGACGTTGGAATAGGAACAAAAATAGAAATATTGGAACCGAAAATGAATGTGAAAATATAAAAAGAATAAAGATAAGGAATAATTATATTATAATATTTGAGGTCAGGAGAGAATACAAGATGATTTTGGAGACGATGTTCAATGCATGAGTTCAATAAAATTTAAGAAGACAATACAATATGTTTTTTAAAGAGGAGAATATAAGATGATTATAATTTTTCTATGTTAAAAACTAATACCTACCGATGAGTCCTAAGCCTTCATTTTATATGTAGGAGACTTCGTACCCATTAAAGGCATCATTATTTTATCTTCTAACATTTATAGCGGAATCATATCTAAGGAAATTCACCGGTCTACGTGATTAAAGCAATTGCTTGTCTTTTTGTATTGGAATTCACAAGATTTATTTTCCTTTTTTATTTTTGTTTTATCTTCTGGGTAGATTTTTGTAGATTTTGTTACTCGTGTAGATCTTGTGATTAAGAAAGAATCCCGTAACAGTCATCCTTATCATCATCGCTATAGTCGATGAGGGACATAAATGATGAATAGGATAATAAGGATTTGTTATGAGTAAGCGTTTGGCTAAGGATTGTGAGATACTCTTCCTATGTTTTGTAGCATGAATTCTAACAGTTGTATGAGATTTTTTTAGCAAGGAATTTTGTTTGGGAAGATCAAGTGGGATTTAGGAAATTAGTTTGACAGGTTTTATGTTTTATCCCATATTTGACAGACTAATTTGATTTTTATCAAAGGCATAGAATTTATTTTACCATTTAACATTAAAACGTCAAACAATGGTGGGGATCCCATCAAGGTTTTGGTGATCAATTGTCCAAGAGAAAACCCAAGGATAGAAGAACTTAAAACAAAAATGGAATAAATGAGATAATTGTTTATCTTTAGGCCTAGGACCAAAAAGGGTTTTAAGAGAATCAAGGGCTTTAGACACTTGTAAAGGTAAGTGTAACACCCCAAAATTTACTATTTTTTTTTAAACGGAAGTAATTAAAATACTTAATTTAAAACTCATGAATTCTGGGGATGTTACCGCCACACTTAGTACCAAACCAGTTCTCTCCGACCATTTCAGTACCAAGTGCTAAGGCTAAAACGAGATTAATATTAAACTCAAACAAAGAGTTCACAAAATGAATTAAAAGATCATAACAAAGAAATCAGAGTACTAGTGAAGAATTATAATTCATTTCGAAAAAGAAATAAACTTGCAACCGAAAAAATAATCATTTGAAATAATCAATACATGGTAATAAATCTAAATGGATAAATCCGATACAAAAGAACTAATAAAAGGAAATACATAGCATAAAGAGTAAATATGGCCACAACTCTCGAATCTTGAGCCAAAACAAACTCAACCCACAACCCCGACTAATGTCTCGCCCACCTACACAAAGTCAGAAAGGGCCTTATGCTCGTGGGAATGAGCGGCACCCATGAAACGGGTGATCAGTACGCTACATACTGAGTAAGGTAACTGAGCACTAAGGCCGACACATAACACATCAAATCATGCAGGATAATGATCAACATACATTTACAAACCCACATATGTGATATATAGAAGCATATAATGAAATATATAGCCAATAATCAACAAGCCCACACATAAGGCCCAAAAGATCTAGATTAATTATTTAATCTTTCTTTCATCGTAAGTCGATACACACCATACCTTTTATCAAGTCCATACAAAAACAGGAACACACCACTATTATAGTTGGTGGGTTGGTCATACATAGAGCATCATGCCCTAACCACTATTATTACCGGTGGATCGGTCACATATAAGGTAAAACCCTAACCACTATTCCTGACCAATGGATCAATCTGGTTCCTACTCGCATGGTGTTCCACTGTAAGTAATTAATGTCTTTTAAGAGCTTTAACAATTCTGGTTTGTACTTATTGAGCTCGAGTCACCCCACTATTATTGCCGGTGGGCCAGTCACATATAGGACCTCATGTCCTAACCACTATAATAACCGGTGGATCGGTCGCACATAGGGTAAAACCCTAACCAATATTCCTGACCGGTGGATCGGTCTGGACCCGGCTCAATAATCTTCCACTTTAAGATATTAGTGTCTTAAATATTTTATTCATAAACATTTGCAATTCACAAACATTTGCCCAGACATGCATGACTAACTCCATGTAGCCCTAGCTCCCATACAAACCTAACTCCATTCAAACCCTAATTCCATGTAAGCCACACCTCCATGCAAACCCTAGCTCCTGTGCAAATCCTGACTTCATGTAAACCACACTTCCATGGGAACCCTAGCTCCCATGCAAACTCTAACTCCTCGTAAACCACACTTCCATGCAAACCCTAATTCCTCGTAAACCACACTTCCATGCAAACCCTAGTTTCACGTAGACCACACTTCCATGCAACCCTAATTCACATGCAAACCCTAGCTCCACATATACCACAATCCCATGCAACCCTAGCTCCACATATACCACACTCCCATGCAAACCCTAGCTCCACATAGACATGCTTCCATGCAAACCCTAGCACCATACCATTCATGCAAAACTCTAACTCATACCATTTTAAACAAACTCTAACACCACACCATTCCATGCAAAACTCTAACACCACACCATTTCATGCAAAACCCTAGCACCATGTCCCTTTCATGTAAAACTCTAACTCATACCATTTCATGCAAAACTCTAACACCACACCATTCCATGCAAAACTCTAACACCGCACCATTTCATGCAAAACCCTAGCACCATGCCCCTTTCATGCAAAACTCTAACACCACATGGTTACACTCCCTATCATTATTTTTACAACCCTAACATGCATTTCTTAAGGCCACATCATACAATAATAATATTATAGATATACACATAATTATCATGCCACAATTTATTCATACCAATATACTTCAACTCCACTTTATACCACATACAAAAAAGTTAATAATGATAAACATAGAATACATGGCCATGAAGCACATAATGCATATAAACACAAAAATGGCCTTAGTAACACCCTTACCTAAAACAACACCGGTCTTGGAGCATGCTCCTACGCCTCCTTAGGGCTTTGACTGGTTTTACCTATTATGAGGGAAAAGCTAAAATTAGACTCCCTCCTAAAAATATTATTATTCACTAACTTATCCTAATATTTGGTTTTTAATTAAAATAATATTATAATATAATTGATTACACAAAATACTACTAACCTACTAATAAAGTACTATTGTAGTTTAAATGAATGGAGGTATAAGAGTTTCTACCCTTCACCCAAAATGATATTGGTAAAGATAATAATAATAATGATGATAATATTACTAAAATAAAATATTGTTAATAATACTAACATTAGGAAAATAATAATAATAATAATAATAATAATATTATTATTATTATTATTAAATCTTAAAATCATAAAGTGGGCTTTTGAGCCTACCTAAATAATAAATTTACTATTCAATGATAATAATAATAAAAATAGTGTTAATAATATATATACTCATAAGAATATTAAATTAGTAAAAATAATAACCATAATAATATTAATAATAGAACATAATGCTAATAATAGTAATAAAATGCAAGGGTGCGAGAACTAATTACAATTTTAGGTTTCAAACCCCCTGGAATAATTACAATGTTAATTAAATAATTACATTAATAATAATAATAATAATAATAATAATATTATTATTATTATTAATAGTAAACATGTAATAATTCTATTAAATAACTAAAATTTGAGAATAATAAGTTATCTAACTCAAGAATACTCCCAAACCTATCAACAAAATTTAGCAATTAGGTTATAGTTGATAACCATAATAATAATAATTATAATAATAATAATAATAATTAAAATTGAATTAACATTAAAAATTAGGATATAAGTAGAATAATTTTCAATAAATCGAAGGGAAGTGTTGAAAAGGTCTACGGTTTCACCTTGAGTTGGCGGGGATGGTGGCACCGGTGGTGGTGCCCAAAGGTGGCTAGAAAAGTGATCTAAAAGGGGCAAAAATGAAGAAAAAGATGGAAGGGGGAGGAGAAAAAGAAAATAAGTTTATGGGTCGGTGGAGGATAATTAGCAGGAGTTTTTGAGTGGTTCAGAGGGTGGTAAAAGTGGCAGATGTGGTGGTGGGCGGTAGTTTAAGGTTTCGGGGTACAAATTCTGGCAAGATGAGCAGCAAACTTTGCAAGGTTATGGAGACCCGTGCAAAAAGAATCGAAGGATATGAATGTTTTAATTAATTAGAGGGCATTGTAGGGAAGAGTTTGGGAGGAAGAAGAGGCGGTGAGGTTAGCTAACAGTGGAGGACGGTGTGTCTAAAGTGGCGGTGGCGCACAAACTTATACTTAGGGTTTCGGGAAAAAGAAAGCTCGATTACAAGCCAAACGAGGGGTATTTATAGTGGTGGAGGGTAGGCTCAAGTTCTAAAGGTTACTAGGAGGTCAAAGCCGGTGAGAAATGGGACAGTTATGGTGTTCATCGGGCGGCACAAATTTCAAAATTTGCCCGACCTTCATGAGGGAATTTCGGGGCAAATGTGGGGAAGAAAAGGAGAGTGGGGTAATTCAAATTGAAGTGTGTGTCAAGGGGAAGAGAATGGATGGGAGAAATTTCATTCACAACACGTGTGGCCGGCGACGCCATTTCCGGGGGAGGTGGGAGGTTGCAGTTATGGCATTGGGGAAGAAGAAGGAAGGAGGAGGAAGAAAGGTGGTTGGGTCTGTGGTTCGGGAAAAAAGAAAAGAAAGGAAAGAAAACCAGTCGGGAGCGAGGTGAGGGGGGGAAATTAAGTGAAACGCAGAGTTTAGGTGGAAAATGGAATGAAGAACGGCGTTCTGGTGCGGTCGAACGCAACTATAAAAGATTGAAAATCAAAATGCAGCGTTCGAGTGGAAGAAGGAGTCAAAATGATGTGCGGAAAGGGGGAGGACGGACGACGATGTAAGGGGCGGGCCACGCCGAAGGAAAAGAAAGGAGAAAAGGGAACTGGGCCACTAGCTAGCCCAGTTCGGGAAAAGAAAAAGGAAAAAGAAAGAAGAAGAAGGAAAATAAAGAAAATGAAAGAAAGAAAAGGAAAAAGGAGAAGAGAAAAATAGGAAGGTTTGGTTAAATTAATTAATTAAAATATTTGGGATATTTAAAAATAATAATATTTAAATCCCTTTTTAGGTTAAATTAAGATTTTAAAAAGATTTTCCAAAAATTCCATTTTAAATTAATAATTCACTCTAATTTTATTCAATTAAGTTATTTATAAAATTAACATTAATGTGAAACTATTTTCTCTTTCTTAATTTAAATAAAATAATTTATTTAAATAAATTTCCAAATTAAAATATTTAATCAGTTAAAATACCCAAATTTCCTCTAATTAACATATTTATAAAATTTCTTATTAATTTGCCCTAATAAATTCCCTTTTATTTTAGTAAAAATAATTTATTAAATTAAATTTTCCAATAAAATATTATTTAAATATAATCTTTAAAATTAGAAAAATTTCAAGGCATTTCGGTAAGATCTCAGGTAAAGAGCTAAAATCTTTCTACCATCTGATAAACCAAATTGGGAGGTGTTATCCCAAGAATGGCTTCTCCGGCTATTTTGTGAGAAGAATGTGTTATACCATGCTTGTTAGTAATCCCAATAATGGTGAAGGAGAAGTTTTGTGATGTTTTTTAGGTGTCTAGAAGCCATTTTGAAATTTCAAGAGCTTTGCCCCAATCAATATGTAGGAGAACTTTACGGATTTTATAAGTGGATTATGTCCATTTATCTGAAGCCTCATGGTGAGAGAAATGTTTGAAGGTGGCTAAACTAGTATGGTATAGGATCACCATGTAATATGGTTATGGTTTGTACAAATTCCATGGCTTAAAACACCACTAAAGGAAAAAAATTTGAAGGGAAAGAAACGGGTTAGGTTATTGGAAACATTCCTCGCAATTTGTAATAACTTGAAAATGTATTTTTTGAAAATAGTCATAAGTCTAACCCTCCTTGATTTGTAAAATAGGGGAAGGAATTATACCTATACAAGGAGACGGGATGTTCTGTAATATTTATTGTAATGCTGAGAATGTTTCAGGTGATTATGTAAGGGTTTCTACCTAGTTATATACCTCTTATTGTGGATCAAGAGGAAGAACTTGTGAGGAAGAGGCCTCTTCCTCTTCTTCAACTTTAGCCTCGTACCAAGTTTTGGTGGGGATTTGTGTTAGGAGTTTGGAGATAGGTTGTTTTCCTTTCTTTTTAGAGGCTATATTAAGGTTGTTTCTAAAGAAATTCTTTGATCAGAAAATTAGGGATAAAGTTTGATTCTCTTCTGATAAATTTTATACCGTAATAAAAGACTAAGAGAATGACTTGTTACATCGCAAATATTTATTTTGAAGCTATATTATGGACGTCCTTTTGTGAATGTTCATATCAAACAACAACATTTGATAAATACAAAGTAATTATATTATGTGTTAACAAATAAGTTACTACGAATACAATAAACGAGTGGATCACTGAATGTGAATTATAAAATTGTAGGATGAAGTAAAACACACTAAAATATACTAAATATATTCTAAATTCAAAATAAAAATATGATGATTTTCTGTAAAAAGAATTGTTTGTGAATATTACAAATTTTAAATGTGATTACCTTCCATCTAAATTTTTTGGGTCGTCCATAGAGTCTAATGGTTGGTTCCGTTTTTCCATCCTCATAGAATTTGATTTTGCGTTCTTAGATTTATAGCTTGATTTTTATGTGTGTATCTGAAATGCAAGATTTTCATTGGGCTTTTGAAAATGCTTTAAACTATTTCATTATTTTAATAGTTGTTTTTTCTAATTGCCTTTTCCTTGGACCCATGTCTTAGATGTCACACTCTACATATGTGTGTCTCTTTTTTAATAAGACGAGCAATTTCTCATAACGGCAACAGAATTTTGGGTACACGTATATGACACTGCATCGACTGTCAACTAAGGCCGTGCAAAACCGGATATTCGTATTCGATCGGATTTTTTTTTGGATATCCGATCCGATCGGATATTTAGTAACCTATATCCGTATTTGTATCCATTAATAGCGGATATCTGACTTTTCGGATATCCGAAAAATCGGATACGGATATCAGATATATTCGGTACATCCGATTATCCGAAAAATATTTATTTTTCAACAAAAAATACTTGTTTATGAACGGATATCCGAAAATTTGATAATTTAAATTCGGATATCCTATATCCGATATCCAAACATCCGTATTAAAATATCCATATGTGGATATTTTAACCTGCTAGAATTAAATTAATATAAATTCAAAAATCCAAAGTCCATAACAAATACAATAAATCAACAATAATCCAAATATGCACATTGAAATATCCAAATATGAATATTTTAACCTGCTAGAATTAAATTAAAATAAATTTAAAAAATCCAAAGTCCATAACAAATACAACAAATCAACAATAATCCAAATATCTGCATTGAAATATCCAAATGTGGATATTTTAACCTGGTAGAATTAAATTAAAATAAATTTTAAAAATCCAAAGTCCATAACAAATACAACAAATCAATAATAATCCAAAGTCCAAAGTCCATGACACAAATACAACAATAATCTAAAGTCCATAAATTCATAATTTTCAGGTTAAATAATTATATATATAATTTATTTAATCAAAAAATATTTATATATTTTATTTTTTAAAGATATTTTTGTTATATACCGGATATTTTAATCGGATCGGATAATCCGGCAAAATATCGGATCGGATATCCGCTCCAAAAATTTTTAATTTTGACTGGATCGGATATCCTAAAACTCGGATCGAATTTTTTAAATATCGGATCGAATTTTCGGATTACGGATTTTTTGCACAGCCCTACCGCCAACTAGGGTCGTTCACGATTTAAATATCCGATATTTCGGATATTTGATTGTCGGATATTTGAAATTTCGGATATCTAAAAATGATATTTGATATTTGATTTGAAACTTCGGATATCCGGAAGATCGGATATTTGAATTTTCCGATCGGATATCAAATATAACCGATATTATCCGAATACAATTTCAAATATAAAAAAATTACTAAATGACAAATATATTTCATATTATCCGATTTGTTGAGCGAATGCTGAGCAAATATTCGATTCGCTTAGCAATTATCCGACTTACTCAACAAATATCCAATGTTAAAACTAAAATAAGAAAGGAGTGGATGGAGTCTACCGGTATGCAGAGTATTTTTATTTTTATTTTTATAAATATCTAAAAAGGGATTGTATTAAAAATATAATTTCAATTAAATTAAATTTTTCCTCAAATAATAAATAAAGTAAGTAAAAATTATACACAGACACATATAAATTTATTTATATACAATTATATATAAAATAAAAAAATTATAAAAAAAATGTATAAATATTTTTCTTCGGATCGGATATTATTTATATTTGTCGGATCGGATATTTGGTTTATTTGACTTTTTGTTGACCGGATCGGATATTTGGTTTGAAAAAAAAATTGGATCGGTTATTTGCTTTTTCGAATCGGATCACTTCGAATATCGGATCAAATAAATAGATATCGGATAACATAAACGGCCCTACCGTCAACTATCAACTGACGTGATTTAATGTCTTTTTTTCTGAATAAGCGCACATGTAGATGCATGCGTATATGGAAATTGGCGGTACGTACATAGAATCATAAAGTTAATATCTACTGATTAACGATAAGACCGAACCTTTACGTGTACCGATTATTGTTACTTTGTCCATATATCGTATTTATTGGTTGCATCATAAATAATGTTCCTTTGGCGAATGGAACAAGTTGGAAGAGTGAGAAATTTTTGTTGCGATTAGATCCAAGAAATAGATCGACTTGAAGTTGAATAAAATATTTTATAAATACTATTGAGATATTTAATTGAGTAATCATATGCTTAAAAGTAATATTTTACGACTTGTTTATGCCATTCTCACAATTTATGAATTCTAAATATATTAATTATACTTGTAACATCATACTTTATGAGATAATTGTAAATAAGGTGTAAACAAATTAATTATAATCTTCGCATATTTGTATTGTATATACTACGTAGTCGGTATTCTATGTCGGATATTCATTTATTATTCTAGATATCATTTATGAATTGATAAATTAATAAGATGTCATATATATAGGGAGATTTAACCCACAATTTATTTCTATTAAATATAGGAACAAAGCATCAAGCCATTTGAACTTTTAAACTTCTTTGTTTAAATATATATAAAATTTATGCTATATATGACTTAGTAAATTATTGTATTGTTTTATCTGGTATAAATTTGATCCTAGATGAAGATACACATATAAAATATGTGTTCAACCCTTTTGAATCTTAGGGATTGTTATCTCTTCTTAGTGACATCACAAATGATAATAAGTTGTTTACATTTATATATGCCAATTTTAAAATCGTGTCTATTTATTTATTCCTTTCTTACACCTTACACTCCTCCAAACTCTATTTATAAACTAAACTATGATGATGATCAAATGAAATGGTTGTCAAGTATTGGGCCTTCAAATACTCCAACCAATATATTATCAACATGTCATTCATCAAATCAAAGTGGTATTGTAAATTTATCATAATCATCAAAAATAGAAAACTTTTCTATCTGATATAAGAAGAATTATGGTGCCTCTATCGTAGGGCAACAATTGGAATTTGATGAAGGATAGCATTCTCATTTTCCAACATGTGTAAAAATTTATTATTAATATTATTGATGTGAATCTTAAGAATTTATATTTAATTAATTTTGAAAATTGCTGTGAATTATTTACTTATAATTGTTTGTCTTATTTGGTGAATAAATAGGAGTGTAATGCAGCATATGGATTCTGTGAAACTTTGGATGCAGTTGCTGGGAAGTGTAGATTATGTATTTGAAGTGTACAGATTATGTAAATTTTTGTTAATAACTTGTAATCTCATATGATGCATTCGCCGGTCGAAATTGGCTAATGGAAATTAGGTTGGTTGTATAATCCGCCACCCAATCCTTAATTTGGACTAGATGGATTGTGGATTAATCAATCCTTAATAGCCATGATTAGCTAAAGTGTAGTTTTAGCTGATGGGAATTAGTCCTAAACTTAATTGTATTTGAGACATTTTTATTGTGGGGTTCGATTGGGCTGATCGACTATTTTGTGGCCCAAAAGCAAGCAGGCCATTCGGCCTTACCGTTGTCCGTTTAGCTTGTATTATAAGGTCTGTATTGTGTATTTTTATACGGCGACATACGGTCAGTAATACGCCTATATATAGCTGGGTAAAAAAATTGTAAAGGACGACGATTATTTTGATTGAATTTCTGGTTGAGTTCTCGATTCTTCTCTCGCGACTTTTCTCTCTCTCTCTCTCGGCGATTCTCTCGCTCACTCGTTCTTCTGAATCTGCTCTCTCTCACCTTTGATCGATCTAGATCATTCACTCTTCAAATTTTAGTTGCCGTTGTACAAACTGTGCCTCTGAATCTTTTGGTCTTCCTTTGGAGTTGTTCCTTAGGCTGAACCGGCGAATCGAATATTGCGCTCGATTAATCTTTCGATCCTTTCGAGAAACCCTAACAGGTTTCCATCATTTTGTATCAGAGCCTTGATTATTAGAGTGCTCGTAGTTTCTTTGTTACTGATTACGTTTTCTTCCATTTTTGAGTCGATTTCTGTATTTCGCTAACCCTATCTTGAGGTGTGAAATTTTAGGGTTTACAGTGACGAAGACTGTTTCGATTATCGTCGTTCTAAAACTGGCGATTAAAGTGTTTTGGTCTGCTGTTTCAAAAGTCTGAAGAGAAACCCTAATCGACCTAGGGTTTGGTCAAGAACTTGAATCTTGACTGACAGTGCGACAAATTGTTGTTGGTAACCTCGATTCGTAATTACTTGTTTGTTAATAAGTATACAGGTCACATAACCGGCGAACCATTTGGTTTCAAGAAAGGGGGATAGACCTCCAAGAAGAGGGGTACCCTAGATAAGTGAATTAATTGCTTAAGCAGACACGGTAATATCATTCCCTTTTACTTAGTTATTATTGTCGAATTATTATACACATTGAATAAGTCTAAGTAAGCTTTACTATTGCTATTTCTGTTAATCCTTGATACGGTGATTCTTCTTGAGATTATACTGTGTGTTCTGTTTGTCTGAAATTCTTGAATAAGTTGTTCTGTTGATTAATTGCTGCGGGGTTAGTTATTTAAATCTAAAAAATTTCATTATGTCTAACAATGGTCAGTCTGTTAATTAATCGGTGTCTAGTAATGATCTTTTAGAAACCCTTAGAACTTTTCAAGAACAAATGATTGCACAATTTGCTGTTTTATCTGCTAACCTAGAACAAAGACTAGGGGAACAGGAGGTAAGAATCAATGAGTTGCAACATAACAGAGTTGAAACTAATTAGGCAGGAGTTTTAGGAAGGGCTCCAATGGATCCTAGGATTAGAATTCCACCCATAGCTAATCTAGAGGAGTTGGAAGACCAAGTATCTCACAATAGTGATAGGATGCCTAGACAGACCAATAGGCAGGATAGGGAATTAGAGTTCATTGATAGGAATATGAATAATCTTAAGCTTAGTATACTAGGGTTTAATGGCAGGAATGACCCTGATTATTATTTTGAATGGGAAAGGAAAATAGAACTAGTATTTGAGTGTCATAATTACTCTGAAGAAAAGAAAATTAAGGTGGTTGTAGTAGAATTTACTGAGTATGCGTCCTCTTGGTATCATAATTTGGTGTTAACTAGACGAAGGTGTGGGGAACCACCTATACAGACTTGGGTAGAGTTCAAAACCTTAATGAGAAAGAGATTTGTACCAAGTTACTATTTTAGGGAATTGCATAAAAGGTTGCAAACTATTAGTCAAGGAGTGAGGACAATGGATGATTATTATAAAGAACTAGAAGTTTTGATTATTAAGACAGGAGTTATTGAGGATGATGATGCTACCATGGCTAGGTTTCTGAGTGGATTAAATTCAGAGATAGCTGATAAAGTAGAACTGTATCCTTGTGGAACCTTGAATGAAATGGTGAATATAGCTACTAAGATAGAGATTCAATTAAGGAAATCTAGGCAATATAAACCCCCTGGGATTGGGTTTAAGACTACAGTAAGAAGAAATTTTGGGGGAAATACTTCTGGAAACTGGAAGAATAATAGTAAGGTTGAATTTAAGGGTAGAAACAATGAAGCTAAGGTAGGACAGAAGTTTGAAAAGGGTAAGAATGTGATGACAAATCCTGTAAATGGGTCAAATAGGACTAGGGATATTAAATTTTTTAGATGTGGAGGCTTAGGACATATAGCTTCTGAATGTCCAAACAAGAAAAACATTTTAATTAGAGAGTCTGGAGATATAGAATCTGAAGAAGAAGAGGAAGGGGTCAATATAGTTAGAGAGGATGATAGTGACCTAGAAGAAGAAGTAGAATTACCAGTGAGTAGGGATCTTTTTGTGGTTCGAAGGGCTTTAAATAGTAATAAATTATGTGATTCTAATGCTATACAGAGGGAAAATATATTCCATACCCGATGTTTAATTAATGATAAGTGCTTTAACATGGCCATAAATAGTGGTAGTTGTATTAACACTGCTAGTACCCTGTTAGTGTCCAAATTAGGATTAACCACTACTAAACATCCAAAACCATATAGATTAAAGTGGCTTAATGAATTGGGAGATGTTAAAGTTAGTCAACAAGTTTTAATGAATTTAAAACTAGGAAAATATGAAGATTCTGTTTTATGTGACATAGTTCCTATGCATGCTACTCACCTGTTGTTAGGTAGGCCTATGCAATATGATAGGAGAGTAATACATGATGGTTATAAAAATAGGTATACACTACAGAAGAATGATAAGAAGATTGTCTTAGCACCTATGACTCCAAAAGAAATATTTGAGGATCAAACTAAAATTAAATCTGATTATAAGGAGTTATCTAAGCCTAATTTGGAGAATGATCTTAGTTCAAAGGACATGAAAGGAAATTTTGGATTTTATGCTAAAGGTAAGGATGTAGGAAAGGCAATAAAAAGAAATGCCAATGTGTACTTGATGATTTTTAAGGACTGTTATGAGTGTCAGAGAGGAATAATTGAAGAAGTACCTAGTACAGTGAAACTGTTATTGGAAGAATATAGTGAGTTGTTTCCTGAGGACATACCTAGTGGATTACCTCCATTAAGGGGAATAGAACATCAAATAGATTTTATTCCAGGAGCTGTTATACCAAACAAACCTGCTTATAGAGCCAATCATGAAGAGGTTAAGGAATTAAAAAGACAAGTATATGAATTGTTAAGTAAAGGATATATTAAGGAATCTATGAGTCCTTGTGCAGTACCAGTGTTATTAGTACCTAAGAAGGATGGTAGTTGGAGAATGTGTGTGGATAGCAAGGCAGTGAATAAGATAACTATTAAGTATAGATATCCAATTCCTAGGCTGGATGAAATGTTGGATCAATTGCATGGTGTTGTTATATTTTCTAAAATAGATTTAAAAAGTGGGTATCATCAAATTAGAATGAAACCAGGAGATGAGTGGAAGACAACTTTTAAGACTAATTTTGGATTATATGAATGGTTAGTGATGCCTTTTGGGTTGTCAAATGCTCCTAGTACTTTTATGAGACTTATGAACTATGTGTTTAGGGAATTTATTAGGAAATTTGCGGTTGTTTATTTTGATGACATACTTATATATAGTAAATCTTTAGAGGAACACCTGAAACACTTGAGAATTATTTTGAATGTGTTTAAAAAATAACAGCTTTATGCTAATTTAGCTAAGTCTAGATTTTTTTTTTGGAAAGTGTGGTTTTCTTAGGATTTGTGGTAGGAAAAGAGGGTGTATCTGTAGATGAAGAAAAGGTTAGAGCTATTCAAGAATGGCCTGTACCAAAGAGTGTAACTGAAGTAAGAAGTTTTCATGGACTGTGTTCTTTTTACAGGACATTTGTGAGAAACTTTAGTACTATAGTTTCTCCCTTGACTGCCATAACAAAGAAGGATAATCGGTTTACGTGGGGATTAGAACAATAGTAATCTTTTGAGATACTTAAGACTAAATTAACCCAAGCACCTGTGTTGAGTCTTCCTGACTTTGAAAAGATGTTTGAATTAGATTGTGATGCTTCAGGGTTAGGAATAGGGGCTGTAATTTCTCAAGAGGGAAAGCCAATAGCTTATTTTAGTGAGAAACTAAATGGTAGTACTTTGAATTATTCTACTTATGAAAAAGAACAGTATGCTTTAGTAAGGGCTTTGGAAGTGTGGCAACATTATTTGTGGCATAGAGAATTTGTAATTAATACTGATCAGGAAGCTATTAAGTATTTAAAAAGTCAATCAAAATTAAATAGAAGACAAGGTAGATGGATAGAATTCACTGAGAGTTTTCCTTACATAATTAAATATAAAAAAGGTAGTGATAATATAGTTGCAGATGCTTTATCTAGGAGATATGCTTTATTAAATGCTGCTGATACTATTTTATTAGGTTTTTCCAGTATTAAACTATTATACTTAGAAGATACTGATTTTAAAGAAATCTATAAAAGGTGTGAAGTTTCCTCACAAGGAAAGTATTTTATTAATGAAGGATATTTGTTTAGGGAAATAGGTTGTGTATTCCTGCATGCTCTTATAGAGGGTTATTAATTCAAGAAGCCCATAGTGGTGGGTTAATGGCACATCTGGGATCTCAGAAAACTCTAGATGTTTTAATTGAACATTTTTACTAGCCACACATGAAAAAGGATGTTTTAAAACATTGTGTCAATTGTATTAATAGTAGGCAGGCAAAAACTACTTCAAAACCTTTTGGTTTATATACTCCCTTACCTGTCTCTAACCATCCTTGGGTTGATGTATCTTTGGACTTTGTTTTAGGATTACCTAGGACTAATAGAGCTAAAGATTCAATAATGGTTGTAGTAGATAGGTTTAGTAAAATGGCTCATTTTATACCTTGTAATAAAACAAATGATGTTGTAGCAGTGGCTGAATTATTTTTTTCTAATGTGGTTAAATTACATGGAATTCCTAAGACTATAGTTTCAGACAGAGATGTTAAGTTTTTAAGTCATTTTTGGAAGGTTTTGTGGGGAAAATTAGGAACTAAGTTATTGTTTTCTACTACTTGTCACCCTCAAACTGATGGAAAAACTAAGGTAGTTAATAGAATATTAGGAAACATGTTAAGAGCTGTCCTTGGAAAGAATCTTAAACAATGGGAATATATATTACCTCAAGTGGAATTTACTTATAATAGGACTTTACATTCTACAACTAACAAAACTCCATTTGAGATTGTGTATGGTTTTAATCCATTAACTCCTTTAGATTTGAGTCCTTTACCTCATGCTGAATTATAAAATTTTGATGCTGAATCTAGAGCTGATAATATGAAAAGGTTACATGAAACTATAAGCCAACAGATTAGCAAAAAGGTACAACAAATGGCTGAACATGCTAATAAAAGAAGGAGAACAATGATTTTTAAACCTGGAGATTTAGTCTGGGTTCACCTTAGGAAAGAAAGGTTTCCAAATTTTAGAAAGTCAAAGTTGGACCCTAGAGGAGATGGACCATTTACTGTATTAGAGAAAATTAATGATAATGCTTATAAAATTGATTTACCTGTTAAATTTGGGAATGTGAGTAACTCTTTTAATGTGGCCGATCTTAGTCCATTTCTGGGACTTATTCAGGTTTCAGGGGCGAAACCTTTCCAAGAAGAGGGGAATGATGTGAATCTTAAGAATTTATATTTAATTAATTTCGAAAATTGCTGTGAATTATTTACTTATAATTTTTTGTCTTATTTGGTGAATAAATAGGAGTGTAATGCAGCATATGGATTCTGTGAAACTTTGGATGGAGTTGCTGGGAAGTGCAGATTATGTATTTGAAGTGTGTAGATTGTGTAAATTTTTGTTAATAACTTGTAATCCCATATGATGCATTCGCCGGTCAAAATTGGCTAATGGAAATTAGGTTGGTTGTATAATCTGCCACCCGGTCCTTAATTTGGACTAGATGGATTGTGGATTAATCAATCCTTAATAGCCATGATTAGCTAAAGTGTAGTTTTAGCTTATGGGAATTAGTCCTAAACTTAATTGTATTTGGGACATTTTTATTGTGGGGTTCGATTGGACTGATCGACTATTTTGTGGCCCAAAAGCAAGCAGGCCATTCGGCCTTACCGTTGTCCGTTTAGCTTGTATTATAAGGTCTGTATTGTGTATTTTTATACGGCGACATACGGTCTGTAATACGCCTATATATAGCTGGGTAAAAAAATTGTAAAGGACGATGATTATTTTGATTGAATTTTTGGTTGAGTTCTCGATTCTTCTCTCGCGACTTTTCTCTCTCTCTCTCGGTGATTCTCTCGCTCGCTCGTTCTTCTGAATCTGCTCTCTCTCACCTTTGATCAATCTAGATCATTCACTCTTCAAATTTCAGTTGCCGTTGTACAAACTGTGCCTCTGAATCTTTTGGTCTTTCTTTGGAGTTGTTCCTTAGGCTGAACCGGCGAATCGAACATTGCGCTCGATTAATCTTTCGATCCTTTCGAGAAACCCTAACAGGTTTCCATCAATTATTTTATAAGTTTATAATTATTTTTCGTAGGTTGTAATTGTTATTTATATATCTATCGTAATTTATGTGTCAATAGATAATGAAATAAAAGAGAATAGTGGAACCCTATTATCCGGTATGCACTGATTAATATATTTTATATATGCATATGGAATATTACATTTCTCAAAAAGTCTCATATTAATTTGTTTATAATATATTAAACATAATAGGACAACGACATAATTTTTTTCAATGTCTGATACTTAACCTCTTCATAGATGCTGAAATAGAACAAAACAATGGAACACCATCCGGTATACAACCAGAAATGTATTTGTACATACAATTTTTTAAATAAATCTTTTCAAATGTCTTATATTAATTTTATGATATATATAGATTATTTTGATATTGGAGATGCAATATACACATGTAGATTTTACAATTCTTTTTTCTAGTATGAGGAAAGAATGTGTAAAAGTCGCTAATCTCGAAACCCGAAAAATTCTTTATGTTGTATGCAAGGCAAAGTTCAACTCCTGCCAATGAGAAATCCTCCTAAAGTATTACATGAGTTGTTATATTTACGTAATGATAGAAGCAAATACTTTCTACAGAATATTAGGTCATACAATAACATGTTCTATTTCACTTCAATAGGAGGAAAAGTTTATAGGAGTTTGAAAAATGGAAGATCTCCTCCAATATTTAGACTACATGGTCAAAATTATCATCTTATGGGAATTTTATTGTCAAATGAAGGTTTAGTGCCTAAATTTGCACATTTCTACATTTACGACACTGATAGTGAAGTTGAAAATAGAGTTCATTTTGTTAGGTGAGTTACTTAACAAGTTGTGGTAATTATTGAGTTATTTTATCATTTTTTAATTAATTTCTTCTAATTCCTTATTCCAACTGTATTGGTTATAGGGAAAGTGAAACCTTGAACAACCTTCGTACATATATTATTTATGATTTAAAGACGACACTTGATGAGAATAATGTGTTGGTTAAATCATTTAGAATGGCCAGAGAAAAAATTGAAAAGGATGGTTGTTTAGATGTAAAGTTGAAGTTGATTGGTAGGAGGAATGGGGATGGAATAAGGTATAATCTACCTACAACTTCAAAAATTGCTGGATTAATTGTTTGGGACTTTGACGCATCATTAGGAGATAGGGATATCTTGGTCGAAACCAAAATGGGAATGCTGAGATGCATTAACCAACTCCATACTTCATATCTTGGATTACAATATCCTATACTGTTTCTTTATGGAGAAGATGGCTATAGAGAAGAAATTCCATTAAAGTTGAATGGGGTAATGAAGCAGGGTGGCCGGAAAGTATGTAAGTTTAACAGAGTATTTTTTGTATCGTTTACATGAAAGGAATTCAGAGTTATCAATTATATTGTCTTCCATGAGACTACTTCAACAATTTATTGTTGACGCATATACTATGGTTGAACCTTCAAGATTGACTTACATTAAGTTACATCAAAAAAAAATTGCGGAGTGAATTATATAGCGGACTAACAGATGCAATTTTAAGGGGTGAGACCGATCCATCAATGCAAGGAAAACGAGTTATATTACCATCATCATTTATAGGTGGTGCTCGATATATGATTCAAAATTATCAAGATGTCATGGAAATTTGTAGATGGGTTGGTTATCCATACCTTTTTATTACATTTACTCGAAATCCCTAATGGCCATAAATAGTTCGTTTTGTTGAAAAAAGAAGCCTCAAAGCCGATGATCGTCCGGATATTATTTGTCGTGTTTTTAAAATGAAGTTGGATTATCTCATTAAAGATCTTCGCAGTAACAAGATCTTTGGAATGGTTAAATCAAGTACTATTTCATAGTTTATGTGTGTGTATTATATTTAGCATATATTCTTACTATAGTTGGTTATAAACCTTTATTTTAATTCAATTGTAGTTATATCAACTATTGAGTTCCAGAAGCATGGGTTGCCATATGCACATATATTGTTATTTCTTGCGGAAAAATACAAGTATCCAACAGGAAGCGATATAGACAAAATTATTTCAGCCAAAATTCCAAATAAAAATATTGATCCTACATATTATATAGTAATTCAAAATTTTAAGGTACATGAACCATGTGGTGTTGCTGCTAAGAGCTCCCCTTGCATGTATGTCGGGCGTTGTACAAAGCATTTTCCTAAAAAATTTGTTAAATCAACAACTATTGATGATGATGGATATCCTATCTATAGAAGAAGAGATAACGGGGGAATATTGGAGAAGAACGAAGTTCCTCTTGATAACAGGTTTAATGTTCCTCACAATCATTATTTGTTGCTGAAGTATGGTGCACATTTGAATGTTGAATGGTGTAACCAATCTCGCTCTATCAAGTATTTATTTAAATATGTCAACAAAGGACATGACTGTGTTACTACATCTTTTTATGGAAGTGCAACAGATGACGAAGTAGCAAAAAGGAAGACGAAGTTCAGATATACTATGATTGTAGGTATATATCATCATGTGAAGAATCATGGAGGTTATTTAAATATGATACTCAATTCAGAGATCCTCTGGTTGAAAGGTTAGGTTTTCATCTTCCAAATCAACAAAGTGTTATTTTTATTATTATGATCTGATCGATGATGTTGTTGATCAATTATCTGATAAGCAAAGTATTTTCTTAGCTTGGATGAAGGAAAATAAAGAAAGGAATTAACTTATTATGAATTCCCTACAAAATTCATTTGGGATAAGTATAATAGAGAATGGCGACCAAGAAAAAAAAAGGTTTTCTATTGGACGAATTTTCTATGTCACTCCTGGCAGTGGAGAACTCTACTATTTGAGATGTTTTCTTAATGTTGTGCATGGACCTACAAGTTATGAAGACATAAGATGTATTAATGGAGAGCAACATTCATCATATCGTGATGCTTGCTATGCCTTAGGTTTGTGAGATGATGACAAGGAATACATTGATGGTATTATTGAGGCAAGTCATTGGGATTCTGCATCTTCTTTGAGAAAACTATTTGCAACATTATTGACATCTGAATCGCTCATTTGACCTGAAGTTGTTTGGAATTATTGTTGGATTTATATGAATGATGATATTTTATACATACAACATTTATTATTACAATACGAAGGTAACTTGCCTTAGTTATCTTATTTATTTTTTTCACATTGTTAAACTACTTATATATTTTTTCCAAACTTATTGAATTAATTTTCAGAACTTCATTTGGAAGATGATGAGATAAAAAAATTATGGCTTGGTAGAGATCGAAAAGTTGTTACGAAACTGTGGAAGAAGCTTAAAAGAGTTTGAGCCAATACCATTCCCACCATCAAAGTTATTTTCTACCATTGGTAATTCATTGATATGTGAGGAAATGTGTTGTGATCGATCAAATTTGTATCAAGAAATCAATAAAAATCTATATGTTATGACCTTAGAACAAAGACATGTATACGATGAGATAATGGAGGCAACAAGGTTAAAAATAGGTGGATTGTTTTTTGTGTATGGGTATGAAGGTACAGGAAAAAATTTTATATGGAGGACCTTATTAGCCACTATTAGATGTGCAAGAGATATTGTGTTAAATATAACATCAAGTGGAATAGCTTCTCTTTTATTACCAGGAGGAAGAACAACTCATTCTCTATTCAATATTCCTATAAACTCAACTGAGGATTCAACATGCAACATCAAACAAGTAGTTCACTTGCTTATTTGATTATAAAATGTAAACTCATAATATGGGATGAAGCTCCAATGATGCACAGATATTGCTTTAAAGCTTTGGATAAAACCATGAGAGATATTTTACGCGTCAACAATCAATTTAGTATTGACATGCCATTTAGAGGTAAGACAGTTGTTCTTGGCAGTGGTTTTAGACAAATATTACTTTTCATTCTTAAGGGTACTCGACAAGATATTGTTCATGCAACTATCAACTCCTCATACTTATAGCAAGATTGCAAGGTGTTACAATTGACAAAGAATATGAGTTTACGAAATATTACCTCAATCGATGAATATGCCAAGTTGAAGCAATTTTATGATTGGATTGCAAGCATTGGAGATGGACCAATTGGAGGTCCTAATGATGATCATGCAACAATCGAATTTCCAAGTGATCTATTAATAAAATATTCAAACGATACAACTGCAGCTATTGTGAAAAACACTTATCTAGAGTTCACAAGCAGTATCATTGATGATAATTATTTTGAGGGAAGATCTATCCTAGCACCAACTCTTGATATTGTAGAGTCTATCAATGAATATATGTTGTCAATTATCTTGGCTGAAGAGAAAACATATTTGAGTTCAGATACAACATGTAGATCTTATTCAAATAATGATTTGTTTCAAGATCTACACACTTTGGAATTTCTAAACAGTCTTAAGTGTTCTGGTGTCCCAAATCATGTCTTAAATTTAAAGATTGGTACACCTATTATGTTATTGAGGAATATTGATCATTCAATTGGCTTATGCAATGGTACTAGGATGGTAATCACAAGGCTTGGAGCTCATGTATTGGAAGCAAAGATCTTAGGTGGAAATAATTCTGGTGAACGAGTATTGTTACCAAGAATGTCATTAACACTATCTGATCCAAGGCTTCCTTTCAAGTTTAATCGAAAACAATTTCCACTGATTGTATCATATGCAATGAAAATCAACAAAAGTCAAGGACAATCACTTCATAATGTTGGTATTTTCTTGAAAAAACATGTATTTAATCATGGTCAGCTTTATGTTGCCGTCTCTCGAGTCACAAATCGTACAGGTTTGAAATTTTTTATATGCGACAATGATGTTGTAGAGATTAATTCAACCACAAATATTGTATTTAAAGAAGTCTTTGAAAAGATATAATTATGAAATTTATTTGATTAGTTATTCTTTAATATCTATATTTTATTTCACTTTGTTTACAATTAATATCTTCTTATAAACTAATTATATAATACTTATTTATCCTAAATGTTTCTTTACCAAATTTTATTTATAAATAGGAGTATGCATACGCTCGAATCCTCCATGTATCGTACGGGTGCAAATCTAGTATATTAATTATACTTGTAACATCATACTTTATGAGATAGTTGTAAATAAGGTGTAAACAAACTACTTATAATCTTCGCATATTTGTATCGAATACAATACATAGTCGGTATTCTATGTCGGATATTCATTTATTATTCTAGATATCATTTATGAATTGGTAAATTAATAAGATATCATATATATATAGGGGGATTTAACTCCCAATTTCTTTCTACTAAATATAGGAACAAAGCATTAAGTCGTTTGAACTTTTAAACTTCTCTGTTTAAATATATATACAATTTATGCTATATATGACTTAGTAAATTATTGTATTATTTCATCTAATACAAGTAAAAATTTCTTTTATCAGATACAATAAAACAATGGTTGAACCACCAACTTTTTTAAAAAAAAATAAATATTTCTTTCAATACTATTCTTTAAAAAAAATTTAATATGTAGTTTTTATATCATATATTTAAATTTTAGATATCTAAACATACATATTTAATATGGATAAAATTTAAATATATCTAATATTTATATAAAAATATTATTTTATTAATTTTAATGAATCTTATACGAAAATTTTAAAATTGAAGATCATATATTAGCTAATATTTCATACATATCTTATTTTATCTAAAAACTATTAAATTATTATTATAAAAGTTTAAATTATAAAATAAATAAAATTTAAAAATTTAAAAATACAAAAACATAATATTATAACATATTATTAAAATAGTCAATAAAATATCAAATATTTTTCTAATTAATAATCTAATTAAAAATCAAATATTTTAAATATGTGATATCTTTTCATCCAAAATCTGATCAATGTTTTTAAATATCAAATGGAATCTTATAAATGTTAAATTAAATTTTTATACCCTAAATTTTTTACACAGTTTTAGTAAGGTGAGAATGGCAGAGGGTTGGTTTCCTCACGAAATAGTAGTGAGCAGTGACCGACTAATGCTTGAGCGTTACGCCGAACCGTGGGGCTACCAGCAGGCTCATTTGTATAGATCGACTAGGTGGGGGTTAGACATTAGATAGTCATGAAAGGTGAAATGGGTCTACAAGGCCCAATTTTCACTTCGAGATATTATTACCGATTTAACCTCCTAATATTACATTCCAAAATGCTCGGCCTATGAATTTTGCACGGAGTCGATATATACGTAGGCTTGTTCATACATCATATATTTACTATTTTAGATATTTGATAATCTAATATCTATTAATTTTTTTAGATATATAAAAGATTGAATATTAAAAAACATCTCGGACATCCGACACTTAATATCCAAAAATTTAGATTAGATCATAACTAATACACAAGATAACCAAAACTTTTAGATATATCACAAATAAGAAATATCACATAATAAATTTTTAGATCAAAAGTAAATAAATAAATCCAATTTAAACTGATATGATATAATAATTTGATTCAAATTTTCAGTTACATAATATTCAATTAGCAATTCCACAATTCTAATAATATTTAATAAACATATTAATTAAAGAATATAAAGTTTACTAACAATATATAATTTTTATAATATATATGCATATATGTATATAATTTATTTGATCACATATTATTAGTATTTATCATATCAGATATCCAATTTATTTAACCTTTTGTTGACCAGAGTAATTATTTGATATGAAATAATAATAAAAAATAAAACATCATATTAATTATTTATTTTTTGGATTAATTTATCAAATATCATATTTATGGGTGGCAATCGGGTAGGATGAGTTTGGTTCAGGTCAGGTTATAGCGCATCAAGTCATTATCGGGTTATTTAAGGGTCGTTTTTCTTTGCGGGTCAGTTATTAGTTGGATCAGATCATTTTAGGTCGCATTATTATTCTAGTTGGGTCAAGTTCGGGTTTGGGTCATTACAAATTCTGATTATATCGTGTTAATTTATCGGGTAAGACCAAGTCAAATTTAGGTTGAGATAGTTTAATTTTGAGTTAGGTCGGGTTCAAATTATTTTGGGTTAGCTTGTTGAATTGAGTCTAGCAATGTAAACAAGGCAAATTTTACCCAAAACTTGATGGATTTTATCCGTTGGATACTTAAACTGATATAGATGAATGCATATGGATGATGAAAAAAATACCCATCAAATTCGGATACAAATATGGGTATGGGATATCCATATATGCATCTGCACCTATATCTGTATTCATATCCATACCTATTTATTAGATATATAATAACCCTTTTACCTTTAATTTTAAAATAAATATAGTATAAATTAATATTAAAATTGTCATTTGGTTTAACTCTAAATGAACTTATTCATCGGGTAATGGATTTATCCACTGGATAATATTTGTTAATGGGTAAACAAATTATTCGTCAGGTAACAAATATCCAATGGATACGGATATTGATGTGTTAGTGGATACCCGTTTAAGGTAACGGTACAAATTTGAGTACAGATGTTTCTACCGAGTATGGATATGGATAAGGTATAGATGTACTCATCCTAAATCCGCTCCGTTTATATCCCTATGGGTCGAGTTTGGGCAGACCAAGCTTGTATTCGGATAATTTTGTGTTTAATTTAATTTGACTAGTAAAGTTTAGATTAATTCGATGAATTAGGACTTTTTTATATTTTGATGGGCCGGATTAGGTTCGGGCCGAGCTAATATTGGATCGAATCACTTTGGACTTAGGTTAAATCGAACATTGACTACCAAAATTAATCTAACTCATTAAACTCATAGGTAAGAATTAAATTTAACTTCACGTAAGTATGTGATTAATAATGTGTTATTAATTTCTATTTATTTATTATCATGACTTTTTAATATTGTGTTATTACCAAAAAAAATTTAAAATTAGAATATTTTTGGTGAATAAGTAAGTTCATAATAAATATAAGAAAATAAGAAAAACTTAAATAATAATATATTTTTAAAAGCTTTAAATAAATAATATGACATGTTTATTTTTTTTTTTATCATAAATGGTTAATATTGAATTTTGTTTTTCCGAGTCAGCTCGGGTTGATAACGGGTCGGTTAATGGTCATTTATAGATTGGGGTAGGGTCATGATAGGATAGGCTTAAGTCACTTATATTTGGGTTAAGTTAGTTTCGAGTCAGGTTCAGGTCGGGTAGGATTGATGAATTTATTAGGTTATGCTGGGTGAGATTTTTGTATAGGTTGGGTCGAATCGGACAGATTGGGTCAACTTTTACTAACTTTAACCATATTATATGAAAAACCCAACCTACATGTACCTAACTAAAAAAGTTAAAATATAAATAGAAGAGAAAGTGCCAGATGAAATAAAACATTATTATAATATAAAGTTTTTTAGAAATTATGATTTAATTTGGATTTATATTATTTAGAAACAATGCTATTTTATTTTAAACTTTTTATTATATCCTTTAAAATGTTATAAACCCTAATCACAATTTCAAAATATTTCATTCATAATTTATTATCTTCTCTTATGGTTTTAACTCTCAAAAACCTTTTTGATCCACTTTCATCCTTCTAATTCCTTTGATACTCTTCTTATATGTGGATATTTGAAATTTTCATGATCGTCTAAATTTCCTAGACTTTTTCAAAATGTTAAATTGAGTTTTTGGTAAATTACACTATTTATCATTCTAGTATACCTTAATTGCGCTTTAAATCTTGAAACAACTTTACTACCTATTTGCAAAATAGAAACTTTAGAGATAACTATTGTAATACTTTTAAATAAAGCGGAGTTTTATAAGGATTGGTATGACTATTTATATCAATATGGTGTACCATTTTTTATGATTTCCTCTTAAAAACTCTATAATTAAGCATGTTTGAAGTGAAATAGTTTTAAGGATAAGTAAACCTCCTTAGAAGTTTTGGAAGTTTTCCAAAAAATGTAAGAAGCACGTGATGAAGATAAAGCTTACCGAAAGGATTCTTGTTAATTTGTGAGGCCAATTGATCGATATTTAAGCACCCTAAATTATCTTGTGCAACCTTTTGTAGGTTTGAGGTGCTATTAAGTGGCTCATGCATAATCGTATTAACTCAAGATGTTAAAACTATAGTTTAATTTTATTGAGTATAAAATAATTTTAATATTCTATTGAGATAAATTTTCATCAGCTAAGACTTATCAAGCCTTAGATTGCTAAGCCAAATGATAAAAATCAGACCAAAATTCTTCCAAGCACACTTGTCTTAGCCTTGGACTAGTCATAGACCGATATCCTATTTATCTTCTTTGCAAGGTTAACTCTCCACATAAAATAGGGAAACATCTTGTTCTAGACCGCACTATATTTTTCCCTTTCCCTCCTTCATCATATATATATATATATAATCTTCTATTCATTTTATATATGTAAAATTATAATACAACTTTCTTACTTTTTCTCTCTCCTATATTGTAACATCCTAATTTTTAGGACTTGAGAATTTCTTTTTAAAGAATTAATCATAGAAGTTAAAAAAAGAAAGAAAAAGGTGTTACAATCATACTTGGTGCAAATTCAGTTTTTATCTACCATTCTTATACCAAATGCTAATGCTAAAATCATTATTCCTCTTAAATTAATAACATGATTATGAGAAACATAAGAGAAAGAATAAACGAATAAGTATTGTGCTAAATAAAAGTCATGTCATTGAACTCAAAAGAGAGAAACAATAAGAGGTCACAAGTGTCCAAGTACAACTAAAATCAAATATAGCAAAAAGGTAGTAGATAATAGTAGGCTCTTAATCTGAACTACTAGCTTTCGACTAAACTCGAAAGCTGACCTACAAAGACATCTACACATTGAATAAGTAAGGGTCCATGAAAGGAACCTTTTAACATAATGGTACTGAACAACTCTTTATACTAAACCAAATGAAAAACTAGTATAAAATACATACAAGGCATATAATAAAATATGGTATAATACATTTAAATATACATAGGAGGATTTAAATACAATGATCATTCATATAACTACATACCACCAAGGCCATATACTATTCATACTCATTTTTCTAAAATAAAATGAAACTTATCAATTGAGCATCCAAGAAGTATAATTAGGAACAACATCAACCCAAAACCAAGACAATAACAACATATCTCATATCTTATTTTGTCAATGCCAATAAATCTCATAATATAGGTAGGCTTACAGGCATAAGCCAATAACAATCCATAGCATCACAAGTAGGTATGAAGACTACTACCAAAATACATGGAGGTACAAAGGCTGCTGCTAAAACAAAAGAAGTCACAAAGACTACTACCAAAATACAAGTAGGTATAGAGGCTACTACCAAAATACATTTAGGTATGGAGGCTCCTACTAAAACATAGGTGGGCACAAATTTTGCTACTGACTAATTCGATAATCCATCAATTGTTTCCATTTTTATTTACTCGATGAGAGATCAATTATCCTAGAGGCACTAAGTCATATCAGCACACCAAGCCAGCATAGTATCCTACTGACTATCAATCCAAGGGCACAAAAGCACCCTAGTCATATTGGTACATGAAGGTAACATAGTGGCCTAGTGACAAAGACACCTAATCCATAAGTATGCATAATTCCTATCAGTTCATAAAACTAGATAGAGTAAGATATAGGGTCTAGTTGAGGCACTAAGGCACACTAATAAAAATCTAGAATCAATCGTAGGTTGAACCACATATTTAAGGTAGAGATCCCTAAAGAGTCACGATTTCTCATCTCAACGTCTTTCACTTTAAATATTAATATTTTATTAAGGTGACCATAAAATCGCATACAAGTCACATAGATCTTATTTCCATATTTAATCATTTTTTATCATTTTCAATTATTCTTAGAACCATAAAGAATACCATTACCAAAGTCAATCATAAAAACATAATAAGGCCATCTTATGCTCAATTATTCTCATTTGGGTGCATTACGCTGAAATGACCAAAATGCCCTTGAGGTCAAATTACCATATTAGCATTATCTTTAATTAATAAATAAATTTCATTTATTAAGTTGTCATGAAAGGATAAAACATAATACTTAAGATGTAAATTGAGTTATTAGATAAGCCAAATGACCGCTTTGCCCTTATGTAAGATTTTGTATATAAAACCCTAACATGTATATCTAATACATCCATGATTACATAATATTATGCTCAATAACATATGCTACACATTAAACATGCTTGTCAGGATAAAAATCACAATACACATAAAATGACCAAATTTTTCCTAGGGATCACATCCATAATTATTATTATTCTATAAATATATCTAAGTGTGTTCAATCTATCGCTTTCTACGTACATGTCATACCTAATCACAAAAGACCATTTTCTCCATAATTTTGTGCCCAAATATTTTACATATGATAACATGCTCTTTTTTTCTTACCAATTTTTATGATGCAATAAATAACACATATTTACAACATAATGAATCATGCTTAACATATTTTAGACACAAAAGTATTAATATATTATCATGTAATGTTTGACATTTTAGTAGAGTATAAAAGCTACCTCATAATAAACATACTTAACATGGTTTGCACTTCATTCCCGGATGTGATATCACGTGAAATTTATTATTTTAGTAAAGTATAAAAATTACTTAAATTCTAGCAAAAATGCAAGTTAGCGGTATCCTAAGAAAAATTATAAGGTCCGCTAATTGAACTTTTGTGCCTAAAAATAATTCTATAATTCCCAAATTAATATTTAACAAATAAAATAATAATGATGATGAAATATTGATTTCCTAAAATTATCAAAATACCCTTACTTATTAAAATATGTATCAAAGTGATTAAAAACTAAAATCCTTCTCCTCATGTTGCATGCGCAGCATAATCTCATGAATGAAGAAGAAGTCTAAGTTGGGAAAGGTGAGCTTGTTGGTTTTCCTAAGGAGGAACGGTGAGGTAGGGATGGTGGTGATGGTTGGTGCTGGTTTGGACTATGGAGAGTGGTAGTGGTGGAGCAGGAAAGATGGTCTTGGGGTTTGATTGGCTCGTAGATAAACGAGGATGGGGAGGTGTTGGGTTACTATAGGAATAGGTTGACTAGGAGATGCTATGGTAGATGTGGTCAAAGGTTGGGAATGTGTTCTGATGAAGGGGCCAAAGTGAAGAGAAAAGAAATGATAGTGTCTGCAAGTGTCCAAGAGAACATTATAGGAGAAGGTGTCATAGGTAGGGGTAAGGAATGGTAGAAATGTTTGTAGGGGAGGAAGATATATAATTTAGGGTGCGATAGGGAAGGAGGAGGAGGAGGCAAATGGTGGTTCTCTTGGGATGGTGGTGGTAAGGAGAGGAGAAATGAGGAGGTTGGTGGTAGTGCTGGCGACACATGAAAATGGAGGGGTAGGAAGAAGAAGAAGGGTGGTGGTGATGGTCATGGGTCATAGTGTGGAGGGGCCGACACAAGATTGGAGGTGGGTTGTGTTGCATGGTTGGGGTTGGCAATGATTAATCAGGGTGCGGACTATGGCAATGGATGATTTATATGCGGGCTAGGTAGTCATGGCTGGTTATGGTGAAGAGGTGAAGCACAACTGGAAGGTTGTGTTTTATTCGGGAAGTGAGGCATAGAGAGAGAAGGTGTAGAGGAGGATGCATAGGTTAGGGCTGGTAAATGGCTGGGGAAGGTTGGGTAACAGGTAGTGATGGGTTTTGAATCAAATAAAAGAGAGAGGGAAGAATGTTGGTTGTATTTCATGAAAAAGACAAATAGGGACGAGAGAGGGAGGGTCTAAGGAAATGGATAGAATGATTGAGTTGTGGTTTTGTTGAGTTGGATAAGAAGGTGAAATGGTGCACATGTGTATGTATATACACAAATGATGGTGAGGGAGGGAGGTTTGAAGGGTAAGGTGATGAGGTGCATGGAGTATGGCTCGGTATGGGCAATAGGGGTGGTCAAGGGTGATGGTTTGACAAGTGAGGGGTATGGGTTGCTCAGTGAGGTAAGGAGGGAGATAGGGAGAGTGGTCAAGGGAGTAAAATGGGGGGCATCCAAGGGATAAATTAGGGGGCTAAAATGGTAGGTAGTGTAGGAATATTTTATTTTATTTTTTTATTTAGTTTGGATAATTTAAGGTACTAAGTAGAAAATATATCAAGAAACAAAAATTTGGTTCAGGATAAGTTTAATAGTAATAAAAAGGTAAAATAATTGAGGGAAAATATTATAAAAAATTATTTGAGTTATGGGTCAAAGGTTATTAATAAATAATTGGACTAAGGTTTAATGGTTAGTTTTGAATAAAAAGGCTAAACACTCAGAATAAAAGTTATGAAATTTTGGTGTGTTACATATATCTTCTCTATCTGACCCTTGGTATTCCCTCATCACTAACTCTTAGTTTTACTTCCTAAAGAACCCCTTGATTCAAAAAATACACACAACAACATGCACTGTCTATGGGGATCTTTTACAAAAAGCCATGTTTCTCATTCAACTTTCTAACTGACTTGATCATAACACTAGTGATCTTTTTAGGGAATAAAATCTAGTTATTTTCTCTCAACTCCAAGTTTCTAATTCCGAGCTCTAAGCATCTATTCAAGAAATGGTCTTAGCCATGAAAGATCCTCTTACACACACCCCTAGAAAACTACCTCATCTTATGCATCAACATCATCACGTTACATCTCAACAGCCTAAATTTGAAGAAACTTTGGTGGAAACTATGGATATTTAGGAGAGGGAGGCAAGAAATAGGCTCTATAGTATAGTATTATAAGAATAAAAGGAAAATTCTATGGACTATGATCGAGGCAAAATGACTAGAAGTGATAGGCATTAGGAGTCTTTTAGCCCTTTGGGTAAGAGAAGGGGAGAAAGGTGGCAAAGTTTGAGTAATGAGGTAAATAGGAATGAATTGAATTGCTAAGCTATTAATGTGGTTTCCTTTAGTTTTTGGGCCATAAATATTATGTAATTTCCTTAGTTGATGAGCTATGAACATTCGTTGAGGATTCCTTGGACATTATGCCTTGGATCTGAATAATATTATATTTCAATAATAGATAAATGAATCATACTATCATATGGGATATAAGTGAAATAAGTGGAAAATAACTTTATCTATATTAGAGAATAAGTAAATATGGAAAAATTTTATGTGATAACATAATATGGGTAAAAATAATTGGCAGACCTAAAATGTGGGTGAATAATATCATTTCAGTGCTTGGCATTACATTTTAAATCTTCATATGATTTGAGGGTTTTTATGAATAGTAATAAATAGTAATGGCTACTGTAAATAGTAGTTTTTAAGTAAATATATGTATTAGCATGACTTTTGGTATTATTCAAAATAAGCATGTTTTTGTATGTTTTATGTGTATGATTGTTTTCACTTTTAGTAAATTATGTTTACTCGGTATGTTTATTCCACTGATGGCATACTTTTTCCTTTGGCATTTATGCACATGATTAGATGTGGAAGTCTATTCTAGGGTGTGGATTGTGAATGTGATGTTGGGGGTGGGGAATGGGCTATATTTATCTAGATAGTGCTTTCGCTATGCCTATTTGTATTCAAATCTAATTATCTCTTCTCTCTCTCTCTCTCTCTCTCTCTCTCTCTCTCTCTCTCTCTATATATATATATATATATATATATATTGTTACTTGTATTCCACTCTATCTAACCTTGTTTTATCTTTTTATATTATTTTTTAATACCATATTGATTTGGGATTATGTACTTGTCACCTAACCACAGGATATGAGACTACTTTTAGCATAGCATCTGATGCGGATTGAGTATTGATAGTGCCTTCCTTGTGTTGGATGTGATGATAACATCTTGGATTTCTTATTTTCCATTTGCAAAATTATTTTAAAATAAAATTTTAATTTGGTGAAAATCAAAATGCTATAGATGTGAGAAACAATAACTAAAAGAGAATTCTTGTATCCTAAATTTAGATATGATCTAAAAAATCTTATTTAGGAATATTAATTGAGTGGGCTGGTATAGAGGTGTTCTTGATTAATTTTGATAAGGAAAAATATGGTTGGAGTGTTCTTGAACTTTAACTTGCTTGAGAGGATATTGATAAAATATTTAAATTTGGTAATTGTGTTGATTCCTTAATTGATTTATATTTTGTATAGTTGGTCTCTATTTTGGTGATTTGATTTATATATAGCTATTTTAGGAATAACACAAATACAATACCCAACCTATTTAATTTGGAAGGATTTCTACAAACTGCACGATGTGTTCAAAATGATCATACATTATAGAAGAATATGACTTAAAATAATATTAATGATAATAACCTAATGCCAACAATAATAATATTATATTTTTGATAAATAGTGGTTCACTACTACAAATGTAATTTTCTACAATGACTTTTATTGCCATTGAGGGCGTAATATGTTGTCATAAAATGTCTATTACAACAACAGTACGTCGTTGATATGTCATTGCAATTTTTTGTAGTAAAATATCTAATATTACGATGACAGAAGTTGTTATTGAAAACAACCCCCATTGCGATGACTATGTCGTTGGTATATTACTATTAAGAAGAAATAAAAAAATTGAAAATTAAAATTATATATTGCGATGACTAACGGGTTTACTATAGTGACCCCATCATCATTGTATGTCCAATTTATAAAAAAAATTATTAGCCTACAACGGTAACTAATGGGTCTACAATAGAGATCCTGTAGTTTCTATATGTCTAGTTTTTATAAGTTTTATCATCAATGACAACAAATAGGTCTACAACAATGACCCCCTCATTGCCATATGTTAATTTTTTAAAATGTTGTCAGTCTACAGGGACGACTCTAGTCGTCACTAAAAGTAAAATTTACTTGTTGCCTAAATTTTTATTACGACCCTATATAATTTAAATATAGTTTATTTTCAAATTAATATTCATATACAAATTATAATATTGAATAAATAACATTTGAAATACAACTATTGTTCATAATTTGAAATTGTTGTCATAATTTTGTTATTGGGAACAAACAAATAGATCCTACTTATTATCCTCATCTTCCTCTTCTTCCTCCCTACCTCTTGCCCTGACACCATAAGTCTATGTCTAAGATCTTGTATTACAATAGTTTGCAACTTGATAGATTCTTTTTGACGCCTTATCTCTTTGTGTGTTTTTGAACAATCTTAGTTAGCTTCCTAAGTTTTTCCTCAATAAAAAAAGTAGAGCCGTAAATGATGCTAACAAAAATCCCTTCAATAGTCTACCAATAGATCTCTCATGTCCATAATATAGTCCAAGGACATCACGTATAATAACTACCTTATCAATTGGTATTAGCTCGGTAAACCTAGATTCACTCCCAAATGATTGGACTCAAGCCTCATCCATTATTCTTTGTAGCATCTCCACCATTTTATATTATAAGAAAAGTTGAAATTAAGAATAAATAGCTTATAAACAAAATATTATTAGATTTATTCCTTTAGATAATTATAAACTTACATATTTCTTCTCAGCATCCTTGCTCACCAATTTCCCATCCTTGTTGTGAATCTGTCTAAAAGTCTTAACCTCACCATTATTTTCTTGTGCTAGATTCAATATATAATTATAATAATAAAAAATAGAACATTACGAATAACATTATAAATAATGAATGAAATTATAAAGTTGGTATACAATACCTTCTTGTAGCGAAATTGATAAATTGATGACGAGCAATGGAGGCTAGGGCATTGTTGCTTACTCCTGGTTTTTGCTTTTCACTCCACATTTTCTTACAAATCAAGAAATATTGACACTTGATCAATATTAATGCATATTAAGTTTATCAATATATAATATTATACACATACTTTTTGTTTAGGAATATCCTAAAGCTGCTGAAGATTGTTCTGATTCTTATTATCCAAGTCATTAGTTTTTTTTTCCTAGGGTTTTTATTTGACCTAATTCTTGAGCTTTTTTTAGTGTTTTTGCTCCAATAGGTGTCATAGAGTAATCTACAAATAACCTCCCATACTCATGGCTAGTGTAGTGTTTCCTTCCACTCATCCAAGTCAAAATATTTTTGCAAACAAAATAAAATTACTGATTAGTCAACTAAAAAACAAAACATTATGAATTAAAAGATGTTTGTGATTAAATATTACCTTAATTCGGGGGACAATCTTATCTCTTTCTTCCTTTGGTATATGATCCCAATCATCATAGACATACGGATCATGTTCCCAATCTCATTCCCTAAATTCCTCGAAATAAAATATACCATTATGACCAATGGGTCTCCAAGCCTTATCAAATTGAGATGACCACCAGAGGTGGAATTTCATGTAACCATTTTTTCTAAACTTTTCACGCATATTGATGGATTTTTAACTTGGAGCATTTTGGACATGCTGGAGCTACAACATTCACAACATTAGTTAATTAAATGAGTAAAAAAGAATATATTAGAAGGGAAAAAATCTTTACCTAACTCATACTAGGCTGGAATACTAGAAGGATGTCGAGGGGGTCATTGCCTCCCTCCTTGCTATGGTATCTGGTCATAACATCGGCCATACCTATTAATCTTTAACAACAAATTGATGAACAATAATAAAAGGAGTTTGATAATAGTAATAGAAGACTAAATTCTCATACAGTCAAGATGATATTAATAAAATAGACCTAAATATACATAACATAAAAGTTTTAAACAAAATAAATTAGTCATCACTATGTGCATCTTTACTATTTGAGTTTGAAGCATTCTCATCCATATCAACAATATTATCAGCCATACTAGGTATGGACTAATCAATAGGAGCAACATTGGTTTGGATGTCATCACTTCTGACATTTATGATGCTAAAAAGTTAAGTTATTAAGGTCATCTATTTCAGTCACCAAATCAATAGTAGATGAGTTAATCCCATCTACAACATCAATCTACTCATCATCATTTTTATCCCATATGTGATGATGGTTGACTTCCCAAATAATTTTCCAATGAGGACCATTTAATAGTTCATCAACATACCAAACTTGTTTTACTTCAGATCCTAATATATAACAATCTTCCTTATACTAGTCATACCTCATTCAAACACTTATAATATTTTTTTTTGCCTTGCATCAGTGTCGAACCATTTGCACTTGAAAAAAATATAACAATCATGCAAATAAGATAACTTGATGAGCTATTGTAATAGGCCATAATAACATTCATTGTTAGACACACCATTATTTAGTATTTTTTTCTCTTCCATAAGTTAAGAATCTAACGTCATTTATAATACAACCAATATAAGTTGTAAGCACTTTCGATGGACCACTGGTAAGAAATAATAACTCGTTAGTGTATTCAGGTGATCCCGATTGACATAAATTGTGTACCTATAGTATATATAGTTAATAAAAATAATTATTAATTTTGTTTCACTTAAAATTAATTAGGAATCATAATTGGTAATTGAAAGAAGATTTTAATTACTTTAGAATAAAAATAATAGGAAAACTCTTTTTTTATGAATGTCATCCAAATTACCACCACGTCTACATATCTCATTCATGTGCTCACTACAATATTAAAGAAAAAAATTCATTTCCTACACACATATAATTATTAGAATCATTATTACTAATTATTGATATATACTTACTGTAAAAAAATTTGTATCTCTAGAAAATTATTGAAAACATACCAAATTATCTGATTTAGCTCGTTCTCAAAGATACCAACAATCGATGACTTACCAATGCCACAACCTTGAGACTGAACTGACATTTGCCATTTTTTTAAACAACATCCTCATTTCTATCATGCATGTTGAATCGTGTCTCAACCCCTTCAAATTACATAGAACGAAAGGCAACAACTTCATCTAAAATATTACCTTCGGTAATAGAACCTTCTAGGCGAGCTCGATTTCTAATGTACTCCAACTATTTCAATTTTCTTTTGACATGATGCACCCATATTCCATGAACATGCCCAACTAGTTGTGCTTCTTTAGGTAAGTGCATTATAAGATGAACCATAATAGTAAAAAATGGGGGAATGTATATTTTAACTTGCACAGGATGATAACCACTTTCTTTGTATCCTTCTCTAAATTAGAAAACTGAAGTGTCCTTACACATATTATGGTGAAGAAGTTACTCAACTCAATAATAGTATCAACAATATGTTTTTGCAGGAACTGTTGCACACCAATTGGCAACAACAGTTGCATTATGACATGATGAACACGTGATTTTAGAGTAGTCAATTTGCCATCATTTTCAATTATATACTTCCTTAAATTTACTACAAATTCATCTGACAACTTTACCTTCTTCAATAACCTAAAAAAATTTGTCCTATCACTGGGTGAAAGAGTATACTCAACAGTAGGTTTCATCAACTTATTACCCTTATAATACATAAGTAATTTTGATGTGATGTTCATATCCATCAAATCATGCCTTGTATTTTCATTATCTTTTGATTTATCATTATTACCAAGGATTGTGCCAAGTAAACTTTTAGAAACATTTTTTTCAACATGCATCACATTTAAGTTGTGTTTACGGGTAATTGATGACCAATATAGGAGCTCAAAAAATATACTCTATTTCCTCCAATTAAACTCATCAGTACCTCTCTTCCTCTTCAAAAATAGTGTGTCTTCATTCTTACTCGATGGGTAATCTCTAATGTGACTCAATTGCATCAAATAGTCATCTATTGAAAATCTTCGGGGTAAATTTTCTTCTTAACTTTACCATCAAATTTTTTTATTCTTCCACCATGGATGGTTAGTAGGAAGAAATCTTTGATGTCCAATGTACCCTGTCTTAGAACTCATCCTTATAGAAGGAATGTATTTATTACAATTAGGGCATGCTTTGTACCCTTGTCTTGACCACCTGAAGAGAATTTAATGAGAAGAGAAGTCATTACTAGTCCACAGAAGAGCAACACACACTGTAAACACTTTGTTATCAACTAAATATATGATATCAACCTTTTCACCCATAAATCATTTAGCACAATGATAAGAGGTATGAGGAACACATCAATATCCTTTTTAAGAGAGAACGGTCCAGCAATCAACAAAGACAACATAAAGAATGGATTTTTCATGCACTACCATAGGGGTAAGTTGTATGTTGTCAAAATTATGACCGCATATGCCAACCAAAATCTAACATTGCAAGCTTCAACTATAAAATCTAGATGATTTGTATCAAAA
The DNA here is from genome assembly GCA_030549775.1 of Tamarix chinensis. Lineage (NCBI taxonomy): Eukaryota > Viridiplantae > Streptophyta > Magnoliopsida > Caryophyllales > Tamaricaceae > Tamarix > Tamarix chinensis. Next base: position 62,254,755 of record CM060178.1, on the reverse strand, counting down.
TATTTCCATAATTAGCCATTAAATTCATATCATAAAATCCTTGGATCTCTAGAGAACCCATTCAAGTGTTATCTCATGTCTTGAGTCGTGTGTCTAAAAATGTACACTCTTTTTAATCTCAGTGTTAAGGGGAAATACCGCAACACCTTGTCTGGTACAATCATACTTACATGCATGGATTGTCTCATAGCTCAATCCTAACTTGTCCATCATCTTCTTAGCATTGTAATGCGATTTTGAAAGCTTAATATTTTCTAGAAGTGCTTCTTTCAATAATTTTAATTTTTTGTTAAAATACTTGTTACTTCAGTTATTCAACACCTTGTGATGACTCAACTTCACCAAAAAAAAATAAGGAAGAAAATAACTCCTCGACATATGGATATCTATTATCCCAAGATTTATCACCTATTATCTCACTAGCATTCAAGTCATGACCAATATGCTAGATTATTTCACTATACTCAATATATGGATCACCATCTAATAAATAACTCAATATATAAGTCATATCATCTCCGATCTCTTCCTTCGTACTTTATCTTTCAAATTCATTATGAAATTCTCATGTATCATAATTGTCCATGAACCCAAACCATAAAATATAAACTTCAACCCTATCTATTGTATCTCATTCAAAATTAACACATCTCCTACAGGATAACGTGTCAATACATCTTGTTGTAAGTTATCTTTTGCCAATTCTATACATATTTGAAGACCATCACAAACTCATTGGATTTTTTATTACATAACCTTGTCAAACTGTTATAAGTTGGTATTGTATATCTATGAAAATAATTAAAAGATTGATCAATTTTATATAATTATTTCATTGGTTTAGTGACCAAGAAGTAAGTGCTGTAAAAGTTTTATGAAATTATTTAAGGCCAACAATATTTCATTATTTTATAGCTTAACAAGACGAAACGTGGATCAACATACTAGTTATATTATGGACCTTAATACATAAAAGTAGATTCATACATATTAAAATGAGCTACTATAACCTAAAATGCTTTACTAAAATCAAACCCTAGTTCCACCTTGGGTGCAATTGATTACCCACTGAGTCCATACTTCTTGTAGAAGCATTTGTTCTCTCACATCTTTAATAGACTCATAACTATAATCTAGGCAATTATGATATAAACTAGTGGTATCTCGTGCCAATAACTCTACTCATCATAAATCATTATCAACTCCCTTTCAATGTGATTATAATCTCTCATAAAATATTCATCCTTAATAAAGTTAGGGTGTAGAAAATTACTATGGCCAAAGTCATATATATATGGAAAAGTATAAAAATTATAATGTGATGTAAAATTATATGGTCTCGCATAAAAATCTCTCTCTAACATGTGGCATGCCTATCATATATCTATCTCACGTGGTATCTAATATCTGTGTTAAGAGACATAAAAAAGTAGGTTGGAAAATATGTGTCAGGTAAAAGAAACATCTTATCATCTACAAAAGGGAGAAAATATCTAATGAATAAGGATTATATCTTATTATTTAGTCATAAATTTTCAAATTCCAATTATATTTTTCTAATTCTCATCTTTATTATCTTATTATTCCACTCTTTTAATTATTAAATCATAATTTTTTAAATTATTGGATAATAAATTGTTATAGGCCATCAATATCTAATAATTTTATCTTCTTATTGTTTAAAATTTTAATATTAAATTATTTAAGGCAACCAATATCTTATTATTTTATAATTTTATTATCCTATTATACCACTTAATTATTTAATCATAATTTTTTTAATATTTAATAATTTTTTTATTAAGATAAATTTTATTATATTATTATTCCACTTTATTAATAATACTTTACCTAAAGTTAGAAATAATTTATTATCTAATAGTTCTATATTCTTATTATTTAAAATTTTAATATTAAATTATTTATGACAAACAATATCTTATTATTTTGAAGATTTATTATCTTTTTATAATTATGTAATCATGATTTTTTAATATTTAATAATATTTTATTAAGTTACATTTCTATTTTCATATTATTCTACTCTATTAATAATACTTTATCTAAAGTTAGAAATAATTTATTATCTAATAATTTTATATTCTTATTGTTTTAAATTTTAATAATCAAGTATTTATGGTTAACAATATCTTATTATTCCATCCAATTGTTTACTTATAAATTTTTAAAGTCCAATAATATTTTTATTAATTCTTATTTTCTTATTGTAGATCTAGGAGCATCGACGACGAGACTATGTCGACAATTGTTGTTGATTAGATAATTTATGATACATGTTAAATTATGTTTGGTATATAATATTATTCTTTTTTCTCTTTTGCGTTCAAAAGTATCTTGAAAAGTATTTGTTGGTGCATTACCTTCTCTTGATAATAAATGTTCTTTTACCAAATTTATTTTTACCAAAAACAAATTTTATTTTAGGATTTAAATGCAAAATATTGATTCATTTTCCTAATTTAACCTCTTATTGTATTCAAAATTTCTCTCTAAGTTTTTTATATTACCCCAAATTTTTCATTAAATATTTAATGATTACTAGGGTCATATTAGTTATTTGGTTTCAGTAAATATTATTTATAGAGATAGATATCAATTTTTAGTCATTTAATAATAAAATTTTAAACTCCAATAATATTTTATTAGTTCTCATTTTTATTAATTTTTTTTATTAGCGAGATAAAATTTTAAACTCCAATAATTTGTGTGTATGCCTGTGTGTATATCCATATTTTAATTACCACCACCAATATATATATCTCCATCACAATAGATATATCAACATATAATTACTACCACCAATACACACACACACACACACACCCCTGAAGAATAGAAATATGAAAAATTTGAAGGATTAGTAGGTAAAAGAAATAATCAAAAGGATAAGAAAGGAAGAGAGGATGAGGTTTGAAAAGAGTTTGAAGTTTTATTAATTATTTTGAAGTATGGGATATAAGGATAGGTGATTGGATTTTTTCTAAGAGAATTAATCTCTCTAAAATTTTTCTAACCCTTCCAATGAACCATTAAGTCCCCTTTTTTAGATGGAAGGGGGTCCTAATAGTTACAATTTGAAAAGTAGATCTAAAAGATCCACCGAAAGGAAACAGTGAAAGTACACAATGAAAAGTGTACTGAAAGTTATATAGGAAAAGTAAAAAGTATATGAATAGTAAACGTAACATAAGAAAGTCGAAAGTCTTCCATGTGATGTGCTTTGCCGCATATTCCTTTTTCATTTCTTATTTTTGCTTTTGGTCGTTTTTACCTTTGGTCAAAAATAGTTGTCGCCGAAAGGTATCCTTGTGGATTCCTTTTGCTTTTGTTGATGTCATTTTTGCTTTTGACTCATCTTTTTGTGTTGGCTGAATATTTTCTTGTCTGCCACCTTATCTTACCTTTTGATACGTGCCATCGGTACGCCTTTTGCAATAGATACTTGTATTTGAGTTGTTGCTAAATATTGAGTAGCATTTCGTAATAGTCATCTTCGTTCTCATCTCCAAAGTAAATCGTTAGAGTAGAGGATGATGAAGATGATTCCTTTTTTTAGGACAATATTTGGTTGAGAATTGCCAAGTATTCATTTTCGTTTTTTGCAGCTGTAAGCTTTGCCGTTGTAAATGACTTCCAGGCTAGGAACTTGTTTTGGTGCCAGACTTTGATGTTGTTTGATCCAGTTCTGGATAATCTATTTTGAAACTTTGTCAAATGCTTAGAACTTGTTCCACCATTTGCTTTGAACCTCCGAACTAGTGTTGGTAGACCATCGATCTCGTGAATTTCTGTGATCCATGTAAAGACCCATGGAGAGAAAAATCTAGAGCTAAAATGGAAGATTGGGGCAAAAACCTATCTTTTTGTGTGGGTTGTAATAGGGTTTTGAAGGTATCAAGTGATTCTAATACCTGTGGTGGTAGGATCTCTGGGATAGATTCGAAGCATTTCCACCATTTGGTAAACCAGAAGGGAAGTTCTCTCTGGGTGAAGTTTTGAAAGAAGATCAACCAGGAATGTGATTTCTTGAAATTTTTGGTATAAAAAGTATTATACTGGGCTTGTTGGTAATCCCAATAATTGAAATAGAGTTTGGTGTTTAGGCTAATTTTTTATGAATTGGGAAGCCATCGAGGCAGTTTGAGGCTTCTGTCCCAATCCACGGGAAGAATGACCTTATGAATTTTGCAGGTTGAATAGGTTGGTTCATTCTGGGTTTGGGGTAAGGTGAAGTGTTTGAATGAAGCTGAACCTGTGAACTCATAATAAACCTGAGACTTGGATAAATCCCATGGTTTAAAAAACCATCCAGAAAACATTTTTTGCAAAGTAATGAAGGGGTTTGGATGATAGTAGCCATCTTCAAGGTTTGAAATCGTTTGAAAATGTGGTTTCATAAAATATTCAGATTTCTTTTTGAAATATTTTTCTTTTGAAATTGTTTTATGTAAAACTGATGAAGGAATTTTTGAAATATGTTTTTGTGAAGGAGTTTTAGGAGATGAAGATCCTTCTTTGATTTTTAAAATGGTGTTTGAAGACGTACCTAAGTGCCTAGGTTGAGAACTATGGACGGTATTTGCCATTTTCTATAGTGCTTTGAGCACTTTTAGGGAATGGGTGAGTGATTCAACCCATTTTTGAATGTCTTGTTTTGATTCTTCAATTTGAGGGGATGAAGTTGTTGCTTCATCTTCAACCATTTCTTTGAACCATGAACAGATTGGTTTGGGTGCAAGGATTTCTTGGATCTTTTCCTTGCCCTTCTTTTTTGGAGCCATTTTATGGTTTTCCATGTGAGAATTCTCGAGTGAGAAAGTCTGGTAAGGAATTTGTCTCTCCCTTTATATACTCAATCTCAAAATCGAAGACAGAAATTAGGGCTTGACATCTGGCAAAGATCTGTTTGGAGGCTATATTTTGGATGTCTTTTTTGAGGATTTATTTGGCAAATTTATAGTCAATTCTCAACAAGAATTTTTTGTTAAGTTGATCGGACTAGAATTTGTTAATGGACTGGACAATAGACAATATTTCTTTCTTAACCGTTGAATAATTTTGTTTGGTTTGGGTCCAGTTTCTAGAAGCATATTGGATCACTATTTTGAATTTGGAATAGGTTTGTTTAGACTGGGCCAAGTACTGTTCATATGTTTGGATTTGGGCTTGTTTAAGAATACCACCATACACAATCTTTGAGGCATCAGTTTCAACAATTTTGAATAGGTTTGGGTTGGCCAAGTTCAAACAGGAAATGGATTGGACTTGGGCCTTGATTTTTTTATGATATTGGTATGGACATGGGTCCATGGTTTTGGGATTTTCTTAAGACGGTCATGGAGAGGCTTTGCGATTTGGTTTAGGTTTGGAAAAAAGTCCAGAACATAATTTAGACTACCCAAGAATCTTTAAAGTTGTATTTTGTCTAGGATTTGGTTTGGAAATCTAGACGCAAACTCTATGGACCTCTCAATTAGGACTATAGTTCCTAATTCGATATAGTGGCCTAAGAACCTAATCTTAGTTTAGGCCGAAGAGATTTTGGGTCTATACACAATTAACCTATTTCTTTTTGCGACACTAAGGAAAGTCCTAAGGTATCTAAAATGTTGGCCTAAACTGTTTGAATATATTAAGACATCGTCTATGTACACAATACAAAAATTTGAAAATGTATTAAAAATGTCATTCATAATTCTTTGAAATTCAGAAGGGGCATTTTTTAATCTAAATGGCATTACGTTTCACTGGTATTTACTAAAAGGGACAGTGAACAATGTTTTATATCGGTCTTTTGGATTTATATGAATTTACCAAAATCTTGATTTTAAGTTAAAATTTGAAAATATTAATGCTGGATGTAACCTTTGAAGAAGATTTTTTTAATTTGGAATTGGATATCTTATCCATTTTAAAGCATAATTTAAGGGTTTGTAATTTATTACCAATCGGGGTGTACCCCTTTCAATTTCTGAATTTTTATTGATATAGAAGGCTACACAAGACTAGGGTGACCTGGATTTTGAAATCAGGTTTTTTGATTCTAAGCCTTGGATTTCTTTTTTGCAATGTTCAATTAATTCAGAGTTCATTTGAATTGGACGGGCTTTTGTTGGTATATTTTTCTCATTAAAATTTTCTTCATATGGGAGGTCGACTATATGGTTTTTCCTTGACCAGAAAGCATTTGGAAGGTCAGCACAAATTTCTTTTTCAATTTGGATTTTGATTTGAGAAATCTTATCTTTAATCAATTTTTTTTCAATTGGTTTTGAATCCTAGTTAAGGATATATTTTGGTTCAACAGATTCAAATCATTTTGCTTTCCTTGAATAAGGAGGTTAATTTAATTTTGGTAAATTTAATTCACTTTTAACAAATTTAAGTTTTTGGTCCTAGGAATTTCTAAAAATGAAAGGATGTTCTTGGTTCCTTTTGTTTTGAATGAAATTCCAGTTAAACCTACTTTGTATGGCATTATTAAATTTATGAATGGGGTGTCCAGTATTATGCTATGACTTATGTCTAGGGTTATTAAATATGTTGATTTGATATGCAGGTTATTACAAATAACAATTGCTTTACCTTTTTGGTTTATTTTGAGTCTGGAGCTATTTGTTGCAGAAATCTTTTCATTTGTTTTGGAAAGAAATTTTTTGGGTATGATTCCTTCTTTTATGCAATTTAAGTCAGCGTCGGTATCAAACAAGACAACTGTATTAATTTGAAAGTCATTGGACAATTTGTGGGTTAAATTTATGATATATTTCCTAGAAGTTATTTCTTTTAATACATTAAGAAAATCTTCTGGAATAAGTAAATTTTGAATTTGGTCATTTTCATATTCACTTTGGTCACTTGGTTCTAGAGAAGTTTTATTTGTTTGTCTTGACAATATCATTTGAATGATTTGACTATCAGTTTCCTATTTATGTTTTAATTGTTTTAATTCCTTTTTAACTTCTTTTATTTCATGTTGTAATTCAGAAGTTGTTGGAATTGTATTTTTTTATTTTTGTTGCCTTTTTAACATTGAAGATAAATCACACATGTTTGTTGGTTTTGTAGGAATCTTTGAGGTTGAAGGTTTTGATTCATTTTGATCTAAGGATTCTATTAATTTTTATAAATATTCTTTTTGTTTTGAGGGTCTGGAATGTGTTAAACTATTTCTATTATTAGTTTTTGTTCTTTGGTTAACACATTCATTTGGTTCATGAAGGATTATTCTTCTGGTTCAGAAGGGTGGTATGAAGAAGATGATGATGTTATTATTTCATCAATTTTTGGGTTAATGTTTTGACTTTTATTTTGTAATTCATTTTCAGATGATTCAATTAGGAGGTTTTGAATTTTCTCTATTGTTTGTTCATCTAGGTCTAATTCTTTTATTTTATTATTTAATCGGCAGAATTTTGAAATGTGACCTAATCTACCACATTTAAAGCATTTTATATTATATCTATTCCCTAGAGTTTTTGATGAAGAAACTATTGGGGTTTTCCCTTTTGATTAGGACTTTTGATAATATGGTATTTGTTTCTATGGTTGAGATGCTAGTAAATATTTTTTTTTTGATTTTTTTTGTAGTAAATAGGTTTGCAATTACCAGTACATTTCTTTTTTTTATTTGATGTTCCTAATATATCAAATTGTTTGTAGAAAGAACCTAATTCTTGTTTAGTTTTGTTTAATTCCCATTTTAGATGTCTCTGAAGTTTTAAGTCTTGACATATTCTTAATCCTTCTTTTTGGGTGAGACCGACTAATTCACCATATGTGAATCTGTTGTAGGAATTTGGTTGCCATGGGCTTCTTTGATTTTGTTTCTAACTCTTTCACCTAAAAGGGGTGGAAGACTGGCTAGAAATTTTTCTTTTCAGAAACGTTGGTTTGAGTCATCCCTAAGCATTACTCTAGTTAGGAATGTATTTTTGTACTATTGGAAATCACTTAATTATTTGCATCTAAGGTTTGACAGAAGTTCTACGTTTTTATCTTTGAAGTGTGAAGGGTCACCTACAAAGTGCAGAGAAATGGAAAGGATAAGAGATGCAACATCATCGGATATTGGTTCACCATTTTCAAAGATGATTTCATTATCTTCATCTAACTTTATGGCATCTAAAATTTAATTTTGTTCTTCTGATGTTAAGTGGAAATCCCACCATCCTTTTAGTTGACCCAAGAATTCTACTATTAGGAGTTCTATTATGGCTCTATCCGAAGAATTAATTTGAGTTTTATAGGCATTGGTTGCCATTGTCATTTGTTGTAATAGATTTAAGATATGATATTCAGACAATCCGTCTATGTTCCATTCATATAATGAGGATGCCTTATAATTTGGTTGGATTAATTTGTTTGGTCTTATTTCAAGATTAAGGTCAGGAGCAGTTTGTCTAGGGACTACTGACCTGGATGTTGAAGGATTATGAATACGAGCTAGGATTGATTCCTGTGACTCATCATTATTAGTTTGATCCGTTTGATTCATCATGTTTATTTGATAATCCAATTCAAGGGTATCTGGGATTTGAATTTGATTTGACGAGGTTGTTGGTGTTATTTGGTTAAGCTTATCTTTAATGGCTTAAAGGAATTCTATTTTTTCGGTTTGAACTATTTTTTGACTAGATTTAGAAATTTCAAAGGGTTTAAAGACATAAATTTTCTTTTGTTCCATATTTTGAGGTGTAGAGGTTATTTGTATTGCTAGTAATATTGTCTTTTGAATTTATTTATCCACTTTTACCAATTGTGTTCAGATGAATGTTTGTATAGTTGTTTTGAAGAACAATGTTCTTAACATTTTCATATTCATCTTCTTTTGGCATTCTAAGGGGTTTTAATTCTAGCGTGTTTTCACCATAATTCATTTTGATATTTTGTAGATGTGGATGCTCTATTTCTATTATTCCTTTATCTGTTTGCCAGGTTCTAGTTTTGTTATGAGTGGTTGCAGGATTGGCAGTTTTGAACGGGTATTCTATATTCCTTTGTTTACAATCCATTTCAAACCAATCAAAGAACATTATTTTAATTTTTTTTGTTTTGTATAAATTCATAATAATCATTTTGAACTTCATGTCTTTGTCCTAAGAAATATTTAAAGAACCATGTTATCTTTTTTGCATTTTCTTCTGAATAGAAGTCTTTTTTGAAGAATTATTTGTCAATTGTGAATTCTTTTTGAATGACATTTAACAGGTGTTCAGTTATGTCAGAATAGGTTGGAGAATCTAGAGGGGTGGCTGTTTCTTGATTTGTTTGTTCAGATTCTTCATCTTCTTGTTTTTTATAAACTGATTTAGGAATTCTTGTTTTGAATTTTGCACCCTGAAATGAAGTTCTAGGTGTTTCAAATGTTGAATCCCTTTTTTGATTTTTATCTTCAAGATTTATATTTTTTGGAAGGTTTGAAATTTTCCCTAATTCTATGGTTAAAAATGTCGAGGCATCATCTTTAAATCTTATACTAGGAGTTCTTTTGAAACTTAATTAGATAGTTACATCATCAAATTGAGTTATTTGACTTATTTTTGTATTTGGGTTGGGAATTGCTGGTTGTGGTTTATCTTCTTGGGGTGGTAAGGCATTTTCTAATGTCCAATCTTCATGAAGGGTTATTTCGTTCCATTTTATTGTTTTTGGGATAACTATGTTTGATTTCAAGTTATCAGTTTGAAGTATTAAGGTTTTTTCCTTTTTTAGTTTGAATTTTTGTATTAGTTTTGAATGCAGATTTTGTGATATATTATGAATCCTATATATCACATCTACGGGTATTGATCCTTCTAACATATCATAGACATGTATTTTAATTTGTAAGGTCAATGCATGCATAATGTTTGGATCATCAAGTGATGGAGCAAAAATTGGAAATAATTAAAGAATATAGGACCAACACACAGGCTACTCTCTATGGTTCCTATCATGGAATCATTAAAGTTTTTTAACCTACCATCTCATAGGATTGCTAGAATTGAGGTGTTTAAGCCCTCTCTGGTTAATGTTTTGAATCCTATTTGGACTAATCCTATGTGGATGTATTTGAATCCATTTTTCTTATGTTTTTTAATGGATTTTTTTGAAATTAATTTGATTGTTTCAAATGGTTTTGATAATTGTATATCTTGTTCCTTAGTTTTGATTATATAATTTGTTTGAAGTATGTTCTAGTTTGATGTCCTATTCATCATTTCCTTTTGGATTTTGGAAAGTTTCCAATTATCTATTGATCCTTGAAAAATTTCAAATTCTCTGCACTTTATAGGTGACCCTTCACACCTCAAAGACAAAAATGTAAAACTTCTATCAAACCAAAAATGCAATATATATATATATATATATATATATATATATATATATATATATATATATATATATATATATCTCATTCACATATCACAACAGATATATCAACATATAATTACTACCACCAACATTCATCTTATATTTAACAATAATGACATATCATAATAAAAAAGTTAACAATAATCACATATTTAACAATAACACACACACACAAACATTTAAAAAATCATACAATGGTAGTGGTGATGTTGGAGACAAGCTCTAGCGGTGACACAAAACTACTTCGGCAACACAAAATTAAACCATAGCTTAAGCAAAAATTCGTCAGCTTTACTTACTTAATAATTAAAATAAAATAAACTAAAATAAATGGTTAAAAACAAAGATTAAATAGCGATAGGAAGAGGAGAAGGCAATGCAAGAAGGTGCAAGGTGGCAATGACGTTGACTGCCATGAAAATGCATTAAAAAAATTAGAAAAAATGAAATTCAAAGTAAAAACTAATAATAATACACAATAATTTTGACAAAAAATTAACAAAAAACGTGAACTATACCAGTTACTTACCAAATATGAGAGAGAGAAGCATGGAGAATGAACGATAATGATGAAAAAGTGAGAAAGATGAACAACAAAGACTGGTAGCTTCTGTTGTTTATATAACTCACCTCTATTGTAGCCACGTCCACCTTCTATTGCAACGATGGGATTGCTGTTGTATATCCTTATTTAAACAAATGGTAGCATTTTGATTTATTATATTGTAGTGACACTATACCTTATAATGTCAACTTGTTATTGTAATATACCATAATCAAATTTTTTTCCGTAAAAATTTTTAAGAGGGAGAAAGTTTTCTGCCTCACCCTACTACGATGATCCCGCTACAGTGACGACCCGTTGCTGTTATAGAGTTTTTTTTCCTACTAGGAAAGGTGGAACGATACTGCAACAATCCCGTTGTTGTTGTAACTTATTCTTTTTGAAAAATTAATTTCAGATATTAGGAAAAAAATAAATTGAATTGCTAGTTGCCACAATACCCATACAACCACGACTTCTGTCGTGGTTGTTGCTTCATTTTTCTCACTCATAAAATTACCCATTCATCGATAACTTATTGTAAATTTGTCTATTGTGAATATTTTTGGCCATTGTAACAGATGTTGTTGTAATATACTAATATTGTTGTAGTGGTTTTTGGATAATCACCTACTTTGATTAGATATATTACATTTATATTATTGCAGGTTATATCAAATCTCAAGTACATAGTGGTTCATATCATTTACATTTTCTTTTATAATTTATGGACCATATCAAATCTTAAGAAACATCATGGAATTTAATATATTTTTTATTGTACTTTTTTGGATTGAAATCACATCAATTTCAAATGAGTCGGGTTAGTTTCCTTTAGTTATTTTGATTCTGGTTAGGTTTTGATAGCTTTAACTACTAGTATTATTAAGCTCAACACTTGAGAATTATAAGTTCTAATTTTACATAATTTTATTTAGAAAAATGCTAACGATAGTCTTAATAATTATAGTTATGAAAGTAAAAATAAAATAAAAATTTAATATTTAATAATATCCATTACTTATATATTTGACATATATTTTTAAATTAGTATTACTTTTGGAATATAATAAAATTGATACCATCTACTTAACAAAATTAACATATGTATAATCGATGGATAGTACTGTATAACTTTGTGTGTGTTTGGATACTCATATAATTCATTAATTTCAACAAATATAATATGTTGCTTTATATATTGTTTTAAAACTATTTTTACGTTTTATTATAAATTCTTAGAGACTTTAAGTAAATAAATTAATGTCAACATATAGATACCAAAAAGTCAAAAACCATCAATATCTATTACATCACCTCAAATTCATAAGAAAATAAATAACTTAGCAAACCGTACCTGTGAAGCCAGAGAATGAAAATAAATAAAGAAATTGAGCAGGAAGAGCAGGTGAACTGTACGAGGTAAGTCGGGAGCTCAGAATATCATGACACGTACCACCTAAAATCTTTCTTTTTCCTCGATAAAGACCTTCCAAATGTCAGAAGTCAACATGATGTGTCAAATCAATCGGATACTTTTGAGAAATTAGTTTTGAAGCAAAACAAATGAAGTTTGAGGAAAATTAAATTCAAAGAAAGACCCTAGATGCCATAATCTTACACAAGTGCTCCACTAGTTACAAATATAAATATAATCTTAATTAACAATTTTAATAAAAAAATTAAGACTACGTTGTCTGAAAACTAAAAAAATACGTTCACCTAAATTTAATATTTAAACAGAAATTTAAATTTATCAAAAATATATGCATACTATTTTCTTAATTTATTTTTTATTGATGATTAAATAATAAATAATTAAAAAATTAAAATTACAGAAAACAAATTATAATAATAATAAATTTGTTGTATTTTTGTGCTATAAATTTTCCTTTAATATTTGACATCCAATTATTAAAAAAAATATATATATATTTTAAATTTAGATGTATAAAATTATTAATATTAAAAGTTACTACCACTAACATTTTTTTTTACATTTTCATTTAAGGATGGTAACCGGATTCCATGGACATGGGAATGCTATTCCTATCTCCGAATCCAAAATAAATTCCCATCCTCTAATCCGCCCTATTCTCCGACTTTTACTAATAGGGATTTTTCGCCCCAATTTTAATGGAAAATATATGCCCATTTCCATCTCCATACTTGAAAATATTTAATAATTTTTTATTCTTATTTTATTATTTTCTTATAAAAAATATAATGTTAATGTATCTATGTATATATGTATGTATGTATATGTATTTTTATATATCGGGGCGGGTTCAGATATAGAGATCCTATTCCTATCCCCGTCCCTGTTCTATCCCTAAAAAACCCCCTAAAAATTCTTCGAATCCGAATTCATTCCCAAAAATTTCTCTCGAACCTGACCCTAACAAAAATTCCCGATGAAATCCCAAATCCATGAGAATTTTTACCATCATTATTCCCACCGTACCAGGCATGCAACTAAAAGGCTAATTATATTGGATAATTAGATTATTTTGACTAATTACTTTATTTTATTTGATGCAATATATTATGTTTTAAAATATTTAAAATAATCATTGTTCTTATTTTTTATTATAAAATAATATTAAATAAATTAAAAACATATTAGTTTGTGATATCATAACAAAAGGTGATAAAAATATCTTGTATAGTTGTAAGATGTAATATCTCTTGTATTTATATATGTTACATCTTATTTTATTGCCAAAAAAAGGAAGAATAAAATACTACTTTTATAAAGCTGAAGTAGCAGTAAGAGGAAAATTGACTCCTACTTCTATATTGAAAAGTAATAGACTATAACTTATGTGGCAGAAATGATATCAACCAAAAAAATAAAATCTAATGAATTCGATATCAAAGGACGCACCGTTTCAATAAAAATATTAAGAAACTGTGGTCAGCAGCAAGGACCAAAATTTCCGCGTAACCTTAATTCGTTACGAAAAACACCTCTTTATTGTCCCTTATCGAATTTTCCGAATCCTTTACCCGGTCCAAAGATCGTTTGATTGAAAGTGGGCCCGGCGAAACACCTAACAATATCTGCCACCGTAAGGTCCGTAACCAAGTAGTACAATTGAACAAGGAACTAACCTCCCACGTGTCAATACCTTTAAATCTGAACCGTCCACGTCTCGTCCTACAAAATACAGTTGTTGGTTTTTTTTTCCCCAAACCAATTGACCGACCGCTGCCTCGGTTAGTTACGTGGCGACAAACCCTAAACACTAATGAAGCATACCGAAAAAGAGTAGAAAAAAAAAAAAAACATACAAATCAAACGGTTCAGATCCTTTACCCCTTATTTTCCGAGTTTTTTATTCGATGTATGTGTACTAGGACTATTTATATCTTCACGTGTCTTTCGCAATCGCATCACATTCATTTTCAATTTTCGTTCGTTCCCATTTATTTTGATTTTGTTACCTCCCTTCTGGCCATCCCAAGAGAATGAAGACCGTAGGCTCTCTTCCTCCGACCACCGGTGACTTTATCCCGGTCGGCTCAGGAGAACCTATCTCATACGACGCTCAAAACGCCAAAATTGTGCGACGGAAACGACTAGAATTACGAAAGTTGATGTCGGGAAACGGATCCGGTGTCAATCATCTCTCTAAACCGAGGCAGCAATATCCCGACGACGACGCCGCTCTACCGGCCACTCCCTCGCCATCTACATCTTCGTCAGAAAATCTAGCTAAACCGATGGCCAAAAAAGCAAGGCCGGCGTGTCTATCATGCGGCGCAACGTTAGTCATGGGACGGAGGCGCGAAATGGAGGATGCGGCTCGAATAGAGAGAGGATTCGCCGAGATGAATTCCGAAAAACTCGATTTCTTCGGCGTTTTCGACGGCCACGGCGGTGAGATGGTAGCCAATGCATGTAGAGATCGAATGCATCGGATCTTAGGGAGAGAAATTGAGGCGCTGGTGGTAGAACAGGCGGAGGGGAAGAAGGCTGTGGGGATGGAGGGAGATCGTGTTGGTGGTGTAAACTGGGAGAAAGTTATGCTTAGGAGTTTTGAGAAGATGGATAGAGAAGTTGGTGGTGGTAACGAGCCGAAGGAGGAAGGTGAAGAGATGACGGTTGGTTCGACTGCTGTCATGGCGGTGGTTGGTAAGGACGAGGTGGTTGTTGCTAATTGTGGTGATTCTAGGGCAGTTTTGTGCCGGAATGGCGTTGCTATGCCGTTATCGGTGGATCACAAGGTAAATTTGTTGATTGTTTCGGTAAATTTATTCTTGAATAATAGGTTTTTGCGATGTGATTTTATATTTTACGTGTTCTAGCTGTTGTCAAGATCATCAGGTGTTGCCTGTTTTCAAAAATCAACCTCATAATTCAATATCTAACCTGCTTGTCCATTTCAAGACGCTGAAAATTTTGGACCAACACTACAATTCATTTCAAAGTTTATCATTGGTTTGCTAAATTAAAGAGGGAAAACGCTACAAATGTTTGTTAGGCATTTATAGACAAAACAAATAAGCAATCGCCTGCTCCTTTCTAGCCAAACCAATGGCGTATATTTCTTCCTTCACATATATAACAAACTTTTTTCTTTTTTCAATTTTTTTTTCAAAGAGCCAAGATGATACGGACCTCGTCTAGCAATTAGAGATCGTTATGCTAAATGGCCCCCACCCGGAGCTCCTAGATGTAATCGCCTAAGACCAGTTAAATATGGATTCCAAAGACGTAATTGTCCAAGAGGTCCTAAGGGTAGGGGTAATTCTTCGGGAAGAGTTCTAACTTTACCCGAAAGTTAGCTAAAGAGGAGAGGGTTGACCTATATAAACTGTCCAAAGATCCCATCAGTTTTTAATATAAGATAACATTATTCCCGCCCCTTTTAGACTATACGTCCTCGTGCTGCTTCCGTCGGTGATTGACATGAGTTCGCAAGGAGGTTTTGATTGATGTTAGGCTCTGATGTCGGATGATACGGATCTCACCTAGCAATTAGATATTATCACGCTAAACGGGTCTAACCGTTTGAGATCAGCTAAATATAGACCTCAAAGACGTAATCCTTCGGGGAGAGTCTTGAATCTATCCAAAAGTTAGTTCAAGAGTGGATGGTTGACACCTCACTAAAGATTCCTTCCATTTTTTATGTGGGATCACATCACAAGACCTTGGCACATGAGCAAGGCAAACTGGTTGTCCTCTTGGATAAACTTCTGACATTTGTTCATAGAGCGTGGTGTGCTTTGAATAATTTTTGAGGGATACCAAGATATTTTTTTTTAAATATATTTTCTGCTTGATACTATTGTGTTAGTATTTTTTGCTTTTGTTTATTCTAATAATATAAATTTTTGGATAACATGAGAATGGTTTACTCCAATTGAACGGAGTTATTTATTTATTTATTTATTATTTATTTTTTTCGCTTCTTTTGGAATATTCACATTTATGTTTGGAATTTTAAGTTCTGGATGATGTTTTCTGGGAAATATGTAGAGTATATCTGGCTTAGCATTGTGTGCTACCACCGTTCAACTTTTTTATAGATTTGCTTTACAAATAAAGTAAAAACAAGTACTAGGATTTGTAGGAATTTTATAATTTCGTGCATTATTTCTGAATTCGGTCTGTTTATCTTATTCTGGGGATTTATTCAGTTGATGCATCTTTTGATAACTTAATGTCCGTGAGGTTTTTAAAATTGTCAGACTTGTAATATTAAACAGAATAACTAATGGTTTGGAACTTTTAGATCCGAAACACATGTTAAAGACGTGCTGACTTGGTGTGGTGTACATTGGCAGCGGAACAAGGGGAAAAATTAATGGGGTGAGAGAGGCTCGAACTCTCGACCTCAGGATCACTCTTATGTAGCTATGAGACCTACGCGCTAGCCAACTGCGCCACCACCCCAGATGCTGACATTGTAGTCTTTTGGTTTTTTTAAAAATGTGACAATGCCGATATATATCATAAAAATGTGACCGTAGTAGGGGAATATTTTTTTTTGGGGGGGGGGGAATGGGGTGAGAGAGGCTCGAACTCTCGACTTCAGGATCACCATTTAGCTGTGAGACCTTCGCGCTAGCCTACTGCGCCACCAACCCAGATACAGACCTTGTAGTTGTGGAATAAAAATGTGACAATGCTGATGTAGATGGACTTGTTGTGCTGTCTGTTGGGTCGTCATGATCCACAGTTGTCATCGGTTATCAGAACCTGAGTGCTGGTAGTTGTTCACAAACTGACTTCTGCCTGTTCGATCCTTGTTATGGTATGTGTTAAGATGATTTCTTTAACGACGTTTCCTTTATCCTCAGCCTGACAGACCGGATGAGTTGGCCAGAATTGAAGCTGCTGGTGGAAGGGTCATCAACTGGAATGGACCTCGTGTTCTCGGAGTCTTGGCCACCTCACGATCCATAGGTACGTACGTCTTTCAATTGCAACAGCTACTTGGAAATTGAGCGGGACTTGGGTGATTGACGTTTCTTCTTCTTGTGATTGCAGGTGACAACTATCTGAAACCATACGTGATCGCTGAGCCAGAAGTAACAGTGTGCAATCGAACGCGTGGAGATGAGTTCTTGATATTAGCTAGTGACGGATTATGGGACGTCGTCTCAAACGAATTAGCCTGTCAATTTGTAAGGAAATGCCTCTACAGTAAGCTCGCAGTTGAATCCAATGAAACTGGCCGCAATGGAATATCAGCAGCTAGAACTCGTGCCTCTGAGGCGGCTGCTTTCTTAGCCAATCTAGCTTTAACCAAAGGTAGTAGGGATAATATTAGTGTAGTCGTTGTAGAACTAAAGAAAATTAGAAGATCTTCTTGTTCGTAGTTTAGGGAAATGGCTCTTTTTCTTTCTTTTTTCCTTCTTTTAAACCCTAAGTTCGGCCTGCCTCAACATTTCCTCTACGATATTCTTCCCGGATTCAATTTATTAATGAAATGTAAGCCCTTTTTGAACAGTTTTGAAACGGAAATTGAACATATGATTCTGTCGGATTTAAATCAGGGGTTAAGAAATCAAAAGTGCATGCGGCAATGTTACGGTGTTATTCTTCCTATAACGCAGAGAACGGAAGTCTTCCATCAATGAAGTTCCCCAACCTGCCAGAAAAAACCGCGCGACTGACAAGCGTAGGAGTTCCATATCTGCTGCGGGATAGTTCCTTGGGGCTTACTCCAGAAAGTAGAATTGAGGGAGAATAGACAAACAGCAGAGAGAGAGAGAGAGATTCCTTTTCTAGGTAATTGGTCATGCATTACTATGCTAGTTTATATATAGTAACTTTCGGGAACTAGCACTAGTATAGGAGAAAATAACACCCCCCTAACTGAAGGAATCACTCATCAAAACAAAATAATAGGACTTCATATCAAAAAGATTTTAGATACTAGGGATATTTTTAGTTTAATTAAGCTAATAATAAATTTGACTACTAATTTAAGGGATCGGATTATAATAATTAACACTTGAGTCTTAAGGTGGTCGCTAAGTTTAGTATTAATATCACTTCCTCAAAACACAATCACTTTTTTAAGATTAAGAGAACAAAAACCAACTAAATAATACCAAAAAGAATTTTTTTTCCTGGATCCCAAGTGTCATTAGTGGTCAAAAGTCCCTTTTAGATTTCAAAAACATTGATATAGGATGTATTCTTACATATATCCAAAGCCTCAAGAGTTGGATAGGCAGCCAACAGTAAATCCAATGTAGTAGAATTGCACATTGATGTTCGTAGCAATTGCTTCCGCAGTAATCCTAATCAAGTTTGATTGAAGACCATTGAAAAAACACATGAATTTCTGAAATTTTGGTTGGCTTCGTTGTTTCTTCAACAATCATCATTGCTTGTTGTAAAAGAGGTACGAGAACCACTGTCTTCTTGCAAGCATAATAGCTCTCCAGACTACAGCCACTAGAATTACCATGTGCCCTAACTCAAAGTATGGCATGATGGCAAATGCTAAATAAAGTTTGTCAACGTCCCTCAAATTAGTGAAATCAGGAAGAGGGAACCAACTCCAAGCACCATCATAAGCTATAGTGAGGCAACTATGGAGGAACCCATAAGTCACCAAGGCAAGTTTAGTATGATGAAAATCGACTAAGCTTGAGAAATAAGAATTGGTACCATGCCCATCGAAAAAAGAAAAATATGAATTCGTCCCGCTCTTCGATTTTATTTTAAACTTTATTATTATTTTTTTAATTTTTATAGAGAATTTCATATTTGATCCTCTATCTATTCTTCATCTCCGATTTATTTTTTAACCTTAAAATCTGACTTTATCCTATTTTTTTATAAAATACTTTTAATTTACAATATATATATATATAAATTATTTAGGGCAGTCCCTACCTGTCTTTAAAAAATTTCTGATAAAAATTATCGATCCTGATCTTTGAAATTTCCTCCAAACCCAAATGAAGAGTTCTGAGTATGCAGGAAAAAATTATCATCCCTATATCCATACCATAACCATCCCTTCACTTTATGCTTACAATAACTTTTGTACAGGAAAGATGAATGTTTAAGCAATTAACAATAGAAAGCTCCCATATGGCAAATTTTCCATAAAGCCTAGGGTCTAATACACAAAAGAAACCTAGCGCATATAACAAAAGTCAGTCATCGAGTAAACCAACAATGTAAGCTTCAATTTCTCCAAAATCATTTTCCCATTCAACCATTTTGCTTCCCCAAAACATACGCATTCAGCATAGCCAATACTGACGGCAGCCCATAAGACCATATTCCTCTTCGGCATTTTATCAAATACGCCATTGGTATTAATTAGGAGGCAGCTTATCACATAGCAAGCAGGTACTTTTCTCCCGTTTCCAATAGTAAACTATCAATGCCTATTGTACCATAATACAATATTTTGTTTGCCTCAATAGCACAGTATGTACTGCACATCTGATCTTCAATTTTTTTCTACCATCTTCATTCCAATTTCGTGCCGATAAGCCATTTGATGTCTGGAGATCAATGGTCTAATAACAGAGATTATACCTCCACCATTAATATCTTAATTATGCGCATAGTGGAAGAAAATTGGAGGGCTACAAGTTCAGCTTTGCTATCATGATATCAAACGCCGAGTGGATCTCCCCCTTCCATTTGCCTCATGAGAGTTTGGGGTTCAAAGACTTCGGCTGGGCATTTTTCAACTTGGGCATAATAGTCAACAGAGACTTTTTGGTGAACATCCTTGAGTTGGCCTGAAGATATATAGGGCTTATAATGGGCATAGATTGGGTCGTGATCTCAATGTATAAATTTGGATACCCATTCTATAAAACTAGACGCTTATATTTTTCTCCACTACCCAAACAGACATCGAATTTAGTTGTTCCGTCAAACTCATGTTCGGTTTCTTGCTCTTCTCCAACATTCTCTTACGAAGATTTTCTGATGAGAGACCGGGTCACAATCGAACAACAAAATTGTTTGTCAAATCTGGTGGGTTCGTCAATAGATGCTGGAGTAGGTGTTTTGTAACTACGATTAAATTAGGGTGTATATCTGGAGGTTTGATGCAGTGAATAAAAAACCGGATCAAACTCGCCTGTTGAACCGATCTGACTAAGTACGAGGTATCCATAGATATAAAATAATTCAGTTTTAAAAATAGAATATTGGTCCGAAAAAAGATCGAGTTGGACCCGATACCCATTAAACAATATCATTTCAGTCATATGGAGAAAAAATTCAAGGGATAATTGACCCAGATTGACCCGATCGGACTGGTTGAACCGAAATCGGATCTGGTTATATCGGGGTCATACCGTACAATTTTTGAATAAAAATAATTTTCGATCAAACCATAGTTGGACCAGTTGAACTGGGTACTAGAAGGTCCTCGAGTCAATTTTTTATCTAATTTTTAAATTATTAGTTTGGTGAGGTCCGAAAAATTTAACTATATACATCCTATTAATAATAACAACTGAGGATGTGGATTGTATATGGTGATGATTTTTGGGATTCTTGAAGTGTAGACATGATGGAAGGAAAATAGAAAGAAATTAAATACTAATATGGGAATGGGCTTTCTAGATTTCATTGGTCTTTTCCGTGGTTGTGGCATCGTGTGGGTTAGAAGTGGGAGGCATTGAGACTTGTGGTGGTTGAAATAGGTTTCAAGGGGGAGGTGATTGTAACTATGAACAAATTTGAGTGGCTGCAATTGGTTTGGTTTGAAGATAAAAAGAAGTAGGAGGGTAGGGTAGTTCCTATGGTGAAGGCTGTGAAAATAATGGTGGGTAGTTGGTATCCTCTTCTATGATTTCCCATTGGTCACTATCAAAGAACTATAGAATTTTGTAATATTTTTGATTGTTTGACTCTTAATTTTTCCTAACCCTAGTTTAATCACCTCATTTCAATCCCTAAATCCATGACCCACACTTTCCCATGCAACCTCATTTTTTTTTACCTAGTTTGGTTACCCAAACTAAATCCTAACTATATTTTACTACACATTTAACACCCCAAATTTTATCATTGAATAATAATAATAATTTACAACGGAAGCATATAAGCAAAATATTAGGTGTTACTAACGTAATTGACATAATTTTGGTTTACCAAACCATCCTTATATCAATCAGAAGGCTAAAACCATTCATAATAAAACAAGGAAATTAAAAATGAAAGAAACTTTTATAAATATAGATATGAGTTTGGAGATTAACTCTAGGTTACAATAATAGAATAAAAACTATAGGATACCGGGTATCAACTCATCTTCAGCCTCTTACCAACAGCCTCGTGTAACTTTCCCTAGAAATGTGAAAGGAACCTAGAGTCTCGATCAAAAACTATATCAAATGGAGTACCGTAGAGTCTCACCACATGCCTCATGTAAGCTTGAGCCAATTGATCCATACTCCATGTCGATCTCATCAAAATAAAGACGGCTGAATTGGTTAGCCAATCAACCACTACCCAAATCGTGTCAAAGCCACTCCTTGTTCTAGGCAACCCATTGATGAAGTCCATGAAAATAGAGCCCCACTTCCACTGAGGTATCTCTAATGGGTGCAAAAGTCCTGCCAACCTCTTATGCTCAGCCTTGACCTTCTTACAGGTCAAACACCTTGAAACAAACTCAGCTACCTCTCTCCTCATACCCGACCACTAATTCATCATCCTGAGGACCTTATACAGATTATCTCTTTCAAGATGGATAGAATAAGGTATACAATGACCATCTTCAAGTATCTTAGTGATGGGCTATTTTCACAAGCGCACTGATTTGTTATAGCATTTCAATGTCATATCCCACAGGGACTTCACAATTGAGAATACTTATTTAGTATCTTAAATATCTAAATCAATATGAATCAAGGATATGCAAACAAATAACGGGAATAATTATGAAAACACTTTCTAATTATAAATGCTAAAACAATAGGAGTGAAACCTAGGATTGAACTTCAGTCTCCAAATTAGTAATCAATGGCGAAACAACAAATATGTCGTAGTTTAATTCGTTAACTATGAATGATTGGTCTAATTATATCCATTAGCCTATTTTAAGTACTAAGAACGTATTCAATCTAATTTTCTAACTATTTTCATGTCTCAAAAATTAAATAAAATCCATTAAGAGTCATCAATTTTATAGTCCCTAAGAATTAAACATCTTCTTTCTTGATTACTTAAATTCCGCTACATATGCTACTTTATGATAATAATTTCAACCTTTCAATTGCAGATATTATCTAAGGAGGTCAGATTTCATCAAATCCATTTTACAACAATTAATCCTAGCACATGCAACAGTATAGATGAATCAAACATACAACATAATACTTCAGTTCATCATATTAACACTAAAATAGACCTAGTTCAATCCTAGCAAAGAATATTACTCACTCATATCTTTAAGAAAAATCAACGAAATAAATTACATAATAAGCATAACAACAATACAAAGATACGAAGAAGAAGAAGAAGAAGAAGAATTAGACTGAATTAACCATAAATTGAAGGAGAACAAAGTCGATTATGAGTTGATTATACTCTAATATGCGCTTGAATCTCCAAAAAAAAATTAAACTAATGGAAATAAACAAAATACATGAAGCTATTACTCGGTAATGAGAAGGAAATGTGCTCTAGAATCCCTCCTAGAACTCCCCAAGAAGTTCCCAAAGTGTGCCTTAAATAATCCCCATCATGCTAGGCATGTCGCACTTAACAATTATGGGAGTAACAATAACTGTACGGCCATACAACATTTCAACTCTTGAATATATAGAAGTTCGGACCTTGCACGACTGTGTGAGGCACGCAATACCTAGCCGTGCAAGGTCTAGAGCCTCAACTTCTTCAGCATAAAATTCCACATGACTATGTGATTCATGCATTGCCTGGCCATGCGGTTTCTTTCTCTTCAAAATTCACAAGGAAGTGCTGCACGGTTGTGCAGTTGGGTGTGCAACCAACCATGTAGCTCTCTCTCTTCTTGTTTCTTCTGGACTTCTTGACACATCCTCAGCTCTTTTAACTTCTAGACTCTTCCATAAACATGTTGGGTTGACTTACTCTCCTCTAAATCCTTCCATGCGAGGTTCTTTGTTCTGAAAACATGTATTTCTTTCTCGAATTTACCATTCTTGTGGAAATTCCTGAAACACAAAACTCAAGAAAGTAGCAGTGCAAATATTAAACTAGAACTATAGAAAAATATATGAAAGAGATTAAATTAAGTCCCAAAGTGAAGGCAAAGAGAGGTGAAAATATAGAAAATATTCACTTTATCACTTGGTCTTTAGATCACTATAGTTGGGTGGTACGCACCATTGACATTTGAATCTAACACTGCCACCATCGTGGATCTAAAACCCCTCAATTATACCATCACCAATCCTACACCGAATACCCTCAAGCTAAGCATCTCCAGCCTATCTAGCTTTAATCTCATCAAAAATTAAAGGCAAGATGGTGAGTGCACTCATAGTAGCCTAAAGGCTATCCCTAGAGATAAACTCAATACTCATGTTCTGAAGCTCCTCATGAAGTATGCTCGCTATGATCATCAGACTCAGGGAATGAGAAGTCTTCCTACTCAAAGCATTAGCAACAACATTGGCCTTTCCCTCATGGTAGTTCAACTCAAGATCATAGTCTTTCACCAATTCTAGCCATCTCCTCTGATGCATATTTAGCTCTTATTGCGTGAAGATGTACTTTAAACTCTAATGGTAGGTGTAGAACCTACACTAGGTGCCATAAATATAGTGTCTCTAGATCTTCAAAGCAAAGACCACTGCAGCTAACTCCAAATCGTAAGTGGGGTAGTTTTGCTCATGCGAGCTCAACTGTTGAGAAGCATAGGCGACCACTCTACCATGCTGCATCAAAATGTGATCCAATCCATGTTTCAAAGCATCATTATATACCTGGAAACCATCAACCCCCTCTGGCAATGTTAATATTGGTTCTATAGTAAGATAATATTTCAACTCTAGAAATGCCTACACACAGTTGTCATCCCACTAAAACTGCATAGTCTTCTTCAACCGGTTAGTTAGTGAACAAGCAACCCATGAGAAGTCCCGAACAATTTTGCGGTAATACCTTACCACGAACATTTGTTACATTGGTAGGTGCACTCCAATCTACCACTACTATAATCTTCACCAGATCAACAACGATACCATCAGCTGATACAATGTGCCTAAGAAATGCAACCTTAGTTAGCCAAAACTCACACTTAGAGAGCTTAGCATACAACTGATTTTTCCTAAGAAGTGATAACATGATCCTCAAGTGCTACTTATGCTCCTCTCTAATTCTAGAGAAAATTAGTATATCATCAATAAATTCCACCATAAATTGATCCAGATACTACCGAAAGATCTTGTTCATGAGATCCATGAACATAGTATATGCATTGGTGAGCCCAAAAGGCATTACCATAAGCTCCAAATGACCATAGCGCGTTTGAAAAACGGCCTTCAAAATATCTATCTTTTCAACTCTCAATTAGTGGTATCCTACTCTCAAGTCAATCTTGCAGGAAACTCCAGCCCTTTAAGCTGGTAAAACAAATCACCAATGCATGGCAATGAGTAACGATTCTTCACCGTTAATTGATTAATCCCTTTATAGTTGATGCAAAGTCTCAAGTTTCCATCTTTCTTCCTCATGAAGAGTACCGGCGCTCCCAAGGGTGATACACTTGGGAATATGTAATCCTGTGACAAGAGCTCGTCTGGCTGAGCCTTCAGCTTTCTTATCTCAGTAGGTTCCATACGGTAAGGTGCTTTAGAAACTAACTCTGCTCCTGATATTAGGTCTATCGTAAAATCCACCTCTCTAACCGGTGCCAACCTTGGTAACTCCTTTGAAAATATGTCTGGAAAATAACTAGCAATGGGAATGTCCTCCAAGGCGGTGACGTTAGTGTTTAGATCTCGAATGCTACACAAAAACATCGGATAGCCCTTCCGAACCAATGAATCAAGTGTAAGGGCTAGCACCACCTTCACTGTGGGCTAGGCTTGCATCCCTGATAGGAGACCCTAGTACCTGAAGGACTCCTCAACATAACACGCTCTTGCACGCAATCATATACCACTTGATACTTCCCCATCATGTCCATACTCAAAATATAATCAAAGTCCAGAATATTAATCCCTATGAGGTCCATGAAAAACTCTACACCACCTATAACTAAGGCCACATCACAAAACAAGGTAGAACATGCAATAGAATCTCCTACAGGAAACATGACAGATGCATCAATAACACTAGTAGGCATCAATCCAACTCGTGCAATGAAAGTAGTAGAAATGAAGGAATGTGAAGCACCCATATCAAAGAGCACATAAGCCAGAAAAGATGAAAGTAGGAACATACCAGCCACTACATCAACTTACCTATTAGCCTCAGCCTGGCTCATGGTACTCAAATGCCCTCCAACATATCCTCCCTTACCTCTAGCTGGTCCAGTGCCCCAATCACCTCTAGCTAGTGCAAATGGGTGAGATCCCTGACCTCTACCCTAACCCTAACTACTCTATTGTATAGGCGGTGCCATATGTTGTGTCTATAGTGGCAGCTAAGAACTAGAGCCCCCTTGTTGTCAGTGCCAATACTCAAACTCTCAGTGGCCCATCCTACCATAAACCCTACACTAAATCAATTGACCCCCATAGTCTCTGCTTGGGTGTTCTAACCTATAAAGTTGGAAAAAGTAGTGGCGTTGGTGTTCTTCTAGTGGCCTACACTAATGACCCTATAGCCTATACGATGTAGAACTCTGACCCTTGATATGTTGAAATACTCTATGATCAGTACTCTATGGTGTAGTCCTCTTCCTCCCTAATAGAATCAAATTGCTCCTTTACAAGCTTAGTGGCTATGTAAGCATGCTCATATAAGAACATGAGATCATAAAATATCACAGCTCCCATCATCCTCTATACTATGAATTATAAACCCCTCTAATATTAGAAGATGTTATGGAACCAACTCGCTCTCACATCTAGTGCGAACTTAAGCAACTCCATAAATCTACCATGGTACTCCCATACCCTACGATAACTACAAATACTCCTCTAGCTTGTCATTCTTTAGGCTATCTAGGTAGAAACAAGCTTTTAAATCTTCCTTGAAGCCATATGAAGTAAGAGCTAGAGCTCCATACTCTCTACGGCTAATCCATCAATCATCTACGAGCGTGCATGGATGGGACACTACTATGCTAGCTATCCTATACTCTAGGCAATCCACAGCCTCAAATGTATGATCAAAATCTTGGATCCAAGCCTCTAGTAAGGCTGGGCCCTCCTCTTCAAAATATGTTGGTGGATGGTGGTCTGTGACCAGCTTGAGCCAATCCTCTCTGCATCCCCCAACATACTGTTGTGGTATAAGTGGTGGTGGAGGGTGATATTATGGCACCTACTACTGAGCAAGCTCAGTAAGAGAAGCAAAAATGTCGTCTAATCATGTTGTGTGTGCCACACTAGGGCCTACCATAGTGTCCTATAAGATAGAATATGAGTTAGGAAAATATCTTAACTTACTAATACAAAACACACATATCAACACAAGGATACCTAGCTACCCAATCTACACTCACTCACAAGGGTATTCTGATTTTTTTTATCAAATGTTAAAATTTAAAACATAAGCAAATGAAATTTTTTTTAAAAAAATTTAAGATTCAAAACCAAAGCTTTGATACCAACTTATAACACCCCAATTTTTTTAGACAATTTTTATTTTTCAAAATGCTGAAGCTAGCTCAAATGCATGTGTGTAACCGCCATGTTTCATACAAGTTCATCTCCCTCTCCTTTCTTATACAAAACACAAGGCTAAAAAATTCAAACATAAAACCAAAAAAAAACTTATAACACCAAGATGGAAAGATGAGAATGTTGGTTTTATATTTGAATGTTTTAGCCTTACATTTCGTATAAGAAAGGTGAGGGAGCCGAACTTGTAAGAAATGTGGTGGTAACACCTGTGTATTTGAGCTAGCTTCCGCATTTTGAAAAAAAAATGTCCAAAAAAATTTGGGGTGTTACACTTGCCACCTGGCAAATATATGTTTTGAAATAATATTTTAGACTTCCTTTTGTAGGAATTCTCTTATAGATTTGTAGTTTTTCCTTACAAGGAATTTCTAGCTACGGAGGTCTGATTAGAATTTTTGAATACAAAGAACAATGGAAATTATTTCCTTTTTTATGGTAGAGTAATTTTTCTAGGTATCATTCCAATAAGTAGAGGTAAACTGGATAATCTATTCTTGTTGATTTTGAACCTGTTTAAGGATGCCACCATAGCCAATGTCAAAGGCATTATTCTTGACAATGTTTAGGAGTTTTGTATCAGCAAGATGAAGATATGGAATATTTTTGACCTGGGACTTGATGTGTTTGACAATTTGGGTATGCTTTTGTGTCCAGGGATGCAATGTTTTTTTAAGTCGATCATGGAGAGGTTTAGCCAATCTATTAACATTTAGACAGAAATCTAAGACATAATTTAGGCTACTGAGAAACCTCTGTAGCTACTTTTTTCTAAGATTTTGTTAGTAAATTTTAATGCAAATGAAATAAATCTTTCAATTGGCATAATAGTATCCTGCGAGAGGTAATGACCTAAGAATCTAATTTGTATTTGGAAGAGGGAGATTTTGGACTTTGAAACAACAAAAATTCTTTTGATGACAAAGATGAATGTTTTAATATGTTTGAAATGTTGATCTAGAGATTGAGAAAATATAAGGACATCATCAATATAAATAATATAGAAATTTGGGTAAGGATTAAATATATCATTCATTATTGTAAAACCCCCAAAATTCACTCTTAAAGACTTTGTTTTGAAAGAATAAAGCGAAAGCTAAAATAGAATTCGGGGAATGTTACCGCCACATCTAACACAAGATAAATGTCCACCATCTATCTCATGCTAGTTGTAAGGCTAAAACCTGTCAAACAAAATTTCAAACATTTATGTCGTGATGATAAACTCCCACAAGGAGATATCCACAGGCAGATGACAAGTGAATCAATTCACTAAATAAAATCATCACTAAATGAATTATCAAAACCTGTGAAATAAATCTGAATTTTAAAAGCTTATCAGAGTATAAGAAATTGAAAGTCAATTACAATACCCTTGCAATTTTAAATACAACACTTGTAACTTCCAAAGATGAATACAGTTAAACAAGATAAAACCCGATAGATCAAATTTCGGATTGTCTACTCTCTCAACCAAGCCTTCCACCCAAATACAATATTCGATCTCAAACCTGCACAAGAGGTATGCTCCCCACCATCAGTAGATCATCACAGGACCCATTCAACCAAGGTAGTATCAGTACGGGTCCAATACTGAGTAAATCCCACTACCCTATCTTATGGGAGAGACGTAAACTATAACATCAAGTGCATATTGAATCATGATGCATTACGTTGATACAATATTATGCATACTCAATACCCACATCATAAGTCCTACCATACACATATAATAACATGCAAAACATATGTAACATCTTATTTAAACATGTAAGTGTGGTATGACAAAAATATAAAGTAGCTCATGCTCATCAGGTAGGAATAATCCATATTATTGACAAACCATTACATAGCCACAAAATTTCGGATGCAACATCTTAAACCAATAAGAGATTCAGATAACCCAACCGGGCCATTTTGGATAACGCCAAACCAAACCAAGCCGAATCGGGCATTTATCAAGTGGGCATTTATGGGTAATGCCAAACCAAACCAATCGGGAATTTAGCCCCACAGACATTACTTAGGGATATGTCCAGCCTTGAGCATTACTTAGGGACATGCTCAGCCCCGGACATTACTTAGGAACATGTCCAGCCCTAGTCGAGTAGACTCATACTTTAGATCTCTGGCAAATATAGTCGATTCACATCATAGTCTTATAATTCATGTGAGCGCCGGAACCCCACTATTATAGCCGGTGAAACGGTCACGAGGGCCATGCCCTACCACTATTTTAGCCGGCGGACCGGTCACGAGGGTAACATACCCTGCCACTATTATTTGCCGGTGGACTGGTCTGATCTTGACTCACATGATGTTTCACTATAATTACTTTGTGTCTTTCCCATGTCTTATTATTATTACGTTCGGTTTGTTGAGCACAGAATCTCCCACTATTATAGCTAGTGAAACGGTCATGAGGGCACATGCCCTGCCACTATTATAGCTAGTGGACCGGTTGCGAGGGTAACATACCCTGCCACTATTATTCGTCGGTGGACCGATTTGGGTCCGGCTCAATATCTTCCTTTTTAAGTGATTAGTGTCTTAACGTGTCTTATTCGAAAGAATTTTACCCTTAACATGCATGTCCTAAAAGGCCACACGACATCCATCATAACTTGCAGCATACCCATATTAGCACATACCAGACAAGACCATGAGAACATACCTCGGTTTCAAGCTGTGCTACACAATAAAAATAGATAACTTATAGGACACAACATATAAATCGTACAAGGCATCCAAGGGGTGTAAAACATGTAACACACAGGCGGCCTTAGTTACGTCCTTACGAAACACCCATAAGTGAAGGTAAGTAGAGACTTACCTAAATCCGAAGCTAGCTAAGCGAGATAAGAGGGAGAGAGAGATCACTAGCTCGAGGATCCATAATAAAGCTTTCCTAGATCGCTGATAGAAATCAAAAACTAAGTTAGAAACTATCCTATCGATCAATAATTCAATTATTATAATTAAATCAACATTGAGACACAAAATTTTTTTCTTGAAAAACGTGTCCAAAACCTAGGACTCAAGAGCATTGTTCTATTAAGATTTAAGGTTAAATATTACTCAAATTGGATTAACACACATATCACTTGGGACATTTCAAATTAATTTGGAAAGCCCAATAAAGAATAATCGATTATAAGTTAATTTATCAAAAATGACTTATTCATTAGGTTTTACAGCTAAATAGGCAAACCAACCATTTGCATAGAACCAAATCCAAAATGATTAGATTAGAATATAATTCAAATGATTTAAAACCCAAAGGTAGAAATTGATTAGATAAAAGACGCATAGCAAAAATCAATTATATAAAACCATCCCTGAAGTTTAAGGTTTTTAAATGTCTAAACTACGAATCGACCAAATCACTTTGATTAACTCAAATTGATAGTTTTAAAACACAATTAAACTAATTTTAGAAAAATCTAGATAATTAATTTCAACAAAACAATCTTCCTAGTAGCCAACTTAAGACTATCCATTTTCAAAATTAGGGTTCTAAAGCCCACAACACAAACTTGGGTAATTCAAATTAATTAATTCTAAGTAAATTTATTAGAATGCATTTAATACCATTTCAACTATTTCTATAAATTCAATTTTAGAAAAAAAACAACACAAATGACCGATTTCCTAATTTCACTTGAAATTTAGGGTTTTAGGCCCAAAAATATAATTTGGTAAAATTATATAAATTTAATCAAATTGAATGTTTAGAAATTTAATTAAACACATTTATAATATTTCAAGTAATCAATTGATCAAAACCAATAAAAGAAATACCCAATTTAGCACAATTAGGATTTTTGAGTCCGGAACGCAAATCCGATCAATTCTTGCTAAAATATATAAATTGGCGTTCGAAAATGTAATTAAATATATTCTAATATAAATTATATAGTCAATTGAATAAAAAACCCGATTACACAATCCAATTTAGTCTCGCAAGAGTTTTGACCAAAAATCCAATTCCGATCAATTACGCACAATTTTCCCAAATCAACACTTTTGATATGAAATTAAATACATTTTAAAACATATGATATAATCAATTTATCCAAAATCGCCAAATCGGGCGAATTCAAAAAATTTGGGCATAACCTGACCAAAAATTCAATTTTTTAGAATTCCAACCTAAACCATATAATTAACTTATCCAAATCAATCTCACAGCACATATATACATAATCAAACAATTAATTTAACTTATCACAAGCTAAATCATACTTAATTAATCAAATCCATATTAGGGTTTTTCAGAAATTTATACCAAACGAAAATCAACCAATCGGAGCATGGGAAGGCCAGAGAAGCTTCGATGGAGGCCAGGGACAACTTGCTGGTGGTCAGCGACGTTTGTCGTGGTCGGACGGAGGCACAATCAGTGTGGCTCGTTGCTGCCCCTACTATAGTTCGTTGCTGCTACTATGCGGTTTCTTCGGTGGCTGATGTTGCGACTGTTGCTTGCTGCAGCATCGTCGGTTGTAGGTGGTTGGAGGTCGGCCGGTGGGGCAAAGCAAGGAGGAGGCAGTTGGGGAGAAGAGGCGGTGAGGGAGGCTGGGTCGCAGAACAGGGAACCGACGGGAATAGAGCAGGGGGTCGGGAAGGGAAAGAGTAGAAAAGGGAGAGAAGAGAGAACAGGAAAAGAAGAGGGGGGGGTCGGGGGCACCGGTTGGGTATACGGTTTTTTTTATACAAATACACATATAAAATAAAATACTAAAATTTATTAAACAAAAATTATTTAGTAAGGTTCCGAAAGCTTAAAATTAATAAAAAAGCTATATAAAGAATTTCGGAAACATTTTCGGAAAAATTTACCAACGAACGTAAATTTTTTTATTATTTACGGAAATATATTATAAGACCCCAAAAAATTATTTAAAAGCATATAATAAATTATTTAAGTCAAATTCTAATAAAATGAGACAAATTTTAATTATTTCCGAAATCGGTTTTCCGCAAACTAGAAAAAAAAACGTAAAACAGAAGAAATTCTTAAATAATTTCCGAAAATCTTTTTAATTTAAAACTTTCTGAAAATATTAACTATAATCCCCCGAAATTTTAAAAAACTTACAATTTAATAAATTGTTTTATTTGAAATATATTAGCTTTTAAAGTTATTTAGTTTAATTATTATATGGATTTTCGAGTATATAAATGTGGATATGAGTTTTTAATAAATTAAAAATAAATATTTTGTTATTTTATCATATTATTTTTATTTAAATAAATTTTCACACTAATATTTTACTAAAATTAGCCTTTTGAACCAATTTATTAATTTATATTGAATTAAAATTTTAAAATAAATAATCTATCAAAAATATTATATCTCATTATTTTCTAAATGAAATTAATTTATTTTCTCCTATTTTCCCTTTTCCCTCTCTTTCCTTTTCTTTTCCTTCTTCTTTTCTCCTTTTCCTCCTTCCTTTCTTTTTCTTTTTTTCTTTTCCTGGCTCGGGCTGCCAGGCTTGCCCCTTTCACCCGCGCGACTGGGCCGATGGCCCATCTGCCCTCTCCCTCTCTTTCCCCTCCTCTCTCTCGCTCACCTCGTCTAGCCCAGACCCCCTCCCTTCCTTTTTTTAAGCTAGGCCGGTCCACTTGCCCCCTACTTGTGCCGATCTAGTCTTCCTCCCTCTCCCTTCTTTCTTTCTTCTCCACCTGCCTTCGACACAACAGCTCAATCGGTCCCCTTCGCCATGACTACCACCATCTGTAGCCTCCCGTTACCACCTCCTACAACCGTTGCCACCACCTGCATTCTTCTCTCTTTCTCTCTCTCTTTCTCTCCCCTGCCCTTTTTTTCATAGTTTTAGAAACTGGGCAGCCATGCACCCCATCCCGCATGGCTCCCCTTCCCCCTCCTTGTCAACCTCTCCCTGCCACCCTACGACACCCTGCCACCTTAGACACTGCCGCCTGATCAGCCACCTGCCCCCTCTCTTCTCCCTCTTCTTTTTCTTCTTCCCTTCGGCCTTTTTCTACCCTATCCTTTCGAGCTCCTTACCCCCGATCCTCCCTTCTCTCTCATTTTCTTCCTCTCCCATTTCCACCCTTATTTTTGCATCGCCACCGCCCTCCGCCGCTCCAGCCGCCTCACCAACGCCCTGCACCGCTCCTTGTCACCCTCCACCTCAGCCTCGCACCACCCCAATATCCCTCCCAAGCCATCACGCAACCATGTTCCTCCCCTCTTCTTTTTCTCCCTATTTTTCACCCTTCTTGACAACCCACCTGCAACCCCTCCTTTCGCCGCCGTTTGACCGCCTTTTCTGCCACCCAGACCACCAATCTCCTTCCTGCAACCTCCTCTACCACCCTCATACCTTATATTCCCGAAACAAGTCCCCGAACGCCTTCATTTTTCCCTCCTCTTTTCCTTCCTTCTCAGCTCCTCCACCTCAACCCACCTCGGCAGCCAACTTTTCCGCCTCGCTGCAGCCATCACTGCCGCCCTTGGCCACCAACAACCCATCCCCAGCATCTACCTACACCCCCTCTTCACTCCTGCACCATTCCCTTGCCTTGAAACCTCCCCCATCTATCTTCTTTTCTAGCCTAAAGACCCCAACCCGAAAATAACCATTTTACCTTCCATCACCCCCTCTTCAAGACTTTCCTCCTTTTATTTTTGCATGCAGCTCATGCTGTATATGCAGCATAAATTCCTACATTTATTGGCCATTTTTATTAAAAACTTTAAGGTATGATAATATTTAAATTAATTATTTCCTTAAGCAAAATTTATAAAGTCTTATATCTTGATTTTCTTATTTCTAATAAATATAGATATTATTTTTAGGTATTGGTTTTTCTAATCAAAGCTTGAATCTTTAACCAGGATACTGGTAAGATTTGATTTTTGCAGGAATTAAGGTAATCATTAAACCCCACTTAAACACATGGATAAACGTATGTTAGCACATTAGGATTTCTAATATGTTATTATGCTTGATATTTGTGGTTTAATATAATGTATACGTTTGCTTGTATTGATTGATAAAAGGGAGAGTATGCTAGTTTGTATTTCATGTGTGGAAATGTTGCTTAAGGGAAGAGTTGACTATTAATGAAAGTGTTAAGTACTTCCCAAGTTATTTTATGTTATTGTGACTATTTATGCATAAATAATATTATTGTGAGCCTTAAGGGCATTTTAGTAATATTTCTTGTGCTAGACTATGGCCTAATGTGTGTGGGTGATAATAAGTATTATATTAAAATATAATGGTTGGTGGAGTTGGATATTATTAATGGAGTATTAATATTATTATTCCATGTGGTAATGTTAATTTAATAAAAGTGGTGTAATAAAGGGGGTAAAGTAGTAATTTTAAAGGTAAAAGGGCAATATGGTAATTTTACAAGTAAAAAAGGGGTATTGTGGTAATTTTGGAAGTTAGGGGCATTATGGTAAATTTGGAAGTAAAAGGGAAAAATAAAATTTTATGAGTAAAGGGGTATTATGGTAATTTTTAGGAGTAAAGGGTAAAGTGGTAATTTTGGGAGTAAAAAGGGCAATATGGTATTTTTATGCTTAAATGATAAAATGGTAATTTCATAAGTAAAGGGGTATTATTGTAATTTTGGGAGTAAAGGGTAAAGTGGTAATTTTGGAAGTAAAAATAGCAGTATGGTAAATTTAAAAGCAAATGGCAAAATGTAAATTTTATAAGTAAAAGGGTATTATGATAATTTTGGGAGTGAAGGGTAATATGGTAATTTTGGAAAAGAAGGTCAAAATGGTAATTTTGTAAGGAAGGATAAAAATGGTAATTTTGGATGTAAAAGGGTAAAATAGTAAATTGTAAAGTAAAAAGGGTGTTGTGGTAATTTTTATAAGTAGAAGGGTATTGTGGTAATTTTGTAAATAAAAGGATGTTATGGTAATTTGGAAGTAAGGGGTAGAAGGGCAATTTTGTAAATAAAAGGATATTATAGTAAACTTGGGAGTAAGGGGTAACTTGGTAATTATGATAATGATGAAAGATAATTTGGTGATTAAATTATGATTATAGAAGGGCAATTGAATAATTATAATATTAGAGAAGGGTAATTTGGTAAATTAACCAATTAAAGGGCATTATGGTAATTTTAATAATGGAGAAGGGTAAATTAATAATTATAAATATGGAGAAGGGTAAATTGGTAATTATAATTATAAAGAAGGGTAAATTAATAATTGTAATTATGAAGAAGGGTAATTTGGGATTTATGATAATTGAAAAGGGTAAAATGGAAATTATAATAATTGAGAGGGGTAAAATAGTGATTATGATAAAGAAGAAGGGAAATTTGGTAATTTATCCAACTAAAGGGGTAATTTGGTAATTTAGCCGACTAAAGGGTAAATTAATAATTGTTTAACCAACTAAAGAGGAAAAATGGTAATCATGATAATGAAGGAGGGTAATTTGGTAATTTATCCAACTTAAGGGCAATTTAGTAATTATAACAAAGGAGAAGGGCAATTTGGTAATCTAATCAACGAAAAAAGGAAATATGTTAAGGTTAACAATTATAAAGGGTGAATGGTGATCTAAAAAGCGTAGAAGATAACTTAGTAACATAAACCAAACAAGGGGTAACTTGATAATTATGCAACCTTAAGGGTAATATGGTAATTTGTCAAGTAAGGAATGGATGACTTAGCAATTATATAAGAAAGGGGTAAATGAGTAATTTGTACCTAACATGTAGTTGTGATTGTGGAATTTTATAATATGACACAAATAACTCCGATTAGCAAGGTAAGAGTATTTGATAATTAGTAAGTATTACGAGAACGAATCCTAATTCGGAATTATATAAGATTATGATGGCCTTAATGATTTCTTTGTGTTATCTTGGATAACCGCCTGAATAAGAAACGACGAAAGATATCAGAACGATTGAGAGTGAATAAGTATCTGATTATTGTGCTTTTCGTGATCACTTTAATTAAGACACTAATACTTAAAGTGAAAGACGTCGAGATTGGGAATGGTGACTCTTTAGGGGTCCCTACCCTAAAGACGTGGTTTAGTCCACGATTATTCTGGTATTTGCTGGTGTGCTTTTGTGCCCCAGCTAGGCCTTATATCTTACTCTATCTAGCTCTACGGACCTGGTTAGAGGGTATGCATACTTATGGATTAGGTGTCCTTGTCGGTAGGGTACTGAGTAGCTTTATGCACCAGTACGACCGGGGTACCTTTGTGTCCCTGGGTTCATGGTTGAAGGGTACCAAGTAGCTTGTGCCCCAGGGACCTGGTTCATGTTTACATCAAATTATGCTAATAAAATCATTAAACTTAATAAATTTGGGTTTTAAAAATATGGGGTATTACAATTATTCTTTGAAACTCAGAAGGTGCATTTTTAAGCCAAAGGGCATGGCATTCCACTCATATTGACCCAAAGTATAGTAAAAGCTATTTTGTAACAATCTTTTTGGAGAAATCTTGATTTACCGAAACCCCGATTTTATATCAAATTTGGAGAAAATGAGGGCTGAATGGAGTTTTGAAAAATATCTCATTTGTTGGGAATGGGGTATGTAATCCATTTGAGTGGGTTATGTAGATATTTGTAATTTATGAAGAGGTGACGAGTTCCTCATTTGATTTTAGACTACTTAATGACATAAAACGTTGCACAAGACCAAGGAGATCTACATTTTGAGATTAAGTGTTTTCTTTTAATATCTATGATCTCAGTTTGGCAATGATTTTCTAGGTCTATGTTCATTTGAATTGGTCGTGCTTTTGTGCGAATATTTTTTTTTATCAAAATAATCTTCATAGGGAAAACAATGTATTGCTTTCTTATCCAAAAGGCATTTAGAAGATTAGCACATATTTCTTGCTTGATTTGCTTTTCGAGACTAGTAATCCTAGTTTTTCTATTGTTGACTCCTAATTGATTTTGAATTTTTGTTAAGGAAATTTCCTATTAAGAAAATAAAGATTGATCTGTCTCCTCTTATTTAAAAGATTGATTTGGTTTTGATAAATGAATTTGGCTTTTAGAAGATTTATATTTCTAGTTCTAGTAATTCCAAGGAATGAGAGAGATTTTTTTTATTCCTTTTGTTTTAAAGGTTATACCAGTATGGTTTACTTGGTACAAGGTAATTAGATTTATGAAAGGGGTTGTCTAAATAATACTATGGCTAATATTAGGGGTTGTGATATAGGTGGATTGGATTTTTAGATTGTTACATAAGACATAAGCTTCACAATTATGTTTGACCTTGAGCCTAGAATTATTTGCTATAGAGAGTTTTTCTGTAGTAGGTTAAAGAATTGTTTTGGAATAACTCCATCTTTGATGCAATTTAAATTAATATCTGTGTTAAAAAAGTACTACAATATTTATCTAGAAATCATCAGAGATTTTGAGTGTGATATTTATAATATATTTTCGAGAAGCGATTTCTTTAAAAACATTTTAGAAATTAGTGGGGGTAGGTAAATTCTTAAAAACATGTTCCTCAGAATCATCATCCTTTTCAATAGGAACAAGGGAAGATTCTTCAAATGTTTTTGAAATAAGTATATGAATGATATTTCTATCCTCTTCTTGTTTCTGCCGAAGCTATTTTAGTTCCCTCTTAACTTCTTTGATTTCTTATTGAACTTTAGAAATTGTTGGGAAAGATTTTTTAGATTTCTACTATCTGTTGAGAATAGAGGTTAAGTTGTAGGTATTTGTAGGTTTAGCAGGGATCAGAAATGTGTTGGACAACCTCAAGCATAATTTTTTGTCTTTATTGATGACATGTTTTTTTTTAGATATCTTCATCTTCGGATTTAGGGGAGGAAGAGGAGGATTGTGAAGCAAGTTCATCAATCTAGAGGCCAGACTCAAAGAGATCATCATTTTGAGAATCATCATCATAAGATTCTTTGAGGAGATTTTGTATCTTCCCTAATGTTTCTTCGTTAAGATTTAGTTCATAGATTTGTGTGTTGAGTCAGTAGAATCTGGAAAAATGGACTTTTCTTCCACATTTATAATAGGTAATATTCTTACTATAAGTTTTTTTGAAAGAGGACTGAGGTTATTTTCCCTTAGGCTGATATTTTTTGTAGTAAGGAAGTTGTGGTGTAGTCTGTGGCGCAGGAATCTAATTCGTTTAAGTATATTTGCGATGATATTTTAAATGATAATGTGCTTTGCAAGATCCATTGATGCCTTAGATTTTTTTTTTGGTTTCTAGAATATCAAATTGTTTGTAGAAAGAACCTAGTTTTAGCCTAGTTTTATGCATTTATCATTTTAAATGCCTTTGAAGCTTAAGATCCTATCTGATCTTAAAACTATCCTTTTGAGTAAGGCTTATCAATTCCCCATATATAAATCGAGAGTAAGGAATTTTGTTACCATGTGCTTCCCTAATCTTGTTATGAACTCTTTCTCTAAGAAGAGGAGGAAGACATGGAGCAATGCGCGATGTGGCTAATGGTGGCTCGAGTTGCTGCCATTGCACTACCGGTCGTTGGTTGTGCCGTTATGTTGCTTCTGTTGGTGTCCATTGCTGACGGATTTAAGATATTTTGGTGAATAATAATAAGCTAATAACTAATATTAAATTCATAATATTTAATTATTCTAATATTTACTATAAGAATTATAATAATTATTTTTGTAGATACAATAGTTATTTTCATAATAATAATTATCATTATTATTACTATTTTTACTCCTAATACTAATTATAATATTACAATTATTATTATCTAATAATATTATTAAGTAATACATTAAAATATTAATTAGTATTATTTTAAAAAGCATTTAATATGGCATTGATATTTTATAATGTATAATTGAAATAATACTAATCATAATTTATATTAAATAACTAATAATAATCATTAATATTAATTAATAATAAAATATGTAATTAATATAATAATTTGAATAAATGTGAAAAATAATTAATAATGAGAAATAATTAATAAATATGAATAATTAATAACCATGGGAATAAGTTAGTATGGACTTTATCCTAGGGTTACTAAGAACACAACGTGGTAAAGATTCTATTCTTATGGTAGTAGATCAATTTTCTAAAATGGCTCATTTTATTCCATGTAATAAAATTGATGATGCCACGCATGTTGGTGATTCATATTTTAGAGAGATTGTTAAACTTCATGGAATACTTAAAAGCATAGTTTCTGATCAGAATGTCAAGTTTATGAGTTATTTGTGAAAAACTTTATGGCATATGCTTGGTACTAAATTGTTATTTAGCACTTCATATCATCCTCAAACTGATGGTCAAACTGAGGTAACTAATATAACTCTTGTTACATTATTAAGAGGTTTAGTTAATAAAAGTAAAAAAGATTGGGATGTTAAGTTAGCTCATGTAGAGTTTGCTTATAATCGTAGTACTTCTAGTACTACTCAAACTAGTCCGTTTGAGGTGGTGCATGGTGTGAATCCTAACATGCCTATTAACATGATTTCATTGAAAAAAGGTGAAATGCAAAATTATGAGGCTAAAGAGAGAATACAATGTTTTCAACAACTTCACGAGAAAATCAAAAATAATATTGAAAAATCCAATGCCAAGTATAAAGCTCAAGCGAATAAACATAGAAACTCTTATGTGTTTTCTCCTAGTGACTTAGTTTGGTTACATTTGCGTAAAGAAATATTTCCTAATTTACGTAAAAAAAACTAATGCCAAGAGCCGATG
This sequence comes from Tamarix chinensis, assembly GCA_030549775.1. Classification (NCBI taxonomy): domain Eukaryota; kingdom Viridiplantae; phylum Streptophyta; class Magnoliopsida; order Caryophyllales; family Tamaricaceae; genus Tamarix; species Tamarix chinensis. The sequence continues at coordinate 62,214,823 of CM060178.1, read as the reverse complement.
ATCCATTTAAAATACTAAGAAATTTTGGAGATAATGCTTATGAACTTGAACTTTTAGATTCTTATGGTGGAATTTCAAGAAATTTTAATGTTGGTGATTTGTCTCCTTATTATTCTGATGAAAATTTGAGGTAAATTATTCTCAACTTGGGGAGAATGATGCAGGAGCATCCAATGAACCCAATGATTGTCATGTTCATATTAATCCTTAAGGTAAGGGAGATTTAGCTTTCTTAATGTTGGAGCCTATCATGTTAAATATTATTGATAATTCTTATATGCTTGATATTGGAAAACATCCAAGTTATTCTTGTAGATATGTCATATATTTGCAAGAAGAAGATGTTCATACACTTTAATGTGTATACGTATTCAAAGCATACAAGACTATGGGATACATGGGATGATAAATTATAACAAGAAGATATAGTGATGATATTCATTATTTTTATTAACTTATTGTAAACCCTAACCCTAAGTGTATTTTATGTAAGTTAGGGTATTGATATAATTTCATGTATGTTTCTTATTCAATTGTAGAGCTTTGCAATATTAATCCTTAATATCATTTAACCAATGATATTATGCTTTGGATTAAGGTTAATATGGGCTTAATTCAACCATGATTAATGGGCTGGATTAAGAGGGAATAATCGGCTGGTTTAGGCTAGCTAACCACCGACTCCTTCCTTCCCCTATATATACCTTTGTGCGCAGCTTGTATGGCAGAGAATGAATAAGAATTTTTTTATTAAACTTTGAGCAAAGTTAGCTAAAGTCTAATGCTCCCTTTTGGGTTGACATTGAGTAAGGAAAATCTAGGATTTAACCTTCCTCAACACATCTTCAAACTCGACACATTTGAAGGCTATACAAATCTATCAAGCACCTTCTACTTGTTTCATCAATTTCTTCACCTATAATCCAGAAAATTACTTCATTTCTTTTGCATTAGATCATGGGTGAGAGCTTCTCATACAAATTTCAATCCAACCTTCCGTTACTTTGATAAAAACCACATCATATACCCATAACACAAATGATAATACACGATAGTTATTAAGATAAAACCATCTTATATTGTAATATAAATGATGATATAGTTTGTTGCAAGGGAATAGACGACAGTTTTGTATAATATTTATCGTATATATTCATAATACGAGACAATTATTAGATAAAATTGCAGTATATACCCGTAATACAAACAATGATGCATTTTTGTGGAAGGGAATATGTGGTAGTTTTATATAATAAACATCATATATATTTATAATTCATGGCAGTTATTAAATAAAACCGTCACTTATTCTCTTTTTTTAATTATAGAGCTCAATGTACCATACATCACTATTTTCTACCAAAAATAACTACACATGATTTCTAAAATATTTTTACTAGCATTATCACTTGTCACATCTAACACTGTTATTATTTACCATGCATACAAAACCTTATACAAAACTCTATTTCTTTCATAAGTACAATCTAATTACCAAAAATTTAAGGAGAAAATATGATCCGACATAAAACTCATAAAAAAATTTATTCTTAAATCTAACCATTATTTCCTAACTTTATTAATCTTCTTTTTATCATATTTATACAGCTCAATGGGTTGATAGACCTAAAAAAGATAGAATGTGCCATGTTAGTATTAAAGTATATAGTTAATCATAATTAGCATAAACTAAAAAAAGTAAATATATATTTTTCCATATCTCATTCAATGTTTGTAAATGATTTCCTTCATAAATATCATGATATAGTATCCACAACTGACATTATCTTATTTTCGTTGATGCTAAAAAAACAAAATATAAATTAAATTATCTTATTTGTTTTATACTAAATATTTAGAATTAAATGACAATAATCCTTAAATGACTTGACAACTACAAACCTTAATATTTTTATAAATCATACGGAGTGGTGGTGTACTTCCCTTCATTTGTAGTCCAAAATATAAAATGTGTGTGTGTGTGTGTGTGTGTGTAAAATCAGAATTTCAATCAACTGAACCCAACCAATATGCGGTCTTTAAATATGGATGCAATATCACTAATGGCCATTGCATGTCAAAGGAAAATAGAGTAAAAAGGAGTGATTATGGAGTCATCTTCTTCGCGTTAATCACATATAGAACACGTTGAATATTATCATTTTTATTGGATATTGTATCGGAACATAAAAATATATTTACATCGGGCCTATCCATTACATCAGCAAATAATTTCTCTTTCTAGAACCTATGACCTTAAAAGAATAAAGTACATATTTTACATCAAAATATTTCTTCTTGCTAATAATTAAAATAAATTTTATCTTGAAAGGATTTAAATTACCTAGTATGAGTTATTATATATTGGCATTGTAACATGTCGCCTTGTAATAAGTGTAGGATATCCTCTACCCTAATCCAAATACTCACATTATTTGATTTCATATGAAATTCTGTTAAAAGAGGAATCTTAATAGAGTTTACATCCAAAGATAGCATCATGTCCAAATACAACCTAAATAAAGGTTTCAGGTCTCAACACTTAATTATTATTTCCATGCCCAAGGCTTTTTGGGCATCTTCATGCTCCATGTCCTTAATTTCCCTCTACTAATGATTCTTGTGATAATATTGCCACCCTATGTAAAAAAGATTGGAAAATATAACTATTAGAGTGTATACTACCACCTTAAGTAACAATAATATAATATATAATTGAAAAGGTTTGGACTACCTCATCCTTTATAATAATACAGTTTTTAGAGCATCTAACAAATTACCCTGCTAGTAAGTAGATTACAAGTATATCCTCTTATTTGCGATTATATGGCATACCAACCAGCATCGTTCTATTAAATGTGCCTCTAAGACATTATAGATTGAGGCTTGAACTTCATCAACCCCTAATGGTTGATTATTAATGGTTGAGTTAGATTTAATGAAGGTAGTAGCATTTGCTACAATAGGCCCATCCTCTATAGCTTGCAAGTCACCAGAATAAAGTTATGGCCACAAAATTGAATATAGATTATATTTTATATAAAAAAGTATTTAAATTAAATTGTAGTGTAATATATTACCTCATTAATTTTCCAACAAGGTCCAGGGACATAAGATGTTAAGGGTTCAATTGGAAATTATAAAGAGAATGCCATACCATCAAACCTCTTAATAATTGCATCTTTTGATTCCCCAATTGATGCTACTTCGTCCTCATCTTTTCTAATTTATCCTTTGAATGGAAAGAGCTAGGGAAATGTTAAAAAACCTTAGAGAGGTTTAACCCATAATTATAAAATCTTACATTGTCCACCATGATCTTAAGTGCCTAATGTGTGTGTGGAAATATCATTCAAGCCTCTTTTCCAAAAGCACCAATTAGCAATTCTTTTCTCAAGCCCTCCTACTATAAGTAGGAAAAACAGTTATGAATAAGTAACCATGTTAAACCAAGTAAGGAAAAATAGTGTGGGCCTTACAATTTTCTCAACCATATTTTGAGTTATTTCGATGGTCGTTTTTCACTTCTTTACCCTAGAGTAGATGCAAACATCAACTCACTCCGGGGTACATATGGGTTTTACTTTGCTCTACTCCCTCCATATGTTGTTTATGCTATTGTACCAACTAAAAAGACTTAGTAATAATATTATATCATAAAATAATGGCATAGAAGAATATATATATATATATATCATACCAAGGCTTCTCTAGCTACCTTGTTGCCTCTACACAATATTTTGTGAGCGTAAATGTTTTTCTCTACATTAGATTTGATCTTGTTACTCTTTGCGTGTCACATTAAATAGAGAGATTATGTTAGTTTGAATTGTAATCCATCCACAACTTCCAATCCATCCAGAACTTTACAAATCAACTCAAAACAAGCTTCTTATGCTATCACACATTAAAACCATGCCACAATATTAAAGAATAAAATAGCCAATATGCAAATAATTAAATTATCATATGGTAAGAACAAAAAAAATCATATACATTTATCATGTTTAAATCATACTATAGTGTCATCCCACACCCTATCCTCCAACTCTTTTGGGGCATCTCTTCAAGTTCGATAAGTGATGATAATATGTGCATGAGCCCTAGAGGTACAATAGTGAATAAAAAAAAAATCCCTATTCTCACTCATTGGATACCCATAATCATCAAAATCAACATCAAGCCTAATATCTTTTCTCTATGTCTAGCAATTTTTGCTAAACTAAATCTTCCCCTTATTTGTCTTTTTCCTTCCTCATCATGTGTATCATCTTCATGAGGATCTATACCTAAAATAGTAATACCCCAAATTTTAGCTAAGTTTAATCCAGATTAATTAATATCTTAACCCAACTCTAAGCTTGAGAAATTGATATTTTCGTCTTATCCTAACTTCATAACCCAAATACCTTAACCTAATCCTCATCATTATTTAAGTAAATTATATTTCTTTAATATAACCTAAATCCTAAAGGTTTTATATCCTAATCTTACCTAATTTAGCTAGTCACCAAAATTTTAATCTAATACTAATCATTAAAAAACTTATCATTTTTCTTTTTCCTTTTCTCCTTTTCCTTTTCTTTTCCTTTTTTTCTTCCCCACCTGCCCTATCTCATTTTGCTTCCTTCTCCCCTTCTTCTACGTGAGACCATATCCACTACCATGCTTTGTCAACACTTCACCTATACTCTACCACATCAACACATCATAAGATTCATAACCTATACCTTACGCTGACAAGTTTAATTGAAAACTTCTACCTCGATCATGTGTACTCTACCCTTCTTCTCTCTACCAATCCACCCCATACTTGTATGCACCTCATATAATGTATATACCTCGCTCAAGTTTGCCTTATTTATTAGTCAAAAAAACTCCACATTCTCCATTATCTGTCAAGAAACATCAACCCGACCACCTTCCACCTTCCTCTTCCTTTCTTGATCTACTTTGACCCCATCAGCGAATATCACCACACCCCCACACCACCACTAACTACCATGCAATAATTACTAGGGAAAGCGACCACCATTACCACCACATCATTCCTCCTCATCATATCCTACCATAGCCACCCCACGCCACTTCTTTTTCCTTCTTCCCCATCATACTCTATTTTTTTAAGTCTCTCACATAATTTAGGCTCACAACCATGCACCCTTGCATGCCCCATTAATGCACTTTCATGCATAGTTCCTCTCATACCATGCCACCTCATTCCTACTTGTGCACCTCGTGCACATCCGTGCAAGTCTCACAAACCCCACCCATGCATCTTCCCAACTCTTAACCCATGCAATCATTGTATGCCACGGTCAAGCCCTTCCTCTAGCACAGTCATGACCCCTCCTAAGCACACCTATTCTCTACTCTAACATAACCATAGCACCTCTTTAGTCCCTGATATATGGGATTTACATGTTCTTTTCCTAATTAAAAATGTCATTTATTCTTTATTATTTTTATAAGATTTAATCTTTTCTTGAGTTTTTCTCTTTTGGATATATTTTGTAGGAAAGATAAAAATGAAGAAGTTCAAAGGAGAAATCGCTGGAAAGAGCAAATGAAGCAAAGAACACATCAAGAGATATAGAATCAATGGAAGAAAAGACCAGAAATGAAGAATATATATCAAAGGGAAGCTTGTGTTGAAATTTCATTAAGAAATAATGAAGGAACAAGAAACACGACCCCTCGGTGTTTCATAAGCACAACCCATGTTTTTCTATCAGCACACAAAATTTTGGCTTTTGAACTCAGCATTTGGCAGAGAATTTGAGGAAAAACACAAAGTTTCTATTTTTTCTAACACGAACCATGATTTTCTTAAATTTTTTTCATGTGAACTTCTCCTTGATATATTTCTAAAGTTCTAAACATTCAAGGAGATGGTTCTGGAGGAGTTCGAGAATGGGATTCTCTCTTTTTCTCTATATTCTCTAGATACCACATGTAATTTGTAATTACAATTCTTTTTCTCTCCATTGTATTCAATTGAACAATCAACACTTTGCAATTCAAATCGATAATTTATTCTCCATTCCTCTCTTAATTGCAAGTTTTGATTTTTGATTGAATGCAAATAAATTCTCTTTATTACGTTATTATTTCTCTTATGTTTGGTGTTTCATTGTTAATTTATTTATAATCATTGATGTTCATTATAGATTATTGCATTTAATTGTGTGTTATTGCAATTATGTAGATAGTATAAGGTAGGAGGATTTGATGACGAAATTAGGGTTTTGGATATGACAACATAATTTGAATTCATGATTCTAAATGAAATCTAACTAATTGATGGATGGAATTGAATGATCTCACATCATAGATTAAGAATTTAAACTAACTAGACTGATCGGATCTTAATCTATGCTAGGATAACGGAATTAATACATAATTTTTAATTAACGTTTCGAGAGTAGCAAAAGATTAATTGTTAATCTTGTCCATTAATTCGTACGATTGCATGGTCCGAGCTTATGTGGTTATGGTCATAGTTGACTGCTTTCCATTCGTAATGCTGCCATTAATTGAATCTAGTGTTCTTAACCTAAGTTATTAATTGGTTAGGTGATAAATTGAGAGCTTATTCAATTTATTAGAATTGAGAGAAAGCAAAGAGTTGAATTATTATGAGTTTCTACAAGTCAACATTAAATCATTTAGAATCATTCTTTTCTCCATAATTATTTGATATCCTAATTCCATAATCAATACCTTCATATCCTTATTCATTAATTAGTGAGTACAATGTTTTTATTATTTATCTATAGTATAAGAATTAGTGATACGAGTAATGAGATTACATAACCGGGGTTTTAACATCAATTATAGAATTATTGATTATATACCATTCCTTGTGGGTTCGAATCCTTCTTACCATGTACTATGTATTTGGAAATTATGATTTATATATTAAATTTATTATGCACATGACATCGCATCAAATTTTTGAAATACCCCCATGCTTAAATTGTTACTTGCCCTCAAGCAACATTATGCCATGCATAGAAGAAACATCAAGGATTACAAGTGAGACAAGTTCTAAACTAAACGAATTATAAGATTGGATTTAGTCATTCATAGATTTTAACAATGCAGTAAGAATTAAAACATTTATAAATCACAAGATAAAATCATTAAAAATATTTTGGATCACACATCTAACATACCCAATAAATAGTTTTATCAAATGCTCAAGTGGATAAGGAACGATAATTAGTATAATTAGTATCTCACCATGAAAAGCTAGATGAAGATTAATGAAAATTAAATTGGTAGATTCTTACTTTTGATATGTGTAAACGCTCACTCTTATGTGTCTAGGGTAAAATGAGTTTACTCTCAAATTTTCTCCAAATGATTATGATTGCCCACATGTTTGTCATTACTCTCAATTCACCACCTCTTAAGAGAACTAAAGTATATAAGAATCAAAAGGTCTTAAATTTGGTTGTAATGGGGCTAGGGCTCTAAGGTGGGATAGATTTTTGGGATTGTAGCTAAGACTCTACCAACTAGAGAAGCAATTTATTTATTTCAATTAAATCACAATTCTTCCTATTCTCCTTCAATTTACTTCCTTTTTTTTTTTATAATTTCAAACCCTTCCATTCAACCAAATAACATCAAAAGACATGAAATTTTATGTTCTTCTTCTTCTTCTTCTTCTTCTTCTTCTTCTTATTCTTCTTCTTCTTCTTCTTCTTTCCTTTTTTTTATTGAGAAGAAAAATTCTTAGCTACTTCCTCCATTTTTTTTATGATATCCACACCCCCATACTTAGATTTCACTTTATTAATAAAACACAAGTTCTCCTTGAAAATCTTTTGCCTCACTAGTCATAGAGTAAGGAAGGAAAATGCATAAGGAGATTAGTTGTTGACAAAGGTTAGATCAATAGAATAACACTTTAGGCTCAAAAGGGTAATGTAGAGGATAACAATTTTCAAGGTAAGCTATTTGGTCTTGTAGCTAACAAAGAAAGAAGAGTGTCTTTATCATTTTCAAATATCCTAAAGTTCTATGTAGTTTTGAAGAGAACTAATGGCAAATTATAGTTTCACATATCATTGGAGAACACACACAAAAGAAAAATATCTTTTGGATAAACAATGTATCCAAAGGTTAGGCTCAAGTGTTCACAATGTTATATCCACCATTTTTAAATTTCATTTCATCTCATTCATAATCAATGCATGGATTAATTCCTAAACATTCTAACTTTCTTTCCTTTACCACTATCACAATCTCAATTTCTATTTTTAAGGTTTTAGAAGATGGTGATCAAATCAGTTATTATGATTTAAAAACAGCCATGGTAAAAAGATTTAGTCCCATTACTTTGCTTGTCCAATGAATGAATAAATCAAATCTAACACTTCTTCTCTAGAATCGAACCAAACAAACAAACACAAGATCACATAATTAGAAAACAAGACACATTTATGCAAACACATTACTATATATATAGAAACAACATCAAAAACAAAAATAAAGATTATAATTACCATTCCCCGGCAATGGTACCAAAAATTTGATGCACTGTCGTGTGCACAACAAATTTAATATATAAATCATAATTTCCAAATACGTAGTACATGGTAAGAAGGAGTCGAATCCATAAGGAATGGTATTTAATCAATAATTCTATAATTGATGTTAAAACCACGGTTATGTAATCTCATTACTTGTGTCACTAATTCTTATACTATAGATAAATAATAAAACACTGTATTAACTAATTAATGAATAAGGATATGAAGATATTAATTATGGAATTAGGATATCAAATAATTATGGAGAAAAGAATGATTCTAAATGATTTAATGTTGACTTGTAGAAACTCATAATAATTCAACTATTTGCTTTCTCTCAATTCTAATAAATTGAATAAGCTCTCAATTTATCACCTAACCAATTAATTAACTAGGTTAAGAATGCTAGATTCAATTAACGGCAGCATTACAAATGGAAAGCAGTCAACTACTACTATAATCATATAAGCTCAGATCATGCAATTGTACAAATTAATGGAAAAGATTAACAATTAATCTTTTGCTACTCTCGAAAGGTTAATTAACAATTATGTATTAATTCCGTTATCCTAGCAAAAATTAAGGTTTGATCAGTCTACTTAGTTTAAATTCTTAATCTATGATGCGAGATCATTCAATTCCATCCATCAATTCAATTAAATTTCATTTAGAATCATGAATTCAAATTATGTTGTTATATCCGAAACTCTAATTCCGTCATCAAATCCTCCTACCATATACTATCTACATAATTGTAATAACACACAATTAAATGTAATAATCTATAATTAACATCAATGATTACAAATAAATTAACAATGAAACACCAAACATAAGAGAAATAACAATGCAATAAAGAGAATTTATTTGCATTCAATCAAAAATCAATGACATTGCTCTTTTCATCCTAATCTTTTATGTTGAAAGTATAACAATTAATTTTATATGAGCTATAGGACATCATTTCCCTACAAGGAGGGTGTGAAAACAAATATAAATCAATATTAAATTCAAACAACTGAGATGGAAACCACTTTGAAAAGGAGTTTTTTTTGTAGAACCACTAAATTTATGGACTTAAAATTTCATTAAAAAAAGTTGATTATGTAAACCTAAAAATAAAATATAGACGTGTCAAGTCACATCAAACATAGAAGAGGTGTAACAACCCCATTTTTTTACCAATAAAAATTTTCATTTTGAAAACCTTATGGAAGCAAAAAAGTAAGCACTTAGAAAAATGGGATGTTACTACTACATTCAATATAGGTTAGGCTTTAGCTGCCTATCTCATGTTAGACACAAGATTGAGATACAAACCAACCAAAACTAAGATAGAGTGCACCAAAAACACATTATATAAATATCAATGAAAGGATTTAGTACAGTACCTTGATGGTTCATAAATTTTCAAATACATAAAGGAATATTAAGCTAAATTATAGGATTTCAAATTTGAGAAATAAAATTAGGGTGCAACCCTAAACTCTAGTCCACCAACGATAACACAAGAGCCTCCAAATGTCCACACCGTCAGAACCCATACCCAACATAAGGTTGGCCAACTACTAACCATCCCCAAAACCTACACATTGCCCTTTACTCATGGGAATGAGCTATTAACTGAGTAAATAGGCACATCAGTAAGCTTTGTACTGAGTAAGATAAGTTACCTCCTCAATGGAAGTAACAAGCACACAAGATTCTAGCATAATACGAAGATCATACTAACATAGTTCATGCCTATTTCATATAAATAGAATACATGCTATATTATGGTCATATCATGCATAGGAAACTCATACTATACATGACTCGTCATAATTAACAACATAACACAATATTATAGATGGAAAAATGCAATCTACTAAGCAGATTGTCTAGATATTATTAACACTTCTATCATCCATGCACATATTTTTGCAATAGGCCATTTTCACCACTTACCTAATCCCTTTGGTCATTAGTTTATAAGCTATTGTCTCTTTTACTATTCTTTTTCCTTAACTCTTATATCTCTTTGGCCACATTCTTATTCCAAATTGTTTTTCCAAATACTTATTAAAATTCTTATTGAGTGATGGACTGTGCACCACCCCATGGTCTCACATATCATGGAAGTCTATCCAAACCAAATGCCACAAATTCCAACCAAAGTTAAGTAACCACAAATGGACATAAATCTGGGCTCAAGCCAAGTAACCACCAGTGGATATAAATATGAGCCGAAGACAAGTGACCACCAATGGACATAAGTTCATGCGAAAGACAAAAACTACCTAGGTAACCACACCCCTTATTAATGATACCCCCTAGTACATTATTAGTGTATAGAGTAGGTACGACACCAGGATCTACTAGGATCCTGCTTGAAAGCACAAATAAACTCCCGAAGATAGACTAAACCCCAATAACGAATCAAGGATCGGATAATCTACACCCATACAAAACTCAATCATCTTTTTCTTTAAGTGGTTAGTATGCTATTCTCTAGGCTATGTGATCATACAAGGCCCATACAACATTCATATACTTATTCCATCTGAACCATTTCCATTCCCCCAACTATGAGTTGGTTTTCCATTAATGCTTAATTAGTATTAACCAATCCCTCAACTTAAGCCATTTTAGGCCAATAATCCAAATTATATTACCTCCTTTAAAGTCATAAAATACTTATTCAAGTTGTCCCATTAAGGCCTTTACAACAACCATTGCGTATGCCAAGAGGTATGATCCATTTAATCCATCTATTAGGTTGTCAATCCATGTCAATAGATGTATTTCACTCATTAAAAACTCATATAGTAACATTAGGCATAGTCTCAAAGTATATCCAAGTCAAAAGATCAAAATCACATAATCTGGCTGAATCAATCAATCAATTTAGCCTAACCAATCAATCAGTTGGGCCAACCATCGATTAGTTAGGCCAACCAGTTGATTAGTTTGAGTTGTCCATTCGATCGTTTTAGCTCAACCAAGCTCAAGGTTAGCATGAACTAATTGGTAAGTTTGGCCAAACGAGTTAACTATTTTGAGACCAATAGATAGATTCTACCAAACCAGATAATGGGTTTAAGCAGAGAGCAAACCAAAGTTACCACAAACCCACTAGTCGATCGACTTAAGGTAACCAATTGACTGTTATAAGGATCTGTCGATCAGTTTGCCCTCAAATAGCATAGAGTATACATTTTCATGTAAATCACCCTAAAAAATCCTACCACATTGAAATCAAAGCACATCACTCCATCATGCCATTACTTTATCAGCTCATAAACTTAAACATGCTTCACAATTAATCAAATCAGCCTTAATTTTCCTAAAATCATGCCTTTTCTTAGGATTCACAATTTTATTAACATGCATCAATCTAAAACCAAAGTCTTATGCAACCATATAAAATTAGAACTTTAAAGAATACACCATATTACATATTTAACTAGGTCACATTTTAGAAGTAAAAATGACTTAGTGCAAGAAAAACATTTCCACAATTAGGAAAACTCAACTTGGAAGATCTTCAATTTATAAACCTTAAAAACAGAAAGTTAAAGCTTTAATATTCCAATGAAGAATTTCATAAATCAGACTTTGAATTAGGAGAAAACAAACTTATCAAACCAAAGATGAAAATTGAAGGACTTTGTGATGAAAGAGATACTCAACTTTCCCCTAAATATGACCCTCCCTTGCTCAGTAATAAATAAGATGATGCTAGAGAAAGGATCAAAAGATGGAAAGGAAAAGAAATTAAAATCAAAGTGGGGAGAAATAGACCACTTGTGCTAGAGAGATGGAATACCTTTGAGACTAAAAGAAAAGTGAGTGGAAGGGTTGAATAGGGATATTTATAGCCAACAAAACAGTACAAGAATAAGTGTGGTTATGCACATATCAAAAACCATGATTCCTACTACTTGAATTTGAGCTAAATGAGTGAATTTCGTCAAAGATAAGCCAATATCCCTTCCAAAGATGAAATAGTGATTTCTAAAGAATATAGGTCAAACTTGCCCAGAAAATATCAAACACAAGAAAGGAAATAAATGATTAGTATAGGAAGGAATCTCCTAATTGAGAAGATACATTCTAGGAATTAAAGTAACAATTCCAAAAGTGTGGATATGAGAGAGGTGGAAGAAAAAAAAGTTGAGGTCATCATCTCCCTCATTTGTCCAAATGGAAGCCTCGAATTATTTTAAGGTAGAATCGCAGACCGAATGTAAGATAAGAAAGGTTAGATTTCTCTAAAGAATAGCTTGGAATGGAATTATCAAGGCTCCATTTTGGTATAAGGAATGTTCACAAAAACATTAACTTTCAAAAATGTACTCAACTAAATAAATTAGTCACTCGATTTGGCCTACCAATCGATAGACTACTTGATTGCTTCATTCAAGCAAAACCCCTTAGGTGAAATGATGAACCGGACGATTAGTTAATAGAAACAATCAATCGATCCACCTAAAAAATTATATTATTCAATTTTCAAAGCTTATTCAAATCCAACTTTTTCTAAAACTCAATTTTTATTGAAAATAAAAATAAAAAATTATGAAATTTTAACAAATGCTATAACTTCCTATTCAACAAAACTTACAAAAATATGGGGTATTACAAGAAGCACTCCCTAAGCCTATTCTATGTCTGGTTAAAGGAAATATGCAAAGTGAAAACTCAAGACTAAGAGTCAATATAGAGATGAATATATCTACATAACTATATCCCATACTAATTCGATTAGTGCTCACCAATGAAAGCACATTGAATGTAAAAATCAAAAATCACCAACAAAACATTATAGATCTACTCCTACTCCTAGGAATGAACATTACCCATGAAAAAGATTATAAGTACGTTACGTATCGAGTAAGGTAACAATAGAGACGAGTAAGGAAGTATGAAGAAAATAAGAATACATGCATGTTATCGTAAAATAATGTAAAGTAAATACTCACTCCAGATCTCATTAATAGATATATCATATTTTATTCTTTTATTACGTTAAGTTTAGGGGTCCCACTATTCTTAAATCGATAGTCTAGTCTAAAGCACCTCTTAGATAAAAACACACTTAAGTCACTATTATCTTTTGGTGGAACATACCCAACACTTCTCAAATTAAAACACACCTAACCACTATTATTAAACTAGTGGAACATTCTAAAATACCTCTTAAGGAAGAATACAACTGATCCATTATTATCGTCTGGTGGAACACACGCAACGCCTTAGACTTAACTTATGTAATCTTCTACTTTAAGTAATTAATGTCTTATCTATTAGTGCTTTATCTCTGAATTATATTCTCATTCACGTTGAGTGTAGAGCCCCACTATTTTTAATTTGGTGGAATAGACTAATTCACCTCTTAGGAAAAAACACACCTAAGCTACTATTATCATCCAATGGAACATGCCATATAAATACGTTAGCACAACTCATGTGACCTTTCAATTTAAATGATTAGTATCTTATTCAGTGTTGATTATATTCAAGATCATCATGCAAGACTGATATAGCTATGCATAACATATAATCGGGAGCACGTAAGCACAAATGCATTATTATCAAGACCATCCTCATGGAATAGGTTCGTAATTCACATAATATCATGAATATAATTCTTAGTGCATTTTTGTTATATTTTCCCTCCCAAAATCACCAAAATCTTATTTTTAACCCTGATTGACCAAAATACCATATGCTTACCAAAACCTCAGAATATCATATTAGATAACTTGTATTTTATTTAATCCATCATTTAATCACATTACTTATGGAATATTATATAGCACCCTAAAATCTTATTAGGCTAAGATTATTTCCCATATTACCATCAAATGACCAAAATTCCCTTATGATACTCATATATTTTCCCAAAGAACTTACGAATCCCAATATTAATATATTTTAATCCTTGATATTTATATGAGATGCATAAGTCCACATATATACATGAATACCACATATTCAACATTACACCAATATATATATTTACACATTTTCCTCACCTTCAATACGTCTTATCATAAGCAGCATCCATATAACATTGAAGAAAAATTTAAGGTAAAGGAGGGTGGAAATGGAAATAAACAAAGCCAAAGGAAAACTTTGGATTTGTGGAAGTATGGAGGAACATATGGTGGTGCTATGTTAGTGTTAGAGTGGAGCATGGGTGTGGTAGAGGGGTAGCATGGTTGTGCCAAAGGAGTAGCATGGGTGAGCTATGTAGTGCATGTATAGGCTGAGAGAAGGGAACACATAAGGAGAGGTTGTGCTGGGTTTTCATGGTTACAAAGTGCACAGGCAGGAAGGAATGGAGTGTGCATGGTCATGTGTGAAACTAAGCATGGGTTGTGCGGGCACACATGGCTAGGGTGTGCGAGGGTGCATGGGTTGTGCATAAAAACTCTATGAAAGGGTATGACTGGGGAATGCAAGGAAGCATGATCTTACACCTCAATAAAAACTAATAGAGCACGATAAGGAAAAAAGGAAAAGAAATGTAGTGGTTTGGTGATGGTTGGTGATGGAAAGGGGGGATGATGGGGTGGTATTAATGGTCAGTTTTCTAGGAAACAGTGGTTCTTGGTTGTTAGTGATGGTGCATGGTGATGATGGTGGTTATGGATGGTTGAGCAATGCATAAGGAATAAGGAGAAGAGGAAGAGTGCTTGGGGTTCATTTTTTCAACATAAATGGAGGGAGGGAGCTAGTTGGGAATTAAATGAGCCTAAGTCTAAAGGGGTATAGGTGGGTGGGGGTGTGTGTGGTGCATGCATGGTGAAGGATGGCAGAGAAGGGGTTGGCATGTATGAGGGAAAATTGCAAAGGTTGGTGCATGATCAAGGGATGGATTTTGGGTAGAGATTCAATAGGACAAATTCCATGAGACATGAGATGATAGTTGATGAAGATGAGGGCGGGAAGGTAGGCATGTCAGCATGGTAGAGGAAGCATGGTAGGGAGGGTTTTACATAAGGAAAGGAGGAAGATGAAGGAAAAGAAGGTTGGTTAGGTAGGGTCCAAAAAATGAAAAAGGATAAGTGTGAGTTTATGGTTATGATTAGGTTAAAACTTGTGATTAGTTAACTTAGATAAGATTAAAATATTAATCCTCTAGTATTAAGGTTAGCTTAAAAAATAATTTACCTAGAATAAAGATTATAACTAGGTAAAGATTTTGGATTACGTAATTAGGGTAAGATATAAATATTACTTTCTTAAGATTAGAATTAGGTTAAGATATTAATTAATCAGGATTAAATTTAGATAAAATTTAAGGTATTGCAATTGTGTCTATCTAATATCCATTTTTCTCTCCTATATGGTTTTTAAGCCCTCCAAGTATCCATATGTTAACCCACATAGGGATAAACATCATCTTTATTGTAAAGGACATAGAGGTGAGCATGTAAAAATATTTGATCATCATCAGTGATAGACATGCAAAATCCTTTGCACCATTTCCCTTATTCCTTTGTACCTAAATGTTCTTGTTAGGAAGGCGTATCGTAATAGAATTGGCTAAGAACTCACAACAAAAGTATGTCACCTCCTCCGCTAGATAACAATTAGCAATGTATCATTTAGGCTTATTTGGATTCCTCACGAATCCTTTTAAGAATTTCATATACCTTTCAAACGGATACATCTAATTCAAATAAATTGGCTCCATAATCTAATGTCCCTAACCATGTGAACTGTTGAATGAATCATGATTACAAATAAAGATGGAGGAAAATACATCTCAAGCAGGCATAAAATAGTCACAATCTTACTCTATAATTTTTCCAATCTTACAAGATCAATAACATTTCACATAGTTCCTTGAAAAAGAAATAAAATCTAATGACGACACTTCAAACCCAGTTTGGTAAGATAGAGCATATAGCAATTGAAAACAAGCCTTGGATGATAATATGATGATCATGAGATTTCATACCCCACTAATTTCAAATCTTTCATCAACATAAATTTCTTGACATTTGATAAGTATCCTTTAGAAACCTTCACTCTATAGAAACACTCACATAAAGAGATATTCTCTATTTTGGAAAGAGCATAAAATGAAAGAGGTAAACAAAATTCTATTTTCAACTTCTATGTGAATTTTTTTTTTCTTTTATAACCATGTTAAAAAAGTCCAACCAAGAATTTATGACATGCTTTACCTTTTTAGCACGTTTAGAAGCGTACTAAAAAGACAATCAGATATATTCTTCTTGATATGTATCATATCAAGATAATGGCATACATGTATGTTCTGCCAATATGGAAGGTCAAAAAATATTGACCTCTTCTTCCATCCGCTTGAAGGGGTGTATTTCCTATTGATTTTTTCAAAGGCACATTAAGTATTTTACTTTGTCATAGACTTAAAGTTCCATGAGAGGATTAAGAGCTTTTTCTTCTTTAAACTTTTCACTAAATCTTTTCTTTGTCTATGATAATGATGATTCTTAGGCAAGAATCTATGATGTTCAAGATAAGTAGTTTTCTTACTCTTCGGTAGCTAGAGAAATTTTATATTATCTTCACAAATAAGAAATGAATAGTTTCCATACTCACTATAAATAGAAATATTACCATAAGCAGGATAATCATTTATAGTACAAAAAAACATCGATCTCAAGTTAAAAGAGTCTTAGCTCCGTGCATCAACCACTTTACGTTTGGGATCCCATATGTACTTTAAATCTTCAATAGGAGGAGCTAAATAAAAACTAGTTTCATTACCTAAATAATTTAGATTAGATATAAGTGTAGCATCATCCATTTCCACTTCATGCATTATGATGATGGAAGATTCTAAATCACTAGAATAATGGACTATATACTATAGATGGTGTTTCTATTAAATGGT
This sequence comes from Tamarix chinensis, assembly GCA_030549775.1. Classification (NCBI taxonomy): domain Eukaryota; kingdom Viridiplantae; phylum Streptophyta; class Magnoliopsida; order Caryophyllales; family Tamaricaceae; genus Tamarix; species Tamarix chinensis. Next base: position 62,197,405 of record CM060178.1, on the reverse strand, counting down.
TCATTTGGTCTTAACAGAGTGCAACTTGTAAGTTTCTAGCTTTACTAAAAAAATTAGAGTAGACAAAATTAATAATCTTCAATTAAGGAGAATCTATCAAATGTCTAAGCTTTTCATAAAAAAATCCTTCCTCTCACATGCCATATAAGATTCTTCACACCTTTCTCATTATGAAACATGCATCGAAATCATGGTAAATTTGGAATGTACCACAACATCATATTAGAAACCTTAGCTATCTTGTATCCTGACATTTGAGAACCATCAAATGATGTATATTAATTATGATACAAAATTTAGTTGTTAGAAAAAGCATGAATATTTTTGTAATTCAAATCCTTAGAGCAAAGAATCTTCTTGGCTTCATAAGTATGAGGAGGAAGAAAATTTTCCTCCAGAGTCATCTCTTTTAAGAGCTCAAGAAAAGAAGTGAATCTTTTTATTGCTTCATCCATTAGCCACCTTCAAGTTATACAATCATAACACATTATAATTTTATAAATTTAGTACAATCATTATATAAAGGCATCTCTAAATCATTTACCAACATTTCAAACATTTATGGATATTCTTTAAAATGTTCTTAAACATTATTTTTTAGGTTATCCATGTAAGTAAAGTCAACTACAACTTCAACATCGTTAAAGTCAACCACACTATGTTTATTAAGAAGTGACTATCCATACCATATCCACCTAGTATAAATCTTATCAATTACATGGATAATGGGACGATCTCACATCTTATTTACCCCTCTTCTTATCATATTTTCACAATCCACATAAGGGTAAGACATCTACAAAGGATCTTCCAAATGTTAAATGGCTATCTTAAGAAAGTCTTGAACACCGTCTGTATATTTAGTAGACGACCTACTTGTATGCTTCTCCTTACGATTAATAATGAGAAGTAAAATGTGGCCCCTAAATTTAAAATATATATATAATCTCACAATATTAGCCAGGTTAAACAAAAACCACCAACATACCCGGAATACACAAATACCACAACGACATTTGCACTATAAATATACCACAGTTTCTATAATACTATCTATTTCCTTTATATACTCTATTTTTAGAAGTAGTTTGATAATATAGCTTGCACATGGTTTTCCACCTCCATAAGATATATCAACTCACAAACTAACAACATATAGTGTATAGATATACACCACAAAATCATATATAATATAAATATAGATGAAGATATTTGAATATGTAAGATAGAAGAAAAATTTAGAAAATAAAGAATTTTTGCAAAAAAGTTCAAATTGTAAAGAGAAGAAGAAAAAAATAATAATGAACATATTATAATATGAGAGAGAGAGAGAGTGTGAGTGAGACAGAGAAGTTTGATGTTGGTGAAGTAAAGAACATGAAGAATGAGCACGGACATTGATGAAGAGAATGGAGAAGGACTATGGTTGTGGCATGCATATCTAGTAAGAAAGTACCTATTGAATAAGATACTAACCATTTAAAGTGAAAGATTATTGAGCCAAGCCTAGACCGATCAACCAGCAATAATAGTGGCTAGGTGCAGGGTGCCCTGGAGAACGATCCAATAGCGAATAATAGTGGCCGGGTGCATGTTATCCTTGATATTTCCAATCCACCGACTATAATGGTGAGGGATACAACTCAATAAACCATATCTTAATCAATAAAAAGTCATAGAAAATATACTAACTACTTACAGTGGAACACCATATGAGTCGGGGCCAGAACGATCCACCGCCATAATAGTGGCCAGGAGCACCTTGCCTTAAAGACCGATCCATCAGCAAATAATAGTGGCCAGGAGCATTCTGCCTTGGATGTTTCTAATCCACCGGCTATAATAGTGGGACTACCGTACTCGCATGGACTTAAATTGAGAATTGTGTGATAACGGAAATAATGGTCAGAGATCAGATGATTGTGCTTAAATAGACTGATTCACTGTTTATATTCTTTATCTTTTATGTATGGCCTTAGTTGCATGGTTACCTTACTCAGTACATAGCATACTGATCACCTATTTCATGGGTGTTGCTCATTTCCATGAGCAGTGGAACCTTCTGACTTGGTGCAGGTAGGAGATGCTACATTTGATGACTCTAACACATTCGATGCATAGGGTGGGGCTGAGTGATGATTTGTTGGACCTGGCATGGGGCCCAAAAGAGAGTGTTGTCTGGACTCATATTTTTATGATTTTACCATTTTTGTTGATTGTACTATTTTCCGCATAGGGACTTTGACACTATACTAGTTTTCTATTTCTGTAATAACTTTTATATTGCACATTCTACTTTTCTTTTTAATTATGAATTATTAGAATCCTTGTTGTTTTATGTCCTAATTGAAATAAATGTCTTGTGAATTTTCTAGCCTCGTAGTTGATATGAGACTGGTTGGGGGTCAAACTTATACTGATCACGGTGGTAGCACCCCTTTGTCTTAGCATATGGCTTTTGTGTAAATGAAAATTTTCAACTATGAAATTTGGGGGTGTTACAACTACTAAACCACAAGTAGATACAAAGGCTACTATAAAGTCATAGGTAGGCACAGAGGCTACTACAGACCAATCCAATAATCCATTAATCATTTTCATTTTTATTTACTCGAGGGGATATCATGTCAAGCCTAGAGACACTAAGGTACTCTAGTCATACCGACACACCAAGGTAGTATAGTATCCTACAGACTATCAACCCAAGGATACAAATATACCTTCATCGCACTGGCACACGAAGGTAACACAATACCCTACCAACAAGGACACCTAATCCATAAGTATGCATATCCCCTATCAGTCTGTAGAATAGAATATAGTAAGATATAGGGCTTGGTTGGGGCACTAAAGCACATTACCAAAATCTAGAATCAACCGTGGGTTAAGCCACATCTTTAAGATAGTGACCCATAAAGAGTCAGCATTCCCAATATTGAGGTCTTTTACTTTAAGTATTAGTGTTTCCTTAAGGTGACCATGAAATCACAGACGAATCACATAGATCCAATTCCCATACTTTAACCATTTTATTCATTTCCAATCATTCTGAGACAACTATAATAAAGATCATTGCCAAGGTCAATCATAAAAATATACTAAGGTCATCCTAGGCTCAATTATTTAATTTTGGGTGCATTAGACAAAAAGGACCAAAACACCTTGAAGGTAAAAATTACCACATTAACGTCGTCTTTGATTACTATATTCATTTTATTTATTAAGTTATCATAAAAATGTTAAAACATATTGATCAGACCAAATTATCATGGAAATAAATTATCGGATAAGTCAAATGACCAATTTGCCCCTATTCAAGATTTTGCATATAAAATCCTGACATGCATATATAATACATCCAAGATCATATAGTCTCATGCTTAACAACATATATTACATGTTAGACATGATTGTTAGTATAAACATCATAATACACATAAAATGAATAAATTTCTCTTAGGGCACACATCCGCAATTTTTATTCCATAAATAGATTTAAGCATACTAATCCTATCATTTTTCACGCACATGTCACACATAATCATGAAAGATCATTTTAGCCATACTTTTGTCCCTAAATTATTTTACATATGATAACATGCTTCTTCTTCTTCTTCTTCTTCTTCTTCTTCTTTTACAGATTTTTAGGATATTATATATAATACATAATTATAATTTAACAAATCATGCTTAACATATTTCAACATAAAAATCATAATGTGCTATCATATGACATCTAGCATTTTAGTAGACTATAACAGTTGCTTGAATTCTAGAAAAAAAACAAAATTAGTGGTATTATACTAAATACTACAAGACCCGCTACACAAACTTCGCACCTAAAAATAATACCAGAATACTAAGTTAATATTTAAAGAATAAATTAATTATTAAAATAATGAAATATTTATTTTCCTAAAATTTATAAAATACCCTTACATATAAAAAAATAGGTACTAAAATGTTTTGAATAAAACACAACCTATGTTACATTCGCAACATAAGACATGCCCACATGGGAGGAGTCATTTGGCTAGGCTTCTTGGTTGTTGTTGGTCAATGGTGAATGGGGTAACATGGTGGTGAGTTGGTGGTTGCGAGGTGGTGATGGTTGGTATGGGTCAGAGATGCAGATGGAGGGTGCAAGCTTGTTGGCTTAGTTGTAGGGAAGGGTACAGAAGGGGAGTGATGGATAGCTACGATAGAAGGTATCGAAGTTGGAGGAGTAGCAATAATAACAATTCTCCTTGCTTAGGGGGTCCTATAGAGAGCTTTGCCATAAGGGGTAGTTGGGATTGGCAAAATATGCCATAGGGAAGGAGAAGAAAAAGAAATATAAGGGCAAAAAGAGGAAGAGAAAGGATAATGGATGGTGGGTGTGCGTGGATGAAAATGGTGAGGTATAGGGAGATGGGTGATGATAGTGATGGTTGTGGTTGGGTTGTGCGGATTGGTTTTAGTGAAACCAACAAAGCTAAGAGGGTAGGGAGAGAAGAAGATAAGGGATGAAGGGATATGGTGGTGGGGGTTGGAGAGAAAACCAAAAAAAGGGAGTAGGGGACGAACAAAAATGGAGCTGAGAGAGGAAGAAGGTTGGCTATAAAAATAAAGGGGGATACACACATGTAAATGTATAAAGTAGAGGGTTGTGAGTGTATTTTCGCATAGATGGGGAAGAGGGGTATGGTTCAGTAAGGGTGATGGATGAGGGTATGGGTGTAGTGTGTGAAGGGGAGGGATATCAAGAGAGTGTTTGGGGAGGCATTTGGGGCATGCAAAGGGTACAATAAGGGGTGAAATGTTATGGTAAAAAAATAGATTTATTTTAATTTAGTTTTAGGTTTAATTTGGTTAGGTTAGGTTATTGGTTATAATCAAGGAAAAATAATTCTATTTAGGATGGGTTTAATAGGGAGGAAAAAGGTCAGATAATCGCGAAAAAATGTTTAGGAAAATCAATTAGGTTATGGATCAAAGGTTATAGATAAAGCAAGTAGGCCAATGTTTAAGGGTTAATTTTGAATAAAAGGATAAATTCTTGATAACAAAGCTTAAAAAATTTTGGAGTGTTACAATAACATACATTTTTAACACAATTCACACTCTAAAATCTTACCATAACCAAACCATAACATGCTATAGTATAATACCAAGATTTAATATGCTCCTCAACTGAATCATGCTTCATTTTCAAGAAATTGGCCATTTTCATCATAATTCAAGCCATTTTTCTCAAAATATTAATTAATTCACATGCATCATTAGAATGCCAAATTCCTATACACTAATATAAAGATTAACATATGACATATTACACAACTCACATGCTTATTCCTGTCATATTTTAAAGGTAAAAATGGCTTACTTGAAGCTTAGAAAAATTTCCCACCAAAGAGAAATCTCAAGTTGAATGACTTCAACTTCCCAAAAACTTTAAAAAAATAGAAACTATCAAATAACCTTTACAAATCAAGTACTCGAATTAGGGAAGAAAATAAACTTACTAATTCCAAAGGGAAAATAGATTAAAAGTCAACTGAAAGTGAACTCAACTTCTTCCTAAATCTAAATCTTTCTTGCGTAAGAATAAAACAAGAGGAAGCTAGAGAAAGGATTAGAAAAGTAAATCAAACTAGAATGAAAGCTCAAAGTGGAGAAGAATCAGCACAAGTGAAATGCCCTAAAACCCTAATTTTAAGAATTTTAGATAATTAAGGATTTATTATGGAAATTAATTAGATAAATTATTTTTATTAAAATAAAAGGGAATTACATAGGGCAAATCAAGAAGAAAATTATACATATTTTAATTAGGAAAATTTGGGTATTTTTCTAACTAAAATGGAATTTAGGAAAAATCTTTCAAAAATCCTAAATTAGTCTAAAAAGGGAATTAAATATTTTTTTTTCAATATTATTATTTTTCAATATCACAAATTACCAAAATAATCCAAATAACCTAACCCACCTATTTTCTTTCTTCCCTTTTTCCTCTTCTTTCTTTTCTTTCCTTTTTCTTTTCTTTTTCTTTCTTTCTTTTTCCTTTCCTTTTCTTCCTTACCCTTAACCTGGGCCAGCCTAGTAGCCCATTTCTCCTTTCCTTCTCTTTTCTTCTTCGGCGTAGCCCAACTTTGAAATACTGTGTTTTGCCTCCGTTTTTAACCCTTGTCGCCCGGCGCTCTTCTTTTCTTTTCTTTTCTTTCTTTTCTCCTAAGCTGCTCGGCCCACGAGCGCACCCCCTCCTTCTCCTTCTTCTTCCTTATTCCCTCCCCCGTTGACGTATAATGGCCCGAAATTATCACCACCGGCCACACCTAATTTGACCAGCCATTTTCCCCCTCTATCTCCGCTGACTCGTCGACCACTTCGACCTAACCACTCCTCCCCTCTACTCACACGTTTTCCTCTTGTCCCTCATTAATCGCAGGCCACGAAATAGTTGTGCATCGGACTACCGTCATTCTCCCATCTCCCCTTCGACCTTATCTCCTCCTTTAACCTATAAATACCCCCTAACCAGCCTGGACTCGAGCCTTTTTTTCGAAAACCTAGAAATCTCTTCTAGTGTTCCACCGCCCTTTTAGACTCCCCTCCCATCGCCGTCGTCCAATGCTGCCATTAGAACCACCCATAGGACCACTCCCTACACCACCCTCTACCTAACTACACCTCTCTTCTCCCTCGGTTTTCCTTGCATGAGCCACCCTGACCGTGCAAAATCACCTCCTCCATCACCCCTTTCATTTTCGCCGCCCTTCACACCACCATTAGCCACCACTCTCGCCATAACCACCACCTCCTACACCTCCCAAACTGCTCTACAAACTTCCCTCTATATCCCCATACCCTTCCTCCCTCTCCTCCTCTCTTTCTCTCTTTCCTCCACTCTCGGCCACCACAACTGTTGCCGTGCGCCGCCACCTTTAGCTTCACCACCACCTTCATTCCACTCCTCTCCATCTAGGAAACCATAAACACCCCAACTTCCACCCTCTTCCTCCCTCTTCTTTTCCCAACACTCAACTATCTCTCTTTTATTCTCTTTTTCTTGCCACCACCACCGCTGCCAATGCCGCCTATCACCACCAATCCAAGATGGTATCCTAAATCCTCTCAACCCTTAAACCCTAATTATACAAGTTTATTTATTTAAGTTTATTATATTTCTATTATTTTGAGTATTATTATTATTATTATTATTATTAATGTTATTATTATTGTTACTATGGAGAGCCGAAGCCCTATTTTGTTTTTATTTTTATTATTATTATTAATATTAGTATTATGGTTATTATCATTGTTGCTATTTGTTGTTGTTGTTGTTGTTGTTGTTAGTATTAGTATTATTATTATTTCAATGTAGGGTCGAAACCTTACTTTACATTATTTTTGATTAATATCATTATTATTATTATTTTGTAATATTATTATTATTACTATTTTTATTATTACTATTATTTATATTATTATTATTATTTTGGTAAAGGGTCGAAGCCCTTATTTCACAATTATTCGAATTATACCATCATCATCATCATCATCATCATCATCATCATCATCATCATCATCATCATCATTATTATTATTATTATTATTATTATTTTATTTATTATTATTATTATTATTATTATTATTATTATTATTATTATCATTATTATTATTAGGGTAAAATCTTTAAACCTTACATTATTATCTTTTACAATGTTAGTATTATTACTTTTATCTTTAGCAAAATTAGTACGTAGTTAGTGTTACTATTACTATACTATTATTTTATCTAAAACCCTAATCTTAGAATAAATTAGGAAATGATAGTATTTTTGGTAGGAGAAAATCTAATCTTTAGTTTTTTCATCTTATAGGAGAGACCAGTCAAAATCCTAAGTAGGTATAGGAGCATGCTCCAATACTGGTGTCGTACTAGGTAAGGGTATAGCTAAGGCATTATGTATGTAATATGTTTTTATGCCTTGTATGCCTTATGTTATGATATGTTATATATCTTATTCTTATCATTATAACTATTTTATGTGTAGTGTGGTTTGGAGTTGAGGTATGTTTATGTGCCTTCTTATTATATGTGTTGATATGTATATGTAGTGAATTGCGGTGAAATGTGATGTAATATGATGTGGCCCTTTAAGACATGCATGTGAGAATTTTTAATGTGGTATTGTGGGGGTGGAAAGATGAAAAAGAAAAATGGGAGAGTGAGATGACTAAAGGGATGTAAGTTGGCTAACATAGGTGAAATTGACCTAAGTGTTCCATGGTCCATGAGTGGATGAATAAAAAGGGGATTTTAAATAAAATAAAAGAGTGGAAGAATCTAGGGTTTTGCATGGAAGAATCTATGGTTGTGCATTGGAGAATCTAGGGTTGTGCATGGGATAATCTAAGTATGCATGGAAGAATCTAGGGTTTTGCATGAGAGAATCTATGGTTGTGCATAGGAGAATCTATGTTTTGCATGGAAGAATATAAGGTTTTGTATGGGAGAATCTAGGGTTTTGCATGGGAGAATCTATGGATGTGCATGGGAGAATCTAGGATTTTGCATGGGAGTTTAGGGTTTTGCATGAAAATTTTGAAGGGTTGCATAGGATCTATAAAGTCTGCATGGGGGTAAATCTTACGTATGGAAAGTTGATTTGGGGTGTAAGGAAGGTAATGGAAGTGTTTTTTGGGGGTTTGAACTCTTTGGATGAAAAATAGTACGTAGGTATATAGGAGACCGAGCTAGGGTTTGCTGTGGTCAGCTAGGATTTGGTGTGGCTACTTAAGGTTTCGTGGTCACATGTGTACATAGTGAGTAAAGTGTGATGATGAGGGTGGAATCTATGGTTTGTAATGTGTGGAGTGTTAAAATGATTTAGGTTGTGTAAGGTGAAGTAGGATGGGCCATATAGGCCTAAATTAGAGTTTCTGGGAAAAACCATGGAGCGAGGCAGTGAGTGGACTAGAGGTGAAAAAGTAGTGGGCCTTGACCCACATACATGGAAGATGGGCTCTAGTGTGAGTAAGGATAATAAGGAAAGGATGTTGGGTCAAGATAGGAGGTGCATGAGTCTCATGATGTGGGACAAGACTTTTTGAAGGATAAGCGTAGAGGGAATTAGTCATACATGCCTAGGGTGAAACTTCTAAATAAGACACTGTAAAACATTAATCATGTAAAGTAGAAGATTATTGAGTCGGGCCAAAACCAATCCATAGGTAAGAAATAGTGGTTAGGGCGTCCCGCCCTATAAGTGTCCGATCCACCGGCTATAATAGTGGTTAGGTGCATTTTGCCCTATAAGTGACCGCTCCACCGGCTATAATAGTGGGGGATCCCGAGCTCAATAAACCAAACCCTAAGTTTGCTAAGATACAAAAGAGACACTAAGTACTTATAGTGGAACACCATGTGAGTAGGGTCTAGACCGATCCACTGGCGTATAATAGTGGTTAGGGTGTTTCGTCCTATAAGTGACCAATCCACCGGCTATAATAATGGTTAAGTGCATGTTGCCCTATAAGTGACCGATCCATTGGCTAAAATAGTGGGGTTTCCGTACTCGCATGGATTGATAAAAATATGGTGTGAAATGAGTTCTGATTAGAGATTAATTAATTAATTAATCCTAGCTATAAATGATCTTTTGTATATTTACTCGCATGATCGTAAACTATTATGTATTCATATTTGGACTATGTGCTTTTGTATGTTGGCCTTAGTGTACGATTACCTTACTCAGTACGCAGCGTATTGATCACCCTTTTCATGGGTACTTCTCATTTCCATGAGCAGAAGGCCCTTCCGACATTGTGCAGGTGGGTGATGATTATTTTAATGCCTTCAATATTCATGTGGCATCAGGAGGCGCTGAGTGCTAAGTTCGGACTCAGCATGAAGATTGAGAGTGGCGTGGCTAGATTTCCCTAATATGATTTTCTAGTTTTGTTTTGAGCTTCTTAAATTTATCTTTTACCATTTCCTCTTAATGAACTTTGACTATATACGCTGGTTTGTAACTCTTTGACTTCACACTCTGAATTCTATCTTATTGTCGTTTATGGCTTATTTGAAGTCTTGTTTAAATTTGATTTATATTGATTATTATTTTCCTTTTAGCCTTAGCACTTGGTACTGGAACGGTCGGAGTGAACCAGACTGGTACTAAGTCTAGCGGTAATATCCCCAAAATTCATAAGTTTTAAATTTATTGCTTCCATTAAAAAAATAGTGACTATTGGGGTATTACAACAAGTGTTTGAGAAATTAGGTACTTCAGAGGTTGAAAGAAAGGTAAAAAAAAGTTTGTGATTATGGCTATTTATAGCCAACAAATTGGTTAGAGAATGAGTTAGGATTTCTAACAAATCAAAAATCCCAATTTTACAATTCAAATCTTAGTTGAATGGAAAATTTTATCAAGAATATGTTGATTTCTATTTCAGAACTCAAATGGTAATTTTTTGAAGAATGCACACCAAGTTCATCCAGAAAACATTAAACATGAGAAATGAAATGGCTAATCATCGTGGGAAGCAAATTTGTTAGTCATGCAATGATAGCATGAAATCGAAGCATTCATTTAAGAGGTGTACAAAGGAGAGCGAAAGAAGAAGATAAGAGTGAGGTCATCATCCCTCTCATCTATCAAAATAAAATTCTCGAATCTGTTTGAGGCAAAATTAAAGCTGGATAAATGATCAAAAGAGTTAAGGATCACTTAGGAATAGCTTGGAGTTGGAGTTTAATTTTGATGCAATAAATTTCCTAGAAAATCAAGTTTTAAAAAGCACATAGCCCAACAAACTAATGAATCGATTTATAGAACTATTCGATCAGTTTACCAAAAAAAAAATATTTTGTTCAATTTTTCCAAGCTTTTTCAAATTCCTTATTAAATCAAACCCAAAATATAATTCTAAATGGAGATTAAACATTATCTAATTTTCATCAAAAACAAGAATTTCTTTATAATCTTACAAATATGGAGTATTACATACATACAAAGGTTATACACCAAAACCGATGTGTATACTTCCCACTAAAAATGTTAAAATGCTCCCTCCATATTTTTTTTTGTTTGGCAAGGGAATACATGATAGCTTAGTTATAAAATACCTTATACCGATTGTTGTGTATTATAATTTGTGTACTAGTTGCCCTATCTACTCAAAATGAAAAGGAAATTTTATTGTTATACTATTTATTATGATCAAAAAAAAGATTTTTATGCATTTCTCTATTAGATCGAATCAAATAGGGGAGGTTTTATATTGCCTAATTTGTTAAAATCAAGTTGTAAAAACTTCAATTACTTTATTAGATCATCTATAATAGGAAAATCTTATAATCACTTTATTTAATATTCTAAAATTATCCTATTTTACTATATATCTCATAGTGTGATTCAGGTCAGTTCTAGCTGCCAGTTCCATAGCCATTCTATAAGCCTTCAGCTCAACAAAGAGAGGGGGCATTCTGTCAGTCACCGTAAACTCATAAATCAAATCAACAATGCACAACTTGTCCCTAGACTTCAAGTATTATATCCCCCATGTCAATTGCAATTGCACAACAGCTTCCATCAAGATTGCATTTTTGAAATCGTTAGTTGAAGGTAGACACCATCATTGTTGTTGCTCCTGATCTATATCACCTAGCACTGAGTTCTCATCATCCACAAGTGTGAATGTGACACCATCTCTATAGTAATGGATGGTTGCATCTATTACTTTTCTATCACCATGTAATCATGTGCAAAAGACACCCAGGTTGCTCCTACGTAGCTGAAATGGTGGAGCTTGCCCATCGAATTACTTAATTTACAGGTTGTTTGGATGGAGGTTAATGAGGGCTAATGGAGGTTAAATTTTATGTCAACATTGTTTGGTAATCTTTTTTTTAGATTTAACCTAGGTTAGATTAGGTTAAATATTAACCACATTTAACCTTGATTTATCCCAAAATTGTTAACATCCAAATCAGAGGTTAATGAAGGTTAATGTTCAACTTTGAAATACATTTTGTCCCATCAAACTATATTCATCTAGGTTAACTTCAATCCAAATAAAGTTAGATATACTCACCTAGGTTAACCTAATAATCATTCAAATAAAAAAAATTATATTCATCTTGATTCACCTAACCTAGATTAATTTATATTACTTAACCTCTATTAACCTAACCTCATTTAATCTCTATCCAAATAAGCTCTTATCTTTTGGCTTGCTAGAAGGCTTTTGAAACAAGTCAATAAATTGTCATTAATTATCTTATGGACCACTAACCCTAATAGTGAGCCAAATCATACTATACGATCGAGCTAAATGACATTGTATAAGCGAGTGGTCCACCGTCTCCGAATAATCTTAGCACATTGGGCACTCATTTATGCCACAAGTTTTGTGTGCCATGTTGCATCGTGTGGGTATGTATAGCTTTTGATGCGGATCTCTAGAAAAATAGGTGCATCCTTTGGATTATATTCTGGATGTGAGCCTATTTAGATAAAAATTAAATGAGGTTAGGTTAATAGAGGTTAAATAATATAAATTAATCTAGGTTAGGTAAATCAAGATGAATATAAAAAATTGTTTATTTGAATGATTATTAGGTTAACGTAGGTAAATATATCTAATTTTATTTAAATTAAAGTTAATCTAGATAAATATAGCCATTAAATTATCATCTAGACCACGAACCCCAATAGTGAGCCAAACCATAGCAGACGATCGAGCTAAATGATATTGTATAAGCGAGTGGTCCACCTTCTCCCAATGATCTTGGCACATTGGGCACTCATTTATGCCACGAGTTCTGCGTGCGATGTTGCAACGTGTGGGTATGTGATGTGTAGCTTCCGATGCGGATCTCTAGAAAAATAGGTGCGCCCTTGTGATTATATTCTGGATGTGGCAAAACTTTGTCCGGCGGAATAATTCACCCACAGTGACTTCGAATGCACTGTTTGTTGAGCAGACACCACCTTGCAAACTGATTTCGCCGAGAGTCTACTTTGCGGATGCGGCTTCCAAATTAATGAATATGTTGCCTCCCCGTCCTGCTGTAGAATTTCCACCCCACAAATCTGGTTTGCTTTCGTTTTGCCCAAATATCTCAGCTCATGCTTCATAGTCTAAAATTATTCCCGGCAAAACTGACCGGATCCACTCTACCCGAATAATCTAACCTAAAACTAAATTTGTAATCAAAGAATTACATTAGATCTCAATCTAAAATTTAAAAAAGCCTAAATCAATTTAAATCGGGCCTGAATTTAATTAAATAGACCGCGATTCGAATCCAAAATAAACCAAATTAAAATTATACAACATAAAAAAAATCTCACCTATAACCAAACAGAACCTGATAATAATTTAATTTAAACTTATCTAATTAAAAATGATCCGATTCAAACTTGAGTCTTATCCAAACGTAAATTCAAACTTATTATAAATTAAAGTTAAATTTGATAAAAAAAATATAACATTTTATTTCATATAAATTGATACATAAACATCAATCAACTATTTTATTTATAAAATTTTGTGTAAACAAAAATATAAAATCCATATAATAACAAATAAAACAAAACTAGTGAGACTCTATTTAGCTAACTTTATTTTAATATTATATTAACATCAATCATATTAGATTGCAGAAATTTTTGCTGCTACTATTCTTGTTGTTGTTGTTTTTTTTTGTTGACACCCATGATCCGCTTACATTAAATATTAAAGCTAAACTTAAAATTAAAATCAAAATAGAATTTCACAACATTCTCAATATAATAGAACACCATAATAAATTCAAATAATGTCAAAAGTAGTTAATGATATACCTAGTAAATTAAATAACTCTACAATATTTAAAACCTTTTGGAATCAAAATACTATTAAAAGATAAACTCCGAAAACCAAACCACTTTCTCAATTTATCCCACAAACATGCATCGACTTTAAGTATGGTGACATCTACCTATACAATACTATCTAATCATCATGTATATCATAGATCATCACAACTTTCGTTTAAAATAATAAGTTAATTGGAAAAACAATTAAGTAATCCATTATTTAGAATGAAAATATCATAATACATAGAATTACTAAACACAACCACATGTAAGTCAAATGATAAGGAAAATATTAGTTCACCATTTATAAAAAGCCTCTTAAATTAATGACCACATAAATACACAATCTAATTTTATTTATTGAGTGGGCAACAACCAAAACTAACCACATGAGATCCACCTCTTGGGCATTCTTAGTGGTCCTAGGACCAAAGGAAAAAAAATCCAACATTGGCTATTAAATCCTTAAGTATGCACACCCTCTAAGAGGTCCAAAATCTCGATAGAATATATATGGAGCATTACTGACTCTTAGTCAAGTAAATAAACCAAGTAACAACATAAGGGCCCTATCTCACTCTTACCTTCAACTTAAAATTTTAGTGTTTTATTCAAAGTGATCATATAATACATCCAAAACACAACCATATTTATTCCTTAATTATCTACTTTTCGAAATCTTGGTATCTTCCATATGTGGTACTTTCTAAAAAGAACTTCCATAAATAATAGTTTTATTAAATAAGATCTTCCACAATCTCACTTCTCAAATTAAACAATTTCTACACAAAATTGATCACTTGAATTAGAATACAATCAACCATCATTGTAATTCAATGTTAATTAGAAAAGCAAAAATCATATATTCATAATAACATCATTTGTCTACAGGTACCATAAATTTAATAAGTCACCAACAAGATAAAATTATGAAACAGGTTAAGGAAATACAAAGATTTGTAAAATAAGGAGTACCCCATATATAAAAGTGAAATCACCTTAAATCCTATTTTATAAAGATTATATCCCATATATCAAAATATAGTTGGTAATTTACCTATGAATAGTTAGAAAAGTAAGTGGATTAAATGAAATGAGATCCGATTATCGAATGATCACTAGTCAACTAATCTTATAATACCTAAGGGTGGTAAGGTTACAGTAGAACGGTTTAGTAAATGATAATTTCTAAGACTTACTCATTTATTGGAAGGTAATTAGTTACTATAAATTGAAATAGTCAAAGCTCTATTCATTGTTAAATCCTATTAACAACATAAATTATTTGGTAACTACATTTTGGAAAGAAAACAGATTACATGCAACTAATGATTTGCAAAATTAAATGAATAGATATTTGTGTACATCATCCTCATATATTTTAAAATTTTATTACTATTTACATGCATTAATTATTAAAAAATAAAAGTATATATTATTATAACAATAGTAATAAAATTTATATCTATATTTCTACAAATAATAATAATTATTAATAGACATGTGAGTAGACGCCTTATCACCATATAATATTATTGTTGTTGTTGGACATATGGGTATTAATTATTATAAACATAAAATTTATGATTGTAAATATAATAATTATAGTATAT
Organism: Tamarix chinensis; assembly: GCA_030549775.1. Classification (NCBI taxonomy): domain Eukaryota; kingdom Viridiplantae; phylum Streptophyta; class Magnoliopsida; order Caryophyllales; family Tamaricaceae; genus Tamarix; species Tamarix chinensis. The sequence goes on along the minus strand of CM060178.1, from coordinate 62,181,939 downwards.
ATTATTATAATAACAATAGTAAAATTTATATTTCTATTTCTATTAATAATAATGGTTATTATATTTTTTAAAATAATAATAATAATTAACATGATGATTTATTATTATTATAATAATCTGTATTATGTAATAATATTTATAACTATATTTATAGCAATAATAATAATAATAATTTTTATTATTAGATATTTTATGATAAACATTTGTATTTATTACATATATTATGATAAAAATTACTATGATGATTATGAAAATAATGATAAATCACAAAATTTAATTTATTAAATTATATTAAATTGATAACAAATAATATCAATACAAATTCTAAATTAAATTAACTTAGCTTAAACTTGATACCATCTGGAGTTTACACACTCAAATCCAGCTGACCCAAATTCAATCCGACTTGGAGTATGTAGATCTAAATCAAGTCTAAACCTAAAGAAATATAATTGACTATACTCAAACTCAATCTAATTGGTTACTCAAACCCAAAATAATCTTGTAACGCCCAAAAATTTACTACTAAATATTTTCATTTTTAAGCGGAAGCATTAAAATAATATAACGGGTGTTACTGACACACTTAACACGAGTCTGGTCCATACTTTTATAATACTAAGTGCAAGGCTAAAATACTACGATGCATAAATCAAAACTTAAAAAAATAGATAGAATTGGCAAAATGCTTTAATAAATTAAACTTAAGAACACATTACGGAGTACATGCTCTAAAAAATACAAATCATAAAAAAAGAGAAGATGGATAAAAGAGCAGAAGAGTCCAAAAGAGATATCAAGATTCTAGGACACATAACATATGCGACATCAGATAAATATAAATCTAAGCCCTAACCTTAGGGTATAAACTCGCATCACTCCACCTAAGAAATCTCTTCAAAGTCAACAGGATCATCATGAAATAATTGTAACACAATGTCTACAAATATGTAGCATCAGTACGCGTCTTATAGCAATTAACAAAACTATTCTAAAGAGATAACATTATGCATGAAGCCTATGTAAACAAAGTAATAGAACATGCAATAACAAGATGATGACATGCTTATATATATATATATACACACACACACAAATTGAGAAGAAGAAAATAGAACCATTAAGCATAAAATAGTGTAATACGAATGTAAGGATAGATGGGTTTCATTGATTATTATATTTTAATATTGTGATCATAGCCAATATAATTATATTAACTTGAGGATGAAGACTCAATGAAACCATAACAACTAATCTAATACACAAACGATTCTAGATCTAAGTGGCATACTCAAAAATATAATCAAACCACCAAATAATGGGACACATAATCACTTAAGTATGCATACCCCCTGTAGGGATTAAATATATCGAGACACTCATAAAGTGGAATAGGGCCTCCCATCCTTGTAAGGAACCTGAGACCATATAATAGAAAACCCTAGAATGGTACTAAATGAATACCAAACCTAATTTAAATAGCAACCCTAAGTGGTACAAGTCTCAAATCAAGATCTTTAACTTTAATTAATTAATGTTTTATTAGAGATTTAGGTGAAATAAGAATAAAGGCCCATAAAATATCACTTAAACAATTCTATCAACTTAAAATAATTCTTTTATTAAATTCTAATATTGTCCATGCACTTGGTCCACATATAAATCAAGTCCCAAACCATTTAGAGAATAGAGGCCCATAAACATTTCATGATTAACTAAATGAATATATAAGGTATTAAAGTCTAAGAAGACATTAACGCCCAAGAAAGGTTTTATGACATTAAAGCCCGAGTAAGATTATTAAAGCATTAACGCCAAGTTCCGTGCTATGAAAGGTCCAATAAAATTATATCGCAATGTGCATTAACTTCAATTATTCAAGATAAGGTTCAATAGCAAACATCTAAGCCAACTAAGGATTTATATATAAGGTCAAATCAAATAACTAGTTTGAAGGCATATAAAATGAATAAAATACCTTTAACATTAACTAATTTATTAATACTAAGAAATATGTATTTTCTACAAAATGGGTTATAATTAAATAATAATTTCCTTATGATGACATATAAATATGGGAACCATGTATTAAATGTTAAAATTACTTAATGTACCCAAAGTGTTTATTTTTCTTTTCTTTTTCTTGCTTATTTAATTATTTTAATTAATGTCACTAGGTCAACTCATCAAATGTCACCCAAGTATCAAACTTATACATCTTATTTTATTAACATAATATTAACTTAGGCCTCAAAATTTTTAAAATTTACATGTAATGGCCAAAATACCCTTATTCACATAAAATTACCTTAAACTTCTAAAATTCATAACTTACTCGAAACAATATCAAACCCAAACATATCATATACCAAATTTCATATAAAAGATCTAATTAATACAATGGTACACTTAAAACTTTCAAAAACAATATTTAATTCCCAATATAACCATGGTTAAATATGTCTAAAATCTTTAAAAAAAAATCATATCAACTCTAAATGATTCAAAATTCATATCTTAGCTTCTATACCCTATTATATATATAATTTAATACTTATAAAATTTTAGAACAACCAAAACTCACATAAAATATCAAGGAATAGAGATAAAAAAAACACAAATCTAGGCCTATTCATCACAACTATATTGATAATTCAGCATGATTATACTAAATATTCATCATGATTCCATTGAATATTTATCATTTTTCCAGCATGCATAAAAACATATGAAAATCATACCAATCATTTTCTTATCAAATTTTCATGCTTATACACATAAAATAGAAACATAAAAATATTATAAAAGATTTTACGATATATTATTTCATACTTAAAATTAAAATAAAGATAATTATGCATAAACTAACATATAAAACACCTAGCACAAAATCATATTTCTAAAGGTTAGTTTAGTTATCAAAATTCCCAAACTCCTTAGCAAAGCTAAAATAAGAAATATAGTAAATCCTCTAAACTAATTGGTTACCTTCAATAATATAAGATAAAAGAGTTAGATTAACCAAGATAAATAATTAGGTAAAAGGGAAAGAGAGGAAATAAAATGGAAGAAGTAAAATGACAAGATTTGTAACACCCTCAAAATTCACTACTGAAAATTTTTATTTTTAAAAGCTTTATGTGGAAGAAAGTGCAATAAATTTTGGGGTGCCACCACCACACTTAGTATCATACTAGTTTCCTTTTACAGTCCCAATACTAAGTTCTAAGACTAAAAATGCACTTTACTAAAATTTCAAGAATACATTTACAAATCAGAGTAATTAGGAAGGTTAACTCACCTTTCAAGGAAAACTAACTATTTGTGGTTACAAAGAAAATGTCAATAGAAAAGAAATACAAAATGTTTTAGGAAAGAAACGAATAGACTTCCCTATTTAATACACCGGTCAGCATCCCGGATGACCCTACGCTGTCAATCCCAAAGGTAAATCCCAAAGGGAGCTTGCAAGCTAACCTACAAAGGCCACTATCCATTGAATAAGTAGGGCCCAAGAAAGGATCTCTTTAGTACTATAGTATTGAGTAACCTTTTATACAAGACTAATGTATAAGGCATGCATGCAACACATCGAATGCATGATCATGGAATAGTATATATATCATCTGAAATGCAATAATCATTCTAATTGCTATATACATGAAAATAATATGCCACAAATGCTCATTCACTTAGAAGTAATAGAACTTATTATTGGAACATTCAAGTGATGTTCTTTGTAATATAACTAAAATAATTGACCCACAAAATTCTCAACGATATCACAACAAGAATGACATACACATCAGTAGGACATGTTAATTCATTCATTATTATTTGTATTCAAGCTATTAGTGTCATAATTATTCATCGCTTGGTTTATATCCATGTGGCTCAGAGACCCCACTATTATAACCAGTGGACTGGTGACTATGAAATCTAAGGCAACATGTTCCTGACCACTATTTGACCGATGGAATGGTAAACCTAATATAATCTAGGGCAAAACACTCCTAACCACTATTATAATGGGTGAACCAATAAATATACTACAATCTAGGACAAAACACTCCTGATCACTATTATGACAGGTGGACCGGTAAGTATCCTACACATAGTCTCGACCCACATGGTGATCCACAATGATCGATGTCTTTTTTGTAGATTGATATCATCCAAGGGCTTTATTATTTGAGCTTGAGACCCCCGCTATTATAACCGATGGACCGAGAATATCTTAGAATCTACGGATGAACGCACCTGACCACTATTATAACCGATGGACCTATAATATACTACAATCTAAGGCAGAATGCACCTAACCACCATTATAACTGGTGAACCAATAAATATCCTACACAAGGGCCCAAATCAATGATTTTCCACTTTAAGTGATTAGTGCCTTATTCGTGTCTTATTTTTTTCAAATAACACACACATACATGCACAACCTATGTAATACTCCTAACCTACTACCACCCCACCCAATCTTAATCTCATAGAAACCCTAGTTCCCTAAATCATGATATCCACAATCCCTAATGATCCCTTGAGTCCCCAAAATTACCCACAAACCCAAGCATGCCATTAGAACCCTTTTACCCATGGGGCATATCACATTTCCCCCATTCCTCACATGTGATAACAATTGGCCCCTAGGGTTAATCTTCAAAACCCTAGTTTGGCCCAAATGGACCTAACCCTTTTTCTATTACTTAATTGGTCCTAAACTCCCATAGCCAAGTACATGTTACCATGATTATCCATCCCCTAAGGTTCCATAGCCTAACTCCCTAGCTTGCTCATATGATACTAACCCTAATTCCACCATTTGGTAGCCTCTTATCCTTTAGCACTATAGTAGCCTCTCATCCTTTAGCACTCCATGGCTCCCCAAATGTGCAAGATACTCGGGCATGTCACCAGTTACCCCCATATCCATTTATAGAAACCAACCCTACTCAACTCTCCGATGATCATAGCTCCCATGGGTTTGACTTGCCCTATACATATTCATCATAATAATCACCCTAATATATGCATAAACTACTAAAAGCCCTTAAGCCATGTAATATTAATAACCATATTGAAAAAGATGATACTATGACCGTAATCCCTATGCTCAAATCCAACAACTATTAACATTTATCATGAACGTTTATTAGTATAACCACCATTGCACCATCAAATTTACCAAAATACCTATAGGCTATATAAATTTACCATTCATGCTCAAACATATATTACTAATGCCACCAAACCCCATCTTCATACTTAGCACCCATTATTACCTAGCAAGCATATCTATTAGGATAATCACACTTGTACCTTCAAATTGCCAAAATACCTCTATACCATATATTATCACCATTTATACCTAAACATGAGATACTAATGCCACCAAACCATACTTAACATCGATTATTTCTTTGCATGCACATTCATTAGTATAATCAACCTTGCACCTTCAAAATTATCAAAATGCCCCTATACCATAGGATATCACCATTTATGCCCAAACATGAAATGCTAATACCACCAAACCTTATTTTCATACTTAACACCATTCGACACTTAGCATGCACATTTATTAGTATAATTGTCCTTGTACTTTTAAAGTTACCACAATGCCTGTACACAATATGATATCACCATTTATACCCAAATATGAAATACTAATGCTACCAAACCTTATTTTCATACTTAACACCATTTAACACTTAGCATGCACGTTCATTGGTATAATCACCCTTATACCTTCAAAATTATCAAAATGCCCTTATGCCATATAATAGTACCATTTATACCCAACATGTATTCTAAGACCACAAAACCCCTATTTTCATTCTTAGCACCAGCTACCACTTATTATGCATATCTATTATGTTAACTCCCATAGCACATGCCAAATTACTAAAATGCCCCCTAGGCCATAAAATACTAATATTCATGCCCAACCATGCATTACCAACACTATAAAACTCTAATTATTATTCTTAGCACCACCAAATCCTTAACCACCACGTTTATTGGAATTATCACCATTATACATTAAAATTTACCAAAATACCCATAGACCCTAAAATAGTGATATTTCTACTAACATATATTTATAATCCACTAAACTCCTATTTCTACTCTTAGCAACATTCCTAACACATTAGGCATCCCATTTTGGTTTAAACACCATGATATGTCCAAATAACCAAATTACCCCTAGGGCTCATATTAGTACTATTTTCACCATAAGTCTCCATACTCACTTAGCCTATCACGTATATACACATAACACTTATCATCAACATTAACCCTTTTTTCTTAATCACCTTTTCACACATATCACACCATATACAAGATAACATAATAATCATGAAATTGATAGTAACACGTCATATGTACATAAATCACATACCAAAAACCCTAATGTGAAAATATACAATAATACATACAATTTAGTGAGGTATAGTAGTTACCTTATTTCCAATAAAACCAACATTAACAGATATCCCAATTTAAAATGGTTAAGATCCAATGGTGGGGTGGTGTTAGGCGGCTAAAGGGAGACTGTGGCAACAGCAAAGGGGAGGAAAAGGGTGGTGGTACAAGGGGGTCAAAGGGAAGAAGGAGAAAAAAGGAAGGGGTAGGCCGTAGGGTGGCTGACAACGATAGATTGGGGTGGTGCATGGAGGCGTAGGGTGTAGAAGGAGAGTAGTGTGGTGGCTGGTTGGGTGGTGGAGGCGGTGGAGGTAGTGGAGAGGGGCTACAGAGGTGGCAAAGGAAAAATAGGGGAAGAAAGAAGAAAAAAGAAGAGAGGATTGGTAGGGAGAGGGAGAGTTCGAGGGAGAAATAAGGTAGAGAAAAGGGGAAGAGGAAGAAGAAGAAAAATAAGAGGATGGCTGGGATGTCCTAAGGAAGAAGAGAGAAAAGAAAAGAAAGGAAGGAAAAGAAAGAAAAGTAAAGAAAAAAAGAAAAAGAAAAACATTTTTCGAGTTTGGATTAAAAATTAGGCTAAAATTGGTTTTTGGAAAAAAAAAATTAACTTATCACAAATTTAGGTATCAATTTAAGAGAATACTTTTGGTAAAAAAAATATAGGTTTGCAATTTATTTAAACAAAAGAGTAAGATAAAATGATAAAAATAATTATATTAATTTATTATATAATTATATCTATTTGTAAATCAAGGGTCCCTAAAATAATTAAATCAATGATTTAATATTAAATTATCTCAAATAGAAGATTAAATATTTAAATTTTTTATTTTAAAAATTGGGGGTGTGACAAGATTACTCTTAAATATGGAGTCTTAGAAACCACCATAAAAAATTACCAAGGAATGAGAGGTTAATGTGTTGAAGGGTTAATGGGAAGGGAAAAAAGGAGAAAATAAGGGAGGAAAGGCATGGAATCTCTACTGCAATACATGCATCAACAATAGCAAAAATTCAAGGTTGTTTGGCAAGGTAAACAAAAGAGGGAAAAGAAGAGGTGAGGGGTATGATTTTGTGGGTGAAAAGGATTTCTAGATGAAGTATAACATGCAAACAACAATACCAAATAAGAATATAAGGTAAAGGACGCAAGGTCGAGGTGTGGTAGTTGTTAGTATTCATAAATAAAAATAAAAATAAAAACCTTTGTTGCAGTTGTGCAGCTATTCGGAAAGAAAATGTTGAGGTAAAATAAAACTTTAGGGAGATTGATTTCATCATGTAAATGGTATGGAGATTTAGTATGCAATGTAATATTTTAAAAGAAACAAAAACCAAATAAAGAGAACAATCAGAGAGAGAGAGAGAGAATGAATAGCTTCAAGTTGGAAAAAAATCAACTTTGAACTATGTTGAAGTTTTGTGATTTTAATTGTATTTTGTAATGGAGTGCACGATTTAGCCAGATTAGAGTCATATTTGATAGGGAGGCATGTGGAGTGAGTTTGTTTTTTGACTTTAGCCTCACTTGAATCCTAGGGTTAGGGGTGTAAGAGAGAGTTTATTTGTAACACCCCCATTTTCACTCTTAAAAAAATTTGTTTAAAAATGATATAATAAAAAAGAAAATACAAGAAATGGAGAGTACTATCACTACACCTACCATAAGACAGATGTCCACCATCTATATCCTGATAAATGCAAGGCTAAAAACCTATTTAACTAATCATGAAATAGAAACTAAATCAAAAATATTTGTTGATAAAATCAATAGAAAACCTTATAAAACCATCATTGATAAATCAATGAAAAACCTACTAGATAAACCTAAATTCCAAAAACTTAACCAAATAATAAAAAGAATATATAAATGGTCGTTTATAATGCCAAATTAAATTTTCAATATAATAATTTAACTTCCAAAATATATACAAATAATTACTAGAGTCCTCAAAGAACAAAACTCCAAGTAACTCTAACTCTCAACCTAATTCAAAACCATATATGAAATCAAGCCTAAGTACCATTACATAGACATATAAACAAGTATAGTATCAATACGAAGACGTGTTGAATAAACAGTCCAATTCCTAGTAATAGCATACACACATATTGTAATACCCCAAAATTTACAACTTAAAAATTTCGTTTAATGAAAAGGATTAGCCGAGGCAAAATCACAAAAACGTAAATTATGGGGATATTACCACCACACTTAATACCAGACCGGTTCACTTCTACCATTCCAGTACCAAGTGCTAAGCTGATTGGGATAGACATCAAATACGAGTCGATAATTTAAAGGAGCATACATAAAAGGAATGATTCGTTAATTATGCAGGAAATTAGAGTGCGGAAATGAAAAGGTACAGTCTAAAAGTACAGTTTTAAAGTTCCAAGCATCAGAAACATCATACATTAGAAATAAATTAAACATAATGATACATGAAAGATAAGACGGACGATAGACTCCGGCCACATCACTCTCGACCCCCAAGCTAGGTCCAGGCTCAACTCTTAGCCCCGCCCAATGCCTCGTAAGCATCGTAGGCATCGAAGATAGAATCACCGACCAACACTAAGTCAAAAGGGCCTTCTACTCATGGGAATGAGCAGCACCCATGAAACGGGTGGTCAGTATGCTACGTACTAAGTAAGGTAACCGTGCAACGAAGGCTAAACATATAAAGCACATAACACATGCATGATCATATAGGCAACATATAATAATACAGATAATGAGGCCAGTTACATTCCTGTTAAACTTGTTCTTTGAATATCTAAACGACATACTCATTTTCCCACATACTCTTTATTAATCCATGTGAGTGCGAGAACCCCACTATTATAGCCGGTGGACCAAAAATACGTACAGGGCACAACGCTCCTGACCACTATTATTCGCCGGTGGACTGGTCTCCAGGGAAAAATGCTCCTGGCCACTATTATTTGCTTGTGGACTAGTCTGGCCTCGACTCACATGGTGTTCCACTGTAAGTACTTAGTGTATTTCCTATGTCTTAGCTTCATTATGTTTGGTTTTTTGAGCACGAAATCCCCCACTTTTATAGCCGATGGACCGAAAAACATGCAGGGCAACACACTCCTTGCCACTATTATTCACCTGTGGATCGGTCTCCAGGGCACCCCGGCTCCTGGCCACTATTATTCGCCGGTGGACCGGTCTGGGCCCGGCTCAACAATCTTTTTCGTTAAATGATTAGTGTCTTATTCAATGATTTTCTTTATCCTTGACATGCATGCCACCCATCTTCTACTTCTCTCCTCCCAAGAGGGACCCGTCCCATATCTTGAGACTCCGACACCTCCTACCTGCCCCGACATCCCTTCCTTATTCCATTACACACACTAGAAGCCTAATTCCGTTGCAAATGGGTTAAGGCCCACCACCTCATACCATTAAGCCCATTCATAGTCCTCCCTAGGGTTTTCTCTAGAAAAAACCCTAATTTGGGCCTATGTGGCCCATCCTTCTCTACCCCACACGATCCAAACTATTTTAACATCCCGCATGTCGCGATCTTTAGATTCAACTCTCCCCTCATACCTCACTTACCCTCATTTATTATTTCCTTATTTTCTCTTTCTTTTTCCACCTTCTCAAATTAGGGTTTCCTCCCAAACCCTAGCTGGTCTCCTAAGTACCCTTATACTATCCTATGTATTATTTTTCACCCAGAGCCTCCAGTCACCCAAACAAACCTTCCATCGCCTTCCCTACATCCCAAAGTAACTTTTCATACGTAAAGTTTCCCCCCATGCGACCTTAACCATCCCATGCAAATCCCTCAATCTCTAACATGCCAAACCCTAAAATTTCCATGCAAACCCTAGTTCCTCCCATGTAAACCTTAGTTTCTCCCACTCTTTTATTTTATTTGAATCCCCCCTTTTATTCACCACTCAAGGTTCATGGTTAATTATTTATGTCATCCTTACCTATGTTAGCCAAATTACTTCCCCTTGGTTATCTTACTTTCTCATTTTTCTCTTTCATGCCACCACCACGTATCCCCACATCAAATGCCCTAGCATGCATGTCCTAAGGCGCCACATCACATCACATCACAACTTGCAGCATATCCATATTATCATATACCAGAAAAGAGTACATGAACATACCTCGGTTCCAAGTCGCGCTACACATAAAATAGTTAAGATAATAGCATATAAAACACGACATATAATTATACAGGACTGAAATGCCCCGAAAATTTCTAATTGTATAAACTACATTTAAAGGATATTTATTATAAAAATTATTTAAATAAATTATTTTTAAATTGAATTAATTAGGGAAAATCAAGAAGAAATTTATAAGTATTTTATTAGAAGATAATTTGGGTATTTTAGCTAATTAAGCATTTTATTTTGAAAATTAATTAAATAAATTATTTTATTTAAAATAAGAATGAGAAAATATTTTTAAATTAATAATAATTTTACAAATAAATTAATTGGAAAAAATTTAGTGTGCTTTGCTAATTAAAATGGAAATTATGAAAAATCTTTTAAAAATCCTAATTTAGCCTAAAAAGGGATTTAAATATTATCTTATTTAAATATTATTATTTTTAAATATCCCAAATATTTTAATTAACTTAAATACCAAAACTAATTATTTTTCCCCTTTTTCCTTTTCCTTTTTCCTTTCTTTCTTTCTTTTTCTTTCTTTTTCTTTCTTTTTCTTTCTTTTTCTTTTTCCTCTCCTTCCCGTTTGGGCCTGCCCCTCTCGCAGCCCAGTTTTTCCTGCCCTCCTTCCTTCGGCGCAGCCCAGCCCGCGCCGCGCACATTTCTTCTGCCATCCCCCTCTACGTCACGTTTTGACTCTTTTAACACTGAAACCCATCGTTTCATTAAACCTCCTCCCCCATCGCGCCGACCGGCCCGGTCTGTCTCCCTTCTTTTCTCTTCTTTTCCCGGCCGACCAGTCCAGCCACCTGCCTTTCTTCTTCCCCAGCCTTCGCACCTGCCAGCCCCGACGCCAACCTACAACGTCTGCCGCCCGCCCTGGTTTTTCGCCGGCGATCTCGCCATTTTGACCGGCCGTTCTCCTCCCTTTCTCTTTCCCTTGATTTGGCGACCACACAGACCCAACCAACTGTCCCCTCCTCGCGCGATTCTCTCTCTTTTCCGCCAACCCACCCTTGCCCTGTTTTGCTGCCGCCGGCCAACCCTCACCTCCGGTAAGCCCGAACCCTACTTCCTTATCCCCTCACCGACCTAAATAACCCTAACCTCTCCTCTAACTCTATAAATACCCTCACAATATACCCTGGTTTGAGTTTGGATTTCCTAACCCAAAATCCTGACCTTGCCACCGCCTACCCTTTTAGACGTCTCTTCCGCCGCCTCCGGCCAACTTCACGCCCGTTCTGGCCACCTGTGTCATCCTTGCACCGCCCTCTATCTAACCAAATCTATCTCGCCCTTCGATTCTTCCTGCACAAGCCGCCCCAGCTGTGCGAAGTCCCCTTCCCGATCAACCCTGTTTTCTACTCCGCCACCTTGGCGCGGCCATTAGCCACCTCCTCCGCCGCTAAGGCCGCTTCTTTCACCTCCCAAAATATTCTGCAGACCCTGACCTACCTTCCCCTACCTTTAGTTTCCTTTTTCTCCCTCTCCTCCTCTTTCTTTCTCCTTCTCCTCCATTCGGCCACCACCATCGCCGCCGTGCGCCGCCACCTTTGGCTGTGCCGCCACCTTCATTCTGTCCCTCTCCTTCTGGGGAACTCAAAACATCCCAGCTCCCATTTTAATTCTTCCTATCTTATTCCCAGCATGCAACTTTCCCTTCTTTCCTCTCTTTTTCCTACCACCGACGCCACCGCCATGCTCCGCCGCCGGTGCCGCCTATCCCCACCAACATTTGGTTGAACCCTTGACCCTCTCAGCTATTTTTCCTATTTTTATAACCCTTAAATTATTTTATTTCAATTATTTACATATAAATACTATTATTATTATTATTATTATTAATATTTATATTTTTATATGCATTATTATTATTATTATTAGTATTAATATTTTATTATTATTTATGTTGAGGGCTGAAGCCTAATATATTTTAATTCGATTTTATTATTATTCTTCTTATTATTTCTATAATTACTATTATTAATATTAAAATGTTATAAGTATAATTATTATTATTATTATTATTATTATTATTATTATTTTTTATTTCGAATTTCCATTATTATTATTTATTATTATTAATATAAATATTTTAACATTAGTGTTGTTAATAATATTACTATTATTATCATTATTATTATCATAATCATTATTATTATTATTATTATTATTATTATTATTATTATTATTATTATTATTATTATTATTATTATTTATGAATTGGGTTGTTTAATTTACAAATAATCTTTTTAGTATGATTTTGGTAAAGGGTCCAAATCCCTTATTTCACTTTATTTTTGAGTAATGCCTTTTATTATTATTTCTACTATTTTATTATTCTTAGTAATATTAATATTGATATTATTTTGGTATTTTTGTTATTATTATTTTATCAAAAAAACTATTCTTATATTAAATTAGTGTTTAATATTATTTTGATAGGAGAGAGTCTAATTTTAGCTTTTCTCCCAAAATAGGTAAAACCAGTCAAAACCCTAAGGAGGCGTAGGAGCGTGCTCCAAGACTGGTGACGTTTTAGGTAAGGAGTGCTAAGGCCTTTTATGTGCTTATGTGTATTATGTGTTTCGCATGTTATGTTTCTAATGTTTATTATAATTAAATATTTTATATGTGGTATGACTTGGAGTTGAAGTATGTTGTGCATGGTATGTGTATTAATTATGTATAATGATATGTGTTGTGTATGTGAAGAATTCGATGTGGTTTGTGTGAGAGGAAGGATGAAAAAGGAGGATGGGGAAAGAATTTGATTAAGGAAAGTGAGTTAACCTAATTTTATGGTTTTATAAGGAATAATCTAATGTATGATTTTACGTGTGGAAAGTTAATTTGGGATGTAAGGAAGGTAATGTAAGTGTTGTTTGGGTGTTTGAGCACTTGGGATGGAAAATAGCACGTGGAGCAAATTAAGGGTACGGAGGACACTGAATTAGGGTTTGGAGTGGTTAACTATAGATTTTTGAGGCTGCTCAGAGTTTTGGGTTATCACGTGTATTTGGTAATTAAAGTGTAATTATGATGGTGGAATTTTATGATTTGTTATGTATGATGATTCGTGCATGTCCAGGGTGAAAGCCTTTGAATAAGATACTTAAGACATTAATCACGTAAAGTGAAAGATGTTGAGCCGGGCCCAGACCGATCCACCGGCATAATAGTGGACAGGTACTGCGGTAACTTGGAGATCGATCCACCGGCTTAATAGTGGTAGGGTATGTTACCCTAGTGACCGATCCACCGGCTAAAATAGTGGGGGATCCCGAGCTCAACGAACCAAACTATACATGTTGATAATAAGTGGGAAGACATTATTTACTTATAGTGGACCACCGTGCGAGAAGGGGCCAGACCGATCCACCGGCATATAATAGTGGCAGGGTATGTTACCCTCGCGACCGATCCACCGGCTAAAATAGTGGCAGGGTACGTTACCCTTGCGACCGATCCACCGGCTAAAATAGTGGGGTTCCCGTACTCGTATGGACTTGATAAAAAGTATGGTATGAAATGAATTCTGATCAGAGATTAATTTAAAAATTAATCCAGTCTACAATCGGGCCTTATACTCTTACTTGGATGGTCGTAAGCACCTTATGTCATTGTGTTGGTAATTATGCCCTTCTATGTTCTGCATGATTTATGTGTTTGTATGTTGGCCTTAGTGATCAAGTCACCTTACTCAGCACTGGACCCGTACTGATACTACCTTGGTTGATGGGTCCTGTGATGATCCACCGATGGTGGGGAGCAGACCTCTTGTGCAGGTTTAAGATCAGAGACTGTTTTGGGGTGGCAGGCTTGACTTGAGTGAGTAGGCAATCCGGAATTTGACCCATCGGGTTTTATCTTATTTAAATGTATTTCTATTTGGAAGTTACAAGTGTTAATAAACGTTTATGCGTACTCTGATTTTGTTGTATGATCTTTCGAATTCTTTTATAAATTGTTAATTTGAATTTAAAGTAAATCTTTCCTTTAGCCTTAGCACTTGGTACTGGAATGGTTGGAGAGAACTGGTCTGGTACTAAGTGTGGCGGTAACATTCCCAGAATTCACAGGTTTTAAGTATTTCTATTTTAATTGCTTCCGCTTTTCAAAAAAAAAAGTAGTGAATTTTGGGGTGTTACAAGGACATCCAAGGTAAGTAAGACACGTAACATACAGGCGGCCTTAGCTACACCCTTACCTAAAACGTCGTTGGGCTTGAAGCACGCTCCTACGCCTCCTAAGGGTTCTGACTTGGTTCACCTATAAGAGGGAAATACTATGGGTTAATCTCCCTCTACCAGAATTACCATAATTTCCTATCTTACCCCTATCATGGCCTAATACTAAGGCTAATAATGATAATAGTAGTTTATAATTAAAAGTAGGGTTATTATTCTTAAAATAATTAATTATGCCACTACTAACCAAAGTATGTCTTAGTGATACTCATAGTATTAAAGGGTTTCAATATTACTAATAATAACATTATTATTAGTTTTATAACAATACTAATATTGACCCCAAATTCTAGTAACAATAATAGTAATAATAGTGATGAAAATAATATAAAAAGTAATAGCCATGATGATACTTATATTAATAACGCTAGTGGTAGTAGTAGTAATAACAGTAACAATAATGCTGGAAATGATGATAATAATAATAGTAGTAGTAGTAGTAGTAGTAGTAGTAGTAGTAGTAAATATAACAATAATAATAATAATAATAATAATAATAATAATGATGATAATAATAATAATAATAATAATAATAATAATAGTAATAGTAATAGTAATAGTAATAATAACAATAGTAATAGTAATAGTAATAGTAATAATAATAATAAATAAATATAATAATAATAATAATACTGATAAGAACAACAAAAACAACAATAATAATAATAATAGTGATAAAAATAATATAAAAGTAATGGCCAATGTTAGTATTAGTATTATTAGTAACAATGTAGTGGTAATAATAATGATGATGATAGTAATAGTAATAATAATAAGAATGATGAGAATAAGGATAGTAATAGTAGTAATAATAACAAATTTGTACTCTTTTACTTAGTAATACCATTAATTAGAAATCTCTCCAAAATAAGAGTTAGAACATAATAATAATAATAGTAATAATATTATTATTATTATTAATAATATTATTATTATTACTATTATTATTATTATTATTATTACTATTATTATTATTATTATTAGTTAATAATAATACTATTAATATTAAAAAATCATTAACAATTCTATAAAAGGGTTTAAAGGTTAAGAAATTGGGATGCCACCAGGTCTTGGTGGTGGAACCGGCGGTGGCGGCGGTGGAGGAAGAAGGGTGGTGGAGAGATGAATGTAGAGGCTCGGGGAGAGGGAAGTAGGGGAAAATAGAGGTGTGGGAGGTAGAATAAGGTCCCTTGGTTGTTTTGGGAGGTATAGGTGGCATTACAGGTGGCGAAATCGGCGACACGAGGGGCGGTGCTAGGTCAAAAGGGGTTGTTTGTGAGGGTGACTTTGCACAACCGGGGTGACTCGTGCAGGGCAAGGAAAGGAGAGAGGGTGGCTCAGTTACGTAGAGGGTGGTGTAGGGAAAGTTTTGGTGGCCGAAGTGGGTGGTGACAACGGCCGACGGTGGAGAAATGAGGGGCTGATCAGGCGGTGGAGCGCGGGTTGAGTTTTTTGGGCTGCCAAAATCAAAAGCTGATTATGGCAGCCTTCGGGGCTATATATAGCTCGATTGGAAGGGAAAACGACAAAGGGGAGTGGGAGAGTAGGGGGCATGGGTTATAGGGCTCTGGCCGGCGCAAGTCTACCTTCGTAGGCTAGTTCTTGTCGAGGAAGAAGGAATGGCATGTGCAGGTGAGGAGAGGAATGGCCCTGTCGAAATGGTGGGTAAGTCAACGGGGAATAGACGGGAGGAATGGCCGGTCAGACGATGTGGTTAGTGGTGGAATTCTCGCCACCGATTGGCGGAGTTACAAGCGCGGGAGGTAGAAGATGAAGTAGGTGAGGGGCTAGACTGGTGGTCCAAGAGAAAAGAAGAAAGAAAAAGGGAAGGCTAAACAGGCCAGGAGAGGAGGGAAAAAAAAAAGATGAAGTAGGCCTGGGTCGTCCAGGGAAGGGGGAGGAGTTGGGCTAGCAGGCCAGCCCAGGTCGAGGGAAACAAAAGAGAAAAAGGAAGAGAAGGAAAGGAAAGAAAAGGAAAAAGAGGGGGGAAAGGAAAAAAGAAAAAGGAAAAAAGAAAGGAAAAGGTGGGTTGGTTTAATTAATATATTTTGGGTATTTTGGGATATTTAATAAAATATTAATATTAAAATAATAATTAAATTCTCTTTTTAGGTTAATTTAGGGATTTTGAAAGATTTTTCTTAAATTCCATTTTAATTAGCAAAATACTCAAAATTTTCCTATTTAAATTATTTATTAATTTCTCCTAGATTTACCTTAATTAATTCCCTCTTATTTTAATAAAAATAGTTTATTTAATTAATTTTCCTAATAATTTCTTATTTAGCCATGATTCCTTAAATTAGGGTTTTGGGGCATTTCACATATATTCACATACATATATAATCTTAATATGAGACATGATCTTATAATCTTAATATGAGACATGCTCTCGTATAATATCATGGAAATTAGAAGAACACCATATACAGACTAATAAGAGTAGCAGGAGAAAATGACCCAAGATCAATGGATATCTCATAGAAAACATATAATTTTAACTAAGTATGAATTTATAATATATATATATATATATATATATATATCCTAGGCGCACTTGGTATCTGTCTGAAGAATTCTTTGGCTTTGATACCAAGTGTGCCTAGGATCTTGAGATGCAGACAGATAACCTGAAGAACATAAACAAGAAAGTAGGGGAAGATAGATAGATAGTTAGAAAGCAACGGAAAGAAAATAAGAAAGGGAAATGGATAGGATAAAAGTTTGGAATTTTATTTGATAATTTGAATTGGAGTACAGAGGGTTTTTTTTTCTATGGGTCATTCTGCCTCTCCAAATGCCGACCCCAAACAATGAAGTCCTAAGACCCCTTATATAGAAGAGGGGGTCAAACTAAGACAAAGTTTGAAAAGTGAATTCGAGATTCCACCGAAAGCATACAATAAAAATTACACAGTAAAAGGTGTACTATCTACAGTAAAATGTTTGAACAGAACAGGGTAAAAAGTACAAAAAGTAAAAGTGACCCACAGAAAATACAACAGTAACCCGCGTGATATGCTTTCGCCGCAAATTCCTTTGTCTTTTCTTCTTTTGCTTTTTGGTTTCTTTTACCCGTGCTTTTTCCTCAGTCAAAAGTGTATGTCACCGAAATTAGATTCCTTTCGCCTTTTTGTTGACCGACACTTTTGCTTTTGTCTGGAACCTTTTGCGTTGGCAGAATATTCCCTTTGTCTGCCATCAATTTGATGCGTGTTGTCGCGTACGCCTATGCCTCAGATAATTGTATTTTGTGCCATTACCGGATAGGTGGGAGTATCCCGTAACAGTCATCTCCGTTTTCATCGCCTAGATCAGGAGTTGGAGCAGACGATGCGGAGGAAGACTTGTCCTGTTTTGTTTGTGACAGTACTTCGTTCATAATGGCGACGTACTCATCTTCGGTTTTTGCAGCTGCAAGTTTCGCAGCTGTGATGGACTTTTGGGCCAGGAACTTTGATTCTTCTAGGCTGGTCTTGATTTGCTTGATTGGTAAAGAAGCTGGCTGATTATCTTTAATGAGTTTGTGAATAGCTTGTTCGGACAACTTCTCAAAATTTTGATACTTTGACCAACACTTGGCTTTGAAACATCTGACTAGTGTTGGAACGTCGTCGATCTCATGAATCTCACCATTCCAAGCAAATACCCATGGGCAGAACAGTTTGGAGTAGAAGGCAAAGATAGGGGCAAAACCCTATCATTTTGTGTGGGTTTGTACAAGGTTTGGAAAAGGTTTAATGACTTTGAAACCTGCTCGGGCAATATTTCGGGTATGGATTCAAAGTCCTTCCACCATCGGATAAACCATAGGGGTAGTTTGGTTTGGTTGAAGGATTTGAAGAAGATTAACCACGAATGAGACTTTCTGGAATTCTTAGTGAAAAACGTATTCCACCAAGCTTGTTGGTAGTCCCAGTAGTTAAAATTCAATTTTGAATTTAGTTTAGATTTGTATGAATCGGGAAGTCTTCGAAGCAATTCGAGACTTTGACCCCAATCCATGGGAAAAAATACCCTTGCAACTGACAGGTTGAGTAGGCAGCTTCATTCTTGGTTTGGGGTAGTTTGAATGTTTTGATCGTAGTCAAGCCTGTATACTCAAGGATTGACTTATAATACACATGGGGTGCAGTCAGTGGCGGAGCTAGGATAAAAATTCCATGGTGTCCTCATGTAAAATACTACTCTTAACTCTTAAGTAATATCAATATATTGCACTTAAATATAAAATTTTACATAGTTTTACAATACTATTCATCGAGTTTTCATACTTTGAAATCGATCTACAATAAAATCATTGCTAATAGAATTAAATACATCTCTCTCTATAAATGTTACTAAACAATCGTGAAGCCATTGATCACACATTTTATTCCTTGATGCAGTCTTGATGAAATTCATTACAGAAAATACTCATTCGACACTTGCAGTTGCTACCGGTAAAATTAAGGCCAATTTCACAAGCCTATAGACGAAAGGATATGTCTTATGCTTCTTGGTTTGCACAAATTGTCTTGAAAGATCAACACGCCCTTTCAAGCCATGAAACTTGCTATCTGATTGAACATTTCTAATATAATTCTCCAGTTGATTGTCTAACACCACAACATCAACATTAGAGAAATCATCAAGATAAAAAGTGGTCAATCTAATTAAATATTGCTTGTGAAAAGCTTCAAATGATGACGAAGGATGCAAACATGCAACACAACTCAACAATTCAGTGCTCGCCACATCAAACCTGCAATTAAGCTCCTTTAGCTACAAGTCTATAAAAATATAGAGACAATCATATTTATAATGATGTAGATTTGTGACGATTGGAGCTTGGCGTGCTGATCTCTTCCCCTTAACATATTGCTCATTCATGTTGGGCACATCAATGTCTCTCTTGTTACAAAATAAAACAACTTCATTCAAAATATCTTCCCATCCATCATCTCTCATCTCTTGCAAATGCTCCTTAGCAATTTCAACAAGTGCTAAGGCATTCAAAATGTCTTGATCATTCTTTTTCAATGCTTGAGATAAATCACTTGTAACTCCCATAACATTTATCATCAAATGTAACATGAAAATGAAGTCAAAAGTTTGTAATCCATATAATAAGAATGTAGCATCCCCGTTTTTATCAAATGTCCTATCAGCTTCCAAGTCTTCAAGTACCCTGATTACAGGAGAGAAAAAATTTTTGAGACTCAAAAATGTCCTTAAATGAGAACCCCAACGAGTATCACCAGCCCTTGCAAGAACAGATTCTTGGTTCAATCCCCGACTAGATTCTATCAAGCCTTCTTCTAATACATCTGATATGTAAGCAGCTTGTTTATCTCGAAGAGAATCTTGATGCTTATTGGAGGATCCAATAACATTCACAACCCGTGTAATATTTCTAAGAAAACAACTAACTTCATTGTGACATTTTACCACAACAATAAGAGTCAATTGAAGTTGATGAGCAAAACAATGAACATAATAGGCACAAGGATTTTCATTCTGAATCAATGCTTTCAAACCACCAAATTCACCTCGCATATTACTAGCTCCATCATACCCTTGTCCTCATACTTTTGATAAACATAATCCATACTGACTCAACATTGATTCACGTGCAGCCTTAAGTGATAAAGCAGTTGTATCTTTGACATGTACAATCCCAACAAACCTTTCCATAACAAAACCTCTATCATCAACATAACGCAAAACAACGGCCATTTGTTCTTTCTTTGCTATGTCTCCTGCTTCATCCACTAATATGCCAAAAAAAATCATCTCCAATTTCATTAACAATCTGATTAATTCTTTCAGATGCAAATGCATAACTAATATCCTTGTGAATCTCAGGTGAAGTCATCTGATTATTCTTTAGAGCATTTCCTAACACAACTTTAGCTACAGCTTCATTATTATGCCTTAAAACCTCCAGCAAACGAAGAAAGTTACCTCGATTTAGAGAATCTTCTGACTCATCATGTCCTCTAAATGCCATTCCCCCCTCAAGAAGAAATCTTACAGCTTGAATAGACGCATCTAAATGGATAAGATAATCTGATTTGACTTGTTTTGATTGCTTTATGAAAGAGGCTTCAATGCTTTGCTTCTGTTTGATAAGATCTTCACATTTTTTAGTAGCATTAAAATGAGGACTATTAGAACTACCAACATGAATCTCAAACCTCTGTTTTTTATTCCAGTGTACAAATCCTTTTCCCACAAAATGATCACCGCCAACTTCAGATTCACTTTTAAACAAGTAACAAGGCAAACAAAATGCAGCATCTTTAGCTATACTATATTCCAACCAATCATATTCATCAAACCAAGATGAGACAAATCGACAATTTTTTCCACCAATAACCTTTGTAGGAAAGCTATGAGTACGAGGTTGACAAGGGCCTTTTAAAAGATATGCTCTTCTTACCTCATCTTGAATATTGGGATGAAAATCTGAAATCTTTTTTCTTAACCCAGGATCTGCTTCTAAAGTTTCCAAATCAACTTTACCTTCATTAGCGAATCTTGATTCTTGTGGTTGGCTATAAGATGGGAGTGCTTGGTTTTCAGAAGTTGGTAATACAACTTGATTAACAGAATTATATTCATGACAACTATGCTTAGGCTGGATTGAAAAGTATCGTTGCATCTTAAATTAAGACATTAAACAATTTAATGAATTAACTAAGGAATTTACTAAAACTTAATTGATAATATAATTTTAGAACAAACTAATTCAAAAACTAACTAATAAATTAAACACTTCAATCTATAAACCTAAAAAATTTGATTTCTACAAACTAATTTTGATTTCTACCTAATTAATAAGCCAATTTCTATTTTCTACATTAAAAAGATAAATTAGAATTTATATAAACTAAAAAATTTGATTTCTACAAACTAATTTTGATTTCTACCTAATTAATAAGCCAATTTCTGTTTTCTATATTAACAAGATAAATTAGAATTTCTATAAACTAAAAAATTTTATTTCTACAAACTAATTTTGATTTCTACCTAATTAATAAGCCAATTTCTATTTTCCACATTAACAAGATAAATTAGAATTTCTATAAACTAAAAAATTTGGTTTCTACAAACTAATTTTGATTTCTACCTAATTAATAATCCAATTTCTATTTTCTACATTAACAAGATAAATTATAATTTCTATAAACTAAAAAATTTGATTTCTACAAACTAATTTTGATTTCTACCTAATTAATAAACCAATTTCTATTTTCTACATTAACAAGATAAATTAGAATTTCTATAAACTAAAAAATATAATCAATTAATACAATAAATATAATCAATTAATACTGCATTCTAATTTCATAAACTTATAAATTTATGATAAATAATTTAACAAACTAAAAATTAATTTAAATTTTACCTAATTACATAAATAATATAACAAAACAAAATCTTACCTTGTAGTTGTCGATTGTGGAGGGTTGTGGCTTGTGGACTGGCTGTCAGTGGCTGGCTCCTGGCTGCCTGGATCAAGATCGGTTTGAACTTTGAAGAAGGCAAGGTAAGGCAGGCAAGTCTACAGAAGCAGTAGAACAGAAGCAACTGCAAGATACATAATGTATTATACAATTTATACTAGATCGAGAGAAGAAATGCGAGAAATAGAGAAAAGAGGGGTCGGAATTTCGGAGACCAGGCCACACTCAAAGTCACAGAGGTCAGAGGCAGCCGCTAGAACTTGGAAGAAGAAGAAATGGTTATGGCTGCATTCGCAGTTCACCGGCCAGAAACGGTGAGCTCCTCCCATCCTCCGGCATTGTTTGTTGTCGGCATGCAAGACTTGAGAGAAGGAGCTTGAGAGGGTCGAACGTCGAAGTCGAAGGCTCGAAGCTACTGCCACTAGTAGTTTGGTGCGCTGCGCAACAAGTTAATCGTACACTGGAGAGGGTAAGGGTTTGAGGGGGGGGAATATCAAAATGATGTCGTTTTGATGTCGCGAAAAAATTCAAAACAAACGGACCACGGGACTTGAACCTGTGACGTCCAGGATACTATACACGGGAACCACACTTGCCTTACCGCTCATCCATTTTAATTATTTGTATGGTGTCCTACAAACATTCTATATATATTATACCTAAAAATCAAGCAAAAATTCTATATTCCAGCCAGGGCTCCGCCACTGGGTGCAGTCACGTCCCATGGTTTGAAATCCCATACAGAAAACAATTTTCTAAGGGCAACGAAGGGATCCTGATTGTAGAATCCATCTTCGAGGTTTGAAATAATTTGAAAGTACGGCTTTATGAAATACTCCGCTTTGATTTTGAAATCGGGTTTGAAAAAGATTTCTTCAAGTATCGAGACTTTCGATCTCAAGGCCGGAAGTTTGTAAACTTCTTTTTCAAAAGACTGTTTTGAAATCGGGATTTGAAGGAGCGAGAGGTATTAAAATTCCTCCTTCAGTTTGTAAAACAGGGTTTGCAGAACTCGTACCTGAGCATCCAGGTTGACAACTCTAGACTTGTTCTGATAACTTTTGAAGTGCTTTGACCATTTGGGGTGAATGGGAAAGAGTTTCCACCCATTTGAGCACATATGGGTTTGAAGAAGCTTGCGCTTCTTGATTTGATAAAGCTGCTGCTTCATCTTCAATGGTGGCTTCATACCACGATTTGATCTTTGGCTTTGGAGCCAAGATTTCTTGAACCTTCTCCTTTCCTTTCTTTCTCGGAGGCATTTTGCAGAGAGGTTCCTTATAAGAATTCACGAGTGAGGAAGTCTGGAAGTGAATTGTCTTCACCCTTTAAGTATTCGATATTGAAGTCGAATACCAGTAAGATCGCCTGCCACCTGGCAAAGATCTGTTTGCTTGCGACGTTCTTGACGTCTTTTTTGAGAATGTGTTTGGCATATTTACAATCGACTCTGAGCAGGAATCTTTGATTCAGAAGATCGGACTGGAATTTTGTTATGGACTGGACAATCATGAAGATTTCTTTCTTGACTGTCGAGTAGTTTTGTTGGGTCTAAGACCAGTGACCGAAAGTGAACTGGATCATTGTTTTAGGTTTGGGTTGAGACTATTTGGTTTGGACCAAATACTGTTCAAGTGTTTGGGCTTGGGACTATTTGAGAATACCACCGTATCCAATTTTGAAGGCATCAGTCTCAACAATTTTAAACAGGTTTGGGTTTGCAAGGGCCAGACATGGAATGGACTGGACTTGGGCTTTTATGCGTTTAACGACATCTGTATGAGTTTGAGTCCAAGGTTTTGGGCTCTTTTTGAGTCTGTCGTGTAAGGGCTTTGCGAGTTGTTTTAGATTTGGACAAAGTCTAAGACATAGTTTAGGCTTCCTAAGAATCTTTGAAGTTGGGTTTTGTCTAGGATTTGGTCTGGAAATTTGGACGCGAATTCTATGGACCTTTCGATGGGCCTAATGCTACCTGACTCGATGTAGTGTCCTAAGAATCTAATCCTAGTTTAGGCTAATGCAATTTTGGGCTTAGAGACTACTAGTCCACTACGCCTAGCGACACTAAGAAAAGTCCTAAGATGCCGGAAATGCTGATCTAAACTGTTTGAGTATACTAAGACATCATCTATGTATACTAGACAAAAATTTGAATACGAATTAAAAATCTCATTCATAATTCTTTGAATTTCTGATGGAGCATTTTTTATTCCAAAGGGCATAACATTCCATTCGTATTGCTCAAAAGGTACCGTAAAGACAGTTTTGTATGTGTCTTTTGGATTTATTTGAATTTGCCAAAAACCAGATTTTAAATCGAATTTTGAAAAGATTAATGCTCAATATAATCTTTGTAGCAAATCTTTTTTTTTGTTATTGGGTACCTAATCTATTTGAGAGCGTCATTTAGAGGTTTGTAATTAATTACTAACCTAGGGGTTCCACGCACTATTTCATAATTTTTGTTTACATAAAATGCTGCGCACGACCAGGGAGATCTAGACTTAGAAATTAATCTTTTTGATTCTAAATCCTTAATTTCCTGTTTGTAGTGTTTTATTAATTCTGAAATTCATTTGGATTGGCCTAGCTTTTGTTGGTATTAATTTCTCATTGAAATTATCCTCATAAGGGAGGTCTACCATGTGATTTTTTCTAGACTAGAAGGCATTCGGGAGATATGAGCATATCTCTTTTCCGATTTGATTCCTAATTTGGTCAATTTTGTCCTTAATCAATTTTGTTCCTAATTGATTTTGCATCCGGGATAAATTGACTTTTTTTTAAGAAGTTTAAATTTTTTTTATTTACTTTCAACAAGTAAATTAATTTGATTCTTGTAAATCAAATTTGCCTTAAGTAGGTTCAGATTTCTCGTCCTAGGGATTTCTAAAAAGGAAAGTGTGTTTTTTGTTCCTTTTATTTTGAAAGAAATTCCCGTTAAGCCTACTTTGTAAGGTGTGATCAAATTAATGAAAGGCGTACCTAAGATAGCAGATTGACTAATATCTAGAGTTATCAAATAGGTTGATTTTATCTGTAAATTGTTACAAATTAAATCTACCTCACATTTGTGTTTGATTTTGAGTCTGGAGCTGTTTGCTGCAGACAATTTCTCATTTGACTTTGAAAGGTATTTTCTGGGTATAATACCTTCTTTGATACAGTTTAGGTCAGCACCGGTGTCAAATAGTGCGACCGTATTGATTTGAAAATCATCTTCTAACCTAAGGGTTATTTGGATGATATATTTTCTAGAAGTAATTTCTTTTAACACATGAAGAAATTCTCTTGAGACTAATTTGTCCAGACTTTGTTCATCATCAGATTTTTCATGTTCACTTGACTTTGGAGATGAGTTTTGTAATTGTTTCAACAGGATCATTTGTATGGTTTGACTGTCATATTCCTGTTTTAGTTTTAACATTTTTAATTCCTTTTTGACTTCTTTAATCTCATGTTGGAGTTCAGAAGTGGTGGGAATTAAGTTCTTTGATTTTTGTTGTTTACTACGAATCTTGGTCAAATCATATGCATTTGTGGGTTTTTGTAGAATGTTTGACTTTACTGGTTTTGGTGGTTCATCTGGTTCGATTGACTCCATTAATTTTTCAAGATATTCTTTTTGCTTTAATGGGTCAAGAATTAAATGAACTATATCTAAAACCAATTTTTGTTCTTTGGTCAAAACATTCATTTGATTTTCAACAGGCTCCTCCTCTGGGTCAGAAGAGCGGTATGAAGAAGAAGATGATTCGGTTATGAGTTCATCTAATTCTGGGTTTTGATCTTGCAATTCTTCATCAGACATATCTACTAGGAGGTTTTGAATTTTTTTCCCTAGTTTCCTCGTCTATGACTAATTCTCTGAATTGTCTATTTAATTTGCAGAATTTTTGAATGTTTCCAGTTTTTCCACATTTATAACATTTGAAGTTGCTTCTGTTCCCATTTCCTGGGTTTTTTGAATAAGAAACTATTTGTCTTTTTCCCTTTGGTTTTGATTTTTGATAATAGGGAATTTGTTTTTGTTACTGCGGAGCTGGCAAATATTTTTGTTTTGGTCTTTTGTGATGACTAGGTCTACAATTTCCAGAACATTTTGTTTTATTTGATATTCCTACAATATCAAACTGTTTGTAGAAAGTTCCTAGTTCTTGTTTTGTTTTTGTCATTTCCCATTTTAAATGTTTTTGTAATTTTAGGTCCTGACAAATTTTTAATCCTTCTTTTTGGGTGAAGCTAATCAATTCACCGTATGTAAATTTGTTATATGGGATTTGATTCCCATGAGCTTCTTTGATTTTGTTCTTAACCTTTTCTCCTAAAAGGGGAGGTAATCCGGCTAAAAATTTTTCTTTCCAAAATGACTGATTTGAGTCTTCCCTAAGCATTACTCTAGTTAGGAAAGTGTTTCTGTACCACTGGAAATCACTAAGTCTTTTGCACCTAAGATTTGACAGAAGTTCTGCATTTTTGTCCTTAAGGTGTGAAGGGTCTCCTACGAAGTGTAGAGATATCGAGAGGATAAGGGATGCTACAGCATCAGATATAGGTTCGCCATTTTCGAAAATAATTTCCTCATTTTCGTCTAATTTGATGGCATCTAAGATTTGATTTTGTTCTTCCGAAGTTATGTGGAAATCCCACCAACCTTTGAGTTGTTCTGAGAACCCTACTATCAGGAGTTTTGCTATGGCACTATCGGAAGTGTTCATTTGGGCTTTGTAAGCGTTTGCGGCCATAGTCATTTGTTGTAGAAGGCCTAAGAATTGATATTCAGACAGTCCATCTATATTCCATTCATATAAAGAGTTGGCTTTATAGTTGGGCTGAACTAGTTTGTTGGGCCTTACTTCTAGACTAAGGTTGGGTGTAGAAGGGGAAGATTTGTTTATCTATCCTATCCATAGTCATTTGCTATAGAAGGCCTAAGATTTGATTTTCAGTTATATATATATATACATATACATACATAGTATTGTAGTAGAATTATACGATCAACAAATGAACATGTTGTTGCAGTAGACTTATGTCAGCATAGAAGAACATGGAAGATATTCAAATTCATGAATTGTAATTGGGCTTGCATTACACGCTCATACAAAGTATCATATCATAATCACTTGTGCACTGTTATTTACTTTATTTAATTTTATTTACATCATTCACTAATTTTTATGTAATCATTTTACTTTAATTCATATAACTACTTATTGATTATTTATGCCAAAATATATTACATTATGCATTCCGATTCACATTATTACTCATTTACTTGTATGATATCACAATCCACTTTTCCATATATTCATTGTATTTCACATGATATGTCAGTTCACTTATATAATCAATTCCATTGAACCACATATACATATATACTCAATTAAGTAAAAAAAAAGTTAGCTTAACTATAGCTAATTCAGACAAAACAGAGTGGTGAAAGGACTGTGGAGCTTTGTCGATGGGTGAGGACCGCTCGTCGATGGTTAGTTGGGTTCGCGGTGGCTGGTGATGGAGTCTGCATTGGAGAAGAGTAGAGTTGCCTGCTCCACTCCCCAGCTTGAGCCGGCCTGTTGTCGCGCTGGTCTCGTGTTGCCATCGACAACGATGGTTGAACGAAGTGGAGGGAGTGGTGGCATGGTCAAGTCTGGCAAGGGGGTGTGGGGGTCGACGATCGACGTAGAGAAAAGTGCAGGGGAGGTTGGGCTTGGGTTTGGGTTTGGGTTTGGGTTTGGGGGCATAAAGGAAAAAAGAAAGAAAAACGGAAGAGAACGAAATGGGGAGGGGGCTAGTCGATGATTTAATTTTTTTTAGCAAATATATAAATAAATTAGATAAAATGAACATCAAAAATAAGAGTTAAAAGATAATTCATTTAGGATAAATTTTAATGGAAATAAACCTAAAGAATCTATCAAAAGATTTTCAGAGAAAAGCAAGACTTTACCGATAAAATGTGTTTGTTTAAATTCATTTGCAACACTTATTGAAAATTGAAATATGATTTCAAAATAATATTTAAAATACATTGGATAAATATTTTAATAAAAATTTGAGCAACTTTAATTAATTTAAAATATTTTCTGAAAAGATCCGCAATATATTAAAAAGGAAAAAAAGGAAATAAAATTAATTTCAAAAATAAAATCATAAATAAATTATAAAAAGTTTTTTAATTTAAAACTTTTCAAAAATCTTATTGACCTTATAAAATAATAAATCCAATAACAAATATTTTATACGGATAAAACTATTAAAATAATTTTACTCTTTTAGCAATGTTATAATTTAAAATTATTTATTTTTGTTAACGAAATATACTCTTAAAATATAGTCATGATGATATGATGGGGTTATATCCAAAAATGAATTTAAAATATTAAAATTACACACAAGATAGAAATAAAAATATATTTTAAATGAAAATTGAATTACGTAAATTTAATAAAATCATAGGAATGAACGATAAGTGAAACTCAAAAAAAAGGATAAGTCACATAAATGTATTTTTTTGCAAACGTATAAAATAAATAAAGTGAATTTAATAAAATCGTAGGAATGAACCAAAAGCAAAACTCAAAAAAGGAATAAGTCACATAAATATATTTTTCTGCAAAAGTGCAAAATAAATAAATAAAGGTTTAAATTATTACGGATTGATGCAAAAATATTTTTAGAAATCTATATATATATATATATATATATTAGATCTTAGAACTTATTTCATAACCAACGAATTAAAAATGATTAAAAAAACTAAAACTGTCTAATTCCATAAATAACTACTTTTGTAATTTATTGATTCAAAATGAATGAATAAAATATAAATAAATAGAATGTGTAGATAAACTTGAAAATATCATTGAACTGATTTTCAAAGCTTGAACCAGATAAGAGTAAAAACACACAAATCAAAAATATTGTAATAAAATGTAATTTTTATAGATGAGATTTATGATTGACAAAAATATTTAAAATTAATACAAAATAAATGAGATTTGATTATATATATTAGAAGACTTGTTACTAGTATAATTCCGTACGATAATTAAAATTTGACAAAATAGAGTATTAAAAACCAGAATGAAATGATTCAACCTAAACCCGCCTCGTTTGGCACCTTCGTCTATGATTGACGGTCATCCAAGACGGATACTTTCTTCTTCGCTTACGGCAATCGATCACTCTAGTTCGTGGCTTTGCATCCTCGAGTCGCGTTTGCCCACGAGTCTTTCCAAACACCAATCCTATATCCTCTCCTTACCTGTCAGCAGATGTGATCTATAATTTTCTCTTTCGTATGGAGTTCTTCCTGTTTAGCCTTGGCATCCCAGATAACTTGAATTTACTTAGCCGACAACAGCCTAACCAGGGCTATGTTTGAGTTTACCGACTGTCTCCATCTCCAAGATAAGCTTCGCAACAAGTGATTGGTTAACCGGCTCCTAGTGACGCGCTCTAGCCCCCCCCCCCCACCCAGTCCTTCGATGGGCCAATTTTACTCCATGCAATAAGGTCAATACGGTTGGTGTAAATTTAATTTTAAATTTAAAATATATATATATTAATGTATTAATTTTATTTTTTATTAATAATTAAGTAACATAAACTAATAATAATACAATATAAAAGAAAATTATGACATAAAAATATAATAAATTTATTATTAGTATTATTTCTATTATAATCGTCATTATTTTTGTTATTATAATAAAAAAAAGATTTATACTTTTTTATAGTTTTTTATCTTCTATTATTATTAGTCTGTATTACTTAATTATTAATAAACAATAAAATTAGTGTACTAATATGTATATTTTTTAAAAAAATTAGGTTTGAGTTTGGATTTAAAATTTGGATGGATATTTTTTTTAAAGTTGGGTAAGAGTTAGGTGGATATATAATATATAGTAATCGATGAGAGTGTTGATTTGATAAGCAGCAAGCGACCTGCATGGGAGCTGCCACCCTTATAATATATTAGAGCATTTGACCAATAGATCATTATAGGCGGTGGACATATAGAGCTTGCTCTTTAGTTACCCAAGTCCTTATTTATAACTCCATGTGCCCCACAACAATAATGCTCGCCCATGTAAAGAAGCATTTTGGATGAATAATATGATAGGTTTTCGATAATTAATTTTCTGGTCGGACCATAATGTCACTAACCCCTAATTTTTTTAGTTTTTGTCAAAAAGGTTCTAAAATATTATATAATTGTTTAGACTCTAGTAGAATTGTGTGAAAGACAATGTAATATTCTATAGACACTCTATAACATAAATGAACTCATTAAATCTCTTAAATATAGAATAGTGTAGAAAAATCCTATAAAAATTCCAAGTAAGTGTTGAAGGTTGTAGAAAACCTAGAACATTTCCTTTGATAGAGAGGGAGGAGGGGCCTCAACTATGAATAGGGGAGGAAACCTATTTGCTCACACCATCCAAGACTTGTAGAGCTCTCTTCACTTGTATAAATACACACTCTCTTCTTACTCATTCAAAGTTATCACTTCCTCCTTTAAGTAATGTTGGTATTCTTATGCTCGATTTTTCCTAAGAATTAGGAAAGACTAACTAACTTAGTAAGCACTAAGGGCATTGTACAAGATGATTACCACACGAGAAAGACTAAGGGAAAATAGTCACCCTGTGACTCAAGGTATCAAAGAAACGGTTGGTGGTGAAGCTTTGGTTACAAGGGATCATGACCATTGCAAAATATAAGGTGCCAAAGAACTCAAGCAACTCAACTGTATCCCATGAGACTCGAGGATGGGAAAGCGAGAAGAGAAAGAATATGAGGAAGGAAAAATAGTCTCTAAGGATCAACTCTATTCACTCAAGACAATGGTGGAACGAGTATTGGATAAACAGATTGATAAGACGGTGGAGGGCCTCAATAATTGGGATGAGTATTTTGAGGAGGATATTCATGGTGAGTTCCTTAGTGGACTTAATCACTTGCTTGAATACTTCCAAAGGGATGTTACCACCCTAAGAAAAGAGTTTGGGACCCTTAAAGAGGAGCATGATGTGTTAAAAAGAGAGCTCGACCGATGTAAGAATGATGGTGATGATATGTCAAGGATTTGAGTCCCTAAACTGCCTAAGTATAAAATTAATTGCAATGTTAAGGAACTTTGAAATTTTATTTGGATGCTAGAACGATATTTGTGTCATTCGAGTATTGAAGATTACTCCGAAAAGATTAACACTACCACAGTTTGCCTAGAGCATGATGGCATGCTATGGTGGAGGCATCAGAGTGATGAAATTGAAAGATAGGTGAGGATTTGAAGAAGTAATTGAAGTCTCAATTCTATCCAAGGAACGTGGAGCAGAATATTGTAGGGTGACTATGGACCCTAAAGTATATTGGTACCTTCAAGGACTACATTGGGGACTACAACTCTTTGATACGTGAGATACCGGTTATGACATAAAAGAATCGGCTCCTCTAATTCATAAATGGACTACAACCATGGGCAAAACAAGAGTTGATGTGTCATAATGTCCAAGACCTCAATTTAGCCATAAAGGAGGTATAGTCCCTCATTAATTTCTACACAAAGAAGATAGAAAAACCTAAGAATGGGATCCCAAACAAAGGTGGTGGAGAAAAAAATCCTATAAGGAATGAATCCCACCAAATTGGAAGGGCAAGCACGACGGGGCAAGGATCACTCTAAGAAATGGGAGTACTTCATTTTTCAAGGTGAGTACCTATCCTTCTATTATTCTAATAGAAAACAACTAAATTTCCTTATGAGCTCCTTTGGAGAAGGCTCATCTTATGAGAAGGAAGTGTAAATGGGTTCTATGTGGTTCCCTAACTCACTAAAGAATAAGGTTACGGTGAAGCCTAAGGAGGTGGCCAAGGACTCAAAGATGCCAAAGGTGTAACACTCCCAAAAATCACAATTGAAAATTTTCGTTTAAATAAACAAATATAAGTATGGGGAGTGCTACTGCCATGATCAGTACCAGCCTGGACTCTAGTCGGTCTTATACTAATTGCAAGGCTAAAGAAAAGTTTTCACAATACATTAGACAAACTTAAACAGAGATTTAAGGAAATCGAAATGTTCATAACATGAAAATCAAAGTGCATAATAAGTGTTGTTACAACCCAAATTGGGTATGTAGTGAAAGTTCCCAAAAGGGATAAAATGCACAACAAAACAAAACAAAACCGAAATACAACGAAAACATAAGTACACAGAGATAGAAGGGGGTCCGATTAACATCACTCTCGGGCCCCCATGCCAAGTCTAACAATCAACTCTCAGCTCTTTCCGATGCATCATAAGTATCATAGGCATCGAACATGGCGTCTCCTACCTACACAAACTCAATAGGCCCCTATACTTGTGGGAATGAGTAGCACCCATAAAACAGGTGATCAGTACGCTACATACTGAGCAAGGTAACCATGCACTTAAGGCCAGACACAAAAGCATATAACACAAGTAGGATCATACAGATAAACATACGAGCAATGTAGATAGTAGAGGCCGTGTTACAGTCCGGTCAAAATTATTCATTAGATCTCTGGTCAATAAACTAATTTCACACCATGCTCTTTATAAGTCCATGCAAGTATGGGAACCTCACTATTATAGCTGGTGGATTAGAAACATACAGGATAAAACGCTCCTGACCACTATTATTTGCCCGTGGATCGGTCTCCAGAGTAAGGTGCTCCTGGCCACTATTATGCTGATGGATCGGTCTGGCCCTAACTCTCATGGTGTTCTATTGTAAGTACTTAGTGTCTTTCCCATGTCTTATAATAACTTAAGGTTTAGTTTATTGAGCTCTAGATCCTCCACTATTATAGTCGGTGGATCAAAAACATACAGGACAGAACGCATCTAAC
Source organism: Tamarix chinensis (assembly GCA_030549775.1). Taxonomy (NCBI): domain Eukaryota; kingdom Viridiplantae; phylum Streptophyta; class Magnoliopsida; order Caryophyllales; family Tamaricaceae; genus Tamarix; species Tamarix chinensis. Next base: position 62,148,761 of record CM060178.1, on the reverse strand, counting down.
CACTATTATTCGCTGGTGGATCGGTCTCTAGGGAACCCTGGCACCTAACCACTATTATGCTGATTTATCGGTCTAGACTCAGCTTAATAATCTTTCACTTTAAATGATCAGTGTCTTATCTGTGTCTTATTCTATATATGTTCATGTTCTTTGGACTACCCGTTCACACAATCTATTTACTCCTATTCCCTTGAGAGGGGCCCCTCCCATATCTTGGGACTTGTGTGCCTCTTAACACATCTAGACATCATTTCCCTCTTCTCCTTATTTACCACGAATACCCAACCCATAAGTGTGTGGGTTGAGGCCCACTTTCCCATACCATCTAAGTCAACTCACTATCGCCCTTTAAGGTTTTTCCCAGAAAACCCTAATTTAGCCTATATGGTTCATCCTTCCTCTATCTGACACAACTAATGCTCCTTTACCCCCAACTCATCACCTCACTTAGATTCAACCCTAATTATTCCACCTTACTTTACATTTTGTACATGCAACCATGAAACCCTAGTTGGCCACCCCAAACCCTAGCACCTCTCTTTTCTCATATGACATCCCTCCATTACTCACCTACCATCCTCTCTTCCAAATGACAATGACACTCACCCTCCATGTGATATCCTTCCACTCTTACCCATATTCCAATACCTTCCATTAATTTTTCACTTCCACAATCTCCTTCGTATAGGGTTTTCCTCCCAAACCCTAGCCAAATTCCCTACACACCCTTATACCTACCTACGTACTATTTTTCACCCATGGACTCCAATCACCCCCAACAACTCTTCCCTCACCTTACTTACACCCTAAGGAAACTTTTTCCATGTAAGGATCATCCCCATGCAAACACCATCCATCCCATGCAAACCCTAGACTTTCCTATGCAAGATTTACTCCACTCTCTTATTTTTTCCACATTTCCATTTTATTTTCCCCCTTATAGGTTATGAGATAAATAGGCCATTCTCACTTCCCTTTAGTTAACTCATTTCCTTTTTTTCCCTTTTCATCCTTTCACCCCATACCATATCATTAAAAAATCCTAGCATGAATGTCCTAGAGGGTTACATCACATCACACCACAAGCACAACATACACATCATTTTACACATGCCATAAGGAGGTCACATAAACGTACTTTAAATCCATGATGCGCTATAAGTAAGCAATCATAATAAAATAAGGTACACAAACGCAACATAACACATGGCATACAAAGCACATAACACACATAATAGGCCTTAACTACATCCTTATCTAATACGACACTAGGCTTGGAGCACGCTTCTACGCCTCCTTAGGGTTTTGACTTGGTTCACTTATAAAAGGGAAATACTAGGGTTAACTTCTCTCTTACCAATATGATCATTATTTTCTACTTTACTTTTATCATAGCCTAGTATTAGGGTTAATAATAATATTAGTAGTTTTATAAGTAAAAATAAAGGTATTATTCTTAAAATAGTTAATCATACTAGTACTAGTCAAAATAGGTCTTGGTAGTTATATTGGTCCATGTTAAAGTATTATTATCAATATTCTTATAAGTAAAAATAAAGGTATTATTCTTAAAATAGTTAACCATACTATTACTAGTCAAAATAGGTCTTGGTAGTTATATTGGTCCATGTTAAAGTATTATTAGCAATACTCATATTACTAAAGATAATAACCTTAATATTAACAACAACAACAATAATAATAATGATAGTAGTAATAGTAATAATAGTGATATAAGTAATAATAATGATGATGATGATGATAGTAATAATAATAATAATTCTTTGAGTCTTAATAATAATAATAATAATAATAATATTAATAATAGGGCCAAAGTTAATAGTAGTAGTAGTAGTAGTAGTAGTAGTAGTAGTAGTAGTAGTAGTAGTAGTAGTAGTAGTAGTAGTAGTAGTAGTAGTAGTAGTAGTAGTAGTAGTAGTAGTAGTAGTAGTAGTAGTAGTAGTAGTAGTAGTAGTAGTAATAATAATAAGAATGATGATGATGATGATGATGATGATGATGATGATAATATTAATAATAAGAGTGATAATGATGATAATAGTAATAATAAGGATAATAATGATATTAACACTAATAAAATTAAATAATAATTACATTAATTATTTTCAAAGGTGAGAGAGGTTAAGGCACAACCAAGGGTGGTGGCAGCTAGGCGGCGGCGGCGGTGGCAGTGGAGGAGGAAGTGGGGGTTGGAGAGGTGGATTTGTAGGCTAGAAGAGGGAGAGTGAGATGTTGGTTGTGGTGGTGGTGGATTCTCTAGGTTGAGAGGATTAGAATGGTGGTGGTGGCGCATCAAAGGTGGCAGTGTAGGTGGCGGTTGTTGTGGTGGACGAAGGTGGTGGAGAAGGAGGGAGGGTGAAGGAGAGGGAGGCAAGGAGAAAGGAAGGTATGGGAGGTAGGGGAGACTTTAATAAGTGTTTTGGGGTGGAGTAGAGGTGGTTTTTACAGCAGGGATGGTGGCGCACGATAGTGAGAAGGGTGGAGATAGAGGAGGATTGGTAGATTAGGTAACCTACTTGGCACGAATAGGTTGGCAAGGGGGAGTTAGAGGTTTTGAGTGATGTGGTTCGGTGGAGGGTGATGCAGGGAGGAGTTTAGCAAGTGTTTTGGATGGCAGCACTAGGCAACGACGGCAGAGATGGTGTCTGAAGTGGCGCTGACACAATGAAGGCTAATTTTCTAGGTAGGGAAAAAGAGGTTGAATGGGGATCGATTGGGGGTATTTATAGGCCAATAGAGGGAGGATAAGACAAAGGAGGAAGAGGATACAGGTGCAGGTATGGTAGGGCTCGCCTGCCAACGATGGAAGGCTAGTACAAGCTTGCGATTTGTAGGTTTGGTTGGGTCAAGGAGGAGAAAAAGGAAAGGAAGAGAGGCACACGTAAGAGGGGGTACAGGCCTAGTTCCTTCATTTTTCTTTCTTTTCTATTTTCCAGACCAACGCCCTGATGTTGTCACCTTCTTCCTCCTGCTCCTTTCCCACGTGTTGGTTGGTTGGGGTATTTAGAATATTTTGGTATTTTTAAATATTTTAAAATAATAAAAATTAGTAAAATAATAATTAAAATCCCTTTTTATATTAATTTAGGAAATTTTGGGAAATGTTTTTCTAAATTCTATTTTAATCATAAAAATACCCTAAATTTCCCTTAATTAAATTCTTTATTATTTTTTTCTAGATTTTTCCTTAAATATTCCCCCTTATTTTAATAAAATAATTTATTTTATTAATTTTCCTATAAATTCCTATTATAACATAATTTCCTAAATTAGAGTTTTGGGGTATTTTAAAAGGAGGGAATCAAGTCATAGAAAGGCTTGATGTATTTGGAACACAAGGTAAATGGCAGAAATACTAAGGCATTAGTGGACATAGGAGCCTCTCACAACTTTGTGATGGAAGGGGAAGCCACAAGACATAGGATCAAGTATACCAGGGAGAGTAGGTGGATTAAGGCTATGAACTCAAAATTGAAGTCTATCCTTAGTGTTGCTTTTGGGGTACCCATTTAGTTGTTCAAATGGAAAAGCATGGTGGACTTAACGATGGTACCCAATGACAACTTCAAGATGGTGTTTGGTATGGATTTCATTGATAAGGTATTCCCACTCTTAGTCTCAGATGCTAACAACATGCATATCTCTAAGGGGTAAAATTCCTTTATTGTTCCCCTATTATGAGAAAAAGTAGAGTCCAAGATGGTTTTCACTATGCAAGTGTCAAAGGGACTTAAGAGGGATGAGGTCAATTACTTGTCTACATTAGACGAGGAATCCTCACCCATTGGATATGGTGTGCCTGAAAAGATAAAAGGAGTCCTCAAAGGGTATGAGTATTGATTCCACCTAAGTGGCCGAAGAAACTCCTAAGTAGGATATAGGTGGATCATGTGATATAGCTGGAAAAAGGTGCTAAGCCTCTAGCTATAGGAACCTATAGGATGGCATCGCCCAAGTTGGAAGAATTGAGGAAGCAACTCAAGCATATATTTTTTTTTGGATGTGGGATTCATAAGGTTGTCCAAATCCCCATTTGGTGCCCTGGTATTGTTTCAAAAGAGAATTATAGAGGATTTCAAATATGCATTAACTATAGGGCACTAAAAAAAGTGAGAATAAATAATAATTATTTCATCGCATTTGTGGTAGACTTATTTGATAGGATTGGGAAAGTATGGTGGTTCTCTAAGTTTATTGACAAGTTTGCATAGTTGTAAAGGATGAGCCTAATACTACATGCGTGACTAATTATAGATATTACAAGTTATTGGTTATGCCCTTTAGCCTTAAAAATGCACCAAAAACCTTTTGTACTTTGATTAATAAGATCTTACACCTTCTTAGATAAAATTATGGTGGTGTACTTGGATGATATTGTGTTTTATAGTGAAACTTTAGGTAAGCATGTTGAGCATCTAAGGAAAATTTTCCAATTGCTTTAGGGAAAATGAGATATTTGTAAAGTTAAAGAAATGATCATTTGGCTAAGAGGAAGTAATGATCCTAGGGCACCATATTTTGAAGGGAAAGATCTCTATGGATGGAGCTAATATGTGGGCTATCATAGAATGAGAACCACCCAAGGGAATTTGAGAGCTAAGGTCCTTTTTAGGGATTGTAAATTATTATCAGTAATTTATAAGGGATTATTTAGAAAAGGCCACACACTTAACCAACTTGCATAAGAAGAAGGTTATGTGAGGGTAGATGATGGAGTGTCAACGAGCCTTCAAGGATCTTAAGCAAGTTGTGATGGAAGATTCATTCTTAGCTCTTCCTAACTACTCAAAGCCATTTAAAGTATACATAGATGCATTGGAATTTGCTATTAGAGGTTTCTTGATATAAGATAACCATCCCATAGCTTATGATATGTAAAGGAAGTATTTGGTGCATGACAAATAAATGATGCCTATCATACGTTATATTTAGGTATGGAGGCTCTACTTGCTTGGTATTCGGTTTGTGATCTATACTAAGGTATTGCCAACAAATTTTGAAGGAGGAAGAAAATAAACTCCAAGCAAGAAAGGTGGCAAGACTTATTGGCCAAGTTCGACTATGTCATGGATTATACATCGGGAAAGGCTACTATAGTCACACATGCTTTGATTTGGAAGACCAAATTAAAAGCTATGAACCAACCATATTGTAGTAGCATGAATCAAGTTTGGGATAGTTTGACTCAATATCACTTAGCCAAGAACTTGGTGGAGATGGATAAGGAAGGAATGACTTAATGATTTTAGGAGAAGACAACATGCTCAATACCATTGGTTGTCAACTCTATATGCTAAGGTGGGGTAATCTAAGGAGATATTTACTGTAGGAGTGTCATCGCTCCAAGTGAGGAAAATATCCTAGTGTGCATAGAATCCTAGCTTTACTTGAGAAAATATATTATATTATTAAACTAACATGTAGGATGATGTGTGGGCATATTTAAAGACTTGTCTTATGTGCCAATAAGAAAAAGTAGAGCAAAGCAAGCCTGTTAGCCTTCTAGAGATTCTTCCTATTGTGAAGAAGTCATAGAAAACCAGCTCCATGGACTTCATTTTGGCACTACCAACATATGAGGGATGTGGCTCCATTATAGTTGTGGATGACATATTGTACAACTAAGGAAGTCAGGTTCTTATTCTTCAAACATATGGTGAAGCATTGGGCCATTCTTTGGAGTATCATAAGTAACCAAGACCCATAATTCATAGACAATTTTTGGAGGTATTTTTCAAGTTTATAGGCTTGAATCTTCATGTCTCCACAAGTTTCCATCCATAAGTTGATGGACAGATAGAGAGGATGAATCACTTGTTGAATATCTACTTGACACACTTTGTGAGTACCAACTTACAACACCTCCATATTTACTAATTATAATTTTCATTTTACAGAAATATTAATTACCAAATTATTGGGTGTTACCACCATACTTAGCATAGTTTTGTTTCATCCATCTTTCTTATGTCAAGTACTAAGGCTAAAATAAATCACAACCAAAATAAAATAGTGGAAATGAAAGGTAATACATAAATAAAATTTGTGGATAACGTACTTCGTACAAAAATGGAAATTAAAATCACCAATAAACATAAAAGACAAAAGGAAAACCAATTACATCAAAAATAGGTACCCGAAGGTGCCACACCAATTTGTCTTAACTCTTGGAACCAAAATCCCACTCCGAAAATAAGATCTTTTCCCAATAATTTTCTTCCTTATTACTATAATATTCCTAGAGCCGATCTATAACCTTCATGTAATCATATGAAAAAGTAGTATTGGTATGACTTCCTTGTACTGAGTAAATCACATTACCTCACAAGAAGTAGCATACCCACATTGTATATAGTCACACAAAATCCTAGAAATCATACTTGAACACAAAGCATGTACCATAACCACATGCAATAACCGTGAAAAAATTTATATATATACATAACATCAAGTCTCATGATCAATAGTAAAACATAATAGTTCACTTCGCATGACCTTAAGGTATAATAGACATATCCAATTAGTCAAATAGATTCCACATGCTAGGGTAGGGCACTAAGGTAACTATCGAATCAACACATCCAAATAAACTCCAAATACTAAGGTAGGGAACTAAGGTAACTACTAAACTAAAAAACCTAAAATAATGTTGAAAACCAAGGTAGGGTACTAAGGCAACCACTGAACCCACAAATCCAAAATAATTTCGAATACCAAGGTAGGGAACTAAAGCAACTACATAATCAACACATCCAAATAAATTATTTTTATTTTCTTTCACAAAAGTAGCTTCCATTTTTAGTTACTCGAGAGGGATATAATCAACTCAGGAATATTGAGGTACACTCAATCATATTATCACCTGAAGGTTACATAATACCCTTACTCTTAAACCTAGGGACACATCAATGCATCTGGTCATAACGGTGCACAAAGGTAGCATAGTATCCTCTAACCTAGTTCAACAAATCCTTAAGTATTGATTCCCTCCATAGGGCTTTTAGGTTACCTATAGAATAGAATAGGGACTTATTGGGGCACCGCGACACACCAGTGATCCAAATCAAATGAAGTCTAACACCTCATCTCTAGGATAGCTAATCTTAGAGAAAAATCATTCCCAAATTGTGGTATTTCACTTTAAATATTGATATTTTAAGAGGTGATTACATATGTCACATACTACACAACAATTCCCATTCCATTCTTAACCATTTTCCCTTTTATTTCCCATTATTAAGAAAAAACCTAAGATCATCAGTCTATGCCAAGAAAATTCAACACTAATGTCAACCTATCAAAAGTTTAAGCCTGTTCTAATATCCAATTATTCACAAGAAGATGAATTAGGTTAAAGTTTACCAAAATACCCTTGAACCCTAATTTTTTCATTTTATTTCCTTTTTGTACCAAAAATTTTTATTATAAGATTTTTTCATGAAAAGGATAAAAAGACAATTAATTTCATTATTTTAGCATGTAGGTAATATTTGTGGTCTAGCAATGGACTCTATTTTCCACTTTCCATGCATTTAGTGGGTTACACCTACAAAACCCTAATTATGCAACTCTCACGTATCGTGTATCCCATAAAGCATGCACATACATATTTAAAGTATTATACAATATTTAAACAGAGAAATTATCATCATGATATATGTAGGAAAATATCTCTAAGCCTAGGTTATGCGAATAGAATTCATCCTAAGCTAACCCTAATCATGTGTATATGCTTCCATGTGAATCATATTAACCCTAACTACCATGCATTAGTAATCATAAGATATTTATCATGGAATTCAAATCATAACTTGACAAGAATAAAAAAAACCCTAATAAAATCCTAGATATGCATACATAAATTATATAACATATTACCTATATATATAACTTATCTTACTACAATTATATGCATCATTCATTTAACATGCATGCCATAATACTTGGAGAATGTAAAACCCTCGGATAACTCTAAATCTAAAAAATCTTAACGTGATCACACATAAATTCTACTATCTTATGATTAATTAGATTTACCTAACCCAAGCTTACACAAAAGAATAAAATCATCTTCTCCAATGTTCTTAAGAATTAACTAGGAAATTAACACCCAATAATACATGTATTATCATTTAATATTACACAAAAATAACCCAAAAAATACAAAAAAATAACTCAAGGATAACTAACCAGCCGAAGCAAAGTAGGAAGGACCAACCAACACTTACACAACAAAGGAGGATGAATTGGTAGATGTTTCTGAGAAGGAAAGGAAGAAGCAACAATGAATGTGTGTGTTTATAGGATCCAGGAACGACAAAAATGGTAGGTGTAGGGAGGGACCAATAGTGGAGAAAGGTGTAGCAAAGGGAGGAGGATTGACACAAATGGCCCAAAGCCAATGGGGAAGGGTTCGATGATTTTGGAAAAAGGTTAGGGTGATTTGGTGAGGTTGTAGGGCTTCAATGGTGGATGATGTAGCATGGAGTGGAGATGTGGTGGAAGTAGGCATAGCAAGGTAGGGAGTTGTGGTACTTTTGGTTGAAGGTGGTGGTTAGTGTTTGGTGTGTTTGGAAAAAGGTGAAGAGGTGGCTTTCGTGAGTTTGGGGGAGGAAGGAGGGGTGGTTTTGGTAGGAGTTGACGAAGGTGAGGTTGAGGCAATAGTGGGAGTTGCAGAGAAGAAAATGGTGGAAATGCAAGATGATAATGGCAAACAATGACTTCTTTCTTACTTAAGGGAGCTTAGGAGAAGGAGAGGAGAATATAGGATGTTTGGGGGATGAAAACATGACACAATGGAGAAGGATAATAAGAGGAAGAAGGGATTTTATGGATGGTGGCATAAGGGAAATTGTGGAGCGAAACAACGAAAGGGAAACATAGGAGAGAGGAAGGCATAGTGTAGGGTATAGTGTGTGAAGATTTACATTAGGAAAGGAAGGAAGGGAAAATAAATAAATCTAGGTGGTTTAAGCCATAGGATAGCGTAATTATTTAAGTAAAGAACTAGGTAGAAATATCCGATTACCGAAAAAAGATTTATTCAACGTAACAGATACCAGTTGAGATCTAACTTAGGATTTAATTTTAATAACTCCTCTAATAAATTTCAACCTAATGAAATTTGATATCTAATATGGTATAATAATAATACACATACTAATAATATTTTTAATAAAAAAATACCCTACCATAATTATTACAACTAATAAACATAATTATCGATTTATAATTAATTAGGGATTTAGAAAATGGGGTATTACATAACTAGGCACAGTGAGTAAAGTTGTTGGAAGTTGCCTAATTCTGCTAAAATGTCTAGCAGAGTTAGGCAACACAAAAGAGTATATTTGAGTTTGTGATGGGTTAACAACCTACATCTCTACAAGAGATATCCAAGGGGTATATAGGACCTAGCCCTACATTCTTTAAGTATGTAAACGGGTGGGGAAAGTAGTTGGATATGCTCAAGGCAAACTTGACCAAGGCAGCTAAGAAGATGAAGGAATGGGCTAGTGAAAAGAGGTAGCCTGGGGGTTCTCCAACTAGGATACAAAGTCCTGGTAAAGTTTCCAATCTGGTAGTTCAAGGCTTATAGGAAGGTGTACAAAGGCTTAACATGATGGTATTAGGGGTCGTACCCTATTGCGAAGAGGATTGAAAGGGCTTCATATATATCGAAATTGGCAAGGAAACCCCAGGTTCCCCCATGTGTTCCGTGTAAGTTATTTGAAGCCTTATAATAAGGATAAGGACGACCCATTTAGCGGTGAGTCTTATCGAGAATCACTCACAAATGTTATATTATTTGAAAAGGAGGTTGTAGTGATCGTGGAGGATCAAATAAAGAAGGCTATAGGAGTTTCTAACTACACGAAGTATTTCATGTGCTGGAAGGGTTGCTAGATAGAGAGGAAAGCTAGGAAAGAGATGAAGACTTGTGTTAGTTTCATGACCAGATCAAAGCTTTCAAAACCTTCAAGAACTTGATGAGGATTTCAAGGGCTTAGGTGGGCTAGAATGCCGTGGATTGCTAATTTTTTTCATTTATATTTATTTTCAAAAGGTTTCAGAATACCATAGAGTTGTCTAGGATCTAGTGGAATTGTTTTGAAGACAATGTAATATTCTAGATACATTCTAGATCATTTAAGAACTCACTATATCTCTTAATACTAGAAGAGTATAAGAAAGTCCTACAAGAAAGTCTCTAGAATTATCAAGTGTTGAAGGTCGTAAAATATGAAACATGTACCTCAACTACAAGTAGAGGACGAGCCCAATTTACTCCGACTATCTAAGACTTGTAAAGCTCTCTTCACTTTTATAAATACACACTCAAAGTTCTCACTTCATCTTTTAAGTTTTGTTGGTATTCTTATCCTTATTTTAGGCTCGGTTGTGCCTAAGAATTAGAAAATATTGACTTAGTAATTACTAAGAAAACTATGCAAGCTAAGTGCCTCATAAAAAAAGACCAAGGAAAAAGAGTTGCCTCGTGATAATAAGCAAATGATTGCGAGAATTTCTTTCATTGTGTGCATAGTGTGTCGCATACTTCACCAAAAACTAAGAGGTCATTTGCAAACATTAAGTGGGATAATGGTGGCGTCACCGAGGTAATATTTAATTAAGCAACCACATATATAAAAGCATCCCTTTGGTAAGACTATATATATATATATATAAACATACATATAAAAAAGGTAGTAAGTGCTTGGGTGCGTATAATGAATAAATATGGAGATAAATGATAACCTTATAACAAACTTCTAGTGGACTTAAATTGGGATTTAGTATCAAAATGATGCTTAATTTTCCTTAACTATATATTCATAAAGTAAATACATGAATATTTTTATTTTAATTTTATTTTTAATGAAGACCTGAATGTTTAAAATATGTTTATATTAAAACATTAACATGTTAAATATAAATAAATAAATTAAGGTATTAATTGCTATACTTTATTTCTACCAGGATGTAAATATTTAGATTTTATTTTTATTAAGAAATAAATAAATAAAAATTACTAAAATTATCTAAACTTTAAAGTCTAAAAAAATTATATCTTAACAAAAATAAAATCTAATTATTTATAATTTTATATAAAATTTTAAAAATATGTACACTTTTTATAAAAGTAAGCTTTGAATATTTATATCTTTAAATACAGTTTCTGGTCCGAGATGATAAATTTCGGCATAGATGACCCATTTTCGGCTGAACCGTTTGTCTGTGTCAGCGTCGCGATAAAGAAAGGCAGATCATTGCGTATCCTACAGGATCTCTGCTAGATTATGGTGGTCCTTGGTTTCTGGAGCTTTTAACGTATTTGGAAAAATGGATGCAAGCGACTCCCTTGAGTCGGTCGAAAGCAATAGTAAGTGTAGCTGGCAATGCCGAAAAATGCTACTTATCCAAATTTTAAACCCAAACTCAAACCCAAACTTTTTTTAAAATATACATATTAATACACTTATTTTATTTTATTTTAAATAAATAAGTAATATAAACTAATAATAATACAAAATAAAAAATATATACTATAAAAAAAAAAGTATAAATCTTTTTTTTTATTATAATAACAATAATAATGATAATTATAATAAAAATAATGCTAATAATAAATTTAAGGTATTTTTATGTCATAATTTTATTTTATATTATATTATTATTAATTTATATTATTTAATTATTAATAAAAAATAAAATTAGTATATTAATATGTATATTTTAAAAAAAAAATTGGATTTGAATTTGGATTTAAAATTTGGATATATAGTATTACTCGGTAATGCCCGTGTGTAGCCACTGATATTGGATAGGCATATACGTACGAAGTTTGACGTATTTGGAAAAATGGATGTAGTCCCTTTCTTTTATACGTACGACAACGAACATTTTGTCCACGATTCGTACCAAATTAATAAATTTGGCCACAGACCCGCCAATAACAACATCCCCCCGTAAATAAACAACCACGTGACGTGACTCTGTATGTTCTTGAAACTGACCAATGACCACGACCTATGCATACGTCAACTTCACAGGAACGGAAAACGTTTCTGATTGTTTCACAATTCTTACTTACAAATTACAATGGTCGCGCGAAATCTAGAAACCTGCACATATTTTATTTTTAATACTAGTACTATTTTAGCTATGTCTCTTGTCGGTGGCCACGCTTCCTCGCAATCTATATCATTGGATCGCACACGGCGGTACCATTCGGTACGCTGATGCCATTATGATGCTAGCAAAAAAAAAAATTTAATGAAAATACTTTCTACAAATATTCTTTCTTTATATATATAATGTTTATTAAAATTTTATCTAACAAATAAACGCTCATATTAATATATTTTTAAAAATTAATTATACTGAAATATTTGTCTAATTCTTGTAAAACGTAATGATCTGCCTTTCTTTAATTTATGTAATATATATATAATATTAGTCTAATTCTTGTAAAACGTAAAAACAATGATAAGATTTTAATGTAATATATATATAATAATAGTAAATATATATATATATATATATATATGACAACAATAATAAATAAATATAATAGTTGTAAAATACAAACATAATATTGAAAAAAAAGACATGTACAATGATGATTAAAATTGGGAAAAATAGTGTTGAAATTTGATAATAAGTTTTAGCAAAACAACAACGGACAACTAAATAGAATCAACAAAATATCATTTTTGTTATGGCAAATGTTTAATTTATGTATGAAGAAATACAATACTGGTGAAATATTAATTTATATACAAAGAGATATTATTTTGCTTATGATAAAGCTAGTTCATTAATCGCAAAAGATATCTAAAAATTATTTTTAAGACATTAATATAAGCATATATTTGTATAAAAAATATTTAGTAATATAATATTATTTTGTAACAACTTAATTTCTTACTATAAAAAAATTTCGTTAAAAATATATTGTAGAAGCATAAAACACTTTGAAAAGTAGGGTGTTATCACTATATCTGACGTAGGTTAGACGTCTATCGCCTACCCCATATCATATATAAGGTTAAACCAACAAAAATACTAAAACACTTAAGTTTGTAAATAATGATTTAATTGAACTTATTCCAAAATATTTACAACAACTGATTATAGCATATATTTGTAAAATTTTGCATTTAAAAAAATAGAATGCATGAATTTAAGTTACGTAAACATTTAAAAGATTATTTACATCAAGGATCTCATTGGTTCCTGACCAAATCAATATAAGAACACAAATAATTAAGAGTACAAGTCTACATTAAAAATGAGATTAGGGTGTGACCCCAAAACCAAAGTAATGGTCTGCCACAGACCCTACAAAATCTCCGACTGTCCACGATCTCAAGCCCTAAACCCAAACTAAGGTAGGCCAACTACTATCCATCCCTAAAAACCTACACATGATTCTCCGCTTGTGGGAATCAATAGGTGACTAAACAAACAAGTACATTATTATGCTACTTACTGAGTATGCCAAATCTATCATAACGTGAATATCATATTTAACATGTGTCATGTTAATGTAATGTACATGAAGGTAATATCATGCATAACTCAAGCAACATAGAATATATCATGATTGTATTCTCATTGTAACCACATATGTATTCACACATGTATTAACAGGTTATTTCAGATAACTACTAGGGTTCATTTTCCAACTCACTCATCTAATTGGATTACACCATTCCCTTATCCATATGTTGATATAGGTCAACATCCATTCAAATTTCCAATTTTTAATCAATTGGTCACTTAATCCATTATCTAAATACACAAACCAGCTTATATCCCTTTTTAGTCATTCAAGCCATTGTCACCATCAATATGCAATTATTTATCATTACACTTATTTGTTAATTAGGTTTTATCTTCTATTTACTTAACGTGAGATTTTATCATCGAGCGATGGACTATGTGTTCTAGTGTAAGTAATTAGTGTATTTTCCATGTCTTAGCAACTGTAGGGTTTGATTTTGTTGAGCTCGGGATCCCTCACTATTATAGCCAGTGGATCGGTTCCCGTAGTGACATGGCCGGCTTTCCATATGATATTATTATTTCTATTTTCTTTATTTATGATTAACACTTCAAAAATAATTTTATTATTGTAGTTATCTCTTTTCCCTGAAAAACTAACTCTCGTATTTTGGATTGTGTAAAGACTTATGCGTACTCTGATTTTCATATTTATGAATTTGGATTATTAATGATGTTATATGTAGTGTTTTCTTAGCCTTAGCACTTGGTACCGAAACAGTAGAAGTGAACCGGTCTGGTACTAAGTATGGCGGTAGCATCCCCAGAATTTACGGTTTTAATTTATAAGTATTGTTTTTAAAAAAATGTGTAAATTTTGGGGGTGTTACACTATGCACCAACTCATGGTGTCACATACCATGGAATCCCAATACCCCCAAGTACATCATCAATGTTTAGAGTAGGTAAGGCACTGGAACCTCGAAGGATTCCGCCTGAAGGCACCAATAAATGCTCGAAGGCAGACTAACCCTTGGTATCTAATCGAGGATTAGGAAACCAAGACCTATATACAACTTGATTCTCTTTCTCTTTACATGGTTAATACATTATTCATAAGGGTTAGTGATCATGCAAAGCCTATACAAGAACAAGTGAGGCATTAACATATTACTTCCATATTAATCCTTTTTATTTCCCAACCATGTGGGGTCTCCATTTATCCTTATCTAATATTAATCATATCCATCATGTTACTTTTTTCAAGCCCAAGTTGTGTTTCGTCACTCTTTTCTCAAAACCATCACATGTCATATGTGGTATACCTATTTAAGCTTTACAATACTCATTGAGTATGTCATAAATTATGATCTATTTAAACCATTCATTGGGTCATTAAACCATGATAAAATATATATTTTATCCCTTTAATAATAATTAAATAAGCCCACGCATAGCCTCAAAGCATAACCAAATCAAAAGGAATCAATTCACTTAAACTAGTCAATTGGTCTGGCCCAACCAATCAATTGGTTGCACTAACCAATCGATTGATTTGAGTCAACCAGTTGATTGGTTTGACTCAACCAAACCCTACTTTTCTTCAAATTCATCCATCGATTTCTATAAACTAGTTAACTATTCATAGACCAATCGATCGGCTCTACTCAACCAGTTGATGGCTTAAGTATAAAGCGAGTTTAAGGTCTTTACAAGCTTACCAGTCGATGGGTTGGGTCAACCAGTCAGTTGTTTTAGGAACTAGTCGATCAATTTGACCTAACTAATCAATCAATTTGCCCTATAATAGCACCAAATAATTATTTACATATAGATCATGCTTGCAATTCATTATTAAACCACATTAGAACATTTATTAGCATAGTATAACACATTTTCAATTGAATTAACTTGGATAACTTAACATTTAATCATCATATCCCATTTTTCACAAGTTTTATACTTTTTACTCAAAATGTACAATCTACCTTTCCAAATTAATTCTGCAATCTATATACATTCATGCTATTATATAAGATCATATTAAAGAAATGTGTATCATACGAGAATACTAATAATCCATATTAGATGTAAGAATCACTTACTTGATGTAGGCAAAACTCCCTTAAACTAGAACTTTTAGTCTATGAAAATCTCAAT
This sequence comes from Tamarix chinensis, assembly GCA_030549775.1. Taxonomy (NCBI): domain Eukaryota; kingdom Viridiplantae; phylum Streptophyta; class Magnoliopsida; order Caryophyllales; family Tamaricaceae; genus Tamarix; species Tamarix chinensis. Next base: position 62,133,071 of record CM060178.1, on the reverse strand, counting down.
TTTTGAAACCTATAAACAAAAATTCTTAAACTCAAAATTTTGTACAAAACCTTAATAATTTCGAACTTGAAACAGAAGGAAAAGAATAAACATACCACACTTAAAGTAAAAACAGGGAATGCTCAACCGAATCACTCAATCCTTTTTCCCAAATCTAACTATTTCTTAATTAATAATTAAAACAAGAGAGAGATAGATAAAGTATTAAAAGAGTGCAAAAAATTAACTTTAAGGTTCAAAGTGAAAGTGGGTGAATACAGAGAGTTAAGGATTTTTTTTGTGGCTGAAAGAAAGGTGAAACAAAAGGGGTGATTGGAGCTATTCATAGCTAACCAATAGAGAAGAATCATAAAGGGTTTATCCAAAACTCAAAACCCTAATTATTACCATTTGAATTTGAGTTAAATAGATGGATTTCATCCATGATATGTTAACCTATTTTCTAGAGATCAAATGGTGTTTCTAGAGAATACAAGTCAATTAGGCCAGAATTAAAATTCATAAGAGAGGTAATGGAAGGTCACCGTGGAAGGAATATTCTAGTTTATCATAATCTTACCTAAGATCAAAGCATTAACCTTAGAATTATGTAGAGAAGAGATGTGGAAGAAGATAAGGCTAAGATCATCCCTCCCTATCAACTATCTCAATTAACCTCCAAATTGATCTAAGGTAGTATTTTAGGCTAAACGTATCATCAAAATGGTCAATATTCTCTTAAGGATAATTCAACATAGGTTTATAAGGTTTAATTTTAGTATAAGATATTTTCCAGAAAAATTAAGTTTTGAAAATATACCCAGCTTGATAAACGGATAGATTGATTTGGCCTACCAGTGATGGTTTTACAAACTAGACAATCGGTTCCCCAACAAGTTAATCAGTTTAGTCAAGAAAAAACTATTTTCTAAAATGACAAACTGATCAATTAGTTCATAAAACTAGTTAATTAGTTTGCTTAAAAAGCTCAATAAATATCATTTTCTAACTTTATTTTAAATCAAAATTTGCCTTGAACCAAATTATAATACCAAATCAAAATCAAATGCCCAAAACTTGGCATAATTTTCATTCAACATTTTACCAAAATATGGAGTATTACAACAGTGAGCTGGGAATTCCTTCAAAATTTCCTTACATGTTTGAATTTCCTTCTTCAAATTATCAAGCTGCTTATGAGTTGTGTCCATACAACTAGATATTCCCTTCTTTTAATGGTTCTTTGAACCTCCCTTTGAAATCATATAAAGGAGCAAGACAGGGGTTCTATTGTCTCCCCAATTATTTGTCTTAATCATGGAATATCTAAATAGAGCTCTACCCGAAGTTTGGTCATCTCCTCATTTCAAACCATATCCTAAATGCAAGAAGATTTAATGATTTAATCTCATGTTTTCTGATGATATTTGGTTCTTTATAGTTGGAAAGAAATCTTCGATTGATATTATTTGGTCCTTATTCACTCAATTTTGTAACAATTATAGTCTTACACTTAATGCCACCAAAAGTTGCATTTATGGCAGCAACTTAGTTCCTTTGGATATGAGATAATACATTTCCATCAAATATATTTTTACTAAAGACAATTCATAGGTTAAATATCTTGGTGTCCCTTTTCCTAGTAAAAAACATAATTTTGTTGACTTCTCTGTCCTTTTAGAGAAGTTCATTTCAATTATTCTAGCTTGGCAATCACAATTATGAAGTCAAGAAGGGAGACTATAGCTAATTAGATATGTTCTTTTTATCATTTAAACTTGCTAGAGTTTGGTAATGATGTTCCCAAAGAGGATGATTCAGGAAATCAACAATAAATGTCGATCATACCTCTGGTCTAGAAGTAAAAAGTATAGAAAAAATCTAATGGTATTGGATAAGGTTTATCTCCCTATGACATAAGGGGGGTTTGGATTGATTTATTTAGGCACATTAAATATGGCAGATCTTGGTTGTTTGTTATGGTGGCTAGCAACAAAGAAAGATATTCTTTAGGTGAAATAATTTCATGTGTATTATATTAAGACTATAAGTTTTGGGAATCTTCCATACCCCCCACCTACACTCACACTTGGAAGAATACTATGAGCCTTTGGTCAAGATTAAGGCTATTATTGATAGCCTCTGATATTAGGAATCAATATAACTTGAAAGATAAGTTTAGCATTATAACACTACATGAAAAATTAAGACACATAGCTCCTAAAGTCCCGTGGTATGGTGTGGTTTGGAATAAGCTAAACATACTACATGAATAATTCACTCTCTAGCTTGTGATCTAGGAAAGATTAACCACCAAAGAAGGTTAAATAAATTTGGCTATGACATTGATCTTACTTGTAGTTTATGTGCACAAGATAATGAAACCCATTCACACCTCTTTTTATGTTTCCTTATACCCATTGAACTTAGAGTAACTTAGTGGTCACATTTGTAACACCTTAAAACCATAAAAAAAATGGAGTCAAGACATAATGTAATACCCCAAATTTTAGCTAACTCTTACCATGAGTAATTAATGTCATTGCATAATTCTAATCTCAAAAAATTAACATTTCTATCTTACCCTAACTCCCTAATCCTAAATTCTAGCCCAACCTTGTTTTTTATTTTGGGTTATTAATACCTTTTCTAACCTAAACGTAATCCTGAATAATCTTTTAACTTAATTATCCTAATACCCTAACCTAATTTATTTTAATTTAAACCAAAATCTAAATACACATACACTTTTTCTTTCCTCCTTCTTTCCTTATTTATTTCATTTTAATTCCACATCTGCCAGTCCTCACCTTTCTCTTCTCTTCTCTTCTTATTGTGGGCATGCCTTTCCTGCCAAGTCTATCTCTCTACCCCATCAATTTGTCCCTCCTCAGTTCCAGGGTTGGGGTTGAAATTCTTGCCTAATTACCACCTCCCCTATCCCTTTTCTTTCTAGTAGGTGTGTGTATATATAAGCCGGTATTAAATGCTCCTACCACCTATCTTCTCTTCCCTTTTGTTTTTGTAAAAAAAAAAATAATCACCATTTCCTCTCCTTCACCACCTCCTTGCATTGTAAAAGCATCCTAAGATCACCTCTACCAGCATGCCAAATTGAGACAACCTCACCACCATTGGAAACCCTTGCCATTACCTGCCCCCAAACATAGGCAAAACGCACCATTGCTACCCCTCCCATTAGGCATTCTACACCACAATCACCTTAATCCATTTTCTTTCCTTAATAAATCCACCATAACCACACCGCACCTTCATCCTTTGAAAACCACGATCTCGCCCTATCACCTCCCATTGGTAGCCTGTACCATAGCTTCCCTACCTTTTGACCATTTCCACCAAAAACCCCTTTCTTACGGTAACACTCACCGCAACACCCCTTTCTTTTCTTCCTTGGCTATGGTAGCTTCCATCAGTGCATCCCCTCCATTTTGATGTCTCCCACTACATCTAGCACCACTTTTTGGTAGCCTTGGTGGAAGCCCCTCCATTTCGATAGCAACAACCAAAGCCTCCCCCTCCATTTTTAGTCACCATAAATCGTAGTAACACCCTCCATTCTTTGGATATTTTTACACCAAAATCATTTCACCACCTTCATCCTTTTTCCACTGAAGCTACTACCCCTTTTTCTGTAGCAACCATCGAACCCATCACCCCTCCTTGGGCCAACACAATTGACTCCCCCTTATTGTGCCAAACTTGGCTGAGACTCCTTTGAATCTCAGTTTGGTTTTTCCACTCTTTCATCCTTCCATTACTTTAACCCCTCATTAATTATATCATTAATTTTAATTATGTTTTTTTATGCTTTTCCTAGGTGATTTTCCCTCGGTTTCGGATGGTGCAGATTAGGAGTGCATGCTTAGAGACCGAAGTCATATTAGTAAAGATATTAATTGATGTTTTAGGATTTTTGTGTTAAATTCTTGCATGGTTATGTTTATTATCATGACATTTTTATTATATGGTTAAATTCATGCTATTAATGCTATGATATGATATCATGGTTTGTTTGATAGAAAGAGTGTATGAATAACGTAAGATATGTTGATATGCTATCGCTACACTAGGTTGTGTTTTATGGATGAGTATAACTTGTAAAAGAGTAATATGAGCCTAATATAGTATTATAAGTGGGAAATAAGTATGTTTAATATGTATGATTATAAATAGAGGATTTAGGAATAATGATATTGAAGGTATAAGATTTTCATAAAATAAAAGGCTTTTGGCTATCTATAAAGGTGTTTTGGTAAAAATGAGTTAATATAGAAATTTGATATTTTATCATATTTGGAATATTAAAATATGATAATAACATCATGTGGATTTATTGGAGTGATTCTGATTGTCACAAGCTACCCAAAGTGAGAAAAATGTCGAATTGGGAATAATAACATTAAATGGTAATCTTATTATCACATGTCTGAAATGATAGAGTTAGACCACAAATTTTATATATATTGTTAATATTGGTATCTTAGAGATGCCTATTGAATTATTTTTATTTTATAAGCCTTATGGGAAAAGTTAGAGGTTACCTGTTTTGGTAGCCTTATGAATAGTAATTTTTTAGATAGGGTTGTTATTTCATATATAAGATGTAGGAGTTAGAAATTAAATTTTTGGTATGTTAATAATGATTATATTTGAGGATTATATACTAAAATTAGTAGTTGAATTATCAATAAGGGAGAAGTTATGCCAAAATTATGGAATTAGGGTTTTGATAAAAATAAGGATCTTAACTCTGGAGAACAACCTTATGACTTGCATGATGTGCTTATCTACATTAATATGTTATATGCTTATAAATCAATCATGAATATTACATTAATCATGTAAAGTAGAAGATCACATAATTCAGGCCAAGGAGATGTTTTAATATTCATTCCACCAAATGATAATATTGGCTCAGGAGCATTTTTCCCTAAGGAGGTGATGCTTTTAGATCCATTCCAAATAATGATAATAATGGCTCAATTGTGTTATCTATGAGAAGGTACTTCAGTTTGTTCCACTAAATTAAGAATAGTGAGGCCTATGATCATCGTGATTAGAATATAAATTGAATAAGCTAATGGATAAACCACTAATGATTTAAAAAGGAAGAGTACATGAGTTATGAATAAATTGATGTTTTCATATCTATTTCACCGAATAATAATAGTGGCTCAAGAGCATTTTTTCCTAAAGAGGTCATGTTTTTAGATCCGTTTTGGCAAATGGCAATAGTGACTCAAGTGTGTTGTCTCTAAGAAAGTGCTTTAGACATATCCACCAGTTTAAGAATAATGGGGTCCCTTAACTCAATATAAATAAAAGAATAAAAATATTTATATCTAATAAAGAGGCTTGGATTAGTATTTACATTATGGGACTTTTTGTGATATATGCGTGTACTTATCATCTGTTATGAATGCATGTCTTTATTTGTATCATCAATTCAATAGTATTGTTACCTTATTCAATACATAGTGTACTGGCTATCCTTTTTATAGGTGCTGCTCATTTTCAAGAGCAGAAGATTCTGATACTTTTGTATAGGTCCTTAAAGACTAGCTAGATAACTTTGCCGCTATTGATGCACTATGTGGGAATAAGTGACCTCTTATCTATGCTGGGTGTTTGGGCAAAGAGTCATGTTATCCAAATGATATTTTTACCTAGATACATTTTTGGACTTTTTAACCTATTGTACCCCATAGTTTATATTCTATTATTATAACTCGGAGTTAATCTTCAAACTCTTGTATTTATAAAAGTTTCTTTCCTTTCTAATTAACTTGTTTTATTATGAATGATTTTAGATTTTTGATTCATGTATAGATGATTTGGTAAACTAAACTTATATCAATTATGGTAGTAACACCCAATATTTTTCTTATATGATTCCACTGTAAATTAAAATATTTTAGTAGTAAATTTTGGGGTCTTACACATAAAGTGGATGATTAAGGGAGGTAAAGGTCCTAAAATTCATGGGGAATCTTTACGAGCTCTAGTTACAACATGTTTTTATCATCTTTGGATGGAGATGAATTATATAATTTTTCAACATCATTCTAGAGAGAGTATTCAACTAGTAAAAGTCAGTATTCATGAGCTTGCTACAAGATTTGAGGGTTTATCAATTAGTAAATCCTTTTTCAAAATTTATAGATTTTGTGAATGATTAAGTATGAAATAGTAGCACATCTTTGTCCCCATTATTTTACTTGAGTTTTTACTCTAATGCCTATTAGGTTATAGTAATAAAATTTCAATTACTTACCAGGAAATTGTGTTTTCCCTAAAAAATGTGTATTTATTATGTGGGTATTTCTTCTAGGTATATTTATTTTTCAAAATATGTATATTCGTCTCACATAAGATATGTATATAAGTCCTGCAATATGTGTTTTGAGATCCTAAAATATGTGTATTAAACTATGTATATATTGCAAGATGTATATTCTTATCCTAAAATTCAAATATTCTAATATTAAAAGATGTGTATTATAGTATTAATAAAATTTTATTTCTATTTTAGGAGTTGTGTACTTATATACTGAAAGATGTATTTATATATTATAAGATATGTATTCTTATCCTGGAAGTTGTATATTCCAATTATAAAATATGTGTATTATAATATTAAAAGATGTGTATTTGTATTCTAGGATTTATGTACTTATATGTTGAAATATATATGTTTATATATTTTAAGATATGTATTCGCATTTTGGAAGTTGTATATTCTCATTGCAAAATATGTGCATTATAGTATTAAAATATGTGTATTTATATTTTAGGAATTGCATATTAATATGCTGAAAGATGTGCCTTATTATCCTAAATAATGTGCTTTTATATTATGAAATATATGTATGTATATATATTATAAGATGTATATTATTATTCTAGATTATGTGTATTCTTGTCCTAGAATATGTGTATTTATATTCTTAAAGTTTTGTGTTTCAATCTTGAAAACTATGTAAACTATTTATATACTAGAAGGTGCACATTATTTATTACAAAATGTGCATTTATTTTATGCAAGATGTATAATTTTAGTGAACAATATGTGTATCCTTATACATTCTTTTAAAATAAAGTTCATTAAAAAAGTATCATCGTTTTTCTATCATTCACAACAAAGATGTGTATACTTATCATATAAGAAGTGTATTTTTATATAAAAAATATATATATTTATGTTATAACATATGTGTATTTTGGTTATAAATATGCCACAATTTCTATCACACTTGCCGGAAAAGTATCTATGATACAATTTACGACCAATCAACGCTCTATTGGAAAATAAACATTGAATATTACTTTTTATAGTAGTGGAATGCTTACAACCAAACTATCTATTAACTATTTTACAATCATTTAACAATATATAATATTCATTATTAAGTTATCATAAAAAAATGTTGTAAATAATTTTATTTAATAATATAATTTGGCATTTTTTTCATTTACAAATAATTAACAACAAATCATGAAGTTGAAATAAAGAATATAAATAAGATAAATTAAATAGGATAATAATTTAAAAATATTTTTGTTGTCTAATAGAGCCTAAAGCTTTTATAACTCACTATTATAGCTAACAAAATTTAACCCAATCCAAAATAATTGACGTAAACTTACTAGATAAAATCAAAAATATATGCAATTTCAACCCAAAAAACTATGACTTGAAACATTTTTTACTTAACATAATGATCATCTAAAATATGATATAGCCCGAAAAACTATGAAACTAAAATATATATGAATTAATCTAACACTTAGTCAAAATCCAATATAATCCTAGATAATATAAATTTAAAATATATCTGATCCAATATATTTGTTATGATATACTATCTTGAAAGGGAGGAGAATGGGAAGGTACATATTAGGTATACTCTTGGATACATGGTATTTATGTATATAAATTTGGAGTGACATATCTCGTATGAATACCGGGGATCAATATGTATTAATATTAGGATTCACAAGGCCTTTGGAAAATAGGAGTATCATGAGGGCATTATAGTCATTTGATGGTAACTTGGGATATAATCTTAACCTGGTAAGTTTTGAAGTTATTTCCTAATATTCCATAAGTAATGCGATTAAATTATGGTTTGAGTAAAATATAAGTTATCTAATATGGTATTACGATATTTCAGTAAGAAAAGGGAATTTTGGTCAATTAGGCTTAAAAAAGGAACTTTGTTTTTTTTAGAGGGTAAATAGAGCATAAATATGCTAAGAATTATATTCAGAATATTTTGAGAATTATGGACTCATTTCCTTGAGGATGGCCTTGATGCAGATGTGGTTGTGCTTATGTGTTCCCAATTATATGTTATGAATATCTATATGACATTGCATGATGACCTTAAATATAATCAACACTGAATAAGATACTAATCATTTAAAGAGAAAGATCATATGAGTTACACCAAATTATTTATATAGGACCATTCTACCATACAATAATAGTGGATTAGGTGTGTTTTTTTCTAAGATGTACATTAGTTCATTCCATCAGATTAAAAATAGTCAAGCCCTATACTCAAAGGGAATGATAATATGATTCAGAAATAAGTACTAATGGATAATAAATTAATCATTTAAAGTGAAATATTACATGAGTCAGAACTGATGTATTGTGTCCATTCCACTAGATGATAATAGTGGCTCAAGTGTGTTGTCTCTGAGAGGTGCTTCAAACCAGTTCATCGATTTAATTATAGTAGTCAGGTGCATTTTTTCCTAAGAGATGTTGGGTTTGTTCCACCAAACAATGATAGTAGCTTAGGTGTATTTTTTCCTAAGAAGTGCTTTTGACAATTCCACTAGTTTAAGAATAGTGGGGTCACTGAACTCAATGTAAATAAAATAATGAAATATGATACATTTGTTAATGAGATCTAGAGTTAATTTTTACCTTACCTTACTTTACTTAAACATGCATATACTTATTTTCTTTATGACACTCTTATTCAATTGTATTTCTACCTTACTTAGTATGTAGTATACTAATTATCATTTTCATGGGCGATGCTCATTCACATGAGTTGACAACCTAGATGTCTTTATACAAGTTGATGAGGATGCGCTAGATGATATTGTAGCTCATGATGCCTTATATGTGGAGGAATGATTAATGTATCAGGGTTGGAGTGTAGAGTCATGTTATCTAGATGTTAGTTCTAACAAGATACCTTTTTGGACTTTTAACTCTTTTATCATGTCTTTTTTTGTATTTTTTGGATATTGTACTCGGAGTTACATTAGCGAAGCTTCTCTCGTTTTCTATGTATCATGTTTTATATTCTAACTAGTGTTGTACCTATGCGATGCACGGATTTTACTTTTTCTAAATTTTATAAATTAAATTAAATACAAAGTTGCATATAGTACATAAAACTAATAATGATGACAAATATAATGCTAATGATAATTTAAGAAATTCATTTATATAATAGTATTACTATTGAATGTATAATACTATATATTATACATTTAAATAAAGATGTTAAATTTTATGTAATTGTACCCTCACAATATGTATTACATTCATATAAATAAAAAAAAGTCATTCTATCAATATGCTTACTTCTTAAGAAACTAATAAAAGTAGGCTTATCATTGCACTTATACCCTTTAATAAACAAAAATATTTAATGTATAGATAATGGGGGGAAAAGTGAGAGTAAAAATAGAAATTAGTTTTTTACTTTTATAAAATAACTTTATTTTTATGTAAAATTTTTGTGATAGATTAACTTTCTTTTTGATACGAAGAGAGTAATATTTAATTGTTCATTATTATTTGGTTGATAAAAAATATTTATTAAATAGAGTAACATCACAAAAATAAATTATATTTAAATAATAACTACAAATAAATTAAAGATAATTAATCAATAACTATGTTCGTATCTAATTATTCAAAATACTTGTTAAAAAATTTAAAAGGTTACTTATTATTTAAAGTAATAAGAGGTACTCCCTCTATTGATGAAAGTATGTCTTTTTCACCTTAAATTTTTGTTTTAAAATAAACATTATTTTATAAAATTTAACGATTACTTTTCACTTTTACTCCTACTTTTTTTCTTTCTTTTTCTATACATTAATTGTCATAATATTTTTTATTGACATTTATACTTGTCATATTAGAGGTATATTTATTATCTCCTAAAATAGTGTGTAAATTGCTAAAAAATAATCTCTCTCTCTCTCTCTCTCTATATATATATATATAATTAGAGTTGTCTAGTAGACAATATATAGACAAATTTTTCCGCATAAACTATATCTATTATTACTAATCATAAATTACTGCTACCATAAATTATTACTAATTATTGTTATTTCTAATTAATAAGATGAAATAATTAATATAACTATTTATTAATATAATGCGACTATTCATCTCCTATGTGTATTAAATGTATATAACTATTCATTTGCTGCACATATGTCAGACAATATACAGACAAATTTTTCTGCTTAAATTATACCTATTATTACTAATCATATATTATCACTTCCATACATTATTACTAATTAATAAGGTCAAATAAATAATAAAATACTCCTGCGTATTAATTGATTTATCAAACTATTCATCTCCTACGCTGAATAATAACAAAATGATATTCATCTCCCGCGTATTAATTGAGATATTCATCTCGAACAACACATATTAATCAAGAATTTTCTTAATTAATTATCTAAAATATACAACCAACTATTCATCTCTTGCATATATATTGAGTTGTAAAACTACTAAATATATGAATGTAACTATTCATCTGCTGCACATATGTCGAACAACACATATTAATCAAGTATTTTCTTAATTAATTACTTGAACATATGTAGCAAACTATTCATCTCCTGCATATTAATTGAATTGTCAAACTAATGAACAAATGAATGCAGCTATTTATCTCATGTGAACAGCAAATTCATATAACTATTCATCTTCTATCATTAATACAGCACAACTATTCATCTCTTACATGCAACAAATGTATATAATTATTCATCTGCTGCACATATATCGAATAATACATATTAATCAAGTATTATTTAAGTATTTTATTAATTAATTACTTGAACATATACAACCAACTATTCATCTCCTGCATATTAATTAAATTGTTAAACTATTTATCTCTTATATAATAATATATATAAATAATTAATACACCACCCATGCATTTCACGGGGAAATGTACCTAGTTTCTTTTAGAAATGGAGGAAGTACATAGAAAGAATAGAAACAGACACATTAAATTGAGGTGTAGACTTTAATTACTACCTAATTTGGGTTAAAAGAAGTAAGTGTAATTGGTAAAAAAAATTATGGAGGAAAGTTGGGAAGATAAAGAGCTTAAGAGTTTATCCATTTTATACATGGAGAGGTCAATTTTCTCTATTATCATTAATGAGAATGAATTGTATAGTCTTATATTTTTATTTATTTAATGAGGTATACATAATTCCTATGCTATTTAATGAGGTATAAATAATTCCTATGGGACTTGAATTGTAATTATTAGTTTTAATTAGTATGCACAAAATACATCTTATTGGTTATAGATGATTTCATTATACTAATATAGGTGAGAAAAATGAATGTAGACTCATGTATTGACAGATGATAATTTAGGTAAGAAATTTATTTGCTACCATGATTGCATTATTATATATCATATAAATTGGTTTACCTTATGATTGGCGCATGGATGATATGATAAGCCAAACTTGTGTGAGATACAGTGGTAACATCCAACTATGTTGGTATTATGCTTCAGCTAAAAATAAAAATTTTTAGAAGGAAATTTTAGAGTGTTACAAAAGATAACACAGACACAACCATATAAGCATTACAATCCACAAGGTACGAAAAATTTCCCATTATATTTCTTCCATCATTCTTAGATTCAATTATGCATGGAAAGATCAGGATTAATGTCACAAACAAGTGGAATTATTATAGAAACCTCAAGGAAGAATAAACAATAATGGAGAAATTAGAAGGAACTAGTTGATTGGTCCCTAAGACTAGCCAACTAGTTTAACCATTTCAGACCCTAAGAGAGAATAAATAGCATAGAGGAATGAGTCAAATGGTTGATCCAATTGATTGGTTATTCATAAGAACTAGTTAATGTGTTTATGAAAACTAATTGATGTGTTTAGGCCAAAACCAAAATAACTCTAGACACAAAATAACCAATTGATGTGCTCAACAAACCGATTGACTATTTATAGTAACTAGTCAATGGGTTTGATCTACCGATTGGCCAGTCTAAACAAAATAGCCTCAAACCCCATTTTTCATACTTAACCAAATTCACAAACTCTTCCCAAAATAACCTATCATGCTCCTATACCACACAAACACATATAAATACATGCTTAAAATTCAAAATACATGGATTTATGATAGATAACTAATATGCATCATATTGAAACTTAACCCACCAATCTCATGCTTAATACCACACTATGCTCTAAATTCATAAAATATAAACATACCATATACTCAAAATTAATAATTCAAAATATAACATGAATATCAAGGAGCATTCTAAGATCATAAAACCATAACTAACAACATCAACTCTTAGTCATATTAAAGATAAGGTTGTATTACCTTCAAGCAGCATTTTCTGACAACTCAACTACTCCTACCTTGATGGCTTCTACTAAGAATCTTGATTATATTAAGAGAATCAATAATAGAAAAAAATGAAAACTCATTTAAAACATAATCAAAAATCAAAATAAAATAAGGGAGGGTGAAATATTTTCTCACTCTTAAACATTGAATGGAGAACAAAAGGAAGAAAAAAAATCAAGAATTTAAAATTTTTCAATACCTTAACCCCTCTTTGATTAAGGAAATGAAGGAAGAGATGATGAAAATATTAAGAAGATGATCAGGAAGCAATAACTTCATCTAAAACAAAGGAAAACAAGGGGTAGAGGTCCTCCATTTCTAGCTAAAAAGAGAGAGAAAATAAGAAGAGGATGGGTTCAACACTTAGAAACATTTACTAAAGGGGAAAAAGAAAAGAAAGAACACATGTTGAAGAGTTGAAGTGAAAAAGATAATGAAGGGTAAGAGAGCTTGATCACTTAAAAGGGGAAGGAGAGTGGTAAAGCTGAATTTGGTTGAGTATAGGGGACTAAAGTTCAAGAAAGGAAATGATGAAAATAAGGGAAGATGAAGTGTAATCAGGCTATGGAAGAGGTAATATGGAGACATCACGTGACAAAGAGGGTAATTGGGTTGTTGTACATAGGTATGATGGCAGAGGAGAGAGAGAATGTACCTCAAAAGTACTTTGTAGGAAATTTTTTAGCTCAATAAAATCATAAGATAAATTAAATAATATAAATATAATTTCAAAGTACCAAAATATTCTTATTAGCATAAAGAGATACTATATATAAGCTTTCATAAACATTGGAAAGATCATCAAAGTACAAATAAAAAAGGAAATGGAATAGCAACAGAACCAGTTTATTGATTTTGGTAACTAGTCGATTAGTTGTTTCAAAAATAAAAATGTACGTCCTTGGTCATATTAGTTAATCAGTTTGGAAAACCAGTCAATCTGTACTTCTAAAATTCACATTTTAACCTAAATTCTAAGCTCCTTTCAAGACCAACATCATTTTATTTTTTATCAACATAATTTTAAATACATTGTTTTAGGATTTTAAGATAGGATATTACAATGACTTAATCCAAAACATTGTGAAAATAGATGAAAGAATGAAAGACTATATATATAAATAATATAAGTATGTATTAGGAGATTAATCTCCAAACATAATTCATCAAAAGGTAGATAGAAAAGAAAGATAAGATGGAATAATAAGAGCCTAAAAGAGATGTTTAGGAGACTAGGGACATAAGCTAACTCTCTAGTTCAAACTCAAGAAATCGCTTCTCTACATGCACAACATCAAATTCAATTGATTCATAAATAAGGACATGTGACATAGCATGAGCATCATCTACTTATCAAATAAGTAGTGATCATAACAAAGTAAAGTTAGGATGCATAAGGGTCAAGTAATACAATGCCCTAAAAGATGGCATGCAACACAAAAGGCCAACATGCTATCATAGGGTATTAAGCATATAATAAAATCGTACATGTGATAATGATAACATAAATCATATGAATCATGGAAAAATATGCAGGCGTGGTATGGGATAATACATGAGACATATGGTATAGAACCCATATAATACATTCAATAGAGGTGCAATGCAGTCATAAAATACTAATATGCTATAACATGATTTATGATGATGATGATAGAGCATGCTATCATGGAATATCTCATGATTCCCATGATAATACCATAAACAAGAAACACAAGCAAAGGTAACAATAAATTATTATATTCCATTAATGGTGATCAAACATCTAATTAATTTTTGATCTATGGACAAAGACTTAACTAACCTAAAGTATGACCGTCAATAGACATGATGTATAGGGTTAAGGACTCCCATAAAAATCTACTTTGCCACACAAATTATACTAGACTTGTTGGCCCACCACTAACATAACTAGATCACCTAAATAATAAGACACTTAATTACTTACATATGTGTGCGTGCGTACATACATATGTATCTTTATAGAGTAAAAATTAGCCTTTTTAGCCCTTAAAAGGAAACTAGGATCACATAAATAAAAAACACAAAAACGGTAGAAATACTAAACCTAACTTGGATGACTAATCCCAATTGATATAAGTCCTGATTCAAGTCTTTCTTTCACTTTAAGTGATTAATATTTTATTTAAGGTTTTAGTCAATCGTAAATCAAGCCCACATAATAGTATTTAATCACTTCCACCATCTATAATCCATTTCCTTTATTAAGATCCACTATTAAACATGCAATTGATCCACAAAGGATTAAGGTCCAAAAACCATATGGTAGAAAGAACCAACACTATTCATCAAGGCACAAAGGCCCAACACTAATCACTAACACAATGGATTACACTATCTATTGAGGCACAAAGGCCCACATTAACTATAGGTGATAAATCCATACCAGCAATTCGATTTAAACAAGATTAGTAGAATTATTATAAGGATGATTGAACAAAATCAAAACAACACTTAACAAAAAGGTCAAAATGTTTTAAGAACCCCTATTCTAAAAACATCTTATAATAATCCCAAATAAACTTCAATAATCCACCAAATTAAGGTTACCACCAAGCAAGACCTTAAAGTTATCTTAAAGGAATACAAGGACTAAAGAAGACTATATTATACATGAAATAAAAATTATATCCCTAGGGTTGCTAATCTCATTAGAATCCATTTTAAGGTCTAAACTAAGATAATGATGATACTAGTTCACATTTACTAATTTATTGTCTAGGTTAGTGTATTAAAAATTGATATTAGATCTTAACAAATCCTAAAATTTATATAACAAAAAAAACTGGAAAAGCCCTTCACACTTATTTTTAGATCACAAACACTTAAAAATTCTAATTTCCACTCATAAAATTATAAGTAAAGGATACACTCATCACACTTCACTTATTTTCTTAACCAAATTGCACATATTTTACCCAATGATTAGAGTCAGTGTGAATGGGAAAAAATGCCTCCAAACACCTCTAAACTTCCAAAAAATCTTAACTAGATTTAAACAACTTCAAATAATAACATATTATGTATCAATTGTAACATCTAACAACTAATGGCAACATATTTCCCAAATCATATAAAAAGTTAATTAGGATTTTTGAGACAATTATCAATTAATGAAGAATTTTTTGGGTTTGTTCCAATTAAAGAAGAAATATCTTTATTTATTTTACAATAATCAAGAAATATTGAGGTTTGCTTTAATTAAGGAAGTATTATATTAACACAATATTATTTATATTTTACATATTATAAACATGTACATAAAATAGGATAATACACCAAATAATCTTGAGTGTAAACATAAATACAATATAAGCCAAGTTTTTTTAAAAATAAATTTTATAATCTCGAGTTTACACTACATATTAGATGAACCTGTGTTTAACAACTCATGGTTATATATTGTTAAGCACCATATATGTCATTTTTAATTTTTGAACCTAACTTTTATTTTTAAGTTTTATTTCTAAATTCTAATTTTCATATTTTTTTTGTTATAATTTTTTAATTTAAAAATTTTGTATTATTATTTTATAATCTATCATTTATTAATATATATTTTTTAATTTTTTAATTATATATGTTATAATTTTTTAAATTGAAAATTTTAATATATATATATATATATTAAGATAAAAAATAGTAAATATTGAATAACAAATAAAGTAAATGTACATTAAATGAATTTATAATATACTAGAATATTCAATAAGTATTAGTGGATGTAATTGCATGCATGTTTTCATAATATATGAAATTAGTATTTATATAAAAATAATATTATTTTAATAGATTATTTTTGTAACACCCTCAAAATTCACTAATGAAATTTTTTGTTTTATTTAAAAATTTGTGGAAGTGAAAACCATAAATTTTGGGAATGTCACCACCACACTTAGTACTAGTTTGGTTTCCTCTTACTATTCCAGTACCAAGTGCTAAGGCTAAAAGAACTAAAATACAATTGACATAAATGCACTTTTATTGAAATCAAAGTAGTGCGGTAAATACCTTACAAAAGATAAAATCCCACTACTAGTGGTTACAAGAGTAAAATCATGTAAACAAGGAATTAAAAAGTTGGAAAGAGGAACCCTAAGAGTTTTCTGGATAATCCTTACGCTCGTACCCAATACCTATTATTAGCTTGAATAGTACCTGTAAGGGACACTGCCCATTGAATATATAGGGGCTCATAAATGGAACCCTTTATTACAATGGTACTAAGTAATCCTTTATACCGAACCAAAAGGCAATGCCCATATGCAACACATAATACATAAACAATAACATACGTAGGCTTAGGAAAATCATGATGGACATTAGAACTAATACACAAGGTAACACCACATACGATAAGAAACGCATAACACAAAATCCATATACTTAGCAATTCTATCATATACCTACGCAGGGATAAGCGCCGAAGTTAAACATATAATATATCAATAGATTATATAGGTGAAATTAATACTTTTGGTCTTAAGCCATTAATTACTCATTATTCAATCATCATCTCTTAAATTATATCCACGTGAGTGCGGGTATCCCACTATTATAGCTGGTGGACCAGAAACACTCAATAGGGTAAAACATACTTGACTACTATTATAGTAGGTGGATTAGATATTACTCTACAAGGCAAAACACACCTGACCATTATTATAGGTGGTGGACCAAAAATTATCCTTACTAGCTCGGACTCACGTGGTGTTCCACTATAAGTAATTAATATCTTCCCATAATTTATTACCATGCAAATTTGGGTTTATCGAGCTCAGAATCCCCCAATATTATAGTTGGTGGACAGGAAACACTCCACAAGGAAAAATGCTCCTGACCACTATTATAGCTGGTTGATTGGAAACACTCCATAGGACAGAGCACTCCTGACCACTATTATAGTTAATGGACCAAAAATTATCCTCATTAGGTCCGGTTCGATAATATTTCACTTTACGTAATTAGTAATTTTTTCGTGTCTTATTCAATAGGTCCATTTAATTAATTCGAGGGAAGGAAAAAGGTAATGAATCCAGAGACATCAAGATATACCGGTTATAGAATCAAGCATTCTATATCAAGGATTGTGGCATACATAAAACCCTAACACGTACTTTGAACCATATCTAACACACATTTTCATGCATACTTACCAACAAGACACATCTTTCATGATTATGATATAAACACCATATCACACCCTTAATTATCCATTTAACCCTAGGTTATGACATGTTCTTGTGATACTTACCGGCTTATCAAATCCCCTTATTTTATTATTCACCGTTACTTATATCTGATTATGGAGACATATTTAATCCATTGACAGGTTATATACAATTTATTGATTTACCCCCATCATCCTTACAAACTACTAAAATACCCCTTATTTGTAAAATTACCAAGCCATCCCTTTTTGTCTGCCAAATTCCCATATTACACTTCATGTTTGCATAATTACCAAATTACCCCTTGTATTTGTTAGACTACCAAATTATCCTCCATACTTATTAAATTACCAACTTTACCCCCCATACTTGTTAAGTTACAAATTTTATTCCTTTTGGTAGGTTAAATTACCGAACTACCCTATTTACTTGTTAAATTACCAAATTGTCCTTCTTACTTATTAAAATTACCAAATTACCATTTTGATTGGTTAAATTACCAAATTGCCCTTTCGGTCGGTTAAATTACAAAATTTTCCTTTTAATTATTAAAATTACCAAAATACCCTCCTCTTTTATTAAATCACCATTTTACTCCTTTACTTTACAAAATTACCAAAATGCCCTTTTTTATGCCAAATTACTAAAATACCCTTCATTTATTTTAAATTACCAAAATACCCTTCTCTATCATTTTACCTCCTTACTTTACAAAATTACCAAGTTATCCCCTTTTCCATGTAAAATTACTAAAATACCCTCCTTACTGGTTTCTTTACCATTTTACCCCCTTTACACTTATAAATTACCATTTGCCCTTATTATATAAATTTTACTAAAATACCCTCACCATATAAATATTAATATACATGGTCCATATACATCATCTAATACCACCAACTATTATTGTTTATCATTATTACTCATTAGCAACTACCCCACACACTTATATAGACCACACCTTTTGCACAAGCAAAATTACCAAAATGCTCCTATGACTCATATTAACATTATCTATGCAACAAATGACCATATTAGCACATCATATCATACATATGTATTTAACATTATCAATAACGTAAAGGCTCATTCCTTAAGCATTAGTTTTACACATGACACATAAATTAACATGCTTTTCTTTTCATCAACTAACATATGCCACTAAACACATTATACTTAACAACATACATCATGCATATAAATCATATTAAAAATCCTAATGTGCTAGCATACGTGTATCCACACATTTAAGTAGGGTATAATAGTTGCCTTATTTTCAGTAATAATCAAACTTTACCAGTACCCCAGTTAAAGGTTTGAGCTTTGATTAGTAAAATCAATACCTAAAAATATTATCAATATTTATCATATTAGAAGTAGAAAAATCAAAAGAATAAACCTTTATAAAAAACTTAATTAAATACATACTAGTATTTAATTATGGTTCTATCTCAAAATTAACCCAAAGTTGGCTCAAATGAATGTAGAACTCACGCTGCATGAGCAGCGTGAGCAATTTGCAAGAATAAAAGGGACAAGGGGTCGAAGAGGGGGAAGTGGGAAGAAGGGATGGGGTGGCTCGGGTTGGGGTTTTAGGAGTGAGGTGGAGGGCTTGTGGAGGGGAGTTAGGGTAGTGGCTAGGTGTAGGGAGGGAGTAGGGGTGTAGGTGGTGGTTAGAGGTCAGTGATCAACGACTTAAGGTGGCGAAGACGGTGGCTACAGGGCTGGAAAATTGGGATGAAGGTTGGGCGGAGGAGGAGAAGAAGGAAGGGAAATAAGAGGGGAATAGAGGAGCTACAAGGTTGCGTTTTGGCCAAGGGAGGCAAGATGGTGGTAGGGGAGGTTCCAGGGAGTGGATTGGTGGCTATGGAGGTAGCGGAACAGGAAGGAGGGAGGTGGACGGTGGTGGTGTAGGGTGGAGGTCGAGAGGGGGAAGAAAAAGAAGGGAGGAGAAAGGTGGTTACAGGGGCATGTGGGGGTGATGGGGTGGTGCAAGGAGGTTGTAGGGGATGTCAGGAGGTGGATGTGGTGGTTGGTTGGGCAATAATAGTGGCAGTTGGAGGCGGCAAAGTGAAAATAGGGGAGGAGAAGAAGGGAGAGAAAGGGTTGGTTTGCAGGGAAAGGGAGGCTAAAAAAATGGGCATAGAAGGAAATATAAGGAGAAGACAAGGAAGAGTAAGAGAGGGTAGGTATGGTTGGTTAGGTAGCTGTAGGGGGAGACACATAGGGTGGCAGGAAGAAGAAGAAGAAGAAGAAGAAGAAGAAGAAGAAGAAGAAGAAGAAGAAGAAGAAGAAGAAGAAGAAGAAGAAGAAAAAAGGAGGGTGTGTGGGGAAGGACCATAGGGGCATATTTGGTCCAAAAATGGGAGGAAAGGGATGGGGAGAGGGTAGGGCTAAAATGGCAGGTTGCAGGGGTGGCGATTGCAGGCTGTGTAGGTGGCATGGAGGAGTTGCAAGTAGGCGTGCGGTGGTCGAAGGAGAAGGAAGGAATAAGAAGAAGAAGAGAAAAGAAGAAAGAAATGAGAGGCAGGCAGGTCGGGCGAGCGAGAAAGAAAGGGAAGTGCGCCGATTCGCGTGCGAGGGAGAGGGGAGGAAAAAAAAGAGAGGTTGGGCTGGCCTAATGGAGGGAGAAAAGTGAAGAAAAGAAAGGTCGGCGGGCTAGGGCGGCGAGAAGGGAAGAGGAGAAGAGGAAAAGGAGTGGCCTGGTGGCCCAGCGCAAGGGCGAGGATGGTCGCAAGCCTGGCGGCTCGAAGAGGGAGAAAAGAAGAAAAGGAAAAAAAGAAAAGAAAAGGAAAAAAAGGATAAATAAAAGAAAAAAGGAAAAAGGAAAAGGAAAAAGGGGAAAAATAAAATAAAATAATTTTTGAAATAATGGCATTTAATATATTTGATAGATAAATTAATTTAATAATTTAATATATTGGTTTAAAAGGGTAATTTTAGTAAAATATTGGTTAAAAAATTTATTTAAATAAAATGAGTATGATAAAATAACAAAATATTTATTTTAATTTATTAAATCTTCATATCCTTTTTTACACACTCAAAAATCCACAACATAATTAAATGAAATAAATTTAAAAGTTAATTTATCTCAAATAAGAGTTATTTATTAAATTATAGGTTTTAAATTTTTAGGGTATTACAATTTCTTTATCAGAACAAATCTCAATTGTTTCTTCATTTTGTGTAAAGTCAAAATGTTTATCCCTTAATTGAAACAAACCCAAAATATTTCTTCCTCAATTGAAAATTATCTAGAAATTCTTCTGATAAACTATATGTTATACTTTAGCTCCTTATAACTCTTCTACCTAACTTTTTTTAACTGCTATTTTTTACCTAGAAATGAAATTTTAGAGTAATTGTTTATTGACTATAAATATATTCTTTTATACCATTTTATATCTTTCAATTAGTTAAATAATGAATTTTGTAAAACACAAGGAAAACAAATATATTCTAGTTTCCAATGATAAGTTTTTAGTTAATAACTAATTTCTCAACTTTCATTATTGGGGGAATTTGTGATGAATTTCAATTTTGGACATGTCTTGCGACATTCAGAAACCCTTAAAGGTAGAATATATTAGGCTGTATTTGTGACAGTAGAACGTATCAATATAGGAATTAAGAACACAAAACCAAGAACCCAAAAGTCTATGAAATCAAGGAAACAGAATGATTACCAAATTTAAATATTTATTACTATCCTCTTAAGTACTACAAAAGTTCAAGAATACTCAATCATGTGTTTTTTAACCAAGATTAATCGAGAACAATTGTTTTGATAAATCACTTAATTAATAATCTCATTTTCAATTAGTATTTTTTCTAGATCAAATCTTTAGATCTAAAATACAAAATTCTCTCACAAATCTTGTCTCTCATCCTATGAGTTGTGTTATTCATAACAATTACTATATAATAGAGGGCTTTATATAGGTTAAGGGGATTCTTAGAACCGATGGAAAAATTGAGCTAAAATAACGCATCACACGAAAATTTGGCCTCTAACACTGACACGCTAGCTAACACTATGGCGTTGAGTTCGGATGTCCTCATTTTTGCTTCATTATCACTTTGCTTCTACCTATTAGATTTCCAAATAATTTTCTTGTCTTCGTTATCCTCGATTTTAGGTCATCATAGCTTACATGCATAGACTTAAATCCTACCACCTTCTATAAGTTAGTTTATCAATTAGGCGTGCTAAACAAAGCTAAGTCTATTGATTGATTAATAAGTTTTAGAAGATGGACGTGTCTCTTTTAAAAAAAAAATTGAAAAAAAATATGTATTTCTTTGTAATAAATAAGTCAGCACACCTAATTGATAATAGATCGTAAAAGATCAACTATCATATTTTTTAATGAAATATTTACAAGCTTTTATGAATTTGGTTTGTATTTGAGCCGTCATATATAATTTTCAAGCCATTGATATACTTTTATTGGAGAAATAATTCCCCAATGCAAATTTATTATTATAAATAAGAAGGAAAGGGAAAAAGAAGAGAGAAAAAGATTTAACTCAAGACTACAGGCTAATCCATTCTTCAAGCAGACAAAATACGAATAAAATATACACAAAAAATGAATCACACGCACAAGCTTTAAAGCGAAAGCCCGTCATGCTCTGTGGATTCTACACAACCGCCCCCAGCCCCTGGTGCGTCTCTCCCATTTCAAACAAAAACACTCCCTGGCCCTAGTCCCCTTCATGCTGTCAAACTAAAAAAGGAAAAAAAAAAGAGTTAAAGCCTCTTCATTGATGCTCCATTCCACCACCTTTTTCGCCTAGCTTTCCAAAATAATAATCAATCAAAAACCCATGACGACAACACAACACAAGCATGTTTCACGCTTCATATTGCTAAAGCAATGAAATATCAATTGAAAAATGACATATTTTCTCACATGCTTCACTTTCTTTTTCCCCATTGACTACGCACCGGTACATACAGGTAGTTGATGAAGAAATAATTTTTGTTATTATTCGCTTGTTATCGTTCTAAATTCTAACATCATCATCACGCTTTACTAAAGTTTGTTGGCCGAGTATTCTAAAGAAGTAAAAGCACTGCTGAACGAGTAAGAATTGATTATTTAATCCTGCCTCCGTCCGCTCCTCGGCCCCTCCTTCGGGGTCCTCTCCGCTCTTTCTTCGAAGAAACGCCAAAGTCCAAAATAATAAATAAATAAATGGAAAACTCGGAAGAAGATTTCGAGAGAAAAGAAGATAGCAACAGGCAACAGCATAAAATTAGAAGGCTCGGGATTCTAAATTCCCGCCATCTAATACTGACTCGCCCTTAGATACCGGTGAGTTTACACTTTCCCGTCTCTTCTCTCTGTCGATTGTACGATACTTTGGGTTCTCAATTTGCCCTTCTGTCAATCTTTCATTTGGTCTCCCTGCTGAATGATTAGTTCTATCGTCTAATCCTTTTTGTAGCAACTGTTTTGAGTAGCGATTAATTGCAGATTTTAAGTTTCTTATGTATAAATTTGTGTCGTTCATGGTTATTTTCTGGTCTTAAACCCTAGCTCTTTTTTAGATTTGTATTGTTGTATTTTTAGTGATCCTAGAGTCTTCTACGGGTTCATTAATATTTTCAGCGTATATTTACTGTAAGTTAATTTTCCTGCCTAATCTAACGATTGGCTAGATTTTGGTCTTGGACTCTTGGTGGGCTGTGATGAAATTAAGTTGGCTATTCTTTTTTCAGATTAATCCTTTATTTTTATTTTTGGCAATTTTTGATTTTGTAAATTTTTGGTGTTATCTTTGATGTGTTGTTCCGACGTCTGATGTTAAAGAGTTAGGAGGGGGTTTATTTTTGACCATTATTCCCCCTTTTACCTTCTCCTCTTTCCAATATACAGCTGGGTAATTTTCATGGATCTATATATGGGCACTGATGTAGTGAATTTAGAAATAAATCCAAGTAATATCCTGGAACTTCTCAGCTTCTATAACTATAATCTTGGTGCTGAAGTTTGAATAATGACTTGATGGTGATGTTAGCTCTTGATTAGAAGCTGGAAACAGAGAAGAAGAGAATCATTTATGGAGGACGCCGGAGGAAGGGGTCTGGAATGCCAGAAGATTATGGATGGGAGGGCGAGCGATCACACTAATAGCTCTGAGAAAGCCGTCCCATCTTGTTGTTTAAAGGCCATGGCCTCGATGCCGGAGTCGGAAGCCAAGTGCTATTCAACTGTCGTTTCGGGGTGGTTTTCAAAACCCAGGCCGTGCTCTGGTAATTGCCTAATATCGGTATTGACAATTTCGGCAGGACTGTTTGTTTCAAGAGTTTTCGGATACTGACTCTGCTATCTCCCGTGGTGACAGGTAAGGCTGGGGGAAAGCGTTATTTCAACAACCCAATGTGGCCTGGTATGCCTCGCATTATCTGTTTTCATCTAGACTGCACTACTGCATAATAGTAACCCTGCTTTGGTTTTTTCTGGAGTGTACTTTTACAGGGGAAGTCCATTCTTTGGCAGTAGAAAATGTTTTGTTCCAGGAAAAATCCAAGTATCAAGAAGTCCTTGTTTTTGAGGTTTGTCATTGCATTTCCTAGCTTTAGTTTTTTATTGTATGATGTATGGTTTTGTCTCTCCTTTAGCTCGGCCTTCATTTTTTCTCATTGCTTGGCGATGATCTTCTGCAGTCTTCGGCGTACGGGAAGGTGCTTGTGCTCGATGGTATCGTGCAATTGACTGAGAAAGATGAATGTGCTTACCAGGAAATGATAGTCCATCTTCCCCTTTGTTCTATTAAAAGCCCCAGAAATGTAACTTTCATAACTATCTTTTTCATGCTTATAATTGTTCTTCCAAGGGTACATTAGTTGTTTGCATTACCTTCCTGCATGTTGCCTCATTACGTATTTTAATTAATGTTCTCGTAAAAATATGTACTGTTTGAAGTTCATATGCATCTGTAGCATATGTTTTTGATTATCAGCCAAAGCATATGGCTGGAAAGAAGAGCACACAAGTTTTTGAGCATGTATGCTAACTGAATTCTAATAATTTCTGGTATTCTATATGAATGAAATATCAGATTCTGTTTTTGCTAACTGTAGCGTATGTTTTTGGTTTATGCATACTGTTAGTATCTGTTTGGGTATCGAATTTGTGTCCTTATTTCGGCTTATTTGACTGGGACTTTGATCATATATCAGTTAGTTGGGTGCAATCACTCTACGTCACAGTTTACTCGATTGGAAATCAACAGTGTCTCCATGCTTTATAAGAGTATAACCCCTCCCCCCATTTTCCCATTAATCGTTTTATCTGGACTTATTTGTGCCGCATTTGATTATCTATCATTGTGCAGGTGCTTGTTGTGGGCGGTGGTGATGGTGGAGTTCTTAGAGAAGTCTCTCGGCACAGATCAGTGGAGTGCATAGATATTTGTGAGATTGATGATATGGTTATAGAAGTGAGTGGCCTCCCTAAGGTGTTAAGTCATTTACGTGTACCTTTATTTTATTCTTTTTCCTTATGTAATGAATTAAATGTCAGGTTTCTAAGAAGTATTTTCCTGATCTAGCCGTTGGATTTGAAGATCATCGTGTCAATTTACATGTTGGTGATGGTGGGCCTCAATTCACTGTCTCTTTCTCTTAGCATTGAGATTATTAAAACCATCTTGTGCATGTTTAGGGACTTATATTGGCTTCTGTGTGATTTTCCACAGCTGTTGAGTTTCTTCGCCATGTACCAAAGGGGAAGTATGATGCAATAATTGTTGATTCATCAGATCCTGTGGGTATGTAACATGCATTTCATAGTTTGTGAATGGACCCATTTCTAAGATTCCGTGTATTTAGGGGCTGGAGATTTTAGAAATAACTAGGTATTTTGATGCTTCCCTCCCATCTTTAAAGTTGGTTGTTATGTATTCCCCTGACACAGGCCCAGCACAAGAACTTGTGGAGAGGCCATTTTTTGAGACATTAGCAAGAGCTTTAAGGCCTGGTGGTGTTCTTTGTAACATGGCAGAAAGTATGTGGCTTCATACTCATCTCATTCAAGACATGATATCCATTTGCCATGAAACTTTTAAGGGCACTGTTCGTTATGCATGGACAAGTGTACCTACTTATCCAAGGTATCTGCTTTGCTTTTGCTTTGAATCTGTCCTATTTTGGCTGAATCATTGTGTGGGTACTGCTGCGTCGGTTATTTGGAGGAAAATTTCAGGGGACAATGCAATATTGGTCCTTTCACATCATATTTCATCCTATTTGTAAATGAATATACTGTAGTTTGTTATGATGCAAGCTATTTCTCTTTGCCATTTTAGATTGGTGATTTGATATCCTTTCGTCAAAGTTGATAGTTCTATACATTTTTGCCAAATTAATTATTGCTGTTTGTCAGAACTCGTTGGACGCCTGTTTACCTGCACAGTTGAAACTGCCATCCTTGAAAGTCCTATAGGGATTATAGATAGAGGGACTCTTAAGTTCTAACATATTTATATGCTACAGAATAATTTTCATTCTGTGGGTTGAATTCCTATATGAATTTTAAACACTTGTTTCATTGCTGCATTATTTAAGGACACAAGTATCTTAACATGGAGCTTCAAAGTCATTGTTTATTATAAAATGATAATGGGTTTTTGTTGTTTGTACAGTGGATCAATAGGATTTCTTGTATGCTCAACCGAGGGGCCACCTGTTGATTTCTTAAATCCAGTCAATCCTATTGAGAAGATAGAAGGAGCTCTTACACATCAGAGAGAGCTTAGGTTTTATAATTCTGATGTAAGAATTTTAACTTGAGCCCATATATGATTACTGATACTAATATTCTAATTGCTGATGTATGTTGTTAACATTAAGTTGTGTTTAATTTGGGAGAACAAGATTGTTTTCTAGAAAATATTTTTTGCTTTTTAAGAAATTCAGAAAACATATTCATAACTTTTATTTTTTTTATTGGAAAATTAGAAAATACAGTTTTTCAATTTTATGAAGAACAACCTAGGCCATGTTCTTTGAATTTTCCATATATACATGTTTTCCAGTTAAAAAATTATTATTAATAGTAATGTCGTTAAAAATATTAATATTAATATCATTATTATTAAGAATAATATTAATATTCTTATTAATTTTAATCAAAGTAATATTATTAAAATTTTATTAATATTTATCAACATTAATATTAATAAAAAAAATGCTAATGATATTATTATTATTATTTATATTATTATTTTATCATCATTAAAATTATTAAAATTACTAATAGTAAAAATAATTTTAATAATATTATTAGCTTCATCAATATTATTAAGAACACTATTATAAGTGTTAGTATTTTATATTTTATTAATATTTATAATAATGATAACATTTTAAATTATCTTATTTTAAAGAAAATTATAATATTATGAACATTACTATTATTAAAAATAATTATAATAAAATAGTTATTTATATTATTAACAATCATAATAATAATAATAATATGATATATTATTGAAATAATAATATTGTTACTACTATCTGTAACAATAACATTATAATATTTTTTTCATAATAATATTAATATTACTAATAACATTCATGCCATTATTACTATAATTGATATTATTATACTTATTTTATATAATCTTATTATTATCATATCTTTTCATATGATTAGCATATTATTAATATTATTATTATGAATTTTAATGTTGATATTATTTTTATCATGATTATCATAATTATTATTATTGCTATCATTGTTAATATTATTAATAAAAATACTCTTATCACTGAAACTAATGATAATAATAATATTATAATGTATAATGTTGGTAATAATACTCATATTATTGTTATTATTATTATCCAATCTAGAAGATAATGAACATGTTTGAGTTTAATAATTTAGATAAACGAACACTTCTTGTTTTTCATTGAAAATATTTTTCTTGGTTTTTATAGAAAACTGGAAATACAAAGTAAAAAAAATGTTACTAGGGGCACCCCAGAATTTTTGTTTTTGTTATCTGCTTCAATTAAAATCATCCAGACACTTTTTTTTCTATATTCCCATGCCTCTGCTCCCATTGAAGTCAACTGTTAATAAAAGGCTATTTTAGCCCTAGCCCCTAGGAGATACACGAGCATGTATCTTCCACCAATATTTGTTAGAGAAATGTAAACATCGGTTCCCCGAGACTGTTGACTTGATATTAGATTTGTCCTACCCAAACTAGAAGGTCTAAAGGTAAATATAACATGCGTGCAACCTCCTTTTATCTCTTTTCTTTATGTTTTTTTTTTCAACCTTACTAACCGGTCATTGCACCGACTTACGGTTCTCAACTTCTCATCCATTTATGTGTTGAAGTGACAATTATTCTCCTGCCACTAGTAGGTGGAAATATTCTGAGTTGGAGCCTGTCTATTTCAGGTGCATACTGCTGCTTTTGCTTTGCCGTCTTTTGTGAAGAGGGAAGTGAGTTTTCTACGCAGTAACGCACCATCGGCAGGAGTTGGTGTCTCCTAGTCCATTCAGTTGGTACAGTTCTTAACTAGCAATATAGGTTGTCGGTGATATAAATAATTGCTCGTTGGAAAAATGCTTGATCAATAGCGGTTGTATCAGACTAACTAGCATGTTGCTGTGAATGCCACCATTTAAGCTATGAATTCTTCATAAAAATGTACCGTGGTTATTCAACTGAGTTCCTGTTGCCCCTATTGTTGCCATTATCTGTTGTTAATATCAAGCGAGTTTGTCAGGTTGAATTGCTTGGGAGCTTTCCCTAGAAAGCTTATGTAAGTGTGAATAGTTTTATCTGGATGTTGATTGCTGAGGTTATTTCGCATTATTTTCTAAGATGTGGACGGAGTTTCAAACGTGTCGGTCTTATTAACGAGGTAGTTAGATCCTTCAACCTGATTCCGTTCAGTCACGTTTCTTGAATTATCAACCTGCACCATTAGGAGAACTTGTATCCAATCTAAAGGTCCGTCTATCCCCTTTGGCAGCTCAAACATCAGAAGTCAATGAATTTCTTTGACGATATGTAACCACGGCTGCGGAGTGCCCATAGACATGAAATCGGCCATAGCTCTGGCACCTGGGACTCCCGGTGGTAGGACATAGGAAATTCCGCCGTTTCTGTTGTGGCAAATCAACTAGAAGACGGAACACGTCCGGAACCCCACAAAAGCTAGTGTCTCATTGGAGTGCAAAAACCTTTTCTTATTCTTTTCAATCTGAAGAAGCAATTTTGTCCAGCATACGAGCTTTCAAAAGAGCGCCAATTGTAATTTTTGTCTGCAATGGTTAGAAGCCATTTATTTTTATACATAAAATGGTATGTACCTAAATTCTAAACTAAAACTAAAAATTAATTTAAAAAAACATATATTAGTTTACTGATTTTATTGTTATCAATAATTAAGTAATACAAATTAATAATAATACAACAAAAGGGGAAATCGTATCACAAAAAGTGTAAATCTTTTTTTTTTTTTATCATAATAACAATAATGATGATGAGTATAATAGAAATAATGTAAATAATAAATTTATTTTATTTATATGCCATAATTTTCTTTTGTAATGTATTATTATTAGTTTATGTTAATTATTAATAAAAAAATGGTATTAGTGTACCAATATGTATATTTTTTTAAAAATTTAAATTTTTGTTTGGATTTAAAATTTGGGTACATAACATTACTAGTAAGTTGAAAGTGTAGGTCCATGCTTCCATTACATTGGTGGCGGAGTTGATAATAACAACTACAAATAGAAATGCATTTATGATATACAACGTGATTACCATTACATAAACAATATCCTATTTCACCTTTTGTATTAAACGAAATTTTTTTTTTTTTTATTTTTATTTATCTTAGATATATTTTTTCATTATTCATTGCTGCATTTTATTGCTTCAAAACATATATAAACATCATATATGTTAATAAAAAAATTGTTTCTTGTCCCCAAGCCATATTCTTGCAACATTGATAGTCCCTTCAAGTCCACCTCTGATATTTTATAATTTCTAAAGAATCCATATGATTAATTATAGGTTTTGTATGTTTAATAACTGAGATGCTTTGTAGAATGGGGAGGAAACGGGGTTATGAATAATCCAGATAGTAAAGAAAGTTAAATATTATTGCCCATTAAATAAGTAGGGGTCCAACAAAAGCATTCCTTTAGTACTATGATACTAAGTAACTCTTTATACAAGACTAACATTTAAAGCTTATATACAACACATCAAGTGCAATACATCGAGCATGTAATCATGGGAGTGCAAATATATTATCTAAAATACCATAATCACTCGTATAACTACACACATTTGTAAGACATATTAGTTTATTTATCGTTATTATATCCAAGTCATTAGTGTCTTAATTAGCCATTAGATTTGTCTTTACACATCTTTCGTATTATATCCACATGAGTGCAGAAACCACACTATTATAGCCAGTGGATTGGAAATACACTCTAGGATAGAACACTCATAGCCACTATTATTTGCTGGTAGATTGGTCTCTAGGGTAGAATGCTCTGGGCTATTATTCTTGTTAGTGGATTGGTCTAGTCCCGACTTGCATGGTGTTCTACTATAAGTGGTTAGTGTCTTTCCCATGATTTATTTTCATCTAAGGTTTGGTTTATTTATATCTATGTGAGTACAGAAACCCCTCCAAGGCAAAACAAACCTGATTACTATTATTCACCAATGGATCGGTCTCCAAGGCTAAATGCTCCTAGCCACTATTCTCGCTGGTGGATTGGTTTGACCCTGACTTGCATGGTGTTCCACTATAAGTGATTAGTATTTTTACCATGATTTGTTACCATCCAAGATTTGGTATATTGAGTTCGGAATCTCCACTATTATAGTTGGTGGATTAAGATACACTCTAAGGTAGAATGCACCCGACCACTATTATTCGTTGATGGATTGGTCTCTAGGGCAAAATGCCACTGTCCACTATTCTTTCCCGTGGATTAGTCTAATCCCGGCTAAATGATCTTCTACTTTAAATGGTTAGTGTTTTATTTGTGTCTTATTCAATACAAAATTCCCTACCAGACATGCATGCCCCCAATGGGCTTTCGTTTCTCACTCTTCCACTCCAGACTTCCTAAATATTCCTATCCCATAACTTGGGACTTCTACACTCCCCAAGACTCCAATACTCTTGTCTCATCTTCCCCTACTCACCATGAATCCAAAATCCCCCACACATGTGGGTCAAGGCCCACTTTCCCATTTCTCCACTCAACCTCACTATCACCTATGAGGGTTTCCCCTTGGAAAACCTAATCTGGCCTATGTGGCCTTAACCTCTCTTTTTTATACATAGCCCATACTTCCTTTGATTACAACACCATCACTCCCTCAACCCACTCCAAGAATTACAACCCTACTCTCCATCTTCCACATGTAATAAAGAAACCCTAGTTGGTCACCTTGAAAACCTAATACTCCTCTTTTCTTTTACACCATCCTATCACACTCACACACTCAACCCTCCTTTCCACTTGACTCGTACCCTTCATGAAAGACCCTCCTAATCTCAACCTAAATTCCAACCAACCTCTATAAATTATCTCATAACACTCCATACTTAGGGTTTTTCCCAAAGACCCTAGTTAGGCTCCCAAGCACACTTCTACCAATCCACATACTATCTTTTCCCTAAGACTCCTATCACCCAAAATACTCTTTCCTCCCCATGTTTAAACCTTAAACCAACTTTTTTCATGTAAAATTTTCCCCCATAAAAAGACAAACTATCCATGCAAGACTTACACTTCCCATATAAGATTTTACTCCAATCTTTCATTTTATTATTTTCTTCCTTTATCTTATCTCCCATATATCACAATATACTTAGGCTTTTTTCCCCACTTTTTTTTTTACTTACTCCAACCTCTTTATTTCTTTTAAATCCCCATAACCTCTCAAAATCACCTAAGGCTTTTAAGCATGGATGTCATACCATAGCAACCATATATAAGAGTATGTCATAAATAACAAGTCATGTCACCCATATTGCACATATCATAAATCATACACAATATACTTTAGCTCCTTGCAAAGCAAGCCACACTACAAACATATTTAGTCCACATTCACATATAAATATCATTATATCCATAAGCACATAAATCATAGCAAACCTAAGCCTTAACCATATTCTTAATTCCACACATAGCCACCCTTTAACACTTAGTATATACATTTACTAGTATAATAACCCTTGCATCTCCAAAATTACCAAAGTGCCCCTATTCCATATGTCACCACCATTTATACTCAAACATGAAATACCATTCCTAACAAACCCTATCCTCACACATAATCACCCTTGAACATTTAGCATGCACATTTATTAGTACCTTCACCCTCACACCTCCAAAATTAACAAAATATCACTATTCCACATATTTCACCATTTATACCCTAAACATGAAGTACTAGTACCACTAAACCTTATGTCTACACATAATCTCCCTTTAATACTTAGTATGCACATCGATTAGCACCTTCACCCTTACACTTCCAAAATTACCAAAATACCTCTATTCCATATGTTTTACCATTTATACCCAAACATGTATTATTAACACCTTAACACTCCTATTTTCATACATAACACCCCTCTACCTTTTATCATGTAGGCTTATTAGGTTCACTTCCATTACACATGATAAATTACTAAAATGTCCTTAGGCCATAAAATACTAATATTCATACTCAACCATGTACTACCAACACCACAAAACCCTTATTATTATTCCTAGTACCACTTATTCCTTAACTGTCATATTTATTGTAATTATTGCTGTCATAACATGAAATTTACCACAATACCTCTAGGCCCTAAGATATTAATATTTCCACTATCACATATATTTATAACCCACTAAACCCCTATCTCCACTCTTAACAATATTCCTAACTCATTAGGCATATCACATAGGTTTAAATATCTGCAGGTGTCCAAAAGACCAAATTGGTCCTAGGCTCCTATTAGTCCTATTTCATTATAGGTGCCAATACTCTTTTAGGTTGGCATGTATATGCACCTAACACTTATCATTAACATCAACCCCATTTTCTTAGTCACCCCTTTCACACAAATCACACAACATGTAAGGTAAAATAATAATCATGGAATTAGTAAGTAAAATCACATTTTACATAAATCACGTACTAAAAATTATAATGTGCTAGTATACAATAATCCACACATTTTAGTGAGTATAACGGTTACCTTATGATCAACCAAACCAACCTTAACCGGTGTCCCCCGTTTAAAATGCTTAAGCTCCATTTAGTAGAAATTGTAGCTACAAATAATGTCACATGTAATATATTAATACTAGATGAATAAAAGAATGATTTTTATTAAAAATATTTATTACATATAATATTAATAAATTGTCTTATACCTCTATATGGGTTAAATATGTACCAAAAATACATGTCATAAGTCACACTGCCATGTAGCGTGAGCCATGCATTTTGGATGAATGAGGGGAATAAGGTGGGAGGAGGAGGCTTGGGTAAAGGCTTGGGGGAGGTTGTGGAGAGGTATGGGTGGTGGTTGTTAGGTGTAGAGTTGAGGGAGGATGTGGCTGGGTGTTGAGGGTGTGGTGTAGGCGGATCGTAGGCACCAGTAGTGGCTGTATAGGATGTAAGAAGGGATATTTCAGGTAGGAAGGGAGAGGAAGAAAGGATGAGAAAAGGAAGAGAAGGGGGCTGGTGTAAAGGGGTGTGTGTGGTTGCGAGTGTGAGGTAGGGTGTACATGTGGTTGTAAATCAAGGTGTGCAACAAAAGGAGGGAAATGAGGAAGGAAGGGGAAAGAATAAGAGAAGGGAAGGGGAGAGGGGCAGGTGGATCAAGATAGGTGGAGGAGAGGATGTTGGGGTGGTATTTAGCGGTTGAGGGGAGGCCAAAGCGGCAGTAGAAGAGAGGAGGAGAGGGGGATAAGGTGGAGGTGTATGGGGGTTGAATGGAAGAAGGAGGAAAAAGGGAGGAATAGGCCGTATGGTGGTTAGTACTGGTGGCTTAGGGTGATACAGGGGGCGTAGAGTGTAGGAGGAGGGTGGTGTGGTGGTTGGTTAGGCAGCGGAGGCGGTGGAGGGGAGCTATAGGATTGCTAAAAAAGCAAGAGAAAAGAAGGGAAGAAAGGAAGAGAGGGTTAGTTGGGAAAGGGAGGCTCAAAGGGGAAGTGAGGCAAAAAGGAGGGGAAGAAGAAGCTAAAAAGAAGATAAGAGAGGGAGGGGAGTGGGACTAGGGTAGGTACGAATCAGGTACCCCTTATCCATACTCGAACCCGATAATAAATTTGATAATCATATCCGTACCTGTACCCGCATAGATATCCGTTACTTTACCCATATCCGTATCCGGTGGATATCCGTTACCCGACGGATAATCGATCGGGTACATCAAACCCGTTATCCGACGGATTAAAATTACCTGTTTATCTGTTACCATTACCCGTTTATCCATTTTTGTACCCGTTTACCTGTCATAATATATATAATTTACCTATAAAATTATTTTTTGATATTAAAAATTAAAAAATATATATAAAAATCCAATAATTCATCAAGACATCAACTTAGTAGCTAAAGTTGATAATGTATCTATAACATAATAGAAAAACATAGTAAAATATGCCAACAACAATATTGTTTAAAGTTTAAACATAGTAGATAATGTCCAAAAAAATAAAAAACTAGTAGAACACAAATGACATTCATAAATCATGATAGGATGAACTTTTCAATCTACATTCTTCAATCTTCAACCTTTAGACTTTAATCATCATGATTCATGAATCATGCATCTACCTGATACATAAAAACAGTAAAAATAAATAGTCAAATATTAAATATATATATATATATATATATATATATATTACATTTGCTAATAACATTATAAAATTTATAAACATCTAAGTTTTATCTCATTTTCACCATTGTCGGAGTCCTCATCCTCAAAAGAAGTACGACAAGCGCCACGATAATGTTATACTTGATAGTCATTATTATCTAGAAAAGAATTGAAATAATAAAATTAATAGATAAAAGAATACATATTTCATAATTAAACCAAATTTTAATAATATAAATAAAATATTACCATTGTTACTCATCATTGCTGTCCAAAGCCAATCTCGACCACACATCAATGCTTCTAAAGTCTTTGGATGTAGGCGATTGCGGTGAGGAGTGATAAACCGACCGCTCGTGCTAAAAGAAAATTATGAAGAAACTGTGGAAACAGGGATAGCAAGAATATCTCTAGCCATATCTTGTAAAATTGGAAACTTAGTATTTGTCTTCCACCATAACAAAACATCAAAATTCTCCATCCTTGGCATAATAGCCTCTTCCAAGTAATAGTTTAGCTCGTTCTTTTGCGATGAATTAGTGACGCTATGGTTAGCTAACCACTTTTCATATATATCTCCTTCTCTAGAATCCAAACTAGCACTACCACCATAGGAAGTATGACTAGAAGTAGTCAAACCACAAGATATATTTTTATTTCTCTCTATACACTTCAATTTCTCCTCATACTCACGAAATAATTCATAACATATTCTACGAACTTTCTCTATGTCATCATAAGTGGAGTCCGGATAAATTAAAGAATAATAACATTCCACCACCTTCATTTTATATCGGGGATCCAAAATGGTTGCTACTGCCATAATCCTATGAATAACACTCCAATATTTATCAAATTTCTCTAACATTTTTTCAGCCATATTCTTAATATCTTCATCTTCCTCTAATGACCATTCAGTCAAAGCCAATCTAATTTGACATACCTTAGGGAAATATAAGTTAGAAGTAGGATACTTATTTCCTGAAAATAACAAAGTAACCTCATAAAACAATGATAATTTTGAACATATAATCCGAGCCAATTTCCACTCCTCGGAACTAGGACAATATTTAAAGCTAGGCTACAACCATGATAGCCTCTCAAACACATATTTATACAAAAATGCAACATCAAGCATTAAGAAAGTGGAGTTCCATCTTATCTTACAATCTTGTACTAAGGCCTTAGTATATAGAACTTCATTTTGTTGACAAACCTCTACAAACCTTTCTATTCTTTTTGGTGCTGCCCTCCAAAAAACCACACTCTCACGAATGTTTTCAATTGTCTTTTGGATTACATCCATTCCATCCCTAACAATCAAATTAAGAATATGCGCAGCACAACGCATGTGAAAATATTTTCCATGCAATAAAAAATACTTCGCTTGTAATCTCCTTTTCATCTCATCAATCATAGCATCATTGGTAGTACAATTGTCAACAGTTAGCATTGTAAGCTTTGTATCAATATTCCAATCCACCAAAATAATTAACAAAACATCACAAAGAACTTCAGCTGTGTGGGGAGCAGGAACATATATGAACCTTAACAAAGATAAAAGGAAACAAAACAACAAATGAGAATGAGAACAACACATTATCATATAGCATTAACATTAAAACTTAGAACTTGATGTAAATAAAATATTAAAAGTACCTGAGTATCTGACTTTGTAAATTCCATTGACTATCAATCCAATGAGTTGTTATAGCCATAAAACCTTTCTTTTGATTTTGAGCGGTCCACATGTCAGTAGTGATTGAAACCCTACTCTTATTCTCTTGTAATAGGGACATTATTTTGTTTTTCTCAAACTCAAACATCTTAAGAATATCACTCTTTAATGTATTCCTCGAAATCAGCTTAACCAATGAATTCATGTGCACTACAAAAAAAAAACTTCTGTATGTCAACAACACCATGGTAGTTTTTCTTCTAAATACTATTTGTTTAACAATTAGTGTACCATTAATGTATCATTAGTTCATTACTATTTTTTTGTGGAATATAAAATATTGATACAATAGCGTAGTAATATAAGTTTAGGAGGCATCAAACCAACAATACAACATCATATATCGCGAATATTTCATTAATATGCCTTGTTGTATTATTAATAGTTAGTTTATGTATAATCTTATATTTAGGTTATCTAGCTAGAAATCAACAAAATAATTGTAATTTTAATCAATGACAACTATTAAGTTGAGTTAATAATTCCTATTAAGTAGGGGTGTTCATTTAATTGACCTATTCAGCTATTCTTTAGTTCTGTTAGTGCACAGGTTTATGCGTTGCTTATTTCTAGCATTTCTATTTTGATGTCAGGCTATATAATAGCCAGTTAGTTCTGTTCTTAATATATACATGTCAATTGCCTGGGAAGGTGCCAATAAGACATTGTTCTGGCCTTCCCCCACAACACCCAATAGTGGGGGAGACATTAGAGTTTCAGCAAGTAATAGCAAATAATTTCTTCAATTATGCAGCAGCTAGTTGGTACAAATTATGACTAATTCCTAACACCCTACATAATTACAAGATAAAACGTGAAATTTAAATGAAATGAATAAATCTATACTCAATCTTCCATCAAATTTTCAGCACACAGAATCACTAATTACATATATACATCTTTTTCCATATTCCCTAAGAATATCTCATCTAACTTCCTTGGTTACTCACACAAGTAGAAAAGAATACTAGTAATTGAAATAACCCAACTACTAGACCTGGCAAAGTTGACCCAACCCGACCGACCCAACCCGAATAACCCGACTTGAAACCCAATAATAACCCGAAAAATAAAACCCGTTCATAACCCGAAAGCCCGAAACAACCCGATTCAATTTAGACCTGATCCGAATTTAACTAACCCGATAATGACCTGAATCTAAATTGACCCGAACCGAAGTGACCAAAATCAATAATCACCCGAACCGAGCACACCTCAAACCCGAACCGACCCGAACTCCAACCAGAACCGACCCGAACTCCAACCCGAACCCGAACCGACCCGAACTTTAACTTTAACCCGAACTAACCCGAACTCTAACCCGAACCTAAACCGACCCGAACCAAACTTGAACCGATAATTGATTATTCTGATTCATATACACACGTGACTACCATGCACATGCAAATCAAAAGGAAAAAAATTAGAGAACCAATTTATGAGTTAAAAGGAAAGGGGCAGCCTAGCTACAAGTAATGCTTTCTAATATAACACACAATGGCATATGCCACTCATTTACAACTCCCCAGCATGTCCCGCAGACTGTTTGTAGGTAGTAGGGTTTATGTATAGTGAAACTCTTCATGGTCATCAAGTGTCTACTTCTGTAAAGAATGTGGACATCACAAACAATATAGCAGTCATCCCTCACCAACGACGCTAATCCATTAACATTAAAAAAAATTAAAAATAAAAAAAAAATTAGTCAAGATGGTTTTTACATAAATAAGGCAATAGCAAACAAGAGAAAATCGCACATTTATTCCCTCAAGATTATCATGTACATAAGTGTAGTGAAGAAGAGATCATCCTTTAGATTAACACCAAACCAAGGGCTCCAAACATCAGGTTAAAGATTGATCTGGCTATCCTTTATTCTATTTAGGATTCAGGTTAACCAGCCAGAGGTTCCATGTTTCCTCAAATACAGCCTGTAGCACCCAATAACAAAGCAAGATATGGAAAAAAATAAGCTAAACCTGAAGCTCTATATGAAAAAATAAATCTGGAATTACAGTAAATATTGGAAAGGAATCCAGTGTCATAATGAATGTTATAACCAATCTCAACTCAAATAAACATACATGTGTTAGTGTTGTGGCATCAACGATGACAAATGGCACATTCACCAACCTTGCTAGTGTTTTTGCAAGTAATGTCTTCCCTGCCCTTACAATCAGCTAAATACATGTACATCAGAACACTTGCTCGTTAATTACTGCAGCAAATTGCTGCTTTAGTGCTAATTCTGATTTATTGTATCATCTGTTCATGCAATTTGAAAAGATCATTGTTCATACCAGAACCGGTCGGACCCATCAACAAGACATTACTCTTCTCAGGTTCAACAGGATAATTATCATTCTCTTGAGCCTCATGGCCATCCATATATGCATCTGGCCTAATTATTCCAATTAAAAAAAGAGAGAGAGATAAGTAACAAAAAATAACAAAATAATATCACTCCAACAGAAAAGAATCAAAAACAAGGTGATGAGCACAAACTATTTTTCAAATGAGGTATCATATATTCTTTTATAGTGGTTGTAGACCGCCACAGAAAGCATCTACCAAGAAAAGGGGGGAAAAAGGTGAAGTTAAAAATTTTAATAGAATTTTACATTCGTGCTTATCTGTGTGATTGAGGAAGAACTGTAGCAAAATAATCCTTCATGAATCCAGCTGATAGAGGTAAGAGAAACAGAGGAAGATATGTTTCTTCCCGTTTGGTTCGAATCACACGATTCACACCAAAACCAAACGCGACAGTGAGGCAATGACGAACTGACGATCGACGAAGGAAGCAGGATATGTTTCTGCCCGTTTGGTTCGAATCACACGATTCACACCAAAACCAAACACGACAGTGATGAGTGACCAGTGTAGTGACGAACTGACGATCGACGAAGGAAGCAGAGTCTTCTGTTGTCCTGTGTGAGTGTGCGACAGTGTGACTGTGTGAGTGCGAGTGTGAGGTGAGGCTGTGTCGTTGCATGAATTGTTTTGTCTGTGAGCCTTAAGGCCTTAACAGAGTAACTGGGTAATAGAGTAGACCAGCAGCAAACTAGTATAGCAGTAAGTAGTAGCAGCAGCAGTGTAGCTGTAGCTATATACGCGGGAAATATTTTGATGAGTGATATCTAATAGGTTAGATTTGGAGGGAAAATAAAATATAGATATTGGGGGGAAAATAAGATTTAGATGAAATATTAAAAAAATATATATAAAGTTACTAGAAAATTAGAAATATTTTAACTAATATCTTATTATAGTTTATATAAAATTAAGGGGCTTAGAAAAATAAGAAGTAAGTGAAACATTTAATAGGGAACAAAGTGTTAAAAAAATATTTAGTATTTAATGTATAAAAAATAAAATGAGTCAAAAATGAGACTTTTAAATAAAATTTAATCGTTGTAAGATTTTGAGTTTATTTCTCATAGTAGTTAAATGTAATAATAATATATATAATGTTATTATTAATTATAATTATCATTTAATTTAAAGATAAAAGTTATTTGTATTTCTAACCCTAATTAAAGTTTGAGACTAAATTATATATATAATTTATTCATAGCATGTTTAGCATTTACATCTTTATACTTTATAATACTAATTCCCTTTGATAGTATTTGTTAGTTGGTAATCGTATGTTAGCAATATTTTGTGATAGTATGTATATTTGTACTCATTTTAAAATTTTACGTTAATTATAGCTTTAGCATTTGTAATATGGTTTTTTACTCCTTAATTCATAATATCAAATTATCAATAGACTAGTAGTCCACCTCATATGTAAATTATATCATTTTTTTTAATATATTTTAACTAAAGCAATATTTATTCATTTTTGCTAAATTTCAATTCATAAATATTGAACTCATTATTTTGTACTTAATTAATTAAATATATTATTTTTGCTAAAACTTGTTTATTTGTAAAATTGGTAGATCATTAAGAATAATTCATTGGATGTTCACCTTATCTTTTACATGTGTGCTCTGAACTTTTTTTTTATTGATTTATTGGATGATTAATGATGTTCGAGTTTAAAAATCAAGATTTATTAAAACTTGAAAGATAATCTGTCAATTTTTTTATATAGTTACCGTATAATAAGTTAATTATTAATATAAAAGGGTAACTAAGTTATAATTTTATAAATTTACTTAAGAATGTGCATCTTCAACGGTAAGTTTTGTTTTGTAATTAAATTAATGACAAGTGAGATATTTATAATGATTGCAACCAACTAAAATTGAGTTAACTCATTATATAAATTATATTTCTAGTATTTATTTTGATATTGGTTTCTTTTATATATGAATATTTAATATTTTCATATTATAGATTGAATTTCCCTAATATAATAGTATCTCAACATATCATAGAATCTATGACAACACATTACTAGAAACTGTGTGTGATGTGTTGGAGATGAGTTAGATATACAGGTATAGGATGATGCAATGCATGAGTAAGCCATAATAGAAGGTATTTTTTACTTCATCCAAATAATTTAGATTAGAAAATGAGTTTATAACTATTGAAATGCAACGCATATGAGATATATCATGAAATTATTGGATCATGGCTCATAGCAAAAGAATACAAATTTATTATGACCTATTTTACAACCTATGAAATTATTGGATATTTTAAAGCTTTATTAACTTTACAACCAACTAGGGATAATATTAGCTTAGAATGATATTGAGATAAAAGATCTAAAGGGAGTAAAGGATGAGTCATCATCATCAAGTTTGCAATGACAACAAATCTAGCACCTCAGAATCCTCACTAAGAATATCAGATTAAGATTAATACTTCAAAGAATCAAAGGCTTGTAAGGAGTAGCTATTAACTAAAAATAGGCTGGTTGAGAAAGGTACGAATGGACCAATGTGTGAGATATGTGAACAAGTAACTTAGACTTTGGTGCATGAGATTAATGATTGCCCAATTACCCAAATGTTTTATTTGGATGATGATAATCCATAGTGAAGTTGCATACTATAAAAAGAAAATGAATTTGATTGAGTCTATTTTATAATCTAACATTTAGATGATGATACGTTAAAAATGACGTGTACACTAATATGGGTTATTTGAATGAATTGAAATAGGAGGAGATCAAATGACTCTGCACTGATTCAGTGACCAAAGAAAATTATTGAGGATACCATGCACTTGCTTCTAGAATATTATGCCATAATATCAAGAAATAAAATAATTAACAAAGGAAGTGCATGGTCCACCATATGTTAGCAATTATAAGAACGAAGGAAATAGATGATATGCATATTGATGCAAATTGAACATGAACAATGCAGGAAAAGTAATGTAGGAAATTATGAAAATTATATTTGTAATTTAAGGTGTAAAAGGCGATATATTGTCACTTATTAGCTATGTTGTGACCATTATAAATATCTATCGACATATTTATAATATAGATAATTGTCTTAAGACATCAAACATACAATATAGAATTTAGTGTGCTATGACGGAGTATTGTTTTACTAAGTTAGGCATTGAGACAAATTCATTGGAAGTGGTATAGGGTTTATAATCATAAGACAACTTTGATATTTCATTTTTCGCAAAGTTATTGATGATTGTTATTTTCATTTATCACATATTTATTTATTGTATATTAAAAATTATTATTGAAAATTAAAAATAGTGACGATGTGACACTGAGAAATTAAAAAACCACAGCAAAAGAAGCTAAAACCAAACTAATAGTAATAGGATAAGGTCATACTATTACGGCTAGGAAAAAACTCTCTTATTTTAAATTGTGATGGTGGTGTGTTCAAAGATTTTATTAGTATTATAAAAATACTTAAAGTTAATTTTGTAAAAATTAAAAATAATTTTATTTTATTTTATTTCATACAAGTTTCCATTTTTATGTTCAAACTTGCTCTCGATCATGATTCATACTGTTATAAATAATACCTAATTTGAGTTTTTTGATTTGACCTAAAATCTATAGACCCGAAATAGACCCGAATTCGAAAAAATCGATAGATCTGACACTTAGTTGATCCGATTCACATCCGACCCATATAGTGACCTGAACCCGAACCCGAACCCAAACCTAACCCGAATTCTATAGACCCGAGTCAAACCCGAAATAGACCCGAACCCGAGAAATCCGAAGAACCTAGCATCGACCCGACCCAAATCACACCTGACCCGTCATTTAACCCGAATCAAACCCGAACCCGACCCAAAGCAACATAACCCAAAACACACCCGAACCGAATTAGACCCGAACCCGAACCCGAACCCGACTCGATTGTATAGTAAACAAAAGTTGACCCGACCCATATCAACCCGACCCTAACCCGACCCAAATGACCCGTTTGCCACCTCTACCAACTACTGTGACAAATCTAGGGGCAGGAATGAGGCATAAATCAAGTAAGTTAAAAAAAGAAGAGCAGTGTAGATGGTAAGAAACGGCAGTCACAGACTTACAGCAGTGTATTGACTCTCACCAACTTCAACTTTATTTTTTCTTTATAAGGAAAATACTATATTAAATTAGACTCAAGACTAGAATTATCCAACAATAACATCAACAACAGAAACAAGTGTGGATAGGAAATAGTAAATAAACTCAATCAGTTTCATCAAAAAGATGAAGTAGAATTAAAAAAAATCGAGATGTCTGAAGAACCAGCTAAAGATAAAAGCTATTAACTTTAAATTTTGTTTCTTATATAACTCGGTCACACAAACAAATTACAAAATGCAACATTCATGAAAATGAACTTAGAAATTTCTATGGGGGCAGTCAAATTTTTAGAAAATGACATTTCTGTACAAAAAAAAAACAAAATTAGATAATAAATGCATCAGGTATTCAAAAGAGAG
This sequence comes from Tamarix chinensis, assembly GCA_030549775.1. NCBI lineage: Eukaryota > Viridiplantae > Streptophyta > Magnoliopsida > Caryophyllales > Tamaricaceae > Tamarix > Tamarix chinensis. Next base: position 62,089,641 of record CM060178.1, on the reverse strand, counting down.
ATAAAAATGGTGCCAAGCTTCAGATGGTGAAAAATAAGAAGTAGTGAAAAATAAAAAGAATCACCATTCGTTATTCTTGTTTTTGTTTTCAACAAAAAAAATTACCTTAATCCGCAGCAGATCAAAAGAAAGGTTTAATTTTTGGGCAGACAAATAGTATGTAGCTACAAAAGAACGAAGGCAGAAGCAAGGACTCCAGAGGAGAAGCTTAAGATTACACATATAAACTGTAGGTGAAATCACACCCGGGGTAGTGGGAAAGGCAAGTGGAAGAAAAGAACAATTGGAGAATATTAAGTATATATTTTTAATAACCTGGAAATCAGTGGACAGAAGACCAGCCAAGGAAGAGAAATTAGGAGTAAAAATTAAACACGAATCGGAAGACAAATCAGAAAAGTTGCTTAAATTCAGTACATCACAACTCACAAGTTCACAACAGGCCAACAACAGCAATCGAAATCACAAGTTCACAAGTTCCGAACTGAATAAGAAACGGTAATTAAAATCACAAGTTCACAAGTTCCGAGCTGAAGTTTGATTCTATAGACAGAAGAGGAAGACGAACCTGGCAGAGACGGGCGGAGATAGGCAGAGACGGCCAACTTGGAACTGTTGAAGAGTGGAGGTCAGCTTGATTCTACAATGTGAAGGATCTAATTCGAGTTCGAGACCACTGAAACTCGACGGGTGAGGGGCGAGCAACGAGGACGACGACTACTATTGAGACAAACAGGCAAACAGCAGACAGAGCACCAGCAGAAATGGAATTTGATTCGAATTCCTAATTTCCTAGATTTAATTTTAAGTAGGGTTATAGGTAAAATGACAATTTAATTTCTAATTATAACATATTCTTGTATAAAAAGTTAAGGGTAAAATGGTAAATATATAAGGGTAAATGGGTACAAATATGGGTACGGATACGGATATGGATATTTTGTACCCGTATCCGTACCCGAACCTGCCAGGTATTTTTAACCCTTACCCATATCCGTATCCATATCCGTTTATCATTATCCATATCCATATCCGTCAGGTAAAATCTGTCGGGTTTCAGATATTATCCGCCCCATTTACATCCCTAGGGGGGACAGTTGTTGTCACTTATTGGGCATGGCAATATGACAAGGGTGAAATAAGGGGGCAAGTCTGTGAAGGAAGGAGGGGACCAGGATGGTTGGGTCAGAAATGGAAAGAAGGATGGCAGGGGGAGGAGGTGGTGTAGGCATGGTCGGTGGTGGCGTAGAAGGGTGAGGGGCGAGGGAGGTAGGTGAGGGGGTAAGGGGTGTTTGGCTATAGGGGGATAGAAAGTGAAATCAAAGGGCAGAAGAGGGCCAAGGGAAAAGAAGGAGAAAAGGGGGAGAGTGGGTCGGCCCGTGTGAGAGAAAAAAAGGAGGGGGAAGAAATATGGTGGGTTGGCCCAAGGTGGGAAAGGGGTGGAAAGAAAGGAGAAAGAAGGGGGAAAGGTGGCTGGCCTGACGAGAGAATGGAGTAAGGAGAAGGGGAGGGGGCTGGGCTAGCCTAGGGGAGAAAGGAGGGAGGAAAAAAGGAAGGAGAAAAAGAAGAAAAGAAAAAAATGAAGAAACAGAAAAAGAAAAGGGAAAGGAGAAAAAGAAAAAAAAAAGAAAACTATTTTTAGAATTTGGATTATAATCTTGGTTTAAGATATTAAATTAACTATTTCAAATTTAACTATTTATTTAAGATTATAATCTTGGTAAAAATTATGGGTTTGGAATTTATTTAAATAAAAGAGTAAGGTAAAATGATAAAAATAATCGTATTTAATTTACTAAATAATTTCATCTATTTTGTAACTCAAGAGTCTCAAAATTAATAAATACATAAATAAAGTCTAATATTAAATTATCCCAACTAAGGTTTAAATATTTAAACTTTGGTTTTAAAAAAAATTTGGGGTATTATAATTATAATTTAATGACGAAAAGAAATATAGAAGGGGACATAAGAGTCTAAAGAAATTTAGATCAAAATATTTCAAACAAACCCTACTGAGTCCTAACTCTCAAACCCTACCAGAAGCCATTAGGCTAAACTCTTAAAGTACTCATATAAGGTAAAGACTAATCATCAAATAGGTAGGAGACCATGAAACAAAACTTGTTAATATAATGGTACCGAATAATCTATTATACAAAACTAATATGAAAAGCATACATAGAACACATAAAAGGCATCACATAAAATCATGGTATAAAATATTAAAATATACATGGGATAAACAAAATATAATGATCATATCAGATAAATAATAATCACCAAATGCATATACTGCTCATACTCGTTCATTTAGCATATAATGAAACTTACCAACCAAGCATACAAAAGATGATATCTAAAGTAATGACTAGAACTAATATCAAAACAATAAACATAACCTTTACAATATATCACATATCTCAATATCAAAAGTAGTAATATCCATTTCATTATACGTAGGGATTAAAAGCACAATACCAATAAAAATCTATAAGATTACATGTAGATACAAAGGCTATTATCGATCAATCTACTAACCATTTCAATCCAATAATGATCATTTCTATTTTTATTTATTTGAGGGTATATAATAATAATATAAAGACATAAAAATATACCAATCATATTAGCACACGAGGTATCACGGTACCCTCCCAACCATCCAAATCAGAGGCATGACAATATTCTGGTCATACTAGTGCATAAGGTGACACAATACCCTCCCCATCTAGGACATCTAATCTTTAATTTATTGAAACCCACTATAGGGCTCGTAGGTTACCTATAGAGTAGGTTATGGCTCTATTGGGGCAAAATAACACACCAAAAAACTAATGGTGCCTATCTCATCATTAGGGTACCTAACCCTAGAGAGAAACCATTCCCAAAGTTGAGGTCTTCCGCTTTAAGTATTAATATTTTAAGATGATGATCATGAAATATCATATATTGCATAATAATTCTAATTCCATACTAAAACAATTATCCTTTATTATCAATTATTCAAGTTAACTCTAAGGTTATTGGTCCAATTTAGAGTTAAAAGTCAACACTAAGGTCAAATTATCAATATAAAAAGGGTATTCTATGTACAATTATACATATTAGGTGCATTAGTTAAAAAATGATCAAAATGCCCCCAAGGGCATAATTATGACATTACCGTCCATTTTAAATACTAATTTTATTTAATTTATTAATTTATCATTGAAAAAGTAAACACATAGTAATTAAATTATATAACAGGCAAATAAATTACTAGACACAACAAATGACCATTTTACCCTTGTACATAATTTAGTACGTAAAACCTTAACATATATTTCTATGACATCAATTCACATATTCCCATTCTCAACAATAAATAACACATCTTTGGTTATTTATAAAAATAATTATCATGCTATACTTAAAATGATGAAAATACCTATAGGACATATAATAATAATAATAATAATAATAATAATAATAATAATAATAATAATAATAATAAGAATAATAATAATCATCATCATCATCGTCGTCGTCGTCGTCGTCATAATCATACTAAAAAATATGTTTTTAAAACATCAAATTATATACCTCATACTTATTAATAAATATTACGATACAATCAAATGACCAAATTTCCTCTAGGGTACACAATAGTAATAATTATGTTAAAAAAATGCTTAAGCATGCTCAACAAGTCATAATAGACATATATAACTTGTTTTTGGCATAAAACCCATTTTGAAATACTTTCATACACTTAAAAATTTACACAAGTTAACATGCTCTATTTTACCAAATTTTGTGTTATTATTAATAGACAAATGATTACAATTTAACAATCATGCTTAATAAAATTTATCGTAAAAAATCCTAATGTGATATCATATAATATCTCACATTTTAGTAAAGTATAAGAATTACTTGATTTTCAGCAAGCGCACAAATAACAAGGAACCTACCAAAATGCATTAGGCTCCACTAATCAAACTTTTGTACCTAAAATTAATACCATATTAACCATATTGATATTTAAAAAATAAAATAATATTTTTAATTAAAATATCTATAAAATAAAATTACCAAAATTCCCTTAAGAGGAAAATGGGGTAAAAAAATGTTACAAACCTCATGTAGCTCATGAAGTGTGAGTTGGGTACATATGGACTTCGGGGGAATTTGTTTGGCTAGGGGGATGGTTGAGGGAGTAGGTTGCTGGTGGGTAGAGTTGAGTTGAGGAAAGGGCTATAGAAGGAATGGAGGTGTGCTAGTGCAACGAGGATGGAAGGGTTGTGTTGGCAGTTGACATTGTAAAAAGACGGCAACAGTAGAAATTATTGTAGGTCAAAGGAATGGAACAATACTAAGTGTCGTAGATAAGGTTGTAATACCCCAAATTTTAGCTAAACGTAATTTTGAATGATTAATATTGTAACCTAATCCTAATCTCATAAAATTATTATTTCTATCTTACCATAACTCCTTAGTACTAAATCAGAGTCTAACCCTAATTTTTATTTTGGGTTATTAATATATTTTCTAACCTAAACCTAATCCTAGATAATTATTAATTTAATTATCCTAATATCCTTATCTAATGTATTTTAACCTAAACCTAAATCTAAACCCACCTTTTTATTTCCACCTTTTCTTTTCTTCTCCCTACATTATTATATTTCACTTTATTCTACCCTATGGATCACCTCCCCTCACCTAACATCACCTTTCTTCTCCTTTTCTCTCCTTTTTTCATGCACACCATCCCTTCCATGCCTATCCCTCTAATCCCCATCAACTCAACCTTCATCATTTCTAAGGTTGGGGGTTGAAATTCTTGTCCGATCACCTCACCACTCCTCTCTGTGCATGTGTGTATATAAGGTACATTTAACATCTACATATACCCCATTATCTCTCTATTTTTCTGTCAAAATATTACACACACCAAATGCATCTTTCCCTCTCCTTATTTTTCCCTCCAAGACATCACCAAAATGGCCTAAGATTACCCCCAATTGGCGAGCCTAATTGAGGTACCACCACCTCTACCAACAACATTTTCCATTACCTTACCCCTAGCACTGATCATCTTTGCCATTTCCTCACCCCAAGCACCAATCAAAACTACTACAACCTTCCCCCAAGCATTTGAAAAACTCGCCAACCCTATCCCCTTCCATTCGGCCATTTTCACCAAAATAAATACAACCCATCTATAGTTACAACCACTTCAGCCTACCACCTCCATTAGGCCATTTCCACTGCATCTCACCACCCTCCTTCAGCCAAAATCACCAATCCTCACAACCCCTCTATGGCCAAACCGAACATTTCCACTCTCCTTGTTTCACCCCTTCAACTGATCCCCCTTTGGTGCACACAAGTTGACCAAGACTTTTTTAAACCTCAGTTTGGTTTTTCTAATCTATCACCCTTCCTTTGATTTAGCCCCTCCTTAATTATATAATTTAAAATATAATTATGTTTTTTTACTTTCTCTTAGGTGACACTCCGAAGGTATGGGAAGATACAGGATAGGATAAGTGTGCTTAATAATCGAAGCCTTTTTTGTAAGAATACTAGTCGATGTTTTAAGGTTTTTGTGTTAAATGTTTGCATGGCTATATATATTATAATTAAATTGTTATTATGTGGTTAAATTCATGCTGTTATTGATATGATATGCTAACATGGATTATGTGATAGGAAGAGAGTATGAATAATGAAAGATATGCTGATATGATGTTACTACGCTAGGTTATATTTTTTGTGTACGATTATAACTTGTGGATGAGTAGTATGGGCCTAATAGAGTATGATAAATGAGAAATAAGTATATTTAATATTTATGATGATAAATGGAGGACTTAGAAGTAATGATATTTAGGATATAAGATTTTCATAAAATAGGGGCTTTCGGCTGTCTATAAAAGTATTTTGGTCAAAATGGACTAATAAAGAAACTTTGGTATTATAACATGTTTGGAGTATTAAAGTATGATAATAATATCATTTGGAGTTATTGGAGTGTTTATGAATGTCATAAGGTTCCTAAAATGAGAAAAATACCTAAATCGAGAATAGTAACCTTAAACGGTAATTTTATTATCACATGTGTAAAATGTTATATTTGGACTACTAATATAGGATATGTAGTTTAAATTCAAATTTTAGGAATGTATATTGAACTTGGTAATCTTATGAGTTTCATGGAAAAAATTATGACTTGTGAAATTAGGGTTTGGGAAGCTTTGTAAATAGTAACTTTCAAGATAGGGCTATTATAGCATGTGTAAGACGTGGGAGTTAGACCTTAAATTTTATGTATGTTAACAATAATAATAATATTTGATGAATATATACTAAATTTGGTGGGTAAATGATCAATATGGGAGGAGCTATGCTTAAATTGTTAATTTAGTGTTTTTGGGGAAAAAATGAGCATCTTAAACTTTGAGACGGTCTTGTTATCTGTATGTTGGTGTATTGCTTGCCTTAGTTTGATTTTTTTACTAATAAAATCAATCATGAATAAGACATTAATCATTTAAAGTGAAGATCATGCAAGTTGGGCTAGGGTGATGTTTTCAGATCCATTTTACTAGATGATAATAGTGGCTGAGGAGCATTTTGCCTTGAGAAAGTAACATTTTTTGATTTGTTCTACCTAATGATAATAATGGCTCAGATGTGTTATTCTTGAGAAGGTATTTAAGTTCGTTCCACTAGATTAAGAATAGTGAGACCTATGTTCATTGTGAATAAGAATATGAATTGAGTAACCTAATAGATAAGACACTATTCATTTAAATTGAAAGTGTACGTGAGTCAGGACTAAGGTAATGTTTTTAGATTCATTCCATTGGATGATAATAGTGGCTCAAGAGAATTTTTCCTTGAGGAGGTGATTTTTTGAGATCTATTCCACCAGATGATAATAATAGCTCAGGTGTGTTGTCCCTCAAAAGGTGCTTCATTTTATTCCACCGGATTAATAATTGTAGAGTCCATGAACTCAATGTAAATATAAAAAGGAAAATGGTTATATTTAATAAAGAGGCATGGATTAGTATATACGTTATGAGAATTTTCATAAATTATATGTGCACTTATCATCTGTTATGAATGTATGTTTTTATTTGTATCCCTAATTCGATATTATTATTACCTTTTTCAGTATGTAGCATAATGACCATCCTTTTTTTTATAGGTGTTTCTTATTCCCATGGGAAGAAGACCTTGATGCTTTTGTGCAGAGGACTACTTAGATGAGTTTGCTGCTTTTGATGCTTTGTGGTGGGGATGAGTAACTTTTATCTATATTGGGTCTTTGAGAACATATTTTTCTTATCCGGAACCTATTTGGACTCTTTGATTTATAGTATCCCCTAGTTTGTATTCTATTATTGTAAACCAAAGTTAATCTCTAGACTTGCATTTGTATTTATAAAAGCTTCCCTCATTTCTAATTACCTTATTTTGTAATGAATGGTTTTAGCTTTATTATTGATGTAAGGGTAGTTTGGTAAACCAAAAGTATGTTAATTACGGTGGTAACACCTATCTTTTGATTATATAATTTCACTGTAAATCAAAATGTTTTAGTACTAAAATTTTGGGTGTTAAAAAGGGTGGCATTGAGAGGTAGTTTGGTGAGGTAGGGAGGTATGATAGAGAAGATAGAGGTGGATGGGAAATGGTGTGCTAATGGCAAGACCAAATAGATCTAGGGAAAGAAGAAGGAGAAAGGGGAATAATAGAAGTAAAGGCTTTGGTAGTTAGGGAAAAAATGGGGGAGGGGAGTAAGCGGGTTGATTTTGAACCTGAAAAAAAGAAAAAAGAGGGAGTTTTGGGTTGTGTTCAAATGTGGACAAAATACTGTAGGGGTAGTAGGGTTAATAGGGGTCAAATGGTAAGAAGAAAAATGAGTCGAGTGAGTGAAAAGAATGAAAGGGAGAGGAGGTTGAGTAGCCTTGGTTTGGGGGAAAGTTGTAGAGGATTAGCTAGGGATTTGGTGATAAATCAAAGACAAGGGACAGAGGCTTGACGTAGGAAGGTAGAGGCATGTTGGGGGTTAGATGGGGAAAGGGAAAGGCATATCAAGGAGCATGCAAAGTGATTTGGTTAGAAGAGGGAAGAAAATCATGCAAGGAAAAGAGGGGGTATTTGGGATAGGCAGGCTGGGTGAGGGTGAAGGAGGAGAAAATAAAAGGAAAAGAAAGGAAAAAGGGAAATAAGGAAAGGGCTAGGGCTAGTGTGCAAATCAGGGAAAGAAGAAGAAAATAAAGAGATGGATTGGGCTAGCAAGATGGGGAAAGAAAAGAAAAAGAAAAGGAAAAAGAAAAGGGAAAAAGGAAAAGGGAGAAAGAAAGAAAGAAAAAAATTTAGGGTTAGATTTAGAATTATGATAAAGTTAATTTATCCAAGTTTAGGAGACCCGATTAGGAAAGATAAAATAGGAAAAAAATATATATTTAGGTTGAATTTAGATAAAAAAATAAAATAATAAAGATAAATTTATTTAAACTTTATCTGTATTTGCGGATCAAATGTTAACAAAATAACTAAGCTAATATTTAAGGGTTTGGTTAAAATATAAATTAATTGAGAGTAATATTAGATAATATTTTAGATCATTACATACAGGTTTAGGAACATTAATGGGAATAGATCATAGCATAACAAGATTTGAACAGTATCACAATATTGGAGTATTTGAATACCAAAGCTTAAAAAAATTATTTAAGAAATCACAAATACTATACAAGATGAATATTATCAAAGGAATAATACCAAATTGCTTAAATAAAGAACTAATGCTCAAGAAAGGAAGTTAACCCAATTATTGACTCAAGAAAAATGCAGAAAGCTTAAGTTAGTTATAAGATTAGTACCCATAATATAATCAATCTATTAACTTTCAAAAGATAATATTCAAATAAGAGGCATGTTGGGATATTTGGATCATAAATTGAATTGTTTGGAAACAAGATAATATAACAAGTATTTCTAACAATCGAAGGATGTTCACTCACAAAAAAAAGTTTTTAAGTTATTTTTAATTTGTTGGTCCCAATACAATATAAAAGGTAGGAAGAACTATGGGATTCATAAAGTTGATCATTAGTATAATTTAGATCATAGATAGTCCAATTACAAGTAGAACCTAATTATAAGGTAGCAAGTTAGTCTATGTCTTAGAAAATAAATGTCTTGTAATATAGAGCATAAAGGAATGATTTTCTTATTTAAAAACAAGAGAGGACAAAACTTTTTAATCTTCATTTATTTGTATTTTTAATCAGTATGAGTGTAGTTAAGGAACACAATATAGTTAGTTGTGAGAAATCATAGGTCTAGAGTTAGATTTAAAAGCTTGCAATGTAGTCTTTACATGTTGAGTAGATTGCTAAAGAAATCAAAGCTATCTATGGACATGGATCAAAGTTGATTGAACCACATAAAAATAATTATTTTTTTGTTTACTTTTACATACACATTTACATACGTATAATTTAGAATAGTAATAAGAATACATTTTATAAAATACTAACCCTTCTCAATATTGTAACGAGAATTGATCACATATCCAATGTTGTTAGAATTCAAATTCTGCCTAGAATTGATAGAGGTCATCATATTCAAATGTATGAATATCACAAAAATATGACATGATATGCTAATATGTTATAAAAATTGATAGTTGAAGTTTAAAAGAAAAAGGCAAAAAATTTCATAGTTAAGCTATTTTGGTCACTAATTAAGTGTTATCTATGAAAAAGCAACAAAAATTATTAAATTAAAAACATAATTTTTTTGGTATATGACGTATGTCTATAAAAAAAGTGAAGAAATGTACAAAATAAAATACACTAGATAATTATGAACTAATTAGTAGAAACTGATAAAGAAATAACATCATAAAATTTCATTTTTTAGTTTTCTCTTCATATAATGTTTAGACTCTTATTCAAGCGTTTCCTCTAACAACCTAATTTTTTTTCATGTTAATATCTTACTTAAGCTTCATTTAAATTAGTTGGTGTTTAATATATAGTATGTTAAAAAATAACAAGGGTTGAGTATAAGAGTAAGGGAAGAAATATAATGTGAATATAATAAAAATAGATTTTAGGAAAAATAGATAATTTTTTATTTAGTATTAATAGTCAAAAGATTTTGTCTAATATTATAAGAATCTACTGAGGATTGTAAGATTCAACTAATCTTATACGGGATCGTAAGATCCTACCGCAATTCTATTACTTCAAAATTTTATTAACATTTTTTGTTAAATAACTTTATTTTTATGATATCAAATGAGTGTTTTTTCTAACTTTTTTACATTATTTGTTAGATTTAATTTTATATTTGGAATTTACAAATCATGAAGGGATAAGTAAGTGTGTTCAAGAAACCAAAACTCAAGCTTTAAGGTGTATGCTATAGTCTTAGGCTTTATGTATAAATGATTTACATATTAAACACTTATATAATATTTTTGAATGATTTTATGTTTCTCATTATATTTAAAGATCATTTTCAAAGGTCTTAAAATGATTTTATGCATTAAAAATGTTTCTTAGTGTTCTCACAAAATGGTATCTAAAATTTATTTTATCTTAAGCCCTTCTACATATGAGGTAAATTATAAAATTTTCCATAAATTATATTAAACTTATTTTTTGGGTAAATACTAGTACTTTGGAGCTCTTAAGATGCTTAATTTACAGGGAAAAAATAGGTCACTCAACTTAGAGCTTTATAACTCATTATATTATCTTTGTTGCTAAAGTGTGTAGTACTGAAAATGGTTACACTGATCCACTAGTTCACCAATTCCATCGAATAGTTAGAATACTAATCAACTAGTTTACTTTATAGACAAATGTGTTTTAGCCTCTAATTCAACAAATCAATTGATTAGTGAAACCAATCAAATAGTTTGTCAAGCCAATCAATTGGTTTAAATACTAATTAACTAATTTATTTTCTAGAAAAATTTATTTTAGCGTTGACTTTAACACGTCAACTAATTAGATAAACAAGTTGATTTTTTTTTGTGAAACCAATTGACTAGTTTGTGAAACTAATCAATCGGTCTGAGCATTAACGTGATTTTCTGCTTATTGGAATTCAACTATTGAAGTAATTTTACATCTAATGGCTCTTAACAACCCATTCATATTTCTCTCATATATTTGGCACTATAAATAGGAGTAGTTATACGTTAATAAAGATAGATGAAACCTTCACAACTCTTCTAAAATAATCATTTTCATATCTCACAAAAGTTAAAGAGAGTTATAATTTTACACTTTTAAATTCAAATCAAATTTCTCTAATGCACAATTTTTTTTTATTATATTTAACTAGAGTGGCCATGCACTTGCAATTCTCATTTATCTAGATAACTAAAGATCTTCACTAGTGATTACTCACATTCATATGATATCTAGTGAGGATTTATATTGTATTCATTTATACTCATCATCTTAAATACAAGTGAAGAATGGCGTGTTTTCTAGGATTATTAAGAGAGATTCAAGGATATGTTATCTCTTTAATATAATAGATTATAATTAGGAAAAATGTCAATCATATCTAGATATTTCATTGAGTTAGTGGGTTCATAAACCTAATAGAGTGATCATCATCAAACACCTACTATAAACTGATATTCAAATCCAAAAACAAACTATTTTGGTAGTGGAAGTAAATAAACTTTGTAAAGTTTCTTAATTCACTATAAATTGTGTGTTTATTGTTTACCAAATTCTTTATTTATTTTTTATAATTTTTAATGTGAGTTTTGACTAGCTATTTGAGCACAATATAACGTTGTGTTAGTTCATACATGTGTTGGAGAAGTTTAGTGTAGTATGGAGATTTGTGTGAGAAACATGGGGGTATGGTGTTAATAAACATGGTCCATATTTCTAAGAGAAACCTTTTATGTGTGTCGGGAAAAAGTTGGGAGTAAAAAAAATAATCATAGAGGTCCCATGTTTCCTAAAAATAGATCGTGTATTTTCTTTATTTTTGAAACATGTTATTTTACCTCGTAAGGCTTTTCCTTCTATAAAAAGGAGACATAATGAAACCTTAGCATTCAAGATTCTTGTGACCCAAATTCTTATTCTTCTTTGTAGAATTATTCTTCTAAGAGAATTGAAGATTTGTGTAATATATTGATTGATTGGTTAAATCTTCTTATAATTACATAAGGGAACGATTAAATATCTCTACTTTTTCCAAATTATTATGTTTGATGATTGAATCCTTAATCATACATAATATTATTAGTTTTGATTTAGTTTGGATATCTTTAAATCCACGCTAATTCCAAAACAATTTGGTATCAAAGTTGCATTATTGAAGAGATATAGTTGTGGGGATGTGTATAATATTTGATATTGAAAAGTTTGATCGATCAATGAATTTTGGATTATGAAAATTAAAGATAGAGGAAATTCTAATTCAAAGATGATTGGAAAAAGCTTTATCTAATCATTTGAACAAGCCAGACTTGATGATGGATAAGTGATTTAAAGAAGTAAATCTAAAGGCCCTCTTTACCATATAATTATGATTTTCTAACAAGGTGTTGTAGGCAGAGGAAAAATAACCAACAACGGCTACCTTATGGTTGAAGCTTAAGTCATTATATATGATAAATTCATTAGCAAATTGGATACCATTGAAAAGTCATGTTCATGTCTTAAAATTAGATGAGGGTCAATCTTTGAAAACTTATTTGGATGAATTTGACTCTATTGTTATAGATTTGTATAATATAAATATTATATTAGATATTTAAATATCATGTTATTATGTTCTTTGCCTACTAGCTTTAAGCATTTTCATGAGACTGTTATGTATGAGAGGGATGAGTTAGTCATTAAGAGTGTAAAATCTGGAGTTGATTGATAATTAGTTAACTGGTAATGGTACTTCCAGGGATTCATATATCGAGGGATTGGTAGCTAGGGGAGGACACATAAGTAGGGGTTTAGTGATAAGAAGTTGTCTATATTTAATTTGAAGAGTTGGTTGAAGATTGTGGCATGCCATGGTTATCATATAAAAGGCCATATTAGAAGATAGTGTCCTAATAGGAAATCTATAGATACTAATAATGGTGTATTTAATGAGTGTGATGCTGCCATAGCTGGGGGTAATGTTCTTCATGGTGTACTAACTACCATAGATGGGTATACTAGATTAGTTGATGGGTGGATTTATGGATTATAGGTGCTCCAACCATGTATGTCCCAACAGAAGTTGGTTCTAGATATATCACACTGTTTGAAGTGGAGTTACTATTTTGGGAAATTGTACTTTGTGTAGAGTTGCTGAGATTGGGATTGTGAGGGTGAGGATGTATAATAATGTGGTCAGGATATTGTCTAGTGTTCATCATGTTCCTAACATGACCAAGAGATTGATTTTGATATGTTCATTATATATCAAAGGTTATAGCCGTATCATTGAGAATGATAGACTGAAGGTTGCTAAAGGGGTTGTGGTGACGATTCTTGGGAAGTGGGTTCAGACATTGTATGAGTTGGTTGGCACAACTATTGATGGTGTAGTTGGGGCAACCTTGAGAGTGTCTAACTCATATATTACTAGCCTTAATTTGATGTGACTAAGACATGAAAGTTTCATTAGCACGACTGGAGGGTCCTTGTGTTGTGACCCGGTTACATCTAGATATATTACCTTTTGTGAGTTTGAATTCCCTCTTGATAAGAAGGTAGAGTAGAGGAGTCTGTGAAATACCCCAAAACCCTAATTTAGGGAATCATGGTCAAAAAATAAATTGTTAGGAAATTAATTAAATAAACTTCTTTTGTTAAAATAAGAGAGAATTAATTAAGGTAAATCTAGGGGAAATTTATAAATAATTTTAAATAGGAAAAACTTGAGTATTTTTCTAATTAAAATGGAATTTAAGGAAATTCTTTTAAAATCCCTAAATTAGCCTAAAAAGTGAATTTAATTATTATTTTAATATTTATATTTTATTAAATATCCAAAATTATCCAAAATATATTGATTAAGCTAATCCACATTTTCCTTTCTTTTTCCCTTTTATTTTTCCTTTTCCCCCCTCTTTTTCCCCCCTTTTTCCTCTCCTTCTCTTCTTTTTTTTCCTCTTTTTTTCCCCCAACTTGGGCCGGCCACCCGGCCCAACTCTCCCGTCCCCCTACGCAGCCCAACCCCTCCCAGGGTCACTCCTCCCCTCTCCCGGCCGGTTCGGCCTCTTCTTTTTCTTTCTTTCTCCTTTTCCCCTTGGATCGGCAGTCCAACCTCCGGATGCCTACAACCCAAAATAATTTCCGGAAATCCTACACCAACCACACCAACCACACCGGCCATTCCTCCCCCTCTCTTCCTCGTTGACTTCCTTTCCATTTCAACAGGACCATCCCTCCCCTCTCCTGTACGCTATCCCTCTCTCTCCCCGCGAAATCAAGGTCTGCACACGCAGACCTACGCTGGCCATTCTCACCGGATAGAGACCTATACCCCTACCCCTCTACTCTCCCACTCCTCTTTGTCATTTTCCCCTTTCGATCCGCCTATAAATAGCCCCGAAGGCTGCCATAATCGGGTTTTGATTTTGGTAGCCCAGAAAATCAAAACGAGCATCACCACCTATTTAGCTAGCTATTCCTCTGATGTCGGCCATCTTTGCCGCCCACTCTGGCCACCAAAATGCTCCCTACACCACCCTCTACACAACTGAGCCACCATCCTTCCTTGACCTGCCCTGCATGAGCCACCCTGGCCGTGCGAAATTACCTTCCCGAACAACACCCTTCGACCCCGTGCCGCCGGTTTCCACCGTTTCTACCACTTGTAGCGCCACCTCTACCTCCCAAAACAATTAGGAAACCTTGCCCTACCTCCCCACACCTCCATTTTTTTCTACTTCCCTCTCCCATAACCTCGACATCCATCTCTCCACTTCTTCCTTCCTCCACCACCGCTGCAGCCACCGCGCCGTCACTGGCTCCACCACCCAGCCTAGGTTGTCTCCCAACTCCTTAACCCCTAAACCCTGTATATTAAAAGTGTTAATGATTTTTAATATTATTAACTATTATTATTAGTGTAATTATGATTACTACTACTACTACTACTACTACTACTACTACTACTACTACTCTACTACTACTACTACTATGTCCTACCATTATTCCGAAGAATTTCTAGTTAATGATATTAATTAAGACTAGAAACTGGTTGTGTTATTATTATTATTATTATTATTATTATTACTACTACTATTATATTTATTACTATTATTATTATTATTATTATTATTACATCATTATTATTGCCACTACTATTATCATCATCATTATTATCATGGTTATAATAATAATAATTATTATTATTGTTATTGTTATCATTACTACTACTACTACTACTACTACTACTACTACTACTACTACTACTACTATTATCGCTATTATTATTATTATTATTATTATTATTATTATTATTTATTATTATTATTATCATTATTATTACTATTGCTATGATTATTATTATTATCATTATTATTATTATGTTTATTACTCTAACTATTATTATCATTGTTATAATCTCTATTATTATTATTATTACTTTTAGTATTCTTATTCTTATTAGTATTATTAGTATTATTATTATTATTATTATCATGGTTAAGGTTGTTGTTATTGTAGTAGTTGTTGTTGTTATTACTACTACTACTACTACTACTACTACTACTACTACTACTACTACTACTACTACTACTACTACTACTACTGCTGCTGCTGCTGCTGCTGCTGCTGCTACTGCTATGATTTTGATTATTATTATCATCATTATTATCATTATTACCATTATTATTATTATTATTATTATTATTATTATTATTATTATTATTAGTAATATTGAAACCCTTACTTTAATACTATGAGTATTACTAAGATTGACTTTGATTAGTAGTGATTCAATTAACTATCTTGAGAATAATAATAACCCTACCTTTTAATTATAAACTACTATTATTAATATTAGCCTTAGTATTAGGCCATGATATGGGTAAGATAGGAAATTATGGTAATTCCGGTAGAGGGAGATTAATCCATAGTATTTTCCTCTTATAAGTGAATCGAGTCAAAACCCCCAGGAGGTATAGGAGCGTGCTCCAAGCCCGACACTAATTTAGGTAAGGGTGTAGCTAAGGCTACTTGTGTGTTACGTGTCTTATTGCCTTGGATGTCCTGTATGATCATATGTCGTGTTTTACATGTTATTACCTTATCGGTTTTATGTAGCGTAGCTTGAAACCGAGCTATATCCATGTGATCTCTTCTGCTATGTATTAATATGGTGTAATACCCCGTATTTTTAAAATCCATATTTATTAAGTTTAATGATTTTATTAGCGTAATTTGATGTAAAAAAAATAATTATTTTAATTTTGATTTGTTTTATGGATTTATCAATGATTTTGAATTCATATTTTAATTTAAGTAATCGTTGTCATTGTGAACCATTTTAGACAAATTCGTTCACGACCATGATTTTATTATATTCTTTTAATTTCGATTTTTGGTTAAAAATATGTGTTCCCATTCTTTCTCGTATTTTGATTTTTAATATTTTAGATTTATTTTTTATTATAACTTCGTCGTGTGATTACGACCTTATTTTTGGAGTTATATTTCGTTAACTAAATATATTATTTAAATTATAGAATTTCTGTTTAAATAGTTAAATTTATTTTAATGTTTTTATCCGTAGAAAATGTGTCTGACTTTAAATTTATTCGTTTTCGGAAATCTTTAATAGTTGGGAAGTTTTAAATTAAAAAAGATTTTTGGAGTTTATTTATGAAATTCTTTCTGGAATTAATTCTCTTTCGTTTTATGCTTTTTGGTTTACAGGAAACTGATTTCAGAAATTATTTAAATTAGTTTTGGTTTATTCGAATTTGACTTAAATATTTTATTATATGTTTTAAATAATTTTTTGGGGTCTTATAATGTATTTCCGTAAATAATATAAATTTTTATGTTCGTTGGTTAATTCTTTTGAAAATGTTTCTGAAATTCTGTATATAGTTTTTTTCTTTATTTTAAGTGTTCCGTTCGTTTCGAAATAATTTTTATTTAATAAATTTTAGATAAAATCTTCCAATATTAATTTTTTAAGTTTTTAATATTTTATTTGATACTTGTTTTTGTAAAAAAAAAGTGAGCCTAACCTTGGTATGCCCCGCCCCCTTCTTTTCCTTTCTCTCTTCTCTTCCCTACCCCGACCCCTCTCCCGTGCGCCCCTGTTCTGCAGCCCGAAGCCCTAGCTGACGTCCCTCACCTCCTCCCTTGCTCCTCCACTCCAACCTCCTCGCTGACCATGACCGGTTGTTGCCGTCGACCACCGCCATAGTAGCTACCAGCAGCAGCAACAGCCGCATCAGCAGCGGCCGACAACAGCAGTGCAGCAGCAGCAAAAACACGCAACTCACGCCACCACCTGGCCACTGGCGAGCCACCGTCGTTCCCCCATGAAGCTTTTCCGGCGTTTTCCTATCCCGATTTGTGTTGGTTTGGTTGGTATACATTTCCGAAAACCCTAATATTAATTCGTTTAATTAAGTATGAATTAGCTTATAAAAAGCTAAATTGATTATTTGATTATGTATATATGTGCTGTAATATTGATTTGGATAGGTTAATTGTGTGGTTGTGTTGGAATTTTGCAAAAATTAGATTTTTGGCCAGGTTATGCCCGAATTTTTTGGATCCGTCCGTTTTTGCGATTTCGGACAAATTGATTATACAATATATTTTAAAATGTATCCAATTTCATTTTAGAATCGTCAATTTGAGAAATTTATGCAGGTTTTATCGAATTTTGATTCCTCGGTCAAATTCGGGGTGTAATGAAATTGGGTCGTTTAATTGAGCCGTCCCGCTCAATTGATTTTATAATATTGTTTAAAATGTATTTAATTTTATATTGGAAGTTTTGATTTGGGAAAATTGTACGTAATTGATCGGAATTGGATTTTTAGGTCAAAACTCCTGCGGGTTTAAATTGGTTTGGGTAATCGGGTTATTTTATTCGATTGACTATATAAATTACATTATAATATGTTTAATTACATTTTCGAACCGTCAATTGATATGTTTTGGCAAGGATTGATCGGATTTGCGTTTCAGGCTCAAAAACCCTAATTGTGCTAAATTGTGTATTTCTTTTATTGGTTTTGAGCAATTAATTATTTGATATGTTATAAAATGTGTTTAATTACATTTCTAAACATTAAATTTGATTAAATTTATAGAATTTTAACGAATTATATTTTCGGGCCTAAAACCCTAAATTTCAAGTGAAATTATGAAATCGATTACTTGTATTGTTGTTTTTCTAAAATTGAATGTATAGAAATAGTTGAAATGGTATTAAATGCTTCTAATACCTTTAATTTGAATTGATTAAATTGAATTACTTGAGTTTGTGTCGTGGGCTTTAAAACCCTAATTTTCGGGGATGATTTTATAAAATTGATTTTTCTATATGTACTTTATCTAATCAATTTCTATCTTTGGGCTTTAAATCATTTAAATTCTATTTTAACCTAATCGGTTTGGATTTGGTTCTATGTAAATGGTTAGGTTACCTATTTAGTTGTAAAACCTAATAAATAAGTTATTTTTGATAAATTAACTTATGATCGATTATTCTTTCTCGGGCTTTCCAAATTAAGTTGAAATGTCCCAAGTGATATTTGTATTAATCCGTTTTGATTTAGTTTTAACCTTAAATCTTAATAAAGCTATGCTTTTAAGTTTTAAGTTTTGGACACGTTTTTAAAGAAAGATCACTTGGGTTGTTTGTGTTTATTTAATTAGAATATGTGAATTATTGATTGATAGAATAGTTTCTAATTTATTTTTCGATTTCTATTGGATCTAGGAAAGCTTTCTCGTGGATCCACGAGCTAGTGATCTCTCTCCCTCCTATCTCACTTAGCTAGCTTCGGATCCAGTTTAGTCTCGGCTTACCTCTACTTATGGGTATTTCGTAAGGATGTGGCTAAGGTCCCTACGTGTTATGTGACTTGTATGCCTTAGATGCCTCACATGATTATATGTCGTGTTTTACATGTTGTTACCTTACCTGTTATGTGTAGCACAATTTGGATTCAAGGTATGCCTTTGTTATCGCTCTTGTTACGTGTTAATGTGGATGTGATACAAGTTATGCCATGTATATGTATGATGTTTATGATGTAATATGTTATGGCCCTATGGGACATGCATGTTAAGATAAATGGTAATATGAGTTGGGAATATAAGGATGACCGGAAATAAATGAGAAGTGAGACCACTAAGGGGGATATGAGGTTGACCTAAGTACTTCATGATCAATGAGAGAATATTTAAGTGGGAGGAATGTCCGAAATAAATGAGAGTTGGGAACCATGCATGGGAGTCTCTAAGTTTGTATGGTGGTATTAGGGATTGCATGGTGGTGTTATGGGTTGTGTGGTGGCATTAATGTTTGTATGGTGGTATTAATGATTGCATGGTGGTATTAATTGCTTATGGTGGTATTAGGGTTTGCATGGTGGTGTCGTGGTTTGTGTGGTGGCATTAATGTTTGTATGGTGGTATTAATGATTGCATGGTAGTATTAATGGCTTATGGTGGTATTAAGGTTTGCATGGTGGTGTTATGGTTTGTGTGGAGGCATTAATGTTTGTATGGTGGTATTAATAATTGCATGGTGGTATTAATGGCTTATGGTGGTATTAGGGTTTGCATGGTGGTGTCGTGGTTTGTGTGGTGGCATTAATGTTTGCATGATGGTATTAATGATTGCATGGTTGTATTAATGGCTTATGGTGGTATTAGGGTTTGCATGGTGGTGTTGTGGTTTGTGTGGTGGTATTAATGTTTGTAGGGTGGTACTAGGATTTGCATAGTGGAGTATGGGGTTGAGAGTGAGATCGCACTTATATAAATGATGAACGGGGGTTCCTAAATGAGAAAAGAGATTTTGGGGTGAAAGAGGGAGGTTACTTGTTGAAGAAGTAAAGTGCTAGGGTTTGGTGCGGCCAACTAGGGTTGGCGTGGTCAAATAGGGTTTTGAGTGGCCCACTAGGGTTTTGTTGGTCACACGTGAACTTGGGAGATAAAGTAACACATTTGGGGAATTTCCTAATAAAAGAATGAGGTGCGAGATAGAGAATAAAATAATGTTTGGGTAAGTAAGAAAGAGTTGGGCCACATAGGTCCGATTAGGGTCTCCGAGGAGGGACCCTAGAGGGATGAGGACATGCGGAGTCGACATCACATGTATTGGGATGGCCTATATTCTTGGAGATTATGCCTTACTATATGCCACTATGCCTAAGTCTATGGGGGATGGATGTCGGGTGTGAGAAGAGGTACGAGTCTCAAAATATGGGACGGGCCCTCTTGAGAGAACGGTAGTATAACATCGATGACATGCATGTCAAGGGTGGAATGATATCTAATAAGACACGGATAAGACACTTATCATGTAAAGTGAAAGATTGTTGAGCCGAGACCAGACCGGTCCACCGGCAAATAATAGTGGCCAGGAGCCGGGGTGCCCTGGAGACCGGTTCACCGGCAAATAATAGTGGTCAGGAGCGTTCTGCCCTGAGTGTATACTTTCCGGTCCACTGGCTATAATAGTGGGGGATTTCATGCTCGACAAACCAAAGTAAGTAAGTTAAACCATAGAAAATACACTAAGTACTTACAGCGAAACACCATGTGAGTCGGGGCCAGACCGGTCCACCGGCAAATAATAGTGGCCAAGAGCATCTTGTCCTAGAGACCGGTCCACCGACAAATAATAGTGGTCAGGAGCATTCTGCCCTGAGTATATACCTTCCGGTCCATCGGCTATAATAGTGGGGTTCTCGCACTCACATGGACTACTAAAGAATATGTGTGGAATGAACGTGCTATTAATGAGAATAAAGAATAATTCATGGAAAATATACTAAGTACTTACAGTGAAACATCATGTGAGTCGGAGCCAGACCGGTTCACCGGCAAATAATAGTGGCCAGGAGCGTTCTGCCCTGGAGACCGGTCCACCGGCAAATAATAGTGGCCAGGAGCGTTCTACCCTGAGTGTATACTTTTCGGTCCATCGGCTATAATAGTGGGGTTCCCGCACTCACATGGATTATTAAAGAATATGTGTGAAATGGACATATTATTAACGAGGTTAAAGAATAAGTCACCGGAAAGTACTCAGGCCTTATCTTGTGTGTTATCGCATGTTACTTATATGATTGTGCTATGTGTGCTATGTGGTATGATTTAATGCTTGGCCTTAGCGCACTTGCGCCCTTACTCAGTATTGGACTCGTACTGATACTACCTTGATTGAACGGGTCCTGTGATGATCCACCGATGGTCGGGAGCAGACCTCCTATGCAGGTTTGATCGGTTATTGAATTGGGGTGGAAGGCTTGACTTGAGTGAGTAGGCGATCCGGATACTGATCCTTTTTGGGGATTGTTTTGTTAGCTATATTTTTTATTATGTTTCCCGTTTTTGAAGAAAAAGAATTATGGGGTTGTAATCCTAAATCGTATTCAAACTTTTGTTTGACTTATATCTTATTAACGATTTATGCTAAATGTCATCTTGCGTTTTATGATAATTTGTACTTATTGATGATCGGATTTAGCCTTAGCACTTAGTACTGGAACGATAGGAATGAATCGGTCTAGTACTAGGTGTGGCGGTAATACCCCCAAGTTTACGGTTTTAATTCTCTCGCTTCCGCGAAACCTTTTTCTTTAAACGAAAAATTTTCAGTAGTAAATTTGGGGGTGTTACATATGGATATGCTGCAAGTTATGATGTGGACTTAGAACATCCATGCTAGGGTATTTGATATGGTAATGTGGGTTGGAGGCATGAAAAAGAAAAATAGGAAAGAAAGATAACCAAGGGGAAGTAATTTGGCTAATGGAGGCATAGAAGGAACTAGGGTTTGCATGGGGTGGTTAGAGTTCGCATGGGAGCAAACTTTACATATGGAAAGTTGCCTTGGGGCGTGAGGAAGGTAATAGAAGTATCGTTTGGTTTTTTTGGGGCCTTCGGGCAAAAAATAGTACGTGGGCCAGAATAAGAGGGCGTAGGAGGCTAGGCTAGAGTCTAAAGGGAAACCCTAATTTGAGTAGGGGAAATAAGATAAAGAGAATAATAAAAATAAGTGAGAATGAGTGGGACATGAAGTAAGGGTTGAACCTAAGGGTCGTGACGTGTAGGGGTGCTAAAATAGTCTGGGTTGTGCGAGGTAGAAAAGGATGGGCCACATAGGCCCAAGTTAGGGTTTCTGGAGAAAACCCTAGGGGAAGGCTATGAGTGGAATTTGGGGTATAAGGTGGTGGACTTTGACCCACACACTTAGGAGTCGGGTTCCCGGTATAAGTAAGCGGTTTAAGGGAAGGATGTCTAGATGAGTTAGGAGGCGCAGATGTCTCAAGATATGGGACGGGCCCTCTTAGGAGGATAAGTGTAGCTAGAGTTAACCATGCATGTCTAGGATAGAATTGTAGAATAAGATACAGTAAAATACTAATAATGTAAAGTGGAAGATTATTGAGCCGGGTCCAACCGATCTACCGATTAGTAATAGTAGTTAAGGTTTTACCCTATAAGTGACCGATCCACTGGCAAATAATAGTGGTGTGGACATCGTCCTGCAAGTTACCGGCCCACTGGTAATAATAGTGGGGGTCCTGAGTTCAGTAAACCAAACCTTAATTTGTTAATACATGTAAAAGATACTAAGCACTTACAGTGGAACGCCATGAGAGTTGGGGCCAAACCGATCCACCAACATAATAGTGGCCAGGAGCGTTTTGCCCTAGAGACCGATCCACCGGCTTATAATAGTGGTCAGGTGTGTTTTTTCCTGTAAGTGATCGATCCACCGACTATAATAGTGGGATTTTCGTACTCGCATGGACTGATAAGAATTATGGTGTGAAACGAGTATTACCTAGAGAATAAATAAACAATGTGGACCTTTATTTACCTGAGAAAACTATGTGCTATCAAGTGATTGTGATTATGTTATGTGCTTATGTGTTGGCCTTAGTTATATGGTTACCTTGCTCAGTACTTAGCGTATTGACCACCTGTTTCATGGGTGCTGCTCATTTCCACGAGCAGAAGGCCCCTCTGATTTAGTGTAGGTTGGTGATTCTATCTTCGATGCCTACGATGCTTACGATGCATCGGGTGGGATTGAGAGTTGAGCCTGAACCTAGCTTAGGGGTCGAGAGTGACGTGGCTGGAGTCTATCATCCACCTTATCTTTCCTATGTCTTTATATTTAGTTTATTTCTAGTGTACGATGTTTCAGACATTTGGAACTTTAAAACTGTACTTTTGGATTGTAACATTTGATTTGCACACTCTGATTCTGTTTGACTTGTGTTTTACTAATGACTGGTGTTTTATTAATGACTCGTATTTGATGGTTAATCTTTTTTAGCCTTAGCATTTAGTATCGGGATGGTAGGAGTGAACCGATCTGATACTAAATGTGGTGCTAATGCCCCCGAATTTATAGTTTTATCTTTTCGTTTCCATTTAACTCTTTTAAATTAAACAAAATTTTTCAGTAGTAAATTTGGGGGCATTACAATCTGCTAGGTGCTTCGGATAGGGTAAAGGTTGCTATTGATCTAGATGGTACAAAATTTTCTGGTAAGGAGGAATTTAGGCAATAGGTGGAGCAAGTGGGCATTGCTCTAGGTAGAGATGGTTATGCTTTGTATAATACAATTAGTATTAGTGGTGTGAAAGAGCTAGTGTTAGACTTAGAGGTAATTTTTGGTGTTGATTCTACCTTTTAGTATTATGTTGGAGTTGCTAAAGAGATGTGGTCTCTTTGTTGGACTCAAACATTAGTATATGATGTTTCACGAATTATTCTTTTATTATGTGTTTATATTTTTCTTGTCACAATAAAAGAAATATACGAGGAGAACAAGCTGAAGACTTTAAATGTTTCCAAATCCAAAGCGGTTGTGGTGGCTTGCTTTATCACTAGTTTATACTCTGTAGTTTTGAGATGCTTGATGTATGATGTGATTAGTACCAAACTATTGTGTTACTCATTTTGTGATCATGTGTTTTGAGTCTCTTGAAGTTTCCTTGGTTAGGTGTGGGGCGTATTTTGGTACTTGATGCATATATTATCTACTTGTATTGAGTATGTGTAGTCGACTATACTATTGACCAATTACTCTGATTTTTGTTATTGTCCTTATGATTAGAGGTACACTAGTTTACTAATGTTTAACCTTAGAGGTTATGGTGGTTTAGTAATAAGCCTTGTGGCTTGGTGGTTTAGTAAGAGAGTTGGGGTTTGGTCATGGTGCTTGAATTGCTTATGGTGATAACTAGAGTGCTATTGGGTTAGCTAAGAATTAGAATTCTTTTCATAGTCGAATGAAGCACATTGACATTATGTGTTACTTTATCTAGGGTACTGTTAATATAGGCAAAGTTGTGTTGGAGAAAGTGGGTACTTAGGATGATATAGTAGATATGTTAATAAATCCATTGACCATAAGTAAGTTTGAGTGTTTCTCAGACTTGAGTAGTGTTCATAGGTCATAAGGTCCTTTGTTTGGTTATGTTTTTTATAGAATTATTTACACATTATATATCACAAATATTACATAAAGGTGGAGAATTGTGAGCTTTAAATTAGTATTTGAGCATAACATAACATTGTGTTATTTAATGCAAGTTTTTGGGAAGTTTAGTCTAGTATGTAGATTTGTGTGAGAAACACAAGGGTACCATGTTAATAAACATGGTCTGTGTTTATAAGAGAAACCTTTGATGTGTTTTGGGTAAAAGTTGAGATTAAAGAAATAAACATGGGGTCCTGTGTTTCCTAAACATGGAATGCATTTTTATTTATTTTTAAAACATATTGTTTTGCTAGTAGGGTTTTTTCTTCTATAAAAAGGAGACATAATGAAACTCTAGCTGTTGAGGGTCATGCATCCCAACTTCCTTTCCTTCTCCATATAGTTCTCTATTCAAAGGGAATTGTAGATTTGTATAATTGATTGATTGATTGGTTTAATCATCCTATAATTACACAAGAGCACAAATAAAGATCTCTACTATTTCCTCAATTGTTTTGTTTTGTTATTGAATCCTCAATTGTGCATAATCTTATTAATTTTGATTTTTTTTGGATCTATTTATATCTATACTATTCTTCAACATTTAATTTGTATGGAGTATCTATATAGGGTTTCAATTGGTATAAGAGCTTGGAGCTTCATCAAATTGATTTAACTATTAAAAGAATAAGATTCTCAAAGTATGGATAACCTTATGGGTGAAGACCTAAAATCTTCAAAGACTCCACTATTAAATGGTAAAAAAAAATGTGTTTTGGAAGAATATAACGAGGAGCTTCTTTATCGCATAAAATAGAGAGTTATGGTAAATTTTTAATATGTTCTAACAAATATTCAAAAATTCCCTACAAACTGAATGATTGAGAAACCTTGAGATGAATGGACATATGAAGAAAGAAGAAGAATCATGTTTACCTGCAAAAATATTGTTGTTCTTCATTGTAACATAGTTGAAGAAGAATATGATCACATTTAGTAGTGAAACACCACCAAATATTTTTGGGATAAAATGCAAGCACTCCATAATCATGAATGAAAAAGAGAGGAAGACAACCTCACATTTTTTCTCTTATGACCATATGAAGATTAAGCGACAAGTCAAAATGATGAGATATTTTTCTCTACGTTTTCAACTTCTCAAGAAAATATGGTCTGATGGTTGATATAATGAGAAATTAGTAGTTTTAGTTGAATAAGAAGCTTTCATATCGGTCATCTATACATGCATCTTTGAAGAAAGAATGAGGTGTGAAGAAAGAATATTTGTACACATTTTATAACCTTTATTTTAAGCTTTTATTTATTTATTTGAATATTATGTAAGGTTATTTATATTAATTTTAATTATGTGCTTAATTTATAATAATTACATGTATTTAATTAAGTTTGATCTTAATGTTGATTTTTTATGATTTTAACAACTTACTGCATTTTAACCATAACTTATATATACAAACTCAGATTTAGGTAATTAATATTTTGGTATAAGGATAAAAATAAGGTCTAAAATTTGTATTTATATTATTATTTTTAAATCTGATTGAATATAGGTCAAAGTTTAACCTAAAATTTTAGTTAAAAATATATCATAAAGTAAAGAGCTATATGAAATAATTTTAGAAAATTAATTAATATCTCCTTAGTTTTATTTTGTATCTACTAATTAATAACAATATGTGTATGGAGTAAAAAATAAAGAAAAAATAACATATAAAATGATTATAGGAAAAAAATTAAAAGATCATAATGAAGAAATAAGATAAAATTACATACAAAAGGCACAAAGTGCCAGAAAAAAAAACAAACGAAAAGAAAGATTGAAACGAGGATAGAGACAATACGTAGGTGGTCCCTCCAAAAATGAATATCACGACATACATACATATAAAAGATAGAAGATAGGGAGAATGGATAATTGAGAAGAGAATATAAGATGATAGGGATGTTGGGCTAGATGGAAAAAAGAAAAAATATTAGAGCATACGATAGGAGAAGAACAGGAAGAAACAGAGGCTACAGGGAGTCAGAGTGATGTGTAATTTAATTGATGAATTATCTTTCACAATGCAAGTTTTTTTTGCTTGATTTGTAGAAGGATTTCGAAAAAATTGGAAATAATTTTGAAGTTATGGATGCCTTCAATGTAGCATACAATTGGAAGTTTTTTATATTCTCTAAGATAAAAATTTTTCTAAAGAGAAAACACTAATTTCTCTATAGAAGAACACCCAAACTCTCTTAAGATTAATCTCACTTGAAGAGGAAGGAAGGAAGATTAAAGCTTTGTGAGTTTTAGTTTAATTCTCTCATTCATTCATTAATTGATTCTCCATTCTACCCAATGTACAATTACACACACACACACACACACACAGGATGAGCTTAACCTCCATTAATTAAGACCAAATTAACTGGCCTAATTAATAAAAAGGTAAATTAATACACACCCATATGGTATGTATAACAAGTTACAATTATAATGAGAAGATATTAAAATGCTTACATAAAATATTGAAGCTACATAAAATATAATTATGGTAATACATTAAATAATCAAGTAATCAAGCTTTATATCTTGTGACTTTATCTTCCATGCAACTTTGTAACCCTCACATTGACTAGATATCTTAGGTGAAGTCTTCTTCTTGTAAAAACATATAATACCTACAATAATAAGTTAATGAAACATTATTAGGGTTATTGTGAAGGTGTTTAAGATTTTTAAGATCAATTAGTACCATCCACAATATGCTAGCTCTTGACCTTTAACATGAGAAAAATGAGATGGAGATGTTCCTACATCATTTACTCCTTGCAAAGAAGAATTTGTCTTCAAATTAGTATCACTATAATAAGGAAGTAAATCATCGATGTTGAAAGTCCTAGAAACTCCTCCATAGGATTCTAGTAATTCTAATTTATAAGCATTATTTTTAAGTGTTCTTAGAATTTTAAATGGTCCATTTTCTTTTAGTAATATTTTATTTTTTTATTAAATTTATAAATATTTATTTTATTAAGTGTAACCATACCAAGTCTCCTAGTAAAAATATTTGTGTAATTCTAATTTTGTTTGCTTGGTTTTGGTATTTAGCATTAGATTGCTCAATATTATACTTTATTTCCTCGTGAAATTTCTTAAAGAATTCAAATTTTTCTTTAGAATAATAGTTGTTAATATCACATTATTTAATTACAACCTATCAATAGACAAATAATCATTAATTCCATAGACACATTTAAATATACTTGATAGACAAATTTAAATAAACTAGAAGGACTCCTATTGTATGCAAATTCAGCAAGTGCAAGTTTTATGTCCCAATCCTTTGTACTCTTATTAACTAATCATCATATTAAATTCCCCAAGGTCACATTATCCAGTTTTTTTTGACCATATGTTTTTGGATGATAAGATATACTAAACAACAACTTAGTACTTAACATATGCCAAAGTGTCTTCCAAAAGTAACAAAAAAATTTCATATCTCTATTTGATGCTATACTTTTTGAAATACCATGTAACCTTACTATTTACTTGAAATATAAATCTATCACATGAGTTGTGTCATCAATTTTATTACAAGAAATAAAATGTGCCATTTTAGAAAAACTATCTTCCACCACCATAATATAATCCTTTGCACTTTGTTTCATTGGTAAACCTAAGATAAAGTCCATACTAATCCCTTCTCATGGTTAACTAGAAAAAGGTAAATGAGTATACAAATCTTTATTGAAGAAACTCTTATTCTTTTGATAAGTTACATATCTCCCACTAATATCTTGTACTAATTTTATCATTCGTGGCTTGTAGAAATTTTCTCGTAATATTTACATAGTTTTATGAGCACCAAAATAACCTTCTATACCTCCCTTATATACTTCCTTAACAAGTAAATCACATACACTAGAGCGAGGTATACACAACTTATTATGTTTGAAAATAAAGTCATTCTGAAGCACATAATTACCATAAATATACTAATTACCATAAATATAATTTTTCTTACATTCATTATAAATTTAAAAAAAATCTTTATTTTTTGAATATAATTCTTCCAATATTTCAAAACCTAATAATTTAGCATCTAACATGACAAGTATCATTGAACTCCTTGATAATGTATATGGTACCACTTTTTCTCTACCGTTAAAAGTTTTGAAAGAAAACATGAAGGATTATATGAAACTAACCATTTTGCAAGCGTAAGACTAATTTTCTTTTGATCATGCAAATATTTTAGACTTTCATGATCCAATGGAAAAAAATGGTTTTTGTCTCAAATAATGATTCCATGTTTTGAAGATTTTTATTATGGCATAGAATTTCTTATCATATGTTGAATAATTAATTTTAGCACCATTTAAATATTTGCTAAAAATTTAACTTTAAAAAATTTGTCAAAGTTAAGTAAGGATAAAATAGGTATAAAACACTAACTCATGTTTTCTCTTACATATCCTTTTTCTATGAGCTTTTATATTTATCCCTATAATTCCTTAGCCTATTTTAGATTACATGTATAGGCAGGTCGATTAGGTAAAGACATACCAAGAATTGATTTTATAGAATGTTCTATCCCTCTTTTAGGTGATAATCCTATGGGTAAGTCATTAGAAAATACGTCATCATATTTATCAATATGCTCATCCAATTAAGGATTATTTTTATTTTTCTCCCCCTTTATGGATTCCTTTATAATTAAAACATAGCACCTACATTTTTCCTTAATACATTCTATCATATCCTTTTCATGAAAAAATGCACTCTTTTTTACCTTTAATTATGTTATCGTTATCACACATAGAAGGTTTAATTTTATTCTTTTTCTTAACAAGATATTATTTAGTAATACCATTATGAATAACACATCTAATCATATTTCCATGTTCTATCGAATAAGATTCCACATATATCTATAGGCCAAACATCACATAACACATCATCATGATAATTACCAATTTGAAATGACATTAGTGTTTGTTTTATCACCTTACATCCTTTGTCATTGTTAAGCCATTGAAGAGAATAAGGCTTTGGATGTGGTGTTGTCTCTAACCCCAATTCCTTCACCACCCTTTGATTAGCTACATTTGTACATGATTTACTATCAATGATAACCCAACAAATAGTATCTTCACTCTTCCTTTATACTTGAATATATTCTCTTGCTGATTAAGTTACTCATTTGCTTGAATTTGAAGAACTATTTATAGGACATAACAAGCATTTAATTCATCCTAAAACTCACTTGAAATTACTTCATTTGAATCGAACTCAGGGTCTTCATCACAAGTCTCTATAGCTTCAATCTCTCATGCAGATAATATTATTTGGTTGGGATATTCTCTAGCAAAGCATTTGAATCCTCAGAAATTAAAGCATTTCTTTGTAGAGAGTTAATTAACACTAAAATTTCCCTTCTCCTCTCGGTTGAGTCCTTATTTATTCTTAATATTTGTATAGATTGATGTACCCATCCTATACATAGTAGCTTGTTTACTCAGGTAGTAATTTGTAGAAGTAATATAGTTAGCATTAGGCTTACTAGATTTGATTTAATTTTAAAATATAAAATATAGCTTAATCATATCATCAATAGATTCATATAAAAAAGTTTCAACTTTGTCTCAGATTGTCATGTTAAGGCTAACTAGAAATCTAGCACATATTTATTCTTTTCTCTTATGGATTTCATATATAAGTGCTAACCTCTCGAATTCTCTAATATATTCTTGAAGACTTAAAATTACTTGTCAAGTAGTAGTAAATCTAACGTAATTATCTTGCAAAAATCTATAAGTACAAATTTTCTTCTCAAACGTTTCTTAAGCTCATCCCAAGATTTTTTTTATATTTACCCTCTATTTCCCTAGTTCTCTTTAAGTTATTATACCATATCCTAGAAAACTTCTTAAACTTAAGAGTACCTAATTTAAACTTTTGTTCATCATGATAATGCTTGAGTTCAAAAATAGCATCTGCCTCATGTAACTATTTAAGAAATAATTTAACATTAAGTTTACCATCAAAATCAGGAAGATCAAGTTCAATACCTTTATCTTCTTTATGATGATGTCTTGATTGATGATCATAATTGCTTCAATTACTTCCACTCCCTCATGACTCTTATTTATAGTCAACTCATATGTTCAAATATTTTCTTCTTTCTAGGTTGATTGACTTTGCGGCACTTCCCATTCAATCTGTAAATAACTCCTTTTTTTCTAGCAAATTTTACACTAAATATTGCTCTAATAATTGAGACTCCATCCTTTTCAATTGAGTGTGAATTGCAAGATTTTTTTGATGTTGAGAATTGGTTGCAGCTAAATTGATTGAGATATTTTGGATTGCCTAAAAAATAGCTTGAACATTTGGCTTTACGTCTATAGTAATCAACTTTCTAACACACTTAACCAAAGATTAGTAATCCTCAGGGTTCAGTTGGAACTTGAATCCCTTAAAGGGTTCCCTTTTATTTTGAATTGGTTCTTATAGAAATTTTTGATTCCAATGAATCAAACACATAGCCATCAATAAGTTTTATCATACACACGAATGAATTATGGCACTTTACCTCTTTCTGTTATGTTCTTGATATATAATTCAACAAAAATTAGGTATGTATTCTATGTTCCAACATGAAATATAACTAGAGAAGATTTGAAACATTAACCAATATGTGTTGGGTATATGTAGTTCACATAAAATTGGGTCAAATGATGGACTATACATCACTTATACTTGAACACACAAAAACACACTCTTAAAATAGTCTTTAAATACACAAATGTCGATTAGGGTTAAATTTTTAGTCAATTTTCATGCAATTTAAACAATCATCAATGGTTTTTATTCTTCATGCGCACCTATCCTAATCATATACAACAACATGCAAACTATTTCTCTTAAAAATCAATCCAGCACAAGAAGCAAACACGCATGGTTTCTACCTCAAATGACTCTACACATTATATACACCGACTCATTTTTTTGTTCTTAACATGAAAAAATTCAAGATTCATTTCAAGATCATCATATCACATATTCTAATCGCACATCAACAATCTAAGATAATTCACATGCATAGAATAATCCAAGAAAATCAATCAAGGTTCAATGAACCAAAGTGAGAATCATCAAGAACCTCAATCCTAATACAAAGTAAATGTGTTTGCTTGTTTACACTTCAAAACCATTCGTTCCTCAACTTGTATCAAAGAAAACTTAATCTTTGATACCAAATATTGATATGTAAGATAATAAATGAATTATCTTTTACAATAAAATATCTTTTTACTTGATTTGTATAAGAAGGATGTGAAACAATTTGGAAAGAATTTTTAAGTTGTGGATGTTTTCAATGCAACTGTAATCCCCCGAATTTTTTTTAAAAGCCTATATTTTAATAAATAAATTTTATTTTGGATAAATTAGCTTTTAAATATTTTTAATTTAATTATTTTATGGATTTTGAGCTTATAAAATTTATTATTAATATTTAATAAGTTTAAATAATTATTTTTTTTATTTTAAATCCTTATATTTTAATTAAAATTTTAAATAAATTTATTACCCAAAATATTGTAATCTATTATTTATAAATTAAATTATTTAAATTAAACAAATTTTCCCTTTTCTTTTTTTTTCCCTTTTTCCTTATTTTCCCTTTTCTTTCTTTTTCTCTTTCTTTTTCTTCTTTGGGCGACCGGCTTGCTTTGGCTGCCTCTCCCTCATCCCTGCGCGTTGGGCCTGGCCGACTTCTCCCCCTCCTCCCTCCTTTCCTTTTTCCTTTCCTGGCCGAGCTCCTTTTCTGCTCTCCTTTGCACGAGCCGACCGCCCCTCCTCCTTTCTTTTCTTTCTCCCTCGACCGGGCCAGCTCTTTCCTTACCTTTGGTCAATCTGTCGTCGCACGCCCAACACCTAGCCCCCGATCCTTCTTCTTTCTTCTTCTTGTTTCTTTCTTCTTCCCCACTCCCTGCCATCGCCACTCCCTATAATTCCCTCTCCCCCATTGACCTCCCTAACTCTCTCTCCCTCTCTCTCCCGCCATTCCTTGCCCCATACCAACCCTTGTCTCCCTCTCCCTCTCCCTATCGCCACCTTCTTCTCCCTCTCCCTTCAACTTCCATTTCCCTACCACCTATAGCCACCCCTCGAGCCCTATCCCTTCCCTTCTCTTCCTCTCCTATTTATTCCCCTCCATGCTCACTCTGTGTTTTTTTTTCTGAGCCCCATGCCATACCTGAGCCCCTCCTTTTCTCCCTTTCTTCTCCTCCCCTCTCTCCCCTAGTTTGGTTTCGCCACCCATCTCTGCCGCTGCCGCCGCCTCAACCATCACCTGCACCACCTCCTGCCACCCTCTACCTCACCCTCGAGCCATCACAACCCCCATCAAGCCGCCCCACAACCCCATTCTTCCTCCTCTCCTCTTTTTCTCTTTTTTACCCCCTTGTCGGCAACCACCTTGCAATGCCTCATTCCGCCGCCACTTCTGCCACCACCTGAGCCACCTTATTACTCCCTGTAACCCCCTCTACCACCCCAATCCTCATTTGGCCAAAACCATCCTTCGCAGCCCCTCGTTTCCCCCCTCTCTTTTCCTTCCTCACTAGCCCCATCTCGACCTCCCTCCTCGGCCACCACCTTTGCGGCTTTGCTGCTGCTGCCGCCGCCACCTTTAGCTGCCTCCAACGAATCCCCGACCACCACTTACACCCCCTCTCCACCCCTGCATCCTTCCCTTGCCTTAAATCCACCCCCACATGCCCATTTTCCTAGCCTAAATACCCTAACCCAAAATTGTCTATTTTTCTTTCTATTGCCCTCCTTCGAGCCCCTCCTCCCCATTAATTTTCATGCAGCTCATGCTGCATTAGAAACATGAGTTTCTGAGTTTCTTGATCTATTGGTTTACTAATTTTAAGGTATAATTATATTTTTAATTTAATTATTTGATTAATTAAGTGTTATAAAGTTTTATGCCTTGATTTTATTATTTCTAAAGTAATAAATATTTAAATTATTTTTAGGTATTGGCTTTTATAATCAAAGCTTGAACCTTTAACCAGAATACTGGTAAGGTTCGTTTTTACAAAAACTCAGGTAATCGTTAAATCCAGCTTAAATGCATGGATTAACGCATGTTAGCATATTAGGAATTTTTCATGTGTATTATGCTTGATATATGTTGTTTAGAATATTATATGTGGTTATTGTGTTGGTTGATAAAAGGAAGCATGATAGGTTATATGATATAAATGGAAATAATATTTAAGGTAATAATTTAGTTGTTAAGGAAAATGTTAAGTGTTATCCATACCGTTTTATGCTATTGTAATATTTTGTTTAATATTTTGTGAGCCTTAGGGGATTTTATTAATGTATATTGTACAAGAATAAGGCCTAATCTGTATATGGGTGTTAATGAGTATTGTATTAACTTTAAAAGTTGTGGATGATGCATTAATATTAATATTAATATTTTATGTAGTAATAATAATTATTTAATATAAGTGGTGTGATAAGGGGTATAATGGTAAATTTTAGTAAAAAGGGGTATTATGGTAATTTTGGAGGCAAGGGAAAAATAGTAAATTTATTAATAAAAGGATAAAATAGTAATTTTGGAAGTAAGGGATAAATTGGTCATTTTGGAAGTAAGGAGGGTAAAATGGTAATTTTGTGATAAAAGGGCATTTTGGTAATTTAATAAAAAGGGGGCAATTTGGGTAATTTGAAATAAAAGGGAAATTTTGTAATTTTGTAGTAAAAGGGGGAAGTTGTTAATTTGTAATAAAAGGGAAATTTTGTAATTTTGTAGTAAAAGGGGTAATTTGGTAATTTGTAATAAAAGGGCAATTTGGTAATTTGTAATAAAAGGGTAGTTGGTAATTTTGTAATAAAAGGGTAATTTGGTAACTTTATAATAAAAGGGTAAAATTGTAATTTTGTAATTAAAGGGCAAAATAGTAATTTTGTGATTAATGGGCAGAATGGTAATTTAGAAATTAGAAGAGGTAAGATAGTAATTTCATAATTAAGGATAAATGGAAACATTAAAAGTAAAAGGGCGATATGGTAATTTTTGGGTGTTAAGAGGGTAAAATGGTAAATTTGAAGTTAGAAGGGTAAAATGTTAATTTCATAAATCAAAGGGGTAAAAGTGGAAATTGGAAAGGAGTAAATTAGTAGTTATAATAATTGAGAAGGGTAAAATAATAATTTAAATAACTAAAGGGTAATTTGGTAATTTAACCAACTAGAGGGTATTTTCGTAATTTTGATAATGGAGTAGGGTAGTTTGGTAATTATGACAATTAAGAAGGGCAATTTGGTAACTCAAATAACTAAAGGGTAATGTGGTATATTTAATAACGGAGAAGGGTAAAATTGTAATTATGATCATATAAAAGGGTAATTTGGTAATTTAACCAATTAAAGGGTAATTTGGTAATTTTGACAATGAGGAAGGGTAGTTTGGTAATTGATGATAAAGGACGGTAATTTGGTAATTAACTGAATAAAGGGTTAATTTGGAAATTAGGATAAGGAAGAAGAGTAATTTGGTAATTTGACCAACTCAAGGATAATTTATTAATTATAATAAAGGAAAAAGGGCAAAGTGTTAGTCTAACCAACTAAATGGAAAGTATATAAGTGTAATAATTATTAAGGGGGATTTAGTGACCTAACAAGTATGAGTAATAACTTAACCTAAATCAAGTAAGGGGTAACTTGGTAAATTTGTAACAAGGAGGGTAAGATGGTAATTTGTCAAGTAAGGAAGGGATGACTTAATAATTTTTATAAATAAGGGGTAAATGAGTAGTTTGTATCTAATATATCGTTGTAATTGTGGAATTTGTAATATGATTCTAATAATGTTGATTAACGAGGTATGAGTATTTGATGATTAGTAAGTATCACAATAACGAATTCTAATTCGGAATTAGATGAGTTAGGATGGCCTTAATGATTCCTCCATGTTACCTTGGACAACCATTTGAATAAGAACTTTCTGATGATACCTGAACAATTAAAAGTGGATAATTATTTGATTGTTGTGCTTTTGTGATCACCTTTAATTAAGACACTAATCCTTAAAGTGAAAGACCTCGAGATCGGGAATGGTGGCTCTTTAGGGGTCACTACCCTAAAGACGTGGTTTAGCCCACGATTATTGGTATTTGCTGGTGAGCCTTTGTGCCCTAGCTAGGCTCTATATCGACTCTATCTAGCTCTACGGACCTAGTTAGGGGGTATGCATACTTAAGGACTAGGTGTCCTTGTCGGTAGGGTATTGAGTTAGCTTTATGCACCAGTATGACCAGGGTACCTTTGAGTCCCTGGGTTACTAGTTGAAGGGTACTAAGTAGCTTTTATGCACTAGTGCGACCGGTGTACCTTTGTGTCCCAGGTTCTTGATCTCCCTATCGAGGCAAATAAATGAAATTATTGTGCTAAATAAAAAGGAAAAATACTAATTGTTAAAGTGAAAGATTAATGAGCCGGGACCAGTTGAATTATCTAATGAGTACCGATCCACCCGAAATAATAGTGGCCCAGGATGTTTTGCCCTGGATGATGTTCATGAGTATCGATCCACCAGATATAATGGTGGCTCGGGATGTTTTTACCCTGGATGATATATATATACATGTATTCCGATCCACCGACCATAATAGCGGGGGTCCCGAGCTCAATAAAAATTGTTTTGTATGTGAATAAATTATGGAAAAATACAAGTCATTGAGATGATTGATAATGATGGATTAAGGGCTTAAGGCCCAGATGTATCGATCATTTTCTATGGCCTATTAATAATTATTGATTCGTTAAGTATGTGGTTATAGGACTGTGGATCTTAAGTATTTGCCTTTCATTGTGTACGTATGTAGTATCATTACGTGCCTATTTTTAAGTGCGTTTTTAAAGGGTTACTCAGTACTGTAGTAATGAAGGGTTTCCTTCGTGGGGCCTCTACCTATTCAATGGGCAGTACCCCTTATAGGTTGTTTTCAAGTTCTATTTAAGTGGGCTCTCGGGAAAGAGCGTAAGGTACTGTCCGGAAATTTTAGGGTTTTAACTTGTCCCTTTTAAATTCAATGTATTTGTTATTTTGTAACCACCATGGTTGAATTTTTCTCTTGTAAAGTGCTTAATGCGCTTCTCTAATTTTTAAATGCTTAAGTTTCTCGTAAAATGACATTTTACTCTTTTAGCCTTAACACTTGGTACTGGAACGGTATGAGTGAATCGATCTGGTACTATGTGTGGCGGTAATACTCCCAAAGTTCACTGTTTATTAATTGCTTCCGCAAAGTTTCTTTTAATTAAACGAAATTTTTCAGTAGTGAATTTTGGGGGTGTTACAGCAACATATACTTAGATGTTTTTAATCTTCTCTAAGACTATATGATTTCAAAAGATTAAATAATAATTTCTTAATATAAAAACTCCTAAAATCACTTAAGATTAATCTCACTTGAAGAGGAATGAAGGAAGATGGAAGCTCTAAGAGTTTCAATTCAATTCTCTTATTCATTCATTCATTAATTTATTCTCCACTACCAAAAATACAAGTATATATATATTATGCCTGGATCTGGGGATACAAAAATAGAGAACAGAGACAAGAAGAAATGATAATTTAATATATATTTTTTTAGAAGGGAATACAAGATGATTACAATTTGCCTGTGTAAAAAACTTATTCTAACAATGAATTCTAAGCCTTCTTTTATACGAAGAAGGCTTCAAACCCATTGGAGACATCATCATTTCACTTTTTGAATTTTGTGTTAGAATCATTTATGAGGGAATCCAAGTAATTTTGTGGTAGAATAAAAAGGGTTTTGAAGGAATAAAGGACTTTAGACACTTATAGGGGTAATATCTCTAGTAAAGAGCCAAAATCTCTCCAACATCCGATAAACCAGATTGGTAGGTTAGTTGATTTAAATTTTTGGAAAAATAATAACTAGGAATGGATTCTTTGACTATTTTTTGAGAAGAAGGTGGTATACCATGCTTGTTGGTAATTCCAGCAATTAAAGTTGTTGGAGAAGTTTTGTGAGCTTGTGTAGATTTTTGGGAGCTATTTTAGGATGTCAATGGCTTTACCCCAATTAATAGGTAGGAGGAATTTATAGATTTTGTAGGTAGAATATGTCCATTCATTTGGAGCCTCATTGTAAGAGTAATGTTTGAAAGTGGTTGAACTAGATTGTTTAAAGATTGACACGTAATATAGTTGTGGTTTATGCAAATACCAATGTCTAAAATACCATCTAAATTTTTTTAAAGGTAGTGAAAGGGATTAAGAAAGTAGAAACCTACCTTATAATTTGTAATAACCTAAAATGTGTTTTTTCAAAATACTCAAAAGTCTTTTGAAAACCCTTTTGTTTTTGAACAATTTGTTTTGAAAATGGGTCTGGTGAAATCATGAGATTTGCAGAAGAAGTTTATGAAATTAGTTTTTAGAGGGTTTTTTTTTTGTGAAGAAGAAACCTCCTCGATCTGCTAACCTGGGGAAGAAGAATAAATGAGAATTTAAGTATCAGAGGTTCTATAGGTTTTTGAGATATGTTAAAATATGTATGTTAGTAAATTCATGGGCATAATTATGTCTTGATGAAATATATATGAGCCAATATTGTAGAAATCATGTTATAAGAAATCAAAGATTCACTGAATATTTTGGCATATGAGTGTGAGTTGCGATGATTAATGTATGATTCAAGCATTAGGCATGTTGAAGTTATCTACTAACATGATTATAATGCATCTATGTTCCTATAGTTATGTGCTAAATATATTGGAATGACATGAGATAATTTTTTAAGTAGGTGTTGGAGCATCATTACCATTGGGTAACTAATGTGCCACACTAGTTGATGTGTCCCTAGTAGCCTCATTGTCTAATAGGCAACGTTAATATATTGATGGTGCATGCCCATATCATTCTACTGATGTTTCTATTCAGTTAATGAATTATGCTTATTTTTAGTAGGTGTCCTTGTGGTAGACTAGTCAACTAATGCATCATATTAATCAAATGATTATACCCTTTAGTAAGATGACTCTATAATACCCCACACTTTTTTATGATAGTTGAAAGAGAAATTTTGTCAATTTTTGGACTTTTGATTTTAATTCAATGTTATGGTTTGATTTGGAATATAATTTGATTTGGAATCATGTTGGGAAATGACGTTTATTGAGTTTTACAAGCAAACACATTGACTAGTTTCATGAACCAATTGACTGATTTGTCATTTTAGCCATATTGGGTTCCTCAACCAAACCAATTGACTGATTATGGAAAACCGATCGACTAGTTATTGCATAGTTGATTGGTAGACCTAAAACGATTGACTGGTTTGTCAAGCTGGTTATATTTTTTGAGTTAGATTTTTCTAAAAATTCCCTTACACTAAAATGAAACCTTATCAACTTATACTGATTATCCCTAATATATTTCTAACCATTTTCATGATGCGCTTAATCCAAAATATTTCCTCAATTCGTTATGGAGGTTGATTGAGACCAATGAGGGAGAAATATGATCTCAAACATTATCTTCTTCCTCCTCTCTCCTTTGCCCAATTCTAAAGTTGATTACTTCGATCTCAAACATATTTTTGCATAGCTAGAATATTCCTTCCATGCTAACATCCAATTTCTTCAGTCATGTATACTAATTTTGGCCTGATCGACCTAAGTTCCCCATAGTCACCAATTAAGATAAGGAGAATAGATCAGCAATCCTAAACAAATCCATTCATTTTGATTGAATTTAAATGGTAAATAGTAGGGTTTTTAGTTACTTTTTGAACCCTCTATATTTCCGTTCAGCTGGTTGGCTCTAAATAACCCCCATCATCCCTGCAATTCACTTTCTTTCAACCATCAAACTCCTATAATTTTTTCATTCTCCTCTCTTATTTCCACTCATCAATTGCACACTTTTATGATCCTATATCTAGCTATCTCTTGTTTAAATTGTTAAGCAAGGCAAATTTATATCTTAAGAAACGATTGAGTGGTCTAGCAAAACTTTCCTCTATTTTTGTCTTAGTGGTATGTCTTTAATTTTTTTATATTTTATTCATTTAAATTTGATGAGGGGTTTTTTATAATATATGAGTTAAGATTTTAGCTTTTAAGGTTTAATGATTTGAAGTTTCACAGATTTGAAAACTCTATTTTTAAGGAGATTTAGCCTGCATCAAGTAAGTAATTTGTGCACTTAAAATGTTAGCATGTGTTTATGCATGAAAGGTAATGTCTTAGTTGGTTGATATATGTTGGTATAAAGAAATGTAGTTGTATACATGAATTAACCGCTTAAAGGACCCAAATTGAGTAAAGAGCATGAAAATGGATATAATAGACCATGTTGATGTTATGGGAGATATGCATGATAATTTGGTTGGAAATATGTTACTTGATGTTGATACATCTCTTAGCATGACTAGAAATAATTTTTATGTAAGAATCTATATGAAATTTATGGTTTGATGAGTTGGTAGGGTAAACTGATCAACTAGTTAGGTTAAATTAGTCGATTAGTTCCTAGAACATTCGACTAGTTGACCCAATCCATTGAATGGTATACCTGTAGAGACCTTGGTCTTACTCTCTGCTTAAATCTATCAACTAGTTTCGTAAAACTGATTGACTTGTCTATGAATAGTTGATTGGTTTTCCTAAACTAATCAACCAATTTGAAAAAATCAAGGTCTGGTTGTGTCAAACCGATCAACTAGTTGACCCAAATCGATCGAATGGATGGTGTAACTAATTGACTAGTTGAGCCAGACGGATCGACTGGTTTGCATGGTTTCTTTTATTATGTTTTGGTTATGCTTAGGATTTATGTTTTGGACTATACTATTATGATTTATAGGATATCCTACGACATACATTATGAGTATTATATAGGTTAAAGGTGTACTTCACTTATGATAAGTGATAATATAGAGGTAAGAGTAATGGGAATCAGTAAGGGTATGAATCAAACCATATATTGGATATAATTAAATTTGGCCAAGGATAATTGGATAACCCACATGGTTGGAAACAATGGAAATAAAAGGATTGATATTGTTTAACATGGAAATTTACCTTGTTTGCTTGTATGGGCCTTGCATGATCACCAATTATTATGAATAAACTACTAATCACTTAAAGCAAAAGAAATTCAAGTTCAGTATGGATCTGGGTTACCCGATCCTTGATTAGTTACTAGAATTTAGTCTACCTTCGTGTAACATCCCAAAATTTACTATTTTTTTTAAACAAAAGCAAATAAATTAGAACCTGTGAATTTTGGGAATGTTACTACCGCACTTAGTACCAGGCCTGTTCACTCCAACCGTTCCAGTATCAAGTGCTAAGGCTAAAAAAAGGATTATTGTTAAAATTTAATCAATAATTGATCCAAGACTTCATAAAAAGAACTAGAAAGATCATAACATAGAAATCAGAGTGTGTGTAATGGGTTTACAATTCAAAGAGTATAATCAACTATAAGCTAGAAATCAAAGTGTGTGAAAAGATTCATGAACTAG
This sequence comes from Tamarix chinensis, assembly GCA_030549775.1. Taxonomy (NCBI): domain Eukaryota; kingdom Viridiplantae; phylum Streptophyta; class Magnoliopsida; order Caryophyllales; family Tamaricaceae; genus Tamarix; species Tamarix chinensis. The sequence goes on along the minus strand of CM060178.1, from coordinate 62,048,333 downwards.
AGTGCATTGTCAAAATTCCAAAAATGGAAATAAAGTTTACAATAGGTAAAAGTTATGTCTAGGATTCTCAATACAAAGTAAAAAGGTCAAAAAGGGAAATTTTGCCACGCCACTCTCAATCCTTATGCAAATTCCCAACTCAGCACTAAACCCTGCCTAATGCCTCATGAACATCGAAGGTATCAAAATAAGCATCACCCATATTCACAAAGTCAGAAGGGCCTTCTGCTTATGGGAATGAGCAGCACCCATAAAATGGGTGGTCAGTATGCTACGTACTAAGTAAGGTAAATGTGAACTAAGGCCAATACAAAAGCATATAATATAACATGATAACTTAATAGCATACGAGCATTCAAGTAAATACATAAAGACCCATTTATAGTCCGGATTAATTAATTAATTAATCTCTGATCAGAACTCATTTTCCACCATGCTTTTATCAATCCATGTGAGTACGGGAACCCCACTATTTTAGCCAATGGATCTGTCACTTATAGGGAAACAAGCACCTAACCACTATTATAGCTAGTGGATCGGTTAATTATAGGGCAGGACTCCCTAACCACTATTTCTTACCAGTGGATTGGTTTGGCTCCATTGTAACTACTTAGTGTCTTTTATGTGTTTTAGCAAACTCCTGGCTTGGTTTATTGAGCTTGATATCCCCCACTATAATAGCTGGTGGAGTGGTCACTTATAGGAAAAATACACCTAACCACTATTATAACTGGTGGATCAGACACTTATAGGGCGGAATGCCCTAACCACTATTCCTTACCGGTGGATCGGTTTGGGCCTGAATCAATAATCTTCCAATTTACATGATATATGTCTTAAGTTTCTTATTCAAAATTTTCACCCTAGACATGCATGGCTAACTCCCTCTATGCTTATCTTTCAAAAGGTCTCGTCCCACATCATGAGACTCATACACCTCCTAACTTGACCCAACATCCTTTCTTCCTTAGCCTAACTCACACTAGAGCCCATCTCCCATGTATGTGGGTCAAGGTCCACTACCATACACCTCCAAGTCCACTCACTACCTTACTTTAAGGTTTCTTCAGAAACCCTAATTTAGGCCAATGTGGCCCATCCTGCTCCACCTCATACAACCCAAATCATTTTAACACTCCTCACATCACAACCTTTAGATTCCACCCTCATCATCACACTTTACTGTCTAAGTGCACGGTGATCACGTAACCTTAAGTGGCCACAGCAAACCCTAGCTAGCCACCGCAAACCCTAGAATCCTCCTTTCCACATGTCACCCCTCCATTTTTCACCTTCCACTTTTACATTTCCATGGTGATTATGATCCTCCCTCACATGACCATTTCCATCCTCATCTTGTACTCCATTCACTCTCATTTCTTCCCCCTTTTACCACCTTCTCAGATTAAGGTTTCCTCCCAAACCCTAGCTCAATCTCCTATGCACCCTTATTTTATCCCACGTACTATTTTTCACCCAAAGCATTCAAACACTCAAACAACACTTCCATTATCTTCCTCACACCCCAAATCAATTTTCCATATGTAAAATTCACCCTCATGCAGACTTTATATATCCTATGTAATCCTTTAAACTTTTTCATGCAAACCCTAAACTCCTATGTGAAACCCTAGATTCTTCCCTACATACTTAGATTCTCCCATGCACAACACTGGATCCTCCCATGCAAAGCCCCAGATTCTCCCATGCAAACCCTAGATTCTTCCAAATAGAACGCTAGATTCTTCCATGCAAAACCCTAGATTCTTCCATGAAAAAATCGAGATTCATCCATGCAAAATCCTAGATTCTTCCATGCAAAACCTGAGATTCGTCCATCCAAAACCCTAGATTCTTCCACTCATGGTCATGCATCATTTAGATCAAATCCACATCCTTTCACTCTATATCATCACATTACATAACCTAGCATGAATGTCCTAAAAGACCACATCATATCACATCATAATTACAACTTATATAGATTATACACATGCCATAAAATAACACATGAATATAGCTCAACTCCAAGCCACACTACACATAAAAGAGCTATAACAATACACATAAAATACATCATATGTCATAACACATGGCATATAAGGCATACAAAACACATTACATACATAAGGCCTTAGCTACACCCTTACCTAATACGACACGAGTCTTGGAGCACGCTACTACGCCTCCTTAGATTCCCTCCTACTAAAAATAATATTATTTCCTAATTTATTCTAATATTAGGGATTTGGATAAAATAATAATATAATAATAACACTAACTACATACTAATTTTTCTAAAGATAAAAGTAATAATATTAATATTGTAAAAGATGATAATATAAGGTTTGAAAATTTAACCCTAACAACAACAATAACAACAACAACAACAACAATAATAAGAATAATAATAAATATAACAATAATAGTATAATTTGAAATGAATGGTGAAATAAGGGCTTCTACCCTTCACCAAATAATAATAATAATAATAATATAATCGAAATAAAATAGAATAGGGCTTTGACCCTCAATAGCAATAATAATAATAACATTATTAATAATAATGATAATAATAATAATATTCAAAATAATAGAAATATATTAAAATTAAATAAATAAAGCTTGTATAATTAAGATTAAAGGGTTGAGAGGGTTTAGGGTACCACCTTAGGTTGGAGGTGATAGAAAGAACCGGCGATGGTGCATAGTGGTGGCAGTGGTGGCCGAAAAAAGAAGGAAAATAGAGATAGTTGAGTTATGGAAAAAGGAGAGGAAGAGTGAGGGTGGAATTTGGGGTGTTGATGGTTGCCTAGTTGGAGAGGAGTGGAATGAAGGTGGCGGCGCACAACGACGGTTATGGTGGCCAAAAGGGGAGGAAAGAGAGAAATGGAGGAGGAAAGGGAGAAAGGGGAAAAGAAGGGTAGGGAAGGTAGAGGAAGGTCTGCAAGCATTTTTGGGAAGTGTAAGGGGTGGTGATTGCAGCGGAAGTGGTGGTTAATAGAGATGCAAAGGGTGGCAGAGGTGGAAGGAAGGGCTAATTGAGGAGGTAACTTTGCATGACTGGGGTGGCTCGTGCAAAGAAAATAGAGGGAGAAGGGAAGTGTAGTTAGTTAGAGGGTGGTGCAGGGAGTGGTTCTGAGGGTGTTTGGAATGGGGGCATTGGATGGCGGCGACGAAAGAGTCATTTGAAAGGCTAGTGGCATTTGGGGAAACCTTTACCAGGTTGCTAGAAAAGGCATCAATTTTGGCTACTTAAGGGTATATATATAGGCTAATTAGAGAGGGATAAGGTTAGAGGAGTGACAAGAAAATAAGGTAATTAGGAGAGGGCACCAGCCAGCGATGGAAGGCCGACGCAACTCGATTGCGGTAGAGGGTGATTGGCCAGGAAAGAGGGGATCATGCGCTAGAAGAGAGGGAAGTTCGTTGGGTCAAAGTGTCCGACGAATTGGCAAGGAAGAGAGGGGAAATGGCCAGTCAAATAGGGCGTGGCCGGTGGAAAAATCTTCAGGGCAGTTGCAGGTCGATAGGGGAAATGAGAAGGAAGAAGAAGAAGGAGAACGTGTGCTCGTGGACTGGCTCGTTGGGGAAAAAGAAAAGAAAGAAAAAAAGAGGGAACCAGCTAGTTGGGGGAGGAAGAAAAATTGAAACACGGCATGCTAGGCTGGGTCGTGCCAAAGGAGAAGCAAAAGGAAGGAGGGCGACAAGCCGCTGGGCTGGCCTAGGTCTAGGGAGGAGGAAGAAAAAGAAAAGAAAAAGAAAGAAAAAGGAAAGGAAAGGAAAGAAAGAAAGAAAAAGGATGAAGGAAAAAAGGGAAAAAAGAAAAATAGGTGGGTTGGGTAATTTGGGATATTTAAATAAAAAAATATTTAATTCCCTTTTTAGTCTAATTTAGGATTTTTGAAAGATTTTCCTAAATTCCATTGTAGTTAGCAAAACACCCAAAATTTTCCTAATTAAAATAATTATTATTTTATTCTCGATTATCCCTAATTAATTCCCTTTTATCTTAATATAAATAATTAATTTAATTAATTTTCCTGTTAAATCCTTATTTGGTCATTATTTCCAAAATTAGGATTTTGGGGTATTTAACTTCCAGCTTTGCCTTCGAGTAGAATCCTAAGAGGTCCTAGTGCCTTCCCTACTCTAGACACTAATGATGTACTAGAGGGTATCGATACTAAAAGTCTAGTTACCTAGATGGTTGGCTACGACCTATACTTATGTCCATATTGGTTGGATTTGGTCCATAATTATGTACATTTTGATGATTAGCTTCACCTAGACTTTTGTCCACTTGGTGATTGGCTCTGGTCTGGACTTTATGCTCATTTTTTGAAATACCCTCAAACCCTAATTTAGGAATTTGGCAAAATCAAAATTTATTAGGGGAATTAAGTAAATAAGTTATTTTATTAAAAATTAAGTGGAATTAATAAAGGAAACACAAGGAGAAAATAATAAAGGAATTATTTAAGGAAAATTCAAACTTTTTACTAACTAATATGGAAGTTAATGAAAACTTACCCAAAATAGCCTAATTAATCAAAAAATGGGTTTAATTGTTTTTCTTAAAATAATTAATATTAAATTTAAATATATAACTTAGTTATATAAATAAATAAAGATCAAATACCCCCTACCCAACCATTTTACCTTTTTATTTTTCCTTTTTCCTTTTCCTTTTTCCTTTTTCTCCTCTCCTTATTTCCCCCTCCTCTACCCAATTAGGCCAGCCCCTCCCTCGCCCGTTTTGCCCGGCCGGACCACCTTCCCTTCTCTTCTTTCTTTCCCTGGACTGCTCGGTCCACCCACCCCTTCTTCTTCTTCCTCACACGGACTGCAACCCCCGACTTGCAGTCCTACGCCTGCCGACGGCCACCTGCTCCATCTGGTTGTCCTCCTCTACCACCCACATCACTTTCCTTTCCATTTTTGACCCAGATTACTCATCCTCCCTCCTCACGCGTGCTACCACCCTTTCCTTTTCCCCACACTGAGCCAAACGTACCCTGCAATTCGTAGGGCATGCGCTGCCTGCCACCACCGGTCGGTGACCTGCCTCACCTGCCCCCGTTTGTCTTCTTCTCCCTTTGTCGTTTTCCCCCTCAATTAGCCTATAAATACACCCCTGGGGAAGCCATAGTCAAGCTCCCTCTTTTGCAAGCCAAAAAAGTTTGCTTCTCGTCGCCGCCCAAAGAGTTTCTTATTCCATCGCCGCCGGCGACCGCCATAACAAATGCTGCACACCGAGACCATCCCTGTAATTCCCTCTATGAAACCAAACCACCATCACCCCTTGCCTTTCCCTGCACGTGCCGCCTCATCTGTGCAAAGTCGCCAACTCAAGCAGCCACTCCAGCTCCTTACCGCCCCTTGCGCCGCCTTTCGCCATCAATCCCACCGCTACCAGCACCTCCTCCACCCTCCAAAACACCCAGGGAATCTTCCCCTACCTTCCCATACCATCATCTCCCCCTACCTCCCTCTCCTCTTACCTCCCCTATCTCCCACCACCTTCCACCACCTTCGGTCGCCGCACCAACCACCGTGCGCCGCCACTCCTAGCTACACCACCACCTTAATTCCACTCCTCTTCACCTGCATCACCTTCCTCCACTTCCTCTCTTTTAGCCTACATATCCACCTTTCCCCTCTCTTCCTCCTCCACCGCCGCCGGTTCCACCACTAACCTTAGGTGGTTCTCCAACTTCCCCAGCCCCTAAACTATTTTTTACAAGTGTTAATAATTTTATTTAATATTACTAGTATTATCCTTAATATTACTATTATTATTATTATTCTTATTATTATTATTAGTGTTGTATTATCATGGTTATCATTATTATTATTACCATTACTAATATTATTATTATGTACCCCCCTTATTTCCTAACCCGATTTCAGAAAATACTTATAACTAGGGTAAACTATTTAAAAGGCTACAAATTTAGCATTAAAATAGTTATCCTTATTATTATTATTATTATATCTACTACTACTACTAATATTACTATCATTATTATTATTATTCACAACTTTAGTATTAATATAGTTATCTCTATTATTATTATTATTATTATTATTATTATTATTATTATTGTTGTTGTTGCTACTACTACTACTACTTAATTCCTATTATTGTGACAAAAACATTTGAACCCTTATATTAATATTATTCAAAATATAACTTTTATCATTATTATCTTTAGGAATATTTGTACCTTATTGGTATCGTATTTATTATATTATTATTTTAACCCTAACACTATTATTAGACTTAGCCTTAAAAATGCTAGGGTTTCTATCTCTATAAGCATTAGCATTACTATTATTATTTTTAGTATTATCACTATTTTGCTATAATTAGCATTAGTACTATTATTAGAAGAGTAAAGCTATTAGGCTAATAATATAAGTATAGCAATAAATATTAACATAAACATATTTTGACTAGTAACATCTAGTAAGCTAACTTGAATATAAAACTCTAGTTTTCACATATAATACTCCCTTTAATAATAATAATAATAATAATCCTAATCTTAGACTAAAATAAGGAGTAATGGTAATTTTGAGGGAAACTAATACTTAGTATTTTCCCTTTTATAGGTGAATCTAACTAAAACCCTAAGGAGTTGTAGGGGCATGCTCCAAGCTCGGCGTCGCTTTAGGTAAGGATGTAGCTAAGGCCCATGTGTGTTATGTGACTTGTATACCTTGGATGCTATATATACCATGTTATATTGTGTATCGTATGATTTTCCTTAACTTGTCTTATGTGTAGCGCAACTTGGAGTTGCGGTATGTTGTATGTGCTTCTTATAACATGAGTATGATATGTATATATGGTGTTTATGGTGTGATATGATATGGCCCTCTAGGATATGCATGCTAGGACAATTGATAATATAATATGGGAATGAAAGGACAAAAAGAAAGAAATGGGAAGTGAGTTCATTAAGGGGGATATGAGGCTGACCAAAATATCTCATGATCCATGAGAAGAAATTAAAGAGGAAGGAATGACCAACATGAACGAGAGATGGGAACCATGCATGGAAATCTTAAATTTTGCATGGGGACTTTGGGTGGTTGCATGGGGTGGATAAAACTTGCATAGGGGTTATCTTCACGTGAGAAAGGCTGATTTAGGGTGTAAATAAGCTAAAGGGAGAGTTGTGGAGTGATTGGAGACTTGGGATGAAAAATATTACATAGGTCGGTGTAAGGGTGTATAAGGGACCCGATTAGGGTTTTGGGAGGAAGTAATAATCTGGAAATTATGGAAGTAAAAATGATTAAGGGAGAGTGGAGTATGGGTTAAGAATGGGGATTTATTATGTAAGGGGTGAGTATGGGTGCCATGGGAGAGAAGGAATATTGAGTGAGCAATAGAGAGGTTACTTGTGGGAGAAGAAAGGTACTAGGGTTTGAAGTGGCCAACTAGGGTTTTTCGATCACATATGGAATAAAATGGTAAAGCGATATGAGTTGGGATTGGATCTAATGAGTTAAGGTATGGGGCGATAAATGAGGTAATGGTAGAGTAAGTGAGAGAGGGGGTTGGGCCACATTGGTCCAATTAGGGTTTTCAAGGGAAAACCCTAGGGGGTGATAGTAGGTGGATTTGATGTCATAAGGTGTTGGGCCTAACCCACCCCGTAGGAGTTGGGTTTCTCATTAAAGGGTAAGCGTAAAGGGAAATGGATGTGGGGGTGTGATATGGGGTGCAGGAGTCTCAAGATATGGGACGGGCTCCCTTGGGAGGATAGAAGTCGAAGGTAGTTGATATGCATGTCAAGGGTGAAAAGCTTTATCTAATAAGATACGAATAAGATACTAATCACTTAAAGGGTAAGATTGTTGAGCCGGGCCTAGACCGATCTACCGACATAATAGTGGTCAGGTGCCGGGGTGCCCTAGAGACCGATCCACCAGTATATAATAGTGGTTTGGTGCGTTCTGCCCTATAAGTGACCGATCCACCGGCTATAACAGTGGGGGATCCCGAGCTCAACAAACCAAACATTATGTTTCCAATGAATCATGGGAAAGCTACTATATACTTACAGTGAAACACCATGAGATTCGGGGCCAGACCGATCCACAGGCATAATAATGGCCAGAAGCGTTCTGCCCTGGAGACCGATCCACCGGCATATAATAGTGGTTATGTGCGTTCTACCTTATAAGTAACTGATCCACTAGCTATAATAGTGGGGTTCCCACACTCGCATGGATTAATAAATATTATGGTGTGAAACAACTACATTTAATAGAGATTCAAAAGAAAATAAGTCTAATTAGACCATAGCCGGCATTCATTATCTGGATTACTACATGCGGCTTATGTGAATGTGCCATGTATGCTATGTTGTATGTTTTGTATGTTTTTCCTTAGCGCATCTGTTACCTTACTCAGTACGTAGCATACTGATCACCCATTTCATGGGTGCTGCTCATTCCCACAAGCAGAAGACCCATCTGAACTTGTGCATGTAGGGGATGATGTCTTAGATGCCTACGACACCTACGAGGCATCGGGTGGGGCTGAGCGTTGAGCCTAAACCTGACTTGGAGATCGAGAGTGATTCGACCAGACTCTGCTTCTTTTAATAGACCTTGTATTATCATATTTTAGTTGTGTTTTTGTATTATGCTTTATGTTTTAAAACTCTAGTCACATACTCTCTGGTTTGTAATCCTAAATTGCACTCTGATTTCTGTATGACTTGTGTTTTATTAATGATCCGTGTTTAATGTTAACTTTATTTAGTCTTAGCACTTAGTACTGGCATGGTAGGAGTGAACCAATCTGGTACTAAGTGTGGCGGTAATGCCCTCGATTCTACGGTTTTATCTTTTCGCTTCTGCTAAACCCTTTTAATTAAACGAAATTTTTCAGTAATAAATTTGGGGGTGTTACATTTTTGTATAGGATTCCATGGTATGTGAGGCCATGAGGTGGTGCATAATCCATCACTTGATGATAATAAAATATGGTTGGTAATTACTAGTTAAAAATTATGAATGATAATCAAATGAACGATTGATAATTAGCTATGAAATGGAAGTAACGATATGGTTAACCACATGGTTGAAGTTGGCTTATGCACTTGATTAAATGATTATGGTATGGAACATTAATTATGATAACTGGCCTATATCTTACATGGATAAATGGATGGCATACCTTAATGAAATTGGATAAATACAAGTGGTTATATGAGATTGCTATGGTATCCTAAGTATGATGTTTATATTATGATGATGTTGAATGTGATGGCATGTGTTATGTATTCTTACTTATGTGATTGAAGCTTTTCCATAATGCATGTCACATGTTATGTTCATGAATGATATTTAGCATGCTTATGTATATTGAAGGAGAAACTTGGCGTACTTAGTACATAGTATATTGATGTGCTTGTTTTCTCGATCACCTGCTCATTCCCACTTCAGAGAACCTTGTGCATGTTTTTGGGGATGGCTAATAACAGGCTTATCTCAGTTGGGTTGAGGCTTGTGAGCCAGAATATCCGAAAGGCTTTGGTGGAGTCCATATAGGACCATGGTATTGTTTTGGGCCTCATGCCCCAACCCATATTTTTTAATTATATACATTTAGTATGTATTATGTAGCGATTTGATCGAAACCTGTTTGGGTCACATTTTATAAACATTTTGGAACTCTTTCAATTAAATTTTTATTTTCACTCTGCTATTTTAGTGTTTTGTTTGTTTAGCCTTGTATTTGATATGGAGGCAGAGAATGTCTAACCTATATCAGGTACAATGGTAACACCCTATTTTCCTAAGTATTTTCTACTTCCACAATATGTTTTAACAAAACATTTCGGTGGTAAAAAATGGAGGCGTTACAATTGCACGTGCTTTCTTGATTAACTAATCATCCTATTTCCTATATTGTTATGATTTTTGAACCTAATTCTTGGTCTTGGTTTTGTGGGATGGACCCTTAGTCTCTTAAGTCTTGTTTAGGATTTTTTGACCACCCTATATTAATTTTGTGACCTTTTTTGACCCTAGCCATATCTATTATTTAAGGGAACTAAATTAATGGCAGAGAGGCTTATGTTAGCATTTTGAGTTCATACCTTCCTTTTTGGAAATGATAAATTAATGGATGAATAAGATGAATAATTTATATATAGGTTGACGTTTAGTTGACCTCTACCTTAAAGTTGACTCTCATCCTTTTAATACCAAATAATGAATCTAGCCCCTAGTTTAAAGCAAAATTTTAATGGCATGTGCTTTATATGAAATTATTGAACCTAGTGAAGAAGGGTGACCTTACTTGCCTAATGTAAATGGTATAGATATAAATGATGGCTTTTAGAAAGTTTGACTTAGATTTCACCACGACTCAACCTCGTTTTACATTAGACCTCAGATTGTGAATAAAAAGGAATAATTATTGGAAACAAATTGATGGGTAGAATATATATACATGTATTATTGGTGTGATTATGGACTTTCCCTTCCTGTACTTAATTGGTTAAATAATAAAGGTGCACCTAATTTTCTTTAATGGGAAATGATAGATATGATGAGACCTTGATTGGTTATTATTTGAATGGTGTGGAATATGGACCTTCAATGTAACTTATACTATCAATAAAATAAGGCATTAGTCACTTATAAAGAAAAAATTTGATCAATCCTATGTTTCTCTAACTATCAAAGTAGCTAACTAGGGGTAGCTTGCCTACAAGAAAACTCTAAGCCCCCCATTTTTACAGGCTAAATAATTATAAGGGGAAAGATATGTGGAAGAAAACAAAGAAATGAGGATAAAACCTTCACTTCAACCATGAGAGAGGTGTGGTCATTCACCTAGCCCATGCCTAACACAAGGATAAATAGTAACCTAACCAAAAACTTTACAACAAAAACATCCTCTAGTAATTTAATGGAGCTAAAAATAGAGTTTGTGCTAGGCATTAGCTTTACAATATAAATCATAAGACAAATACAATATTATGTGATCCTAAGAGAGATTGAAAACCTAAAAATAAATTTGAACATGCTCTTCCCCCAAAATATGAATCCTCTTTAAGTCAACCTACAAAACCAGACTAACTAGTCCCCCACATTTTTCTAAATTCATCACAACACCACAAAGGGTAGTACAATTAATTACTTAGTAATGCTTAATTCCTATGAGCAAGTAAAACACAACACAAGAAACATACAAGCACTAGTAAGAGGAAAATTGAATTATATTACACTCATCCAAATAGATATCATTTTATAAAAATGATATGTAAACTAATGTCAATTATAGAGTGATAATAAAACCATTAAATCACATGAGTTAAAACTCAAAGAAAGCTCTTAAGTGAAAATTCTTAGCCTCATTTTAAATCATAGTTTCCAAAGTCATGGGTTATACCCATCCATCAACCAAAGTCTTTTTCCAAGTTTTTATTTTTAATCACAATTTACAAATTATTAGCTATGCCTATCTATCAAATAAAGTCTTTTACAATGATTGTGTTTTAAAACATTAAATAGGATCTTAAGGGAATTTTCATCCCTACTATCATTTTGATAGCAATCAATGTAGAGTAACCTAATCCTTAAATGTATGCATCCCCTATAGAATACTTTTGAGAGCAAAGAAGGTACTAAACCAATAACATAACTTGTGCCCCCTTTTATTTTAGTAACTACCAAAAATGTAGCCCATAGCCTTTTTGGTTTTAATGATTACTATAAATGGTTTTCATAAACTAAGGTTACTTATCGTGCTAACTCCCAACGTTGTGAGTGTTTTGTATGGTCTCACACAATGATAAAAAAAGACTAAAATTGTTTTGTGTGCCTAAACAAAAAACCTTGATGCACCACATAACATATAGGATGTAACATTGTCACAAATTTTCATGTAACATACTCATGAAGATCACAAGGTTTTCATTTCAAATTCTAAAATATCACTTAAGACTTATATGAGCCAAAACTAGAAATTAAATTAAAATTAAAAATTGAGAAATATAGTTGTATGCCATTTTCAAATAAATCTACTATTTATTGAGAAAAAGACAAAAAGTTAAATTTTGGGTCAAAGTCGACAAAAATATTCAAATTCAAAGTTGGGTAATGGTAAAAGGTCAAATATTGACCTTTTGCTCTTCACATACTAACCATTTTACCCTTTTGAGGCCAATTTGGTCATTTTATGTAATTTGATCATTTTGTATCTTAATCATGAATAATCCACTATTAATCATAATTAAATTGGCTGATCCTTAATTAATACTCATAAAAATAAATAATTCTCAACTCACCTAACTTATTTTGATTGGTGGGTGATTAATGAAGAACACTTTGAATTTTCACGAAGAACATTTAAACTCCTTTTATTAAACTCGTTAAAACATTACCCAGTTATAACTTTGATTATACTTATCAAAATGGTATCATGTTATAAATCAAATTTATCCAAAAAATAATAATAAATAACTTAATATTCCTTGAACACACAAAAATAAATTCTAACCCAAAGATCAAACCACAAACCCAAGCCTAGTGCTCATAAGCTAGGTTCCAAACAATTATACACACTTTTAGTGTTTTGATCATGACATTAAACATACAACTCCAAATCATATAAACCATTTTTTTGGAAATTAAACTCATGTAAATTTAATTTGATATAAAATCAGATTCACAAATCATATCCAATTGCGACATAATTAGCTCACAAATTAACCTATATTCGTAGGTGTAAGATCAGCAAATTCCATGATTTCTCTACTCTTTCTCATATCAAACCTTTGAAGAATCAACCTATAAAAATTAAAAAAATAAAATAAAACTTTTAAAATTATATGAAATAAATTTAATCCATAAATAATCTTATATGATCCATGTTATAAAAATAATATTACAAATAAGGTAAAAATACCAATTTTCATTACCATACATGAAATCACAACAAAAATTATGTTTGAGCACAATTGAACCAAGTTTTACCTTTAATTGAAGGTTATAAATCAAAGAGAAAGTATTAATAGATGAAAAATACCTTTAAGAATTTGTATATCTATAAAAAATAATAAAATAATTTGATTAATTTCACCAAATCAATAGCCTTACTCCTTCTTTGCCTAGTCAGACACGAGAATTAAAATTTTGAGTTTTAGAAGTTCTTGAAGATATTTGGTTATGGAGGATGATGATGGATGTTTGGATCAATTTTAGTGGATAAAAATTGGTTTGGGTTGAAGGTGAAAAAGGCCAATATGAATTTTATGATTGTATAATAAAGGAGAGGATGAGCTTAGTTAAATATTATTGTTGAAATAGTTTATGATTTTTGCACACACGCACACACACAATAGAAATGAAAGTGTTGGGGTTGCTTATGTGTCAAAACATGGGGAATATTATAGGGGATTCATTTACCATGTTTTGTAGTAGGGAGATAGATGATGATAAAGAGAAATTTATGAAGATTAAAAAATTTAAGGGGGTACAAATTTTGTTTTTATTGGCACCCATAATTGATGAATAAGAATGGAAAGAAAAGAGGGTAAGTGAAATGTATTGAAAAGTGTTTTTTTGTGGTTGGTTGAGTGATGGATTAGCTAATGATGAGATAATATTATCAATATTTGGGTCTATAACTACATGATATAGATGGGTTGAGGTGGTATGAGAAAATTGAGGGAGATGGTGGATGAAGATGTGAGGTGGTTACTGTTGGTGGAATATAATTAGTTGAGAGAAGATTGTAATAAAGAAGGTGAACTTCCTTAACTAAATAATGTGGTATTTAGAGGACAGGTTATATGAGGGAGGTGATGCTTGAATGTAATAGAATGAGTGAAGGATTATGTGTGGTATGGAGTAGGGTAAGGATAGGTCAAAGAGTCATATATCATAAGCTATAAGTGTTAGGATGAAAATAAGTAGAAAATGGTTTAGGAAATCATTAATGAATATTTTATAATTACACATGTAATTTTAGGGTTTTTTTATGCTAAATGAATACTTAGGATTAAGTCTTGATAAGAGCCAGGAGCTTTGGTTTAGGTGCAAAGGTTAAGCATAATCAAAGTTTAGAATGATACATTTCATATTTAATTGCACTAAAAAAGATGAATATTTAAAAAAAATATGGGTAAAATATAATGATCCCCAAATATTATAATTTTTTATTGAGCAGAAAACCAAAATGAAGCTTACAATGCAAATAACCTAAAAATAAATCGTAAAAAGTATTGTTTCATTGTGATATTTGTTTATCTCTTTAAATACAATTAATATACCTAGTAAGAAAAATATCAAGGAATATAATTATTAAGAGATTATAATTGTTCAAAAGAGGTTAGATAGTTTAACATAGCTCAAAGTCTTATAGGAGTGAAAACCATAAGAAAGGTCAAGAAATTAAGAAAGGATGTAACGAAACGTGTAAAAATAATAAATTTAGTTTAAAATAACAGAAATCCGTAAAAAGTAGGTTTTTTAAAATGAGGGGTATTACACATTTTCCTACAAGACAAAGGAACCCATGTTGGTTTCCAAACCTCTCCTACTCTACATACATCACTGGTTTATTTAAGTGATGTCAACACTCAAGAGTTAAGATACCTAGGATTAGTTGGTATTCTCACTACCTTGGCTCATGACTAAGGATAGTAGACAATAACATGTTACTTTTATGTGGTTACTATGATAACCACTAGATGATAGTGCCATGGCCCAATCTATGGTGGGAGAATTTAGAGAACTCACTCAAAAATCATACATGGATGTAAAGTATATGATCCCCACTCTAAGAGTATTAATCAAAATGAATTCTAAATATTTTTCAAAATCCCTTATATTATTTATATGCTTGATCTCTTAATGGTCGTTCCATTCATATAATATACGATTTACCATTAAATTTGAAGCATTTATGGACATTAAGTATGAGGTGGCATGTATTAATAAATATGAGGCATGTGTACATTCTTGCCTTAGGTATTTCCATAATCATAGGATTATCTTATCCTTATATATGTATATGTGATAACACATGAACTATGTTCCGAGTGATTACATAAACATGCATGGTGTATATTTACCATGCAATTGGCGTGTTATTAGGAAGTTGTATTGTAACACTCCCAAAATTCACTCCTGAATTTTTTTTTTGAAAGAATAAAGCAGAAGCTAAAATAGAATTTGGGGAATGTTACCACTACATCTAACACAAGATAAATTTCCACCATCTATCTCATGCTAGATGTAAGGCTAAAACCTGTCAAACAAAATTTCAAATATCCATGCCGTGAGGATAAAATCCCACAAGGAGATATCTACAGGCAGATGGCAAGTGAATAAATTTACTAAATAAAATTATCGTTGAATGAATTAGCGGAACCTATGAAATAAATCCAAATTTTAAAACCTTATCAGAGTACAAGACATTAAAAGCAAATTACAACACCCTTGAAATTTCAAATTCAACACTTGTAACTTCCAAAGATGAATATAGTTAAACAAGATAAAATCCGATAGATCAAATTCCAGATTTACTACTCTCTTAAGTCAAGCCTTCCACCCCACAACAATATCCGATCTTAAACCTGCACAAGAGGTGTGCTCCCCACCATCAGTGGATCATCACAAGACCCATTCAACCAAGGTAGCATTAGTATGGGTCCGGTACAGAGTAAATCAAGACTACCCAACTCATGGAAGGAAACATGAAACACATAAGATATGAAAGACCTTTATTACATACAATAAAACATAGGGTCACAGATTCATACTTATAGGTACATTACTATACATGATGACACATAAGATACAAGAGTACAAGAAATCACGATCGCATGCTAAGCAACACCAATCCAATGATCCAATAATAATCATTACTACATTCAATTTTATTTTTTTATGATGAGTTTAGGGACCCCACTATTCTTACACCGGTGGAACGGTCTGAAGTACCTCTCGGGGACAACACACCTGAGCCACTATTATCATCTGATGGAATGGATCTTACACCTCTAGAACAAAATGCTCCTGAGCCACTATTCTTAACCGATCGAACGGCTTGAATCACCTCTCAGTGACAGCACAACTAAGCCATTATTATCGTCCGGTGAAACGGACCCTACACCTCAGCCCAACTCACGTGATCTTCCACTTTGAATTATTAGTATCTTATTCAAGGATTTTAATCGACCATAAATCAGGCTAACATAAATAATTCCATGACATAAAGATACAACATAGGGTATCATATAATTTCAATCCATACTCAACCCTTCACATACTCAAATACAAACCATATTCAAACATCATACTAACATGCATTTGCATTGAGGCTATAAGTCCATACATACGTACAATTACCGCACAAAACACAGCATACGCTGGACAGGATTAAATGATCAATAAGCATAGTCATCACCTTCCACTCTTAACATAAATACATCCAGATTCCATCATAAGTAAAGGTAAGTAGTGACTTACCTAAATCCAAAGCTAGCTAAGTAAATTGAGAAAGAGGGAGAGCTATCGAAATCTCGACAATCCATGAGAACTTTTTTCTAGATCGCCGATAGAAATTGGAACAAGGTTAGAAACTATCTTGTCAATTAATAATTCACATATGCTAATTAAATAAATGAAAACGGACACAAATGATCTTTCTTGGAAAATGTGTCCATAACCTAGGACTCAAGAGCATAACTCTATTAAGATTTAATATTAAATATAAATCAAATTGGATTAACACATATATCACTTGGACATTCAAATTAATTTGGAAAGTCCGAGAAAGAATAATTGAATATAAGTTAATTTATCGAAAATGACTTATTCATTAGGTTTTACAACTAAATAGGTAAACCAACCATTTACTTAGACCAAATCCAAACCGATTAGATTAAAACATAATTCAAATGATTTAAAACCCAAAGGCAGAAATCGATTAGATAAAAGACACATAGCAAAAATTAATTTAACAAAACCATCCCCGAAGATTAGGGTTTTTAATGCCTAAACTACGAATTGACCAAATCACTTCAATTACCTCAAATTGATAGTTTTAAAACAAAATTAAAATAATTTGAGATAAATCTACATAATTAATTTCAACAAAAACAATCTTCCTAGTAGCCAATTTAAGACTATCCATTTTCAAAATTAGGGTTTTAAAGCCCGCGAAATAAGCTTGAATAATTCAAATCAATCAACTCTAATTGAATGTATTAGAATGCAATTAGGATCATTTCAACTATTTCTATAAATTTAATTTTAGAAAAATAATTATACAAATGATCAATTTCATAATTTCACTTGAAATCTAGGATTTTAGGTCCAAAAATACAATTCAGTTGAATTCTATTAATTTATTTAAATTAAATGTTTAGAAATGCAATTAGACATATTTTATAACATATCATATAATCAATTGCCCAAAAAAATAAAAGAAATGCCCAATTCAGCATAATTAGGGTTTTTTAGCTCGGAATATAAATTCGATAAATTCTTGCTAAAATATATAAATTGATGGTTCAAAAATGTAATTAAATATATTCTAATATAAATTATATAGTTGATTGTATAAAATAACCCGATTACACAATCCAATTTAGTCCCACAAGAGTTTTGACCTAAAAATTCAATTCTGATTAATTGCACACAATTTTCCCAAATCAACACTCCCAATATGAAATTAAATTCATTTCAAACAATATTATAAAATCAATTGAGCAGAATGACTCAATTATGTGACCCAATTTTATTACACACAAATTTTGACCTAGGAATCAAATTCCGATTGATTCCGCATAAATTTCTCGAATTGACGATTCTGACATGAAATTAGATACGTTTTAAAATTTATTGTATAATCAAGTTATCCAAAATTGCCAAATTGGGCGGATTCAAAAAATTAGGGCATAACCTGGCCAAAAATTTGATTTTTTACAAATCATTCCAATACACTACAATCAACCACTCTAAATCAATCATAGAACATATATATACATAATCAAACAATCAATTTAGCTTTTCATAAGCTAATTCACACATAATTAATCAAATCAATATTAGGGTTTTTCAGAAATTTATACCAAATGAAAATCAACAAATCGGAGCAAGGGAAGGCCAGAGAAGCTTCGCCGGAGGTCGGGGGTTGCTCGCCTGTGGTCGGGAGACGTCGGCGGTGACCGGGCGGTGGTGGTGTGACCTATGCTACTGCTCGCTACTCCTGCTACTGTGGTGGCGCTGCTACTACTTCTATGGCTGCTTCGGGTGCTGCTGTGACATCTCTAGTGGCGGTCGACTGGCAGGGCGACTAGAGCAGGGAGGAGCTGGGGAGAAGGAGGCAAGCTGGGGTTTGGGTTGGGGTTGGCTCGAGATGGGAGTAGAGAGTCAGGAAGGGAAAGAATAGAGAAGGGAGAGAAGAGAGAAAAGGAAAAGAAGAGGGGGGTTAGGGGCACCGGCTGGGGTTTTTTTTTCTTTTTTTCTTTTTTTTTTACAAATACAAGTATAAAAATAATATGCTAAATATTTAAAATTTTTATTGGAAGAGTTTATCTAAATTTTTAATGAAAATTTATTTTGAAAGGAACCGAAGGTTTAAATTGATATACGAGCTATATAAAGAATTTCGGGAATGTTTTCAAAAAATTTACCAACAAACGTAAAAATTTGTTTTGCTTACAAAATACATTATAAGACCCCAAAATAATATTTAAAAATATATAAGAAAATATTTAAGTCTATTTTTAATAAACCGAGACTAATTTTAAAAATTTTCAAATTTGTTTTCTGCAAACTAAAAAGGGTAAAACGGAAGAAAATTAATTTCGAAAAGAAATTCATAAATAAGCTTCGAAAATATTTTTAATTTAAAACTTCCTGAAAATATTAACGATTTCTAGAAACGAATAAACTTAAAATCGGAAATATTTTTTATGGATAAAAACATTAAAATAAATTTGACTATTTAAACAAAAATTCTATAATTTATATAATATATTTTGTTAAAAAAATATAACTCCAAAATAAAGTCGTAATCGCACGACAAAGTTATAATAAAAAACGAATCTAAAATATTAAAAATCAAAATACAGGAAAGAACGAGATTACATATTTTTAACCGAAAATTGAAATCAGAAGAATATAATAAAATCATAGTCGTGAACGAATTTATCTATAATGGTGTGCAACGAAAACGATTAATTAAATTCAAATATGAAGTTGAAATCGTCGATAAATCTATAAAATGAATTGAAATTAATATAATTAAATATTTACATCAAATTACGCTAATAAAATCATTAAGCTTAATAAAATTGGATTTCAAAAATATGGGGTATTATATGTATGCCCTATTACATATATCATAATAGTCGTGTTTTCCATTACATTCACAAGATAACATAAGCATGGTACATGATTATAAACTATGTGGTTACAACTATATCAAGGTAATAATTGGACTACATCATTGTGGTGTTTTGAATGACCTTGAGTGTCCTTATGTATTGTTTAGTGTAGGGGTGTTCACAATTCAGT
Source organism: Tamarix chinensis (assembly GCA_030549775.1). NCBI lineage: Eukaryota > Viridiplantae > Streptophyta > Magnoliopsida > Caryophyllales > Tamaricaceae > Tamarix > Tamarix chinensis. The sequence goes on along the minus strand of CM060178.1, from coordinate 62,028,761 downwards.
TCAGACTAGAATTTTAGACTGGACCGATTGGTTATTTTGGATTCCAATCCAAGAATGGACTAGTATTCAAGTCTCTAATTTGGGTTTTAATTGTAAAGTAAAAAAAAATTCAGTCCTTAACCAGTTTTGGTCCTATCCAATTCAGTCCTAATTGGTCTGATATTTCAATCTAACTTAGAAAATCATTAATATTTTATCTAAAAAATACATATTTTTAATATAAAAATATATAATTAACTAATTTTTCCCTAATCGGTATTGGACTGGTAATTCCAATTAGGTCCCAATCTGGTCTTGTCTAACTTTAAAAAAATATGGTCCTTAACAGGGTTTTATTCTAGTCTAGGTCCATTTCGTTAGGTTTAGTATTAGATCGATGAACACACCTAGTTTAGTGTGCCTTGTATTAATCATAAAGCTTTAGGATGATGCTTATGACCCTTAATCTTTGTGGCAATTGTGACCACCCATGAATCTATGTCTATTATCAAGCATGATAATCTCAATGTTTATACTCATATACAAGTTTCCATGTCACAAACACCTTATGATCAAAGTGTGTACATCTTAGCAAGGTAATGCATGAGTATGTTACATGCATATCTAGCATGAATTATATCTTCTATATGACCTTGTGTGCTTCATAAAATCCATAATAGGTAACTTGGCTTACTCGGTATGAAAGTACAGATGTGCTTGTTTAATTATTCATATGCTCAATCCCACGAGTACAGAACCTTATGCAGGGAAATGTGGATGACCATTTGGTGGTTATATGCTTGTTTGGGACTAGACACTCAAAACTAGACATTTTGGTTTGTTTACTATTTTCTTATTCCTTAGAAACCAAAATTGCTAGGGTAAGCATGTTTACCTTAGTTTTATTTTCTTGTGTATTTCGTAATTGTTTTTGAGTGTGTATGGCTTTAGTAGTAAAACTTAAACTTTCTTATCTCTTATGATATTTTCACACTTTGTTTATCTTATATTTTCATTTTTTTGGTTTAGATACTTTGATTTATGCATGGCATGGGATAAGCAATAGGACACCTATGTTACATTAGATATGATGATATCACCACATTTTCATATGATTTTTTTTTTAATTTTTACTTATACAAATGTTTTTAAAATGATTTTATTTTTTGCAATAAAAAATGGAGGTGTTAAATATGTGGTTCCTAAAAAAGTTTTAATAACCATCCATGGGGAGCAAACGAAGGTAAAAGATGGATGTATTTTTACCTTATATGAGTTTTATCTAATCATTATATTCATTAAGCTATTATCAACTCACATGTCGGGACGATAATCATGAACACCATAGAAACCTTTTTTCTCCACCTACCTATGTTGAGTAGAATAAGCCATCCCCACCATTCTATGCCCATAGAATGCAATTTTTATTCTAGTTTTTCATTAATATTCTATGAGAAGTTTTGTTTCTTGAATTGGTTACAAGTGTCACTACCTCATTGTTGTTTTTTTGGGGTTGCATATTGGTATCAATACCTTTCACAAATTGTTGTTGAGATTCCTGATGTGGCTTACCTTATAACCTTATTTTAATTTTTTAACCTTTTGAACTACTGATGAATTAGGCATAAAAAATTAGATTGATTATGCACCTATTATAATAATATGGTCAATGTCCTTGTGCTACGTGGCATGATCTATACAATTCAACTGATGCACTACTCAAAATTTTAGGCGAGAGAACTACATGATGCTAGAACTTCATTTTTATATATAGTTAGATTATGTAATATTACTCAATAAATCATATCTAGTTAAAATAAAAATTCTTCAAATTCTAATTTTTTTTATAATACTAAAAAAATAAGTATAAATATAATTTGTAAACTTATATTTAATAAAAATTTGCTATCAAAATTTATTAACTAGTACTAATTAAAGTAAATAAAAATATTAAATAAAGTGTAATGATTGAAGATGAAATTATAAGGATGTAAATGGGGCTAAATTGAGTGTTGTCACATTTTAACAATTCTTACATAATTTCAAGTACTTTTTTAATTAGACATAATTAACAATGTATTAGTTTATGTTACAATATTGGGCTTAGTTTATATATTGGGGATTTTGTTCTTGTTACCATTCCCTATAGCTTGTATGTGAGTGAATTAGTAAAGTAGATAATAATACAATGATTTTTAAGTGGTTCAATCAACTTTTATCTATATGCATAAGGTAAAAACCACAACTAACTTTAGTTGGGCTCATTAAGTACAAACTATTGAACTACTCTTGAGTACACTAATACCCTTTTACATAATAGTTATAACTAAAGGGCATAAAGATTTTTAAACTCTCTTTCTTTTAATAATCTTATAGTTCCTTATTTTCTCTTAACAATAAACATAATATATATCTAGGACTTAGATATCCTTACCTTTCCTTAAGTATTTGTTCTTCACTACTTATGGTTGAATTCTTGTTGTGTTTTCCTTTTCTTCTATTTGACTCTACTTATTTCTTCTTCTTCTTCTTTTTTATCTCATCATGACTATAGAAAGAAAGAACATAGATAGCAGTTATAAAAGTGGTATACGTGGTAGTTTGCAACTACCACCTAATCTATCGATACATGTAATATACATTGCGGTTCTAAAAACCACTATATAATTTATTAAATTTAGTTAAAAAATTATGGGCACCATAATATATATAGTAGTTTAGATGAAAAAAGTTTCTTATAATATTAATATATACGACATTTATAAACCACAATCAATGTGTATAGCTGTAATATGAGCCTCCCAAATATTTCACTAAAAGGCATACATCACAATTATTAGCCAAAACCAACATGTAAATCTCCTAGATCACTAAGAGGAAATATATGGGGATTGTGTCTAATAATTATTATTTCTTATGAATATACATGATGATTATTAAACATAATTGCCGTATATTCCCTCTCAGTAAACTAAGAGGTTTACGTTATGGGTATATACAATGGTTTTGGATAATAAAAACCATGTATTCTCTATTTTTTATGGATCCCAATATAAAATACCACATTTTTTCCTAAAAAAATGCATATGATCTCCAAAATGCTTTCTCTAGCATCAGCACTTGCCACATCCAAAACAAGTAGCCAAAATTTATTAGATTCACATGAAAATAAATGATTCTATACTTTCATGATATACCTTGAATACAATACCTTATAAACAATTCTTTTTCAATCGTATATACATTCTAGGTTCAAAAAATTTAAAGAGTTCATGTAATCCTACAAATAATCATTATACAAACATGTAATGAAACCTAATCATTCTTTCCTAAACTCATTAATCTTGTTTCCATCATATTAACATAGCTCAATATGTTGATATACTAAAAAAGAAGAAAAGTACCTTATTAGTATTAATGTATATAGCTAATCATATATAATATGAACTAGACAAATTAAATACATACTTCTTCTTATATCATCTAATGTTTGTAACCAATTTCATTCATGAATCCCATGATGTAGTATCTACAGAATACATTATTTTATCATCGTGAACACTAAAAAATAAAATATAAATTAAATTATCTTATTGGTTTCTCATACTGAATACTAAAAAATAAATGGTAATAATTTTTAAATGAGATAAAAACTATAAACCTTAATTTTTTTCAAGTCATATTAGGTGGCGGTCCCCTTCCCTTCTTTTGTGGCCCAAAATATGTCTTAGATGACATAATTAATTTAATAGCCATATATTAAAAAATTGTATGTGTGTGTGAGATTCTAATTAATATCATTGTATAGATGAATATTTATCATTTAACCATTCATTTTCCATCAAAACTATGATTTTTATCAATTAAATCCAACCAATATGCAATACTTGAAGATGGCTATAATATCACTAATACTCAATGCATATCAAAGGAAAATGGAGCAAGAAAGAGGGATTATGGAGTCCTCTCCATCATGTTGACTGCATATGGAACACGTTCAATATTATCATTTTCATAGGATATCTTATCTTGGCATAAAAATCTATATATATCGAACCCGTCCAAGACATTAGATAAGAAGTTCTCTTATAAGAACCTATGACTGTAAAATAATAAATTACATATTTAGTATCAAAACATTTATTTGCATTCACAAGTAAAATAAATTTATACATGAAAGGATTTAAATTACCTTGTATATGTTATTATATGTTGATATTGAAACATGTTATCTTGTGACATGTATAGGATATACTCTCTCTCTATCCAAATACTCACATCCTCTACTTTCATTGGAAAAACCCCTAGAAGAGGAATCCAAATAGATTTTCTATCCAAAGATAGCACCATAACCAAATACAACCTAAATTGAGGTGACAAGTCACAATGCTTGATTATCATTTCCATATCTAAGGCTTTTGTGTTTCCCATGCTCCATCTTCTTGATTTCCTTCTTACTCATAATTCTTGATATAATAATACTACCTTAAGTAATTATTAGATCATATATTACCACCCTAAGTAACAAGGATGTAAGATAAAATTAAAAAGTTTGAATTACCGCATCCTTGATAATTTTAAGGTTACTCAGCCATTTAACAAATTACCCTTCTAATAAGCAAAGTATGGGCATATCCTATCCTTTGCAATTATATGCCCTACAAACTAGCATTGGCTCCATTAAATGTGCTTCCAAGAAAATATGAATAGAGTTCCAAAGTTCATTAACCCCCAATGGTCGAGTATGAAACGTTGAATTAGACTCAATGAAGGCACTAGCATTTTCCACAATAAACACATCCTTTATGGCTCGCAAGTCACAAGGATACTAACCTTGTAATAGTTATAAAAAAATCAAGTTATGGACAACAAGTCAAATAGAGTGTTGTGTAGTATATTACCTTATTAATTTTTGAAAAAGGTCTAAGGACAAATAGACATGAAGAGTTGAAATGAACATTGTGAAGATGATGAAGTACTATCCAACATCTTGAGGATTTCATCTTCTGATTCCCTTAATGCCACCACTTCTTTTACAATCCTTTAAAAATTTTCCTTTGAAAGGCAAGAACTAGGGAAGTCCAAAAACCATAGATAGGTTGAACACATAGCTATACATCCAACATCAGCCCTCATGCTCTTGAGGGCCTAATGGATGTGTTAAAAGGTAGTTCAAGCCTTCTTTATCAAAATCATTAGTCAAAGAGTCCTTTCTCAAACCCTCCTATTATAAGTAAGAAAAATAGTTAGGGATAAGTAATCATATTAAACCATATGAAGAGAAATATTATGTGCCTTACAATTTTCTCAACCATCTGTTGAGTTGGTTTATTGCTAGACTTTTCCTTACCCTAGCTTATATCCAAACATCATATTGCTTTAATGGTGCATATGGGATTTGAGTTCGCTTTGCTTCCTCCATCCATTATTTCTTCTATTACATCAAGTAAAAATAATTGGTAATAATATTATATCATAAAAGAATGACATAAATGTGCCTGTGTGAGTGTATTTCATACCAAGGCTTCTCTAGCTAGTATGTTTCCTCTACACATTATCTTGTGAGGGTAAATATTTTCTCTATATTAGCTGTATTCTTGTGCTCTTCACCTATTGTATTGAACATAGAAATTATTTTATTCTAAATCATAATCTAAGTTTACTCTAGTTATAATGAAAAGTTAATAATAATATGTTCTTACATACTCCATATTCCTATAAAGTCCTCCATGAACATGACTCCCTCCATTGGTTGAGGATGATCACATCCCTATAGATATCTAAGGGTGTAAACATAATAGTACCATTAATAGTGTACATATGTGTTGCAAAAATAGCATAGATTTAGAAAGATCTGCACCTAATCAAGATTATAAATATTATGCACAATTGCAAACACACAAACAAAGCAAAACAATTCAGGGAAAAAAAAGTAGAGATCTTATTCCTAATCTTGTGTAATTACAATATGATTAAACCAAGAAATTGCTCAATTACACAAATCAACTATTCTCTTTGAAAGGATAATTTTATGGAGAAGAAGTAGAAGTTAGGGTGCATGACTCCTCTACTACTAAGATTTCAACATGTATCCTTTTATATAAAGAAAAAAAATCCTATAGAGCAAGAAAGTGTGTTTTTGAAATAAGGAAAAATATAGTCTATATTTTGGAAATATAGGACCCTCATGTTTATTTCCTTACCTTTAACCTTTGCCTAAAAAACACATCAAAAGTGCTTCAAATAAACATGGTCTGTGTAACATAACATGCCCCCTGTTTCACATATATAACTCCATATTACACCAAAATTCTCCAACACATGGACGAAACAATACAATGTTTTGTTGTATTCAAATACCCATTCAAAAACCACAATTCTACACATTAGCATAGTATTTGTGATGCATAACATTTAAAAACTTCTATAAAAAACCTTATATTAACAAAGGACCTGATGACCTATGAACACCAATGAAGTCCAAGAAACACTTGAACTTACCTACGATCAGTGGCTTCCTTAGCATATTAGCCAAATTATTAAGAGTACCCACTTTTTATAATATAATGTTGCCTGCAGCAATAGTATCTTGAATAAAGTGATACCTAATGTCAATGTGCTTTATTTGTTGATGGAAAGAATTATGATTCTTCACTAAACATATATCACTCTAGCTATCACCATGAACAACTAGAGTATTATGACCAAACCCCAAATCTCATACTAATCCACCAAGCCACAAAGCTTTCTAAAAAGCTTTTATCATAGCTATGTACTCTTTCTTGATAGTAGATAAGGCTGTCACATCTTGTAAGGAAGAAGACCTCCAATCAATAGCTAAAGCACCAAGAAAGAAAACATATCCATTGGTGGATCTTCTTTTATCAAGGTCTCCATCATAATCAAGGTCCACAAACCCAACAAGTGAATCAATTGATCTTCCATACTTGATGAGTTGATGTCATTCCCATAAAGTACCTAAGGATCCATTTCATTTCTTACTAATGAGCATTTCCCAGATTCTCCATATATCTACTCACAACACTAACATCTTGAGCAATATCCGGCCAGGTATACAACATAGCAACATGAGACAATCGACAACATTCGAATATGAAATAGTTACCATGTACTCAGACTCCTCTTTGGATTTAGGATAATATAAAGTAAACAACCTAAAGTGAGTAGCCAATGAAGTGCTAACCATCTTGATATCCATCATATGAAATCTCCTATAATAAGTACAAATGCTTATGCTCATAGTTTCTAATGATCTCCATGCCAAGAATCCTCTTTTTAACTCCAATAGCCTTCATCTCAAATTCACTCTTCAACATTACCTTCACCCTATCAACATCAAACATATAATTTGATGCAAGAATCATATCATCAACATATAGCAAAAGATACACAAAAGAGCCACTCTCCACCTCCTTCAAGTGCACACATCCATTATACTTACTCTTGGATAAACCATGCTCAAACATAAACTGATCAACTCATTTATACCACTATCTAGGAAAATATTTCAAACTGTACAATGACTTCTTCAACAGAAACACATGATCACGCATCCCCTCAACCATAAACCCATTAAGTTGTCTCATGTAAATCTCCTTATCAAGCTCACCATACAAAAATGTAGTTTTAATATATAAATCCTCCAACTCAAAGTCATGCATGGCCACAAGTGCAAGTAAGGTACAAAAAGGTATGTTTAACCATAAGAGAAAATACCTTGTTATAGTCCATGCCTAGAATCTAACTAAATCTACGTGCAGCTAAATGAGCCTTATACCTTTCTCTAGAACCTTAGAGCTTCCTATTTGAACTTTTACATCCATTTACAATCAACAAAATTTTTCTTCCTATGTGTCTTTATAAGTTCCCATGTTTGATTATTCAATAAAGACTCCATTTCTTCCTTTCTATTAGTGCACCACTTAGTAAAATTAGTACTCTTAATAGCCTATGAGAATGATGTCATCTCATGCACATCAACAACTGTCTTTACACTAGATAGAGCATAGCTAGGAAATTCTTCATAACTACACCTTACTGGAGGCATGAAAAATCCTCCACCCTCTACCTTGAGCAATGCATATTTGCTCCATATAATCCCTAAATCCACCCACTTTAGGAATAGTAGGTCTATCAAAAGAGTATTTGTCACCCAACTCAACCTCAACCTTAACATGGCTTGAAGCACTCACCTACTCCACCTCTTTAGTGATACCATCACAAGACTTAGTCTTCTAGAGAAATACGAACTCATTAAATATAACATCTCTACTGGTTAAGAACGTGGATGCAGCTAAGTCCCATAAACTGTATCCCTTCACTCTAGAGGTAAAACCAAGAAAGATACACTATTGGCTCTAGGCTTAAGTTTACCATCATTTACATAAGCATAAGTAGGAAAAATAAAGACATGCAAATCAGAATTATTAGTTGGTTTATTAGACCACAAATCCTCTAGTGTATCCAAATCAATGAACTAATTTGGGGATTGATTCACCAAGTATGCTAACATATGAACTGCCTTAGCCCAAAAGTCTTTGCATAGCCCTCCTTGTTATTACATGCATCAAGCCTTCTCCAATAGGGTTTTGTTCATCCACTCAGCAACCCCATTCTAATGTGGTCTTCCAACATAGGTGTAGTGTCTCTATATCCTATAGTCTTGGCAAAAATCGATGAAACTCTACTCAACAAAATCAATACCATTATCTGTCTTGAGACACTTAACCTACTTCTCCATCTTCTTCTCTATCAAGGCCAACCAGCATTTGAAAACACCAAAAGCGTCATTCTTTTTCATTAAGAAATAAATCTATACCTTTCTAGAGAATTCATTGATGAATGTGAGCAAGTATCGTGAACCACCTTTGGAAACCACTCTCGTTGGACCCAAGAAATCTAAATGGAGATGCTCCAAAGGCCCCCTCGTACTATACTTCAATAGAGAAAAGCTAACCCTCTTCTACTTACCAAATACATAGTGCTTATAGAATTCCATAGTACATGTACTTTGTCCATCTAGTAGGCTCCTCTTAGAGAGCTTAGTTAGAGCCTTGACACTCATGTGTCCATGTCTCATATGCTAAATTCTTGTAACACCTAAATCTGACAAACTTGATGATTTCATAGTAATTGTCCCTACAATAATGGAACTCACCAACTCATATAGTTTCCCAACTTACTTCCCCTTCATCTCCAAAGAAGCCCCTTTTGTCACTCTCAGGATACCATCCTCAATAACATACTAATACCCATTATAATCTAAGAAACTCAAAGAGATGAGGTTCTTAGTCATCTCTAGGATATGTCTCAAATTGGACAGAGTCTTCACTACATTGCCATGCATCCTCACCCTCACCATCCCAATCCCAACAACTTTACAAGCAACATCATTTCCTATGAAGACAACTTCACCCTGAGTCACCTCAAACATCCAAAGCCAATTCTGGTTAGGAAGTTACCTCAAACATCCAAAACCAATTATGGTTAGGACATATATGATAAGAGCTCCTAGAATCAAAGATCCATCTATCATTGATCTTGTTCTATCTATTAGTGGCCAACAATACATCTCCATCACTATCATCATGGGCAACTACAACATTATCCTTTGTACTAGATGTACCATTGAAATTCCTATTAGGATAACAGTTCATTAAATGCCCTTTCTCATGACACCCATAGCATGTCACATTCATCTGCCAACTCTTCGAATTAAATATAGACATTTTAAGGTCACAAAACCCTTACTCCTATGGCCTCCACTAGCTACTAATCCCTTAATATGTGAATATCAAGAAGTACTATTGTGAGTTAAATAACTATCAATCAACTTCCTTTGTAGCATGGAAGAATTCGCATCCTCAAGGACTAACTTGTCATTCCCATATAGAACCATTGCACAAAAGTGTTTAAAACTTTCAAGAAAAGAACATAGCAACATAATAGCTAAATCTTTATCATCTAAGTTAACATCTATAGTATGTAAATCCATAACAACATAGTTAAATTCATCCAAATGACTTTTTAAATAGTAACCCTCACACAGTTTTGGGTCATGAAGCTGACTCTTTAATAGTAGCTAATTTGTTACCAACTGTGTCATGAACAATGACTCTAGCTTCAATCATAAGGAAGTTGTCATCAAATCTTTTACCTCTTCCCGTAACACTTCAATCGGGAAACATAATTGTATGGTAGAATGGACCTTCAAATCTATTTATTTGAATCTTTCATCTGCCATCAATTCTGACTTCTTTGAATAACTAGATAAAGCTTTTTTCAACTTATTCTGAATTAGAATTGCCCTCATCTTTAATTTTCATAATCTAAAATTGATAAATTGATAAAATTTCTCAATATCAAATCTTATACCCATCCCAATAACCAAATATCTTTAATAACATAGCTTTGATACCAAATTGTTGCCAAAATAGCATGGATTTAGAAAGATCCATACCAAACCAAGATTAACAAGATTATACACAATTGAGAACACACACAAAAAATAGAATAATTCACAAAAAAGTAGAGATTTTATTCGTACTCTTATGTAATTACAATATGATTAAACCAATCAATCACTCAATTATACTAATCAAAAATTCTCTTTAGAGGGATAATTATATGGAGAAGAAGAAGTTAGGATGCATGAATCTCGATAACTAGGGTTTCAATATGCCTCCTTTTATATAAATAAAAAACCTTCTGGAGAAAAACAACGTGTTTTAGAAAGAAGAAAAAACACGGTCTATTTTTGAAGACATGGGATCATAAATAAAAAAACTCTCAATGACTGGGATTTTAATATATCTCCTTTTTTGTAAATAAAAAACCTTAAGGAGAAAAACATGTTTCAAAAAGAAGAAAAAATATGATCTGTTTTTTAAAACACAAGACCCTAGTTTTTAGTTCCTTACCTTCAACCTTTTTCCCGAAAAACACATCGAAAGAACTTCAAATAAACAAAGTTCGTGTAATATAACACAACCCCATAGTCGTTTCACACATATGACTCCAAATTGCACCAAAATTATCCAACACATGCACAAACCAACACAATGTTATGTTATGCTTAAATACCTAGCCAAAACTCAGAATATATATATATTTAGCAATCCATAACTGTCAATCTATCTAAGAGTTCACAACTGAACTCATGAATAAATTCTTATATTATTTTCTAATATAAAATCCTTTCTAAAATATTAAAGAATCAACTAGTTAGTATAAATATGATTCAATTATCATATGGTAATAATAATAATAAGTCATATCTATTCTTAATATTTAAATCATATTATAGTGTTATACCACACCCTATCTTTTCACTCTTTTGGAGCATCAGTATAAGTCCAATAAGTGTAATGGATGTGAACATGAGATCTAGAGTTATAATTATCAATGAAAAAATCCCTATTATTGCTCAATAGATACCTAGGTGCATCAAAATCAACATCAAGCATAATATCCTTTTCTCTATTTCTAGTAATTTATGTCAATCCAATTCCTCCATTTCTTTCTATTTTTACAACCTGCTAAACATGTATATCATCTTCACACGAATTTGTATATGAAATTATGAATAAAAATTAAAGATTAGGAGTAACTAAATAAAAATATGTTGCAATATAGTTCAAATATAAAAAATAAACATTTATTCACAAAATAAAACAAAGCAACATATAAGAAGTAATTAAAGTAATATGTGATTCACTATAGTTACTATAAAAAGTAAACCTTTATGCATAAAATAAAAAAACATAATATATAAGAAGTAATTAAACTTTTCATCTATAATGCTCTAATCTATGGCATCGACCCTATTTATACACAGACTCTTATTTAAGTATATAGAATCCTTCTTTGTGATTATCTCAAACATAAAGGCTATAGGTAATGTCATCATGGATGGACGAGAAAGGTAAGTCAGTAGTCAAAACACTTATATATGTCATCTTCCCATTATTTTTTATTCAAGACAATGGGTCATCGTTTATTAGTTAGGTAAGTAACATCGAATACCTATTTTGCTTATAAGGATAATATAAATGGATCTTGATTATGAAAAAACCTTAAATGACCCACACTTATAAATCTATCTTCCTTATTACAAACCTTATTATGATAGTCAACCCATTTGAATCCTAATAAAGAAAATCTAAAAGCAGTGAAATCCAATAGTCATATGTGGATGCTACCAAGTCTAACCGAGTATTGATTCCATCCTTTATCTTTTTTGGCATATTTATAAGTCTATCAAGTAGAAAATCAAATATTTTATTCTTGATATGGAACACATCAAGATAATGTCATACATGTAAGCTCTTCCATTACAAAAGGTCAAAGAGGATTGACCTCTTCTTCCACCCATTTGAAGGAAATACTTTATTTCTTTCTTTTTTTTCCAAAAAGGAACATTCAAGTCTTATTTCTTAAACAATTGAAACCCCATGAGAGGATTTGAATCTCTTTCTTATTTAATTTTTCCATTAAAAGTTTTTATTTTCCTACGATAATGATGATTTGTTGGCAAGAATCTATGATATCCAAGATAAGTAGTCTTTTTACTATTCAATAACTAGAGAAGTTCACGTTATCTTCACAAATAAGACATCCATAATGTCAGTGCGCACTATACATGGGAAGAGTGGCATAAGTAGGAAAATTTTTTATGGTACAAAATAATATCACTCTTAAGTTAAAAGATTGTTGGGTATGTTCATTAACTACTTCAACCCTTTGATCCCCACATGTAATTTCAATCATTGATAATGAGAGCCAAATAAACATAAATGCCATTAGACTGTACATATAAATAAGGATAGCATTATCCTTTTTCTACTTCATACATAATGATGGGAGAAGAATGTAGATCACTAGAATAACATGCCATAAACTATAGTTGGTGTTTCTATTTAAAGTGTTCATTATATATCAATAGAGTTCAACACATAGGTTTTGAGCTTCACTACAAAAATTAGGATATACAAAATTAATAATCTTCCAATGAGGAGAATCTAGTAGATGTATAAACTTGTTATTAGAAATCCATCCTTTCACATAACATATAAGTTTCTCTACATTTTCCACATTACAAAAAATGTGTCAAAATTATGGTATAATTAGATACTACCAAAACACATTATTATGAACCTTAGCTTTCTTATATCGTAACATTTTGACACTGAGAGATACTATCCAAAAATTTATAATTATTATGATACAAAATTTAATAGTTATGACAAGCATGAATCTTTTTATAATTTAAAACCATAAAGCAAATAATCTTCTTAACTTCATAAATATGGGGAGGAAGCATATTATCCTTCGATAGCATCTCTTTCAAGAGATCAAGAAGAGAACTAAAGCTTGTATCACTACATTCATTACCCTCCTTCAAGTTGTACAATCATGACACAATAGATATTTTTTAAATTTTGTATAACCATCATACAAAAGCATATCTGAATCATTGACCAACATTTAAAATATTATTGATATTTTCTAAAATGTTTTCAACATTATTTGTCACGTCCTCCATGTAAGTATGTAACTTCAACTTCATCATGGTCAACTTCACTAGGTTCATTAAGAAATGTCTCTCCATGCTATATCCACCTAGTATAAGTCTAATCAATTCGATAGATAATGAGATGATCTTGTATCTCATTTACCCTCTTCTTATATTATTTTTATAATCTACATAAGGAGAAGATATCTAAAAAGGATCTTTTGTATGTTCAAGAACTTTCTTAAGAAAGTATTACACACCATCTAAATATTCTATAGACAACTTACATGCATGTAACCACATAGAATCCATAATGATAACTAAGTAAAATATGGCCCCTAAATTAAAATTAAATATGGGGAATTTTACAATATTAGATAAGTCAAGAAAAAACTACCGACATACCTCAAATACATATACACCACAAAAAAATTTTCACTAGTAACAATACCATGATTTCTATGATACTTCTATTTCTTCTATATATGTTATTTGTTATAAAAAAAAAGGTTTGATAATATAGCTAGTAAATGATTTTACACCTCCACAAGATATATCAACTCAAAAAATAACAACATATAATATACATATATACACCACGACATCATTTACAATATAAATACACATGAAGGAGTTCAAATATGCAACACATCCGAAAACTTTAGAAAATAAAGAAATTTACATAAACAAGCTCAAACCGTGAGGAGAAGAAGAAAAATGGAATAATGAGATTACTATGAAAAGAGAGAGAGAAGGTAAATGATGCTAAAATGAAAAGGAGGAAAAATGAACACGTAATCTGATGAAGAAAATAGAGAAGGATAATGGTGGTTACAGAGGTTTTTTATTTGAATGGATGATGTCTGATTTCTTACTATCAAGTGAGGTAAAATGAAAAGTTAGCAGATGAATCTAGGTTAAAGCACAATGTAGTAAAACAAAAAAAAAAGGAGGAAAGGGTATACACAATGATTCTACAAAATAACCACCATGTATTCTATTATTAATATTAAAAAAGAGGAAAATAAGAGAATAAATGACAGCTTGATTCTATAAATGTCTTGTATAACCTTATCTAAAATTACTATTATTGGTAATGTTATACACTGTGGTTGTATCAAAAAACCATTGGCTATACTTTTTTTTTCCTTTCTTAAATATTAAGAATAGAATACATGTTGGTTATGTTGTAGAACAACTATGTATAACCTTATCAAAAAATTATTTTTCTTAGTAAGGGTATACATGACAGTTCTATGTCATAACCACCTTATATACTAATGCAGGAGCATCCAATAAACCTAATGATTGTCATGTTCATATTAATCATCAAGGTCAGGAAGATTTAGCTTTCTTAATGTTGGATTCTATCATGTTAAATATTCTTGATAATTCTTATATGCTTGACATTGAAAAACATTCAAGTTATTCTTGTAGGTATGTCACATATTTGCAAGAAGAAGATGTTCATACACTTTAATGTGTAAAAGTATTAAAAGTATGCAAGACTATGACATACATGGGATGATACATTACAACAAGAAGATAAAGTGATGATATTCATTATTTTTATTAACTTGTTGTAAACCCTAACCCTAAGTGTATTTTATGTAAGTTAGGGTATTGCTAATTTCATATATATATCTTAGTCAATTGTATAGCTTTGTAATATTAATCCTTAGTATCATTGAACCAATGATATTATAATTTTTATTAACTTTAACATGGTCTTAATTCAACCATGATTAATGGGATATATTAAGAAGGAATAATCAGCTGGTTTAGGCTAGCTAACCAATGACTCCTTCCTTCCCCTATGTAATGCCTATTGTGCGCATGAATGTAGGTATGAATGAATAAGAATTTTTTATCAAACTTTGAGAAAAGTTAGCTAAAGTATAATCCTCCATTTTCATTCAACATTGAGCAAAGATAATCTAGGATTCAACCTTCCTCAACCTATCTTCAACCTCAACACATTTGAAGGCTATACAAATATGTCAAACCTCTCTTGTTTCATCAATTTCTTCACCTATACTACAGAACATGCTTCATTTCTATTGCATTATTTTGTAGGTGAAAGATTCTAATACAAATTTCAATCCAACCTTCTGTTAATTTGATAAAAACCACATCATTTTTGGTATAAAAGCTTCATTTGTTCAAAGCTAACGTAGAACTAGCAATCTGCAAGTCTGAAATTGTGTGTGTGTTCTTGCACCAAGAACTCCATGGCTACTCAACCATTTCTTTGAATTATTGATTCTTGATGAATTTATTTGATTTTTCTTGAATTTATTACTCAAATTTCTTGCAATCTTGCAACGATCTTGTTGCATTTTCCCTAACATTTTCACATAAAATATCGACCAGCACTTACCTTCCAACAGTGCACTGGTTTGATTCGTCTGTTTGCCACAAACGTTTGTGCCTCTCCAGCACTTGATTCCTATTTCATTCTACTCTTCATTGGTTTATTATAAAGTTTGTAATAACCCTTTTCAAGTTCCCTTCGTGCAGAAAGCAAGGAAAGCAGCAAAGAGTGTCGAAAACCCCAGACAACTCTCAATCGCCTGAAACAGACCTAGAACTTGCAGGCCTTTATTAGATTCATTCCTCATCATTTTCTCTCACAAAAGTATTCCATAATATACCTATGGATATCCTATACATATTCTAAGAATACATCAACATGAATCTCCCACTGGAAGACAAGCATTTGTTGAAGACACACAATCATGTTTTATGATTTTATGTGAATGAATTTCACATCTCTTATAGACTAACCTCTCATTTTTTGGGTGTACCTACCTGAAGTGACTATTCTTGGGGCTAAAAGATCTCCTTTGTGCCTAAACAAAGACTGTAGGTAGTGTTTAATATTTTTTTTAGAATTAGCAATTGGTTTGTGCTTTATTTGGTTGTAGGTTAAACAAATTCAGCACCTACACTTTGTGGTACCTATTGTGCAACAAGTTGGGTTGTGTGTCAACCTTCACCATGGCTAGTGAAGAGGTGTGTGCCCTGTTAGATTCCATCAAAAGCCTCACCACACACATATTTTCCCAATTACAAACTCAAAACACACTGCAACATGAACTCCAAAGTGTGGAAGCTAAGTTGGCTGACCAAGAGAAGTGTAAACCATGGCAAGTTCGAATGGAAACCACACATGATAGTGTGGAAAGGAAAATGAAGCCTATTTACCACGCAACAGTGGAAATGGGCATTTCATTTTGTCTCATCATAAATATGGAGAATAAGAGACACATTCTTTTGGCTCAAGCAACCAAATAAGAGCACCTACATTCCATGTAAGAAATGCACACCCTAAAGATCAAGGTATTAAACATGACCTTCCTGCATTTTATGGTGATTTGAATGTGGAATCATTTTTTGAGTGGTTTCATGAGATTGAGGCTATTTTTGAGTTTAGAGAATATGATGATGATATAAAGTGCAAATTAGCTACTCTAAAGTTCATAAAGTTTGCTCAAATTTGGTATGATAACTTAAAACGAACTAGAGAAAGACAGGAGAAGTCTAAAATAAAATCTTGGGAAAAACTTAAAAAGAACATAAGAAAGAAATTTGTGCCTAGAGAGTATGAACAAGATATGTTTGTTAAAATGACTAATCTACGGCAAGCTTTGTTTAGTGTAGAAGAATACACTAGAGAATTTGAAAGACTAGCCCTTATTTGTGGTGTTCATGAAAGAAAGGAACAAAAATATGCTAGATACTTAGGTGGCTTGAATAACTTAATAAGAGAAAAAGTGGATATGTACTCTTATGACTCTCTTGATGACTTGATTAAATTGTCTATGAAAATTGAAAGACAAACTAAATCAACTAAAGCCTGTGTTAAGTCTAATGCTTCAACTTCAACTAAACCCTATTCTAATACCTTTACACCTAAATCAACATTTTCATATGATAAAAAGAATAAAAAAGATGGTAAAGGTAAAAATAAGGTGGTTGAAAATAAACAATTTTTTAAATGTAAAGGATATGGACATTTTGCTAGATATTGTCCTAACCAAAGAGCCTTAACCTTAAATGAAATAGAAAAGACAGAACCATGTAGTGATGATGATGAATTAGAAGTTGAATCTCCTAATGAGATATTAAATATGGAAGAGGAAGAAGGAGAACCATGCTTTGTAATTCAAAAATTTTTACAAATACAACCTAGTATTACACCTACTCAAAGAGAAAAGATTTTTAAAACTAAGTGTAAAATACTCGACATGGTTTGTAGACTCATAATTGATAGTGGTTCATGTATTAATGTTGCTAGTGAGGAAATGGTTAATAAACTTGGTTTTGAAACTACTAATCATCCTAAAACCTATTCTTTAGGATGGCTAAATAAGGATAAAGGAGCTAAAGTAAAAAAAAAGAACTTTAGTTACATTTTCTATTAGGGACTATCATGATGAAGTTCTATGTGATGTTTTACCTATGGATGCTTGTGGATTACTTTTTGGTAGACCATGGAAATTTGATAGAAAAGCAATTCATGATGGGATAACTAATGAATATATGGTGAAAAAGGAAAACAATTGTATAGGCTCACACCTTCTTTATATGATCATATACCCTTGAGTGATGATAAAAAGGTATTTTTTTTACATGAAAAGGCTATGGAAAAATGTATAAAAGAAGAAGGAATTTGTTATGCTTTAGTTTTTGAAGATTCTAAACCTAAAAAACAACAACTTGGAACTCCTAATTTGATTAAGTTGCTTGATGAGTATAATGATGTATTTCCTGATGACTTACCTCCTAGATTACCACCTAAAAGAGGTATAGAACATGATATTGATCTTGTACCTGATATACCTATCCCTAATAAACAAGCTTATAGATGTAAACCCAAAGAAGCTAAGGAATTACAAAAATAAATACGAGAGCTTATGGATAAAGGATTTGTAAGAGAAAGTATGAGTTATTATAGTGTTCCTACTTTACTAGTGCCTAAAAAGCATGGTACTCGGCGTATGTGCATAGATTCTAGGGCTGTGAATAATATTACCATCAAATATAGATTTTATATGCTTAGATTAGATGATATTCTTGATGAACTTTGTGGAGCACAAGTATTTTTCAAAATTAATTTGAGAAGTGGATATCATCAATTAAGGATTAGAGATGGAGATGAATGGAAAACTACTTTTAAAACAACATATAGTCTCTATAAGTGGATGGTTATGCCTTTTGGGTTATGTAATGCACCTAACTCATTTATGAGACTTATGAATGAATTTCTTTGACCTTTCCTTGGTGATTTCATTGTTTTATATTTGATAATATTCTTGTGTATAGAAAAAATAGTTATGATCATCTAGTGCATTTGAAGAAATTATTTGGTGAGTTAAGGAAAGCTAAACTATATGGAAAACTTGAGAAATGTGATTTTAGGCTACCAAGTGTAGTTTTCCTAGGCTATATTATTAGTGGAGAAGGTATTAAAGTAGATCCTAATAAGATTAGGGCTATAAAAGAATGGCCTATCCCTAATAATGTTCATGAAGTGACAAGTTTTCGTGGATTATCTAGCTTTTATAGAAGATTCATTAAAGATTTTTCTACCATAGCTACACCTATTACTCAGCTCATGAAAAAGGGTGAATTTTATTGGGGACAAGAAGCAACTCAAGCCTTTGAAACTCTAAAAGATAAACTTTGTCATGCCCTTGTTTTATCCTTACCCAACTTTAACCTTATTTTTGAAGTGACTTGTGATGCTAGTGGGCTTGGAATAGGAGGAGTACTTTCTCAAGAAAAGAAACCTATAGCATTTTTCTCTGAAAAGTTGAATGGAGCCAAACTTAACTATTCGAATTATGACAAGGAATTATTTGCCATCATATGGAGTCTTGAGACATGGAGTCATTAGCTGAGACCAAAACCATTTTTGTTACATTCGGATCAGAAAAGTTTAAAATACTCAAATAGTCAAAAGAAAATTAATCCAAGACATGAAAAATGGGTAAATTTCTTACAATCCTTCATGTTCTCTGTCAAACATTTAGATGGTAAATAAAATGTAGTCACTAATGCTCTTTTTCGTAGGTCTACATTACTTGTTATGATGGATGCGAAAATCTTAGGTTTTGAAATGATTGAAGAATTATATCCTAATGATGAATATTTTATGGACATGTTTATTGCATGTAAAGAAGTTGGATACCGTGTAAATTATGTCAAACGAGATGCATTTTTATTTAGACTAAATAAACTTTGTATTCCTAGATCAAGTATTAAAGACTTGCTTATCAAGGAAATACATGAAGGTAGCATAGCGGGACATTTCGATATACATAAAACTATGGATTTTTACAAGAAAATTTTTATTGGCCAAGAATGGTTAAACATGTGAAAGCCATGATAAGTAGATGTTCTACGTGTCAAAAAATTAGAAGTTACTTTCATAAAGGCTTATACACACCTTTACCCATTCTTGATAAACCATGGGAAGGAGTTAGTATGGACTTTATCCTAGGGTTACCAAGAATGCAACGTGATAAAGATTCTATTCAAATGGTAGTAGATTGTTTTTCTAAAATGGCTCATTTTATTCGATGTAATAAAACCGATGATGCCACGCAAGATGTTGATTTGTATTTTAGAGAAATTGTTAAACTTCATGGAATACCTAAAAGCATAGTTTCTGATCGGGATGTCAAGCTTATGAGTTATTTTTGGAAAACTTTATGGCATATTCTTGGTACTAAATTGTTATTTAGCACTTCATATCATCCCCAAATTGATGGTCAAACTAAGGTAACTAATAGAAATCTTGATACATTATTAAGAGGTTTAGTTAATAAAAGTATAAAAGATTGGAATGTTAAGTTAGCTCATGCAGAGTTTGCTTATAATCGTATTCCTTCTAGTACTACTCAAACTAGTCCGTTTTTGGTGGTGTATGGTGTGAATCCTAACATGCCTATTAACATGATTCCGTTGAAAAAAGGTGAAATGTAAAAATATGAAGTTAAAGAAAGAATACAATTTTTTCAACAAATTCATGAGAAAATCAAAAATAATATTGAAAAATACAATGCCAAGTATAAAGTTCAAGCAAATAAGCATATAAACTCTTATGTGTTTTCTCCTAGTGACTTAGTTTGGTTACATTTGTGTAAAGAAAGATTTCCTGATTTACGTAAAAACAAACTAGTGCCAAGAGCCGATGGTTAATTTAAAATACTAAGGAATTTTGGAGATAATGCTTATGAACTTGAACTTCCATATTCTTATGGTGGAATTTCAAGAAATTTTAATGTTAGTGATTTGTCTCCTTATTATTCTGATGGAAATTTGAGGGCAAGTTCTTCTTAACATAAGGAGAATGATGCAGGAGCATCCAATGAACCTAATGATTGTGATGTTCATATTAATACTCAAGGTAATAAATATTTAGATTTATTAATGTTGGAGCCTATCATGTTAAATATTCTTGATAATTCTTATATGCTTGACAATGAAAAACATTCAAGTTATTCTTGTAGGTATGTCACATATTTGGAAGAAGAAGATGTTCATACACTTTGATGTGTACAAGTATTCAAATCATGCAAGATTATGACATACATAGGATTATACATTACAACAAGAAGATAAAGTGATGATATTCATTATTTATATTAATTTGTTGTAAACCCTAACCCTAAGTGTATTTTATGTAAGTTAGGGTATTGTTATAATTTCATATATGTATCTTAGTCAATTGTATAGCTTTGTAATATTAATCCTTAGTATCATTTAACTAATAATATTATACTTTGGATTAAGGTTAATATGGTCTTAATTAAACCATGATTAATGGGCTGGATTAAGAAGGAATAATCGGCTAGTTTAGGCTAGCTAACCACCGACTCCTTCCTTCACCTATATAAGGCCTTTTGTGCGCATGATTATAGGCATAAATGAATAAGAATTTTTTATCGAACTTTGAGAAAAGTTAGCTAGAGTCTAATCCTCCCTTTTGAGCCAACATTGAGCAAGGAAAATCTAGGATTCAATCTTCCTTAACCTATCTTCAACCTCGACACATTTGAAGGCTATACAAATATGTCAAACCTCTCCTACTTGTTTCATCAATTTCTTCACCTATACTCCAGCAAATTACTTTGTTTCTCTTACATTAGTTCGTGGGTGAAAGCTTCTAATACAAATTTTGATCCAACCTTTCGTTACTTTGATAAAAACCACATCATATACTCCACACTTAAAATGTTAAATGATCCTTTTTTTTTCTTACTAGGTAATGGAATCCGTGACAACTTAGTTTCAAACTATCTTATATTGGTTTTCATGTATGCCTATTTGTGTACAGTGAAGGTTGTTATCTTTTAATACATTGTTAGGCTTAACAATTTTTTGCAGTATTTTTGTCTTGAAATCTTTCTATAACTTTCTTACTTGTGCAACAAACTTATTCTAGTTTTAGGGAATATTTTCTTTAGCTTCTTGTTTCCATAATTTCAATATTGTGTTCTATAGAATTTGGTAGTTACCTTTCATGATTAGATATTTGAATCATGTGAAATATAGTACTAATATGGAAACTAAATTGGAGTCAACATAATTGTTTCCATATTTATTAGTATGATGGTGTTGGGATCATCTCTATCTTTTTGAGTGATATTTCCTTGTTTATGCACCGTAGTTTATATTTTTGTCTTCTAATGGTATTTTTAAGATTTCTAGAACATTTCTTTGTAATACATGTAGTTGTGATTATCTTAGCTATGGATCCATTACCTTACTCCTAGTGTTCTTCATGGTTCTATGCTTAGGTCTATTCTTAGCAAGAAATTCAAACATTTCAAACTAATAATATGCAATTCATGATTTCTTACAATCACTTATGTTACTGCTTGGATTCATCAAAAGATGTTGAGACCCAACATGCCCAAAAACTTGTAGATTTTACTTGATGGATACATAAATAATGTGGATAAATGTATATGGAGGAATAAAATATATGTGTTGAATTTGAATGTAAATATGGGAAAGAGATATCTACATCCACACCTATATCTGTATACATATCTATACTCATTTACCCAATGTTAATAGCCTTTTACCTTTAATTTTTAAAATAAACAAAGTATATTCTCAAGGTTAAAATTATCATTTTGGTTGTTATGGAAATTATAGATTTTGGTGTTTGTAGGTTGTTTTCCATGTTGATATTTGTAACGGATTAAGTGAAAAATTAAATAGGTAATGGGTTTATCCATTGAGTAATGTACTTACTTAATAATATCAATTGGGTAATTTAAATAAGTAACAGGTTATTGTTGGGTAACAGCTATCCAACATGAATATGAATATGATAATGACTATCCATTTACGTATATATGTCTTATTAGGTATTGACTATGGGTATAGGGTTAACTAAACCAAACTTTCTCTATTTACATCTTAATGAAATTGATAAAATTAAGCATAGTAGAGAATTAAATTTAGTTTGAATTGATAAAGTATAAAAACTAAGAAAATGTTGTAAATATTTCATCTAATACATATAATAGGTGTATATCTCATATATTTTTATAACATTAAGTCTTATGTTTAATGTCATCATTATGACCATCAATTGTAACACTTATAACCCCATTCATTATCTCCCTTACCACTTTGTCTCCCTTAACTCCCTCATACATTATGACATGGACTACTATATATATATATATATATATATATATTAGGAGGTGATGGAAGAAACGTGTACACACAATGAATTTGGAGTCATGAGAATAAGAAGACTTTTTCAAAGATTAATCCCATTTTGCACCAAATCCATCTTACCTCTTTCTATCAAATATCTGAGACTAATTTGTGATTGCCTATTCCTATTCTTAATCATGCCTATATGCCTTATCTAATTAATTTTATATTTTTTTTCTCTAGCTTAATAGAAATAAAGAGATTTATGCCACTCTAAATTATTCAAGATTTAATTTTTTTTGCTATCACACACTAACTTTTAATCAAGTATCTTTTGCTTTCTATTGGCAATCACATCCAAAATATTGCATATACATATGCCTGTAGCATGTACATGATCATAAATGATCTTGTTATTGCCAATGATATCCACACATATATGATATGTGTGATATATTATATGTTGGGAAAAATAATGGTATTGTTTATTCTTATTTTTCATATATACATTATTTATTGGTTTGTTACTTAATTCCTACTTATACTTGTTATCTTTATAATCCATACTTGTTATAATTTTGTATAAGGTTAATATTTTATTCACAAGAGAAATAATTGAATTAATCTCCAGCCTCCTTGATTCAATTAACTTCCTTAGATTCCATAATTAGTGGATGATATTCCTCAAAACATTTGATTTTTTTTAGTATGATGCTATTAATTTAGTTGTATCTTATGGAGTTGATTCATTTTAATTATTCAATAAATTTTTGAAATCAAAATAGGTTAATATGGAATGAAGTCATGAGAAAAACATAACTAAAAAATTATTATAAATGGTCACATTTAATAAAATTAATAAAGGCATATGATCTTCCACTTAATTTATATTTAGTTGATATTATCGAGTGCTTTATTCTTATGCTAATTAATATTTTTATCCATTTTAATTGTATATATTGGCACTATATATTTTAATTTGATTATATGTATGATGATCTCTCTTTCAATTATGAGATGAATGGTATAGGCAAATGATGATAGAAGGCTAAAAGTCTCCCGTTTAATATATCTGAATTAGATTTAATATGATTAGTTCAAGTATCAAAATTGACGGATCAGCTGTAATACCCTAAAATTTTCTTATACCTAATCTCGTATCATTAATACCTTAATCTGATTTTAATCTTGAGAAAATGTTATTATAGACTTATCTAAATTTATTAATCCCAAAATGTTAACCTAATATGAATCTTAGAACCAGATAAATTATTTTTTGTAACCCAATCTTAATTCCGATAAAATTTTATCACTAATCCTACTTATTTTAGTTAATCAAAATTTTATCTAAAACTAACCTTAAAATTTTTCCTTTAACTTTTCTTTATCCTTTCTCTTTCCTCCTTCCCGCTGTAATGCTTGAGCATGTTTATTCTTCTTACCACTTATAACACATAACCATTACTCTCATATTCCCCCTACTGCTGCTATGATCATAACAACCATTCCCCTTCATCATGCAGCTACAACCATCACCATCCCTTGTTGCTTCTTTTGATTGCATACCCCCTTCCATTTTTCACACAACACACAACCATCACTCTCAACCATTCTCTCCCATCTCCTTGTTGAATTTCGCTCCACCTCCTTACTACCAATGTTGATCGTCACCATCTATTATCATCATGCTCTACCACACCTTACATCCATCTAGTTTTCATGCTACCATGCACACCCATATATATATATATACTCTTGTCATCTCTATTTCTCCGTCATTGTGTAGGCCACTTATTGCCCAAATTGTTTCGACCAACCCACTAGCCGAGCCCCTTTTTTCTTTCTTTCTTTCTTTCTTTCTTTCCTTCTTTCTTTCTTCTTCTTTTCTTTTTTGTTTTCTATCACACACCACCAATATCACCATCATGCACCACTATAGCCACCAACAACCATCTAAATATTGGTGGATCAACCACTAAGACCATCCCGTCATTCCCCCTCATCATCATTAACCATCACCGTCGATCGCTATCTTTTTCTCCTCTTCTTTCCTCATGTCCATCACGTTTTTTGAGGCACATGGCCTCTCTCATGACCATGCACCTCTATTTTCTCCTTATCTCATGCCTATGTAAGCTAGCACAGTTTTCTCTCGCACACTTACACATCTCACGCATAGCCTCCACATGCCCATGCGTACCTATTTGTTATTTCTAAGGTAATTTGTTACTCAAGCATGATCATGACTCTTTGAATAACCTACCCATATAGGATCTCAGCTGATGGCTTGGGTTTGCAACGTTTGCCGCACACTCGTGTAGTCTCCCCTTTTCAGGCATGCACCCCCTTTTTCACCCCTAAACCTCACCCAAACACCACCAAAATTTCACCATAGCACCATCATACCTTCCACCACACTTCCACATAACTCAAGCTTTCCTTTGACTTCACTCATTATCATTTTTACCCTCCTTTACATTATCCCTTAATTATAATCTTCAAGCCCAATCATGTATTATTTTATTTTTCATAGGTACTTTTCCAACAATCTTAGAGGAGAAGGTATAGGATTTATGTGCATAGACCGCGATGTCTTTGTTGGTAAGAATACATGTCATGGCTAGGGAGTTATGTGTATGTGTATGTGTATGTGTATGTGTATATGCTTTTAGCTTGGACATTTTATATGATTTATGTTATTTTATAATACAATATCTTGAGTAATGAGATTTCAAAAGTATGCTTTTGGTATAATGTTGGATATGGTATCTACACAAATAATTGATGATTTATGTTCTGAATGGATATTGGAGATTTACATGTATTGGTATGGAGAGCTATAAAGCCTCAAGAGATTATGAGCATTTTAACTACCTAAGTATAATATAGTCATTTGATGATCATTATGTGGTTGTAATTATATTTTTCAATTTTATCTCTTGGATACATATATACATCCCACATGATAATATTGAATACAAAATCAACTCTAATAAGACACTAATCATTTAAAGTGAAATATTAGGTGATTCCAGCTAAGGTGTTTATATGGGTTCATTCCACTAGATAATAATAGTGGCTCAAGTTCCTTATCCATGAGAGGTGCATCAATTTGTTCCACCAGAATAAGAATAGTGTGCATCCATACTCAACATTAATGAAAATACAATTAAGAGATAAATTAATAATGGAAAAGATAGTAATCATTTAAAGTAAAAGACGACGTGATTCAAGACTGATATATTAAGGCTGTTCCACCAAATAAATAATAGTGGTTCAAGTGTCTTGTCCCTAAAAATTGCTTCAAACTATTCCACCGGTTTAAGAATAGTGGCTCATTAGCATTTTTTCTCTAAAAGGTGTCTATTTCGCCAGATAATAATAATGGCTCAAGTGTTTCGTCCCTGAGAGGTATTTTAGACCTTTCCATTGGTTTAAGAATAGTGGGGTCCCTAAACTCAACTTAAATAAAAGATTGGAATATGATATGTTTATATAGTAAGACTTGGAATCAGTGTTTACCTAACACTATTTTATATTATCTTATGTACGCTTACTATTTGATGTGAACTCATGTATTATGTACACTCATACTTTGACTATATTGTTACCTTACTCAATACGTAGTATACTATTCATACGTTTCATGGGTGTTGCTTAATCCCACAAATAGAAAGCCTAGATATACTAGTGTAAGTTGAGGTTGACCCTTTGGATGAGTTTATAGCCTTTGATAAGCTATATGTGGAGAAGTGAGTTTGGTATTAGAGTTATGGGTGTAAATTCATGTTATCCGGATATTTGTTCCGACTAGATACATTTTTAGAATCTTAGATCCATATTATCTCTTTTATATTTTGGATTATTATACTCAGGGTAAATCTTCAAACTTTTATCTATGTTTATGAAAGTTCCTTCAATTTTTATTTATCATGCTTTACATTCTTTTTTTTTACCTTGTGATTAATATAAGGATGGTATGGTAAGCTAGACTTATGTCAATTATAGCGGTAACACCCAACTATTTGATTTTATGCTTCTGCTTAAAATAAAAAATTTTGTAGTAAAAACTAGGGTATTACATTAGTAGCCACATTTCCCATCACCATAAATAGACCTTTTTCACTTGAAGATTATGGAAAACCACCTAAAAGGGAAACACCAAGAAAATTAGGTAATTTTAAAAGTGATGGATTGATGGTTTCATTATCCTTCATTATGTACATGAAGTGATAGATTGGTGGTCTCATTATGCATCATTACATACATATCTCATCATCTAAATTTGATTAGAGAATATAGTACAAAACTCCATAACTCAAAGTTAATGAAGGGTAACTAGAAATGGCTACAATTTTTCCACATACCCAAAGTATGGATGGGTGATTGAACAAGTGTTTTTAGAGGCATAAAGCTCCTAACCAAATATATTACTTACAAGTACATACATGAGATATAGAAGGATATGGCACAATTGAGGTTAAAGCTAAAAGCTTTATTGTATGATATAATGGTCATAATGACCTTATACACAATTTAATCTAGAAGATCAAATGATTAAAAGGTCATGAATACCTTATGCGTAATTTAGTCAAGGAGATCAAATAGTTGAAATTTTGCCAACACTTATGCAACACTGATCAAATGGTATTATATATCTCAATTGTATTTTGATCCAAGAGATTGAACTATTTAGCAATCTATAGAACCAGTCACTAATTTTATTTTTTGCACTATTTATTTATGTAATTTTAATTCTTATAATTTATTTTTTAATTTTAATTTTTTTTAATATTTAAAATATTTTTTCTAATCACAAAGTAGTAATGATGACTTTATGCTTAATTTTCTAGCCACTTATTTATGGAATAATGTGCATACTTTGTCATTAGTAGTGCTTAAAACATTAAAAAGTCAAGTCTCCTCCAACACTGTAGTGGCTAGAATATTAACAATAGCATCATTGTTATATTATAGTTTTGCTGGGTATAGGCATTTGATGGTTGAAGCCTAATGCTTTCTATTTAATAATTAATTTAACTATAGAAACTTGATTTTTCCCATTTAATTATTAGTTTAATAGTTAAAATGTGAAGTTCCCCATTTGATGTAAGTAATTTAATAGTAGAGGCTAAAAACTTCCCATCTAATACACCTAAATATAATCTAGAAGATCGATATATCTGAATGAAATATTATTATACATTCTATTTTAAGAACAAAGTATTTTATGAGTTTATAATTAGTAAT
Source organism: Tamarix chinensis (assembly GCA_030549775.1). Classification (NCBI taxonomy): domain Eukaryota; kingdom Viridiplantae; phylum Streptophyta; class Magnoliopsida; order Caryophyllales; family Tamaricaceae; genus Tamarix; species Tamarix chinensis. Next base: position 62,000,311 of record CM060178.1, on the reverse strand, counting down.
AATCAATGTACACGTGTGTGTGTGTGTGTGTTAAATGAAAAACCTATTAAAGGGTTTCTTAAAGAAATGATTGGATATTAAAATTATGCATGATATTATAGCTAAGATTCTAGAAAACTTACTATGGTCTATGATTATTTGATGGTATTTCTACCATCAAGATTGCCTATAAGTTATTCCAAGATAAATGTACAATGTGCACATTTGGTAAATGTGAAAAATAAAAATGTGTCCCTAAATAAAATTTGGTGGACAATAAAGTATTATTTTTGTGACATGAGAAATGAAACTAAGTTAGTACAATAATGATAGGCAATAGTGTAATACCCCGTGTTTTATAAACCATATTAAAGAATCTATTACAACTTAATGTGCTATATGAATTTGATCATAGAAATAATATGTGTTTTATGCATTTATTATGTGTGTTTTAGTTGAGGTGGAAGATGGCTTAAGTTAACTAGGTTAAAATTGAAAAATGAAAGTTTTTGGTGTTGGGCAGTTGACTAGAGCCTATGAGCCGAATAATCAAGCATTGATACAAGTTTTGTTTGTGGAAGCGTGATTTGAAAATAATAGATGTTGCTGCCAAATTTAACACAAGTTAAGTTCTCTCACATTCCTTATGCCATATACTAAGGCTAAAAAGGTGTTAGATATAAAATAAATTAGTAGAAATAAGAAACAATATCATAGATAAATGTTACAGATAAACATCATTCATACAAAAACAATAAGTAAAATACAATCAAAGACATAAGAGTCTAAAAGAAAACTAATTGTAACAAAATCTAGCATCCAAAGTGATGCAAGAGAAAATACTCAATAATTGGCTTTCATAATTATTGAATCAATTATTCTTCATTTGGAAAGTGTCTCCTTTAAATTTGAAGACTAACGAATGGTTACGTTGCTCGAAACGTAACAAACAAGTAATTAAGTGTTTACATGCATGTGCATGTGCATGGTATGTAAAGAGGGAGTGACCACCTACATGGGGAGTATATTGGCAGGATTTGAGAATATTATTGAGTAATTTAGCTAATTTATTTATTAATTAGTAAAGTAGGAGAATAAAGTTATCTTAAAGTAGCATAAAAGTAGCGTATTATCTTTTATCTTGAAATCTTTTAAGTTATGCTTTAGCTACTAGTAGAAAGGTTATAATATGCATGAATGTCAAGCATATTGATATTGAATGAAGAATTGAAGTTGAAGATCAACATTGAATAACTTCTATGTGAGTTCAAACTGAAGCATATCGAATTTCTGCGAACAATTTGGCTTTAATGTTTTAATCTCTTCATTTGTGTGAATTAGGTATGAATGCATATCTTTTCTACTATTATTAATCCATATTTCCCTGCCATAATTACCATCAAAATCCTATTCAATTCTGGATTAAAACAAGCCCTAAATTGGTATACAAAACCAAAGCCCTAAATCATCCCTTCAAAACCCTAATCTTCCATACCAGCCAAACACAACCTTATGAATTCTTTTTGAACCAAACCCTAACTCTAACCCTAAACAACAACTCTAACCATCATCCAAACCCTAACTTTTGAAACCAAAAATCATCATCATTCCATCATCGAATGCATATGCTAATTAGTACATTCCATTCGAACCATCATCATTGTTAAACTATCATCAACGAAACCTACCTTTATTATTCAAATCATCATCATGAAGTTTCCATCCCATTCGAGCACTTTAAAACCTAGCATGTCATCATCGAATCATCTTCTATGCAAGAATAACATAATTGAACCATATTCACACCAATTTGAGGATTACACTTCCCACACACATCACAAGGGCATGGCATAAGTTTGCTAAAACTATAACACCCCTAAAATTCACTACTAAAAAATTTTATTTATAGGAATAATGGGGAAGTCAAAATAGAAAATGGGGAATGCTGCCACCATATCTAACATAAGATAAATTTTCATCATCTACCTCATGATAGATGCAAGGCTAAAATCTATCCAACTAAAATTTAAACAAAATCTATACTATGAAATAACCATCACTCATCAAATTAGCGAAAAACCTATGAAATAACCCTAGATTTTAAAAGCTTAGAAAAGTAACGAGAAATTAAATATTGATTAGGACACCATGAAAATTTTAATACAACGTTTGAAAATTTCCAAAAGTGGGTACATTTAAATAAAGATAAACCCCCAATGGATAATACTTCGAATTGCTTACTCTCTCAAAGCCCAAGTCTTCAACTTATCAATAACAATCAATCTCAAGCTTGCATAAGAGGTCTATACCCCACCATCAGTGGATCATCATAGGACCCATTCAACCAAGGTAGTATTAGTATGAGTCTATTATTTAGTAAATCACAACTACATAACTCATGGGAGGAAACATGATGTACATACATGGTAATCTTTGACATACAATACTCATGCTCAAGTATACATGTGATACAAAAACCATTCCACTCATACGATTTTGCAAATTATATGGCATATTATTAATTACCCACTTAATAAGTATTAAGGAAATTCATATAGAAAATGGCAATAGCAAGACAACATGCGATAGCTAAAGTAAGTATGCCCATATATAATATCTTAGTCATAATTATCAATTGCATATGTGAGTACATATAGTAGTAGGATAAGACATATGAGATATGCGATGGTATATGACAAAACATGTGGTCATGGATTCATGCTTACAAATACACGACTAGACATGTAAATACAAAAGGTACAAATGTATAAGGAGTCATGAACACATGTTGAGTAACACAACTACCCTAGAAAATAGCATTATGCAATTAAGGCCCACTTACAGTTTAAATAATATATCATGTAATAATAGGGTATGAATAGGCACCATATGGTAACACTATTGTAAGGAAAACAACTAAGGGACATGCATATAATGACATACACAGTCCATGAATGGTCGAGAATAATCAATTATTGTATTCCATTATTGTGATCACACCCATTTAGTTATTTTAACATAAGAATAGAAACTCAAAGAAGTATTAACTAATATAGTACTCGGATGATACTAGCCTTAGCTAGTACACCCAAAAATGTAACCATACCACCTATAAATAAGACACTTAGTATCTTAAGTATGCATACTGAAATACCCCAAAAATCCTAATTTAGAAATTATTGCAAATAATGATTTATTAGAGAAAATTAAGAAAATAGGTTACTTTATTAAATAAAGAGGACATTTATTAAGGAAAAATAAGGAGAAAATAATAAATAAATTATTTAGAAAATTTTGGACATTTTACTAATTAAAATGGAAGTTAAGGACAATTTATTCAAAATAGCCTAACTAATCTAAAAATGGATTTAATTATTATAATTAAAATAATTATTATTAAAATTAAATATATAAATTAATTATATAAATAAATAAATACCCAAATACCTCCAACCCAACCATTTTATCATTTCTCCATTTTTTTTCCTTTTTCCTTTTCTTCTTTGTTTTCTCTTTTTTTCCTTCCTCCTCCTTAACTTTTTTTTCTTTTTCTTTCTTTCCCCCCGGACTAGGCCGGCCTGCACAGCCCAGACCCCCCTCCCCGCCTCTCCTTCCTTCTTCTCGCCCGTGGCCTAGCGAGCCAGCCGCCCGTGAAACCAAACGCTGTGTTTCGATGCTATAGTCGCCGAAACACCGCGTCACAATAAGAAAAAAAGTAACTGTTGCCAAACCGACGAGGACGCGGTGTTTTTTTCCAAACAATCCCCAAAAGGCCGCGTGTTGTTTTAAAACTTTATAACGCCGCCGAACCGGCCGGTTCCCCTTCCTTTTCTTTTCCTCCCCTGGACCGCCGGTCCTCCTCCTTTCCCCTTCCTTCTTCCTCCCCGACCTGCAACCCCCGAATATCGCTGGCCACCTCTGCACGCCGACCGTCCTCCCCTGCCCTTCCCTGTCAATTGCTTTCCTCTTTCGACCCCAACCAAGTCCTTCTCTTCCTTTCCCACGTGCCATCTCCTTCCCTTTTCCTCTCCCCCTTCCCGACCTAACCTGCCATGGCAGGACCTGCACCGCCTGCCACCGGCCGGCCACCTGCACACCTGCCTCACACGCCTCCTTCTCCCCTTGTCGTCTTCCGCTTCCAATTGCCTATAAATACCCCCCATTGGCAGCCCCGATCAGCTCCCTTTTGTTTTTTGCCCCGAAACCCTGCCTATCCACCGCCTCAAAAAGACGGTCTCTCCACCGTCACCTGAGACCGTCGCCGCCACCTCTGCCCACCATTATCATCCCCGCAACTCCCTCGACAAAACCAAGCCACCACCACCCTCCACCTTGCCCTGCACGTGTCGCCCTAGCCGCGCAAAGTTCCTATCCCGAAAACCACCACCTCCAGCCTTCGCTGCCCTTGCGCCGCCTTCCACCGCCAGCCCAGCCACCACCAGAGCCTCCTCCACCCTCCAAAATGTCCAGCAGACCTCCCTCTACCTTCCCATAATCCATCTTCCCCTGCCTTCCTCTCCTCCTTCCTCCCTCATCTTCCACCTCTCTCCACCACCCTCGGCCGCCGCCGTCACCGCCGCGCGCCGCCACCCCTTGCCACGCCACCACCCTCACTCCACTCCCCTTCACCTTTTGTTTCTTTCCCCACCTCAAAATTATCTTTTCCTCCTTCTATCCAGCCCCCACCTTGATCTTTTCCCTTCTCTTTCTCCTCCACCACCGCCGCCACGCGGCGCCGCCGGACCACCACCGACCCTAGGTGGTTCTCCACTCATCCAAACCCTAATACCCTTTTATATAACTACTACCATTTTCTACTAATATACTTATTATTATTATTATTATTATTATTATTATTATTATTATTATTATTATTATTATTATCATTATTGTTATTACTTTTATTATTACTATTATTATTATTATGATTATTATTATTATTGTCATTATTACCATTATTATTGTCTCTATTATTAATGTCTTATTTTCTTACTAATACTAACATCCCTTTTAAACCCTAACTTGTATTATACTTAACTTTGGTCCTATTCTTATAATTATTAGTATTAACATTTTTATTATTATTATCTCTATTATCCTTACTATGGTTATTATTATTACTACTTAACCTTACTTGGTTGTATTATGGTTATAACCATTACTACTAGGAGTATTATTATTATTATCGTTATTATTAGTATTATTACTATTATCATTATCACCCTTAAGAATAGTTTACTTGTAATATTTTGACCTTATAATATTATTATTTCAAACCTAACACCATTGTTAGACTTAATCTTAAAAACGCTAGAGTTCTATTACTTGAAACATAAGTATCACTATTAGTATTATTATTATTATTATTATTATTATTATTATTATTATTATTATTATTATTATTATTATCACTATTTTACTATGACTAGTGAACACCAGTATTATAAGAATGGAACTAATGGGCTTAATAAAATAAGTGTAACAATAAGTATCATAAATAACTATATTTTGACTACTAATATTTAGTATACTAATTCTAAGGTAAAAACCCTAGTTTTTGTATAAAACCCTTTTTAGTAATAAAAACCCTAACCTTAAACTAGAATGAGGATTGATAGTAATTATAAGGGAAACTAATACTTAGCATTTTCCCCTTTTATAGGTAACCCCGACCAAGCCCTAAGGAGTTAGAGGAGCGTGCTCCAAGCCCGGTGTCGCCTTAGGTAAGGATGAAGCTAATGGCCTTGTGCTATGTGTGACATGGATGTGTTGAATGTTGTGAATGCCATGCTATGCCATGTATTATCTGATTTGTGGATAACTTGTCTTATGTGTAGCGCAACTTGGAGATTGAGGTATGTCGTATGTGCTTCCGTGACATGAGCATGACATTTATATGTATGATGTTTATGATGTAATATGTTATGGCCCACTAGGACATGCATGTTAGGGTAAATGGTAATATGAGTTGGGAACCATCATGGGAGTCTTGAAGTTTGTATGGTGGGATTAGGGTTTGTATGGTGGCATAAATGTTTGTATGGTGGTACTAATGATTTCATAGTGGTATTAATGGCTTATGGTGTTATTCGGGTTCGTATGGTGGTATTGTGATTTTATGGAGTCATTAATGTTGTATGGTGGTATTTGTGTTTTTATGGAGGTATTACTGTTGTATGGTGGTATTTGTGATTTATGGAGGTATTAATGTTGTATGGTGGTATTAGGGTTTGTATGGTGGTATTAGGGTTTGCATGGTGGTATTAGGGTTTGTATGGTGGCATAAATGTTCGCATGGTGGTACTAATGATTTTATAGTGGTATTAATGGCTTATGGTGGTATTCGGGTTCGTATGGTGGTATTGTGATTTTATGGAGGTATTAATGTTGTATGGTGGTATTTGTGATTTTATGGAGGTATTAATGTTGTATGGTGGTATTTGTGATTTTATGGAGGTAATGATGTTGTATGGTGGTATTAGGGTTTGTATGGTGGTATTAGGGTTTGTATGGTGGTATTAATATTCGTATGGCGGTATTAATGATTGTATAGTGGTATTAGGGTTTACATGGTGGTGTTATGGGTTGTATGGTGGTATTAATGTTGGTATGGCGGTATTAGGGTTTTGCATGGGAGTTAATGATCATATGGAATCAGGGTTTGGAGTGATTAACTCTAGGGCGCTGTGATTAAGTAGGGATGGAGTAACCAATTGTGACTGTTGAGGATAATTAAGGGTTGGGATGGCTAAGTACGGTGGTTATGGTAAAATAGGGATGAGAGTGGTTAACCACGGGTTGGTGTGGACAATTAGGGTTGGTTATGACTGCTTAGAGTTGTTTGGCGTAATCATGTGTATTATCGATTAAAGGGTAGTTATGAATGCGGAATTTTATTGGTTGCGATGTGTAAAGCATAGAGAGAATGATTATGTGTATCCTTGGTGAAAACCTTTTGAATAAGATATGTTAAGACATTAACTACTTACAGAGAAAGATGTTGAGCCGGACCCAGACCTGTCCATCGGCAAATAATAGTGGCAGGGTATGTTACCCTCGTGACCGGTCCACCGGCTATAATTGTGGCAGGGCATGGTCCTCATGACCGTTCCACCGGCTAAAATAGTGGGGGATTCCATGCTCAACAAACTAATCAGAATGATGATAAGACCTGGGAAAGATACGAATATTTATAGTGGAACACCTTGTGAGTCGGGGCCAGACCGGTCCACCGGCAAATAATAGTGGCAGGGTATGTTACCCTCGTGACCGGTCCACAGGCTATAATAGTGGCAGGGCATGGCCCTCGTGATCGTTCCACCGGCTATAATAGTGGGGTTCCCGCACTCACACGGACTATTAAAGAATATGTGTGGAATGAACGTATTATTATTAATAAGAAATGAGGAATAGGTCACAGAAAAGTACTCAAGCCTTATCTTGCTGGTTATCACATGTTGTCTATATGTTTGTGCTATGTATGTTATTTGGTATGATTGTATGCTTGGCCTTAGCGCACCAGTGACCTTACTCAGTATTGGACCCGTACTGATACTACATTGATTGAATGGGTCCTGTGATGATCCACCAATGGTGGGGAGCAGACCTCCTATGCAGGTTTTATCGGTTACAAATTGTGGGGTGGAAGGTTTGGCTTGAGTGAGTAGGCGATCCGGATATTGGTCCCTTGGGATCTGTGTTATTTGGCTATATTTCGTACTACGCTTCTTATTTTGAAACCGTACTCTAAGTTGTATTCCTAAATGATATTTTAACTGTTGTTGACTCGTGGTTTCCGTGAATGGTCTATGTTAACTATGGACCTATGTTTTGATGACTATTACTTAATGATTATTTAGTTTAGCCTTAGCACTTAGTATCAGAACGGTAGGAATGAACCGGTCTGGTATTGAGTGTGGCGGTAATACCCCCAAGTTTACGGTTTTAATTCTCTCGCTTCCGCTAAACCTTTTGATTTAAACGAAATTTTTCAATAGCAAATTTGGGGATGTTACACATACCCCCTATAGAGCCAAAATATATTGAGATACCTATAGAGTAGAAGAGGGTCTCTTCAGACCTTATAAGGCACCCAAGATCATAAAAGAGAAAAATGGTATAATGTTACTAAGTGAATACCCAACCTAACTCGAATAGCTATCCCGAGTGGTAAAAGTCTCAACTCAAGATCTTTCACTTTAAGTGGCTAATGTTTTATTTATGGATTTAACCAATTACACTCACATAATAGCACTTAAATCACTTCCATTAGCATAATGAATTTCAATTATTATATCCATTCCAAGTGATATTAAAGCCGATCAATTTCAAGTGGCATTAAAGCTAATTAATTTCAAGGGGCGTTAAAGCCAATCCAATCTAAGTGGCATTAAAGTCGAACCAATCAAGTGGCATTAAAGATGATCAATTTCAAGAGGTATTAAAGTCAACCCAATCCAAGTGGCATTAAAGCAGATCAATCCAAGTGGCATTAAATCTAGCATAAGGTATCATACAATTTTAATCTATACTCAATCGATGATATGATTTACCAAACCAATTATAATTTAGATTTGAGACACATTAGAACATACTCTAAAAACCAAACATTTATAATTAGCTAAACATGTTAATCACATGATCATGCTCAACCCTTCAGATACTCAAACACATACAATAATCAAGAGGTGTACTAACATGTGTTCGCATTAAAGTTATAAATCCATAAATACATAAAATTATCACACGAAAACATAGTATACACTTGATATACCTAAATAACATTTACAACCAAAAAGAAAAAGAAATCATTTTTAGATAACCAATCTAAACCGATAAGATAAAAATATAATTTGAATGATTTTAAATCAAACCTAGTAACCAATTAGGTAAAATTATCATAAATAGATCAATTCTATAAAACCATCTCCGAAAATCAGGATTTTTAGACCCAAAATACGAGCTAACCACTTCACTTTGATTAGCTCAAATTGATAGTTTAAAAACATAATTAAACTAATTTTAGATAAACCTAGATAATTAATTTCAAAATAAGAGTCAATCATACGAATAGCCAAGTTAAGATAATTATTTCCCAAAAATTAAGGTTTTATAGCCCAAGACACAAACTCTTACAATTCAAATCAATTAATCCAAATTGAAGGTATATGAATATAATTAAGGTCATTTCAACTATTTCTATAGAATAAATTTTAGAAAAAAACCTATATAAATTACCAATTACATAATTTTATTTGAAATATATAGTTTTAGGCCCAAAAATGTAATTCGATCAAATTTTATTCATTTATTTAAATTGAATGTTTATAAATACAATTACACATATTATATAATCAATTGATCAAAATTAATAAAAGAAATACCCAATTTAACACAAATAAGGTTTTTGAGTTCGGATACTAATCCAATCTGTTCTCATTAAAATATTAAAATTCATGGTTTGGGATTATAATTAAATATATTCTAACGTAAATTATATAATTATTTGAATAATATAATTCAAGTATACAATCTAATTTAAAACCATAAGAGTTTTGACCTAAAAAACTAACTCCGATCGATTTCATACATTTTTTTTCAAATTGACACTTCCAACATATGTATCAAAGCATATTGAAAAATCAATTGAACGAAACAACTCCATTATGCAATTTAATTTCATTACACATATTTTTACCTCTAAATTCAATTCCAATTAATTCCTCACAAATTTCTCAAATTGATAGTTCTGATATAAAATTAGATATATTTTATATCATATTACAAAATTAATTTATTAAAAATAAATAAATCGGATGAATATGTAAAATCCAGACATAACCAAATTAAAATTCCAATTTTTACAAATCAACCACATACACTACAATTAACCATTCCAAATCACTCATACAATATATATATATATACATACATGCATGCATAATTAAATAACCAATTTAGCATATCATAGCTATTTAATGAAAAATAAATTAAAATTAGAAGTTAGGTTTATAGAAATTTATACCAAACAAACATTGTGAATCCGAGTCCATGAAAGATAAGGGAGCTCCGCCAAAGGGTGAGGACTGACCCCTAGTGGTCAAACATTTGCATAATGGCGGAATAGTGGTTGCACGACCTATTGCCGCCTCTCATTGTTGTTGCTGCTCACTCTGGTGTATGGTATCATGGAGGTTGGCTGCTCATGGTTGTGTTGTAGCATAACAATGGTGGCCAGAGTGGTGGTGTGGAGAATGAAGTAGAGAAGAGAAAATGAGAGCAAAGAGTCGAGGGGTCTAGGTGTTGTGTTACATATAGGAAAGTCGAGGGGTCTAGGTGTTGGGTTATATATAGGAAAGAAGAGAAAGGAAAGAGAGAGAAGAGAAAAGAAAAGAGAGATAGAGAAGAAGAAAAATGAGGGGATGGATTGGTTAGGTTTCTCTTCTTTTTTTTCTTTTTTCATTTTATAACAAATACACATATACATAAGAGGATATAAATAACTAAAAATATATATACAGATAATTTTATTGGAAACTCATTTGATGAAAACCCTTGGGTAAATATCCAAACATATAAAATCAATATAAAAACTATTAAAAGACTTATGAAAAACCTTTCAAAAGAAAATACTGAAGAAAGCAAAGATTGTATTATCTATGAAAATACATAATACAACATCAAAAAGTACCTAAAAATATCTAGAAATATTTAAAAGAACTAAGATTAATTAAATAAATTTTGATAAAACTCCTGCAAAAACCAAAAAGAGTAAAATAGAAAAAAAAATTCATTTCAAAATAAAACTTATAAATAAGTTAGAAAAATGTTTTTAATTTAAAATATTCTTAAGATCTTAATAGCCTCAAAAAAATAGATAAATTCAACATCGAAAATATTTTCTACATATAAAATTATTAAAATGAATTTACTATTTTAAAAGGGATTCTATAATTTAAAAAAGTTACTCTAAAATAAAGTTGTAATCACAAAACAAAGTTATAATAAAAATGAATCTAAAATATTAAAAATTAAAATATAAGGAAGAATGGATATATGTATATATATATATATATATATATATATATATGAGAATCATAATTATATAAATATAATAAAATTAAGGTTATGAACGAATTTATCTAGAGCAATCTGCAATGAAAACTATTGATTAAATTCTAATATGAATTCAAAATAGTTGACAACTCCATAAAATAAATCAAAATTAGAATAATTAAATAGTTTCATCAAATAATGCTAATAAAATTATTAAGCTTAATAAAATTAAATTTAAAAAAATATGAGTTATTAAAATAACTCTTAGGCCCAAATGCTCATTTTGAGAATGAAATCTCTTCTCAAGTACCCCCCATTGATCCTTGTTGCTCTTATATGCCTTATGTCACTTTATGGCCTTCACATAATCATTTGTAAATATAGTATCAACATAAATTCCTCATACTAATTAAATTATAATACATTATAAGAGATAGCATGATCACATTACACATATTCACATAATAATTTGAAAACATGCACAAAGGATAAAACCCATGTAATAATGATATATGATTAATCATGAAATAACATATACGATATCAAGTCTCACAATCAACAATCATACATAACCATATCATATATCAATACATAATAATCATATCATAACCCATAGTCAACAAAGTAGGATGCTAAGGCTATATAAACAAACCAACCAAATCAATTCCAAATCAAAGATAGTTCATAGATGAAACTACCAAGTGATAAAATTGAATACTTTCATTATTTTAATCATTTTTTATCCTTATTTTATTTTTCTTTGGTGTGATTTCATTATATTTTATCCTAGTTTAGCTCATTGGTTTATGTTACTACTTTATTAATGTGTTATGTAGGAAATGTTGGAGCTAATCAAGGGATTAGAGAAAAGTGGGAGCCAAGAAATCATGGGAAGAAGTAATACGGCATCCTAGTGTCTAAAAATATGGGAGTGTTGAATTATAAAATAAACGGTGGTGAAAATAAAGTTTTTGAACCCAACATGGACTGTCAATATTAATGAATATGGCCATATAGGCCTACAAAATGAATAATCAGTCTCTAACTCCAATAAGGCCTAGCCATGTTGGGCTACACAGCCATGCAGGGTGCCTATTTTCATTTTGTCTCGTGATATAGAGGAGATAAACGGTTATATTAGTGGCAGATTATTCTAGATCTAATTAAGTATAGCCTAGGGAATTTTGGAGACTATCTTTCCTTCTCTTTTTGATGTGGAAGATTAACTTCAATAATCTTCTACAAAATCTAGGATCTTTCTTAAAGAATTACAAAGTCACAAAGTGCATCAACCAAATCGACTTTCCACTTGATTTTTAATGTTGCCTCAAATGCTTTGATAAGGTAGATTAGATATATACCAAGATATAATTCCTTCTAATGAGAAATATTCTATTCCTCAAGAGAACACTCTTGCTACTCCTCAATACTCTAAAATAAAGAAGGAGTTGCTTCTGATGCTTCTACTCTAGTCTTACCTAAAATTAGTAGAAAAGAACTCCAGGTGGAAAAGCGCGTATAGATTGACTCCCCAACCAAGGGCATTCTCAATACTTGATTCACTAAGTTGGTGTGCCTATACTCCATTCTTTCGGAATGGTATATGGGCCTTCCTCAAGGAAACCCCTATGAGTCAACCTTTGTTCTTATTCAAATGCTTTCCATGGGCTTCGGTGCCAGCTAGGACAAGTAGCATGTAGGAGAAGAGAAGAAGAACTCACATTTATCTCATGTAGCTCTCAATTCATGAATTAAATTCTCATGTCATTATGTTGTAAGGTGTCAAAATCATTAAGTGCAAGGTATATATATGCATGCACCCATGTAGGTATTTTCATTAATAAGCCCACTAATCAGCCCTTATTAATGATGTAAACCTCTAATGCATGACATACTACATATATTAAAGGTTATAATGATAATTTTATAAGTATTACAAAGTATACAACATAAATAATAAAGCTACACAACTTAATTGTGTAGTACTTAGATATAATCATATGTAATTAAACTTTGTAGTCTTGTAGCCTTGTTTTTCCTTAAACTTTGTAATCCTTGCAATCTATTGTCATTAGCTTATACATCAAATAGCTTCAATCAACATGAACTTCTTATAAACATGTACAACACCTACAAGAATTACTTGACAAAACATTAGAAGCATAAGAATTTTCAAACACAATTGGTTCCATCTCTAAGTATGTTAATTCTTTTTATTCTTCATCATTTAAAGAAGAAGATTGAGAGTTTTCTAGAGATTCTCCTGCATCATTCTCCCCTTATAAAGAAGAATTTACCCTAAAATTAGCATCACTATAAAAAGGAGATAAGTTTTCGATGTTGAAACTCCTAAACACTTGATGTGGTTTTTATCAAAGTAACAGAAGGTTGGATCAAAATGTGTATTAGAAGCTTTCACCCATGATCTAATGCAAAATAAACTAAGTGAATTGATGGATTATAGGTGAAGAACTTGATGACACAAGTTGAAGTGTTTCGACAAATTTGTAAGACCTTCAAATATGTCGTGGTTGAAGATAGTTTGAGGAAGGCTAAATCCCAGATTTTCCTTGCTCAATGTCGACCCAAAAGGGAGGATTAGACTTTAGCTAACTTTGTTCAAATTTTGATCTAAAAATTCTCATTCAAATCTATTCAATTCTCTGTCATACAAGCTACGCACAAGAAGGTTTGTATATGGGAAGGAAGAGTTGGTGGTGAGCCAGCCTAAACTAGCTGATTATTCCTACTTAATATAGCCCATTAATCTTGGTTGAATTAACCCCATATTAACCTTAATCTAAAGCATAATATCATTGGTTAAATGAAACTAAGTATTAATATTACAAAGTTATACAATTGACTAAGATACATACATGAAATTATAGCAATACCCTAACTTACATAAAATATACTTAGGGTTAGGGTTTACAACAAGTTTATACAAATAATGAATATCATCACTTTATCTTCTTTTTGTAATGTATCATCCCATGTATGTCATAGTATTGCATGCTTTGGAATACTTGTACACATCAAGGTATATAAACATCATCTTCTTGCAAATATGTGACATACCTACAAGAATAACTTGAATGTTTTTTAATATCAAGCATATAAGAATTATCAAGAATATTTAACATGATAGGCTCCAACACTAAGAAAGATAAATCATATTCCTTACCTAGAGGATCATTATGAACATGACAATCATTATTTTCATTGGATGCTCCTACATCAACACTCCTCCATAAAGTTTAGATAATTCAAGTTCATAGGTATTAGTTCTAAATTTTCTTAAGATTTTGAATGGATCATCAGCTCTTGGCATTATTTTATTCTTTCTTACGTTTTAAAGTCTCTCTTTTCTTAAATACAACCATACCAAATCTCCCAATTTAAACACTTGGTGAATTCTATTTTTGTTTGGTTGAGCTTGGTATTTAGCATTCGATTTTTCAATGTTGTCATTAATTTGTTGATGGATTTTTTAAATAATTCAATTCTTTCCTTGATATCATAATTCTTTGTATCTTCTCTCCTAAATGATAATATATCCCATAAACATTCTTGAAAGGACTTGTTTGAGTTATATTAGAAGGACTCCTATTATATACAAACTCAGTATGTTAAAGATTTATATCCCAATCCTTGTTACTCTTATTCACCAACCCTTATAGCAAAGTACCAAGAGTTCTATTACTCACTTTAGTTTGACCATCCATGTGTGGATGATGAGAAGCATTAAACAACAACTTAGTACCCAACATATACCAAAGTGTTTTCCAAAAGTAGCTCAAGCATTTTACATCTCTATCTGATGCTATACTTTTAGGAATTCCATGTAACCTCACAATTTCTTAGAAATATAAGGCAGCTACATGTGTTGCATTATGAGTCAAGTTACAAGGTATAAAATGTACCATTTTTAAAAATCTATCCACTACCATAAGAATAGAATCTTTACCCCTTCGCGTCATTGATAATCCCAAAATACAATCCATGCTAACACTTTCTCAAAGTTGATCAAGTATTGGTAAAGGAGTATACAAACCCTTATAAAAGAAACTTACACTTTTTTGACAAGTTACACTTCTTCCTATAATTGTTTGTACTAGTGTTATCATCTATGGCTAGTAAATCTTATTGTATTTTTCATGGTCTTATGAGCTCCAAAATGACTAGCTATACCTCATTCGTATATGTTTTTAACATGTAAATTACGTAAAATAGAATGAGGTATACATAAATTATTATGTTTGGAGAGATAGTCATCATGTAGTAAATAATTACCAAAACTACCATTCTTTTTGCATATATTATAGATGTCAACAAAATCTTCATCCTTATCATAAAAACCCTTTAGCATCTCAAATCCCAGTAACTTAACATCCAACATGACTAATATCATGAATCTATGACACAAAGCATCCACCACGATATTTTCTTTACCATTAAAATACTTAACAGAAAACATGTAGCGTTATAAGAAACTAACCCATTTTGTATGCCTCGAACTAATTTTATTTTACCCATGTAAATATTTCAAACTCTCATAACCTGAATGCAAAACAAATGGTTTAGGTATTAGGTAATGACTCCATGTTTCTAAACTTCATATGAAGGCATAGAACTCTTTGTCATACTTGGAATTATTTAGTCTCACTCCATTCAATTTCTCACTAAAAAATGTAGTCACTCATTTTTCCTATGAGAGCACACCTCATATCCACACCCCACTTACATCACATGTAACTTCAAATAATTTGTCAAAGTCAAGTAAAGATAGTATCGATGCATTGCATATCTTATTCTTCAAAGTTCAAATAGCTTTAGTTGCATCCTCATTCCAATTAAACTCACCCTTTTTCATGAGTTGGGTATCGGCACAGCAATGGTAGAAAAATTCTTAATGAATCTCCTATAAA
Organism: Tamarix chinensis; assembly: GCA_030549775.1. Taxonomy (NCBI): domain Eukaryota; kingdom Viridiplantae; phylum Streptophyta; class Magnoliopsida; order Caryophyllales; family Tamaricaceae; genus Tamarix; species Tamarix chinensis. The sequence continues at coordinate 61,984,349 of CM060178.1, read as the reverse complement.
AACTTGTCAAACCATGAAAACTCCTCACTTAATGAATATCCTTAGGTGTTGATTAATTCTTAATAGCATTAATTTTATTGGGATCAACTTTAATACCTTATATAATCTCTATGTATCCAAGGAAAGCTATACTCAAAAGCATAAAATCACACTTCTCCATTTAACCATAGACTTCAGTCTCCCTTAGTTTATCAAATAATTTCCTTAGATGAATTAGATTGTCATATTCACTCTAATTGTACACAAGTCTATCATCCAAATATACTATGATTAAAACACAAGAAAAGGCCTAATAAGTTCATTCATTATTCTCATGAATGAGGTTAGTGCATTACATAAGAAAAAAGGCATCACTATCCACTAATAAAGACCTTACTTAGTTCTGAATGCACTTTTCCACTCATTGCTCTCTCTCATTCTCATCGGATGATATCCACTTCTCATATTAATCTTAGAGAATACCTATGCTCTGTATAACTCATCCAACATATCATCTAATCTTGGCACTGGAAATTGATAATTAATAGTGATATTATTAATAGTCCTTGAGTTGATGCATATGTACTATATACCATCCTTTTTAGGGACTAATAATGTAGGTACACAACATAGACTCATGCTTTCCCTCACATATCCTTTCTTTATAAGCTATTAAAAAAATTCTAACTCTTCATCCTCCTCTAGATTAAAATGATATGTGAGCGTACTAGATAAGGACACACCAGGAATTAAATCTATGGCATTTTCTATTCCCTTCTTCGGTGGCAATCCAGGTGGTAATTCATTAGGAAAAACATTTTGATACTCTTCAAGGAGTTTATCTAATTGAGGATTGTCATTATGTCTCTCCGCTTGTAGAGATTCTTTCATGACCACATCATAGCAACTTCCTTTTTCTTGAATACATTTAACCATAGCCTTTTCATGCAATAATAAACTCTTGTTATTCATGACTATGCTCTCCTTATTGGTTTTAAAAGGTTTAAGTTTATTCTTCTTATTATCCTTCTCAACTAGATATTTATTAGTAATTATCATTTATTTCATACTACCATTGTCTACCTAATAAGATTCCACAGACATCCATAGGTAAAACATTGCATAGCACCTCATCATGGTAGTTACCAATTTTGAATGATACTAGGGTTTGTTTTATTACCTTGACTCCCTTATCCTTATTCAACCACTAAAGAGAATAAGACTTTGTATGTGGTGTAGTTTTCAACCCCAAATCCTTAACCATATTCTCATTGGCTATGTTGGTATAAGATCCACTATTAATGATAATACGACAAACTGTACCTCCTTCTCTCCCTTTTGTTTTAAATATCTTCTCCCTCTAAATAGGTTTCTTAGTAGCTTGTGCTTGAAGTACTCTCTCTATGACATAAAAAACACTCTTCTTCCTTAAATCCACTAGATATTTCCTCACAAGGATAAAATTTTAGATATTCCTCACATGTCACCATAGCTTCAATCTCTTATATTGATAATACCCTTTGCTTAAGAGATTCATAGGCAAAGCTTCCAAACCCTTGGTATTTGAAACATTGCCTTATATAGAATTCATTCACTTTATTTTCTTTTCCTTTCTATTCTCCATTAATTCCATTTTTCTTATCAAGATTGGTAGAAGTTGAAGTTCTTGCTCTAAATTTTGTTGTTTGCTTACTTGAGTAGTACTTTGTGGGTGGAGTACTTTATTTAGTATGAGGCTTAGTGAATTAAAAAAATTCAAATATTAAGGCAAGTCTAATCATTTCATCTAAAGAATCATAAAGTAAAGTTTCTACCTTATCTCAAATTATCATGTTAAGACCTCCTAAGAATCTAGCATAAGTTTGTTCCTTCCTTTCATGGATATCACATACAAGTGCCAACCTTTTAAATTCCCTAACATACTCTTCGACACTTAGTAGTTATTGCCTAAGAGTAGTTAATTTGATATAGTTATCTTGCTCATACTTATTAGGGGTAATTTTTTCTTAGATATTTCTTAAGTTTCTTCCAATATTTAATCTTTGACTTACCCTCTCCTTCCCTAGTCCTCTTTAGATTAGCATACCATATTCTAGGAAACTTCTAAAACTTAATAGTTGCTAGTTTGCACCTTTTTTCATCTTTATAATCCTTAAACTAAAATATAGTTTCCATTTCATGTAACCACTCAAGAAATGAGTCTACGTCAAGCTTGTCATTAGATTTGGGAAGATCAATCTTAATTCCCTTATCCTCCTTTTGATGATACTTAGGTTGATGGTCATAGAGCTTCAAATTACTTCCACTTGCTATAGACTCTTCTTCATGGCCTATTCTTGAATTAAAATACCTTCCCTTAATTAGATTATTTGATCTCATAGTAATCTCAAATCTATCCCCATAGAATTCTCTATATTCTTGGGCATTTTGAACCAAATCTTGTTGGCTAACCTAGACTTTAACCTTTATATTTGCATATGTATAGTAATTAGTTGTCTAAGTTGTGCATTAGTTGCAACCAAATTATTGCAAATTTTTTTTAATAGCTTCAAACATGATTTGGAAAATTTTTTCCCCCTCCCTGATTGATTACCCCTAACACTATAGCAGTCAAGTTTCACTTTAGGTTTTAATTGATTAAAACCAAATCATCTCAACCCCACCCCCCCCCACTTTATGGTTCTTATTCGAATTTTGTGTAATAATTTGATTTCAATGAATTAAAAACAAAATAATTAAACAAGATAAAAGTCACAACACAAAAATAAACACACTAAAACCAATCTTGCTAAATTCTTGTCATAAAACTATGCAACTTTTCTTTGAAAACCCAACTAAAAAACACTCAAAACATTTATACATGCATTTAAATGAGTCAAGTTAAAACTTCATGCAAGTAAATGTAATACTTCAAACTGCACTAATTCCACTTGATAATGAAACACAATAGTTGAATACACTTCCATCAAAATACGAGATTTACATAAACAAAAACAGACGCACTATACTTGACTACTAACTCCAAATCAAAAAAAAATATTTATCTCATGTACACTTAGATATCTCAACTCCCATCCATGATCACCACATGTGACCAACAATGGCAAAGAAATCTTAATCATGCACGTTTTCATGCAAAAACAAATTCTAAACTCACATCTCAAAATTCATGCATATCACAGGCATAATACTCTACATACAAATTTAACACAAACTTTCATACTTAATGTTGAATCTAACATGCAGCAATGCTCAAGAATCATGCAAGAACCATGCATGATCTTGCTATTTCAGCAAGATTCACGTGTAACATGCAATTTTTCGTAAAAAATCAACAAGAACTCATCAAGATTTAAAAGAATATATCAAGATGAATCAAGAACCTTACTTGAACTTCAAAGATGGTGGGTTGTGGTTATCGAACTTAGACGATTCATGTACCCTTGTAATTTTACCTTCAAACGTGCTTTGATACCACTTTTGATGTGGAAGATCAGTTTCAACAATCTTCTACAAAACCCAGGATCTTTCTTCAAGGATTATAAAGTCAAAAAACACATCAACCAAATTGCCTTTCCACTTGATTTTTGATGTTATCTCTAATACTTTGACAGGGTGGATTAGATCTATACCAAGATCTAATTCCTTCTAATGAGAAATCTTCAATTTTTTTAATAGAACACTCTTTGTACTTCTCAATATTCTCAATTAAAGAAGGATAAGAGGAGAAGAACTCATGTTGCTCTAGTGCAGCTCTCAATTCATGAATGAACTTCTCATGTCATTATATTATAACGTGTAGAAATCATTGAGTGCAAGGTATATATGTACATGCCCCCATGCAGGCCCTCTCATTAATTAACCCACTAATCAGCACTTATTAATGAAACAAACCTCTAATGCATGCCACACTACATATATTAAAGGCTACAATGATAATGTACAATTATTATAAAGTATACAAAAAAAATAAAAAAAAGGCTACATAACTTGATAATACAATATTTAGATATAATCATATATAATTAAACTTTGTAGTCTTATAGCATTGTTCTTCCTTGCGCTTTATAATCCATGTACTCCATTGTCATTTCCTTATACATCAAAGATCTTTAATCAACATGAACTTTATGAACTTCCTGCAAACATGTACAACACCTGCAAGAATTACTTGAAAAAACATTAGAAGCATATGAATTTTCAAGCATAATTGGTTCCATCTCTAAGTATGCTAATTCTTTTTATTTTTCATCATTTAAAGAAGAAGATTGAGAGTTTTCTAAAGATGCTCCAGCATCATTTTCCTCTCTATATTTTTCTCTATATTCATATCCCTTTAATGCAAAAACCCACTATATTTAATTTTGAATCGTTGTAATCATTTAGATCAGGCGATCGATTCTTCATATCTTCAACATAATAGTTCTATCGTCTAAGATATTTTCCTATTTATTTCATCATGAATAATTTCTCTATTGTATGTATTAACTCAGCAATTTGTGAGTAATTTTTAGATCTAGGACTGAATTAAGTCTAATTTGGTAGTGAATTAATGAATTGATTTAATTATGTATATGAATTGCTCAATTTTGTTAATCAATTGCTAGAGTGTTAACTTCTATTGAATTGATTGATCAACAATTTAATTAGACACAAGAAATAAATTGAGGAATAAAAAGGTGAAGATCAAAATAAAAAAAATTAGCAATTAAATGAGAAATCTTGAATCAAGAAAGTAGACTATAGTTTCTTGAGAAAATGATTAAGTTAGCTTGAAGCTAATGAATTTAATCTTGCTCAATACCATGAAAAACTATGTTATTGGGTTGTATTAAATTAGAATTTTAGGCCTTGAAAGAGTTTATTAGTTAATTTTGACTAGTTCTTCTTTAAGAATAGAGTAATCCATTTAATAAGTTAATAATTAATTTGTTCACCTCCCAAATTATGATAGAAATTCAATCCTAAGCTTCATTCATTTTATTGGACTCCTTTGAATATTTCTTATTATTCTTGATTGTTTAAACAATTATCACTCACTCTTAGACCTAGCTAGTCTAGATAGTCTTAATCTGATAAAAATTTAGTATTCAATAATAAGTCCCTATGGAGATGTCTTTGACGTACTACAATGAGTTTATGTGCTTGCGGAATTGGCCCATAAAGTCTTTGATATAACCTGATACTGAGCCAAAAATCCAATGCATACCAAGGTAATTAAAAAAATATTTCCGTATTATTTATTTTACTCGAGAAGAGATAATCAATCCAAGGACACTAACATACGCTCAGTCATACTATCGCACTATGGAAACATAATACCCTTAGACTAGAACCTAGGGGTACTAAAATACATCCGTTCATACTAACATATTGTAGTACCCTTATTCATCCTAGGTCACTTAATCCTAAAGTATTAATACCATCTAAGACATTTAGAGAATCAAATATATCATACATAGGTTCTTGTTGGGCCATAGCAACACACTAGCAAAACACATCAAATGAAGGGCAAAACTCATCTTTAGGGTAGCTACCCCTAAGGAGCTACCAATCCTAAAATTGAGCTCTTCCACTTTAAGTATTAATGTTTTATGAAGTGATCATAATATCACATACTACGCAATAATTTTTATTTCTATACTTAACCATTTTCCTTTATTTTTCAATTATCCAATTCAACCTAGAGGTTAATGGTAAAGTAAAGTCATGGTTAGCAATAAGTTCAATTGAAAAATATACTAATGCTATCTTATGTCCATTTATTTACCTTAGGTGCATTAGGTAAAAAAATGCCCTTAAAACCTTAATTATGCCATTATTATCCAATTTTATACCAAAAATTATTATAATGATAAATTCTTGTGAAAAGTTTAAAAGATAATAATTTACAACATTTTAGTACATAGGTAATTTTTAAGGCTTAGTGATTAACTATATTTTCTGTTATGCATGCATGTTGCAACTTAACATGCATTTTTAATATGTCATATACTCCATGCATCACATGCATACATATTTATAGCATGATTCAATATTCAAGATAATGATTATTATTACAGTGCATGCAAGAATGCATTACTAACCAAAGAGCATGTGAATAGTAATTATCATGAACCAACCTTAATCATGATTGTGTGTTGTCATACTATATGTATACCAATCCTAGCCACAACATGTAATGATAATCATAGAACACTTCATATGATATATACATCATAACTTGACAAGGTCACACGTCCTAATAAAACCCTTGATATACATGCATTAACTATTTTACATATTTCATATATATATATATATATATATATGTATGTATGTATGTATATATCTTATATTTAATTATAATATAAAAATATGCTAATTATTTAAGATCATGCTCTTATCCTATCATATGTTTTTATAACACTTGTATAAAATAAAACCATAGTAGAAATCTATATCTAAAAAACCTATCAAGCTCACACAAAAATTCTATCATCTCATAAGTGATTAGATTTACCTAAATTCAAGCTACATGAAATCACAAAAGTTTGTCTTCTCCTTAACACCTCTAGGATTATCTAAGCAAGAAACACCCAAAAATATACATCATCATATAATACAAAATAAAAATTAATAAATAAAAATCTAAAATCAAATTAAGAAAAAGGATAGTGAATAACCACGGAAAAGGATAACTATATGATGCAACAATATAGCAAGTGTATAACAACGGGCAAAACTCACACTATAAGGGCATAGAAATGTGAGGTATTCACACCACAAGAGAATGAATAATGCCACAAGCTTATGTAGAAAGGGGAAGTAGCATGATTGGCTCACACAAAAGAGGCTTGACAATCGGAGGTTATCATGTAACAAGGAGGACAGCATAGTGGAGCTTCTTACAACAAATGGAAGTGGTGAAGTCTCAAGGCACGATGTGAGATATGGACCTAACAAAGCAATGTGAGTTACTCATGCTTCCAAAGGGATGCAACGTGATTTTATCACATGGGGGTAAGGATCAACGTGAGTTTATAGAGATTTAACACATACAACTTTAATAAAAATAATGAAACAACAAAGGAGAAGTTCATGGATGTTGTGGAAGGAATCTTGGGAGGTTATGGATGACTACATAGACCAAATTCTTTATTTTTGGTGGATTAAAACAAAAAACAAAGAGGAAGGAATGAGGGCTTATATTGGCAATGGTGTGAAAATGACTGGGATGAGTAAGTAGGGATGAGGAAAACATGAGAGTTAGAGGATAGGAGTCAAAGCATAGGGTGAACAAGGAAAGTGGCATCAAGGAGATAAATATGATGGGGAGTGGTTAGAAAGGATATCAAATCATAATAGGGTTAAGATGTAACACCCCATAATTTACTACTTAAAAATTTCATTTTGTGGAAATTTTAATTACATAAAATAATGGGTATTACCGTCACATTTGGGTATAAGTCTGGAACCCTTTACCACTCTTATACTCAGTGCTAAGACTAAAATATTACTATACATAAATAAAATTTTCAATGTACGAAAAAAATAAAGATTTTATTACAAAATACATTATCTTGGTAATTACAAAACAATAGACAAATATATTTCAATGACAAAAGGAGAAATGGCATAAGAATTAAGATTTTGAGGAATATCCAAATCAAAAGATGCCGAGGTGATCACCAGATAATCCTAACTCTTAATCCTCTATTAAAAACAATAATGCCAAACCCTTAAAATATTCCTATAAGGTCATCACTACCCATTAAATAGGCAAGGGATTGTGAACGAAACATGTCGGTACTATGGTATAAAGTAAACAATTACACATCGCTAACATGAAAGTCCACGTGGGGCACAATATAAGAACATAGGATCATAAAATGGGCAAAACTAATATAATCAAAAGAAAACCAAATATTGAGGTAGGGTACTGAGGTAACTACTAGAAAAATGATCTAAATTCTAATCCCCCAAAATTTTAAATGCCTATAATTTATTTAATTTAATTATTTTATGGATTTTTGAGTATATAAAAGCGGATAGGAATATTTAATAAATTAAAATAAATATTTTGTTATGCTATCATAGTCTTTTTATTTAAATAATTTTCAAACCAACATTTTACTAAAATTATCAGTTTTAAACCCATATATTTAATTATATTAAATTAAATTATTAAATAAATTTATTGCCCAAAAATAGTACATCCTATTATTTTATAAATTAAATTATTTCATTTTTCCTATTTTTCCTTTTCTTTTTTCCCTTTTTCCTTTTCCTTCTCCTTTTTCTCCTTTTCCTCATTTCTTTCTTTTTCCTTTTCCTTCCTTCGAACCGCCAGGCCGATCGGCCTCTTCCCCCTATGCGCCTAGGTTGCTGGCCCATTTCCTTCATTACCTCCCCGCTCACCTCGTTTTGCCCATACCCCCTCCTTTTCTTTCCTTCCTTCTCCCCCCGACCGGGTCGGCATATGCCCTTCGCCCGACCTACACGCAGCCTCCCCCTTCTTTCTTTCTTCTTCTTCCTTTCCTCGATGCCATACCCGACCACCTCCACCATCTCTGGCCACCCTACCTACAACCATCCTCCTCTCTACTACTCTCCCTACCTCCCTTCCTCTCCCTCATCATTTTCCTATCCCATCTCGACCCCACCACCTCTCTCTCTCCTTGCCCATGCCCTACCTTTCCCTTCCCTTTCCCTACCACTCCCATACTCCTACCACCCTATCGCCACCCTACCGAGCCCCTATCCCCTCCTTTTCTCTCTCTATTCTTTTTCTTCTTCCCTTCCTAATTCGTCCTGCCATTTTTTAGCCTTCCATCCCCTCCCCCAATCTTCTTTCCCTCCCTTTCTTCTCCTTCCATCTCCCTCCCTGTTTTTGGACCGTCGCCTCATTCAGCCACTTCCACCGCCGCACCAACTACCTATACCACCCCCGGCCACCCTCTACCTCACCCCTACACCACCCCTTGAGGCACCTTGTAGCCCCCTTCTTCCTCCCCCTTTCTTATTCTATTCTTTTTCTTCCTTCTCAGCGGCCACCCAACACGTCCTCCTTCTGCTGATGTGTCCACCGCCTCTACCGCCACTTGAGCCACCAAACCAATCCTTACTACCTCCTTTACCACCCCCATACCTCCTTTGGTCTAAAAAAACCACCTGCATCCCTTCATTTCCTCCTCCCCTTTCCTTCCTTCTTAGCCCCCCACCTCGATAGCCACCTTCGCAGCCTCGCTGCCACCCTCACCGCCACCCTTGGCCACCGTCAACCTATCACCGACCACCACCTACACCCCCTCCCCACCCCTGAACCTTTCCCTTACCCTAAATCCTCCCCCACCAGCCCTCTTTCCTAGCCCCAAAACCCTAACCCGAAAAGAGCACTCTCTCCTCCCTTTCTTGCCATTTCGAGCCCCTACCCCACTTGTTTTGCATGTAGCTCATTTTGTATAAGTAGGATGAGTTGATACATTTCTTAGCCCATTTTTTCTAATGATTTTGAGGTATAATAATATTTAAGTTAATTATTTCATTAAGTAAATTTTATAAAGTCTTATGCTTTGGTTTTTCTTATTTCTAATATAATAAATATTGATATTATTTTTAGGTATTGGTTTTTCTAATCAAATCTTGAATCTTTAACTAGAATACAGGTAAGGTAAAATTTTAGCACATTAGGGTTTTAAATTATTGTTATGCATGTTATATGTTGTTTAATATAATATATGTATTTGCTTGTATTGATTGATAAAAGAAAAAAAAAAGCATGTTAGTTTATATGATATGTGTGGAAATATTTCTTAAGGAAAGAGTTTGGTTATTAATGAAAATGTTGAGTACTTATCCATGTTATATTATATTATTGTGACCATTGATCCATGAATAATATTATTGTAAGCCCTAGGGGCATTTTAGTAATATGCCTTGTGTAGAGTGTGGCCTAATATGTGTGGACGTTAATGAGTATTATGTTGAAGTATAATAATTGGTGGAGTTGGATAATGAGAACGGAGTACTAATATTACTATTTCATGTAGGGATGATAATTTAATGAAAGTGGTGTAATAAGGGGAAAAATGGTAATTTGCAAGTAAAAGGGGTAAAATGGTAATTTTGGAAGTAAAAGGGTAAAATGGTAAATTTGGAAGTAAAGGGATAACATGGCAATTTGTAAGTGAAAAGGGTAAAATGGTAATTTGCAAGTAAAATGAAAAAATGGTAATTTATAAGTAAATGGGTATTATGGTAAATTTAGAAGAGAAGGGCAAAATGGTAATTTGCAAGTAAAAAGGGGTATTATGGTAATTTTGGAAGTAAAGGGCAAAATGGTAATTTTGTAAATAAAAGGGTGAAGTGGTAATTATAATAATGGAGAAGGGTAAAATGGTAATTAGAATAATGGAGAAGGGTAAAATGGTAATTATAATAATTGAGAAGGGTAAGATGGTAATTATGATAATGGAGAAAGATAAAATGATAATTTAATAAAAAGAGATGGGTAAAATGGTAATTATAATAATTGAGAAGGTTAAAATGGTAAGTATGAAAATAGTGAAAGGTATTTTGGTAATTTAACCAACTAAAGGGCAAATTGGTAATTATGATAATAGATAATGGTAAATTGGTAATTTAACCAACTAATGGGAAAATTGGTAATAATTTAACCAGCTAAAGGGCAAATTGATAATTATGATAATGTAGAAGGGTAATTTGGTATTTTATCCAACTAAAGGGCAGTTTAGTAATTATAACAAAGGAGAAGGGCAATTAAGTAATCTAATCAACCAAATGGGAATTATGATAAGTGTAACAATTATGAAGAGTGAATGGTGACCTAATAAGTGTGGGAGATAGCTTAGTAACCTAAACTGAGTAAGGATGTGGCTAAGAATAACTATGTGTGGGTTATGTGCCATGCGTTATGCCATATTGTGTACTTTATGGTTAATGATTAATCATGTGTAGCGCAACTTGGAGTGGATGTAGGCTTATGTGACTTCCTTATGGCATGTGGATGATGATTATATATGTTGTGCGTGCGATGTTATATAATGTGAGCCTCTAGAACATACATGTTAGGATGATTAACAATATGATATGGGGTGGAAGGATAAAAAGAAACAAATGGGAAGTGAGTTGACTAAAGGAACATGTGAGTATCCTTATTATCTCATGATCCATGAGGGGAAAGGTAAAAGGAGGTTATGATCAAAATGAACCAGTGATGGGAGATTTCTAGGGTTTATATGGGGTAGATGGAGTATGCATAGGATGATCCTTACATAAGAAAGGAGCTAGGGTTGAGTGGCCAACTAGGGTTTCACAGTCACATGTATAATTGGTGAGTAGAGTGATAGGATTTGGGTTACCTCTAAATGAGATGAGGTGTTGGACGATAAAAGAATGGTTGGGCCACATAGGTCCAATTAGGGTTTTAAGGGAAAACTCTAGAGAGTGGTAGTGAGATAATTTGGATGTCATAAGGTGATAGGCCTTAACCCACACCCTTAGGAGTTGTATTTTTGTTATGAGTAAATGCAAGGAGGAATGCATGTCGAGGTTTGATAAGAGGCACATAAGTCTCAAAATATGGGACAGGCTCTCTCGGGAGGATAGAAGTAGAGGTCGGTGACATGCATGTCTAGGGTGAAATACCTTCGAATAAAATACAAATAAGACATTAATCACCTAAATTTGAAGATTATTGAGTAGGGTCCAAACCAATCCACTGGAATAATAGTGGCTAGGTGTCGGGGTTCCCTAGAGACTGATCCACCAGCATATAATAGTGGTTTGGTGTGTTCTGCTCTATAAGTGACCGATCCACCAACTATAATAGTGGGGGATCCTAAACTCAATAAACTGAACCCTAAGTTACGATAAATCATAGGAAAATACTATGTAATTACAGTGGAACACCATAAGAGTTAGGGCCAGACAGATCCATAGTCATATAATAGTGGTCAGGTGCATTTTGCCATGTAAGTGACCGATCCACCGGCGTATAATAGTGGTCAGGTGCGTTTTTCCTTTTATGTGACTGATCCAAAAACTATAATAGCGGGATTCCCACACTCGCATAGATATATAAAATCTGAGAGACGATTGAATAATGATGGACTAATGGCTTAAGGCCCAAAAGTATTGATTTTTTCTTATGACCTATTAATATCAGATTGACTTGTTAAGTATGTGAATGTATGAAAGTGAATATTATGTATGCACCCTTCATTATGTATGTATGTAACTTTATATCATGTGTGTATTACATTACGAGCCTTCTGTTAAGTGTCTTTTAAAGGGTTACTCAATACCATAGTACTAAAGGGTTCCATTTGTGGGGGCCCTTTCTATTCAATGGGCAGTGTCCCTTGCAAGTCGTTTTAGGTGCTATTCTAGTGGGCTCCCAAGAACGAGCATAAGCAACTAACTAGAAAGTCCTAGGTTTGTGCTCTTTCTCTTTTAAATTCATGGTTTCAATGTAATTGTTATTTTGTAGCCACCATTGGTGGATTCTATTCTTGTAAATTGTTTATTATGCTACTCTACTTTAATTATGGTTTGAGTTTCTTGTAATTTGTAATTTTCTCTTTTAGCCTTAGCACTTAGTACTAGAATGGTAGGAGTGAACCGTTTCGGTACAAAGTGTGACAGTAATATCCCCAGAATTCATAGTTTTATTATTCCACTTCCGCTAATTAATTTACTAAAACGAAATTTTTCATTAGTGAATTTTGAGAGTGTTACATATATAAATTCAAATTCCACGGTAGGTCACTAAGGCAACTACTAGATCAACCCATCCAAGTCAATTTTAGATACTAAAGTAGGGTGCTAATGCAACTACCAAACCACATACCAAAACATGTAATGCATAACGACAACTATAAAAATCGTAATCCAAAACAACCCATTAATATTTTCACATAATAATTATTTCTAATTTTAAATATTTGAGGGGGATACAATAATAATCTAGAGACATAAAAGTACATCGATCATACCATCACATCAAGAAACACTGTACCCTTTAATCATCAAACCTAGAGGCATAAAAACACTCTAGTGATACTAGTGTATAAGGCAACACAATACCCTCCCAACATAGGAAACCTAATCTTTAAGTATTAATACCCCCTATAGGGCTTGTAAGTCACTTATAGAGTAGATTGGGAACTTAATGGGGCACAATGGCACCCTAGTGAACCAAATAAACGAAGGACTCCTACCTTATGTCTAGGGTAGCTTTCCCTAGAGAGTAACCATTCCTGAACTCGAGGTCTTCCACTTTAAGTTTTATTATTTTATAAGGTGATTACATATTTCACACATATTGCACAATTATTTTCATTTCCATAATTATCCATTTTTTCTTTATTTATAATTATTAAGGTAAACTCTAAGGTTATTAGTATATATTAAAGTTAAAGTCAACACTAAGGTCAACCTATTAAAAATCTAAGTCTATCTTACTTGCAATTAGTCACAAAGATGCTTTAGATCAAAATGATCAAAATACCCTTAAAACCTAAGTCCACTATTTTATCCTAATTTCAAACTAAATATTACTATTACGAGAATTTTTCCATGAAAAGGCTAAAAGATAATAATTCATAAAAATTCAGCACACAGGTAAACTTTACAATTTAGCAATTGACTATATTTTCCACTTTTCATGCCTTTAGTGAGTTATGTCCACAAACCCTAATCATGCATTTCTAATGTTTCATATATTCCATGTAACAAAAACATACATATGTATAGCATTTAATAGGGCAATTAACATCCTGGTACATGTGAGAAGGCATTCCTAACCCTAGATGATGTGAATAGCAATTACTGTATTATAACCCTAATCATGCATGCATGCTTTTATAATATAAACCCTAGCTAACATGCAATGATATTCATGGAACATTTATCATGGAAATTACAACATAACTTAACAAAGTGACAAATCCTATCAAAACCCTAGACATGCATAAGTTAATCAATTAATAAATTATACATGCATATATGACTAATTATTTAATATTGTACTTTCATGTTTCGCAAGTATTCATCACAATTGCATAATGTAAAACTTCAATGTGTGACACATACATATAACCCTTCAAAACATATATATAAATCATACCCTAACACATAATGACTTTTATGTGTCACCACATGATTTCACATCTTAGTAGACGGGTATGGTTTACCCCTTATCTAAGAAAGAATTTAAAGTAAGATCCACCCAAACTTAATCTCCACTCAACCTTTTCAAAACTCTTACATTAGTACACACGTATATTAGCATTTAATTTAATACTTTAATAACTAAGAATTACTAAAAACCGAATAGAGGAGAGTATTATAAACTAACCAGAAGGGAAATCCCTTAAGGCAATAATGTAATAAGGAACAAGACACACAAGGAAATGAGTGGAAGTGGAATAGGTAAGGAAAATAAAGGGGAAAGCTTCTGCTAAAAGGGCCAAAGAGTGAAGGGGAGCAATGGTAATATGTGTAGTTAGAAGGCGGTGAGTTGTGGTGAAGAGAGTCGAAGCTAAGGTAAGGGGATTAATGTTTGTAGGTGCACTAAGTTGGATGGGATTGGTAGCCATAAATGAAGGAGGAAGGAGGTGCTACGATGAAAATTACCGGCGGTGGGAGGCGATGTGTGGCATTGTTGGCCAAAGCCAAAAAGGGGTGCAATAAATGGGAAAGTTAATGGTATGGTGGTGGTTTTAACAAGAGTTAGCGAGGGATTTGTGGAAGTGGAAAAAGTTAAGGGAATGTGACTAGTGCTGGTGTGTGTTGTGGAGGACAATGGTGAAAAATAATGGGTCATGGTGGTGATTGACGAGGCTTTTCCTTAGCTTGAGGGGTCTCGAGAGGAAAGATAAGAACATAAGCTTCACATGTGGTTGATTCATGACAAAAAAAAGGGGGGATGAAGGGTATAAATAGGATGGTAGCATAGAGGGGAGCATAAAGCAAAACATGGGGAGGAAATGGAGGATAGAGAGGTATGGTGTAGGGGTATATTGTGAAGGGTCTCATTGAGTAAAAGAAGGGAGTAGGGGTATCGTCAAAATCTAATATAGGGTAGGGGTAATAAGTTGTAAAGATTAACTGAGGTTAAAAAATTTAGTTACAAGGAGTAGGTTTACCCGATATCTGTTGGAGTTTGAGCTAGGAATAATTTAATAACCTAAATTTTATCATATTTTATCCTAATTAAATTTATATCTAATAAGTCATAATAATGCATATATTAATAGCACATTTAGTACAAAGCCTCATAAAATAACTATCATAACCAATTTCCCATAATTATCAATTTATAATTAAGGTTTCTAAAAATGATGTATTATATAGGAGTTCTAATTAAAGTAACCAAATAAGAGAAAGCATCTAGTTAGAAAAGCTCGTATTCCATGACTAAACTGATATTAGTTAAGGTCTAAACTAAGGTTAAAACTAATAGCCAATGTTCTATCAAATTTTAGCAAAATAAATATAAATATATATATATATATATATATATTATCATAATAATGTATATAATAATAACCCAATGAATATATAACATCCTACAATGAGTATCTTGATTAATTACACATAATTACAAATTATATAAGTAGGGTTCTAAATTAAGGTTTCTATAAATAGGGTATTACATGTCAAGATAGAGGTGGTAACACTATAGAGTATGGGTCAATGATTGACAGTCGACCAATGCTTGTATAGGTGTTGAGTTATATGTTTGTTTCATGCATTTTTATTTTGTTTATATTTTCTAAGCCCTTATTTTTATCTATGTTAACTTTCAACAAACCTCCCCTCGCCTTGGATCAAATTCTTACTTGATTCCTTGCCCTTATCCAAGATATTAACCATAATCACTTTACTTTATCTATCATCTGCTCTCTTAAACTTTATATCTACAATCAACATTTCATTCACGTGTTGGAGAAGAAAACTTGGTTAGATCTTCTCTTTCCTCATTACAAATTTTTGAACCACATATACTCCCTCATTATGTCTTTATTCCTTATTTATTCATTTATTCATACACTACTTGTATTTTTCTCTCTCCTCTTTTCTTTAAGCTTTACCTAAGTATTGAGAGGTCTCTTCTTGCCCTTATTATTGTAGAAAATAGAAACCCCCTTCCTCTATTTTCTTCTTTTTCTTTGTTGGTTCTTATTCTCTTCATCTCTTATCTATCATTATTATCTTTTTTCTTAAATATATAAGCATCAGATTTAGAAGAAAATTGAAGAGATTTGCTTCCATTTTTCTCCACTTCTTTATACCACCCATTGTTGTGTATGTGTCTTTTCCCTTTTGTTTTTGATGATTATTATTGTTGTCCTATTATTTTGTTATGGTCTTATAATTCTTGTTATGGTAGATTCTAAATATTTTGTTAGGTTTTGTATTTTTAAGTAGGAGGTATATTTATGAGCTAGGGCTTGTGGTGCTCTTTCTCTTTTTACATTTTTTTTCCTTAGAATGAGGTAACCCATATGCTACTATTAACTATTTAAAAATTATGTGATAACATATCTTAGAATTTCTATGACATGCTTTAGTGAAATCTATATTTTCTTGCAATTCCATGAAAATATGCATGTATATGTTATTGTTATAATTTTTCTCTAAGTACATGGCCATATAAATTTGTGTAAAATCATGATTAATTTATTTATCTTATCATATGCATAATAAAATTATATTAGAGGGTTTTTTGTGGTAAAATAATGATGCAGGTGTTGCAGGGGTGGCTCAACCAAGGGCTAGTTAGTCCTAGCTAAGACCTCCTTTTTTTTATTTTTGAGGTTAACATTTGATTTCTCACTTTTTTTTACTTAAATTTTGATATATAATATGTTGGGATTTGAGTATATTTAGGTAAAGTTATAAGTGATTAAAGCTTTGCATGTTTTAAGGGTATTTTATCATTTTCACATGAAATCTATAATATTCAACCATGTATGTATAGTAAATGTTTCATTACATTAAGCAAGATTAGTATGTAAAAAAGGGTATTATATGTATATATATAATTAGTATTTTATGCGCTAAATGGGCTTAATTGTATTTTAAGGGATAAATAATAATTTTGCAATTTCTAAAATTTTTATTTTTATGTTATTTATCTAAGCCATAAATTTTATTTAATTACACAAAAAATTATATTAAAATAAGAATTTAATAAGTAAATCATATATAAGGACATTTTGGTTATTTATGACCTAATGTGCCAAAATGTAAACAATTATATTAGGATACCTTAATGGATTCCTAGGTTGATCTTATTATTTATTTTAACTTATATTTTCTTGAATTATTGATCTGATGATTGACTTGAATATTTGGAAATAAAGAAAAAAATATTAAGTATAGAATTAAAAATAATGGGAAAATGGTTAAGTATATGATTGGAAATAAATAAAAAGCGGTTAAGTTTGGAAATGGGATTAAATGTGCATTATGTGATATTTTATTATTACCTTTTTAAAATATTAAGAAAGACTTTAAGATAATGAATGGTGACTCTTTAAGGGTAGCTATTCTAAAAACATGGTTTAGCCCATGGTTTACTTTTAGACTTTTGCTCATGTACTTTCATTTCCTAGTCAGACCTTATATCTCACTCTATTAATCTCTTTGTTATTCTTTGAGGGTATCTATACTGATGCATAATGCCAAAAAAAATGGAACCATGCTAAGTATTCGTGTTGAAAATGAGGAGTTTTCAACAAAATTTAGAAAAAAATGGAGAAGAATGGTTATGGGGCGGATTTTTTGGAGCCATATTACAACAAAATGGAGCTATATTCACATGGATGTTGAAGGTTCATGGCTTCTAGTTAATCTAGTTATTTATTGACCCAAATGAGAAGAGGTTTGAAGTCTTCAACTTTGAAAAAACTGATAAATAGATTATCATTAACTCGAGATACTTGAGATGCTCTTGTATCATCCTCTCCCTCTTGAGAACGGACCTCCTCATATTTATAAGATGTGTCAGTAGATAAGGGAGTAAGTCTCCTACATTGAATGTAGAGGACAAATTCCCTATGTCACATGGAATCTCAAGCCGATACGCATTATTGCCAATTTTTTTGAGGATTTTGAAAGGATCATCGATTCTTAGCATGAGTTTGTTTTTCCTTCGGCATAGAAATGTTTCAATTCAAAGGACAAACCAGACTAGGTCCCCTACTTCAAAAACTTGCTATTTTTGGTTCTTGCTAGCCTTTTTTTGGTTTATGTCATTCACTTTCTCATCTTGGCCCTAACTTTCTCATGTAATTTCTTAAATTTGGTGGCTCATTGTTTTGCTTCAAAACTTTTTGTGCTAAGATTAGTAAAGGAATGAGTTCAATGGGAGTGGTGGGGTTCGCCCTGTACACCACTTCAAAACATGAGTGCTTTTTATCACATGTGGAAGAGCGATTGTAGGCGAACTCTACATGACTTAGCTTGATGTCTCAATCTTTCAATGACTTATGAACAAAATTCCTCAAAAACATTGTGATGATTGTTAACTTCTATTTGACCGTTGGTTTATGAGTGATAACTGGTACTAAAGAGAAGCTTAGTACTGAGTAGTCTTCATAAGGTTTTCCAAAAATAGCTAAGGAACTTAGTATATTGATCGGAGATGATTGTCTTTAGGATACCATGCAACCAAACTATTTCTATAAAGTAGAGATCGACAATATAAGAGGCATCATCCATCTTATGACATGAGATGAAATGAGCCATCTTAGAGAATAGATCAATGGCTAACATAATGACATCACTTTGCCTTTGAGCCTTAGGTAAAGCCACTGTGAAGTTCGTGCTCACATGATCTCAAGGGTGGTGTAGGATGGGCAAAGGTGTATAGAGTCCTTAGTGGAAGTGACTCTTAAACCTTTGGCACGTAGATCACTTAGGCACAAGGAATTGCACATCTCCCACCATTTGAGGTCAGAAGAAGTATTCCTAAAGTACATCATAAGTTTTGTTCATCCCAAAATGTTCTGCCAAACCTCCCTCATGCACTTATAGAATGAGAAATTCTCAAATAGAGAATTTTTGCAATACATAACTTGTTGCCCTAGAAAAGAAATCCTTCTTGCACTAGGTATGGTCCTTGAGGTTTGTCTTTCTCCTTTATATAGCTACTAAAGTCTTCATCCTACTTATACAACTCTTTAAGACACCCAAACCCTAGGATCATGGCTTCTAAAAATGATAGCATGCAATACCTCCTCGAGAGTGCATTAGCCACAACATTAGTCTTGCCACTTTTGTGCTTTGCCACAAATGATAAGGATTGTAAAAACTCCACTCACCTAGCATTCCTAGATTTAAGTTTATGCTGCTCATTTATGTATTTTTAGGGACTCATGATCAGTACTTAATACAAATTTTAATGGGCAGAGATAATGTGACCAATGATCTAAAGACCTAACTATAGCATAAAAATCTTTGTTATAAGTGTTATAATTGGATCTTAAACCATTAAGCTTCTCACTAAATTATAATTGCTTTGTTCCATCCTTCTTGGGTAACAAGAGGGCCAAAAATGTTCAAGGGGTAAGGAATTCTCTTACGAAACCCTTTTGTAACAATGCCTCAACTTATCTTTGCAACTCCATAGCTTCTTTAGGATTACACCTATAAGCTAGTTTGTTTGGGAATGTACCACTAAGAAAAAAATTGATTTGGTGCTCAATTCCCCTTATGGGAGGCAAATCACTAGGAAAACATCTCCAAACTCCCCTAGTAGGTGTTTGACCCTAGGTTCAATTTCATGTATCTTCTCATTAGGTTCAAGCATTAATAACAAGTATAAGGCCTTTCCTTTCCTGATGACCCTTTCCAACCCCTTCCCATCAACAAACAAAGCTTGCTAACACTTTGTTCCTAACAAGTGAGGATCAAATACTAAGGGGTCTGGTTACAATACTTTTGCTAGCATAGATCAAGCTATATGTATTCTTCCTACCATCATGTTTAACATTCTTATAAAATTACCATGGTCTACCTAACAACAAATAACAAGCATTGATAGGAAGGACATCCACAACACTATCTTGATAGGTTTTTGATGTAGGAGCATCTACCGAAAACTCTCAATTTTTTTCTTCTAATGATGGAGATCAAGAGGAGTTAGCATACATGGAGATAGAACCAATTATGCTTAAAAATTCATGTACTTCTAATGTTTTGTCAACTCATTATTCTTGATGGTATTATGTATGTTTGTAAGAAATTCATGAAGTTCATGTTGATTGAAGATCTTTGAGGCATAAGGGACTATAAGATTATAAAGTGCAAGGAAGAAAACGTTTTTAAGACTATAAAGTTTTATCATATATGATTACATCTATGTATAGCATTATTAAGTTGTGTAGCTTTGTTATTTTTGTTTTCTACTATGTAATTCTTGTAAAATTGTCATTTTAACTCTATTTGTAAGTCATAGACCATGCAGTAGGAAGGTTAAATCATTAATGAAGCTACTAATGGGTTTCTTAATGAAAATTCCTACAAGTTTCTATGCATATAAATACTTTTAATCAATGGTGTCAACATTAATCATCATCATTTGAAATTATAGGAAAGTTCATTTGAAACCTTGGGAGAGAATCACACGGGGTGTTTCTTCTTCTTCTCTTCTCCTTTCTCAATTGTGTATTGAGAATTAGTAAGGGTAATCTAGTAAAAAATAGAAGGTTCTCATTAAAATATTTATATCTTGGATTAGATCTACTCAAGTGTTTTCATAATTTTTAGCAACCGAAGTTAATCGCCATACTTGAAGTCGAGTGTTTGGTTTCTATTTTTGCATTTTTTTTGTTCCTTCAGACAAGGTCCTAAAGTGTTATAGAATATTTGGGATAACCTTCTACATCAAAAGTGTTATCAAATCCTATTTGAAGTCGACGTTACAATAAGTGGAAAAATGCAACCAAGGTCTGACCATCTTCATCACCATACTTGGAGTTCAAGTAAGTTTTTTGAATAATATTGGTATAGTATTATGAATCTTGAGAAGTTCTTGTTTTATATTGAAAAAACCTATATGTTGCATGTGATTCTTGAAAAATCTTTCATGGTTCTTGGATATTATTATATGATATATTTGACATTAGGTAGTAATATTTTATTAAATTTGTATGCAATATTATTTCCAACATGTAATGTGCATGATTTGAACTTGTGTTACTTAACTTATTTTGTTTAGAATTGTGAATTTTTAAGTGATACTTACTACTGATGAGACACAATTGGTGGTTCAATATTGTGGTAAAATTTTACTAAGATATGAATGGTGGAAAGTGTCAATGTTTTAGTGTTAAATAAAATCACTTTTTATGTGTGTGTTCTTGAAAGTGAATCGTGTATGTTTGTGTAAGAATACTTGAGCATGAGGTGATATTATCATGTGGTATTAATGCAAATTGTATCATTTCTTTTTAATGCATGCGATGTAATTTGAAATGTTTGAATATGCCTGATAATGTTTTGAATGATTGAGTACAGTTTTGAGAAAAATTTGCATGGTTTTGTGATAAGAGTTTTGCAAGTGTGATTTTGTGTGTGTAATACCCATCCCAAAATCCTTCAAATTATATTTAGAATTATGTTGATATAAAATATATGAATTTTAGTTTTGAAATGGGCTTGAAATTCTAATAATAATGTGAATTTTAAGCATACGAGTTGACTGATTTACATAACTGATCGATTGGTGGGCTTGGCAAATTTATGTTCTTGTTATAGACTAGCTTGCCCATATACCTCTCATTTTCTTACCCATTATCACTCCTCACTTGTGTTCTTGGTCTCTTCTCCCTTATCCTTAGGAAATCTCACTAACTGTTGAACACCTTTCAATTTTTCTCTCTTCTTCCTTCTACTAAGAAAAATAGAGATCCTCTTTGTTTTTCTCCTTTGAAATGTGCAGGTATTATGTTCCTTCTATCTTTCCAATGTTATTTTTAGTTCCCTCTTTCTTTCCTTAGGGAAAGAATAATTAAGGTTGAGAAAAGTTGTAGATTTAGCTTATCTTTTAACATATTGTTTTGATTCTAAAGGTGGAATTTTGTGTTTCTCTTCTTCCTCTCATTTTCTTAGTTTTTAATGAAGTTTTGGAAGAGGATTTTAATGGTTTCACTTTGATTCTCTTAGGAATCAAAGTTCTACTTAATAAGCCATCCAGTAGGAGTTTTGTGCTAGAAGAATTGCTTAGAAGTAAGGCATTCTGATCTTTAACATAATTAGGTTTTTGTGGTATATTAGGGTTCCATGTGTTAGTATTTATATAAGTACAAATCTAATTATGATAAATGGTATGAGCTTGTGGTATAATTCTTTCCAAGTAAGTGTTGTTGAGTTTATCGATATATAAGAATAAGCGTAAAATTGATTGTTGAGAACAATTTGGTTAAGTGTGTACATCACATTATGTCTATGTGATTCCATGTGTAAAGCATGTATTTTATGTGTGTGTTTTAACACGGAAGCATACTAGGATTAATATGGTAAAGTATGGTGAAATTTGGTGTGTGTTACGTAAGTCTAGGTTATATTTTACCTAAACCAATCGATTGATTCCTCGAACCAGTGGATTGGTTCCTCGAACCAGTTGACTGGTTCTACAAGCAGTCTAATGGTTTAGATTTTTGGATTGGTTGGTCACGAGATCAGTCAATTAGTATGGTCAGTCAGTTGACTGGTCCTAATAAATAGTTGATCGGTTGGTCAAACTCATCAACTGGTGTCTCTACAAACCAAGGTGGTTTGGTCTCTACTTAGACCCATCAACTGATTGGACTAAACCAGTTAACTAGTTATTATGACTAGTCAACCCACTGATTGATTTTTCTCTCAACCAAAATGGGTTGATCTCTACTTAGACCCATCGACCTATTAGATTAAACA
The DNA here is from genome assembly GCA_030549775.1 of Tamarix chinensis. Lineage (NCBI taxonomy): Eukaryota > Viridiplantae > Streptophyta > Magnoliopsida > Caryophyllales > Tamaricaceae > Tamarix > Tamarix chinensis. The sequence continues at coordinate 61,961,435 of CM060178.1, read as the reverse complement.
AGTTGACTATTTCTCATGAACAATCAACCGATGAGGTAAACCAATTGACTGGTGCTCTAGTTTTGTTATGATCCAAGTCTAGTATAACCAGACTAGTCGACTAGGTTGGTGACTGATTAACTAGTCTAGCTGGAAGGTGATTGATTTGTTATGATTTATTGTGTTTTGCTTTGGCCTTTTATGTTGATCCTTTTATGTATTTACAAAATTTTAATTATAATTTCAACCATGATTAACCTAATTTAATATGAAATGATATGACAATATTTAATACTTGCTTTTGGTCAAGTTTGTTGTTATCCTTAAACACCTAATTGGTATAAGGTGTTTGGTGTTATCTTTAAACACCCAATTGGTATGATGAGTTTGATGTTATCTTTAAACACCCAATTTGGTGTATTTAATGTCTTGTGAGTTTGGTGTCATCTCTAAACACTTATTTGGTAGCTTATATGCCTTGGTTAGTGTTTGGTGTCAACACTTAAAACACCCAATTGTTTTGATATGTGGAATTTTGATCATGGAATCTTAGAGACCTTCCTAGTATGTATACTTAAGGTTTGATTATCTTTTGTGTCCCTAGCCTAGGAGATCAAGTGTGATGGATGTTAAAGATACTTGAGAAAAGCCCCTTGGTAGTAGTGCTAGTGTGGTGGGTGAGGCAGAACCAAAACTAAACATATTCCCCCTCATCTAGGCCACTAAGTGTGGTAGATGTTGAAAATCCCTGAGAAAAGCCCCTTGGCACTATTGTGATAGGATGGTGGGAGTTACAGTCCTATGTTCATCCCATCATGGTTTATTGGCAATGTTCTAATTTTATGGTTATGTACTTCGAGTGAGGCAGGCCTAAAATTTAGTGTTTGTCTCCTCACCTAGGAGACCAAGTGTGGTGGATGTGGAACGTCCCTGAGAAAATTCCCTTGGTACTAGTGTGATGTGATGGTGGGAGTTATAGTCCTACACTAGTCCTATCATAGATATTGGCATTATGTGCTTTACTTTTATATGGATTGTTGTGGAAAGCCATGCTTGTGTGTAAATTTATATCATCAAGTCTCGTTGAGATATTTATATGTTATCACTATTCTTAAATATTACCTTTCTAGTAGGTTGAATACCATGTTATTGTATGACTTTAATGTGCTACATAAGCATTCCATGTTGTAGGTAGTATGCTTTACCAGTACTCCATGTTACACTTGTGTAATCACTTTGATGGTCTAGATTTTAGTTTGAGGAGTATATGACAATTTGTTGGGTTACGACTATCAATTAGAGTATGTTAAAGGTGATGCCATAGGCTACTAGTAGGCCATTACTTGAGGTTGGAAGTTTATGATATGCCTAAGAGTTATGCCAACAAGTTATTAGTATTTTTCCCACTGCATTGGGAGGTTTCTGTAATTTTTTTATTTAAACTCTTAGCTCAGATTACTACATTTGATTTTTATAAAATTATCAAGTTTATTCCATCTATAATATTGTTTTAGTTTATTTACCTTGTATTATCACATTAATATTATGATCATGCATTCTTTGTTTATTTTTTCCATTTAGCATTGCATCATTCATGGGTTAGGTGATGATCACACCTCTCATATGATTGATGTGATGATAACATTCCCTAGTTTTACTTTTCAAATAGTTTCTGCATTAATTTAAAAATGAATTGTAATTGTTTAAAAATCAGGAGGGTTATAGTGTGTATTTTCTTTTGTGTACAATGATTTACAGTTTGGTTGATGATTATGTTGTGTAAGTTATCAAAATCTAAATTTTTACATAAGAACTGACTTAGAAACCTAAAGTGAAGGTGAGGGAATTCGGTTTTAACCCATTAAAACCAAGTGGAACTTGAGTAATTGTGATAGAAATAATCAATCATGGAGGGGAACAAAATTTCTAAGCCATGTTTGAAGCCATTCAAAAACTTTCTAATAACTTGGATGCCACTAATGCACAACTTAGATAATAACCAACTATGCAAACACAACTCCTAAGGTTAGAGTCTAGGTTAGCTAAACAAGATTAGGTCCAAAATGTCCAAGAGCATAGCGAAGTCTATGGGGATAGGTTTGGGAGTGCTATGAGGTCAAATAATCCAATTAAAGTGACGAATTTGAATTCAAGAATAGACTATGAAGAAGAGTATATAGGAAGTGGAAGTAATAGGAATTTCCATGACCATCAACCTAGGTATCATCAAAAAGGAGGATAAGAGCATTCAGCTTGATCTCCCTGACTTTGATGGTAAGCTTGATGTAGATTAATTTATTGAGTGGTTGCATGAGGTGGAAGCTATTTTTGAACTTAAGGATTATCAATATGAACAAAAGTGCAAATTAGCAACTCTTAAGTTTAAGAAGTTAGCTAGAATTTGGTACGATAATCTAAAAATGACTAGGGAATGAGAAGGGAAATCAAAAACTAAATCTTGGGAGAAACTCAAGAAACATCTAATAAGAAATTCATTCCTAAAGAGTATGAAAAAGATAATTACATCAAATTAAATACTCTTAGGCAAGGAATACTAAGTGTTGAGGATTATGTTAGGGAATTCGAGAGGTTGGGATTAGTGTGTGATATCCATGAAAGGAAGGAACAAACTTGTACTAGGTTATAGGGAGGCCTTAACATGATGATTCGAGACAAGGTAGAAACTTTTCTTTATGATTCCTCAGATGATATGATTAAACCTTCCAGAAGATTTGACAAACAAATTAAGTCCACTAAACTTCATACAAAACAAAATAATCCATCCACTAAGTACTACTCAAGTAACCAAACTACCAAATTTTGAGCGAGTACTTCAACTTCTACTAATCTTGAAAAGAAACAAGGAATTACTAGAGAAGAGATAGGCAAAAATAAAGTAAATGAATTCTCTACTGGGTAATTTTTCAAATGCCAAGGGTTTGGAGATTTTTCTCATGATTGTCCTAATAAAAGGGCATTATCAAGCAAGGAAATTAAAGCCATGGAGACACATGAGGAAAATACTAAAATTGATCCTTTTGAGTAAGCTTCTAGTGAATCCAAGAAAGAAGAAAGTGATTATTATGTCTTAGAGAGAGTAATTCAAATACAAGCTACTAAACAACCTACTTAGAGGGAAAATATATTTAAAATAAAAGGAGAGTAGGAGATACAGTTTGTCATATTGTCATTGATAGTGGATCTTATACCAACATAGCTAATGAGAGGATGGTTAAGGATTTGGGGTTAAAAACTACACCAAATCCAAAGCCTTATTCTCTTTAATAGTTAAATAAGTACAAAGGAGTTTAGATAATAAAACAAACCCTAGTATCATTTGAAATTGGTAACTACCATGATGAGGCGTTATGAAATGTTTTACCTATGGATGCATGTGGAATCTTATTAGGTAGACCATGGAAATATGACAAAAATGCTATTCATAATGGTATTACTAATAAGTATCTAGTTGAGAAGGGTAAAAATATGCATACACTTAAATCTTCTAAGAATGATAAGGAGAGTATAGTCAAGAATAAAGAGAGTTTGTTCTTACATGAAAAGGCTATGGTCGAGTGCATTCAAGAAGAAGGGAGTTGTTATATTGTATTCATGAAAGAATCTCCACAAGGGGAGAGAGATAATGACAATCCTTAATTAGATAAACTCCTTGAAGAGTACCACGCCATTTTTCCTAATGAATTACCACTTGGATTGCCACCTAAGAGAGTAATAGAACTTTCCATAGATTTATTTCCTGATGTGTCCTTACCTAATATGACAGAATATAGATGTAATCTAGGGGATGCTAAGGAGTTAGAAAAATAAATCCAAGAGATTGTAAAGAAAGGCCATGTGAAGGGAAGCATGAGTCTATGTTGTGTGCCTACATTAATAGTCCCTAAAAAGGATAGTACATGGCGCATATGCATCGACTCAAGAGATGTTAAAAATATCACCATTAAATATCAATTTTTGATGCTAAGACTAGAGGATATGTTGGATGAGTTATTTAAGGCATATGTATTCTCTAAGATTGATCTAAGAAGTAGATATCATCAGATGAGGATTAGAGAAGAGATTGAATGGAAAATTGCATTCAAGACTAAGTATGGTCTTTCTGAGTGGTTGGTGATGCCTTTGGGCTTATGTAATGCACCAAAATCATTAATGAGACTAATGAATGACGTACTTAGACCTTTTCTTAGAGTTTTCATCATATTATATTTTGATGATATACTCGTGTATAGTTAAAGTAAACATGACCATCTAATTCATCTAAGGAAATTATTTGATAAACTGAGGGAGACTAAACTCTATGGAAAAATGGAGAAGTGTACTTTATGCTTTTGATTATAGTTATCCTTGGGTACATAGTGAGTAGAAAAGGTATTAAAGTTGTTCCCACTAAAATTAAGGCTATTAAGACTTAACCAACACCTAAGGATATTCATGAAGTGAGGAGTTCTCATGGTTTGGCAAGTTTCTATAGAAGATTCATTAAGGATTTTTCTACTATTTCTATACCAATAACTCAAATCATGAAAAAAGGTGAGTTTAATTGGAGTGAGGATGTAGCTAAGGCTTCCCAAAATTTGAAGAATAATTTATGCAATGCACCGGTACTTTTGTTACCCAACTTTGAGAAATTATTTAAAGTTATTGTATTTTTTAGTGGGGTAGGGATAGAAGGTTTAATCTCACAGGAGAAATGAGCTATTGTATTTTTTAGTGAGAAATTGAATGGAGTAAGGATGAATTATTCCACATATAACAAAGAGTTCTATGTCATCATATGAAGTCTAGAAATATGGATTCATTACCTAAGGCCTAAACCATTTGTTTTATATTCGGACCATGAGAGTTTGAAGTATTTGTATGGTCAAAAGAAAATTAGTCTAAGGAATGAAAACTAGGTTAGTTTATTACAATCTCTCGTGTTTTCTATCAATAATTTTGATGGTAAAGAAAATTTCATGGCAGATGCTTTATCTTGTAGATCCATGATATTATTAATGTTGGATGTTAAAATTATTGAAATTTGAGATGTTGAAGGAGTTGTATGACAAAGGAAAATATTTTGTTGATATATATTTAATATGTGCAGAAAGAGTGGTAGTTTTGGTAATTATTTACTATAAGATGACTATCTCTTTAAATTTAATAAGTGGATATACCTCGTTCAAGTGTACATGATTTACTTGTTAAAGAAGTACATGAGGGAGCTATTTATAGTCATTTTGGAGTATATATAACCATGGAAAATTTCAAGAAAACATCTACTGGCCATGGATAATAAAACCAGTACAAAAAATTATAGGAAGATGAGTAATTTGTCAAAAAAGTAAAAATTTCGACTATAAGGGTCTATATACTCCTTTATCAATACCTAATCAACCTTAGGAGAATTTTAGGTTGGAGTTCATATAAGGATTACCAAGAATGAAAAAGGGTAAAGATTATATCTATGTAGTAGTCAATAGATATTCAAAAATGGCATATTTTATACCTTATAAAAAATTGATAATGCAACATATGTAGCAGACTTATATTTCTAAGAAATAGTGAGGTTACATGGGGTTCTAAAAAGTAGAGTGTCAGAGAGGGATGTAAAATTCTTAATTTAATTTTGGAAGACACTTTGGCATATCTTAGGTACTAAGTTACTATTTAGTACTTCTTATCATCCACATACTGATAGCCAAACTGAAGTGACCAGTAGAACTCTAGGTACTTTTCTATAAGGGTTGGTAAATAATATTACAAAGTATTGAGGTATAAAGATTATGCATGTTGAGTTTGCATATAATAGAAGTCCTTCCGGTACAACTAAAACAAGTCCTTTTGAGATTGTATACGGGATTAATCCATATCTACCCATTGATATGTTGTCATTTAAGAGAGGGGATATAAAGAATTATGATGTTAAGAAAAAAATTGAAATCTTTAAAAAGCTTCATCAAAAAATTAAAAATAACATTAAAAACTTGAATGCTAAATACCAAGCTCAAGCCAATAAAACTAGAATTCAACAAGGCTTTAAACTAGGAGATTTAGTATAGTTTTATTTGACAAAAGAGAGATTTACAAACTTAATAAACAATAAAATAATTCCAAGAGATGATGATACATTCAAAATCTTAAGAAAATTTAGAAATATTGCATATGAACTTGAATTGCCTGAACATTATGCAAGGGTACCTAGAACTTTAACATTAGTGACTTATCTCCATATTATAGTGATGCTAATTTGAGGAAAAATTCTTCTCTACAAGGGGAGAATGATGCATGAGTGTCTATTGAACACTCTAAATATTCTTCTTCTAATGATGGAGATCAACATGAATTAGCATACATGGAGATAGAACCAATTATGCTTGAAAATTCATATACTTCTAATGTTTTGTCAACTCATTCTTCTTGCAAGTATTGTGTATGTTTGCAAGAAATTTATGAAGTTCATGATGGTTGAAGATCTTTGAGGTATAAGGGAATGAAAAGAGATTATAAGATTAAAAAATGCAAGGATGAACAAGGCTACAATACTATAAATTTTTATCATATATGATTACATCTATGTATAGCATTATTAAGTAGTGTAACTTTGTTATTTATGTTGTCTACTTTGTAATTCTTGTAAAATTGTCATTGTAACTCTATTTTTAAGTCATTGACCATACATTAGAAATTTTAAATAATTAATTAGGCTACTAGTGGGCTTCTTACTAAAAAGGCCTACAAGGTTCCATGGCTATAAGTACTTGTACTTAAGGATGTTGACATTAATCAACATCATTTAAAATTTTATGAAAGTTCATTCAAAACCTTGGGAGAGAGTTAAATGGGGCATTTCTTCTTCTTCTTCTTCTTCTTCTTCTCTTCTCCTTTCTCAAGTGTGTATTGAGAAGTAGTAAGGGTAATCTAGTAAAAAATAGAAGGTTATCATCAGAAGATTTAGATCTTGGATTAGATCTACTCAAGTGTTATCATAATTTTGAGCAACTGAAGTCAATCATCATACTTGAAGTTGAGTGTTTGGTTTCTATTTTTACATTTTCGTGATCCTTCAAACAAGGTCCTGAAGTGTTATAGAAGTTTTGAAATAATCTTATGCATCAGTTTTCCCTATGGAAAATGGTACAACCATTTTACTTAGTGACTTAAACCATTGAGCCATTATTAATCCATTGAAGTTTATGTGGGTTAGCATATGTTGTGGTTGGAAAATTTAGCTTCTCCACCAAAGTGGTGGAAGCCACATCTGTATAACTACCCCCATCCATAATGAGGGAGTATATATTACCAAGTATGTTGAAATCAGTATGGAATATGTCCTCTCTTTGTGACTCCTCTTCCAATTCTTCCCTTGCTTGAAACACCCTTCTCACCATTAAGTATTCCCCTATATCCGGGGTTACCTTCTCAACATTGGCCCCTCTCTCTATGGTCGATTAGTCTTCGGTGTCACCTCCTTCCATTTCTTTCTCCTCTTGGTACAGCAAGGCCATCACCTCTTGTTTGGACATTCATTTTGATAGTTTGATATTCCTTAGCACTTGAAGCACCACACACCCTTAATTCTATTAGTCTCATCCACTTTTAGCTTTCCTTTACCCCTAACATCAACTGTCTTAGGATTAGGGTTCAACTTTGGGCCTTATTTTGGCAGGTAAGTATTTGGTCTCAACCCTAACCCTCAAGCTCCTCTTCTCCTTTTTATGCTTTATCCACCTTGATGACCAAATGGAACAACTCATCCAAGGTATAACATTTGTAAAGTTCCACCTTTCTAACAATGTCGCCCCTCAACCCTCCTATGAATGGGGGCATAGTGTGTTCTTCAACCTCCTCTAAACCAAGCCTTGTGATGATCCCCCTCAAACTCTCAAATATACTCCTCCACACTCAAAGAACCTTACCTTAAAGAAGTCAATCTGTTGTATAGGTCTTGAGTATATGAATGTGGTAAAAACCTCATCCCCATCAACCCCTTCATCTTCGCCCAACTTCTAACCTTGGACTTACCCTTCCTCCATTGAGTTTGTACCAAAAATTTCCACCATAAGGAGACATGCCCCTTTAACTTGAGGACAACATCCTTAAAAGATTTCTCATCATCCAAAACCCTAGCCTTAAACATTCAATCACACCTTATTTCCTACTTTAAAAACTCCTCTAGATTATAGAATCCATCAAACTCTAGGACATTCAACTTAATGTCACTAAGAGGATCTCTTCTAACCATCATTCTCCTTTGAAATAACCTAAGGGAGTTACTAGAAGATGAGCTATAACCAGTTGGCTCATCCCTTACACCATTCTCCATTTCTTCTCCTTGTGGTAGAGGACTCCTTACTCTATGAAGGTTGACATTTGGCACTAATAACTTTAACATTCCCAACACTCTCCTCATATCTATTTGTAACACTTATGTGTCCTTATTAATCCTTATATTATTAGCTTCTTTAGGACTCAACCCCCTTGAAATAGGTTGATTTTCCATACCTTAGACTCGACCTACATGCAACAAAATGGTGTCACCAGAGAGGATACAATGAGGAACAAAGGTGGGTTAAAGGCTCAATTTTGTGGAAAAATGGCTAAAGAAAAGAATTTTTTTGTGGACGGCCGAAATGGATAAAGGTTAAGAATTAAGGTGATGACACAAATTGTAATCCCTTGAAATTTTAAAAATATATAATTTAATAAATATCTTTTATTTGGAAAAAATTAGCCTTTAAATTTATTTAATTTAATTATTTTATGTGTTTTTGAGTATATAAAAGTGGATAGAAATATTTAATAAATTAAAATAAATTTTTTGTTATTTTATCATACTCTTTTTATTTAGATAATTTTTCAAACCAATATTTTACTAAAGTTATCCTTTTTAAGCCCATATATTTAATTATATTAAATTAAATTATTAAATAAATTTATTTCTCAAACATATTACAACCTATTATTTTATAAATTAAATTATTTTAATTTCTCTCATTTTTCCCTTTTTCTTTTCTTTCTCCTTTCCTTCTTTTTCTTTTTTTTCTCCCTTCGGGTCGCCCACACTAGGCCTACCTCCCCCTCCCCTGTGCAACTGGGTCGCTAGCCCATCTCCCCCTCTCCCTTCCTCTTTCCCCCACACATGTTAATCCAGCCCAACTCCCCCTCTTTTCTTTCTTTCCTTTCTCCCTTGGACCAGGCCGACCTAACTCTCCTTTTTTTCCCCTACACCTGGCATGTTGCACCGCCTTCTTTCTTTCTTCTTCTTCCTTCAATGACATCCACCCCGAGAATGCCCGACCTGTTTTCATCGCCCAGGTCTACCACCCTCAACACCATGACTATCCACCCCTCGCTGCCACCACCTGCCACCACCCTCTCTATCTCTCTCTCTCTCCCTTGTCCCTTTTTTTCACCATTTCAGACCCAACCAGCCATGCAATCCCCAACCACGCATGGCCTTTCTTTCCCTTCTTCCCTTCCCTCTCCTTGCCACCCTACACACTACCACCCTATTCTCCCTCTTCTTTTTCTTCTCCTCTACTACCCCTTTTCTGCCCCATTTTTCAAGCTTGTTACCTCCCCCGACCTCCTTTCTCTCCTTTTCTTCTCCTTCCATTTCCATCCCTAGTTTTTGCACCACCTCCCCCTCCGCCACTTCCTCCACCACACCAACCACCTTTAGTGCCTCCTGTCGCTTGCTACTACTGCCCTACACCACCATAATACCCCCTCGAGCCCCTACAATCCCTTTTCCCCCCTCTTCTTCTCCCCTTCTTTCTCTCCCTTATTGGCAACCACCCTGCAACCCCTTCGTCTGTTGCCGTCCTACTACCTCTACCATCACCCAAACCACCAAACCACTCCCTGCAATCTCCTCTACCACTCCCATACCTCCTTTTGCCAAAACAAGCCCCCTCACTTCTTCATTTTCCTCCTCCCTTTTCCTTCCTTCTCAACCCTGTCCACTCCTACAACACACTTTGTGGCCTTACCGCTGCCACCCTCGTCTTCCAACAACCTATCCCCGACCACCACCTACACCCCCTCTTCACTCCTGCACCCTTCCCTTGCCCCAAATCCTCCCCCACATACCCTCTTTCCTAGCCCCAAAACCCTAACCCGAAAATACCACTTCCTCCTCCTTTTTATATCATTTCGAGCCTCTTGTCCTTATTGTTTTAGATGCAGCTCATGCTGCATGAGTAGCATGAGTTGTTTTATTCATGGTTTAATTTTGGTTGATAATTTTAAGGTATAATAATATTTAAGCTAAGTATTTCATTAATTAAGTTTTATAAAGTCTTATGCTTTTTGTTTTCTTATTTCTAATGTGATAAATATTGATATTATTTTTAGGTGTTGATTTTTCTATTTAAAGCTTGAATCTTTAATCAGGATACCAGTAAGATTTGATTTTTGTAGGAATTAGGGTAATCGTTAAACTCCACTTAAATGTATTGATAAACTTATGCTAGCACATTAAGGTTTTAATATCTTATTTTGCATGATATATATATTTTTTAATATATTATATGTAGTTGTTTATAATGATTAATAAAAAGGAAAGCGTGTTAGTTTATATGCGATGTGTGGAAACAGTGCTTAAGGAAATAGTTTGGTTAGTAATGAAAATATTGAGTACTTATCTATGTTATATTATGTTATTGTGATCATTAATGCATGAATAATATTATTATAAGCCCTAGGGGCATTTTAGTAATATGTTATGTGCAATAATGTGGCCTATTATGTGTGGGTGTTAATGAGTAAAATGTTGAATAATAATAATTGGTGGAGTTAGATGATGAGAATGGAGTATTGATATTAATATTTTATTTAGTGACGGTAATTTAGTAAAAGTGGTATAATAAAGGGTAAAAATGGTAAGTTTAGAAGTAAGGGGCAAAATGGTAATTTTGGAAGTAAGGGGTAAAATGGTAATTTTGGAGGAAAAGGGTAAAACAATAATTTTGTATGAAAATGGTAAAATGGTAATTTTATAAGTAAAAGGGTATCATGGTAATTTTGGAAGTTAAGGGTATTATGGTAATTTTAGAAGTAAATGGTAAAATGGCAATTTTATAAATAAAAGGATAATGTGGTAATTATAATAATGGAAAAGGGTGATTTGGTCATTATAACAATGGAGAAGGGTAAAATGGTAATTATAACAATGGAGAAGGGTAAAATGGTAATTATAATAATTGAGAAAGGTAAAATGGTAATTATGATAATGGAGAAGATCAAATTGGTAATTTAACCAACTAAAGGGCAACTTGGTAATTATGAAAATGGAGAAAGGTAATTTGGTAATTTAACCAACTAAAGAGGAAATTGGTAATTATGATAATGAAGAAGGGAAATTTGGTAATTTAATCAACTAAAGGGTAATTTGGTAATTATAACAAAGGAGAAGGGCAATCTGGTAATCCAACCAACCAAATGGGAAATAGGATAAGTGTAATAATTATGAAAGGTGATTGGTAACCTAAATCGAGTAAGGATGTGGCTAAGAACATCTACATGTTAAGTGACTTGTGTGTTGCGTGTTATGCCATGTTGTGTACTTTATGCTTAATGGGTAATTACTTGTAGCGTAGCTTGGAGTTGAGGTATGATTATATGAATTCCTTATGGTATGTGTACCATGATGATATGTGTTATACTTAAGATGCTATATGATGTGACCCTCTAGAACATGAATGCTAACATGTTTAATAATATAATATGGGGTGAAAGGATAAAAAGGAACAAATGGGAAGTGAGTTGACTAAGGGGACATGAGATTGACCTTATTATCTCATAATCCATGAGGGGGGGAAATGAAAGGAGGTTATGATCTAAATGAATGAGTGATACAACTCTTGCATAGGAGATTTCTACGGTTTGCATGGGGTAGATGGAGTCTGCATAGGATGATTCTTACATAAGAAAGGTGCTAGGGTTTTGAGTGGCCAACTAGGGTTTCACAGTCACATGTATAATTGGTGAGTAGAGTGATAGGATTTGGGTTGAATCTAAATGAAATGAGGTATTGGATGATAAAAGAAAGGTTAGGCCACATAGGTTTAATTAGGGTTTCAAGGGAAAACCCGAGAGAGTGGTAGTGAGAAAATTTTGAATGTTATAAGGTGATGGGTCTTAACCTAGACCATTAGGAGTTGGGATTTCGTTATGAGTAAATGGAAGGAGGTTGGTGACATGCATGTCTAGGGTGAAATACTTTCGAATAAGATATGAATAAGACACTAATAACTTAAAGTGGAAGATTATTAAGTCGGGCCTAGACCGATCCACCTAAATAGTAATGGCCAAGTGTCGGGGTGCCCTAGAGACCGATCCACCGGCATATAATAGTGGTTAGGTGTGCTCTGCCCTATAAGTGACCGATCCACCCGCTATAATAGTGGGGGATCCCGAGCTCAATAAACCGAACTCTAAGTTACAATAACTCATGGGAAAATACTATGTAATTATAGTGAAACACCATGAGAGTCGGGGCTCGACCGATCCACCAACATAATAGTAGCCAGGAGCATTTTGCTCTAGAGACCGATCCACCAGTATATAATAGTGGTTAGGTGCGTTCTACCCTATAAGTGACCGATTCACCAGCTATAATAGTGGGGTTCCCACACTCACATGGATATATAAAATCCGGGAGATGATTGAATAATGATGGACTAATGGCTTAAGGCCTAGAATTATTGATTATACCTTATGACTTATTAATATTTGATTGACTTGTTAAGTATGTGAATGTATGGATGTGAATATTATGTATACACCTGTCATTATGTATGAGTATAGTGTTGTATCATGTGTTACATTGTGGGCCCGCTTTTAAGTGTGTGTTTTAAAGGGTTACTCAGTACCATAGTACTAAAGGGTTCTATACGTGGGGCCTTTGCCTATTTAATGGGCAGTGTCCCTTGCAGGTCCTTTTTCAGGTGCTATTCAAGTGGGCAATGGGAAAGAGGGTAAGTATTATCTAGAATCCTTTAGGGTTCACCTCTCTCTCTTATAACTCCTGGTTTTAATGTAACTTATACTCTTGTAACCACCATCGGTGGATTCTATTCTTGGAAATGGTTTACTATGCTACTCTAATTTAACTATGGTTTGAGTTCTTGTAAATTGTATTTTACACTTTTAGCCTTAGTACTTGACACTAGAACGATAGGAGTGAACTGGTTTGGTACTAAGCGTGGTGGTAATATCCCCAGAATTCACAAGTCTTGGTGTTTCACTTCCGCTAACTCTTTTAATAAAATGAAAATTTTCAATAATGAATTTTGGGGGTGTTACACAAATGATACCCCAAATTTTACCAACCTTGATATTTGATACCATTTAGATGCATAATGCTAAATAAATGGAACCATGTTAAGTATTGGCATTGAAAATAAGAAGTTTTCAACAAAATTTTGAAAAGAATGGAGAAGAAGGGAGGAAAATCTAAATAGAAAAATATGATCTTGAGACCTTTAAAACCAAGTACTTACATTAACCAACTAAGATTTCATGATGTGTAACCAAATTGGAGGGAAGAGTTGGATCGGGTGCTCTTGTTTGGTTGTGTCAATAATAAGATTATGTAGCATAAACACTTAGTTTAATGTTGTTTAAACTCAAAAGAATTCAGGTTGGAATGCTAGATGAGTTAGAATGGTTGAAGTTGCATTCAACTTTGACCAAGGATGGGTAATGAAATGCCCAACACTTATGGGTAGCTACTATTCCAAAGGAGAGACAAACAAGTTCCTAACTTGGTAGATTTTTATTCAAATGATATTCTATTCATCTTCTCTTATGCTTGACGTGTACAAGGTATATATAGGGAGGAAGGAGCTGGCACATTTATGCTCAAACTAGCCGAGTTTCCTACCATAATTGAAGCCCATTATCCTACTTGAATTAAGCCCAAATAATACCTAATCTTAATCACACTATCATTGTCTAAATGATATTAATGACTAACATTACAAAGTCATACAATTAACTATGATATATACATGAAATTACATCAAACCGTAACTTACATAAAATATACTTAGGATTTACAACAAGTTAATACAACTAATGATAATCATCACCATATCTTCTTGTTCTAAAGTATCATCCCATGTATGCCAGAGTCTTGCATGCTTTTAATACTTTTACACTTTAAGGTGTATTGACATCTTCTTCTTGCAAATATTTAACACACCTACAAGAACAACTTGAATTGTTTTCAATAGTAAGTATAGACAAATTATCAAGAATATTTAATATGATAAGCTCCAATATAAAGAAAGCTAATTCTTCCTTACCTTGAGAATCAATATGAATTTGAGAATCATTAAATGCTCCTGCATCATTCTCGCCAAATTGAGAAGAATTTACCCTCAAATTTTCATCAAAATAATAAGGAGACAAATCACCAACATTAAAATTTCTTGAAACTCCACCATAATGATCTGGAAGTTCAAGTTCATAAGCATTATCCCCAAACTTTCTTAGTATTTTAAATGGTCCATTAGCTCATGGAATTAGTTTATTTTTACATAAATTAGGAAATGTTTCTTTACGCAAATGTAACCAAACTAAGTCACCAGGAGAAAACACATGAGGGTTTCTATGCTTATTTGCTTGAGCTTTATACTTGGCATTAGCTTTTTCAATGTTATTTTTGATTTTCTCATGAAGTTATTGAAAAAATTTTACTCTATCTTTGGCTTCATAATTTTATAATTCACCTTTTTTCAAAGGAATCATATTAATAGGCATGTGAGGATTCACTCCATACACCACCTCAAATGGATTAGTTTGAGTAGTATTAGATGGAGTACGATTATAAGCAAACTCTACATGAGCTAACTTAACATATCAATCTTTAGTACTCTTATTAATTAACCTCTTAATAATGTACCAAGAGTTCTATTATAAGCAAACTAGGTTTTTTTATAAAATGAAATCTCTCCTTCTTGTATCCTATTCCACTCTATTTAAGAGTTTTAGTTGACTTATATGGTTTAAAAGTAGAACCTAACCATGATAGTTAGATTAGTTACACCCTCACCTATGGTTGATACCAACTTAGGCTAACTAAGGTTACAACATTTCAATCAGCTAGTGTTGATTGTGTTGTTGACACTACTAGCCACCCATCACTAGATGGATGTCATGAAATCCTATGACAAGGCTTAGAAAACATAAATTATATATTAAGAAAGTCTAACAACATTCCTTAACTAAGTTTAACTAATAAAGGAAATAAGAAAAGAGGTGTAGTCCACTCGATGATAGCTGCTTGATTCTACTGAGCTGGTGGTTGCTTCTCCTTGAATTAAGCCATATTTGGAGGGCCTTGAACTTCCGATAATCACATTCCCAATGTCCCTAATTCTTGCACAATAAATAGTTGGCAATTAAAGTTATGTTTTGGCCAAAAATAGGTGAAGTGTAGAGGTAGATATGGTGCTAGCTTGGTTGAGTGTAAATGGAGCCATAATGGAGTCATATTGAATCCAATTATAGGGTGGATTTTGTGGAGTCATCAAGTAGAAAAATGGAGCCATATTCATGCGAATGTTGGAGTTTGCATGGAGTTTATGGATGCTAGTTAATCTAGTTATTTATTGACCCAAATGAGAAGAGTTTTGAAGTTTTCAACTTTGAAAAAATTAATAAGTATATTATAGTTAATTTGGGATACTTGAGATGCTCTTACATCATATACTTATGGATTGGGTATCTTTGTTGGTAGGGTATCGTGGATCCTTTGGGTGAAAATGAGACTAGTGTACCTTAGTATCATTGGGTTGATATTTGGTAGGATACTATGTTACCTCTATATGCTAGTATGATCGAATTACCTTAATATCTCTAGGTTTAACTTATCTCTCATTGAGTAATTAAAAATGGAAGTAATCATTGTTAGTTATTAGAATTGAAATGGATTGATGTAGTTGGTAGTTACCTTCGTGCTCAACTTGTGGAGCTTTGGAATTTATTGCTATGGCTATTGAAATTATGAGATATAATGTGATTGTTATGGAAATCAATTAATAATAGTTTGGTGCCTTTCCTTCGTGGAACACTCTTGGTATGTTATGGTTATTGCATTTTGTATAATGATTAAGTATAACGGTATGATTAGAATGTATATGGTATGGCATGTTATCCTATTTGTTATCACATGTATGATTCAAAATATTTATTCTATGTTCTCATATATATGATTTGATGTGTTTATGTCATGTTTCACGTGTGACACCCTCAATACGCTCTAAGTGACTTTTCATAATTAGCGTTGTATAGTGGGTTTACAAAATATCATTGTACTGATGGGTTATATTTCATGGTCATCTACCTAAATAATGGATAGTTGTGACTTTGTATGATTACTTCAAGGATACTACTTGATGTATAGGGTTTGGGGTTAAAAGTTAGGACTATCCAATGCCTTCTTTGGTATCTTTTGATTATGATATCCCTATAGTCATGTGTTCCTTTTGTCTATTCCTTTCTCTTGGGTTGTAACTCTATTAACCAATACCTTTTAGTATATTGAGAAAATTATAATATGTAATGTAATCTCTATTTTGTTCTTATGATTGTTGCTATTATTTTAAGTGGATGATATTTTAGCCTCAACACTTAATATAAGAATGGTAGAGGAAATAGGCTCATACTAAGTGTGGCAGTAACACCTACAATTTTTAATATTTTAGCTTGCACAATTATTCCTTTAAAGTATAGTTTTTTAAGTGCTAAAAATGGGGTGTTGCAAAGATTGTTAAAACTTGCTCGAGTACCCACTTATAATCTTAAATATTCATTTATTATTCTCAACAAATTTACAATTAAGCCATTATAATGCAAATAAATACAAAATATCATATACCCTTGATAAATTTTAAGGACATACATGTGGACCAAATAAATATAGTGGCATATAATAATGTATGTAAGGTCACATATTATAATTTGTAATTGATATTGTTGCATTGGCACAAAAGTGAATAACTATTACAATGGGATAAAAATGTAATAATTGATTCAAGTTAGAAGCAACACGACTTGATATAGTTATTTATTTTACATTTGATTTATAGACCCTTGTTGGTGAGGTTTTGAAATGATATGACTATATGTATATAAATATTTTTGGTATGTACCAATTGCATATCTCATTATCTATTAAGTAATGTCAATTGGAATAAACCTAATGCTTATTTTAAAAAGAATAGTCTTGTCTTATAGGTACTTATACTTCCCCATGAATATAAAATTAAACCACAAAAATGTATGAATGTTCATTTCCTCAACCTCAAGAGGAGAGAAAAGGAGATTGAAATTATAAAATAAACAAGTACTTAGAAGATGTCTTCCATAATATATGGACTAAAATAAAAATTAATGTGTACTTGATGATACTTATGTTTACTAGAGGTAGGTTAGCTACAACTTACATTAATTATGACTAAGAAATTTTGAAAGTCAAATGTAGGGCTATTTATGTAATCCAATATTTAATCCAAAAAATTCAATAACTAATCCAATACATATATTCTTTCAAATAAAAAATTGATATATTTAACAAACAATCAAAGAAATCAGATATTCAATCCAACAAATATAAATAATATCCAATGTGATACATTATATACATATGTGCATATACATTCTAAAAATTAGTTGTTGTTAGTAAATTTTATTCTTTTTGATTAATATTTTGATAACTATTTAAATATTATTAGAAATTTAAATTTACTAATAGAATATAATATAATTTAAGACTTGAATCAAATCATTAGACTAGATTGGTTTGAATTGGATTAGATTATTATCTTTTGATTTAATAAATTTTATCTGATATTTCTTATTTGTGATCACTTTAAAAGTTTTACATATTTGACATATTATGTGTGATCTGATCTAAAGTTTTAGAATCTAACGTTTTTATTTTTAGATATCTAAACTTTTTTAATAGATATTTGATCCATAAAAACCCCAAGTCATATGTATCTTGACTAAAGTTAAAATTCATAGAAGCTAACTTATTGACAAGTATAATACAAAAATACTAGAAGTATATGATATGGGTTTAAATGGTTGAATTCTCAAAATAAGAATTATAATCCTTAAAAATGATAGAAAACTTGTCACAAAGAATCAACCTATTCACATGGATAGAATCAAAGAATAGATTCCACCAATAAATTAAATACTCATGAATTATACTGACACCAATGTAAGGTGGTATGAGGTAGATATTGGTAATGCCATTATCGAAATAGTTGCAATTGATAATGGATATAAGTGAGAATTATTCTCAATTTACTATGGAATATCATTTGATAAATGATTGAATGAGTTCGAATCAACATATGAAAACCAAATGTATATGTTTAATGAGCATAGTGGGTTATATGGATGAGAAGTCCAACATTTGAATATTTTAGACTGATTAACTAGTAGCGGGTGTTCATAAAAATATGATCTAAAAGTCAATTTGGTGATGCATGTTTTTTTACAAAAGTTAAACTTTTATCTTTATTAGGTTTTTATTGGCCGATTTTTAAAAGTGCACATTATCAACGTGTTCTTGTAATAGAATCATGCTAACATATAAATGAGACATACTAAATTAAGGGTATAAAAATATACTATTTTCTTTAGCCATAGTTTTGTTTCGCTAGATTTTTGTCGAGGCTTTTAATGAAACAATATTTCAAATGTTGGAGAGTATTATAAATATGATGATATATACATTTAAGGAGGAGTGCCATAAAAATAATTTACAAATCTCATATACTTCTTCTATCGGATAAAGTCCTATGCTTAATGTCCCCATTATGAATATTAATTATAACACCTATAAGCTCATCTCCCCGTATCCCTTACTACTACATCTCTCTTACACATTATGGCATAAAATACTATATATCCTAGGAGGTGGCGGATGAGAGATGTATACACATGTAACCCCCTCTATCTTTCTTTCTATATTATTTTTTATTATAATTTTTTAATATCACAACAAAAAAGAATTAATAATAGGTGATTAAATTTGATGTGTTGATGTAATGCTTTAACAATTGCCCCCACCATTTTAATTTTCGGATGACAACGGAGCGGGTTAGAGGTATGTACTTCATTTCTATACCTGAATTGATAAGCAAAACTATTTTTGAACATGCTTTGATCTCCTTCTTTTCTTAGAGGAGAATCCATGACTTGATTTTTGTGGGGGATTAAATCTCTATTCATTCTTCGAATCATAACTCATTTGTAATTTTGGAACGACAACGGGTGGGTTAGAAACATGACGATGCAGGAGTAAACACTCAAGAATTGACTTTCATAATTATAGATCTCCCATAAATCTGAAGATAATTGGATGGTTATATTACTAAAAATGTACCAAAGAAGTTATTAAATATCTACGTGCATGTGCATGACATACATGAAATGCATGATAACGTGCATGGGAGGAAATGTAAAGCTTGGTCGCATATAATTATTAATTTTTCCAATTAATTAAGTAGTAGAGTTGGATATTACCTAGAGCATAACGTTAGCATAAAGTAGCATTGAGTTAGCATAAAGTAGTACAATATCTTTTAGCTTGGTATCCTTTGAATTATACTTTTTAGCTAAATGGTAAATTGGCTGTATAAAACCATGAAGGTCACGATTAGATGTAGAAGTTAATCATCAAATATTGAAGTTAAATGCAATTTAAATTCTATGTAATTTCAATTCAAGTTAATCGAATATGTGTGAACGATTAAGATTGAAAATCTTAATCTTTTTGTCTGTGTGAATTAGAGATTAAATCCTATCCTTTCTACTCTCCATAATCTACATTTTTCTAGCCATCACCATCATCCAAAAAATCGAAGTCTAATTGAAGCCCTAATCGGTTTTGACATTTGAAACCCCAACCCTTCCATTCGAACCATAACATAACTCTAAACTTCAAAGCTAAACCCTAACCCTAACCTACAAAGTCATATTCCTCCTAACATTCGAATCATCATCATCAAGAATACATCATTGTCGAATCAACATCATATTCAACACATCACATTCGAACCATCATCTTCATTCATCCACCATCACTGTATCATCTTCCAAGCTTCGTCTTAACATAATCAAGCCATAATATCACAAATTTGATAATCTCATCCTTCCACACACATCACATGAGTTCATCTCTATACCCAAATTTATAAGTAAAATAGTTTTTGAATCTACTCTTATTTTTATTTTTTTCTTATTGAAGAATTTATGACTTAATTTTCGTAATGATTAATTCTTCATTCATTCTCCTAACTAGAAACGATACCCCATTTTTAATTTTAGAATGACAACGGAAAGAATCAGAAACAATACCTTCATCCGTATATCTAAATCGATAAGCAAAATAATTTTTAAATCCATTCTAATTTTTATTTTTTATTAGAAAAATTATAATCTAATTTTTATGGAATTCAAATCCCCATTCATTTTTCCAACTAAAATCATACGCCATTTTTTTTCTAAATATATATTTTTTAGATTGTATATAAAAAATTATTCTATATATATATATGATTATAATTTCCTAACCAGAATTCAATTTCCAAATTCTCTCCGTAGAAAATTTTCTACAAGACCTGAAGAAAGAATCGCCATTACCACTCTCATTCTTCTTTTTGTTCTATTTTCTCTTTTTCCAACTGGGCTTTTTGTCCCTCTCTTCTCTCTCCTATTCTTCCCATCCATGCTGTTTCAGGCTGCCACTCGGAACTCCCAAATTGTTCACTACAAAGTCATCCTCCATTTCTCTCTTTACATCTCCTCCTTAGGTTTTAGGTTCATATTTTAGTGTTTAACGGGGATAATAATTCAATTTTCGTCAATTTAATATACATGTTGGTAAATTTGTTCATTTTTTATTCTTATTTTTTTGGGCTACGTTGACGAAAAGTGTTCTGTGAAGATTCGGATCGATTCTGAATCTGAACTTTCGATCGGAAAATTCGAAACTTAGCTAAGATCGGTTTAAATATATCGAGGAACTTCGTGGTATTGTCGAATTGGATCTTTTAGACACGATTTTTGTTTGTGAAGAACATTTAGCTATGGTTTTGAATATGCGTTGATGAGATCTTCAGAGAGGTGCTTAAGTTGGAGTTCTGAAGGTTCACGTCTGGTGATTGTATGTTTATATTCATTACTGTGGCTTTCCTTTTCTTTCCTTTCCTTTTTTCTTATGTCTTTTATTTTTGTTATGCCGGATTTGTTCTGAGTATAATGAATTTTTCTCTGCTCTTTGATTTGCGCTTCGTTGTTTTCGGTATTAGGAGGAACTAGAATGCATGAGTATTAATTTAGATATATTATTTGAAATATGTTGTCAAAAGTTTGCATCCTTTTTCTTTAGTATCTGTTTGAGTGTATCCCATCCGAATAATTGTTGAAGAAACCCTAGAGTTTGCGGCACAAAATATGTGCAATTTGATATTTGGCAGCATGATTAAGTGTTAGATGATGAATGTTGCTGAGCGTGATTGTTGAATGTTGGTACTTTTTTTAAGGTTTGTATTGAAGTCATGTTTGCTTAGAAAAATAAACGTACTAGCCAATGCTTTCGTCTAGAATTCTCATCATGATTTTTCTTTTTTAGCTGCTATTTGAAATTTTTGCCTTGTGTATTGTGTTGTTATGACTTATATTTTTATCTTGCAGTTGTTGTGGGCAAAATCCAGCATTTTGGGTTTCAGCTGGTAAACTTAGATGTTATTCTGCAGTTGGTCAAGGAATGTTATAACTCCAGTTGGGTATATTGGAAATTTGACAAAGAGAAGAGTGCAGGCAAGCCCTAGTATCATTACAAGTTGTTTGCGTGGTGTTTGGGGTTCAACGCATTCCCTGTATCAGGAACTCAGGTACAGGACGAGTATCAAGATGATGGTTGATACGGGTTCCACTGAGAGTCGGGCTCCTGTAGTTTGTATCTTGCCTGAGAAGGAAGATAATGGAGGTTTTATTAGTGGAGCATTCAAAAGGTGAATATTCTTCTGTAGTCTTATTGAAGTTATGTATATTCTATAAGTTGATGATTGCTAGGTACGTAGCTATCCTACTCAGGAGTCACTACCTTCCCCTTGAGTTTTTCTTAACGATCTTAGTGCGTATTTAATGCATTGGCACAGTGTTTTGGATCTTCCACCAGGTACTATATATTGTTTTGGATCTTCAGATAGTTTGAGCCGTTGGGCCATACTTTTGTTAACTCTTAATTATGCATCGCTTGGCTTATTGGTTTTCCCCAACATGATACGTGTCATGTTTATCTCTCTCTCTCTCTCTATATATATATATATTTCATTGTTTGGTTATCATGGCACCCGCTGGTAAAGTAGTTGATTTCAACTTATTATTCATTCATTTCAGTCGATATGACACATTACTCTTTGTAAAATTTCATCACTTTACTCTTTTCAAAGAAATGATAAAACTTTAAAGTACATAATTTACCAACCCTTTGGTTGCTAAATCTATCTTTCTTTATCCTTTTCCAATTTTGGGTAAGAATAGTAGAATTTGATATCCATGAAAATGTAGATGTTGAGGCATCCACTAAGTACAGAGTATGTTCTATAAGACTATAACTATCAGACTAGTATTTGATTTATATTTATCTGCAAAAGTACCAAAGTTCTATTGGAAGAAGTTATATCTTGTTTTCCCTGAATCAACTCTGTGTTCTACAAAAAAATACATTTGTATCGTGATATTTTTTGTTTTATAGGCCTGATTTCATTTATACATTCTAATGGAAAAATGCTTAATGCTGATATGTTACTTTGAGGGACATTTAATACATAAGATTTGATCTGTTAGTTAGCTGCAGTTATATAAACCATCTTCTGTCTTTACATTGTACCTGTTGATCTATGCTTTACGGAGATCTACTCTCTCTTTTTGCAAACCCTACTCTTCATTATGTAGCTTTATTCTTTTGGATCAAGCAATGGAAAAACAATGTTGGTGCCTGCAAAATGCAGGAGATGAGGAAGACATTCATCTATTGCCAAATGGGATATAACTTGTTACCTGTGTACAAAATTTGACATAATCCTCTAAATTGATTCCTACCGCACCCCAACCCAAAATTTAAGGCCTTAAAGCAATGTTATTCTGCACTTGAACTGTTGCTTTCTCTGTTTTTAAAGACTTTAGGTTTGACTCTTTCCAAACAAAAAATATGCATATTAGATTTATGGTGCTTGATTTTCTTTTTATCACCTTTTCTTCACTATATCCCTTTTGTGTAAAGGTTTTTGGGAAACTTTGCATAGGCCGATCCAAAGAAGGCTTAACATATGAACCACAAGCCCATCTGGTGATAAATGGACTTGGAATCTGCTGTACTGTAGGGAACCTATTATCCAAGGCATCCTCCTTTTCTTTCTTTGCTGATACAAATCCTGTCCAAGAGGAATAATAGCTCCTTGTCTCTTGCATGTCCTAATCTAATCTTTTTTGATATTCCTAACAGAAACAGTTCATAGATTAGCACCATCATTGTCATTATGCTAGCGCCCTCATGGATGAAGGATCCTAACCATATTGGGTCAGCTGCTTGAGAACATGCATTCACCAAAGCAACCTTCGAAGGTGACAGACTTTGAAGAATGTTTGGCCTTTAGAAGAGGTCCATCAAATGAAATCAGGCTAAAAAGTACGCCGTTGCTCGTTACTGAACATAAGACTATGGAGGATGCAAAGTCATTCCATATTCTAGCAATAGATATCCATAAGCATTGTCCTGCATAAATCTGTGCAGAGACACTGAGAAAGACCCAGGCTGAATAAAGCAGACCTGTGGTTCCTAATCCAATCCTAGAAATAGTTTTTTATTATTATTTTAGTTATTATTTATTTATTTTAGAAAACCAATGTTAGTGTTTTCATTGAATGAGATTATGAAGCATTATAATCAAGGGACCAAAATTCATCAGTCAAATGCATATTGCTACTATACTTAGTGTTCCTATGGTTATACAAGCATCTACGGGAGATTTTAGTAGCAATGGTTTTTATCGTTGCATTCCATTTACAAGGGATTTCATTAAAAGCTTTGTTGTTCCTAGTCTTCCATATCTCATAAAGCGATGTGATGAGAAAACCTCTTAAGAGTTGCAACCTTGACCTCGATCGGCCATGCGTGAAGGTGAATTTAGTTAGCAACCTACTCTAACTAAGCTTAGGTTCTCTTGAGTTTCATGATGCAACAAATGATTCGAATAACCCCCCTAGTGGGGCTGTGCCGAAACAAATGAGATATAGTTTCCTGCTTTGGTCTGCCATGGGATTTTACTTGCTGAGGCGATCCTTTGTGGCCAAACAACTTGTTGCAACTAGCCAAGATATGAATTGATGATTGGGGGCTGTAGGGTTTTGCTATACGGTCTTCCACCAATCACGTTTTGGTCCCTTATGTCTCAAATCTGCATAAACTCTTCTAATGCTTTAGTGTTCATTCTACTGTAGTCTTGTGAAAATGGGGTAGAGTGAAGGTCTTAGACCAAGATACTGCTCAAAGGCCACGAAGCAACTGTGGGGGTAACAATATCTTAATCAAGCCATGTTTAATGAATCTACTATGGATCCACTTGATTCATAGTGTGTCTTTCTTCTGAGACAAATTCCAGAGATGTTTGCCAAGAGCTGCAACATTCTAGGTACTGATGTTAATAATGCCAAGCCCTCTTTTCCTTGGTAGACAACAAGAATTCCAAGCAACAGGGACTTTGTGAATGCGAGTAGTATTGCCAGTCCATAAGAAATTTCAGCAAGCCGCAATGAGGTGGGTAAGGATCTTCTTATGGAGTAAAAATACCTGACTCCAATAAATCTGTATTCCAAAAATAACTGATTTCAATAGTTGGAATCTGCCTGCATAAGAGAGTATTTTAGTGGCCCAGTGATTCATTCTGTGGGGGACCTTATTTGTGAGTATAGTCATGTGATAAGCATTCAGTCGACTATCCCCAACAGGAACCTCCGAGTATTTGAACGGTAATGATCCCTGTGTGAATTTCATGTAGTGTAAAATGTCATGTTTAACCTGTTGTGGGACACCTCTAAACAAAACAGAACTTTTATGGGAATTGATGGTTAACCCCGATAGATAGTAAAATGATGAAACTTATGCATAAGGCATTGGATTGAATGAAGGTCACTGTGGCAAAAGAGGAGCATGTCATCTATAAAGGATAAGTTGAAAAATTTCAACTTCTTATATTGTGGATGACCTTTGAAACCTGCTTCTTGCCGTAGGGCCTTCATCAATTGACTGAAATATTCCGTGATAATGATAAACATATAGGGAGAGAGGGGGTTGCCTTGTCTCAAACTTTTCTTCACTTTAATGGGTTCTGAAAGAGAGCCATTAATTGAGATGGAATATTTCACGCTAGAGACACAAACCATAATAACCTTGACAAGATGTGGTGGGAAGTGAAAGGTAAGTATTACTTTTTCTAGGAACTCCCATCGAACTGATTTATAGGCTTTACATAAATCTACCTTCAACGTGTATCATGGAAAGTGTGTTTTCTACCCTAGATTCTTAATAACTCGTGCCAGTAAGATATTCTCTTCAATCGATCTACTTTTAATGAAGGTTGACTAGGAAAGATCCTTCAGGAATAGAAGGAAATGCTGTAGTCTGGAAATTAAGATCTTTGTGAATGTTTTGTATAGGACAATACAACATGCAATTGGCCTAAAATCCCAACATTTTTAGCATTGGGTACCTTAGGGATATGAACAAGCAACGTTGAGGTGATGAAGTTGGGGAGATTTGCGGTGAGGAAAGATTCATTCATTTGTTTCTGTATGTCATCACCTACAATATCCCAAGCCTTCTTGAAAAAACATGAAGTAAAACCATCTAGGCCAGGTGCTTTTGAGTCATCAATGGAAAAAATAGCTTCTTTGATCTCTATTTTAGTCAAAGGTCTAATAAGTTGGTATTGTTGCTCAATGAAAAGAAAGGGTCCTTGTTGTAATGCCTATTGTGCAAGGTCCACTTTATGGAACTCCTAATTGCTTAATATATGAGTGTGGTAATCCTTAAAAGCTTGATATTAGCTTGATTAGAGATCCATTCCCCATTTTCTCCTTTAATTTTTGAGATTATACTTTGGTTTTGTTTAGCTTTCATTGTGGCAAAGAAAAACTGAGTGTTAGCATTACCCTCATTGGTATCACCTTCTATTTGAGAAAATTTTCCTCACACTAGGAAAGTGTTCATAGAGTTTTAGAGCTTCTTTCTTTTTCTGTTGCATCTCCAGGTTGGAAGGATTTGTTCTGATGGCATGTTGGATTGTGCTAAACACTTGTTTCTGAGAAACAACCCTTTCTGAAATACTACTGTAACTCGATTTATTCAACTGCTTGACTCAAGCTGTAGGAGTGTGAAATCTCTGTTTCATTTTTGCAAATGTTGTACCTCCATGAGGCTGTAACCAAACTTCAGTTACTATTTTTAGGGAAGCAGGGTCTTTGCACCGTACATTGAAAAACTTGAATGGTTTCTTCTTGTTATTGGTCAATTGCTTGACGGTGAGATGAACTGCATAGAGATCTGTGAAAGACACCTCATTAAAGGTGATAGACACATGGGGATACATGCCAAGCCATTTTAAGTTAACCAGAACTCTGTCAAGCTTGCACAAGATTCATTCTTGTCCCATTCTTTTATTGCACCAAGTGATAAGTGGTCTAGAGAAGGAGGGGGGGGGGTTCATGAAGTATAAGATGATAGGTGCACATTTTGAAATCACTAATTTCCTAATGATGAGGCATGTCCCTTTGCAATTTCTCATTAGGATGAAGGATGATATTAAAATCGTCCATTATAAGCCAAGGATCGGTTGTTATGTTTTGAGTTAGGAGCCATTGCTAAAGATTCTGACGTTCAGCACCAGTATTGAAAGCATAAATGAATATCACATATAAAAGGGTCCCATCTGCATCAAAAGCTTTAACAAGTAAGGCTTTAGGGCAATCAGAAGTGAATGTAACTTGCTAGCGAGAAGTATCCCATAGACACCATTTACGGCCATTGTCATGATATGCATAATTATTTAGAAAACTAAACCCTGGGAAAATCTTGTTTTTAATGCTATTGGCCTTGTTAGGCTTTATTGTAATTTCTTAGAGGCTAAAAATGATAAATGATTACTTCTATACCATTTGTTTATTTCCATCTATTTTGAGGTTTGTTTAAATTTTTGACATTAAGGTGGGAAATCATTGAGAAAATTGTGGTTGGGGGGTTCCTCCCCTATCTACTTTCTTTCCCTATAAGGATTGTTCCTCTTCTACTGTCGAAATGGCTGCAAACTATTTAATGTGATTCACCACACTAATATTCTCTTGTTGTAACTTTGAACTGGATGTGCTTGCAGTTACTGGCTGATTTTATTTTTCTAGTCTCCTCCAGGTAGTAGTTAAGTTTCTAGTGGGCAAACTAACACTAAAAATCAAGTGTTATGAGGCTTTAGATAAAGATGGATCTTGCTCTTGAGGGGTTGGTTTCCTCTTTGGATAGGAGGAAGGGCTATGGCCCAAGCAATCACAGTCACTCCAATAGGCTGGGCACCAACCATATAATATTGGTTGATATAAGACATCCCCATCCGGATCAAGGATTTCAACACTTTCCAGGCATTTTTTTGTAACATCAATCTCTACAAGAATTCTGGCATATGATACTCGTTGTCGATGCAAAGTAATGTCATCCATATGGAGAGGTCGTCCCACAGCACTAGCTATATGACTTAGTGAATTGGTGTCTTAGTGATCAAGGGGGAGATTCGGTAGTTTTATCCACAATGGTAGGAATTGAAATTTCTCCTTCACAAATTAGAACTTTCTGTGCCATGGTTTGAGGATGAAAGGTCTATTAGCATATGTCTAGCAAGGGCACGATAATATCCAGTCTTGATCCTCGATTGATGTACATTTGAATATGACGAATCTGTCATCATGCAGAAGAATGTTTAGGGGATTTACCTTAGGCCATTTTGACAACACAAAACGTTGTATCTGTCCCTACGACGGGCAAAAACCAATAATATACCCAACAATCACAAATTGCCAATCAATAGATGATCGTTGGATATCCTCCTTCTGTTGTTCAATTTGGCAGGCAGTGCCTACCGTGGAAGGGGAAAGCAAGTTAGCTACAAACCCGACTGAAAGGATTGATTTCCAGTAACCTGATCTCTCTAGTTTGGATGTTTGCTATCAGTTTGAGGTTTAGGGGTAGAATTCGGATTATGAAGCAGTGGATTCATGGGATTGCTCTTATTGTGATTTCCGAATTCAGGAAGCAAAGCTGTATCTGTATCTATAATCAACGTGATATCATCAAGTTGCTTGGATGAAACCGGTGTAATCGCCGATTTGGGATTGATATCTTGAGCTATAAGCATGGGTGCAGGTTGATCAAACTCTATATCCGGTGTCGAGAGAAATTTGTTGGTTTTACTCGATACTTCTGGAGAATCAACTTCACAAGAAACAGAGGAACGGATTGCATTAAACCCTTCCTGGTACCCTTTTCTTCGCAAATCCTGCTCCTCTCCTCGTGGGTGCCATGGAGGAGAGAGGAGAGAGCTAGGGGATGGGTTGATAGTCAGACTCTATAAATCCCCCTATATATGTTATTCTTAATGATCTCATAGAAATAGGTTGCTTCATTACCTCTGTTTGTTAAAATGATATTCGAAGACTCCTCCCCTCCCCCTAAACAAAAAAAGAGTCCTCTCATGGCGTGTTTTGTTGCCACTTAATAATATTTTAGATATGCCTGCAGGTTCGTTCATTCATTCATTCATTCATCCTATCCTTTAAGATCATACTATGTTCAAGTGTATGCAATTAGCAAAGACATTGTTCATGATTTCCGTTAGGGGCTGCGTTATTCTTTCTTCAGGTCTTGCCTTGTGGATTTCCTTTGTTTTCTTTTTTGTCCTTTCCATTTTTTTGTTTCTTAAAACATACTGGTTGAACAAGTGGCAACGTGTGAAGTAGAACTTAAACCAGATAGTGGTTTCATAGGTTTTCTCCTTTACGCTTTTGCCCAATTTAGTGCATGCTTTTAGCTTATGGCATGCCAAGGTAAACAACTTGCCATTTGGAATTAAAATGTGCTTTTTTAGCAGCTCCTCTGAAGTGGCTTTGACATCCCAAGATGAGTCTGTGCTGAAGTATGTAATATTCTATCCCAGTTAGACATCATTAAAAAAAAAATGCTGTCATGAGTTAGCATGTTTTGATATTTTATTTGGTAAGTATCCCTTTTTCAATATTTCCTTGACAAATGTGCATTGGTACACTTTAATGTGGACATTGTATTTTTCACACTAAGTTAATAAGGTGCGTGCTTTAATTATAGTTGCCATTATTGTGCTGGTTCTATGCTTAACGACTTGCATTGCATGTTTCTTCAGAAACTGTATTTGCTTTCTTTCTACTATTCTAGCCTATCCAAGAAAATTAATGTTTCATATATCATGATTTATTGTTATGCAAGGTCAGATTGATCTAATTTGAATATGACATTATTTTGGGTGGAAGTATGTGCTTAAGGAGCTATGACTATGGCCTAGTCGAACAATCCAGATGGGGGTAGTTGATTGTGATTCTGGATGTCTTTCTTTTAACTTACACCGATGAAGTAAGAATGATAGAACTTCTAGTTATGCTGGGGAGGACTATGATTATCTCCTAAGCCTTCTTCCTTTCTAGATTGATGAGTAACTGGAGGTAGTTTCACACTCATTGCCATTGAGTCCCTCATGCACTTCTAATTGTTCCTCCTTTTCTTTATAATAGCCTCCATACTGGTGAGCATAAAATTTAATAAATTTACTAATTTAGGTTATATTTGTTGTAAGGAACTTCGCTCAACTTATAAGGTTATTCGTTATCAACCTCTTGCTTCAAGTATTCATTTCTTGAAGCCGAAACGAAGACATGGATAACCAGCCCTAGCAGTGTTGGCTGATTTGAGATTCTATGGAAGCAAACTAAATGAACTACATGATTGGTTGATCAAAAAGGAATTTCCCATATGCTTTATACTGACATAAGAAGTGCTAGTGTAGTGGTGGGGACTAAAGAGTTGGTCAATTGAGGTCTCATGTTTGAATTGCTCCTCATTCCTCAGCATTTCTATAGGAAATAGTCCTATCAGAAGTGACGCTGCACACATCATACCCCATCAAATACTTGATTCATATTTGGTGTTACCTTTACCTTTATTATGATAATTGGTAAATGATAGCAAGATTGTCCTCTTTTAACATTTGCTTCTAGAATATGATTTGTGGTGCTATTATACTAAATAGACTCTTTTTTCAGTTCTACATTCTAAAACCCTTCTGTGGGCGACATTGTATGTACTTGCTGTATAGTTCACATTATTTCTTTTAAAAATTCTTTATTTGCCACTTGAAGCCTATTGATGGCATTTGTGCACTAGATCACCTTTGATTTATAGATCTGTCTTTTATTCAGTGAGGTGTGAGCTAGATTCAAGAAGGATGTATATTTATTTATTTGTGTAACAGTTACACTAATGTAGTACACTCCACTCACCCTGTGCGTCTTGCCTTGACAGTAATGATGGAAAGTTGAACTGTGGATATTCAAGTTTCCGTGGAAAGAGAACAAGCATGGAAGATTTTTATGATGTCAAGATGTCCAAAATTGACGGAAAAATGGTTTGCATGTTTGGAATATTTGACGGTTAGATTCCCTTTTTTTTTTTGTTTCCTTCTTATCAAAGTAATCATATTTTGGAAGACCTGATTTTGTGTCTTGAAATGTGCATATGAACATGTTTGTCAGTGTTAGCCGGCTGTTTCTTGTAGTGTATAGGAGCAAGTCCTTTCATTTGAAACATGTGAGAAGTTGGCCTTCTTGTGTAAGGTTCAGGCTGGTATATGTTCTTATGCATGCCACATAAGATTGTGGCTTCCAAAATTTTATTTTGTTGATGTGGTCAACTATTAGCGCTCTCTCTCTCTCTCTCTCTCTTCTTTTTTGAAATTAGAGACATACAATTGTTCTATGCAAGGTAGAAAGTTGTTTTTTCATAGGTCATGTTGAATGGTTTAATGAGATGTCTTTTTTTCTTCCTGTTGATGATTTAATGACGCAGTCAGCTCATGTTGTTGACTCCACTTTCCATTTTAAAAACCAGGATCTTATGTTCTGCTCTTTGCTTAATGGGTTGGTGGTTGAATGGTGCAATGCGTTTGCAGGTCATGGTGGTTCTCGTGCTGCTGAATATTTGAAGAAACACCTCTTTGAAAATCTCATGAAGCACCCACGATTTATGCAAGATACTAGATCAGCTATATGTAAGCTCAAGCTTCTCACTTCTTTGTGGTTTTCTGGTAAATGTGCTGAAGCTGCTACCTCAAGATTGCACTTCACATATCTGGCTGAAAGAGGATCCATATATGAACTTCACGTGGTTCTTGGTTCTATAGTTTTGTGATGGAGAAAGATCTTGTGTGGAATACGTGAAGCCATTTTGTTTGATACTCGTTCTGTATTAAAAAAGAAGTTATTTTGGCAATTTACACACTTTTTTAAGAGTTAATAAATATTGTCTTAAAATTTCTCTTACACCTTTCATTAAAATATAATAAAAAATTTAGTATTTGTATAATGAAAGAGAAAATGTGAGGGTAAAAATGTAAAGTAAGATTTGACTTTTCGAAATTGACTTCCTTTTTACTTTTTGAATCAGAGGAAGTATAATCTGATGAATGTTTTTCCAGGTGAAACATATAAGCAAACTGATGTTGATTTCCTGGACACTGAAAGAGATTCTTATCGAGATGATGGTTCTACAGCTTCAACTGCAGTGCTCATTGGTAACCATCTCTATGTTGCCAATGTTGGAGATTCACGGACAATTATATCAAAGGCTGGAAAGGGTAAATACTCATTTTTTTCCACATCTACTCCTATATTCCTACTAACAAGTTATTTTTCACTGTTGCTATTGGGCTGATATTACTAGATATATGCTTCTTTATTCCATTCCAATTCTAGTAGGAAATGCTTTATGGGTTTGTTACATGAGCTTCTCTGGGGAGACCCGACTCTAGAGCCTCTTTCTAGTAACAATTATCACTGTCAATTGTAAGAGGTTCCTGGAGGACCTGGCGAGGAACAGAGACACATGAGTAACAGACACAGAAGATGGGTAGGTTAGTGTTTGGGAAAATAATCTGTTTAAAATGAATTAAAGAAAATGATGTCAATGGATATTTTAGAATGTGTTTTAATCTTCTGTCCTTAGGGGAAAAAAAATGAAAAATACAATTGTAAATTTTGATAAAAGAGTAGTTTTGAAATGAGTTAATATTATTTGAGTCCTGATAGAATACCCATTTCCTCATTTAGAATAAATAAAAAATTTCAATCTAGTCCCTATAGATTTACCAACATTAACCCAGAATACCTGTTTAAGCAATACTCTCTGATTTATATCCTAATCATTTTAATTATCTAATTAATTTTTATATTCAAATTAAATGATAATAAAATATGAAATTCTTCCTCATCTTTTTTCTTCTTGCATCTCTCATTGGGCACACAAATAAGAAATCTGTAGGGTAGAACTCATCATCCTCGCTCCTTCCAGAGTCTAGCATGTACTCAGAGTTGGAGGCACACTCTCTTGCACAGTAACAGATCTAGGGTTTTTTTCTCCATCAATAAACAGCCCTGGAATCAATAGAAAAAGACAAGCAGTGATGGCATTGAAGGACTGAATATTACAAGCCAGTGAGGTGGAGCAAATCGATCAGTTGCTAGTAGATTTTGTCATCAGTGGAGCCAAAATCTGATTGGATGAGAATGAATTGGCGGCAAAATTGGTTGACAACGATGATGGTTACTGAAGATCATATCAGCTCTTTGAGTCGAATAGTGTTGTCAATCTCCAACAACCAGTGAAGATTATGATACAAAGGTCTAAGAATAAAACAATCAACATTGCTATTGTTAGACCAGTCAGCCCGTAATCAAATCAAGAAGTATATTTTATATTTTTCAAAAAAATTTGGGGAAGATCAGGGAGAGGACCAAGGAAGACGGCTGGGAAGGAAGGTCAAGGGAATGGTGATATCATGAACGAGAGAGATTAGGATAACTTTATTTAGGTTTTGATTTAATTTAGTTTAAATTTAGAGATTCATGAGATAATTGGGATAGTGAAATTATGATTTAAATGAGTAGTTAGCATTTAAATTGCTAATTAGGAGAGAGTATGGTTTAACATGTTATAGCTGGTTAATTAGAGTTATTAGGGTCTAATTTAGCCTAGAGGATATTTAAAGAGACTGGATCGAACCTCTTCTTTTATTATTTAGGGACCAAAATAAAAAAAGTGGCATTCTAGAAGGACCAAAACAATATTTAACTCGTTTTGAAATGAGGTAATACTTGTCAATAAATCTATTCACCAAACATTGCTTTAGCACCAAATTCTGACAAACATCATTTGTCTGAGCCAAGTTCCTAATATTAGCATCCCTAAAGTTCTACAAGTGTCACAATGATCATCATAAGATGCCTGAAATGTCACTTCTCACTCATGGTTCATGGATCTTAAATGCATGATTGCATATTTTCACTTGATTTCCAATCAATTATATCAGCCAGATACCTTAAGTTGGAACATTGGCATGATGTTTGTGGTTTGTGAAGTTGTGATCTGACGGTTATTGTACAGGTCATGACAATTTTTAAATTTTGTTGGTTAAATTGTATTCCACTCACTGTACACTGGGATTTTGGCGTTTGGTTGAATCTAGATCGTCTCTGTTCCGAATTTTACTACATTTTTTGGGCCTTTGAAGAGTTTTTGATGAAATGTTGTGATGTCTTTGAGCAGCAATTCCTCTTTCCGAGGATCATAAGCCAAACAGAACTGACGAGAGGAAAAGAATTGAAAACGCTGGAGGTGTGATTATGTGGGCAGGTGAGTGGAATTTTTTGGTCCACCAAGATGCATATTTTCTGCATATGCTGTTGCATACCATGGATCCCCTACCATGTTTATTGTTCATAGTATCATATTTGTGCAATGCAGTATTACTGTATACAAGTCACCATCTCTTATAATGTGCATGCATGTAAATCAAGGAAGGGATTGAAGGAGCTATTACATATCACAGATTGCCTCCTATGTTTATGGTATTTTTGCAATAGATTCTCTCTATTTTTATATACAATTCACCATATTTAATCATTTGTGTGCATTTAAATTAAGAAAGTATTGAAGGAGGTAGATAACCGTGTGCCTAGGGAAAAAAACAAAAGAAAAAGAAAAAGGAGTGATCATGATTGACTTTTGCATCAACGTACAAATTTAGAAAGGACTTAATTTCTAAATTTAGAGGACTGTCATCACTCTTTCCCTCACCTCCCACTTTAAACAGCCAGACAAAAGGATCTACATTAGTACATGATGCGGTGGGTTAGTGGATCAAGGTCAGGGCTGGAGTGGGGGAGATCTATTTGGAGTTGGGAGTTTGGTAGAAGTAGGTGGTGACAATGTACAAATCTTCCTACATCTTTTAATTTATGAATACTAGTCATGTGTTAAACTATTAGTGATTTGTGGTGAATATATAGAAACTTAAGTGAAGATGGGAATTTGAGTATTCAAGAACTACTACCCAGTGGAATCTATTGACGGAAGGATTTGGGGAGGTCCATATGTTTGTAGTCTAACATTGACTAGCTTGGCTACTAGTGAAGGTCTCTTTTTGTCAGACACACAAAAGCTGTTTCAAAGAATCAATGAGTAAAAAAGTAAACAGTATCAATAGTTCAATACCAGTACCGGGAACATTTTTACTCCTAACCGGCTTAAATCGGTACGACTACAGAAACTTTAATTAAAAACTGAAGCTGAAAATAAATACCATGTAGCAAAAAAATTGTAAAGGCAATAACCTGTTTTATCATCATTTTCGTTTCCTTAAGCCAAAATACCTTTGCCTAAATGTTGATGACGTCATTTTGTTTTGGTTTCCTAACTGTACATAGAATTCTCAAGATCATAAAATAATATATCTTGTGGTCAAAATAAAGAAAACCAAGGGAGAGAGATGCTTAAAGAAAATGATGGTAAATAACAATCCCTTTCACCTTCTTTTCTTCTCTCTGTGGTCATTCTCCATCCCTCAGATATGGTCCTTCGCATTCCTCCCTTTCTCTCCGTCTACAGCCATACCTAGTTCAACTTGTTTCATTTTTTCTCTCAAAGTCCTTCCTGTCTGCTGCACTGATTTGCTTCTCTATGTGTTCGTCCCTTGTCAGTGCTGCCAACTCACTGGTGCTACTGCAGAGTTGTTGCTACAATAAAACCTGGCGTCATGGATTTTGTTCGCTGGTGCCTTTGAGGGAGCTCATTATTTCTCCCTTCCCTTTCCTCTCAATTTGTGGTTCAATCTGAATATTTATGCTATGCTAATGAATAATATATTGTTGAGAAAGCCGAATGGATTATTTGTCTTAGATTATGTGAAGGAAGTCAATTGGATACTTAGGGTTTTAAGTTCCATTTACTATTGGATACTTATGGTTTTGAGTTCCATTTACTATTTGTCCCTTGTAACTGGGGCACGCGTGTGATTTCTTGTGCTTTTTCATGTTGAAAATTGAAGGCTAACTGCGTTTCTGATGGACTTTCCGTCAACCTAGGTTGAAGGCTATCTAATGTCTGGTTAGGACTTATTGCAGATGGACTGAGCAATGTTGGTATTTTAAGTTATGTAATATTTCTCCCCCCTCTTTTCTTTCAGGTACATGGAGGGTAGGAGGTGTGTTGGCTATGTCTCGGGCATTTGGTAATCGAATGCTGAAGCAGTATGTTGTGGCAGAACCCGAGATTCAGGTGGTCCTTGTTTTTATCTCATTTTTGTATCATAACTATGTCATGTTATCTTTTCCTTACATGCATGCTCATGATCATATGATATCTTGCTCTAAAACTTGATTGAAACCCTTTTGTTGCCCTTATATTCCTTGACCTGTACTGTGTGTGTGCCCCAATCCTTCATGATCTTTTGTATCTGGTGAAGTGGAAACTTATGATGGAGATGCATGCTCTGGAATTCTCTTATTAGTTATTACCATTATCTTTTTCTGTTAAACTTCTTAGTAGCATTACTCATTCAATTTGTGGTGTCTGAGGTATGTGTTTTCAAATTGGCTTTCGCATTGACAAGCACCATGATAGACTTCCCTTTTTTTCCCCTCAGTGTTTGTATTTTCTCATGCACAGTGATATTCTTCTCTAGATCCTGATCTTTCATATCTTTATGTGATGCTGATTTTGAAGAATTTTTGATATGCAGTGTTCCATTTTTGGCCATGAAGCTTGCATTTAATTTTGAAGATTAAATTGCGAGAAATGGAATTTTGTTAGGGAATGAACATCGCTTTCCAATTTCTTGGTTCAGAATATTTCATTCATCAGCAGCTTATGATGTACAAAGTAGTTCAAGTCAATGTCCACCTTTTTCTGGGTGTACTCATCTTTCTGAGACTAAAATTGTAATGTGTGTGATGATATGCACCTTGTCAGCAAACTTCTAGCCTGCATTTGATACAATGACTTTCATGGTATTTGCCTCTCTTTTTCCTTGAAATAATTAATGCGAGGAAATGATATCAAATTTCTTGTGTTTTTAAACCCCCTTCCCTTTCTCTGTTAGTATTTTTTAGCAGCAAATGACTACGCTGCAGCAAAATATGCTGTAAACTCTTTAGGTGTATACTTGTTTTCTTATGATTACTCAGTGTTAGATGGCTGCACTCATGATTCTCATATTATCTGTTTTTTTGGGTGAGGTAGTGAGGTCTATAATCAGGAAATACATGCTGATTATTGAGATTTTTATATTTTTCCTATATGTTTTCCTTGCGTACTTCTTTTCTCATTTGATCATTGTTCCCTTTGTTTCTTTCAGGAGCAAGAGATTACTGAGGAACTTGAACTGCTTGTGTTGGCCAGTGATGGGCTTTGGGATGTGGTTCCCAACGAGGTGAGTTTCCATTGTAAGCTTTCATGAAACAAAGAGGGAGTTCATCTGTTATTACTGAAAGAGATTGATAGACATTGTAGGGTAACAAGGATGCACATAAAGAGTCCCTAGAAAACAATACTGGCCACCTTCAAAGATGGCTCCCAATCCTGTGTTGCCATTTTGATTTGTATTGATGGATTACTTGGCATTTCTGTCAGGATGCTGTTTTTATTGCTCAGACAGAGGAAGAACCTGAGGCAGCAGCTCGGAAACTGACAGATACTGCCTTTGCCCGAGGAAGTGCTGATAATATCACCTGCATTGTTGTAAGAATCAACCATGAAAATGTCATTCCAGCTAAAGCTTCAGAGAAAATTCGAGAGGGATCTGCTCGTGATGTGCATGAACCTAGGGGTCATGAGATTCAAGATGGATCCGGTGATACTGTGCATGAGCAGGGTACACGAGACATATCAGATTGTGGCATGCATGATCACAGTAGCCGAGACGGATTTGGTAGTAGCAGATCTGGTGGCAGCGTGGATGAGCAGCGTAGTCAAGACGGATCTGGTACAAGTGTGCAAGAGCCGATTACTGGTCAAGAAGGATCTGGGCATGGTGTAATTGTGCAAAAAGTGGAAGATAGAGTTGATGTGAAGGTAGGGGCGGACTGAGAATTGAATACTTGACAAGTGTTCTGTGTCCGCTTCACCTCTTGTTTTTGTTTCTGCCTTTTTTTTTTATACTTATAATATAAAAATTTGTTTTGCTCTAGTGAATTGTGTGCTCTGTGTCTTTGTATCTAGCTAGTTTTGGTCTTCTTTCCACATGACATGGTTGACTCAAGTTTATCCTCCCTTTATTTTGGGCTCTAATGACACCGGGGCTGTGTCTAAATTTCGCAAAATTGTGAAGGCATAAACTCAGCAGTTCTAATTTTCTTGTCCAGGTGCAAATGTAACTTCAATTTTGCTTTTAATTTGAAATAAATCTTTTTGAATTTTTCGAACAGTAAATAATGATATGACTTTTACCCCTTTGGTTTGGTGGCAAATAATTTTTATGGCACCATGAGCATATTGTTAATAGAACATTTGTAAAACTAATGAGATAGATCTTGTTTTATTCGAACAATAAATAATGACTGACTTTTACAAGTTGGTTTGGTGGCAAATAGGTTATATGGTGCCATGAAGATATTTTTAATGGAATATTCGCAAAACTAATGGTACGGAAACTAAATATTTTTTTAGTCATAAAACACTGTCCAGATTTTGTGGAACTTCATGGAATAGATTTTCAATGTACTCGATCAATGAGATAGAGATACTAATACTTTTACTACAGGAAAATAGCTGAAGGGGTTTCGATGACAGTCTGGCTGTTTGTTCTAACCGACGGTCCGCACTTAGCATATATCTATTGTTGCAAGCTAGTGTTCTCCAGGTACTTGTGAAAGGGATTTAGTTCATCGGCCTCTACCAAGGATAAGGCTTGAATGGTATTCTCAAGGTTTAAGTGCTGGTTCTACAATCAATGCTCCCAACTTGTATCATGTTAGCAGGCATAGCAAACATGGCGAAAGTAAGAAAACCAGCCAAAAATCTGCCTTGGATACTTAAATAGCATCAGCATCACCATCAAAACCAATAAATTTCTAAAGCTACATCAGTTACCAATACGAATTCTCCATTGATAAGATTTTGGGAGTTGTTAAATGCTCTCCCCCCCTACTAAAATGTGGCTAATAATGTAATTTCTTCAAAAGATCCACAAAGTCTTACATGCTTATAGGAAAAACGGATATATTTGAAGATATAAATAATAGGTGGAAAAGTTATATGCTCCTAGGCTTCGATTTAGCCCTTTCACTTATTGGAAAATTATGAAACTTAACACATTATTATAAATTCATGTTTTGGAGTTAAACATGAATGAAAAATATTTACTTTTATTTGTATTATTATTTTTCATTTTTTAACATAATTATCTACCGAAACTTATCTATCTTGACTTTGGTATTATCTAACCTTTATGAAACTTAATTTAAACCACCTATACTTATCAAGATATAATCTTCGCTATTGATTTAGGTTAGCACGAGCCCATTGGTGGTACTTGACATGGCACATGGTGCTATTGAGGAATATTTCCTAAGATTCCTAATCATTACCCCTCATTATCACCTCATAACACTTAACTCTACCTAGATGATCCTTCCTTCTCTCTCCTTAAGCCATAACACATCACCCCTCTCTTTACCATTTTATGCATGTGGGATTCCTCATATAAGCCTTCTCGATATACACCTTCCAAATATTCCCTAACCATTTCTATATTCTCCCTCAACCAACCATTAACTTCCAAATGTGATTCACCCCTTACCTTCTCTCCTCTATGATAGGTGTATATTTTATGGTATTATTTGATGTTTATTGACCTAGATTTTGCTATTTATTATTATAATTTTACCCTTTTCCTAGATTTTTCTTTATTAGTATAGTTTTGTCGGAAAAGATAAAATCAAGCCAATTTAGGAAGTTATGTGAAGAAAACTCAAGACACGACAATGAAGAGATAGAAAATATAGGGGCTCCATATGTATGGAAATACAACCCATATTTTTTGGTCTCCCATCTCATGTGCTATATTAATTCAAGCAACGTGCATACTATTAGAGAAAAAATATGGGTTCCCTCTATTTACTAATATAGACCGTATTTTTGCCAAATTTTTGTTATTATTTATATACAACATGTATTAGGTTGAATAGATTATTGAGAGCATGACCATTAGACATTCAACCTTCTTTTGTTTATTTTTAAACTATTAGGGTTTTTATGTTTGATTTAGTTAGTTCATTACTATAATTGAAGGAGTGGAGATCATATGATATTTGCGATTATGCAATTCCCTAAGTTCTTTCTTTCCTTTGTCTTATTTAATTGTCTCATACTTTTTATTTTGTTTAATGAAATTCTCATTATTTATTTATTTGATTGAGTTTTGTGACTTTATGTAGTTTGATTCAATCTTTGTTATTTTACTTATTTATTCTAATTAAAGTCATAACCTTTATGTGTTTAGGTTTTGCATTTTCTGGTTTTATCAATATGCTAGGCTATATTAGCATGGGGTAGGAGGATAATTGAAGGCTACATGATAATTAGTCATGAGATATAAATTGGGTTTAATTGTTATGTTTAATTTTTTTTAGATTAATAAATCAATTTTAATGATTGCCAATCCAAGATTAGACCTTTATTATCTAGTTTGAATACCTAGTTAATTTGAGTGCTAATGAAATGCTAGGATAGTATAGTTAATATGTGATTGTATTTGTATACATTTGCAAGTAGAAAATAGGTTGATTAATTTATAAATAAAGATGCTAATTTAATCTTGTTTATTAATCTAAAGAACTGAATAATTTAAGTTAATCATAGTTATAGTGATAATGCTATAATTAATTAAATTGAGAGATCTTATCCTAGGTTATTAATAAGTTAGACAATACATCGTTAGTGGGCCTTCTTGATGCAGGAGCATCCATTGAACATAATGATTGTCATATTCATTCTAATCCTCAAGGTAAGGAAGATGATTTAGCTTTCATAATATTGGAGCCTATCATGTTAAATATTCTTGATAATTCTAATATGCTTGACATTGAAAAACATTCAAGTTATTCTTGTAGGTATGTTACATATTTGCAAGAAGATGATATTTATAT
This sequence comes from Tamarix chinensis, assembly GCA_030549775.1. Classification (NCBI taxonomy): domain Eukaryota; kingdom Viridiplantae; phylum Streptophyta; class Magnoliopsida; order Caryophyllales; family Tamaricaceae; genus Tamarix; species Tamarix chinensis. The sequence goes on along the minus strand of CM060178.1, from coordinate 61,920,596 downwards.
ACATTGGCGTGTACAAGTATTTCAAGGCATGAAAGACTATGACATACATGGGATGATACATTACAACAAGAGATAGAGTGATGATATTTATTATTTTTATAAACTTGTTGTAAACCCTAACCCTAAGTATATTTTATGTAAGTTAGGGTATGGGTATAATTTCATGTATATATCTTAGTCTATTGTATAGCTTTGTAATATTAATCCTTTGTATCATTTAACCAATGATATTATGCTTTGGATTAAGGTTAATATGGGCTTAATTCAACCATGATTAATGGGATGAATTAAGAAGGAAAACTCGGCTGGTTTAAGCTAGCTCACCACCGAGTCTCCCTTCTCCTATACCTTTTTTGCACAACATTTGTATAGAGAATTGAATAGAATGAATAATAAGAATTTTGATAAAACTTTGAGCAAGAGAGCTAAAGTCTAATCCTCCCTTTTGGGTTTGTATTGAGCAAGGAAAATCCGGGATTAATCCTTCCTCAAATCTATATTCCACACGACACATTTGAACACCTTCAAATATGCTGAAACACCTTCATCTTGTAACATCAATTTCTTCGTCTATAATCTACCAAATCACTTCATTATTTTTGCATTAGATCGTGGGTGACAGCTTCTAATACAAATTTCGATCCAACCTTCCGTTACTTTGATAAAAATCACATCATTTTTGGTATCAAAGCTTCATTTGTTCGAAGCTGATTTCTGTCGACTTGAAATCGTGATGTGTTCTTTCACCAAGAACTCCATGGATACTCCACCATTTCTTGCAACTATTGATTCTTGATGAACTTCTTTAAGTTTTATTGAATTTCTTGCTTGAATTTCTTGCAATCTTGCAACGATCTTGTTGCATTTTCCCTCAACTTTTCACATAAAATACCAACAGAGTTCGAATTTCAGCAGCACCAGTTTGGTTGGTCTAGTTGCAACAATTGTGTGTGTCTCTTCAACACTTGATTTCTATTGTATTATACTATCTATTAGTGTGTGATAAATTTTATGACAACCCCATTCAATTTCTCTTCGTGCAAGTAAGAAGAAAAGCTTCAAAGTGTTCGACATCCCTGGACAGTTCTCAATCGCCCGAAACAGACCTGGAACTTGCAGGCCGTGTATTCGATTCATTTATCATCCATTTCTCTCACGAAATTAGTCCATTTTCTACCTCTGGATGTCCTATACGTTTCCTATGAAGACTTCAACAAGAATCTCCCACTGGAAGACAAGTTTTTGTTGAAAATATAGAAACATGTTCTATGATTTTATGTGAAGCCCGAAACTGACCTGGAACTTGCAGGCCGTATATTCGACTCATCTCTCATCAATTTATCTCAAGAAAATATTCCATAATCTACCTCTGGATCTCCTCTACATTTTCTATGAAGACTTCAACTCAAAAAATCCCACTGGAAGACACGATTTTATTGACAACACAGAAACATGTTCTATGATTTTATGTGAATCATTTTCACACCTATTATTACTAATCTTTCATTGTTTGTGTGTACCTGCGTGCAGTGGCTATTCTTGGGGCTTAAAGATATCCTTGTACCTAGATAAAGATTGCAGGTAGTGTTTGATATTTTCTTTAGAATTAGAAATTGGTTTGTGCTTTGTTTGGTTGTAGGCAAAACGAATCCAATACCTACATTTGTGGAAGATATATTGTGTGCATCAAGAAAGGTTGTGTGTCAACCTTCACCATGGCTAGTGAAGATGTGCGTGCCCTGGTTGAGTCCATCAAAAGCCTCACCACACGCATGGATGCCCAACTACAGACTCAAAACACACTCCAACATCAACTCCAAAGTGTAGAAGCAAAGTTGGCCGACCAAGAGAATTATAAACCATGGTAACCTCGAATGGAAACCACATATGATAGTGTGGAAGGGAGAATGAAGCCGATTTACCCTACCAAGAATGGGCATGGACATTTCAATATTTCTCATCTTGAAGATGGAGAAGAGGAGACAAATTATTTTGGCTCAAGCAACCAAAGAAGAGCACCTACATTCGATGTAAGAAATCCACACCATGAAGATCAAGGTATTAAACTTCCTGAATTTTATGGTGATTTAAATGTGGAGTCATTTTTTGAATGGTTGCATGAGATTGAAGCTATTTTTGAGTTTAGAGAATATGATGATGATAGAAAGTGCAAATTAGCTACTCTAAAGTTCAAAAATTTTGCTCGAATTTGGTATGATAACTTAAAGCGAACTAGGGAAAGACAAGAGAAGTCTAAAATCAAATCTTGGGAAAAACTTAAAAAGCACTTAAGAAATAAATTTGTGCCTAGAGACTATGAGCAAGATATGTATGTTAAGATGATTACTCTAACACAAGGCTTATTTAGTGTATAAGAATACACTAGAGAGTTTGAAAGACTAGCCCTTATTTGTGATGTTCATGAAAGAAAGGAACAAAGATGTGCTAGATACTTAGGTGGTTTGAATAACTTAATAAGAGACAAAGTTGATATGTACTCTTATGACTCTCTTGATGACTTGATAAAATTGGATATGAAGATTGAAAGACAAACCAAGACAACAAAAGCCTATGCTAAGTCTAATGCCTCTACTTTGACTAAACCCTATTCTAACATCTTTACACCTAAATTGACATTTTCATATGATAGAAAGAATAACAAAGATGATAAAGGTAAAAATAAGGTGGTTGAAATGGCTAATAAAAAATGTTTCAAATGTAAAGGATATGGACATTTTGCTAGAGATTGTCCTAACCAAAGAGCCTTAACCTTACATGACATAGAAAACATGGAACCATGTAGTGATGATGAATTAGAAGTTGAATATCCTAATGAAATATTAACTATGGAAGAAGAAGAAGGAGACTCCTGCTTTGTAATTCAAGGAGTCTTGCAAATACAACCTAGTATTACACCTACTCAAAGAGAAAAGATTTTTAAAACTAAGTGTAAAATAGGTGATATAGTTTGTAGACTTATAATTGATAGTGGTTCATGTACTCATGTTGCTAGTGAGGCAATGGTTAAGAAACTTGGTTTGGAAACTACTAATCATCCTAAAACCTATTCTTTACAATGGTTAAACAAGGATAAAGGAGCTAAAGTAAACAAAAGAGCTTTAATCACATTTTCTATTAGAGACTATCATGATGAAGTTCTATGTGATGTTTTACCTATGGATGCTTGTGGATTACTTTTGGTTAGACCATGGCAATTTGATAGAAAAGCAACTCATGATGGGGTAACTAATGAATATGTGGTGAAAAAGGAAAAACATTTGTATAGGCTCAAACCTTCTTTATATGATCATTTGCCTTTGAGTGATGATAAAAAGAAATTATTTTTACATGAAAAGGCTATGGAAAAATGTATAAAAGAAGAAGGAATTTGTTATGCTCTAGTTTCTAAAGATTCTAAACCTAAAAAATAACAACGTAAAGATCCTAATTTGATTAAGTTGCTTGATGAGTATAATGATGTATTTCCTGATGACTTACCTCTTGGATTACCACCTAAAAGAGGTGTAGAACATGCTGTTGATCTTGTTCCTAGTATGCCTATCCCTAATAAACCGACTTATAGATGTAACCCAGAAGAAGCAAAGGAATTACAAAAACAAATACAAGAACTTATGGATAAAGGATTTGTGAAAGAAAATATGAGTTTTTGTATAATCCTTTCAAATACTGCTTATGTCAAGTTTATGACTTACTTTTGGAAAACTTTATGGAATATGCTTAGTGTGTATGGTGTCAATCTTAACATGCCTATTAACATGATTCCATTGAAAAAAGGTGAATTGCAAAACTATGAGGCTAAAAAGAGAATAAAATTTTTTCAACAACTTCATGATAAAATAAAAAATCATATTGAAAAATCTAATGCCAAGTATAAAGCTCAAGCAAATAAGCATATAAAATCTTATGTGTTTTCTCCTGGTAACTTAGTTTGGTTACATTTACGTAAAGAGATATTTCCTAATTTATGTAAAAACAAGCTAATGCCAAGAGTCAATGGTCCATTTAAAATACTTAGGAAGTTTGGAGATAATGCTTATGAACTTGAACTTCCAGATTTTTATGGTGGAATTTCAAGAAATTTTAATGTTGGTGATTTGTCTCCTTATTATTCTAATAAAAATTTGAGGGAAAATTCTTCTCAACTTGGGGAGTATGATGCAGGAGCATCCATTGAACATAATGATTGTCATATTCATTCTAATCCTCAAGGTAAGGAATATGATTTATCTTTCATAATATTGGAGCCTATCATGTTAAATATTCTTGATAATTCTAATATGCTTGACATTGAAAAACATTCAAGTTATTCTTGTAGGTATGTTACATATTTGCAAGAAGATGATATTCATATACATTGGCATGTACAAGTATTTCAAGGCATTCAAGACTATGACATACATGGGATGATACATTACAACAAGAGATAGAATGATGATATTCATTATTTTTATAAACTTGTTGTAAACCCTAACCCTAAGTATATTTTATGTAAGTTAGGGTATGGCTATAATTTCATGTATATATCTTAGTCTATTGTATAGCTTTGTAATATTAATCCTTTGTATCATTTAACAAATGATATTATGCTTTGGATTAAGGTTAATATGGGATTAATTCAACCATGATTAATGGGCTGAATTAAGAAGGAAAACTCGGCTGGTTTAAGCTAGCTCACCACCGAGTCTCCCTTCTCCTATATATACCTTTTGTGCACAACATTTGTATAGAGAATTGAATAGAATGAATAATAAGAATTTTGATAAAACTTTGAGAAAGAGAGCTAAAGTCTAATCCTCCCTTTTAGGTCTGTATTGAGCAAGGAAAATCCGGGATTAATCCTTCCTCAAATCTATATTCCACACGACATATTTGAACACCTTCAAATCTGCAGAAACACCTTCATCTTGTAACATCAATTTCTTCATCTATAATCCACCAAATCACTTCATTCTTTTTGCATTATATCGTGGGTGATAGGTTCTAATACAAATTTCGATCCAACCTTCCGTTACTTTGATAAAAACCACATCACTTCCTTTATTTACATAAGGTGGTGCTAGGAAATGGACATGTGTGGGCTTCTATAGGTTAACATTAAAAAATACTATATGGCCATATTATTAGTCGAATATTTGATAACTCTATGCTAAATATGCCATGTGACCCCTATTATCTCATCATTGTTATTCAATTATAGTCTTAATTGTTAGTTTCTTCTTTTCATGATTAGTAATTATCTTTTCATAGTTTGAAAACCAAGGAATTAGTTTGATAATAGAAATTTATGGATTAAATTACAATGTGTGTGGGATCGACCCATACTCGCCACTTACTACTTGTTTTTGTATTTATGGTTTCATTTGGAGTGTATGCGACAACATACAACATTTTGGCGCTATTATAGGGGATTAGAACCTCTAGTTCTTATTTCTATTATAATTTTTAATTATCTATTCTTATAATTACAACACACTTTTCTCTTCTTGTGCATGTATAATAAGAATCCACATTTATGAGCATTTACTAGCAAAACAAACATGAACTCATTCAATCGGTGGATCTTAATTCTTCCTCTCCGGTGGATAATATTACTCAAAGGAAACTAGAGTGCATTTGTAATATTCCCTTGCCTCTAAGTGATAAATCATCATCATTTGAAGAGAGCATCAAAGATAATTTGAAGGAAATTATTGAAGAATCGATGGTGAATTAGATTCTAAAGGATCTTGCAACTCTTATGTTTAACCCTAATCTCCTTTGCATCAATTATTCTCATGAACAAGATGATTGTCATAGATAGAATTTATAGGCTATTTTCTTGTATAAAAATGTCATTTATTCCTCATTAATTTTATAAGATTTAATCTTTTCTCAATTTTTTTTTTTGTTTTGAAGAAATTCAAAGGAAAAATCGATGAAAAGAGGAAATCAAGAAAAAAACACATCAAGAAACATTGAAGTAAGGGAAGAAAAGTTGGAAATGAAGCAAAGACACCAAGGGAAGTTTTTTCTAAAATTTTAATGGAAGAAGGGTGAAAGAGCAAAGAACACGACACCCCTGTGTTTCCTAAACACGGGCTGTGTTTCCTCTAGAAAATAAAATCTCAGTTTTTTTAGAATCTAGAAATTCGCAGAGAACTCAGAGAAAAATACGGAGGTCCCGTGTTTCCTAAAACACGGACCGTATTTTTCTTAAATTTTATACACACGACCTTTTTTCTGATATATTCTCTAAAAATTTTAGGTTCGGGGATCAGTTTTAGATTCGAAAAAAAAGTTGAGTGTTCTATGTTTCTCTATTCCCTCTAGAAAATACATGTACTTCATAATTATGACTTTCTTTATCTTTCTTGTATTCTATTGAACAATTGATGGTCTATAATTCAAGTGATAAGTTCTTCTCTATTCCTTTCTCAATTACAAGTTATGTAATTTGATTGAATGCAAGTACATTTTTGGCAATTGGATATTTATTTCTCTTGCTTTTAGTGTGTTATTACTTTTTTATTAGAGATCATTTATATTAATTATAAGTTCTTGCATGTAATGGTGTGATCTTACAATTATGAAGATAGTAGAGTAAATAAAATAGGGTAGGATGATTTGAGGATGGAACTATGTTTCAAATATAACAATATAATTTGAAAGTATGATTCTATATGAAATTTAACTAAATTAATGGATGGAATTGAATGATTTCATATCATAAATTAAGAATTTAAACTAATTAGATTGATCACCTATTTAGTGTAGAACTTAATATCTGCTAGGACAACACAATTAATATGTAATTGTTAATTAACATGTTTAGAGTATCAAAAAGGTTAATTGTTAATCTTGTCTATTAATTCGTACAATTACATAATCTGAGCTTATATGGTTATGGTTGTAGTTGACTGCTTTCCATTAGTAATGCTGTCATTAAATGAATCTAGAATTCGTAACCTAGGTTATTAATTGGTTAGATGATAAATTGAGAGCTTATTCAATTCATTAGAATGAAGAGAAAGTAAAGAGATGAATTATTGTGAATCTCTAGAGGTCAACATTAAATTATTTATAATCACTCTTTTTCTATGAGTATTTGATAACTTAATTCCATAATCAATTCATTCCTATCCTCATTCATTAATTAGTGAGCAAAGTATCCCATAGTATAGAATTAGTGATAGAAGTAATAAGATTGTATAACCGGGATTCTAACATCAATTACAAAATTATTGATTAAATACCATTCCTTATGGTTTTGACTCATTCTTACCATTTACTACGTATTTGGGAATTAGAATTTATTTATTAAATTTGTTGTGCATACTAAAATGTCCCAAAAATATTTATTTTAAGAAATATAATTAAATAAGGATTTATTAGGGAATTAATTTAATTAATTATTTTATTTGAAATGGGAAGGATTTATTTAGGGAAAATTAATAAGGAATTTATAAATATTTTTATAAAGGAAAAATTGGGCTTTTTGCTAATTAAAAAGGAATTTAGGAAAATTATTTTTAAAAATCCTAAATTACCCTAAAAAAGAAATTTAATATTATTTTATTTAAATATTTTTATTTTAAATACCCAAATTATTCTAATTAATTTATTTGACCCCAACCTACTTAAAATTTTCTTTTCCATTTTCCCTTTTTCTTTTCTTTTCTTTCTTTTTCTTTTTCTCCCCAATTGGGTCTGTCTGGCGCGGCCCAATCTTTTTCTTTCCTTTCCTTCTCTTCCTTCACGGCTCATTTTCCCATTTCCTTTCTTCCTTCCTACAACAGCCAGAACTCTGCGTGTCGCGACTTCTTCCCTTGGAACGCCGCGTTCCATTTAAGACCTTATAACCGTTGCCGACCAGCCCAATTCTTCTTCTTTTTCTTTTCTTTCCTTTCACCTCGGCCGCCTGGTTCACCTCCTTCTTCCTCCTTCCTTCTCTGTAGTCGACTTGTACCTTCAAAGCTCCAAAAATGGCGCTACTGGCCACACTTGACTTAACCGGCCATTTCCCCGCTATTTCTCTTCCCCTTGACTCGCAGTCCAACATGATCTAACCTGTTTTCCTTTTCTCCTGCTCAAAGTCCCCCTTTTCCTTCGTGAAAGGTCGAGCACGACCTAAAATTGTGTCGGTCAATTAACGCTACTAGCTACCCCAAACCCTACATGCATTGTCCTTCTACCAACCCCCAGAATCCTACCATTCCCTCTAAACTCTATAAATACCCCTTGATTGGTTGTCTTCAAAACCTTTTCCCCAAAATCCTAAGATCCTACCCTGTGCACCACTGTGACTTTAGATGATCTTCCCTCCGCCGTTAGCCAATTTTGCAGCCACCTTTGCCTACCAAAGTCTTCCCTGCACTACCCTCTAACTAACTAAGCCATCAAACCAAAATTTTGCACTACAACCCTTTGAGCCACCGTTCGCCACCACATCCGCCACTTCTATTTCCTTCTGCACCACCTAAAAGTTGCTACTAATCTCCCTCCACCTAGTTATAACCTTCTTTTCCCCTTTATCTTCCTCCTCCCCTCTCTTTATTCATCTCTTCCTTTCGACTGCCACCTCTGCCGCCGCCACTTGCTGCGCCACCACCCTCACTTTACTCCTCTCAGCCTAGGCTATCACTAGCACCTCAACCACCACCCTTATGCTCCATCTATTCTTCTCGAACCTCAACTTTTCCCCTTTTAATCCTCTTTTTCGGCCACCGCCGCCGCCACCCTACACCACCGCTAGTGCCACCCATCTCTGCCGACTCAAGGTGAAACCCTAGACTCTCTCATCCCTTCTCCCCTATTTATTTAAGTTTATTCTAATTTATTTCAAAATTTAGCATTTATTCGATTATCATCATCATCATTATTATTATTATTATTATTATTATTATTGGATGTAATATTAATGTCATATTTTCTTGGCAGGGTCAAGAGTAGGAATAAAATATTTAGGTTGTTAGTTTCGAATTATAGGCATTAATTATATTATTATAAGTTTTATTATCATTAATAATAATAATATTATTAGTATTCTTAGTTTATTATGTCTATTATTTATCCAAGGAGGGAAAAAGGCCTAATTTATAATTATGATTTGCTTACTCCTATTTTAATATTAATATTACTATTCATACTATTATTATTATTATTATCATTATTATTATCTTTATTATTTTAATACTATTATAAATAAAGTGTCTTGTTAATATTATTACTATTATTAAATAGTACCTTCATTATTTGGAGGTAGGGTTGAAAACCCTACCTTGTAATTTTAGGCTTATGTTATTGTTATTGTTGTTATTATTATTATTATTATTATTATTATTATTATTATTATTATTATTATTATTATTATTATTATTTATTTTCATTATTATCATTATTAGCATTATTTCGGTGGAGGGTAGAAACCCTTATATCACCATTCATTTTGAATTACATTAATATTATTATTAGCATTTTTAGTAGTATTTTGTATAGCTATTATTAGTATAGTATGATTTTATTTTAAAACCTAGTCTTCGGGTAAGTTAGTAAATAATAGTATTTTTAGGAGGGAACCTAATTCTAGTTTTTCCCTCATAATAGGTAAGCCCAGTGAAAGACCTCAAGAGGTATAGGAGCGTGCTCCAAGACCGGTGGCATTTTAGGTAAGGTAGTACTAAGGCTATTTGTGTATTATGTATTTTATATGCCATGCATGCCATGTGATGTGATTTTTAATGTATTTTACGTGGATTTGTATAACTGTTATAGATGCAACATTATATGGAGTTGAGGTAAGATAGTACATTAATTTGTGGCATGTGTATTATGTGTATGGGTGTGTTATTATTATGGTATGATGTGGCCCATAAGACATGCATGATAGGGTTGTAAAATAATGATGGGGTTTGCATGGTGTTAGGGTTTCCATGGTGGTATTAGGGCTTTGCATGGTGGTATTAGGGTTGCATGGTGGTATTTGGATTTGCATGGTGGTGTTAGGGTTTTGCATGGTGGTATTAGGGTTGCATGATGGTGTTAGGATTTTGCATGGTGGTATTAGGGTTTGCATGGTGGGGTTATGGTTTGCATGGTGGAGTTAATGGTTGTATGGGAGTTAATAGTTGCATGGGAGTTAGGATTTGCATGGGAGTTAGAATTGTTATGGTTACCATGGTTTGGTGGGGTTAACTAGGGTTGGAGGATGAGAACGATAGAAGTCAGTCATGCATGTCTGGGTCAAAGCTTATGAATGAGATACTTAAGACATTAATCACTTAAAGTAGAAGATATTGAGATGGGACCAGCCGATCCACCGGTTAGGAATAGTGGTTAGGGTTTTACCCTACATGTGACTGATCCACCGGTTATAATAGTGGTTAAGGCAAGATGCTCTATGTGTGACAGGCCCACTGGTTATAATAGTGAGGGAACCCGAGCTTAATGAAAATAAATCAGAGTTTTGCTAAGGCAAATAAAAGACCCTAATTACTTATAGTAGAACACTATGCGAGCAGGAGCCGAATCGATCCACCGGTTAGGAATAGTGGTTAGGGTTTTACCCTATATATGACCGATCCACCAGTTATAATAGTGGTTAGGGTTTTACCCTATATGTGACTAATCCATCGGTTATAATAGTGGTTAGGGCATGATGCTCTATGTGTGACCGACCCACCGATTATAATAGTGGGAGGTTCCTGTACTTGCATAGATTTGATAAAAAGCATGGTGTGAATCGACTTCCGATAAAAAGTGGATTAAATAATTAATTTGGACTTTTTGGGCCTTATGTGTGGGCTTGATCATTATAAGCTGCATAATATCTGTACATTTTTATGTATTATATGTGTGGGTTTGAAATTGTAAGTTGATTATTTTCTTGCATGTTTTTGTGTGCTTGTGTGCTGGCCTTAGCGCTTGGTCACCTTGCTCAGTACGTAGCGTATTGATCACCCTTTTTATGGGTGCTGCTCATTCCTAAGAGTAGAAGGCCTGTCTGACGTGTTGTAGGTAGGCGATGCTTTCTATGATGCCATTAATGTCTATGTGACATCAGGTGGGGCCAAGTGATTTTTGGGCTGGATTCAAGTCCTAGGAGTGGCATGGCCAGTTTTTCTGTTTCAAGATTATTATCCCTTTCTACTTTTAACTATGTTTGAATTTCCAGAAACAATAGTAATATTGTAGCTATCTCTCTCTTCTCTGAAAAACTAACTCTCATATTTTGGATTATGTAAAGACTTATGCGTACTATGATTTCCGTATTTATGAACTTTGGATTATTTAATAATGTTGTGAGTAGTTTTTCTTAGTCTTAGCACTTGGTACTGGAACAATAAGAGTAAACCGGTCTGGTACTAAGTGTGGCAGTAGTATCCCTAGAATTTATGGGTTTTAATTTATAAGTCTTGTTTTAAAAAAAATGTGTAAATTTTGGGGTGTTACATATATGACAGTACATCAGATTGTATTGATACTTAAATTGCCTATTTTTACAAGTTTTTGAGATATTATCTCTTTAGGACCAAGCTACATTACTGATCCGAATAAGTTTCTTAAGGAATTTCATATAAAATACTTTAGTATGAAACTAGCAAGGGTAAGAGTAAATCAACTTATGTTGAAAGCTTTCCATTTTTGTAATACCCCCAATTTATGAACCAAAAATTTCATTTTGAAGACAATGCAGAAGAGTTTGTAAAGAAAAAAAATCAGGGAATGACATCGCCATATCAACCATGAGAGAGCGTGATCATCAACTAACCCATGCTTGATGCAAGGCAAAACGAAAAGATGCGTGCTCATAATATTCATATAATAATGCACAAGGATAAAATTGAGAAAAATAATATAGATAGAAGAAGTATGAGGGTTTATAAATCTAAATATAGGAAACCCAAGCCAAGAGTTTAGATAACTAAAATAACAAAAGCATCCCAATGTAGTGGGCAGAATTCCTCTAGCTGGTTAGCCTAAGTCTTAGCATAAACATAAATCTTCAAACCCAAGCAATGGCCAGTTACTTGCCCACATCATCACCCTTAGCATACTTTAACTAAGAGTAAGTCATCCTCTTCTCTCCAGATAAGAAGCTGAATCATCACAGTGACCACACAAGTACAATATTAGTACAATGAAGTAGTGGTAAAATATACTGTCTAAAACATGGTAAGGCTCACACAACACATCGAAGTCACATAATAGCATGGTAATAAGGATACTCATATAAATCAACCCTTAGGATCATAGTAGTAATACAACAAGTCATGCTTATATGAAAAAAATCATGAAAGAATAGTTAATACACAAAGTGCAACACAATCCACACAATGTAAACCATATTATACTTCTTCCTTTAGTGACTAAATAATTTTTAGTTATTAAGATAGTTCATTTGATCACACCCAGTTCTGCACCATGAAAAAAATTCATGGCAGCATATAAACATAATGGGATACCACACCTACCACTCAAGGTTAGGATACATCAAACATGATTTTCTTTGGGGATACCACACCCATCACACATCGAGTGCATCTATTGTGAGGGATAACAAAAATTAGGATACCACACCCATTGTAAGTACATCAAGGGGGCATGTATCGAGATACCTCACCCACCATACGTTGAATACCTCCGCTGGGAAGGCTCAAAAGTTGGGATACCACACCCACCTAAGTAATGGACAATATAAAGTTCCAAGGGGCTTGTACATAAGATACCTCATCCACCCGTACTGGACATCAATGCCATGTTGATTTACTACAGTATAATCCTATACCTCAAATATATAAACATACCCACTACCGACCACTAGATAGAGAAGTAAATAGGTACTGTGTGAAATTTATAAATCATTGGGAAACCTGCCCACTAACTCCCGGTTAGGTACCTTGAGAGTCAGAGGAAAAGGCTCGAACATCTTATTATATTATTATACATTTTCAAGTGATATCACAAATCATAGATTAAATTTATAAATAACCAATTGGGTATTTCCAAGTGATAACACCAAACATAATTAAATTATATTTTTTTTCCATATGATAACACCAAACACAATTAAATTCTATTATTAACCAATTTAGGTGTTTATAAATGATGACACAAAACACATCACAAGGCATAAAAACCACTAATTGGGTGTTTAGATATGACACTAAACTTAATCAATTCAATCCTAATTATCATCATTATGAATCTTATTAATAATCAAACAAGGCAATATACAGCCAGACCAGCCAATTGGTCCTTTGGACCAATCAACTAGTTTGGTCATACTAAACCTGAGCCAAAATAGTACCAGCTAACCAGTCAATTGGTTGGTCTCACTGATTGACTATTTATAAGAAACCATTTGATGGATTCTATTCAACTAGTCGATGGGTCTAAGAGATACCGGACCACTCTAGTTGTAGGTAGGGATGTAAATGGGGTGGGTTTTATCTGATAACCGATGGATAAGAACCGACTAATATATAAATGAATATGGGTAAACGGAGACGGGTATGGATACGAGGAAGGATGAAAAAAATATGTCGATTTCTGGTACAGATACGGGTAACTGGTCTCTATATTCGTACCCGCATCTATATTTGTATTAGTACCTGTCAGATAAAATCTGATATAAAATTACCTTTTTAACCTTCATATATATAACATAATTAATATATTCATTAAGGTTATAATAGTAATTAAGTTAAAATATTAATACTCTATTAAATCTAAATTAAACAATTAGATTAATTTTTTTTAATAATATATTTTTAATACTTAAAAAAGATTTTTCCTTACTTTTCTACTAATCTCGTAATCCCACCCATTTAGATTTAGTCAAAACTTTTGATTGTCATTTGACCCCCTGTTCACTCGCCCCTGCCTTGAGTGCCCTCACCTCATTCCTATTTCGGTGTTTCTTCCTAATTCCTAAATTCCTACTTCATAGTTCATAGTCTTCACTCGACCTTGATGGGAGCCTTTGCTCGAACTCAAATGCTCAATACCTCAACCTCCCCCTAGGCTCCCATCCCACTTTGCTTGGAGGTCGACCTACTGCTTGTGAGTCTGCAACCCAGACACCACCATCACCTAGTCGCCCCTCCTCGCCTGAGTTGCTTTGATTCCTCATCATTTGTTATTTTTTCTTCCTCTATTTTAGATCGACCCCATCATTGGCTCATTGCTATCCTTGTCGACTGATCTTGCTCCCAACATTGTCGGCTCCAACCATTGCTCCTTGAGCTCAATCGTAGGTTGGTAGTCCTCTCCTCACCCTTCTTCATTTCTTTGTCTATTGTAGTGTTATGTAACTTGTTGTGTTGTAGCCTTAAAGGTGGTAGTTGTAGTGGTGCAACCCTTCTCCTATTCATCCTCTACCAGTCTACCCTACGTTTGGTAATAGGTATATGCCCTATACCCTATTTCCTTTTCAAGAGCCACGAGGCACAAGCTAGCCAGCCGATAAAGTTTGTGTTGCTAAAAGTTTTTCCATTTTCATGAATGGCTTTGCTTAATGGGTTTAATTATCTTATTATGGATTTATTTAAAATGTTTTCCATTTTCATGATTCGTGCATCTAAAATGGCTAATGTATAGTTGTGTTTGGCTACTTATTACTAATTAGGTTATGAAATTTGATTAGCTTATGGTTTGACTGCATACTTATAGTTCGTGTGTATAATTAATTTTTTGTTTGTTTTGGTTGCACTAATATTTATCCAAAATGGTTGTAGGGTGTGATTATGTTATGAGATTTTAACTATTTGAGATAATTAGGTAATTAGGTTCTGGGATTTGAACTGAAAATGAAATATCTGGTGTTTTAGAATTGAGACCTAGAAAATAAACTATTCAAACTAGAACAAATTACAAGTTACATATGTTGTTATATTTGTTTAATGTTGTGAGATTTGAGCTATCTGAGATCTAGGTAATTAGGTAAATAGATTCTTTATTATAATACCTTTTACAATAGCTAACTAAGAGTAAGTAAATATAAATAACTAAGAGTAAGTAAATATTATGTTTTCTTATTGTGCATCATTTGGGATTACTAATTAGTTTGATGCATCAAGTAGCCAACCTAATATTGATTCAAAAATTTTACCATCATATTATTTCGGCATAGCTAATAAATGATACCTAGTGAACAATCAACCAATACGGAGGTAGAAGAAGTGAATCCATTTTCTTTAGTGAGAAAAGAAAGAAAACTTCAATTTTTTAGGTTCACTTTAATGCGGTAGAAGTTAATGGTTTAAAAAAAGCAATTTGTAAAGGTTGTAATAAGAACTTGAGCAGTGATCAAAAAAATGGTACTTCTCATTTGCATGATCAAATGAAGAAATGCATACGTTTAAGGCCTATACAAGGGGTAGGATAAACTAAGTTGAGTTTTGATAAGAAGGTGGAAGGAAAAGGAAAGCTTATAGTTGTGGAATTTAATCAAGAAGTTGCAAGGCATGAGCTAATATGGTAGTTGTGCATGAGTATCCACTTTATATAGTAGAACATGAAGGATTTAGAAGATATTTAACAACTCTTCAACCATCTTTTAAAATAATTTCAAGGAACACTCTGCGAAGTGATATTTTTAAGCTTTTTGAATATGAAAAAAGATAAAACAATGTCATTGTTGAGTAGTAACAAGGGTTGAGTTTCAATCACAACAGATATGTGGACATTTTAGAATGAAAAAATGGGTTTCATAGCTATCACGGTTCACTGGATTGATAATCATTAGACCTTGTAAAGTCAAATAATTAGGTATACTAAATCCATATTCATCTATAGTTCTGAAATATGAATATTATGTAGTTATATGTTGTTCTTTGGTTTATTTGTTGTATCATTGTATTTTGTTGAAGGTTTATCTATGTTCCAAGTCCACATACATTTGAGGTTCTATGTGATATTTTGGTCAATTGTTTGATGTAATGGAATATTGATTCAAAACTTACTACATTAACCATTGATAATTGTACCACCAATGATGCTTTGATAGGAGATTCTAAAAATAGATTTGAGTCGAAGTATTTTTTATTACATGGGAGATATTTTCTATATACATTATGCTGCTCATGTGCTTAATATTATTGTTAGCTATGGTATGGAGATCATTCAAAAAGCTATTGAGAACATACGTGAAGTATTAGAAAGCCACACTAAAAAGGTTGAAAATTTTATGGAGATTTTTCATCAAAAAGAAATTTCGTATAGTAGAGCCTTAACACATGATTATAGGACAAAATAGAATTCTAAATTTTTGATGCTTGATGTTACTCTAATTCATGAAGATGTGTTTGCTCGCTTCGGACAGTTGGAATCTAACTTTAATTGTTGTCCTACAAGTGATGAATGAGATTTGGCTTGATCTATTTGTGAGAGATTGTCATTATTTTATGATGTCACTTTTATGTCTTCTAGGAGTAGATATCCTATTTCCAATTTATACTTTCCTAGATTTTTTGAAGTTATAATGTCCTTGATTGAATGGTCTCTTGATCAAGATGAAATTATTAGTGGTATGACAACAAAAATGAAAGATAAGTTTAAAAAATATTGGAGTGTGATTCATGAAATGATGGCTATGGCAACTATTTTAGATCTAAGGTATAAATTGAAGTTGGTAGAGTGTTATTATTCTATCATTTATCGGAGCACTCATGGTGAAGAGGTAGACAATGTTCATAAAATATTCTATGAATTGTTTCGTGAGTATGAGGAGAAGTATAAGCTTAGGGATAGAAGTTCATTAATATCGCGTGATTCTATTGTTAGTAGTCAAAGTTGTGGTTTGAGTGTTAGTAGTGTAACTTTGGGTTCTAGAGTCTCCCTCAAGCTTCATTATAATTAGTGGTTGGTGAACTAAGACATGACTAGTGTGCCACAAAAGACCGAGTTAGATTATTATTTGGAGGAGCCTATGATGCCATAGATGGATGACTTTGATGTGTTATCATGGTGGAAGACAAATACCAAGTATCCGATTTTACAATAATTGGCCAGGGATATACTTGCCATCCTTATTTCTACAGTTGCTTTTGAGTGAGATTTTAGCATAAGTGGGAGATTTGTAAGTCCTCATAGCAACCGATTACACTCAAAGACTCTAGAAGCATTAATGTGTTGTAGAGATTAACTTTAGACTACTATAAGGAATAAAGGTAATATTTAATTTTATACATTTGATGTTTCAATGATTATAATATATCTATTATTATATTTGTTTAATTCTAAAGTCCTATTTTTTTTGTTTTTGTTATATAATTATTGTACTGCGAACTCAACTTATCATAGGTTTACCTTGCAAAATGAGGAATCCGACTCACATGTTAGTGAGTGTGAGGTAAAACTTGTTATAAATATTATTAGTGATTAAAATATTTGATTATACTTAATTATTTAAAATATTTATATTTTTTATTTATTTGTTAGATGAATTAACAAGCCATAAGATATGGAGGTTGAAGATGAAAAGACACATTGGTGATATAGAATTTTTGGAGCTCAACACGAAGAACTTCTTCTTGATGCTATTTTTAGCTAATCAAAGTTATATTATTATGCTTTAGTAGTTATTGATATCAATTTTATTTGTGGAAGTATTATATTTGTACAAAAAAAATATGATTGGCTATGGTGTTTTTGAAGCAGACTTGTATTATTGTTGATTGTTTCATTGTTTAATAGTTTGGTGAATGGTGATATTGATAATTTGGATTTCTTGGAGTAGGTTGAAAATTTGAACCTATTAGAGCAGGTTGAAAATTTTATCTTTAAATGACAAGTTTTTTGATTGAAATTGTAGAATTTATATATGATCGGTTAAGTAAAAATTTAAATGGGTAACGGATTTATTCGTTGGATAATATCCATTAGACAATCTAAATAGGTAACAGATTATCCATCAGGTAAAGGATATCCATCTGATACGGATATGGATATATTAACTGATATCTGTTTGGTTACAGATACAGATTTGGGTATAACAAACTTACTGGGTATTTGGTATGGGTATGGGGGTAACTGCCCCAAACCCACCCCATTTATGTCCCTAGTTGTAGGGTCACCAATCGATGGGTCTAGTGAACCGATTGACTATTCATAAAAACTAGTTGACTAGTTCATCAAACTAATTTACTAATCTCACAGCTAACCGATCAAAATTTCCAAACCGTGCGACTACTTGCACAACCAGTCGATGGGTTTAATGAACCGATCGAATGATTTGGGTAAAACATCACCCAAACTTGCAATGCACACACCTAAAATTTACCAAACTTTACCATATTAATCCTATCATGCTTTTATGTCATAAAAAAAGGGCATGTTGCACATATAGAAATACATGAATACATGATAATGTGGGAATTTAAACAAATCATGCTCCAATTGCCAATTCATGCATAGAATAAGAAAAACCCAACTATGATTAACTTTGGGAAGAAATTCTACCACATGCTCAAATTCTAAAATACAATTTGACCATCTTCACACAACACCCACCAAGAACGTGGAACCTCAATAAATAACAAAACCTCATTTATATTAAATATAATAATGCCTTATGTTGGAATAATTCTTCTAGAAACAAAATCCTACTTAGTATCTATCTTGAAGGACCTTGATTCTTAAGAGAATCCAAGTCAAAACCATTAAAATCCCCTTTCAAAAATACATTAAAAATCAAGAAAGAATTATAAAAATAAAAAGAAGAACAAGACACAATCCAACCTTTTTTCTCAAAAATGTAATGCTAAGGAAAGAAACTACAATCTTTAACCTTTCTCAAATCTTAATCCTTCCTTACTTAAGAGAAATAAGGTAGAGATAAAGCCAAAATTAGAAGAAGAAAAGGGAGACAATGGTAGATTATTGAAGGAAGGGAGGAGCAAGGGAAAGGATGAAGGAACACTCAACACTTAGGAAATTTACACGAAGAAAAGGGAAAAGAGAGAAATAAAAATAGGTGAGCAATGAAAATAGATTAGGAATGGAGGGTATAGAGGCAAGGGCTGGTTGACATTCATAGGAGAGAGAGGTAAGGCTGATATGGTTGAGTGTGGGCAACAAAGAGGCAAGAACAAACATGATGGTTTGAGGGATGTTGAGTGCAATCAGAAAGGGATATGGCAGTAGATTGGTGAGTTAGAAAATGGGTGCATGAGGTTAACTACACAACCTAGCTTCCAAAAGAGATAGGGACAGGTAAGGGAGAAGACGGAAAGTAAGGTATGCATCAAAAGTGTTTTTTAGGAAAATTTAGTTAATTAAAATCATATAATGATCTAGATAATGTGAAAATAACCCTAAATCACCAAAATATTCTTATTAGCACAAATATACTCTAATTAAAAGTTTTTATAAACAATAGAAAAGGATTCAAACCAAAATCAGATATGGATATGAAATCACAGGATAACCTATCGATCAGTTTGAACAAACTAGTTGACTGGTTTGTCAAGAATAAAATTGTTAATCTCTAAGCATACAAATCAATCAATTAGAAAAAACGATCGATTGGTATGCATAAAATCCACATTTATATTAAAATTTTAAGCATATTATAAGACCAAAAATAGTTTATTTTATATCAACATAATTTTAAACACATTTTGAAGGATTTAAGGATAGGGTATTATACTTTTGCTTTAACTGATGCTATCAAGGAGTGGTTATATGATATGCATATTGGATCTGTTAACACTTAGGTTGATATGAAAAAAATTATTTCTAAAAAATAGTACTTTCCATCATCTAGAGCCATAAATATTAGCAAAGAAATACATGGTATCATTTAGGATGGGGGAGAGTTGTTGCATGAATATTGAGAAATATTTTAAAAATTATGGTAGCTATCCTAAGCATCAAATTAGTAAAGAATTATTAATAAAATATTTCTATGAGGAATCAATGCTTATGAATCATAATATGGTAGATGGTGCTAGTGGTGGAGCATTAGTAGATAAGACCCCAATTGAGGTTAGAAGGATAATATCTAATATGACATCTAAATATGGTGGTAATAGAAATATTACCTCTTCACCTCACCATGGAACAGAGAAAAGTATACTAGAATTTAATGAAAAACTAAATAATTTGACTTCTCTAGTTGAAAAGTTAGTGAAAAGGAGAGTATTGGCTCAAGTATGTGAAATTTGTTCATATATATGGCATGGTAATGTATGTCCCACTTTGCAAGTAGAGAAACAATTTAATGTAATAGGTGGACCTCTAGAAAACCCAAAGTATGATCCTTATACTCCAACTTATAACTCATAATGGAGGGATCATCCCAACCTAACATATGAGAATAATTAAAGAACACCATCGTACCCAAATTAACAAATCTATAACCAAACCCCTTAATTCTATCCTATTCATCAAAACCAACCAAAATTGCCATTGGTGCATCCTCCTCAAACATCATTAACATAATAATTTAGAGTGTTGTGGAATAATTCTGATTGTAGTCTAATAAGGATGGATCTAAATAATTATCAGAATTAACAAGGTAATTGAACAAATTGAGATATCAATTACAAGATAAAGTAATAAGGGGAAACCAAATCTTTTTATTCATGCAGTTGAGTAATTATAAGAGGATTCAACAACTCACTTAACAAGATTACACAATCATTAATTCTCTTAGTCAAAGAGAACACAATAGAGAAGAAGAAGATTCACATGTTCAACTTGATGGATAGGGTTTTATTACAACTCTTTTATATCATATAAAACCTTATAGGGAAAATAACAGGTTTTGTAGAAGACCCTAAATCTGTATTTAGGAAACATGAGTTCCTTATGTTCTTTTCATAATCTTTAATTTTTCCTAAAAATCAAACCAAAATAATATATAGACAAACATGGACCATGTTCATAAACATGAGTCCCTTGTGTTTGTAAAAATATATTATAGCCAACACATACTTCCCTTATAACCTACATGAATCAAAACCTTGTTATGTTTTATACCAAATAGCTAGTCAAAGCTCAAAATTCTTTACCTTGATTTAGTGTTTGTGGCACATGAAATGGAAATATCTTTGTAAAAATACCTTGATCTACAAAGGGCCTTATGGCCTATGAAAACTAATCAAGTCAAAGAAACACTCAAACTTTCCCACGTTCAATGCCTTTATAATCATATCAACATGATTATCTAAAGTGCCCACTTTCTCCAATACAACTTTGCTGGGATCAACAATACCTTGGCTATTACCATAGATGACTAGAGCACTATAACCAAACCCTAACTCACGTATTAGACCACACAACTTTGTAACAAACCCCATTCATAACCACATACTTTACCTCATAGTGGATAAGGCTATCTTCTCTTATAAGAAAAACCTCTAGCTAATAGTTGAACCACTCATACAATAAAAATAGCCACTAGTGGACCTCATATTATCAAGATCTCTACCATAATTAGAGTCTATAAACCCAACTAGCAGATCAATTGATCTCTAATGGTCCAAACAAGCTAATGCCATACCTTTCAAGTTCCTTAGAGTCCATTTCATGGCTTGCTAATGAGCCTTCCTTAGATTATCCATATATTAATGCACAACACTAACATCTTAAGTCATATCAAGTTAGGTACACATCAATGTAAACATGATATAAACAACAACATTATAGTAGGGAACAATAATCATGAACTCATCTTCCTCTTTAGATTTAGAGAAATCCAAAACTAAAAATATGAAGTGAGTAGCTAAGGGAGTTCTTATCAACTTGACATCCATCATATGAAATCTCTCAGGTACCTTGTTCACATAGGACTCTTTTGATAAGTACACAAGCTTCTATTCACAGTCTCTTATTATCTCTATGATAAGGACCCTCTTTGCCACTCCAAGATCCTTTATGTTAAAGTCAATATATAGTATTATCTTTATCCTATCAACATTGGATACATCTTTTTTTCCACAATCATATCATCAACTTATAGAAAAAGATGAACAAGTGCTTCACCCTTCATTTCCTTTAAGTACACACATCCATCATACTTAGTTATGGAGAAACCATACTCAAGCATAAACTGATCAAACCATTTATACAGTTATCTAGGAGATTTCTTTAGACCATACAACAATCTATTTAATAGGCATTGCTTTAGATGAGTAGGTATGTTACCCATTGTTCATGATTTGCCTAAACCAATGCTCATTTATTCATCTTATTGCTTAGGTCAATCCACTTTAAGAACAATGGGTCTGTTAAAAGGTTCTATGTCATCTAATTCAACATCAACCTCCCCCTGTCGTAAAGTCCTATTATGTTCACCATCATTAGACTCAGACTTTTGAGGAACACCTACTCATTTAAGGTAACATACCTACTCATAAAAAATTTAGATGTAGTCAGGTCCCATAACTTGTATCTCTTTACTTTAGATATAAAGTTAATAAAGACACACTTCTTGACTCTCGACATAAGCATAAGTAGGAAAACTAAAGATACATAAATTAGAGTAATTAGTTTGCTTATTATACCACAATTCCTTAAGTGTATTCAACTAAATGGACCGATTGGGTGACCAATTCATCAAGAATGATGCTTTGTGAACCACCTTAGCCTAAATCTCTTTATCTATCCCACTATGTAATATCATACAAGGAGCCTTTTCTAATAAGGTCCTATTTATCCACTTAGTGACCCCACCTTGTTGTGGTCTCCCAACACAAATATGGTGTCTTTCTATCCTATGGTTCTATCACTAATCAATGAAACTCTACTCAACAAATGCAAGACCATTATCTATCTATACACAATTAACTTGCTTCCTAATTTACTTCTCTATCAATATCTTCCAACATTTGAAAACACCAAACAATTCATTCTTATGTTTTAGGGAATACATCCATACCTTTCTAAAGAATTCATCAATAAATATGGGTAAGTACCACAAACGCCTTTGAAAAATACTTTTGTTGGACTCTATAAATCTGAATAAATATCCTCAATAGTTATCTTATTACTATACTTAGCTATCGAAAAGCTAAAGTGCTTTCCTAATACAATGTTTGTATAATTGCATAGTACATTTAATCTTTTCATCCATTAAACCCTTCTTAGAGAGCATAGGTAGTCCCTTGAAATTCATGCGTCCTAATCTCATGTGCCAAAATCTCATAACATCCGAATAAGTATACCTCATTGATGTTACAATAGTAGTCTCCAAAATAGTGGAACCCACCAACTCATATAGTTTACCAACCTATTTCCCTTTCATCGCCACAAGAACCCCTTTTGTAACTCTCAAGGTACCATTCTCAATCATACACTAATACCCATTATAATCCAAGGAACTCAATGAGCTAAGGTTTTTGGTCATCTCTTCGACATGTCTCACATCAGACAATGCCATGACCATACTATCATGCATCCTCATCTTCATCATCCTAATCCCATTAACTTTGCAAGCAACATCGTTTTTCATCAAGAAAACTCCATTTGAGTTACATTTAAAGTTTGAAACTAAATTTGGATGGGACAAATATGAATATCAAAAATCCAAGATCCATCTATTAGTCATTTTAGTGTGTTTATCATTGGCCATTAATACATCCCCATCATAATCATCCTAGGTAACAACATCATCATCCTTTGTACCAGAGGATTCATCAAACCTATCACTAGGCTTATTCTTAGGAAAAAAGTTCCTAATATTCCTCTTCCTGTGACACCCATGTTACACCACATTTTTGTGCCAATTCTTTGACTTAGATCTTGATTTCATACAGTCACCTAACCCTTTCTTTTGAGCCTCTACCCTACTTATAAGTCTCTCACTATGTGCATCCCCATAAGTACTACTACCAACCAATTAACTATCAATCAACTCCCATTATAGCAGGGTGGATTTCACATCCTCATGGAACAACTCATCCTTCCCATATATCAAAATATTACTAAAATGCTTAAAGCTTATAGGAAAAGAACACAAAATTATTATGGCCAAATCTTTATCATAAATATTGACTCCTATATTTTGCAAATATATCATAATAGAATCAAACTCATCCAAATGGATTTTTAATCTAATTTAAGGTTATGAACCTGACTCTTTAATAATAGATGATTCACTACTAAATTTTTCATATATAAATATTCGAGCTTCAACCACAAGGCAGAAGCTATTAATTCCTTTGCCACTTCTCATAATACTTTGTTAAACAAATGTAGTTGTATGGTAGATATGACCTTCAAATATGGCTCCTCAAATATCTCACTTGTCATTGATTCTAGCTTATTTGAATGACTGGATAAAGCTTTCTCCAACCTATTTTGAATCAGAATCACCCAAATCATCAATTTCCACAATCTAAAATTGACAGATTAATTGAACTTTTTGATATAAAATCTTATGTCCATATTAAAAACCAAGTATCTTTAGAAACCAAACTCTGATACCAAATTTTTGGAGAATAAAACTTATTACATCAAATAAGACTAGATATGAACAATTATCAAAAGGATCAAGATAATTGAATAAGTGAGAAATCAACCACAAGATAGAACAATAAGGGAAAATAGAGATATTTTTTCTTGTAATTATGTAATTACAAGATGATTTAACATATCACTTAAAAAGATCACACAATCAATAATTCTCTTAATCAAAATGAGAATAATAGAGAAGAATATTCACACATTTGACTTGACGTCTACGGTTTTATCACAAATTTTTTTTATATGAGAAAAAATATATAAGAAAATATCATAGAAGACCCTAAAAATATGATTCATGTTTAGAAAACATGGGTACCCAATTTTATTTTTTGACTCATGACTTTTGCCCAAAAATTAATCAAAACCATTATGTGGAAAAATATTGTTTGTGTTCATAAACACGGGGCCCTTATGTTTATCACATAATCTCACAACAAACACATACTTCCTTAGTAACAAACAAAAACCAAAACCTTGTTATGCTGTGCACTAAATATATAGCCAAAGATCAGATAGAGGCATGCCACTAGACGAGATAGTTAAGAACTTAGCTATTAACACCCTATTATTTCAAAAAGAAATAAGAAAGGCTGAGGAACTTAGAAAATCAAGTGAGTCAATTGGTATAGTATATAGGAAAATTATAATATCAAAATTCCTCCAAACTCCCTAGCTAATAGAGAGGAATCCTAAAGAAAATGCAAGTGCTATCACTACTAGGAGAGGAAAACAATTATATAGTCCAAAGTAATTTAAGGATAACCAAATGGTAAAGCAAGAAGAAAAATATTCAATAAATGTATAAGAGTAGATTAAAAAAACCTTCCCAAGGAAGCTAAAATAAATTCTCCTAACCCTTATAAACCAATTATTCCTTTTCCTATCTGGTTAGCAAGGGTTAAGAAGCATGATCATGAAAAGGAGATGTCATAAATTTTTAAGAATCTGGAGCTAAACATTCTCTTTGTAGATGTAATAAATGAAGTTACTAGGTATGAATTTTTTTTATAAAAGATTTATGATCCAATAAGAAAAAATTGAAAGGGGATATAAAACTTAGCATGGGGAAGAATGTGTCTATGTTCTTACAAAGGAAAATCCCACTTAAGTATAAGGATCTTGGTATTTTTATAGTTCCTTCTAAAATTGGAAACAAGAGGTATGAAAATTGTATGCTAGACTTAGGAGCCTCTATAAGTATCATGCATTTATATATCTTTAATTCCCTAAGTTTAGGTCTCTGTAAAGAGACCTATGTCATGATGGGGTGATACAAGAAGTTTTAATTCAAGTGAATACACTTCTTTTATCTATTGATTTTTTTAGTTATGCAAGATGAGGGATCCCCAAATAGTTATCCTATTCTATTAGGATGACCATTATAAAAACTTCTAAAACTAAAATTGATGTGTGTGGTGGTTTCCTCACTATGGAATTTGAAGGGGAAACAAATCATTTTTAATATTTTTGACTCTATGAGATATTCTAATGATTATGAATCTATTTATATGGTTGATGTAATTGACACTTTGTCTAAATAAGTTTTTGAATTAAAAAGTGATAATTCAATAGATGTTCTTCATACACAACCAATAAAAACATACTTTTCTATAAAGTTAAATGGAAATTTTGAATTAGATGAGGAAATAAAGGAATGCATTTCTACTTTAGGATCTTATCCTACTAACATAGGGAGAGTATTGAATTTCCTACTATGAGAGAAAACCCCCTACCTTCTATAGAAAAGGCTATAAATCAATGCTATTAATATATTAATTCTTTAAGGATAATCAAACTCTTCTTGTCATCAATGCTATTGAGCTTACATCTTCACAAAAAGAGAATTTTATTAGTCCTAAAAGAATATAAAAATGTACTACATAATTACGTTATTATCTCAAAAGTGAGAAGACATATCAAGCATGAAAAATCAAAGGGCATTGACTCTAAGCATTTTTATGAAGAACACCGAATGGAGGATTTTAAAGTATGATATTAAATTTGACTCTTATAATCCTCCTTGTTTTCATGTCAGTTAATCCCCGCCCTTTCCTTTACTTTTCTTTTCTATGGTCCTTTCATTGAGGAAAATTAATATTAAAAGTCTAACATCCCCATTTTTCACTATTGAAATTTTTTATTTTAAAACATTATAGAAGAGGAAATACAAGTCTAACATATAAAAAATGGGGTGCTTTTGCCGTATCTAACACATGATATACCTCTTCATCTACCTTATATTAGACAAAAGACTAAGTATCCAACAAATAAAATATAAGGAAAAAATAAAGCACACAAGAAATATTTGAAGATAAGAAAAATAACGTTTACAATTCAAGGCTATGCAGGCCTGAGCAATATGTGATAGTAGACTTATTTATCCCAAGTTATTGAGCAATATGTGATCATGTAATTATTTACCCTAGGTTATTGAGCAATAGGTGGGATTATTCCTGATATTCTCTCTATATCATGGATTTCAAACCAAATAAATGGACATAAAGCCCTGACTTATGCCAAAGTAACATAACAAAGATAAGTCCTAGCTCATGCTAAAGTAACCTGGTGGATATAAGTCCCGACTCATTCTAAATAACCATCCTATGGTAACTAGACCCTTTAATATAAGTATCTCCTAGTACATCATCAATTTATAGCATAGGAAAGACACCGGGAAAAATGAGGGTCTTAGGATCAACTAGGATCCCGCCTGAATGCACCCAAAGATAGAATGTCCAAAGCCACGTTAACCCCTAGTAGCTAATCAAGGATCAAATTATCCAGACCTATCATAATGCTCATTCCACTTTAAGTGATTACTATCTTATTAGATTTTGATGTCATAAAGGATCATAAATAAAATCATACAAATAAAAAGTCATTTCAATTTAATGTACTCATATAAGGTTCTCACATCATCAAGTGTTGCCATTTGGGGTATATACCTTGAAATAATCATTACACTACATGATCAATTATGGAAAGAGGTGGAATTATATAATGTTAATATCATCTATTAGTGTCCAAGCCAACATTTTATTTCCATTTATTCCCTTTTCTTCACAATTCAAATCTAGGTCAAAGCCTATGACTAAAGTTAAAGCCTATGGCTAAAGTCAAAGCCATAGTTCAATTCTTAACCATAGTTTTACCATTCATTAAAGGATGTTTCAATTTAATCTCTAAGGCTAAAGATGAAGTTCCACTTGGAGGTCAATTAGAGTCCAAAACTAAAATCATGATTATTTATCCATTAATTTTGATAGCTAAGTGAGAGTCACAATTTATGGATTAGGTTAACTTAAGATGACTATATGTGTCCACTTTATTATCTTCTATTCTTGCTAAGTCATTCAACTTTCAATGTTTCACATTTTTAAGACCATGATATAAGTCATTAGAGGTGTATTATTCATATTTTGATCCATTAAATGAACAATAACCATAAGAAGAGTTCATTTTTATCCATCTAATCATCTACGCATGTTATGGTTAAGAGAAAGGTCCAAATGCTAAATTAAGGTCAACATTGGTCAACTAGGATAAAATTTACCTTTACTAACTTTAATAAATTATTTAAACTCCATTAATCTAGATAAATTTATAGCTATTAAAATATTTAGTCATTATTCAAGCATGAGAAAACTTAAAATAACATATTTTGGAAGAAATAAAGAAGAAAACAAAACAAGTCGAGACTAGTCGATGGGTTTCCAAAACTAGTTGATGGGTCATGCCAACCATTTTATTGGTTTCATGTAATAGTCGATTGGTAAGAGTGTTGCCAACCTTCTTAGTGGTATGGAACCAGTTGATTGGTCAACCTTATAGGTTAATTATTCTAAGAACCTATTAATCAGTTTGGTTTAATCAGTTAATGTGTCTAACCTAAGGCTAAAACTACTAAGTTCATAGAGAAACCAATAGATTGGTTGACCCAACCAATAAATTATTCTAAGAACCATAAGATGGGTTTGGTTAAATTAAATAATGGGTTTAACCCTAAACTATGACCACTAAAGTCATAAACCAACTAGTCGATGGCTCTACTTGACTAGTTGATTAATTCTAGGGACTAGTCAATTGGCAATGTAAACTAGATGACTGATTAGGAAAAAACAACCCCAAAAAAATGCACATACTGATGAGTTCATATTTTGACACATCTTATACCCTTATAATCTTAGAATTTGGTATTTTATTTAGCTAATATAGGGGAATAATTATTATTTTATGCTTAAGTGGTAAAATTTGCATAAATATTATTATTTGAGCTAAAATGATATAAATTAAGTAAATTTAGAATAAAATATTATTTATTAATATTTATTGAATTTTATTTTACAGGTTTTATTTTTAAATAAAAAAAGGATTTCGACCTTTGGACCATCGGCCGAAGGCCGAAGGTCCAAAGGCCTGGAGCAAACAAAACGCAGCCAAACGAGAGCGCAAATGGTCAGCCGAAGAAAAGTCAAAGAAGAAAAAGAAAAGAGGCCAGGCGAGGGCTGGCGTGGCGCATCAAACTTAAATTATAAAAAGAGAGACGGGACGTTGGAAGGGGGGGATAGCCGCAGAGAGTAGAAGGCAGGCGAGAGGCAGTCTTTTTCGTTAGGCAGAGAAGCGAGAGCCTTCAAGCCTCGATGCTGAGGAGAGCTGTAGGTCGAAAGGGCGTGTCTAGAGGTGGCCTCATGCACGGACGACACACGGAAACAGAGCGGCACAAAGTTCGAGAAGGACGACGAGGAAACAGCATCGCAAGCCGTCAGCGCTATCAGCAAGAATAAAAGAAAAAGAAAAAGAATTGTTACACTGAAATCAAAGCCGAGAGAGAAGAAAAATAAGAGAAAGTTTATACTAGTAGAATTTATTTAAGATAAAATTAATTTTTATCTGAATAAATTATTGATCTTTTATCCAAAATTAATTCCAGTTATTTCTTTCTCTTATTTTTAATTTATATTTTAGATATAAATTTTTGTGTAATTAATTCTTTAATTATGGCTGGCTGATTATTTATTGTTAGTGAATGAATTGAAACCCTAGATTATGACTTGAATTATAATTTTATTTTCTTTGTTTCATGAGATTGTTTCTTGACTATATGTTAATTGCTATCGTTTATATGTATAATTCTGTCAAATATAGTTTATTTGGTGCATGCCTTGTTCTGATACCTCATAAGTGACAGAATGTAGGATTATTTGCCTGCTAGGTGGCCATTTAAATATACTAGAATTTATATGTATAAATTGCAGCTAGGTTAGATAACAATTCACCTAATCGTTTTGTGATTCTAACCGAAGTGGTAAAACGTTTCGATACGTGTGGGTCAAGGAAAGGAAATACAGCTAGACATGCTTTTTGTATTAGTTTGGGTACTTAGATTGAAAGCCTTCCACTTACACTTAATGCATTAAATCTAGTTAAATATAGGAGCCGCTTGTTGGTGCTATACTGCTAGTATTTAATAGGGTTAATATTGGTGCTTTGTCGTATTAATTAATTAAGAGAAGTAATATAAGGTGTATAGACCTGCTTTTGGTGTGAAACTTGGTCGATCTCTTTCTCATGATTAAAGGATGACTTAGAAATAAATATTATATTACAACCTAATCTAGTGGTGGATTTTGATTTCCCTAACATATTTCTCATATCTGCGGGTTTCCCATTATTTTTATTATTAGTTTATTTTATTTTATTTGTTCCTTTTATTATTCTTATTTTTATATCCCCCATTAGTATTTATTTATTTATTTATTTAGTATTATTTAGGATTTTTATTTTTATTTTAAGCTAGTTAGATAGAGGTAAGGCCTCTCAATCCCCAGCTTAGAACGATACCCTTATTTACCAGTGCTATAATTGACAACAAGAAGGTTTAAATTGCGTGCCGGCTACAGTCACACCACATACACATAATCAAATTCGATAATCTTTTTTCAATCATTTTGAACATCAAACTCAAGTCATTGAAGGGTTGTAACAAGCAGTATTCATGAAGTGGTAGCAAAAATACAAAAAATATGCTTAGAATCTCAATAGAATCATGCTTGCACTTTATAGACTTAATAAGAACTAGGAAAAAATACATCATATTCTCTTCTTCCTAGGCCATCTTGAATAAATCTATCCATCATGTCACATATACTATTTTCACTTAAGACACTATGAATATTAATGGTAATTACGAATCTAAAATCATACTTATATGGCTTATGCATACAAGACTTTAAGCTAAACTTCCTACCACTTCTTTAATTCATTCCATATTAACAAGTTTAGGCATATTGTTATCTCTAATATGCAAGTTATCACATACTCATAGAACATGCACTATACTTATTCATATCATTTTCTAAAAAAAATAGGGTAGAAAATGGTTTACATCAAAAGAGATGAGTTACACACGAAAGAGAGTAAAAGTCGTTGAAAATCCAAACCCTTTTTCGCACATTGAAAAAACCTTTCAAGAAAGATATATTAAACTTAATAAATACTTTGAAATCATTCAAGGAAGATTTATCAAAATTGGAAACCTAGAAGAGGAAATTAGGAAAAACCCACCTTCTAAAGGATAAAATAGAGAACAATAGAGATAAAAGCTAAACCCTATATTGCTCAAAATCATAATAATAATGAGATAGAGAAAGGATAAGAAGAGGAAATGAAGATAAAAAATGAAATTTAAGGATAGGAAATGTGGCAAAGCAAGTATGAAGAAAAAAAGGGTGATTAGGAGGCTAGGGCAAAAGGGAGAAAATGAAACCTATGGATTTGAACTATTGAGGGTTTATATTGAACAAAGAAGGGTAAAAAAAATAAAATAATTGGAGATCTAAACCATAGCTTGAATATAAGATTCAAA
Organism: Tamarix chinensis; assembly: GCA_030549775.1. Lineage (NCBI taxonomy): Eukaryota > Viridiplantae > Streptophyta > Magnoliopsida > Caryophyllales > Tamaricaceae > Tamarix > Tamarix chinensis. The sequence goes on along the minus strand of CM060178.1, from coordinate 61,889,263 downwards.
GTGTAGGTTTTAAAGGCTTAGAGTTGGAATTTCTACCTTTGAGCCCTATTGGTGAAACTATAGTGCTATTGGTAATGTGCTTTAGAAATTTCAAAAACAAGAAAGGAATAATGAAAAAAAGGGAAGAGAAATGAGAGAAAACAAGAAAGAAGTAGATAAATGAGCTAAACTCATGAAAGTGAATCCTCATGAATTCCTTCTTTGTGAATCCATTGAGAATTGCTAGAACTAGTTAGGCATGATCAAAAGCTTTGTAAAAATTGTAAATAAAGCCTCTCAACACATAATCATGATGCTGGAAATGTTTTGGGGAAAGATTCATAATGAAAATCAAGTAAGAAGAATAACCAGTTCAGTTTAACTAGTTGGCTACTACCCCAAACCAGAAGATTGATTCATCAGGTTTCAATAATATCATTTAATGAACATACCAATTGATTCATACCTCCAACTAGTTGACTAACTTTTTTAATAAAATCAATTATCTTCCAAAATCCAACCCAAGATCAACAAAAACCATACCAATCCTAAACAAACATTTAAAATAAGATGAAACACACTTAGATCACCATCAATTGCAAAGATTAGTATATATTATATACCCTAAAAAATAGGGTAGTACACTATCTTTTTTTTTTGTGAATTATTATTATTTTATTTTATTTTATTATTTTTATAATGTTTTCCTTTGTTTATTTTTATATATTTTTAATTTATTTTGTTCTTTTTGATTTTCATTTGCATTTTTTTGAGTGATATTATAATAAATGAAATCTTAAAATAGACAATGAAATAAATTGCTAATAGATAGCTAATGGTGACAATCCACAAGCGCACGGATTCGTTGTAGCACTTCAAGGTTGTATCCCACAAGGACTTTATAATTGAATACCAAAATTCATCATTTTAGCTATCTAGGTCATTATGGAGTGGAAAAATATGTAGGTAGATAGTGAAAATAAATATAACTACTAAGTGAATATAGATTCTAAAACAATAAATATAAAGCCTAGGATTGAACTTCAGTTTCTAAAGTGAAATTCAATAACAAAATAACGCTATGTTGTACTTTATTTCAATGGCTATGAACAATCGGTCTAAATATATTCATTAGCCCCTCTCAAGGTCTAAGAGCATATTTAATCCAATTTGCTGACTACTTTCATGAATAAATAATTAAATTAAACCTATTAAGTGCTATCAATTTATAGTCCCTAAGAACTAGACATCTACTTTTGTGATCATTTAAATTCCCATCCATATGTTAATTTTTGATAATTGTTTTAACCTTTCAGTAGTAAATAATATCTAAATGGGTCAGATTTTGTCAAATTTGACTTAAAATGATCAATCCTAACATATGAAATATCACATATAAACTAAACATCATGTACTTTAATTCATCATATTTTACCAAAATGGACTTAATTTAATCCTATAAAAAGGAATTACTCACACATGATAGCAAGGGAACATAGGAAATGTAAATTGAAAAACAAATATAATGACATCATCAAAATTTTTAAAGAAAAGAATGGGTTGAATTAATCGTAATTTGAGGAATAATAGAGTCAATTATAAAGTTAATTGTACAAAAAACTTGCACTTAAATTTAAGAGTTCATGACCTATTACATGAGTTTTTTTCTTGGGAAAAAGGATAGGAAGAAATTCCTCTAAAATCTCCTAAAAACTTTCCCTCAAATATGTTGAAAAGTCCTCTAAAAACTACATCATGCGTTGACGATCATAGGAAAGTACTGCTGCACATCAGTGCAAGGTCTGTATAGGCTGGCCATGCAACATTGTTGGCCTCAAATTTTCATGCACATTGAGAATAAAATTCTTTATGGTTGTGCGACAAGCTGTACCAAGGCTGTGTAGTGTGTCTGATTTTTGAAGTGTTCTATATCAATATTGTATGGATGTGCAACTGGCTGCGCTAAGGCTATGCAACACCATTTTCTTGTCTCTTTTGATCTTTTAACCTCTTTAAAATTCTTTAACTTCCTTGACTCCTCCATAAACATTCGATGTTGATTTATCCTCCTTCAATGCCTCTCATACTTTGAATACATGCATTATTTCCTTGGATTTGTGCATACTTGTGTAAATCCTTGAAAAAAAATACCAAGAGACTAGTAACATAGACTATAGATTGAAACCACAATAAAAAATATATTTTAGACCAAATAAATTCCTAAAATAAGGGCAAAAAAAGGTAAAAATATAGAAAATATTCAATTTATCAATAGCCTGCATGTGTATAAGTAATTGGGACTAACTTTTTTTAACAACATGCTTTTGGAAAGATAAAAAAGGATCTATAATGTTTTGGTTGTATATTTCTACTAATGAACTTGAGAATGAAAATTCTGATATTCATCATAAAATAAAATAAAATAAGATTAGGCCTAATTGAAGCAAAAATTGGTTAACTTTTAAGCCTTATTGATGGATATAATTTTTATTTAGTGTAGTTTTTAATCTTTTGTGCTATTCTTTGATGATGTGTGAAAATAGAACATGGCATTACTTCAATGTTGCACGAAATTTTTGCATACATTAAGATGATAAAGGTACAATTGTCTACTTATTAACTACTTAGCCAAATAGCATTCCTATTATAGTTTTTCCTTTGCATAGCCCTGCTGAACTTTTAAGTCTATTTTCTTGATATTTAATGTATATACATAGATGATTATTCTTATCTTATTCCTTCTCTTAGTCTATGGCTAGTGGAGTTTAATTTGGTAATAAGATATTGATATGGTAGAAACTATAAGTATGGGAATGCGTTAATGTTGTTGGGTGAGTAGTAAATTATTTTATTTAAAAAAAAACAAGCATTATGTACCAATATGGAAAATAAGGGGTAGATTATGCAACTAGTAAATTTTTGTATTGGGTAGGGTAAAGCTTGAAATGCATATAACCAGTGAAGCATAGCTCAAGTTGAAGAGAAAATGGAGAAAAATAACATTTTTACATTCTATTAGTTATTGGTAGTATAAAGGTTGGTGATTGGAGGTAGAAAATTCATTGAATAAAAGGTGAAGTTGAGAATCATAAAGAGTTGGAGTTGTGGAAGTTGTGTGTGTGATTAGTGGTAGAAATTGAATCACAATCCTATAATTTATCCTACCTTTGACCCTATCCCTGTTAAAATTAAATAAAAGATCTCTTCATATTTGATGCTTAGTTTATAAGTAGTTGAAAATAGAGAAGAGTGAAAAGCCTATGGTCGATCATTATCATCATTATAATTTTTTAAAGTAAACAAAAACCCAAAACATATGAGAGTAGAATGCTCTGAGTTGCCTAATGTAAGAATCTATTGGCCTAAATGTGAGAATCTATTAGTCTAGTTCTTCACATTTGTTCCTAATTGATAACTTTAAAAATAGATTGGGATGGTGACTCGATTGTGATATATGTAACCTAAAATGAGTTTGAAAATGTTTTTCTTGTGCATTTAATTTTAATTGTTTTGAGTCTTGATGAAATGTTTTCATTTGTTATGTTAATCATTGCCATCTCTTATTGTTTGTTAGAAGGGTGGATCATATGTTGTTGGATAATTGGGACTTTTTATATATTTTTTGGTTCTATTTCTTAAGGGAAAAAAAACTTTCAAGAATGGGGCTATATGATAGGCACATATTTGATGGTATTATTTCATGTATATTGATCTAGATTTCACTATTTATTATGAAAAATTTACACTTTTACTTGAGTTTTCTATGTTGGATCAACTCAATGCAATTTGGGTAGATAACTAAGGAAAAATAGCATAATATGAGGAACAAAGCTTGGAGTCATGGGCATTTGGATGTTCCATCATGCAAGACCATGAAAGAGAATACATATGAAGAAAACTCAAGATATAACAATGAAGACAAAGGAAATACAGGGCCCCTGTATATATGGAAATAAAGTTTGTATTTCCTAGTCTCCCATCCTATATGTTCCATTATGTCAAATTATATGCACAGTATTAGAGTAAAAATATGGAGCCTTATCTTTACTAATATGGCTTGTTTTTTTTGCTAAATTTTGCATATGATTCGTATGGTCTTTTGACCATATATATGAGATATATTAGTTCAAATAAAATATTATAAGCAAGACTATTAAGGTTTTAAATTTATTTTATTATTCTTAAACCATTATGGTTCTTATGTTAGATTTACTTATTTCATTATTTTAATTGAAGGATTGGAGATCATACAACATTTTCAATTCTAATATCTCCTAAATTCTTTCTTTCCTTTGTCTTTTTTAATTATTTTATACTTTTTAGTTTTTTTTAACATAATTCTCATTATTTATTTATTCGATTGATTACTATGATTTTGTGTATTTTAATTCAATCTTTTTTATTTTTCTTATTTATTCTAATTAAATACATGAATTTTATGTGTTTAGGTTCTATGTTTTTTGATTTTATCAATAAGCTAGGCTATATTAGTATGTAGTGGGATGATAATTGAATGCTATAGGATAATTAATTATGAGATATGAATTGGTTATTGTTTTTATGTTTATTTTTTTTAGGTTAATAAATCAATTTTAACGATTATCTAAGATTAAGACTTTATTATCTAACTTGATCACTTGGTTAATTTGAGTTCTAATAGAATGCGAGGATAGTATAATTAATCAATAATTGTTAATGTATACATACATAACTAGAAAATAGGTTGGTTCATTTCTAACCGGAAGATGCTAATTTAATCTAGTTTATTAATCTATAAAATTACATAATTTAAGATGATTGTATTTATGTGTAGTGCCCCATATTTTTTAAATGGTTGAATTGGAATGTTACAAACTTTTGAACATTTGATTTTGATTTAATGTTATGATTTTGTTTGAGGTATGTTTGATTTGAAATCATGCTAAAAAATGAAACTTATTGTGTTCTTCAAGAAAATTGATTGACTGGTTCCATGAACCTATCGATTGGTTTTTCATTCTAGAAAATTGGGTTTTCTCGACTAAATTGATAGGTTGGTTGTAGAATAGTCAACTGGTAGGCCCAAACCCATCGACTAGTTTGTCGAGCTGGTCATATTTTTTCAAGTATGATTTTTTAAAATTTTCCTTACTTTGAAATGGGACCTTACTAATCCATGCCAATTTATCCCTAAGAGATTCCTAACCATTTTCACGGTGCATTTGACCTAAAATATTACCTTAAATCGATCTGGACATCAATTGGGACAATTAAGGCTAGAGAGATAACCTCAACATTGTCTCCTTCCTCCTCTCTCATATGCATGTTTTTGAGATCAATGCGTCAACCTCAGGTGTAATTTTGAGCAAGTAGAAGATTTCTTCCATGATGAAATTCCATTACTTCACTCATGTATGCTAATTTTGGCCTAACTAACCTATATTCCCTAGAGCTCTAGAGATATATTTGAGCTCTGGAGAAGAGGTTAGCACATTTTAGATGAAATTTGATCATTTAGCTCAAATTCAAATAGTCAATTGTTTAGTTTTGAGTTGATTCTTGAACCCTCTTTGATTCCCTTTGATTGGTTGGCTATAAATAACCCAAGTCATCCCTTATATGCACCTTTTCTTTTAGCCACCAAATTCTCTAAGTCTGATATATACTCTCTCCTCTCTACACTTTGAGTCTTGTCAATAAATTTTCTTACACTCTTTTGTTATTATCTCTAGCTCTCTCTTTTTTCAAATATTAAGTAAGGAGGAGTTAGATTTAGGGAAAAAGGTTGACGGTCCTATCAAACTTATCCTTGTTTTTTCCTCAAGATGGCATGTTCTTCTTTCTTTCTATTTTTAAGTTTAAAAATTTATTAAGCTTATAGTGTAATTTTTGAGTTTAAGATTGTGGTTTTAAGTTTTTAAAAGTTAATAATTTTCTTAATTGGAACTTCTGGGGTTAAAGGGGATTTTTCTGTATCAAGGATGTGATTCTTACTTTTAAAATGTTTAATAAGTATTCTTACATATTATGTGTTACCTTAAGGTGATTTTTTCATGTTAGCATGAATGACTATAGCTTGCATAACTTTTTTGGATGGCTAGATGGCGTGGTTTGAGTAAAAAATATAAAATTTGGTAAAAATAGGACATGAGGATTCGATGTGGTGAAATGTAAGTAAATTAGTTTGAAAATATGTGAGACTATGTTGATACAAGTTTTAATGTGGTTAAGGATGATTTATATGTAAGAATCTTCATGAAATTTAATGGTTTGGTGTTTTGTTAGCGCAAAACTATCAACTGGTTAGGTCCAACCAATCGATTGGTTCCTAGAATAGTTGACTGGTTGACCCAACCCATCGATTAGTTAGCCTGCAAAGATATTGATCTTACTCTCTACTTAAACCCATCATCTTGTTGGGTAGTACTGATCAATTGTCTATGAATATTCAATTGTTTTTCCTAAACTGATTGACTAGTTTTAGGAAAAACATGGTCTAGTTGAGTCAAACCAATTGATTTTTTACCCACAATGATCAACTAGTTGGGCCAGTCTAATTGACTTATTTTCACAATTTATTTCCTTTCAACTAGGTTATGCTTTGAGGTTATATTTGGGACTATAATATGATTATTAATGGGAAGACATATAGATTTTTTATCATGGATCATTAGCATAATGAAAGGATTAAAATGGATGATAACTTATGATATAATCTATGAGTAATGTAAAAGTTAAATGAGTATTTCACTAATAATAAGTGGTGATATTGAGAAAAGTTTAATGAAACTTTGCATGGGCTTGAAAAAAATGATAAGATGGATGTGAGTAATATGGTACAATGATAAATGGTAAACCCATATGGTTATGAAAATGGAACGAAAATGATTGATGTTGAATAAACATGGATATTAACTTACTTGCTTTGTATATGACTTGTATAATCACCCGTCTTTATGAATAAAATATTAATCACGTGGAGCAAAAGGTTAAATGGGTATTTCACTGATGATAAGTGATGATATTGAGAAAAGATTAATGAAACTTTGCATGAGCTCGAACAATATGATAAGATGGATTCGGGTAATATGGTATAGTGATAAATGGGAAACCCATATGGCTGTGAAAATGGAACGAAAATGAATGATGTGGAATAAACATGGAAATTACCTTACTTACTTTGTATGGGACTTGTATAGTCATCCGTATTTATGAATAAAATACTAATCATGTAGAGAAAAAGATAGTTTAGTTGAGTATGGGTTTGGATTACTCAATCCTCGATTTGCTATCGTAGGTTAGTCTGCCTTCAAGAGATTTTGGTGCCTTCAGGTGAGATCCTAAGATGTCCTAGAGCCTTACATACTTGAGACACTGATGATGTACTAGGCAGTATCAATAATAAAGCTAGGTGGTTGGCTTTGGCTTAAACTTATGCCCATTTGGGTTATTGGTTTTAGCCTGGACTTATATCTGCTTGGTGATTGGCTTTAGCCTTGACTTTATTTCTCTTATTTAGATAGGTGTCCATGGTATGTGAGACCATGGGGTGGTGCACTGTCCATTGCTTGATGATAATAAAATATGGATGATAAGTAATCGAATGATAAATATGAATTATGACCAAATGATGGTTAATAATTGGATGAGGATGGAAGTAATAGTATGATTGACCAAAATGGATAAAATGGTGACTTATAAGTTTTGCAATGGCTTACATGATTAATTGGATTATTGAATGGAATGCCAATAGGATGATTGACCTATCTTATATATGGATAAGGAAATAGTATAACCTAAACGATTGTAAAATTGGAAATAAACCCTAGAGGTCACTTGGATTCTTTTGCTATTACATGTGTAAGTGCTTATCTGATGAGCATGGGAAACCAAGCATGATATATTCTACTTAGTTGAGATTGCATGATAATATTTCCCCATTTACTCTTACCTTCATATATATACATGGCTCTATCATAACACATGTTGTATTTTATATGCATATATGGTAGAATTAGTATAATTATGTTTATATTAAGGGAGAAACTTGGATTACTTAGTATATAGCGTACTGATGTGCCCTTTTACTCAATCACTTACTCATTTCCATGAGCAAAGGGTTATGTGCAAGTGTTTGAGAATGGTAAGTAAAGGGCCTACCTTAGTTGGGTGGGGGCATGATAGCAAGGACCTCCTGAGATCTTTGGTGGGGTATGTAGCGAAACAATATTCTAATTTGGGTTTCACACCCTAAATGATTTCATTGTATCCCTATACTTTTTCCATATGTATTTTTATAATGATTTGGTCGGGAACTATTAAGTTCTCCAATGTAAACACTCCTTTAAGTTGATTATGTATCATTTTATTCACACACTCAGTTGTTTTAAATGTTTTATTTGGTTTAGCCTTGTATATGATATGGGATATGCAACAGATGTCTATCCTTCTTCAAGTACGACTGTAACGCCCCATTTTTCCTAGGTATGATTTCAGCTTTTGTAATGTTTTTAAGGAATTTTTTGGTACTTAAAAATGGAGGTGTTACATTATGCTCATAGTTAGTTGCTCCCTAATTGGTAATGATGCTATTAATTGAATATGGAGATCTTATCCTAGGTTATTAGTTTGTTAGATAATAAATATTAAGCAAACCTTGATTTATATGATGATAATAAAGGGATTCTCAAACGTGGATACATGTGATCTTGTATAGGTTAACCAAAAAAAAACTACATGACAATCTTATTTGATGATTGGTTGGTATCTTTATGCTTAATATGTTCTCTAACACCTATTATCTCATCATTGCTATTCAGTTATGGCATTCATTGTTATTTTCTTCTTCTTCTTCTTCTTCTTATTATTATTATCATCATCATCATCATCATCATCATCATCATCATCATCATCATCATCATCATCATCATCATCATCATCATCATCATCATCATCATTATTATTAATTAGTTTTTCATAAATTGATAGTTGAGGAATTAATGTGATAATAGAAACTTACAAATTAACTTAGAACCTCTATGGGATCGATCCTTACTTATTGCTTATGACTTGTTTATGCTTTTAGGGTTTAATTTGGAGTTTCTATAGCAACTCACCACTATTTTATTCCAATTACCTCCTTATCTCCTCCTTATGATCATACATAACCTCCCCCAAATACACCACTTGATTAATCCTTATTGTCATAAATATTCCCCCAATTTTGACTTATATTCCTCCTCGACCTACCACACTACAACACCTAGTATTCATACTACATTTCTCCCTCCTTTTCCACACAAAAAATATCCTACTTCACCCCTATTTTGAAAAATGTATATGCAACAATTAATGGCCTTGATTCACTTGGACGCATGAATCTATATACTTCTTTAGCTGTTTGTGTGCGCATGTGTGAGTTGTAGCCACTAGCAATCCACTGTCTCTAATTTCCCATTCTTGATCATTGATTTTATTAATATTCATTTTCTTCCTCAATTTGTTCTTCATTTATTCACGCCTTTCTATCATTAACACACCTCCTTTAAGCTTCACAAACTCAATCAAACCTTAGTTTAATTATTTAGTGTTTTTAATTAAACAAAGACGAGTTAATCTATGGTTTTAGGTGTAATTAATTCTACCATATCTCCTTATTAATTATCATTAGATCTTTATAAATACTCTTGAATAATATGGGAATATTCCTTTTTTTTTGTTTTCATCTCTTTTAGTTTGATTAAATTTTAACATGATTATTATAACATTTTGTTATGTTTCAGTGGATTTTTTTAAGGTGTTTTGGTATTTGAATGGGGCATGAGGCTATACCCTCTTTTGGTTGATTTTCTTAACTTCTAAGGAAAGGTAAAATATCATTTTATTGTGTTGAAACACGATTTTTGAAATTATCATGTGTGTCTCATTAAATCTTGGTGTTTTATATTTAATTTGGTATATTTCTCATGTTGATTTATTTAAAAGGGATCATATGATATTTCTTTTTGTTGGTAAGCTTCCTATTGCATTCTAGTAAGCTTTTTTAATCATGATAATTATTATAAATATTTATTTAACGGATTTTACATAGAAATTATTAAGGAAAAATGAAATTGGTGCTTTTGAGACCTTCGAATTTAGGGCAACCTATGTGTAAAAGCTACTAAAATTGGTTGAGTGTTATATGAAATACTGTATTTATAGATTTTAAACAAATTTTTATATCTCAAAACTTCTAAGCATGTAAAAATTCATGGATAAACTCCCACAAGTCCACAACATTATCAATTTCTAGTAACTAGTCTCGGGTTTGTGGCAGATTTGGGCGGTCTTGTCGTATTTTATTAGATATAATAATTCCATGATTATTATTGACATTTTTATATGAAATTTGGTGTATAATATGTTGTCATTTGGTTTAATATAACTTAAGTTAGGATTGATTAAAGTTTGAAATTTTTTTAGTAACTATATGGCAAGTGTTTTTCATTATAATTTAAAGAGTTCTTCACTAATTCCAATCACCATAGGTAGGGATAGAAGAAATTAATCATGTTTATTTTTAGTTAATTAAGGATTAATCATAATTGGACCCATAATGATCAAATTATCCTTAAAGTGGTAAAATGATGAATATTTGAATAGTCAAAGTCAAAGTTAGTTCGTTAACTTAACCATTAACTTTGACTTTGACCCATGATTGTCAATAGTGAATAGTTTTTTTTTCAAAAATACCTTAAATCATTATTTTTGGATTTTAAACTCGTATATATTTGATGTTATTGTTTGTTTAGCCCTAAAATGGTTCTTTTGACTTGTAAAGTGTTTCTTTGAAATATTTTAGCTGTGCACTTATACTCTAATTTTAGAGTAATCTATAAACATTTTTTGAGGGATATGTGATGTGAGTTTGGTGTGATCTATAAAAATCATCTTATTTCTAGTGTTAGCATATGAAACAACCATGGTGTTTTGTATCATTTTCATGTTAAACATTAGACATAGGAGTCATTACACTTATCATAGCCATAAACCTATATGTGGATGTTACCTATCTATAATGGATAATGGGTAGAGGTTCCCTAGCCATGATGGCTCATGTGTTGAGGTTTCATAGCCATGATTACCGTACATTATTTCTTAGTCATGATGGCTACATATTATTTCCTAGCTGAGATGCTAGGGTTCATACATCCTATACATCCCTTGAGAGTCTGCTTGGGGTTATCTATACCCTAAATGCTTTTAGGGTTGAACATTCATTAATATCTTGTTTGGGGTTTAACTCCCCTTGAGAGCTTATTTAGGGTTGAGAGTTCCCCTAAGAGATTTCTTAGAGATGAACATTTCCCTTAAAAGCCATTTTGGGCACGATTAACCCCTTAGTTTTGTTCAAAATGTTCACCTACTTTGGCAAAAGACTATGTATGGTTGGTGTGTATAATTGATGTGTTTAAATGCATTATAACAGTTAGATGACAAATATGCGGCCGTTTCTTTACCAATGGTATCCAAGATGCTAAATTTAGGATGTGTGTAACAAATCCCATGTGCCTTCGCTTAAGATATTACATATTATTATCTGCATTAGACTGCTTCGAAGTGCTAGCAAGCATAAATGTAGGGCGTGATACTATGTGATTATACGTATTATGTTTTAAGTGCCTATAGGAGCTAGATTTTACTAAGTGCCTCACTATGCTAACAACTTTTGTGGTGCTATGATAAACCTAACTCATTTTTGGGAGCAATTAGTATTATTTTACATGTTTTCATTTCTTTTGAACTCCTTCTTGGGTATTGTCATTATTCCATGTGTATATTACCACACATATTTTCCTAGATTATTTTCTTATTGCTATGTTCATGAATTCTTTTGTAAAGTTAAATGTTTAATGTCTCTTAGTTTTATGTTTTGGTCGTTATATTACTTTAAAGAGTTTATGAAATGCCCTAAAATTTCTAATTTTAAAAATTATAGTTAAATAAGATCTTATTAGAAACATTTATGAACTAAATTATTTTTTATTCAAATAAAAAGGAATTAATTAGGGCAAATCAAGAAGAAATTTATAAGTATTTTAATTTAAAGAAATTGTGGTATTTTAGCTAATTAAGTATTTTATTTTATAAATTGATTAAATAAATATTTTATTTAAAATAAGAATGAGAAAATAGTTCCAAATTAATATGAATTTTATAAATAACTTAATCGGAGAAAGTTATGTTGTTTTGCTAATTAAAATGGAATTTATGGAAAACCTTTTAAAAATCCTAAATTAGCCTAAAAAGGAATTTAAATATTATTTTATTTAAATATTATTATTTTCAATTAATTTAAATACCCAACCTAACTATTCTTCTCTTTCCTTTTTCCTTTTCTTTCTTCCTTTTTCTTTCTTATTCTTTCTTATTCTTTTTTTTCCTCCTCCTTGAATTGGGCTAGCTTGCAACCTAGTTCCCCTTCTTCCTTTCCTTCGGCTAGCCCAGCCCGCGCGACCGTCACCCTTCATTCGTCCTTCACCGCGCTGCATTTTATCTTATTTTTTTCCCAAAAATGCAACATTCCATTTAAACGCCCCCTCACCTCATGCCAGGCCCGGTTACTTCCTTTTTCTTTCTTTTCTTTTCCTGAACCACCCAATCCCCCCTTTTCTTCTTCTTCTTCTTCCTTCGCACCTGCATAGCTCGCCGACCTTTGACCTGTAACTCCACCGTCCACCAGCCAAAATTTTCTCCACCGCTCCTTTAGACGCCTTGTCTGCCACCTCCGGCTAACTTTGCCACCAACTCCGCCTACCAAACTCTTCCTTGCACCGCCTTCTAGCTAACCAAATGTCCCATATCCCTCAATTCTTCCTGCATAAGCCACCCCTACTGTGCAAAGTAGCCTTCCCAAACAACCCTTTCTCCTACCTCCTTGCGCCTCCCTTCACCACCTTTTCCGCTGCTTCTTTCACCTCCCATTCTCTTCTACATACCCTCCTCTATCTCCCCCTACCTTTCTTTTCCTCTTTCTCCCTCTCTTCCTTTCTTTCTCTTGTTCTTCTCCATTCGACCACCACCACTGCCGTCGTGTGCCGCCACCTTTAGCTGCGACACCACCCTTATTTTTTCCCTCTCCCTTTGGGAAGTCTTAAACACCCTATCTCCCACCTCCGTTCTGCCTCTTCTTTTCCTAGCATATAACTTTTACCTTTTTCTTCCCTTTTCCCGACCACCGCTGCCACCTCCGTGCACCACCATCGGTGTTGCCCATCCCCTCTAGCCTAAGGTTGAACCCTAGACCCTCTCAACCCTTTTCCCTATTTTTACAAGCCTTAATTTATTTTATTTCATTTATTTGAATATAAATACTATTATTATTATTATTATTTCTAATTTTAATATGTATTATTATTATTATTATTAGTATTAATGTTTTGATTATTATTTCTGTTGAGGGATGAAGCCCTATTATATTTTTTATTTTGATTATTATTATTATTATTCTTATTGTTTCTATTATTATTATTATTATCATCATCATTAATATGTGTTTATTTTTATTATTATTACTATTTGGAATTATTATCATTATTATTTCATTATTAATATTACAACTATTTTACCATTAGTTTTGCTATTATTATTGTTGTTGTTGTTGTTGTTATTATTATTATTTATATTATCATTGATATTATTTTAGTATTTTTGCTATTATATTTTAGTATCATTTTTATTATTATTAGGGCAAAGTCTTCAACCCTATGTTATCAACTTTTATACTATTTCTATTATTTCTTATATCTTTAGTAAAGTTAGAAATTTGTTAATTTTCTTTTTTTAATATATTATTATTTTGTCAAAGCCCTAAGGAGGTATAGGAACATGCTTCAAGACCAGTTTCATTTTAGGTAAGGGTGTTATTAAGCCTTTTGTGTGTTTATATGCATTATGTGCTTCATATGCTATGTATTCTATGTTTATCATTTTTAATTATTTTATATATGGTATGATGTGGAGTTGAAGTATATTTTTATGTGTTTATATGGCATGTGTATTATGTATATGTGATGATATGTGTTGTGACCCTATGAGACATGCATGTGATGATGTTAATATGGTTTGTGTGGGAGAAAGGATGAAAAAGGAGAATGGGGGAAATAATTTGACTAAGGGATGTGGTTTGAACTAAGTATTTTTAATAACCCATGAGGGAAATAGTAAAATGGGAATTTATGGTTGTATGGGAGAATCTAATTTATGGTTTTATATGGGAGAATCTAATTTATTGTGTTACATGGGAGAATCTAATTTATGGTTTTGTATGGGAGAATCTAATTTATAGTGTTATGTGGGATAATCTAATTTATGATATTATATGGGAGAATCTAATTTATGATGTTATATGGGAGAATGTAAATTATGATGATATATGGGAGGATCTAATTTATGGTTTTGTATGGGAGAATGTAATGTAGGGGTTATGTATGGATGAATCTTTGATTTTATATGGTTTGAATTTAGGGTTTGGTAAGGATAAATCTTGGGTTTTGTATGGATTGAATTTAGGGTTTGGTGTGGATGAATCTTTGATTTTGTATGGATTGAATTTAGGGTTTGGTAAGGATGAATCTTTGGTTTTGTGTGGATTGAATCTAGGGTTTTGAATGATAAAATCTTGGGCTTTACATGAAAGAATTTAGGGTTTTGTATGGATGGACTTAGGTTTTTGCATGAAAAATTCAAAAGGTTGCATGGGGTGTGTAAATTTTGCATGGGAGTGAAATTTACGTATGAAAATTTGAGTTGGGATATGAGGATGGTAATATAAGCATTGTTTGGGTGGTTGAACACTTTGGATGGAAAATAGTACGTGGCACAATATAAGGGTATGGAGGAGACTGAATTAAGGTTCGGAGTGATTAACTATGGGTTGTTGTGATTAACTAGGGTTGGAGTGGCTAATTGTGGTTTGTTGTGATTAACTAAGGTTTGGAAGGGATAATTATGGTTGTTATGGTTAGATAGGGTTTGGATTGGTGAACTATGGTTTGTTGTGGTTAATTAGGGTTTGGTGTGGCTGCTTAGGGTTTTTTTTGTATCATGTGTAATGGTTGATTAAAGTGTAATCATGATGGTAGAATTTATGATATGTGATGTGTAATGATTCATGCATGTCCAGGGTGAAAGATTTTGGATAAGATACTTAAAACATTAATTACGTAAAGTGGAAGATGTTGAGCTGGGCCTAGACCGATCCACTGGCATAATAGTGGCCAGGTAATGTAGTAGCCTGGAGACCAATCCACTAGCATAATAGTGGTAGGGTATGTTACCCTAGTGACCGATCCACCGACTAAAATAGTGGGGGATCGCGAGTTCAACAAATTCAAACCCTATAATTGCTAAGATATGGGAAAGACACTAATTACTTACAGTGGAACACCGTGCGAGAAGGGGCTAGACCGATCCACCGGCATATAATAGTGGTAGGGCATGTACTCTAAGTGACCAATCCACTGACTATAATAGTGGCCAAGAGCCAAAGTGCCCTGGAGACCGATCCATCGGCAAAAATAGTGGGGTTCTCGTACTCGTATGGACTTGATAAAAAGCATGGTGTGAAAATATTTCGATAAAGGATTAATGAAGTAATTAATTTAAACTATTTTGGATCTTGGCATTTTCACTTGATCATTCATTTGCCTTTATCTTATTATGGTGGTGATTATGCCTCGATTATTATTCTGCATGGATTATGTGCTTATGTGTTGGCCTTAGTGCTCGGTTACCTTACTCAGTACGTAGCGTATTGATTACCCTTTTCATGGGTGCTGCTCATTCCCATGAGTATTATGCCCTTCTGACTTTGTATAGGTGAGCGAGACATCCGGCGGGGCTGAGTGTTGAGCATGTTTTAGCTCAAAGTTTGAGAGTGTCGTGGCTGTATTTTTCTCTTCATGTGATTTTATTTCATTATGCTATTTCTTATGTATCGAATTTATCCTCTTATGATTTATTACTTGATTGAGTATTTTAAATGAACCATTTATCGGTTGTAAGCTTATTTCTCTTTTAGGAATGAATTATAATTCTTTATGCTTACTCTGGTTTTGTTTTACAACCATTTAATGCTTATTTGGAGTTAGTTTGTCGTGATGTATAATTGATTGTGAATCTTTTCTTAGCCTTAGCACTTGGTACTAATACGATCGGAGAGAACCGGTTTGGTACTAAGTGTGGCGGTAACATCCCCAGAATTCACACGTTTTAATTTAAGCATTTATATTTTAATTACTTCTAGTTTAAAAAAAAGTAGTGAATTTTGGGGTTTTATAGTTTTTGACACTTTGAGGTATGAAGGGTAATTTTTGCCTTGCACTCACCATGGTGTAGGTAATAGTTGTATCTTCCATAAGTTAGATGTAGTAGTTTCATTCCTAGTTTTGTTTTAGGTTCCATAAATCTTTTTTAAAATGATTTTTTTTGTTATGAAAATGGGGGTGTTACAAGTACGATTATGATCTCGAGCCACTATGATGCTTAAGTATATAGTCTATGATGTAAATAAGGTAAAATGGAAGAAAATAGTAGGCTGGAGCTTCTTAGCCATTCGGATTATGAATGTAGTCTTATCAATGGTGGAAAGATTTGGGTTATTTGGTAAAGGCATATGTAGGGATGCCTTTAAGGCCTTTCGATGCCTAGAGAATTAAGCTGAGAGTATTTTAGGTGGTTGTTTAGTAAAAAAGAGCACTTATTTTTTCTAGACCACTGTCACTACACTCTAGAAGATGCTCATCTAGGCTAAGGGAAATTGGCTCGATGAATTACCTTGTTTCCTTTGGTCATATAGAGCCATTACCAGCTCCTTAGCAAGGGAATTACCCTTTGAGCATACAACATAGAAGTGTTACCGATGAATAACAAAAAAGTTAGGATGTTCAACACAATTTGGACACCATTGATGAACAAAGAGATATATCACTTCTTAGAATTGTGTTATATCAAAAGAAGGTACCTTAAAACTTTAGTGAGAACATAAATGCATAAAATTTTAAGGAATGATATTGGGTGCTAAGGACATTTTTCCAAAATGAGCCAAGTGAAAGGATCCCGTTTTGGTTAATGAAGAAGTATATGTCATTCCAATGCCAATCATTAGATGATAAACCTAGCACTAACAACTCATGATCTTACTTGCTAATTAGCAGTACTTTATCATCCTCCTACTATGCACCTTAGGCTAGTATAACCACAATATCAAGTCTAAATCCACTTCCACACTAGTTAGTTTCCCTAGGAAAACCAAACCTAGCTAAACTGTCCAAGCATTAGGCACCATCTTGGGTCGTGAATACCTAATTATGCTTAATAACTCTCTATAATATTTCAAAATTTTCTAATCCTAATTAGTCTATAATTATACTTGTAATCCACTTAAAAAATTTCTATCATGGTTTTCCAAGCTACTTATATTACATATGATATTTATGAAAATTATTTCATTCATTTGCAAAAAAATCACATTTTTACATGAAATCTCATATCATGTCATTTTCACTCATTTTGATTCACTCTTGTTGGGACTAAAACTAAGCCTAAGCTAAGACCAATTAGGAATAATCGAATGCCATACCCATATATAATCCTAAGTGAGGTTCTATATTAAAACTAATTAGTAATAGGTAGAGTAGCACATTAGACTTAGATATTAGTCTAATTCCCTCCTATTTGTTAATGCGGGACTTTCATATGCACCCAAAAATTATAAATATTTAAATTATTCCTAAAATTACTTCTAAGAATATTGTTTTATGTCAATACTTTCACATCATTTGGAGCCTTCTATTAATTATTTATTTACTTGTAGAAACATTTTAGTCATTTATGGAGCAATTTATGATTTTTTTATTCTAACTCATTTATCACTTTTTTTGGATCATATGTTTTTTTCGTTAAACTTTAAGACATGAAAAGATTATACAAGGGTCCTAGACATTTTTGAGTACATCTTCTTCTTACAAATTATAAAGTTATATAATTTTTATTTTCTACAACAAACAATTTTTGTCTACTTATTTGTTTTAAT
Organism: Tamarix chinensis; assembly: GCA_030549775.1. NCBI lineage: Eukaryota > Viridiplantae > Streptophyta > Magnoliopsida > Caryophyllales > Tamaricaceae > Tamarix > Tamarix chinensis. The sequence goes on along the minus strand of CM060178.1, from coordinate 61,871,229 downwards.
CTATTTAAGATTTTGACAAATTCTAGAGTTAATTTTGTTGAATATATTTTAGTTTATAAAACTATTATGCACCCATCCATACCCATTTAGACCCTTCACTACATGTTTTATCCATTTATAAAAAAAATGGTACTTGATGTAGGAGCAAGCACACAATAATTGGCTTTCATAATTATGGAACCAATTATTCTTTATTTGAAAATCATCTCCCACAAATTTGAAGACAAACAGATGGTCATGTTGTTAGAAACGTACCAAACAAGCTACATAGTGTTTACGTGCATTTGCATGGCATGCATGGAATGCATAGCCATGAGAATGGGGAGTCTATTTGCTGCTTGTTGGAGAAAAATTATTAATTTAGCTAATTAATTAATTAATTTTTAGGGTTGGATATTAGATAGAGCATAAAGTAGCATAATATCTTTTAGTTTGGAATGTTGTGAATTATGCTTTTTAACTAAGTGGTAGAATGGCTATATACATCCATGAAGGTCATGATTATGGACAACAAATTGAAGATTAATATTGAAGTTGAATGCAAGTTGAATTTTTTGTGGGTTCAATTCAAGTTAATCGAATTTGTTTGAATAGTTAATGTTGAAAGTGTTAATCTTTTTGTCTGTGTAAATTAGAGATTAATTCATATCTTTTCTTCTCTCCATAATCCATATTTTTCCAGCCATAATTATCATCCAAACATCACTCTAATTTGAAGCTAATTGAATCCCTAATTTGATTCCCACATTTGAAACCCTAAACCACCATTCAAAACCCTAACCCTTCCATCCAAACCAAACAAAACCTTAACCCTTCCATTAGAAGCTAAACCCTAACCCTAACCCTAACCCTAAACCACGACATCATCCTCCAACCAAACCCTAACATTCAAAGCTCATCATCATCAACACACCATTGTCGAATACATATCTTAATTATCACAACTCACTCGAATCATCACCATAAGTTAACCAACATCACCGCATCATCATCACCTTGTTCAAACCATATTCATCCTTTCACCTTATTTGAATGTTCTTATCATTTATCCCTCATTTTCATGCTGTGTTCTAATTAACACTAACACCATCAAGCCATAATCTCATTAATTTGAGAATCCCATCCTCCCACATACATCAATACTTTTCTTTGCATTATATGATTTTTTCATTTTTACTCATTTTCTATCTATTGAGTTTCAATACAAAAATTATACTTAAATTTTTTATATATTTGGGTTTCTAAAATTATTTTGCACATTCTCATATATTTTCCTAATTTTAGAGCCTATTTGTTATTTTATTTCTAAAAATAGATATATTTGGGTATTCTTCACATTTTAATCCATTAATATAATCCAACCAACTTTGTAACCATCTAGTTGGATCTTAACTAAGCTATAAATAGCCTCACCATAGTTTAGCTGGGTTAACAAAAAATCCAACCACTACATAAACATAGCCATCATCATCATCTTTGTACCTAAAGTTAAACTACACTTAATTTTCTTTCAAGTGTTAAACAACAAAGCATTAGGCCAGCTATTACTTGTAATTTAAAGCTTAAAACCATCTTAACTCCCCAACCTTATTCATGCCTTAACCCCTACCAAACCCATGTTAAACCCTCCCCATATGAACCTAAAATTCCCTTATTGCATCCAATCCGCCCTATCAAGCCACCTTTTCCAGCTAAAACCCCTTCTTTCCTCACCTCCCATTCTAATTTTATTAACCTTTCAACCCCTTAACTTCCATATATTCCATTGCTGCAACTTTCCTTCATTCTTGGATTATTAATCTTATGGGTTTTCCCTCGATCTAGATTTCCTCCCGCATTTTCCCTAGCTACTAAAAAATAACTCACTCCCTTCCTCTTTTTCCCAGCAATGAATGTCTCGATTATTCTATTTTAGATGTTCTCCCATCTCTAAACAACCCTCATATTTCCCCTATTTACCTAACACAACTAGATCTTTTTATTGTTTCTTAGCTTTTAGCTGCATTGTCCTCCCCATTCTCAAACAACAACAATGATTTTGTGGCTAATTGAGTTGCCTACTTCTGATTCTTCTAGCTACTTAATTTCTCTATCATGTATTCTTATTTTTGTTGCATTATATTCCTTATAATATTTACTCCAAAATGTACCAAATTTCATGAAAAATACTAGCCATTTCCCCTCATTTTCTACCCTAATTTTTGATCCTTGCCATGATCTATGGTTTTGCTATAGCATGAATTGTTGTAGCTAAATTATTGCGATTGTTGATGCCTTCTTGTTCCTATTATTTTTCTTAATATTCATCCTTCAACATTCCCTTCAATACATAATCTTTTCCCCCTTATTTTCCCTATGATCTTGCACTTTCATACTGCACTTTTTTGGCCATCATCTATGAGGAATGTGCTATATTTTTGTCCTAATTTCAATAACCTTCTCTTATATCATTTTTGCATCATTAATTCCTACCTTTATTCCCTCAATTATCTTTGGTAAATTCCATTAATATTCTACTTTATTATCATGACTTATAAGTGGTTCAATAGTTGAAAAAGAAGTGGTTAGGATTATTTTTTTACTTGCTAGAATATTAAAATTTAAATAAGCTTTGCTTGCTTTTATGATGTAGAAATGATTTGTTATTATTTGTTCAAAATTTTAGCATATATAAGCATGTTTATGATGAAAATGGTATCTTATGTTCTAGCATGATTTTATGTGTAAGTCTATGCTATTATGGTGCTAGCATGTTGTGATTTTATGATGTATATTATGTGAAAATACATGAATAGAGAAAAGTTATAAATAAATATATATATTCTTGGTATTATTTGGTTATAATTTTATAAAAACATGTTGATTAAATATATTATCTTGTATCTTTATGCTTTTATGAAAATAAATATGTTTGGATTAATTTTGGTGAAGTGAAGTTTTTGTGGAATTTGAATTTAACCACATTTAGAGGAGTTTTTTTTCATTGTAGTAAAAAAAATATTAAAATGAAGATCAAAATTGTGTTAATTAGGTCATTTAGATACAATTTCATATATTTTATGTCATGATTATAGTTGTATAAATGAAGTAATGATTAAAATAATTTAAAAATATTTAGGTAAAGTGAAGGGTATTCTTGCCTTTACACATGATTGCTACCCTTTGAGGGGTGTTTGAATCTGGACTAGGGCTAGAAAATCATTATTATTATGAATGGTTAACTTTAGTTAGTGTTACTTAGTCTAAAATAATTAATTAAATTAAAAAGGTATCAAATATTAATAAAGCTCTAGGGGTATACATGCCATTTTGTGTGTGATTTTATATCCCAAAATCTAAAATTAGAATTAAAGTGATATTAAATAAATTTTTAAGTACTGCCTTCAATTTGGGTTAATAATGAGGTTATTTAGTAGGCTAGTTCATTTAATAAAAGATTATGGTTAAATAAGAATGTTTTAGTCTTTTCATTCTTGTTATGCTTTGCCTTCCCCTTTTTTGGCTTCAAGCTTACCCTCATAGATTTATAAGCATAAGCATAAGCATAAGCATAAGCATGTATTAATATGTTTAACATAATAATTGGATTATGTTTTCTTTAGTGCCTAGACTAATTACGCAAGTGTTAATCTAGGATTATATGTCTATTTTATTATTGTACGTGGTAATTTGTGAAATTTACAAATGATATCCCTATTCAATGTTTTTTTCTTTATTTAATGAAAAGTTGTATTAATTTTTAAACCACCTTATCTCATCCTTTTCTTCAATTATTAGTTTAAAAGTAGATTAGTAACCCTAGGTGTGACCTTATCATTTTTTGCATCATTTGGTGCTTTTTTGGGTTGTTAAACCATAGAAACATATTTAATTAATCTAGTATAATACGAGGGTTGGAATGAATTTATAATGGGAAGGTTATTTAGATGGATTAATCTTTTTATGTATAAAATTGTAATGCAAGTATTACATAACATAAAATGAGCATATAAATCCTTAGGAGCATTTTAGCCTTTCCTCATTCATGGGCCTATTTGTGCGTTGTTGATCCTTGTATCACTTATTGCAAGACATGGTTTGTACCACCCCATTTTTATAAATACAATTCTTACAAGGAATTTTGTGGAGGTTAATAGAAAATTTAGGTTACTACCAGCTACATCCAATATACGAGAGGTATAATCAACACCTAGCCTATGTGAGGTTTAAGGATAAAAAGTAAAATAATATTCTTAGAGTAAGGTATGGTTGTCATCTAATTTAAGCTCGATGTATGACTTACAAAAAATAGGGAAAAAATGAATATAAGAGCAATAAGATCTAGAAAAATATTGCAAGAGCAAAACAAAATAGAACACTAGATGCTAAGGATCCAAACTAAAATGCTCAAAAAACATACTAGGAACTTGACACTCTCAACCCCACCTAGCTAAGCACAAGAACCCGCACAAGGTGAAATAGTGCGGTATTAGTATGACAGGTGTATTGAGTAAGGCCTAAGTATTTCATATAAGAATGATTCACACAAAACACATTATATCATGATAGTACATCATTCTAATATTGAAATTTGAGCATGCATAAACAAGGAGAACAAAACTCTAAGGCAATTATAGGAAATTAATTCCTATTAATATTAAATCATGGTAAAAATCATGCCAACAATTAACAATGTAGAGAAGCTAAAAGCTAGCAACCTAGGGTAAAATATTTTATACATTCTATTAATGATATACCAAACAAAAAAAAAGCACAAATGATCCAACAAGTTTCATATAAGGACATACAAGCTAAAGGAATGATCAAGGAAATCACATAAGCTATAAATGCATGAATCAAAACTTTGAGGCATAACCTTGAACATCTAGTTCTACAAATAATGAAAAAAGTTACGGGTACCATAATAAACTTTCTACCACATATGGGTAAAGCCATAGGGTATCAAAAGTAAAGGAACATCTCTCTCTACCACAAATTAGCAAAAGCTTAGGCATACTAGTCAACACATGGCCATCATAGATAGGAATCAACATATATGACCATCATAGTTAGGAATCCACATATGTCCATCATAGCTTAGGATCTCAACATATGGTCGTCATGGCTAAGAATCTCATTATATAGCTATCAAGACTTGTAAACTTAACATATAGAAGACTGACTTCATTGCACATGAACATCTATGCCTAGGAGATGATATAAGGTTGACCTGTTCACATCTAATTGATCATTAAATACTAGGGTAGCTTGGACATCCAATGCCCACCAATAATGGTCTCCTTTCATAGTGACCTCACCAAGGAAAATATAATCCTTAAGTATGCATACTTCTTATAGGGACCAGATGAAGCCTATAGAATAGAGAAGTTATTGAACCACAAAAACTTTTGTTAGTGACTCCAAGTATTAAAAGAGAATAAGAAATAAAAGTCCACATGAATTATATCAATTTAAATGGATAATATATAACCTCTATCATTTTAATGAATTATTGTATTCTTTTTCATATTTAAAGATAACTATAACCTTTTTCACTTTTAAAGGATAACCTTAACCTCTCACATCATAAAGATAATCATTTTCACATATAAGTTTTTATGGTTAACATAAAAACTCAAATTTGTTTTTTAAAAATCATTTAAAATGCTAAAAATTGTTAATATAAAGGATCATCCTTGGTCATAAGATTTCTTGAATATATTTTATGAAAATAACCCAAAATAAAGGCTAGAGGCCCTAATAAATACTTTTCTGAAAGTAAAAGTGATGTATCACTTACAAAGTAAGAGTCTCAATAATCAACTAAAAGTTAAGCTTAGATCTACAAGGCTGTAAAGTCTAACCCAACTCATTATTCATCTATTTACTCATTCAATGACTAAATTTCCCTTTTAAGAAATGAAATATGATTCCCTATTTCAAATAACCACAAACAAGGGGGGAAACGCTAAATATTACCTTGTTCTATTAAGAACAAAATGAAAAAAAAAATGCATATGAAATTATCTTAACTAAGTCACAATATGGCCCCACATCAAATTTGGGAAAAAAATTACTAATCACCTAGATAAAAATGTTCATTTATACCAAGAGTTTCAAAACAAAAAATTTATTATTTACGCTAATTTACTATTTATAAGGGTGAAATGGTCAAATATTAGATATTGTAGCAGACCTTTGACTCTAAAAGATCTCTAAATCCTTTTAAGGGTAATTAAGTCATATTTTGGTTATTTATCTTAATAATAAAATTATTGAAAGATGAAATTCTACTTAGGTTAATTAGGGTGCTATTAGCCAAGAACACTTTGAATATTGTGTGGAACGTAAAGAGCACAATGAGCATCACCTAAAATTTTATGAATTTCAACTAAAAATTAGAGCACTTAAACATACTCAAATCAAAGCATGTTATATATGACAAATAATCTACCAATTTCAACTTATAACATGATATAATCAATTTCATAAAAAAATCAAAGGTTTAAAACCCCCTTAAATCATCCAAATCATTAATAAAAAATGAAAAATGCTTAGGATCATCAAACTATACCATGTTATGCATCAAAATTAATCTACTAATTTCCAAGATTAAAATTTTACCAACAATTTAACAAAATACCAAAGGAACAAAAAATCTCTAACTTTGACCAAAACCCCTAATCCACTAAATATAGCATAACTCCATCAATCTCATAAAATTAACAAGCTTATATGTAGTAGTAAGTTAAGTTTTTACCAAAACCTCAACTCTTAATTAGAAAAGAAAGAAATATTTAAAGATAAAATCAAATATTTTATCAAGGTACCAAAACCCTATACAAAATAAGGAAAAGATTAGGGAATCAACACATTAAAACTAAATCTAAGTACATGAAAACAAAGAGGAAAAAGAGAGGAAACTTATCTACAAGGTTTCAAAAGAAAAACCAAGCTCAGCCATGGAGTAAAAATAAATATGAATCCATGAAATAGAGAAGATAATAAGGATAGAAAACCCATTAACCAAAGGGAAAATAAGAGAAGAAAAAAAAATAAGTAGAGGAAGAAAAATGGTGAAGATTGGTGGTGTTAATCGTGGCTCAAAGATGGTGATATGGTGGTGGCTAGTTAGATTAGCCAAGGGGAGAGAAAAGAGATATTTTAAGGTATCACAACATATCATGATCAACATATATTAAATCATAAAGTACTGATATCATGAAAAACACACAATACCATACAAGAAAATAACAAAAAAAAATCCTAAACGTTGAATATTATCCTTACTAACTAGGACATCGGGTTCTAGGCATGTAAGTCCTAGAATTCCTCTTTCGAGATTATTAGAATACAACCTATAAAAAATAATAAAATCTATGGTTAGGCTTGAAGAGTATAATTAAGGGATAAATTAAGGTAAAGAGGGTAAATATGGAAATAACCATAGTTAAATGGAAGCATGAGATGTGTAGATATGTAGTGGAATGTGTGATGGAGCTATGGTAAAAATTTGATGGTGTTTGGATAAGGTTTTTGGGTGAAAATAGGGGTGCATGGCCTAAAATGGGAGCTTGCATAGCTATGATGTAGGCGGTTCACACCCAGCTCGAGAGATAGAATTGTGCATGGCTAGACTATGCAAGGTGGCACGACCATTCTTGATCACTAGTAAATAGGTTACAAGTCCAAAAGGTGCACGCGGACTTGCGTCTAGGTCATACGCGAGCATGCAAGGGTGTATAGGAACACTCTACTAGGTTGCATGGGCATGTGATAGAAAATTTTAGTATCGCACTATTGTACACAAGCCATGAATTTTGTAAAAATGAGATAGATAAGATGAAGAAGAAGAAATAAGAGGTGATGTTTAGCAATGATGACCGGCGATAGTATTGGGGAAGGTTGGGTTGACCTTGGGTGGTTGGCCCACCTACATTTGGCAACATGTGGTGGCACATGGTAGTTTTGGTTGGATGTAAGTGGCTTAGTTATGCAAAACAGGGAATGGCTTACCTAGGAAAAGAAATAAGAGAAGGGTAGAAGGAAAATAAGGGAAGAGAAGCTTGTGTGGTGGCTTTTGGACACAAAATGGCAGAGTGAAGGAAAAAAAAAGAGGAATAAAGGAGAGTGTGTCACATATATATATATACATGTGTGTGTGTTGGGTATGAATTGGGGGAAAATAAATAGAGGGAAAGGCTTGTGTGTAAGGGTGCATGGTGGTGGTGTAGGTCATGCATGTGGCAGTGGAGATGATGGTTGTGTGTTGCGGTGAAAAATGGTAGAGGGTGCAATAGGGATAGTGATGGTTATGTGGAAGTTACGTATGGATAAGGAAGAAGAAGGAATAAGAAGAAATGAAAGAGGGGGCGATGATAGTGTGCTGATCGAGTAGGGGTAAGAGAAGAAGAAGGAGTAGGTAGGGTGATGGATGGTTGCAAAAAAGGTGATGGGAGATGGTGCAAGTGGAGAGGAATGCAAGTTGCAAGGCAATTTGCAAAAAAAAAAATCAACTTTGTTGTTAAGTTGATGGGAGAAGGATAATATTGAAAAGAAAAGGAAACAGAAAAAGGAAAAAGAAAAAATATTGGGGATTAGTTTAGATAGTTTTAGATCAGCTAAAAATAGTTTGGATTAGTGGTCATTTTAGCGGGTTTTGAGTTCGGTTTACAAAGTACAATTTATCTAGGTTAAAGATTCGGATTTGGTTAAATTTTTAGGATTGAGAAACTAGGTTAAGGATAAAATAATATTTTTTGGGGTTTAGAATCAAATTAGAGCGTTAATAATGTGGGATTAGGCAAAGAAAATTTTTGGGGTATTACAACCCCATCATAAGATCCTTTAAAAATTATTTAGATATAAAATAAAGTGTTTTTGGTTTTGAAATGGATTTGAAATTTGAGTAAAACTATAACTTTTAGACAAATCAATCAACTAGTTTCCCAAATTGATCTACCAGTATAATTAGGGATCACATTTTTTTTTAGGATAAACAATTGACCGATTACCCAACCGATCCATTGGTTATGCTGCAATTTTAAATCCTTTTTATATTTTGGTTTTAGATCTCATTTAAATATTTATGAAAAATTATAATTAGAGTCTTTTAGTACTAATAAGCTGTAATATCCCAAAATCCTAATTTCCGAAATTATGGCGAAATAAGGAATTATTAGGAAAATTAAATATATAAATTCATTTATTAAAATGTAGAGAGTTAATTAAGGTAGATTAGGAGGAAAATAATAAAGAATTTAATTGGAAGAAAATTTGGGTATTTTTCCTAATTAGCATAGAGGTTAAGGGATTTTATCTAAAATAGTCTAAAATAAGCAAAAAGGAATTTATTTAATATTTTATAAATATTAATATTCTAAATAACCCAAAAATACCCCAATTTCCCCATAAGTTATTTTAATTATTTTCCCATCCTATTTATTTTCTTATTTTCCCTTTTTCTTCCTTTTCCTTTTCTTCCTTTTCTTTTTCCTTTATTCTTACCCGCCGGTGGGGCCTCGCCCGGCCCAACTTTCCCTTTTCCCTCCCTTCTCCTTCCCCCGTGGCTCAGTGCGTCCAGTCCGCATCGCAGGGCACGACGTAGAGTTTTGCCTTGATATCTTCTGAAACTCCGCGTTTCAATTAGTAGGAAGTAACCGTTGCTAACCGGCCGCTCACCCCCTTTCCTTTTTCTTCTTCCTCCTACATGACCGTACCCCGACCTGCAACCACTGCACCTGCTGGCAGCCACCTGCAATGGCCGGCCACCTTGACTTTCCCTCTCCCATCTTTTTCTTACACCAATTTGACCCCAACCGGCCTTTTTCCCCTCTCCCGAGCAACCTGCCCCTTTCCCTTTTCCTCTTCCCTCGACCCCGACGCCCCTGCCATGGCAGAATCGCCTCGACTGCCGCCACCGGGCGGCATGCCTGGTACCTGCCACCGCTTGTCTTCTTCCCTTTGTCATTGCCCACCTCAATCGACCTATAAATACCTAATGAGCATCCTTAAACTGGGTTTTGATTTCGAAACCCAGAAACCCTCCATTCTTGCCGCCGCCCCATTAGACAAGCCGTCCGCCGCTGCTGCCTAACGCCGACGATCAAAAAAACCCTCAGAACCAACCCTTGCACCACCCTCCATGCAACCAAACCGTCTCTTCTCCCGTTCCTACCTCGCACGTGCCGCCACAGCCGTGCGAAATCCCTTGCCCAAAAATCGTCCCCGCCACCTCGCCCCACCTTCTGCCGCCACCTCCGCCGTGATCAACCTCCTCTCCACCTCCCAAAGTGACCAGCAGGTCCTCCTTTACCTGCCCATACTATCCTTACCCCCTGCTTCCTTCTCCACTGGTCTCCACCACTTTCCACCACCTTCTCCCTCCTTCGGCCGCCGCGTCCGCCACTGCGCGCCGCCGCCCTGCTCACGCCACCACCCTCATTCCACTCCCCTCTCCCTGCTGTCTCCTCTTCCACACTTAACCTTCCTTTTTCCTCCTCCCATATAGCCACCTTCCCCATCTTTTCTCTCTTCTCCTCCTCCACCATCGCCGCTGCCGCCTCGTGCTGCCGCCAGACCACCACCTTCCTCAGGTGGTCTTCCACTCACCTGAACCCTAAAACCCTTCTCTTCTGCCACCTATAGTGGTTTATACCTAATATTAGTAGTATCACACTTATTATTATTATTATTATTATTATTATTACACTTATTATTATTATTATTATTACTATTATTATTAGCTTGTTAACTAATACCATTTCTGTATTATCCTTAATGCTATCATACTATCACCCTTCCAACCCTAACCCCTAGTATACTTAACTTAGGGTTAGTATCATTATCTTTATTATTAACATTCCTAATACTATTATTATTATTATTATTTTTAGTATGGTTATTACCATTATTAATTTCTGTGTTCTAAAGGTGTTATTTTCTTACAAGCCATAATCTCTCCCAAAACCTTAGCTTTGAACATACTTAACCATAAGTGTTGTAACTATGTAATATTGTTTTTCCATACCTAACACCTTTAACATTAGTGTCGTTTCTATTATTGATATTTCCATATGCTAACTCTATTAGGGTGACAAAATATGGGAGCCCTTACACTATTTATTCAAAATGTGACTTTTATTATTACTACCTCTAGGAGTGTTGACTTGTTGATGTTATAACCGTCGTATTAGTATTTTAATACCAACACCAACATAAGTATCACTATTATAAGTTTACTATTACCATTATTATCATTATTTTACTATGTCTAGCAAACACTAATGTTACAAAGATGGGAATTAACGGGTCTAATGATATAGTGTAACAACGAGTTTTAAAACCAAAGATATATAAATGAGTAATACTTAGCATAATAATTTAGAGCAAAAACCCTAGTTGGTACAACGCCTCTACTAGGATAAGAACCCTAACCTTAAACTAGAATAAGGATTTATAGTATTTATAAGGGAAACTAATACTTAGCTTTTCCCCTTTTCATAGGTGACCCCGATCCGAGCCCTAAGGAGCTAGAGGAGCGTGCTCCAAGCCCGGCGTTGCCTTAGGTAAGGACGAAGCTATGGCCTTTGTGTGATGTGTGACCTGTATGTTTTGAATGTTGTATATACCATGCTATGTCGTGTATTATGTGATTTTGGGAAACTTGTCTTATGTAGCGCAACTTGGAGATTGAGGTATGTTTGTATGTGTTTCCTATGGCATGAGCATGACGTATATGTATGATGTTTATGAGGTGATATGATATAACCCTCTAGGACATGCATGCTAGGGTGATTGTTATGATGATATGGAAATGAAAGGATAAAAAGGGAATAAATGGGAAGTGAGTTCACTAAGGGGGATATGAGGTTGACCTAAGTACCTCATGATCCATGAGAAAAGATTTAATAAGGGAGGAATGACCTAAACAAATGAGAGTTGGGGAAACCATGCATGGGAGTCGTAAAATTTGCATGATGACTTGGGGTGTTTGCATGAGGTGAATAACTCTTGCATGGAGGTGTGTCTTACGTGAGAAAAGTTGAATTTGGGTGTAAGTAAGAGAATGGGGAAGTTTTGGAATGATTGGAGACTTAGTATGGAAAATAATATGTAAGTTGGCGCATAAGGGACCTTATTGGGGTTTTATGTGTAAGCGGGTGTTGGAGAGTCTACAAGGAGTGTTTAAATTAAGCATGAGAATGAATCTTACTTGAGGAAAGTTGATTTAGGGCGTAAATGAGATAATGTCAAAGTTAGGAGTCCATTGGAGACTTTGATGTAAAACAGTACGTAGGCGGATGTAAGGGTGTATAAGGAATTCGATTAGGGTTTTTGGGAGAAAATGGAAATTTGGGAAGTACAAAAGTAGGAATGATTAAGGAAGGGTGGAGTATGGGTTAGAGTGAGATTTCATTTATATAAAGGGTGAGTATGGGTTCCCATGTGAAAGAAGAGACTTTGGGATGAAAAGAGAGAGGTTACTTGTGGGAGAAGAAAGGTACTAAGGTTGAGGTGATCAACTAGGGTTTTCATGGTTATGTGCTGAATCGAAAGGTAAAGTGATATGTTTTGGGAGAGGATCTAATTGAGGGAAGATGTGGGGCATTGAATGAGGTAAAGGTAGCGCAAGTGGGAGAAGGTTGGGCCACATCGGCCCAATTAGGGTTTTCAAGGGAAAACCCTAGGGGGTGATGGGAGGTGGAGTTGATGTCATGAGTGTAGGGCCTAACCCACACCCGTAGAGGTTAACTCTTTCATCTAAGGGTAAGTGTAAAGGGAATGGATGTCGGGGTGTGATAAGGGGCGTAGGAGTCTCAAGATATGGGACGGGCCCCCTTGGGGGGGAATATAATAGAGAGTAGTAGACATGCATGTCAAGGGTGGAACCTTAATTAATAATACATGAATAAGACATTAACTACTTAAAGAGTAAGATTGTTGATCCGGGCCCAGACCGATCCACTGGCATAATAGTGGCCAGGTGCCGGGGTGCCTTGGAGACCGATCCACCAGCATATAATAGTGGTTAGGCGCGTTCTGTCCTATACGTGACCGATCCACCGGCTATAATAGTGGGGGATCCCGAGCTCAACAAACCAAATAGTATGTTGAAATTAAATCATGGGAAAGATACTACATACTTACAGTGGAACACCATGAGAGTCGGGGCCAGGCTGATCCACTGGCATAATAGTGGCTAGGGGCTTTGTGCCCTGGAGACCGATCCACCAGCATATAATAGTGGTTAGGTGCGTTCTGCCATATAATTGACCGATCCACCGGCTATAATAGTGGGGTTCCCGTACTCGCATGGATTAACAAAGATTATGGTGTGAAATGACTTATAAACAAATCATGGAAAGATACGTATAATCACAGTGAAACACCATGAGAGTTGGGGCCAGACCGATCCACCGGCATAATAGTGGCCAGGAGCGTTCTGCCCTGGAGACCGATCCACCGGCATAAAATAGTGGTTAGGTGCGTTTTTCCCTATAAGTGACCGATCCACCGGCTATAATAGTGGGGTTCCCGTATTCTCATGGATTCATAACGATTATGATGCGAATCGACTAATTATCAGAGTTATGAAAAGAAGAAGTTGGATTGGACCATAAACGATCTACATCATCCATAATATTACATGTTGCTTATGTGTTTATGATGTGCATGTTATGTTGTATGATGGTATGCTTGGCCTTAGCGCACCTGCGCCCTTACTCAGTATTGGACCCATACTGATACTACCTTGATTGAATGGGTCATGTGATGATCCACCGATGGTGGGGAGCAGACTTCCTGTGCAGGTTTATGATCGGGTACTATCTTGGGGTGGAAGGCTTGACTTGAGTGAGTAGGCGATCCGGATACTGATCCTTTTTGGGGATTGTTTGTTAGCTATATTTTGTATTACGTTTCCTGTTTTCAAAGTAAAAGCATTACGGGGTTGTAATCCTAAATTGTATTCAAACTGTTGTTTGACTTATATCTTATTAACGGGTTATGCTAAATGTCATCTTATGTTTTATGATAATTCGTACTTATTGATGATCGGTTTTAGCCTTAGCACTTAGTACTGGAACGGTAGGAATGAACCGGTCTGGTACTAAGTGTGGCGGTAATACCCCCAAGTTTACGGTTTTTAATTCTTTTGCTTCCGCTAATCTTTTGATTTAAACGAAAATTTTAAGTAGTAAATTTGGGGGTGTTACATAAGCATATTTTGGTATGTCATCCGCAGCCTTACCTCACTACTGTCATTTATTACAATGTGCACAACCTGGTATATAAACTCTCCAAATCTATCTCTTTATCTTATTTATTACTTCATCTAACTCCTTTTTTCCATTATAGTCAAGAAGCCTAACCCTATGTATTCTAATCTTCTCCCTTCTCCTTACCTTGTTCGTTATTATCATTCACCACCAACACTACTCGCCACCACTGACCATAAAGCACCACAATCCCCCAAAAACCAATGACCACCACCTGCCCATCAATCACCCTTAAAGTCACCCAACTATCACCATCCTAAACAACTTATTGTCCTATCATTATTGTGTTATATTTTGATTTTTGTTGAGGCAAACAACTTGTGCACCAAATTGTATAGTTGCTCCCTCCATCACAAAATCCATGCATGCCCTCATTATAGGCCATGCACTTTATTCCTATTTCTATTCACACTTTCCTTCCTTGACTTATGATCTTTGGCCTTCTCCATCCATATCCATTATCTCCACATTATCATGCCCTATGCACCACCCTAGCACAATTGTGAACCACTTATTGTGTCATGACTTCTACTCTACACAGTCCTGCACATCCCAATCTCAATCACTTATTTTGATTATCTCCATTTCCATCATATTTTACCTTATATTTTCCTTGATTTCATTCTTAAGCTTTAATTATGTAGTATTTTTACTTCTTAGGTATTTTTTAGTTGTCTCAGAGGAGGCAGGTTAGGCTTACATGCTTATAGACCAATGTGTTTTGGTAATGACATATGTCTTAGTAAGGGATTTTATGTGCAATATGTATATTTGTATAAAATAGTATATATGGTATTTTTATATGGATTATTTCGTGTTGATGTATTATATTTTGTGTGGTGATGTGGAAAGATGAGTAATTCATGAAATCATGTGTTTACGAGTATCATTTTTTAAGCTTGTTTTATAAGTAAATAATATCATCATGAATCATTTTTTAATTCTTAATATGTACTTGAATTGTATGTATATGTATACTTGTAGTTAAGTATTTCTATTAGAATATGGGTTGGAGGTTGAAAATCATTCATCTTGGGACTCACAAGGTATTTGTGAACAAAAAAATGAGTATTATGACTACATTAAGGGAACTTTTGTCAATATGGGTTAAATATATAATCTTAGGTATTTTATTTTTCCAATTAGTTCAAAATATTTTAAATATATTACGTGAATTATTTATAATGATCATGAATATCCTATGCCTAATAAAATGAGAAAATGATTTAATTTGGAATAATAACCTTAGAGGAGGGGTCATTATTGTATATGTAAAATATGAAAGTTAAGCTTTGATTTCTGAATATGTTATCAATATTATTATTTTAATAATGTATACTAAATTTGGTGGCTATATGGAAAATTTATGCTTAACTTGTGAAAATAAGGTTCCATAGGAATTTATAAATAGTAACCCTATAGATAGGCTATTACTACTTGTTTGAGATGTTGTAGTTAAGCCTAAATTTTTGGATATTTTGTCAATAGTAATATTTTATGGATGGGTATTAAATATTATGATAAAATGAAAAGAATTTATGCTTAACATATGAAATTAGGGTCTCGTAGGAGAAGTACTGAGAAGTAAGAATTCTGAATGGTGATCTTGATATAAAAAACTATGGATAAGACACTAATCACTTAAAGAAAAAGATCACTTGAGTTGGGCCAATGTATTGTGTATCTGTTCCACTTGATGGTAATAGTGGCTCAGGAGTATTATTCTTTGAGTGGTGCATTAGTCTATCCACCTTGTTAATAATTAGATGAATTTTCTTCTTATGATGTATTATTTATGGGGGTGTGATTCAAATGTATTAGGGTTAGGTCAAGAGTCATGTTATTATGTTATCACTTTTGGTTTGGATACTTTTTTGGACACTTAGTTTCCGATGTATCCCTTTTATGTATTTGGATATTGTATTCGGAATTAATCTCCAATTCATATTTAAGTTTATATCATTCTCTTTTTATTAAGTCTTACATTTTTTGCCTCGTGTTTAGGCCATATATAAAGTAGACATGCATAAATACATGCTATTATGCACAAATCCAACAAGAAAAATACATCATGCTTAGATTCACAACCTTCTCACATAAGCACTTAAATACATAATAGCATAAAGCATCTAAGAAACCACTGGGGTTTATTTCCTGATATATATCTCCAAAATTTGTACTTAAATAATTCTATTAATTGTTATAAATTATGTTGCACATATAATTACTTTTATTATTGTGTGATTACTTAGGAAATTAACTCAAGACATGGGAGTGGATCAAGATAATTGCTATGTAGCTACTACTGGGTGATGTTACAGAAAATGTGTTGTATTAATTTGTGATTATCCCATGTGATGCATTCGCCGGCATACTTGGCTAATGGGAATTAAGCTGGTTATGTAATCTGCCACTCGACCCATATTTATTGGGTTAGCTGGAATGTGGATTACTTAACCTTTGGTAACCATGATTAGCTAGCAGGTTTTAGTTGATGGGAACTAATTGTAAATCCATTAATTTGGATTATTGTACATTGTAATTATTTTGTTGAAGTTAGGCTATTTTTTCCCCAACTCTTCGATCCTTGATGTTGTATTTGGTTCGGCTAATTTTTAGGCTGTGTTTGGGCTTATATGTTGTAAATTAGGCGTGAAGCCCATCGTCTATATACGGTTGTATCATTTGTATTATATACACCATATAAGAGGCATATACGTGGTGGTACGAAACACTTTTTTTGGTCAAAATACATTCTAATTGAATTTTTTGGAACTCTCTCTCTCTCACTCTCTCGCGACCTTCTCGTTTGCATCTTCTTCTTCTTCCTCGATCTTCTTCCTTGATCTGTTTCTCAATCTCTTTTGTTCTACAACTTGAGCAGTCATTAATTCAACTGTGCTTTGAACTTTTCTAATCTTCCTTTGGATTAAAACCCTTAGGCTGATTATTTTAGTGAATCGAACCTCGCACTTGATTTTTCAATCCGGCAAAAACTTGTGAAACCTATCCAGGCTTCATCATTTGGTATCAGAGCCTCAAATCTTTGAGTTCTCATGGTTTAATTCATTTGTTGGTGAAAATTATTGTTCTGTTCTTAATTCTTGAGTTCACTAACCCGTGATTCTAAATTGTTGATTCTAGGGTTTGCGACTGACAAGAATCAAACGATTCTTATCGCGATTAAGCCGGCGACAAAGAAAGTTGTTCTGATGGAGGCAGAAATATTTGGGAAACCCTAAATAACTGTTGGCACGAATTCTCAGTTAGGGTTTGGTCAATATTCTTGAATCTTGACAATATTCAAGAAATACTTCTCGATTTGTAAACTCGATCCTTTCTTTTACTCATTATTGTGATTACAGGACATCAGCTTGATATTCTTATTACGAGTTGATTCTATATTTACACTTGAAAGAGTGTGCAGTTAGTAGTTAAGTTCCGGTGAACCTTTGGTTCTAGAAAGGGGTAAGGACTCCAAGAAGAGGGGTCCTATCTCATTAATCGGCTTAATTGCACAATTTTGCTAGCGTGGTAATCTTGTTCCTTTTTTGAAATTTTTCTGCTTTGTTTGGTTCAATGACTGCTTAAGATTACTGTGTTGTTTTAATAGATTCCATAATCTTGTGATTGTGCTACGATCCCTTTAATATAATTGTGATCAAATTGCTGTTTTTATTGGATTGATAGTAAGGTGTGATCTTGGCTGTAGATTGATTGTTATCTGTGTTCTTTTCTTATGCTTGATAAAGTAAACCTCGATAGGATTTATAATGTCTAATAATGGCCAATCTGTGAATCAATTTATAGCTGTATCTAGCAATGATTTATTAGAGACCCTTAGAACTTTTCAAGAATAAATGACTGCTCAATTAGTTGTTTTATCTGCTAACCTAGAATAGAGGATAGGAGAGCAAGAAATGAGAATCAATGATTTACAGAATAATCGAATAGATAACCAACATGATGAGGTATTAGGAAGGGCTCCCATAGACCCTAGAAATAGGATTCCACCCTTAAAAAACTTAGAAGAACTAGAAGATCAAATATCCAATAATAGTGATAGGTGACCCAGATAGATTAATAGGCAAGAAAGAGAGTTAGATCTAGTTGATAGGAACCTAGGTAACCTTAAATTTAATAGACCTAGATTTAATGGGAGGAATGAACTTGATTATTACTTTGAGTGGGAAAGAAAGATAGAATTAGTGTTTGAATGCCATAACTATTCTGATGAAAAGAAAATTAAAGTAGCAGTAATAGAATTCACAGACTATGCATCTTCTTGGTATCATAATCTTGTCTTAACTAAGCATAGGAGTAGAGAGCCACCTATACAAACATGGGATGAATTTAAGATTTTGATGAGAAAAAGGTTTGTTCCAAGTTATTATTATAGGGAATTACATAAACATTTACAGACATTAAGTCAGGGGAATAGGTCTGTAGATGAATGCTTTAAGGAACTAGAGGTATTAGTGATCAAAACAAGCATTGTTGAGGATGAGGATGCCACAATGGCTAGATTCTTAAGTGGGTCAAACTCTGAGATAGCTGATAAGGTAGAGTTATATCCTTGTGGAACCTTGAGTGAAATGGTTAATATAGCTACCAAGATAGAGAGTCAAATAAGGAGAACTAGGTAGTATAAACCCCCTGGAATTGGGATTAGGAATACCCTGAAAAGGAATTTTGGAGGACCTAATTCTAGAAACTAGAAGAATAATGGAAGGTTTGAATCTAGAGGTAAGGGTAATAAGGTTAAGGTAGGAAACAAGACTGATAAAGGGAAGACTATAATAGCTAATCCTACTAGTGGTCCCAACAAACTAGAGATATAAAATGTTTTAAGTGTGGGGGATTAGGTCACATAGCTTCTGAGTGTCCTAATAAGAGGAACATCTTGATTAGAGATTCTGTAGATATAGAGTCTGAATCTGAAGAGGAAGAATTGGAGGTTAACTTGATTAGGGATGATATTAGTGAATCAGAAGAAGAGATAGAACTTCCAATAAGTAGAGATCTTTTTGTGGTGCGTAGGGCATTAAACAGTAATAAATTACCTGATCCAAATGCAATTAAGAGAGAAAACATATTTCATACTCGGTGTTTGATTTATGACAAGTGTTTTAATATGACAATAGGTAGTGGTAGTTGTATCAATGCTGCTAGTACTTTATTAGTATCTAAATTAGGCTTACCAACTACTAGAAATCCAAAACCTTATAGATTACAGTGGTTAAATGAGTTAGGGGATGTTAAGGTTAGTCAACAGGTTCTAATAAATTGAAAGTTAGGTAAGTATGAAGATTTTGTTTTGTGTGATATTGTCCTAATGCATGCTGCTCATTTATTATTAGGAAGACCTTGGTAATATAATAGGAGAGTAACACATGATGGGTATAAAAATAGATACACCGTATATAAGGATGATAAGAAAATTAATTTAGCACCTATGACTCCAAAAGAAATTTTTGATGACTAAATTAAAATAAAGTCTGATTATAAGGAATTAACCAAATAGGGTGTAGAGACTGGAACAAGTTCAAAGGAAGTTAAGAAGTCATCTGGGTTTTATGCTAAGAAATGAGATTTTGAAAAGGCTATTAGACAACAAGCAAGTGTATATTTGATGGTTTATAAAGAATTTTATGAGTGTCGATTGGAGTTAAGTGAGGAAGTACCTACTGATGTTAGGAAATTGTTAGAGGAATATAGTGAGTTGTTTCCTAAGGAGATTCCCCATGGATTACCTCCATTAAGGGGGATAGAACATCAGATAGACTTTGTATCAGGAGCTGTTATTCCAAATAGGCTTACTTATAGAGCTAACCCCAAAGAAGTTAAGGAGTTAAAGAGGTAGGTTTCTGAGTTATTGAGTAAGGGCTATAGTAAGGAATCAACGAGTCCCTGTGCAGTCCTATTACTTTTAGTATCTAAGAAAGATGGAAGTTGGAGGATGTGAATATATAGTAGGGTAGTAAATAAAATAACCATTAAGTATAGATATCTTATACCAAGATTAGATGAAATGTTAGATCTTCTCCATGGTGCTGTGATTTTTTCAAAAATAGATTTAAAGAGTGGATATCATCAAATTAGGATGAAACCGGGAGATGAGTGGAAGACAGCCTTCAAAACAAACTTTGGGTTATATGAATGGTTAGTTATGCCATTTGGGTTATCCAATGCTCCAAGTACCTTTATGAGGCTTATGAATCATGGGCTTAGAACTTTTATTGGAAAATTTGTAATTGTTTATTTTGATGACATACTTATTTACAGCAAATCTTTAGAAGAGAATTTGAGACATTTAAGAACTATTCTGGATGTGTTTAAAACAGAACAGTTGTATGCTAATTTAGCTAAGTCTAGGTTTTTTTTATAGAAAGTGTAGTATTCCTAGGATTTTTTGTGGTTAAGGATGGCATATCTGTTGATAAAGAAAAGATTAAAGCTATTCAGGAGTGGCCTGTACCTAAAACTGTGATTGAAGTTAGAAGTTTCCATGGTTTGTGTTCTTTTTATCATAGATTTGTTAGGAATTTTAGTACTATAGCTGCTCCCTTAACAACAATAACAAAAAAAAGGAAAATGGTTTTAAATGGGGCTTAGAACAACAAAAATGTTTTGAAACTCTTAAAACTAAGTTAACCCAAGCTCCTGTATTAACTCTTCCTAACTTTGAAAAGATGTTTGAATTAGATTGTGATGCTTCAGGGTTGGGAATAGGGGTTGTACTTTCTCAAGAGGGTAGACCTATAGCTTATTTTAGTGAAAAATTAAATGGTAGTACTTTAAATTACTCTACTTATGAAAAGGAATTATTTGGATTAGTAAGAGCATTAGAAGTTTGGAAACATTATTTATGGCCTAGAGATTTTGTTATAAATACTGATCAAGAAGCTATCAAATATTTAAAAAGTCAGTCAAAATTAAAAAGAAGACAGGATAGGTGGATTGAATTTATTGAAAGTTTTCCTTATATAATTAATTATAAAAAAGGAGGTGATAAGGTAGTGGCAGATGCCTTATCTAGAAGACATGCTTTGTTGAATACTATAGATGCTACTTTGCTGGGATTTTCTTGTATCAAACTTTTATATTTGGAGAATCATGATTTTAAAGAAATATATAAAAATTGTGGAAATGCCATACAAGGGAAATATTATATCTATGAGGGTTACGTATTTAGAGAAAATAGACTTTATCTTTCTGATTGTTCATATAGAGGATTATTAATTCAAGAAGCCCATAATGGTGGATTAATGACACATTTAGGATTTTAAAAGAATTTAGAAATACTAATTGATCATTTTTATTGGCCTCATATGAAGAAAGATGTGTTAAAATATTGTATTAATTGTATAGCTTGTAGACAGGCTAAGTCCACATCAAAACCTTTTGGATTGTATACTCTATTGCCTGTTCTTAATCAACCTTGGACTGATTTTTCCTTGGATTTTGTTTTAGGATTGCCTAGGACTAATAGAGCCAAAGATTCAATAATTGTTGTAGTAGGTAGGTTTAGTAAGATGGCCCATTTTGTACCTTGCAATAAAATTAATGATGTTATGACTGTAGCTAAATTATTCTTTTCTCATATAGTTAAATTGCATGGAATACCTAAAAAAAAATAGTGTCTGATAGGGATGTTAAATTTATGAGTCATTTTTGGAAGGTTTTTTGGGGGTAAATTAGGAACTAAACTGTTATTTTCAACCACATGTTACCCTCAAACAAATGGACAAACAGAGGTAGTAAATAGAATATTAGGTAATATGATGAGAGCTGTCCTTGGGAAAAATCTTAAACAATTTGAAAATGTATTACCACATGTAGAATTTTCTTATAAAATAAAATTACACTATACAATTAAAAAGACACCTTTTGAGATTGTGTATGGATTTAATCCTTTGACTCCCCTTGATTTGAGCCCTTTGCGTAATTCTGAGTTGCATAATTTTGATGCTGAATCTTGTGCTGCTAATATGAAGAAATTACATGAATCTGTGAGTCAACAAATTGTTAAAAGGGTTCAACAAATGGCTGAAGTGCTAATATAAAGAGAAAGAAAATGGTTTTTCAACTAGGAGATTTAGTTTGGGTACACCTTAGGAAAGAACTTTTTCCAAATTTTAGAAAATCAAAATTGGATCCTAGGGGAGATGGACCTTTTACTGTATTAGAAAGAAGTAATGATAATGCTTATAAAATTGATTTACCTACTAAATTTGGTAATTTTAGTGATTCTTTTAATGTTTCTAATCTAAGTCCTTTTGTGGGTATTAATCAGGTTTTAGAGACAAAACCTCACCAAGAAGAGGGGAATGATATATATCTCCAAAATTTGTACTTAAATAATTCTATTAATAGTTATAAATTATGTTACACATATAATTACTTTTCTTATTGTGTGATTACTTAGGAAATTAACTCAGGACATGGGAGTGGATCAAGATGATTGTTGTGTAGCTGCTATTACAGAAAATGTGTTATATTAATTTGTGATTATCCCATGTGATGCATTCGTCGGCATACTTGGCTAATGGGAATTAAGCTGGCTATGTAATCTGCCACCCGACCTATGTTTATTGGGTTAGCTGGAATGTGGATTACTCAACCCTTGGTAACCATGATTAGCTAGTAGATTTTAGTTGATGGGAATTAATTGTAAATCCATTAATTTGGATTATTGTACATTGTAATTATTTTGTTGAAGTTGGGCTGTTTCTTTGCCCCAACTCTTCAATCCCTGATGTTGTATTTATTTTGGCTGATTTTTGGGCTGTGTTTGGGCTGATATGTTGTAAATTAGGCGTGAAGCCCATCCTTCATATACGGTTGTATCATTTATATAATATACGCCATATAAAAGGCGTATACGTGGTTGTACGAGACACTTTTTTTGGTCAAAATACATTATGATTGAATTTTCTAGAACTCTCTCTCTCTCGACTTCTCTCTCTCACACTCTCTCACGACTTTCTCATTCGCATCTTCTTCTTCTTCCTCGATCTTCTTCCTTGATCTGTTTCTCGATCTCTTCTGTTCTACAACTTCAGCAGCTATTAATTCAATTGCGCTATGAGTTTTTCTAATCTTCCTTTGGATTAAAACCCTTAGGTTGATTGTTTTGGCAAATCGAACCCCATGCTCAATTTTTCGATCCGGCGAAAACTTGTGAAACCTATCCAAGCTTCATCATTTCCTATTTATCCAATTCCTTATATTATACTATTTACTTATCCATACATAAGATAGGTAAATCAATTAATCAATATCCCATGATAAAATCCATTAGTCATTTGGGCCATTAGTGTAACACCCCCAAATTTACTACTGAAAAAATTTCGTATAAATAAAAAGGTTTAGCGGAAGCAAAAGATTTAAAACCAAAAACTTGGGGGTATTACCACCACACTTAGTACCGGACAGGTTCAATCCTACCGTTCCGATACTAAGTGCTAAGGCTAAACTAAACAATCGTTAAGTAAGAATCATCAAAACATAGGTTCATAGTTAACATAGGTCATTCACGAAAACACGAGTCAACAAACAGTTAGAATATCGTTTAGGAATACAACTTAAGAGTATGGTTTCAAAACAAGAAGCGTAGTACAAAATATAGCTAAATAAAACAGATCCCAAGGGACCAATATCCGGATCGCCTACTCACTCAAGTCAAGCCTTCCACCCGAAGATAGTACCCGATCATACATTTGCACAAGAAGTCTGCTCCCCACCATCAGTGGATCATCATAGGACCCAATTAACCAAGGTAGTATCAGTATGGGTCCAATACTGAGTAAGGGCACAGGTGCGCTAAGGCCAAGCATACCATCATACAACATAGCACACACAGCACAATCACATAAGCAACATGTAATATTATGGATGATGTAGGCTGGTTATGGTCTAATCTATATTCTTCTTTTCATAACTCTGATAATTATATTCAATTCACATCATAATCATTATGAATCCATGAGAGTGCGGGAACCCCATTATTATAGCCGGCGGATCGGTCACTTATAGGGCAGAACACACCTAACCACTATTTTATGCCAGTGGATCGGTCTCCAAGACAGAACGCTCCTGGCCACTATTATGTTGGTGGATCGGTTTGGCCCCGACTCTCATGGTGTTTCACTGTGATTATAACATATCTTTCCATGATTTATTTGTAAGTCATTTCACACCATAATCTTTGTTAATCCATGCGAGTATGGGAACCCTACTATTATAGCCAGTGGATCGGTCACTTATAGGGCAGAATGCACCTAACCAATATTATATGCCGGTGGATCGGTCTCCAGGGCACAACGCTCCTGGCCACTATTATGCCAGTAGATCGGTTTGGCCCTGACTCTCATGGTGTTCCACTATAAGTATATAGTATCTTTCCCATGATTTAATTACAACATATTGTTTGGTTTGTTGAGCTCGGGATCCCCCACTATTATAGCCGGTGGATCGGCCACGTATAGGGCAGAACGCACCTAACCACTATTATATGCCGGTGGATCGGTCTCCAAGGCACCCCGGCACCTGGCCACTATTATGCCGGTGGATCGGTTTGGGACCGGCTCAACAATCTTACTCTTTAAGTAATTAGTATCTTATTCGTGTCTTATCAAATAAAGCTTTCCACCCTTGACATGCATATCAACTACCCTCTACGTCTATCCTCCCCAAGGGGGCCCGTCCCATATCTCGAGACTCTTGCGCCCCTTATCACACCCCGACATCCATTCCCTTTACACTTACCTTTAGATGAAATAGTCAACCCCTACGGGTGTGGGTTAGACCCTACACTCATGACATCAACTCCACCTCCCATCACTCCCTAGGGTTTTCCCTTGAAAACCCTAATTAGGCCTATGTGGCCCAACCTTCTCCCACTTATGCTACCTTTACCTCATTCAACGCCCCACATATTACCTCAATTAGATCCTCTCCCAAAACATATCACTTTACCTTTCGATTCAGCACATAACCATGAAAAACCCTAGTTGATCACCTCAACCCTAGTACCTTTCTTCTCCCACAAGTAACCTCTCTCTTTTCATCCCAAAGTCTCTCCTTCCACATGGGAACCCATACTCACCTTTTATATAAATGAAATCTCACTCTAACCCATACTCCACCCTTCCTTAATCATTCCTACTTTTGTACTTCCCAAATTTTCACTTTCTCCCAAAAACCCTAATCGGATTCCTTATACACCCTTTGCATCAACCTACGTATTATTTTTTCATCCTAAGTCTCCAATCGCTCCACAACTCTCCCATTCTCTTATTTACACCATAATTCAACTTTTCTCACGTAAGATTCGCCCCCATGCAAGATTTAGTCCCCCCATACAAAGTTCCCAAACGTCCACTTCCCCGTTGTTCTTTTATTATCATTTCATGCTACCCCAAACCCTAGCATGCATGTCCTAGAGGGCCATAACAAGTCACATCATCAACATCAACATCAAACATGGAACATGTCATACACGTATAGTACAAGGCACACACAACATACCTCATGATCCACGCTGCGCTACACAAAACAGGTTATTCATAACACATGCATAACACACATCAACATGGCATGTTGATCATTCACCCGCACATTATATCACGCATAGCACAAGGCTATAGCTTCCTCCTTACCTAGGTAGGCATCAGGCTTGGAGCACGCTCCTCTAGCTCCTTAGGGCTCGGATCGGGGTCACCTATGAAATGGGGAAAAAGCTAAGTATTAGTTTCCCTTATAAATACTATCAACCCTTATTCTAGTTTAAGGTTAAGGTTCTTATCCCTAGTAGTGGCGTTGTACAAAACTAGGGTTTTTACTCTAAATTATTATGCTAAGTATTACTTATTGATATATCTATAGTTTCAAAACTCATTGTTACACTTATATCATTAGACCCGTTAGTTCCATCCTTATAATATTAGTTTTTGCTAGTCATAGTAAAATAGTGATAATAATAGTAATAATAAGACTACTAATAGTGGTAATAATCCTAACGATAGTATAAATAATAATAATAACACCAACACTAATGGTTAAGTATGTCGAAAGCTAGGGTTTTGGGAGAGATTATGGCTTGTAAGAAAATAACACCTTTAGGATACATAAATTAATAATGGTAATAACAATAATAATAATAGTAATAATAATAATAGTATTAGGAATGTTACTAATGAAGATAATGATACTCACCGTAAGTTAAGTATAATAGGGGTTAGGGTTGGAAGGGGTGATAGTATGAAAACATTAAGGATAATAACAGAAATGGTATTAGTTAATAAGCTAATAGTAATAATAATAATAGTTAAAAACTACTATAGGTGGCATAAGAATAGGGTTTTAGGGTTCAGATGAGTGGAAGACCACCTGAGGACGGTGGTGGTCCGGCGGCGGCGATGGAGGAGGAGAACAAAGAAAAGATGGAGGAGGTGGTTAGATGGGAGGAGGAAAAAGGGAAGTTAGGTGTGGGGGAGGAGACAACAGGGAGAGGGGAGTGGAATGAGGGTGGTGGCATGAGAAGGGCGGCGGCGCGCGGTGGTGGATACGGCGGCCGAAGGAGGAAGTAGGTGGTGGAAGATGGTGGAGGTTGGTGGAGAAGGAATTAGGGGGTAAGGAGGGTATGGGCAGGTAGGGGAGGACCCGCAGGTTACTTTGGAAGGTGGAAGGAGGGTGGATCGCTGCGGAGATGGCGACTACGGGCGGCGTAAGGGGTGGCGGTGGCTGGAAGAAAGGTTTTCCAGTAGTGAACTTCACACGGATAAGGCAGCACGTGCAGGGCAAGGCAGAGGGTGGCGGTGCTTTGGTTTTGTCGAGGGAGGTGTAGGGGTGTTTTTGGTGGCCAGTGGTGGCAGCGGCGATCACCGGCGGTGGCGGAAACCTCGTCTGTTTTTCAAGCGACAGAGAGGTAGAGTTTCAGGGTAAAAATCACAGCACTGGTTATGGCTGTTGATGGGGGGTATTTATAAGCAATTGGGGGGGGAGAAAATGACGAAGGAGGAGAGGATAAGCCAGTTCACGGAAGTACGCCGTCCAGCGGCAGTCGGGCAGGCCTGCAGATTCTCTGGCTGGCAGGTTTTGGCTCGGTGAGAAAGGAAATGAGGCAAGGCCTGGGCGGTGTAGGACGGGCAGGTTGGGACAAATTGGGAAGGAAAGGGATGAAAAAGGATTGGAAGGATGGCCGCACGGAGATGCTGTCGGCGTTGTAGTGTCGACGGCGGTTACGGGCGCGAGGAAGAAGACGACAGCGGGGAAGGTTGGACCGGCGGTCTAGGGTAGAAAAAGAAAGGGGAGAAACAGGTCAGTCGGCAATGGTTATAATGTTCATAATCTCGACGCGTCATTTCATTAATTATAAGATCAAACGCATTGTCTTGACGTTGGTTGGCAACGGTTATAAAATTCATTAATCGCGACGCGGCGCTTCGGCGGATCGAAGGGCAAAACGCTGCGTCACACTTGAGCATCGGCCAACGAACGATGCTGGGCTGCGGGGGAAGGAGAAAGGAAAAGAAAAGAAGGGCCGGGCCGCGGGGAAAGGCCCAACCGACGGGGGAAAAAGGAAAAAGGAAAAGAAAGAAAGGAAAAGGAGGGAAAAGAAAAAGAAAAAAGGTTTATTTAGGGTTTTGGATTTTGCATAAATTATTTAGAATATTTTTGGGCTGTTTAGAATATTATTATTTAGAAAATATTAAATAAATTCCTTTCTTGCTTAGTTTAGACTATTTTAGATAAATTTCCTTAACCTCCATACTAATCAAGAAAAATACCCAATTTTCTTCCAATTAAATTCTTTATTATTTTCCTCTTAATTTACCTTCATTAATTCTCTACATTTTAATAATGAATTTATATATTTGATTTTCCTACTAATTCCTTATTGGCCATAATTTCAGAAATTAGGATTTTGGGGTATTTCAATTAGGTAAATATATAAACCAACATTTTTATTTTGGTCAATCATACCACTACTTCCATTTCTTAACCAATAATTAACCATTAACTTAGCCATCATTCATAAATTATCAACCAATATTTACCATCCATATTTTATTATTATTGAGCGATGGACTGTGCACCACCCCATGGTATCATATACTGTGGACCCTATCCAAATAAGGGACATAAAGCCTAAGCCGAAACCAATCACCAAGTGAATATAAGTCTAGGCTAAAGCTAATCACCATAATAGACATAAGTCTAAGCCAAATATATATTAACTCAAAGTTTTTCCTAAGAATAAATAAGAGAATAATATAATATTAAATAACTTAAAATATAGGTGCACATAACAACAACAATAAAAATGAGATTTAAAATTTTATTATTATTTAGAAGCTTATTTTAGTTATATTAACTAAAATAAATTATTTATAACTTATAGTAATGTTTAACTAATTTTAATTATTTTTATAATTACCCATAAATTCCCCAAAACCTAAAAGATCCCACCATCTCCCTTTTTTATCTTTTCCCTTTTTCTGCCTATTTTTCTTTTCCATCTCTTTCATTTTCCCTTCCATTTCTTACCTTCTTTATTTATCTTTATTTTTATTTATTCCCTTTTCCCCCTTGTTTGGGCTGCGCCCCAATGATCTAGTGCCTTTTCCCCTCTTCTCTCTTCGTTTCCTTCCTCAATTAGCCTAAGGGTCTTTTTTTCTCTCCTCCCCTATAGGCGATGGCCCAGCTAACCGTTCCTCCTTTTTTTCCTTTTCTTTCCCTCCCCTTTTTCTACTTTTCCCTTTCTCTCCCTATCCCTTACCTCATTCTTGCGCCCCCAGCACTACCTCCCTTATTTCCATTTTTGGAGCAACCCAAAGACTCCCCTCTCCCCTTTCTATTTTTGATTATATAGGGTATGCATGCTAGAATGCTCCTACACGGTCTATTTGTATGTCTTTCCTCCCTAGTCACCTATGCACAGTCACCCTGCCACCTCCCTACACTTTCCCCCTTCATCATCCTTCCCTACAACTGTCGGCCACCTAGCCACCAATCCCTTTGTCTTCTTCCTCCCATTATCCTTATCCCCATCAACTATAAACCCCCCTCTATTTCTCCTCTCCTCCTTCCCCCGAATCACTCCCTGTGAATTTCCCCAAACCTACCTTTAGATGCCACTGCTACCACATCTAGGCTACGTTACTACCCTAGCTCCACTCCTCTCCCTTCCATACAACCCATTGTGCCTAATGAGCCCCTCATTATCCCCTTCCTCTCCTCTCCATGAGCATGCGAAATGTGTTGAGCTGCCCTATGCCACCTCACGCCACTGCCACCAGCAACCCATTCTCTTTTCTCTACATCTCTCTTCCCACACAAGCACATCTACTTCGCAGCCAGCACTCTCCACTACCTTTTTCCTTCTATTTCTCCCTTATTCTCCTACATTCATCTTATTTGTGCCACCACGAGGACCATCACTACCGCAGCAAAACACCACCCCTTCCACTTATTCACATAGTTCTAGCACCACCCATAACCCTAAAGAACCCAACCCTAGTCCTTTTCCAACCCAAAAGCCCTTCCTCCTTGCACAGTCGCCGTCATGACTACCACTACACCACCCTCCCATCATCTTCCTTATTATGGTCATATATCTCCCCATTTTTACTTATTTTAAATCCTTTTGACTCAATTTGTTATTATTATTATTATTACCATTATACTTATTATCATCATTATTTTGATTAAGGAAAAGAGAGAAATGTAGAAAAAGGATAAAATAGCCTTAGTTGGGTGTTATTATTTTTAGGTACTAAAATGGTGATCACTAGTGCTAGGTGTAAGATTTTATTTCTTCAAGATCGAATCCATTTAGGTAATGATATAGTTATAGCTAGGGTGTGTGCTTATGTGCTTTGGTTGTAGAATAAGTGCATACCTACATGATACATACACACACAAACACAAACACACACACAAACACACACACACACACACTCTATGATTCATGTACAACGTTGCTTGCAAGGACCTAAGGTGAGTGCATGTGTCGTCTTGAATGCTTGGTTATATGTTGTTGTAAAGTTATATTATATGATAATACATTTCTTGAGAATTATTGAGAAATTGTGTATTTTGGCCTATGAGTCTTAGGTAGGGTTTGGTAGCATTGGGAAATTTGGGACATGATTTTGGGGGATACCATAAAGGGAGAAAGCCTAAGAGAATCTTTTTTTAATATTCCTTAGTAAAAAGGTTGAGTAGTAAGAATGGTGAAGTTGAAAGGGGTATTAGGTTAAATTTTGCATAGGAAGATTTGACCTTGCATGGGGGTAAGTCTAACTTAGTATGACTATGTCTAGGGTGACTAAGGGAAAGATAATTGTGAGGAAAAGATTAGGGGGTGATGAAGGTGTTATTGGGTAGCTTGATGAACATGGGTGTGTTTTTGGATGTTAGAAGATGGGGAAGTACATGTGGAAAAATTAAGGTTTTGGGGGGGGGATTCATAAACATAAGGATAGGTCTTTATCACATGTAAGAGATGGGGGAGTTAAGTTGTACCTCTGATTAGTGATGTGTGAACCTTATGGAGGATGTGGGTTTAGTCAAATGGTTAGTTGGAATGTGTAAGAGAGGGTATAAATGAAAAAGGGAGAATAGGGTTTCGGGAGGAGTCATTTGGGGAGGTTCTTATCACATGTATGAAATAAGGGAGTTAGTCAGCAAAAATTTGGGATATGGATAGTCATGGAAACTTGTCCTTGGTTGTAGGAGTTTAGGGCTAAATATGAAGTGGATAAGAGGTTAGCCCCATGCAAGCCCAACTAGGAACAGAGCACACCACGCCCCAACCGTCTTCCTCCTTGACATCCATCGAATACTTCTACCCCAAATCATGCCTTCTTCTTCTCTTGCCATCAATGGTGATTTTCACCATTAATCCATCTCGTCCACTCCTCCTTTTCCATTGTTGCTCCAATGTTCGACTCCCATTTTTTTGGCTAGTTGCTATCCTATATAAATCCCTCGAACTGATGTAAAAGGACACAACTTTCAACTATTTTTTTTTTCATGTTATGAAACAAAGCTTTCAGCTTGGTTATTTTCACGGTTTGTGTCATTTATTGTTGGAATTCTGGCAACCCCTATTATTCTGCTATTGGAGGATTTAGATTGGGCAGTCCCGATCAACCCTATCCCTATTTCTTGTTCAATTTTGTTGAATATTGTTTAGTTTTTTTAATCCCAATTGGGAGTTGATCCAAAGAAGGCATAATTCTTGAAGACTACTCTATGTTTTCTCTATGATGCCTTCTCTCTCTTCTTCACATGACAACCGATACCGTATAAATCCACCATCCATTTAACATAAAGATAGGGCTCAATTTTTATGTTCTCATATTTGATGAACAACACCTTATTTCACTTTCCAATAGCCCAATATATGATCCCAACAAGGGCCAAAGAACGAGACTCCATTGTAGAACATGTGTAACGTGATAGAATCATGATTCGGCTTCAAGTGAACCATGAATTGCTAAAGTGAAATGAAAGTGTCCTTTGGGTCACGACAAATATAGATGATGTGATAGCTTAAGCTCTTGATAGATTCCGGCAACAACCTGTAAGTGAAGTGTGTTGCTAAGAGGGGATTACTTGGATTTAGATTGGTGGGATTAAAGAAAGCATAATGCTCTAGTAAGTAGACACAATCAAGAGGGCTAGAGGAGAGTAAAGGATGTGTGGAAAAATCGTACTTCCATTGGTTTATGATTGTGAAAAGGAGAGCTTTTACCATGTTGTACCGCATTTGGGAAGACTTGCTTGTATGACATTTGTGGGATTAGCTTGACAAATCAATAGTCCAAGAATGTATCCTTTATTAAACCAAAAGCCCTCATATTGATAGATTTATTGAGGTGATGTTGCTTTCTCTTAGGGAAATGTTGAAATGAATAATTCTGCCTCCTCTAGGATGGCGGAGTTAAGTTGATGTTGATGGTGCTCATCTCCATTGTTTACTATTGTAGTGGAAGCTACCATGTGAGATTGTGTATGTGTATGCATTATCGAGATCGACATCGAGATCGAGATCAACACTGAATTTAGGAAAGAAAAAGAGAGTGAGATGGCATATATTTCCCATTCATTAGTATGAACTTTGGAGAATATACGGGGAAACTTTTGCAGGGCAATTTACGTAAAAATCCCTGATAAATGTAATAAATAGGATACAATTGCACTTTTAGTATATTTCTAATATATTTATAAAAATATACTAAAGATACGCAAAAATATATTAAAAATATATATCATAATTCTACTGTATATGTAAATGGTGTATTCAAAGGTATATCGCATAATAATATCTCCCTTAAAAAAAGAAAAAAACATCATCTGACTGGCAGTTATACTGTGCGCGTCTAATTTGTAGAGCGCACGCCCTCACAGACTCATATACTCATGGTACTTCGTAATCCTAAACAGTCGACGTGAATAAATATGGAATATCAAATATGCAATGTGTGGAGAAGGTATTTCGTGGATGGGGTCCACAAAAAATTCTTTCCATTATGTCTGCGTGTGTATTTATATACATATATTAAAGATATAGTATATTTTGTTATAATGTTATTAAAATATAATTATAATTTGTCAGATATAAATAAATGCATCCAATTTTTAATATACTACGTTTTACTAATATACAAATACTTTATTTGAACTATTATTTACTTTTTGATAACATATTTCATATTTGTTTTTGGTATTCTTTTTATAAACCTAATTTATTTGATAAAAATATATTCCTCTTTTATGCTAAACATGAGTATTGTTATAGATATGAGAAGGGATCATAGAGCCCTATTAGAGTTTCTTTAATAATCATAGTATTGTTATGAATATATATTTATCCTATTATTTTCTTATAAAAGTTTTCAATCGTGCGTAGATTTCATAGTTAAGATCACACAACTTAATATTAAGAAATTTTAGAAATTAAAAATTTATTATAATATATAACCGGAAAATACTAACATAGATCACTTCATATCGTCTTTGTTCTAACGCTTACCTACTCTTTATTTCAATGCTTAGTTTACCACGCACGCAGATCCTTACACGTACATCCCGCACCCATCAACCATTTCATGATTTACAGTACACGACTCTAATACTCCATTTGGTTCTTAAAAAATTTTAAAGAAAAAAATAAAAAAATATTTTTCTATATTTGATTTATATAAGAAAGTAAGATAAAAAAGAATAATGAATAAAATTATTACATATTTATTATTTAGTTTTTTTTAAAAAATTATTTTAATTTTAATTTTCTTTCTTGAAAACGGTATGAGAATCAGACAAAGCTTAAATAAAGCTATGAGTTGAAATAAGTATACATACGGGGCTTCGTTGATTGAGACACGTTTCAATAAAAATGATAAATCTTGGGTTCAGTCCCTCTCATACTACATTATTTAATAAAAGTATGGACCATGGTAAAATAACTGAGTTGGTTTGTGCATTTTTAGATTTAATTTGTTAAAGGTTCGACTAGACTTCTTTATTTAGCTAAATGGGCCGAATTTAAGCATAAAAAATTTATACTTGAGTTCGTTTATGGTATAAAAGCTTCCAAACTCATCTTATTTACCATAAAAGTTCGCCTCATTTATAAAGAAGCATAGATTAATCATTATTTTAATGCTCATTTAGTAAGTAAATGGAGCCCAAACCAACCATGGTTGGGCTCCTTTACAACCTTAGGCATATATAGCCCGTATTGCTTGTATTTATAAGATAGTAATATAATTTTTGGATGTTGTTATTTACTTTTTTCATACCAATACTATATTACCAATGATGTGAAATTTTGAGGTAAAATTCAAAGAATGTAGTGCTAAAACATGAATCTAATACTGTTATTATAAACTTTAATAATTAGCATATAAATATTTAATAAATGATTTTAACATAAAATAATTATTTTTTAAAATTTTGGTAATTACTTGTAATAACCCATATTTTTGGTAAAATGTTGGAATGAGAATCATGCAAATTTTGGATATTTGCTTTTGATTTGATACTATGGTTTGATTCGGAGCAATGTTTGATTTGAAACAAGGATGGAAACAGAGATTTATTAAGTTATTTCAGGTGAACCGATTGATTGGTTCCATGAACCGATGGACTAGTTCGTCATTTTAGCAAAATGGATTTTTTCGACTAAACTTATCAACTGGTTCTTATCATATTAAAATCAATTAGTTTTTAAAGAGATATTAATCATATTAAGATCTCATCTTGTCCAATTTATAGTCCATTTCTAATCTAGTTTGTTTGGTGCACAACCTTGTAGGTTCATGTAATGTTGGTAGTGGACTAAAACTCCTTTTAGGCCAACAAATCATAAGCGGTCTCTAACAAGACATTATGACTACCCATATTATGAAAATGTCATATGCTTGACACAACCTATTTATAACCCATATATTTTTTCTATTTGTCACATGATATTTAGATTGAAAATAAGGCATTGATTGTGTCATCCTTGCTATGTTCAATCACACACTTTCTCAATCACCAACTGAGACTAACCTTAAACAAACGATACCTCCAACCTAAGGTTTGATACCAAAATTGGTGTATGTGGGAGGATGGATTTCTCAAATTGAAGAGAATATGCTTTGGTTGTGATGATAATAATTAGAATAAGACTTAGTGATGGTGTATTAGTGTTTAACACATTCGTATAGGATGGAAAAATGGTGGTGATGGTTTGAAAAAAATAAATATGATTCGATGGTGATGGTTCAAATGAGTTGTGGTAATTAGTATATGCATTTGATAATGGTATATTGATGATGATAAGCTTTGAATGTTAGGGTTTAGATGAAGGATGAAGTCGAGGTTTAGGGTTAGGGTGAGGGTTTAATTCGAATAGAAAGAATAAGGTGGTGTATGGTTCAAATGAAGGGTTTTAGGGTTTCAAATGGTGGTTTAGGGTTTCTAATGGGTAAACAAAATTAGGACTTTACTTATCTTAGAATTAAAGTGGGATTTGGATGATAATTATGGCTGAAAAAAATGGATTAAGGAGATTATAAAAGATAAGAATTAATCTCTAATTCACATAGATGAAGAGATTAAAACTTTCAAGTAAAATTATTTACATAGATTTGATTAATTTGAATTGAACTTACACAAAATTCACTTCTATTCAGCATCAATATTGATCTTCAACTTCAATGTCTCATACTCGTGCCTTCTATGGCTAATTATAGCCATTCTATCACTAGCTAAAAGTATAATTCAAAAGATTCTAAGCTAAAAGATATTATGTTATATTTATGCTAACTTTATGCTACTTTATACTTTATATGTTATCTAACTCTACTAATTAATTATTTAATTAACTATATTAATAATAGTACTCAACCAATGCTAAAAATAAACTCCCCATGCACTTGGTCATCATTCCATGCACATACAAGTAGATACTTAGTTGCTTTTTTGGTATGTTTCTAGCAACGTAACCATTCGTTAGTCTTCAAATTTATGGGATACTTTCGAAATGAAGAATAATTGATTCTATAATTATAAAAGCAAATTCTTGATTTATTTCTCTGACATAATTCTCCCCTTTTTTATTTAAATTTTCCCTCAAATTTGCATCATTGTAATAAGGTATATTGTCCCCATTCAAACCGTTTTCCATCCTTACCCAGTTATTCATATTCACTTATTCATTATCTAGGTATTTATCATCCAATTTCTTATCATCAATATTTTATTATTATTGAGTTATGGACTATGTAACACCCCATGGTCTCACGTACCACAGAAGCCTATTAAAATAAGAGACATAAAGTCTAGGCTAAAGCTAATCACAAGAATGGACATAAGTCCAGGCCAAAGTCCACAAATATGGACATAATTATAGGCCAAAGCTGACCACCTAATATTGATACCCCCTAGTTAGGGCTATAAATGAGTTGAGTTAGTTCTATATTATGCTTGACTTGGCTCATTAAAAGCTTGGTTTGGTTCATTAATTTAGTTAAACGAGCTGAGCTTGAGGCTAGGGTTGTTCGGCTTAGCTCAACTTATTTAAGACTCATTTAAGGATCATTAATGGTTGGTTTAAGGATCATTAGTAGCTTGTTTACAGCTTATTAGTAGCTTGTTTAAGGCTCATTTATGGTTCGTTAATAGTTCATTTACTGGCTCATGAGTAGTTTATTTACTGGCTCATTAATAGGATAAAACTATTAAAAATACATTTATAATTAATTTGTGTACTTCATATGTAATATTTTACATCATTTAATAATTTTAGATATTATCATTATATATATTAGTATTATTATTTAATAAATGTCAACCTAATTGTTATTAGCCACTAAAAGGATAATTTATATCAATTATTATATCATACTTGCTTGTATATATCATACACAACTTGTATAGTTGTGTGATATTACATAATATAAAAGGTGGTACAGTAATTTTTATTTTTAAAAAATTTTATTCTAATTAATTCATTTTAATTAGTGATGAATTGGTGATATATATATATATATATATATATATATAGTTTTTTAATACTTATAATAAAAAATATTTTAATACTTTTTAAAATAATATTACCTATTATCTTTATTCTTTAATAAGCAAATAGGTTGCCTATTCTAATTTCAACTTATTACTAATTTCAACTTTTTAAAATAAATGTTAACTAAATAATTGGTAATTACTAATACTAGTACTATTTTTCCAACAAAAGGCTTATTAGTAGTGTACTAATTATATTACTAATATATTATTAGTTCAATCACTAAATTACTAATGCTATACTAGTTAATAAGTAATTACTAAATACTTTTTTTTTTATAATGGGCACATAACTCTTAGTTCTATTACTAAATTACTAATACTATTACTATTAACATGAGGTGTTAATAGTTTATTAGTAAATTAATAATACAATATTACTTCTTCTATCATGTGAGTCATTTGACTTTTGCACAGACTCTGTAGAGTGTTGTGCCGTCAATATTTGAAAACTCGAGTCAAAGAGTCTTAGACACTAGCCTTACAAGTTACCACTATTATGCTGTTGCAGCCCTTACTTCCTCTTGCCTTTGTTCTCTCATGTCCTTGTGCAATCTCAATCTAAGTATTTTGGCTCAATCGATTTCTTCATCACTCACTAGCGTAGTACCACCACAACACCAACACAGAATTTGCCACCGTCGGTCGCCATTTTTTATTTCAAAGTTCACTCCATCTCTAGTATAGTAACTTTGATTTTGAATTTGGCCATTTCACAACCATTTCTCCACTTATTCATGTATGTTACTACACTTTGTAAGTTATTTTCTAGTCTATTTTAGATATTCTTCAATCTTCATATTTCTTAACATATGTATTGTTGTTTATAGTGTTTGTGATTGTGGGTGTTCTGACAGTTTGATTTTTCCTCATTTTGTGGTATTTAATTTCGGGTAAAAATAGTGGGTTGTTATGTTCGATTTTAGTGTGTTTATCAAGCATT
The DNA here is from genome assembly GCA_030549775.1 of Tamarix chinensis. Lineage (NCBI taxonomy): Eukaryota > Viridiplantae > Streptophyta > Magnoliopsida > Caryophyllales > Tamaricaceae > Tamarix > Tamarix chinensis. The sequence continues at coordinate 61,833,441 of CM060178.1, read as the reverse complement.
CCTCTTTAGGTAATTTGCTATGTTGATTTGTTGAATTGTGTAGATTTGCAGATTTGGTAATTGGTATAGGTTTATTGATAGGTTGTTTCTGCCTGCTAACTTATTAATTGACATTTGCATGAATCTACCAATTGAAAGTTGAAACTAGACTAAAAAGACTCAAGTATAGAAATAGTTGAACTCTTCTACCAAAATAAAATGTGTAGCTATACATGTCACTAGGACTAGAGCTTAATTAGACATATCCTAAAAGGTATTTGCCTAGTTTTTGTACTTTTGATCTTTACCTAGTCAAATCTTCAAAAAATTTAGCTAGTTTTTTCTCATTACCTGAAGAAGCAACATGTGACATGATAGCATCTTATAATCCCTAGAAATTTTAAAAACCTATAATTGAATAAATAACTTTTATTTGGAATAAATTATCTTTTAAAATTATTTAATTTAATCATTTTATGGATTTTTGAGTATATAAATTTAGATAGGAATATTTAATAAATTAAAATAAATATTTTGTTATTTTATCATACTCTTTTTATTTAAATAATTTTGCAAACCAATATTTTACTAAAATTATCCTTTTTAAACCCATATATTTGAGTATATTAAATTAAATAGTTTATCACTTTAAAATATTACATCCTATTATTTTATAAATTAAATTATTTTAATAATCCCCTATTTTTTCTTTTCCTTTTCCCCTTGTTTCCTTTCTTTCTCCTTATTCTTCTTTTTCTACCTTTCTTTCTTTTTTCCTTTTTTCCTTCTCTTTGGGCCTCCAAGTCAGCCTTCCTCCTTGCACTTGGGCCACCACCCCACTCTTTTCCTCCTCTCCTTCCCCGTGCAAGCAGGCCTAGCCCTTGCCTTTGTTTTCCTTCATTATCCGCGCACGTCGACCAGCCTAGCCCAGCCTTCTTTTGTTTCTCCTCCCCCCGACCAGGCTAGCCCACTCCCCCTTTCTTTTCCCTTCGCTTAGCCTACCTTCTTTTCTTCCTCTTCTTCTTTCTTTCTTCACCGCCCATGCCCAACTACCCCGATCATGCCCATCAACCTCTCCCTGCCACCAATTGCCACCACTACAACCCTCCCTTTCTCTCTCTATCTCTCTCTCTCCCCCATCCTTTTCTTCCCATTTTTGAACCAAACCAGCCCTTGTAAACCCTACCTGCATGACCTATTTTCCCCTCTTCTTCCCTTCCCTCTCTCTACCACCCTACTGCCGCCTCGACTAGCCACCTACCCCCTTTATCTCCCTCTTCTTTTTCTTCCCTTTAACAATCCCTTTCCCACCCCATTTTTTGAGCCTTCTCCCTTCCCTTATCTCCTTCTCTCCCTTTCTTCTCCTTTCATCCCAAACCACCCTATTTTGCACCACTCGTCTCTCTGCTGTCACTGCCTAAGAACCATTTGCACCACCTCCTGCCACCCCCTACACCACCACACTACCCCTTGAGCCCCTTGTAGCCCCATTTTCCTCCCCTCTTCATTTTCTCTTATTTTTTCCATTTTCGGCAACCTCCCTACACCCCCACCTTCCACTACTGTCGCGTCATTTCTACCACCACCCGAGCCACCAAACCACTCCTTGTAACCTCCCCTACCATCCCTCACCTCCTTTAGCCGAAACAAACACCTAAAACCCTTCATTTTCCTCCTCCCTTTTCCTTCTTTCTCAACCCCTCCACCTCGGTAGCAACCTTTGTACCCTTATTGCAACCGCCGCCGCCTTTGGCAGCCAACACCCTATCCTCGACCACCACCTACACCCCCTCTTCTCCCCTACACCTTTTTCTTACCCTAAATCCCACCCCACCAGCCCTCTTTCCTAGCCCCAAAAGCCTAACATGAAATTAGCACCCCTTCTTCCTTTCCTCCACCACCTTTGACCTTCCACCCTTGTTTTGCATATAACTTATGCTGTATGAGTAGTATGAGTTGTTGCATGCCTTGGTATATTTTGGTTAATAATTTTTAAGGTATAATAATATTTACGTTAAGTATTTTATTAATTAATTTTTATAAAGTCTTATGATTTAGTTTTCTCATTTCTAATATGATAAGTATTGATATTATTTTTAGGTATTAGTTTTGCTAATCAACGCTTGAATCTTTAACCGGGATACTGGTAAGGTTCAATTTTTGTGAGAATTAAGGTAATCGTTAACCCCCACTTAAACTCATGGATAAACGTATGATAACATATTAGGGTTTTAATATGTTATTTTGCATGATATATGTTGTTTAATATAATATATGCCATTGCTTATATTGATTGGTAAAAAGGAAAGCATGTTAGTTTATATGCTATGTGTGGAAATATTACTTAAGGGAAGAGTTTGGTTATTAATAAAAATATTGAGTACTTATCGATGTTATATTATATTATTGTGATCATTAAACCATGAATAATATTATTGTGAGCCCTAGGGGCATTTTAGTAATATATCTTGTGCAAGGTAGCCTAATATGTGTGGGTCTTGATGAGTATTATGTTAAAATATAATACTTGGTGGAATTGGATGATGAGAATGGAGTATTAATGTTAATATTCATCTAGTGATGATAACTTAATAAAATTAGTGTAATAAAGGGCAAAATGGTGATTATATAAGTAAAAGGGTATTGCGGTAATTTTAGAAGTAAATGGCAAAATGGTAATTGGTAATCTTGTAAGTGCAAGGGTATTATGGTAATTTCAGAAGTAAAGGGTAAAATGGTAATTTTATAAGTAAAAGGAAAAAATGGTAATTTTAGAAGTAAAGGGTAAAATGGTAAATTGTAAGTAAAAGGGTAAAATAGTAATTTTAGAAGTAAAAGGTAAAATGGTAATTTTGGAAGTAAGGGGCAAAATGGTAATTTTACGAGTAAAAGAGATATTATGGTAATTTTGGAGGCAAAGAGGAAAATATGGTAATTTTGGAATTAAGGGGCAAAATGGCAAGTTTGTAAGTAAACGAGTATTATGGTAATGTTTGAAGTAAAAGGAAAAATGGTAAGCTTATAAGTAAAAGGATAAAATGCTAATTTTGTAACTAAAAGATAAAATGGTAACCATAACAATGGAGAAGGGTAATATAGTAGTTATAATAATGGGGAAGGACAATTTGGTAATTTTAAACAACTATAGTAAAAGGGTACTTTGGTAATTATGATAATAGAGAAGGGTAATTTGGTAATTATAATAATGGATAAGGACAATTTGGTAATTTAACCAATTAAAGGGTAGTTTGGTAATTATGATGATGATGATGATGAAGGATAATTTGGTAATCATGATAATGGAGAAGGGTAATTTGGTAATCATGATAATGGAGAAGGGTAATTTGGTAATTTGACCAACTAATGGGCAATTTGGTAATTATAACAAAGGAGAAGGGTAATTTGGTAATCTAACCAACCAAATGGAAATATGACATGTGTAATAATTATGAAGGGCAATTGGTGACCTAATAAGTGTGGAAGATAACTTGATAACCTAAATCGATCGAGGGGTAATTTGGTAATTATGCAATAAGGAGAGTCATATGGTAAATTAGCAAGTAAAGAAGGGATGACTTAACAATTATACAAGCAAGGGGTAAATCAGTAAACTATATCAAATATGTCGTTGTGATAATGGAGTTTCGTAATAAGACTCAGGTAACACTGAATAGTAAGATAATGATGCTTGACAATTAGCAAGTATCATGAGAACGAATCCTAAATTAGAATTGGATGAGATTATGATGACCTTAATGATTCCTTTGTGTTATCTTGGATAACCGTATGAATAAGAAATACCTAATGATATCAGAACTATTGAAAGTGAATAAGTATTTGATTGTTGTGATTTTCATGATTACCTTAATTAAGACACTAATACTTAAAGTGAAAGACCTCGAGATCGAAAATGGTGGATTTTTAGGGGTCGCTACCCTAAAGACGTGGTTTAGCCTACGATTATTCTGGTATTTACTGGTGTGCCTTTATTCCCCATTCAAGGTCTACATCTTACTTTATCTAGCTCTAGGGACCTATTTAAGGGGTATGTATTCTTATGGATTAGGTGTCCTTGTCCATAGGGTACTGAGTAGCTTTATGCACCAGTACAACCAGGGTACCTCTGTGTCCTTGGGTTGATGGTTAAAGGGTACTAAGTATCTTGTATGCTCTAGTGCGATCAGTGTACCTTTGTGTCCCGGGATCTTGATATCCCATCTGAGGCAAATAAATGGAACTGTTGTATTAATTAAAAGGGAAAACACTAATTATAAAAGTGAAAGACAAATGAGCCAGGAATAGATGGATTATATTATGAGTATCGGTCCATCGGTTATAATAGTGGCCCAGGAACATTTTTCCCTAGAAGATGTTTATGAGTACTAGTCCACTAGATATAATAGTGGCCTAGGAGCATGTTGCCCTGGATAATGTTTATATGTATTTTAGTCCATCAGCTATAATAGTGGGGGTCCTGAGCTTAATAGAATCAATCATGGATGTGAATAAATTATGGAAAAATACCAATCACTTATAATAGAACACTATGTGAGTCGGGGCCAAACCAGTCTACCGATGAATAATAGTGGCCAGGAGCATTCTACCTTGGAGACCGGTTCACTAGCTAATAATAGTGGTCAGGAGCGTTCTTTCCTCTATATATTCCATTCCACCGGCTATAGTAGTGGGGTTCTTGCACTCTCATGGATATATAATCCGAGATGATTGAATAATGATGGACTAATGGCTTAAGGCCCAAAAGTATTGATTTCATGTTTTGACCTATAACATTTGACGAACTTATTATGTATGTGAATGTCACGTATGCATCTCTCATTATATATGTTTATAGTTTTGCATCATGTGTTGCATTGCAGGCCTGCTTTTAAGTATATTTTAAAGGGTTACTTAGTACCATAGTACTAAAGGATTCCATTCATGGGGCCCCTACCTATTGAATGGGTAGTGTCCTTTACAGGTCCATTTTCAGGTGCTATTCAAGCGGGCAATGGGAAAGAGCATAAGGAAACTATCCAAACTTTATAGATTTCACTCTTTTTCTTTTAATCCTTGGTATAAATGTAATCTATCTTTTTGTAACCACCACTGGTTGATTTTATTTTTTTAAAGTGTTATGTACATTACTCTGATTTAAACATGTTTGCGTTTTTTGTAAATTGTATTTTACTTTTTTAGCGTTAGTACTTGGTACTAGAATAGTAGGAGTGAACTGCACTACCCCGGAAAGGGGTTTTAATAACGGTTATTTTATAGTTTTAATAACGGTTTTCAACCGTTATTGAATCGCCCGTTATTAAATTTTTAATAACAGTTCATAACCGTCATGAAAAATACACAAAAACCCGCAAATATGTCCGTAAACTTCATATTTAATAACCATTTTTAAGTAAAAACTATTGTTAAAAATAAGGTTTCAATAACGGTTTATAAAAAAAAACCGTTGTTGAAAACCATGTATTAATAACGGTTAATACAAAAACCATTGTTAAAATATCATCAAATTACCATTTCGGTTATTGATTATGCGTTTATTGATTAGAAGGAGTTTTAATAACGGTTCTTAAACAAAACTCTTATAACAGTTTTTCATAGAATTGTTATTAAAACATTAGGGTTTTTTTTAGCATTTTTCTATTTTGTTCCTACCCACATACACAGTTGTATGTTCAAACAATTACAAAATCTGCAATGTAAAACAACATCAATTCATATCAAATCTGCAATCACACCATAATTTCAATCAATCTATAATTGGTATGCATGTCTCAATACACCAACTATACTTAGGAATAAAAGTTAGTAGGCATACCACAACTTGGTAGCTCTACACCCCAAAGTAAAGAGTTCATAGATCTAGGCTAGAAGACCGAAAGATGTAGACGAAATACAAACATGAAAATGCATGTAGAATATATCGATCGCTACCTAATACCGAATAAATGAGTGCACGTGCTTGGCCCATTGGTCTCTAACTTCATCAATTTTATCAACATTATATTGCTGGCCTCGTGCATAGTCATTGGTGAAAAACTACAATGCCCATGTTTCAATTAATATACAGTTAGCCATTAGGTCAAAAATATATATGTCATGATTCATTAATAGAAAAATATGGAAAAGCAAACATATATGGCTTGGATTTATGTTGACCGATCTATTCTGGACTATAAGATCCATTGCTCTACATACATAGTATCCACAATCATCGCTGTTTTGCTGTTGTGGACACTATCAAATGAATTCAGTTAGCTCTCTAACTATTATATATTAATTTGAATTAAAACAAAATACAAAATAGTTGTCTTCCTACTTATCATGATAGGTTCATATTGAAGATTCTTTGGGTCTGGGACACCATTCCCACCTCTCCTTTGATATGTCGTCCGTAGTGCCCTAAAAAATAGAGTTGGATACATAATATTGTAAGTATATATACCTCAAATAATGAAAGTAGAATATATATATATATATATATATGTGTGTGTGTATAAATAAGCTAATGAAGTAAGAAGTGAAAAGTATACTAACATGTCGATAAATTCCTTCCCACCACGACGAGCGACCTCAAAAGGCACGTAATAGGTTCGAAGGGAATCAAATACATAAACTTTATTAAGATCAGGTCGGATGGCGGACAAAACCCAATGTTCAGTTGCGAGGTGAGGAATGAGATAGAGCTTGTTGTGTCCCTTAATCAAAATGCGATCCGCCTAATAGTTTATGTGCCTACCCTCTGTTATTGTACTACTGTTAGCTATGTAGTATGGGCACACAAACACAATAGAGGACAACATTCCCTCCATCGCAGCATGACTAGCTACCAACCTATATATGGACGACAATAACAATGCATATTTGTTAATAACTAATAACTCATATAAGAGGTCATAAAAATTCCATTTCTCCAAGAGTACTAAAATCTGAAATATGAAATAATGCTTACGTGACATAAACAGTGACACTCATGGTTGACATTGATTCCTAATTATAAATGTCACTTATGTCAACCGTTGATACCATGTAAGTAGCATCGTCCCTTCCAACATACTCAGGACGACAATCAATGGAAATATAATTATTTCCGAGGTAGTTTTTGGCATAGAAATACAATAAAGCTAATGCTGGTGGAGGTTGGTGTGTTTCCAAAGAAGGAATATTTTTTGGGGCAACTGATTTTTCAGATTTAGCTCTCTTTCCTTTGGCAGCGCCCTCTTTTGTGTTGCTCGTTCTACTAGTACCTCTCTTGGTTTTACTAGCAGGAGCAGTCTTCTTCTTTGATTCCTTAAATAACAATAATAATAAACAAAATATGTATTGAGCATATATATATGAAAAAGGTATAAATAGTGTAACTACTAAATAAGGTCTAATGAAGATATCGAATGTCAATACCTCTTCAGTAGTGAGACGTATATGATCCACAGGCCAAGGCACGAAGCTTTTATGATTTTCTAGCACTGTGGCTGCCTCATCGCCCTCTTTATAACAAGGCAAGGGCACACTACCAATGATTGGAGTGTCAATACTCATCGGCCTTGTAATTAGGGCTAAGTTGTACCTATGGACAGTTTGCGTTTGGGTACTGTGACTGATGCGGACCCTTCCTTTCGCCAAAAGACTTGAAAGGTTATTTGCTAATAAGTCACATTTATGCAAACCCTAAACAAAAATATTTCACATTATTAATTATTTATGACACCGAATACATTTAATAACAATTCATAGTTATGTAATGCTTACCTTGGAAAGAGAAGAAAGACGTGCATCAACTTCACAATTGTCTCTGACACTATTTACATTAGGTATGTGAAGCTGATCATGGTCGGTTGAATCAGATGGCTTATACCCTTAAGATTTAATAAAAGACAACTTTTGCTCCATTGTTTCCATCCGTTGAAATGCCACGTTCAATTTCTGTGTGAGGATGGCGACTTGCTCATTAGTGTTACGAGAACCACGAGATTGACCACGTACGCTTGTTCTCGTAACACCTAATCCAATACCCCTGTGTCTTCCAGGGTATTCTACAATTCCTATAGCTTGTGATACAATGTTATATTGGTCTACCCCCTCCTCACCATCTGACGCTTGAAGTTTTTCCTGTAATGTATATAATATATGTAAATTTAGCTTACATGAATAAGCATAATATAATAGTTTTCTAAAATAAAACTAAGTAGGGTTCCAAATATCTACAAACTTACAATTTTTGATCTACATCTCTATTAATATACCCATCTCTTGTTACTCTAGCCTTCTTCCATAATGTACCAATATTAATGGACAAGGTACATGGGTCTAAGTCTTGGGCTATGAGCTATAAATCAAAAAATATTCTTATAATGTACCAATATTATAAAATTCGTCAGTACACTGTAAATAGATAAATCACAAAATACATACCAACTCCTCTTCAAGGCCTGCATACCCTTTGCGAGCCATATTATACCAGTATTTATTCTACTTTGCAATCTCTTTATTTTTGGCAATTTTTTCCTATGTGACAAGCCAAAACATAGTGACATGGTTATTTCAATATTATGCACAATACTAGGATTGATAAAAAAAATTTAATTGTTATCTAACAAATACCTTAAAATCACCTGTAAGACGATATGCAATAAATTGGTTCCAACTTTCTTGATCGATGAAACCATATCGTTTGGGTGGATTCTGCCGTAGAGAACCATCCCTCTTTCTGTACATTTTCCTACGAGCTAAATATGACTTAAATGTTCTTAAATGCTCCCCACAATGTCTAAGAAGCCATTTCTTCCTACTCTCTGGCACATTAAACACTCTCTACATTGTAAGACATATAAATGTATACCAATATTTATGTATTAAAACTAATAACATTTGACATACAAAAATGAATACATAAAATAATATATTTACTGTGATTTCCTACCAAATATGCTCCTTATGACTCGTTGGAACCTACTTCCAATTATTATAGGAGATAGGAACACGGTTACGTGTCACAAGTGAAATGTATGTCAAGAACATGTCTGCATAAGGGCCAATGGGAAGATTATAAGTATTCCATCCCAACTCGACCAGTTCTCTTTTATTCCTCATATCTGTGATGATTCTCATAATCGTCAGCCCTCTTTTCCCTTCTTCATCACTGTTGTCCCTATCAATATTTTTATTGGCCATATCTCTAAAAAAATCAATAAATAAATTATGTTAGAATGTTATGTATTTAGCATAATTGAGTTGAAAAATGCATTTAAAAAAACCAACATAGATATTATATGTTACAATATTATTACCCTCATTGCCTTCTTTTCCTTCTTTTTCCCCTTGTTTTCGGATTATATTCAGGATCTGATACATATATTACTTCACGATGATCATCCCTGACATATATTTCCTCCTCATTAATTGTATTGTTATCATCGTTCAATAATTGAGTTGCTTGCACAGCTGAGACACACTCTTTATTCCAATTGACATCATTTTCATCATCACATTCATTGGCATTTCTTTTTTTCGTAGATAGTACTACAGACCATCTGTTATCAGCAGGGTCAGGGACATAGAATACTTGTGTTGCTTGTTATGCTAAGATGAATGGGTCTTGTTTATGCCCTGCCCTATTAAGATCTACTAATGTGAATCCATATTCATATCTAACCCCACTACCGTTATCAACCCATCTGCAGCCGAATACAGGGATTTTAAATACACTGTAATCTAACTCCCATATATGTTCAATCACACCATAATAATTCATATCTGCATAAGTTGGATTCTTATCTTTCGCACTAGCAACATGCATTGCCTCAGCCACTAAAGTCACCCCACTATTTTGCATTGTACTCTTCCCATCTTGTTCTTTTGTATAAAAAGTGCAACCGTTGATCACATATCTAGTATATTGAAAAACTTCATAATGAGGTTTCTGAGACAACCAATGCAGGGTTTCGAAAATTAAAGTTAGGGAATGTCCGATGAGTGGAATGATGCAATCTCTTATCCAATCAATAAAGGAAAGATTATGTTTATCGATAATCCATTTCTCAGTCTTTGATGGATTTTCAATCCGTAAAGAAGTCATATGCTCTTCAATGTACGGCTGAACATCATCACTATTGTGTAATATATATAGATGTGCTGCACGGAACATGTTAGGGTTTACACGCCCAAACTGTTTGCCTCTAATACCCTGTCCTTCAAATTTTCCTTCATGTCGAGACTTAGGAAAACCAAGAGTTTCAGCATTTGACAAGTACTTTGTGCAAAACTCAATTTCCTCTTTCACCAGGTAACTCTTAACAATACATCTTTCTGGCCGATATCGATTCTTCAAATAACCTTTTATCAACTTCATAAACCGTTCAAAGGGGTACATCCAATGCCTATGAATAGGTCCTAACATTGTTATCTCATAAACTAAATGAACAGTTAGATGTACCATAATATCAAAGAATGACGGTGGAAAATACATTTCAAGTTGGCACAAAATAATCACAATCCATTTTTTCAAGGCGTCCAAACTATCAAGATGTATAACTTTAGAGCAAACGGCTTTAAAAAACCAACAAAGCCTCGTGATAGTAATTCGAACACATTTTGTTGAAATTCCACGTATAGCTATCGGCAACAAGTGCTACATGAAGATATGACAATCATGAGACTTCATGTTAATTAATTTCAACTCCTTCATCAACACAAGCTTTCTGACATTTGAAGAATACCCTTCCGGAACCTTGACACTGTGCAAGAATTCACAAAACGAAATTTTCTCTTTTCTAGAAAGAGTATGACACGCTGGTGGTAAATATGTTCTTTTTCCGTTGTCTCGCGGTGTCAGTTCCCGTCTAATACCCATTTATTCCATATCCATTTGAGTATTTATCCCATATTTAGTATTGCGTGGAACATTAAGTAATGTACCAATAAGATTGTCACATATATTTTTCTCAATATGCATCACATCAAGGGCATGTCTCACATAGAAAGATTCCCAATAAGGAAGGTTGAAGAATATTGACATCTTCTTCCACCCAACTGATGGAGGCTTATCTTTATTCTTCTTCCCAAACTTGACACTCAAATGTTTCATTTTCAGCCACACTTGTCGACCCATCAACCGGATTGGTGCCTACCCTTCTTCTCATTATCCATTGAACACTTTTCTTTGCCTACGATAATGATGATTCTTCGGTAAAAACCTATGATGCAAAGGAACACAGTCTTTCGGCCATGTGTTAGCTGAACAAATGAAGTATTCTCCTCACATATCGTACATGCATAATGGCCTTTCACACTATAACCTAACAAGTTTCCATACGCCGGAAAATCATTTATAGTACAGAATAACAATGCTCTCAAAGTGAAATTTTCTTCACTATATGCATCAAATACTTCAACATTCATATCCCATAAGAACTTCAAATCATCAATCAAAGGTGCCAAATAAACATCAATATCATTCCCAGGTTGGTTTGGCCCGGAAATGAGTAAAGACAACATCATATACTTGCGTTTCATATAGAGCCACAGAGGTAAATTTTATATAACCAAAATCACTGGCCATAAACTGCAGCTGCCTTGATTGTGTGGATTCATTCCATCTACAGAAAGCACAAGGTGCACATTTCTTGCTTCTTTACCAAATTCAGGAAACAACCCATCAATCGTCATCCATTGTGGAGAGTCAGATAGATGTCTAAGAAGCTCGTCATCTATCTTGTCATCAGCATGCCATATTAGATTCTTGGCATCTTCAATATCATTAAACATGTGCCTTAATATTGGTATTACATGAAAATACCATAACACCTTAGCGGGCACCTTGTTCTTCTTATATCGTGGTGTTTTGCATTTAGGATTAGGACAACTATCCAAAGATGCATTGTCACTGCGATATAAAATACAATCATTAGGGCATGCATGTATCTTCTCATAACTCATGCCCATGGAAGATAGAATCTTCTTCGCTTCATATGTATGATTGGGTAAAACGTTATCATTAGGAAGCATATCCTTCACAAGTGACAATAATTCTGTGAAACTCTTATCACTCCATCCGTTACATGCCTTTAAGTTGTACAACCTTAAAGTAGCGGATAATCGCGTAAACGTCTTACAATCACCGTACAAAGGTTTCTCTGAGTCATTCAATAACTTCTCAAACATTTTTGGACTATCCCGAACACTTTCCTCAACCTTTTGAGTCATCTCCTCTAATGAATGTCCCTCATAGTTATCAAATGATGATCCACTACTATCCCTCCTAACATCGTCATTTTCATATTTAGATTCTGTTTCCCCATGCCATATCCAACAAGTGTAACTTGTATCAATTCCATACACAAATAAATGATCTCTCAAATCATTAGTGTTGACACGTTGAATATAAGCACACTTCAAATAAGGACAAACTATTCTACTAGAGTCCCGAGCATGTTTAACTGCAAACTTGATGAAAAAACTCCACTCCTTCATTATATTCTCTAGACAGACGATTTGCAGACAACCATTTCCGATCCATAGTTTTTGAATCTAGATATATCCCACATGAAAGTAATTATTTAAAATCAATTCAATTATAAGTTTAATAATTCTCTAATCACTCATCCTTAGAAAGAATTAATCTCAAATGTATCATGCTATTCTATATATATATATACGAATCATGCTAACAAGTTTCGAAAATTATATTAATGCTAATCAATGAAACTCCTCATACTTGCAAAGAGTTCATATATATATATACATACATACATACGTAGCAAAATATTGTACAATTAATAGTTCAAATTACAAAAGATATACATACTACAGGATTTAAGCAATAGCAGCACTATATACATCAAAATGTTGCTACAATTCAAATACCTAAAAAATGAAAACTCATATCCCTAAAACTAAATCCCCCGATAGCCTTGTCGAGCCCGACTAAAAACTATAACTCTAAAAGTCTACTTATCACGATATATCATTTGATCCTTGACATCATCGCAAGAGAGTCTACTTACGGATACTCAAGGGTAACCGAGGTGGATACTTCGAGGCAAGCTATGATGATACCTCCACTCATCATCGATGACCATTAGTTCTCTCGATAATCTATCATACTCTCTAGCAAACAGCTCACCCTCAATAAATCTCGGGTGTGGTGCATCAGTGTGGTAGAAAAACCACTGCAAAAAAGTAGACATAGCCGATGCCCATGGTTCTATCTGAGGCAGGGTCAACAGAATGTGATAAGATCTGAAATGGAAGGGGTGATAGGATGAGCCACCCGCTTACAAATGACATAGCTTGTCATATAACCATATCACATGAATCCGTACATCTGTATGTGGCGCCATATGAAAATACAGTGGAGGGTATGTCATCTCACTACCTACAAATGAGAACCACTAAATCTTATCATCAAGGTTGCTTTCGAAAGGATCTAAATTACAGAATATGTAAACTGATCTTCAACTAGCTAGACAAATCATAAATATATTCTACCAGATCATAACCAACTATGTAAACCTAACAACATCAAACTATTTAAAATAAGGACATAATCTTTAGTTATATATTTAAAAAACTAGCTAAACATCAAACTATCATCAAATCATTCAAGCTACGCATAGTAAAATCAAGTAGATATTAATAAGATAATACACACACACACACACACACACACACACACACACATATATAGTACAACCTAATAAATCCTATATGATTATTATTATTATTATTGTTATTATTATTATACATAGTTATTCATCTCTATTTAATTTTTATCACAACAACAATGCCCAACCAACCCCCTCAACTTTTCCCTATGAACAATACCCTTATCCTTAGGATTTTTCCCTATAGGCCTAGTTTATATTTAGTATAATAAACGATAAACCCTAACCCTAACCCTAACCCTAACCCTAACCCTAACCCTAACCCCCTCCCCCTAACCCTAATCCTAACAATAATTAACCCTAATAAATTATAATAAAAACTAACACTAAACCTCATAAGATAATGATCCTAAACCTATAGCTAACCCTAACCCTAACTGTAACACCCTCATATTTCACTCCTGAAAAAAATTTTTTTGAAAGAATAAAGCGGAAGCTAGGAGTGAATTTGGGAAATGTTAACGCCACATCTAACACAAGATAAATGTCAACCATCTATCTCATGTTAGATGTAAGGCTAAAAACCTGTTAAACAATTCAATCCGAACTTTAAAAGCATGACAATGTTACAAGAATTTAAAAGTCAATTACAAAACCCTTGGAAATTAAAATACAACACTTGTAACTTCCAAAGATGAATACAATTAAACAAAACAAATCCCAAAGGATAAATATCCGGACTGCCTACTCACTCAAGTCAAACCTTCCACCCCTATTTAGTAACCGATCATAACCTGCATCAAAGGTCTGATCCCCACCATCGGTGGATCATCACAGGACCCATTCAACCAGTGTAGTATCAGTACGGGTCCAATACTAAGTAAGTCTCACTACCCTATCTTATGAGAGAGACGTAAACGATAACATCAAATACATATTAAATTATGATACAATACGTTGATACAATATCATACATACTCACAAACAATAGCAGGAATCTTGCCATACACCTATTGTAACATATGAAACATATATAACATCCCATTTAAACATATAAGTGTAGTATAACCGAAATATAAAGTGACTCATGCGCCTCAAGTAGGAATAATCCATATTATTGGAAACTCAACGCGTGACATGCTCACGAAATCAGCATGTAGTAATACAAATAATAAAAGCTGACCATAGTCCAATTAGACTTATTCGCTTTGAGTCTTTATTAAAAGTAGTCATTTTACACCACGGTCTTTATTAATCCACGTGAGTGCGGGTACCCCACTATTATAGCCGGTGGACCGGAATATATAAACTCAGGGTAGAACGCTCCTGACCACTATTATTTGCCGGTGGACCGGTCTCCAAGGCAGAACGCTCCTGGCCACTATTATTTGTCGGTGGACCGATCTGGCCCCGACTCGCATGGTGTTTCACTGTCAGTGCTTGTGACTCATTCTTTATTCTCATCAATAATATATTCATTCCACACATATTCTTTAATAGTCCATGTGAGTGCGGGAACCCTACTATTATAGCCAGTGGACCGGAAAGTATACACTCAGGGCAGAACGCTCCTGACCACTATTATTTGCCGGTGGACCGGTCTCCAGGGCAGAACGCTCATGGCCACTATTATTTGTCGGTGGACCGGTCTGGCCCCGACTCACACGGTGTTTCACTGTAAGTATTTAATATCTTTCCCATGTCTTATAAATTTTACATTTGGTTTGCTGAGCACGGTAACCCCCACTATTATAGCCGGTGGACCGGAAATCATACAGGGCAAAACGCTCCTGACCACTATTGTTCGCCGGTGGCACGGTCTCTAGGGCACTCCGGCTCCTAGCCACTATTATTCACCGGTGGACCGGTCTGGGCCCAGCTCAGCATCTTTCTCTTTAAGTGATTAGTATCTTAACGTATCTTATTGAAATTGTTTTTCCCTTGACATGCATGGCTAACTATATCCACACTTATCCTCCCAAGATGGCCTGTCCCATATCTTGGAACTCGTGCACCCCTTATCACACCTCGATATCAATTTCCCTCTATACTCACACATAATAAAAACTAACCCTTAAGGGTGTGGGTGAAGGCCCAACACCTCGTGACATCAGACTCCACCCGCCTTTAGCCTCGAGGGTTTCCCTTGAAACCCTAATAGGACCTATGTGGCCCAACTTCCTCTTAGTTTACTACCATTAATTCATTTATCCTCAACACCTCATCTCATTTAGTTCCAATCCCAAATCATATCGCTCTACCCATCGATTCCACCTGTGACTCTAAAATCCTAGTTGGCCACTTCAACCCTAGTACCTTTTTTTTCCCACAAGTAACCTCTCCTTTTCACCCAATATTTCTTATCTCCCAAAACACCCATAATCATTCCTCATAACATAAACTCTCACTCTCAACCCGCACCTCACTCACCGTTAATCATTTTTACTTCCTCCTTTTCCATATTACTAATTCTTCCCAAAACCCTAATCGGGTCCCTTATACTCCCTTTTAGCAACTCACTTCCCAATTATTTCTTTTTGCCCTTTTATCTCCATGTCATAATAATAATAATAATAATTGCCCTAGCATGAATATCCTAGAGGGTTACATCATATCCCAGCACATCATAATTACCACATATGCACATCACATTCATGTCGTAAGAAAACGCATACCACATACCTTAACTCGAAGCTGCGCTACGCATAAAACACATTAAGGACAACCATACGATACACAACCGGACATGGTATATATACAAAACATCTAAGGCATGCAAGTCACACAACACATAGGAACCTTAGCCACATCCTTACGAAATACCCATAAGTAGAGGTAAGTAGAGAACTTACCTGGATCCGAAGCTAGCTACGCGAGATAAGATGGAGAGAGAGATCACTAACTCGTGGATCCACGAGAAAGCTTTTCTAGATCCGATAGAAATCGAAAAACTAAATTAGAAACTATCCTATCAATCAATAATTCACATTATTATAATTAAGTCGATACAAAGAGACACAAACTATTTTTCTTGGAAAACGTGTCCAAAACTTAGGACTTAAAAGCATAGCTCTATTAATATTTAAGATTAAATATAAATCAAAATAGATTAATACAAATACACTTAGGACACTTCAAATTAATTTGGAAAACCCGAGAAAGAATAATCGATCATAAGTTAATTTATCGAAAATAACTTATTTATTAGGTTTTACAACTAAATAAGTAACCCAACCAATTTACATAGAATCAAATCCAAATCGATTAGGTTAAAACATAATTTAAATGGTTTAAAACCCAAAGCTAGAATTTGATTAGATAAAATACACATAACAAAATCAATTTTATAAAATCATCCCCGAAAATTAGGTTGTTAATATGTAAACCATTAAAACACAATTAAATTAATTTTAGATAAAGCTAGACAATCAATTTCAACAAAACGATCTTCCGATAAATCAATTCCAGATGATCAATTTTCAAAATTAGGGTTTTAAAGCCCATGACATAAATCAAGTAATTCAAATCAATTAATTCTAATTAAAGGTATTAGAATACAATTAGGATCATTTCAACTACTTTTATAAATTTAATTTTAGCAAAACAACTATACAACTAACCAATATCATAACCTCACTAAAAATATAGAAAATGCAATTCGGTAAAATTCCACAAATTTAACCAAATTGAATGTTTATAAATTCAAGTAAACACATTTTATAACATATCAAATAATCAATTGCTCAAAACCAATAAAAGAAATACGCAATTTAGCACAATTAGGGTTTTTAAACCCGGAACGCAAACCCGATCAATTATTGCTAAAACATACTAATTGACGGTTCGGAAATGTAATTAAACATATTCTAATGTAATTTATATAGTCAATTGAATAAAAAAAACTCGATTACAAAATCCAATTTAAACTCGCAGGAGTTTTGACCTAAAAATTCAATTCCGATAAATTACGCACAATTTTCTCAAATCAACACTTCCAATATAAAATTAAATATATTTTAAACAATATTATAAAATCAATTGAGTAAAACGACTCAATTACGCAACCCAATTTCATTACACTCGAATTTCGACCTAAGAATCAAATTCTGATAAAACCTGCATAAATTTCTCAAATTGACGGTTCCAAAATGAAATTGGATACATTTTAAAACATTTTGTATAATCAATTTATCAAAAATATCTAAATTGGACGAATCCAAAAAATTCGGGCATAACTCAGCCAAAAATTCAATTTTTCCAAAATTCCAATACAACCATACAATTAACCCATCCAAATCATTCTTACAGCATATATATACATAATCAAACAACTAATTTAGCTTATCACAAGCTAAATCATACTCAATTAATCAAAACAAGGGTTAGGGTTTTTCGAAAATTTATACCGAATGAAATCAACACAATCGGGACAAGAAAATGCCGGAGAAACTTTGTCGGGGAATAGGGATGGCTGGCCGGTGGTCGGCGACGCTTGTCGTGGCCGGACGACAGCAGAGCTGGCGTGGCTCATTGCTGTCTTTGCCGCAGTTTGATGCTGCTGCTGCTGTCACCCACTACTACTGCTGGCTGCTGCTCTTGCGCGCTGCTGCTGCTGGTGGCTGCTGCAGCAGTGTGCGGCTGTCGACGGTGGCTGACGAGGCAAAGCAAGGAGTTGGGGTGGTGGAGAGGGGCGAGGGTTAGGGTTGCAAAATCGGGGAAAGAGGGAGCACGGAGCCATGGGAAAGAGAAGAGAGAAAGAAAAAGAAGAGAGGGGGGTCGGGTACCGACGGGTTGGTATTTTTTTTTACAAATGCACCTAAAACAAATACTTAAGTCTAAAAATTATTATTAGAATATTTTATCTAAAATTTATTAAACGAAAATTATTTCGAAACGATCCAAGCGCTTAAAATTAATAAAAGCTATATAAAGAATTTCGGAAACATTTTCGGAAGAATTTATTAATGAACGTAAAAATTTATATTATTTATATAAATACATTATAAGACCCTGAAATAATATTTAAAACATATAATAAAATATTTAAGTAAATTTCTAACAAATCAAGACTAATGTCAATAATTTCCGAAATCGGTTTTCTGTAAATCAAAAAGCATAAAACAAAAGAAAATTAATTCCAAGAAGAAATTCATAAATAAACTCCAAAAATCTTTTTAATTTAAAAATTCCCAAAAATTATTAACGATTCCCAAACACGAATAAATTTAGAGTC
Organism: Tamarix chinensis; assembly: GCA_030549775.1. Taxonomy (NCBI): domain Eukaryota; kingdom Viridiplantae; phylum Streptophyta; class Magnoliopsida; order Caryophyllales; family Tamaricaceae; genus Tamarix; species Tamarix chinensis. The sequence continues at coordinate 61,814,616 of CM060178.1, read as the reverse complement.
GGAAATATTTTCTACGGATAAAATCATTAAAATAAATTTAACTATTTAAACAGAAATTTTATAACTTAAATAATATATTTCGTTAACGAAATATAACTTCAAAACAAAGCCAGAATCACATGCCGAAGTTATAATCGAAAATAAATTTAAAATATTAAAAATCAAAATACGAGAAAGAACAGGAATGTATATTTTTAACCGAGACTCGAACTCATAAGAATATAATAAAATCATTATCGTTAACGAATTTATCTAGAATGGTTCACAACGACAATAATTAATTAAATTCAAATATGAATTCGAAATCGTCGATAAATCCATAAAACGAATCAAAATTAAAATAATTAAATTTTTATATCAAATTATGCTAATAAAATCATTTAGCTTAATAAACTTGGATTTTAAAAATATGGGGTATTACACTAACCCTAACGCTAACCCTCCCCCTAACCCCAACCCTAACCATAACCACAATTATTTTAGATTATATATACATATCTTATATATAAATATATTATAAATATATATACATATAATAGAACACATAAACACACATTTTATGGAATATAAATACACGTCTTACAAAATATATATTAAAAAAAGCATATAAATACACATGATCTGCATAATAATGTGAGTGCTAAAAAAATATATATACACCCTAATTTTATACTTAGCACATACATATCTTATGATAATAATATATATTTTAGGCTTGTGGATTCTATTAAAATAATTATACATATTCTTATAAAATAGATTATAAACACATTTATATATATATATATGTGAATTAAGGTCTTGGCCACAATAAAAAAAGGACAGCAAAATTTTTCACCAATGCATCAAACAACATATTTTCAAACAACAAACCGCAAGTTTAAAATAATAAACAAACACAACCTCTTCGGTGCAACATGCATGCATTTATATATATATATATATATATACATATCAGTAGAGACAATTTAAGCAATGAGGGAAGAACAAACACATACGGAAAAGGAGCAACAGCGTGCAAGTTGAGAACGGCAACGACGAAGGTACAAGTGCTGGCTATGTTAGCAAGAATGACACCATGCACATGGAAAGCCAACAATGGCAGAGGGGTGGTGGAGAGATGGCGGTGCGATGGTTTCCCTTAATTCAGAGGAGCCGGAGCGGTGGTGCTAGGGTTTGCAAGAGAAAGAGAGTATGAGAGGGAAGCAGCAGAGTCTAAAATTTTTGGCAGGAAACAAAACAGAACGAAATAAAAGGAAGTTTTAATAAGGGTTCCTGTAAGAACCGTTATTAAAACATGATTTAATAATGGTTCTTAAAGGAACCGTTTTTAAAACGTTGCCAATTTTGACAACGGTTCTTGTTTGAACTGTAATTAAATCATGTTTTAATAACGGTTTTATGTCAACCATTATTAAAATGGTCGTGAAAATTTCACCTTCCACTTTTTATAACAGTTATTACCTACAACTGTTATTAAAACTTCCCGCGCATTAATTTTCATGCATTTGACGACGGTTTTCGAACCATTATTATTTCTTGTTTCCATGGTAGTGCTAGTTTATTACTAAGTAGGGCGGTAATATCCCTAGAAGTCATAGTTTTATTATTCCACTTCTTCTAATTCTTTTAATAAAATGAAATTTTTTAGTAGTGAATTTTGGGGGTGTTACACATCTATCCTAGTGATCCTATGTAGATAGTGGGTACTTGAAAGGTAATAAAGCACTAAAGTATCAAGGATTATATTAATAAACTTCTAGAGATGCCACAATATTGAGGTAGAACCCATAAATTTAAACGAACAACCACTAGATCAACCAAGACAAGCATTTTAAATAAATAAAGGATGGGCATATTAAAAATTTTAAGAGTACTAGGAGAACAAAACCTGGCCAAACAAACTATAACTACAAGATAGGAAGGGAGAAAGCAAGAGGACCAAAGTTCACCACCTAAAATATTTCCTTGGAGATCAGTACCTCAAGTTTCGTCTACCAATGATCCACATCATTTACATCCCCATTTGGGTGCCTTTTAGAATCCTCCTTATGTGGTATTGCATTGGCGTATATCAACCCTTGGTCTTATAGCTCTTTAAGACTCCATTCCTATGAATAATTTAAGAAGAGATATAAAAATGGTTGTATTTGAGTCTCATGTTTGACACTTCAAAATAATTGAATATATTTTTTCTTTAGAGCTCATTGAGATTTTACACAAAACTTTTAGGGATAAGAAAGCTTATTAGAAATTTAGATATAAGAACTTGGTCAATTGCCTCTATCATAATGTTATCAACTTCCATATCTCTAAGGTTTATATGAATTTATTAAAAAAAAATCAAGCCATAATCCATATTCCTTTTTCCTAACGAATCATTCTCTATACAAAGAAATAATCCTGAACCAACCTATCTTTGTTCTCTTTTATGGTTCACAGTAAAGTGGCTAGAGGATTAAAATATTATTACTAATTAGGTTGTGAAATAATATTTAAATCATGCTTAGCTTGTTATTGAGAAGTGGCATTCCCTTTCATGAAATATTTTCATGGGTAGTTAACTCCCTTAATATGGTGTCAAACTTGTAGCCCCTTTCTATTTTATACACATTAATCTCCTTGGAAATCCAAGACGAGTCCATATAGGTAACACCATCGTATTAGATGATAGGAATGATAATCTTAACACTTTTGGTACCTATGAATTGAAAGGTTGGATTTTTGTTACTACTATAGCAGATGGGTCGTGTTCATGCCTAGTTTTGTTTTTTATATTGATGGGAGTGGGCAGTAGAGTATTCATTGTCTAGTTTTATACTGATAAATGACTATAGTTGAAATGCCTCGAAAACTTTAATTTTATTATTTTTTATTAAATAAGTTTTTATTAGAAAAATTAATTAAATTAATTATTTTTTATTAAAATAAAAGAAAATTAATTAGGGAAAATCAAGATAAATCTTATAAATATTTTAATTAGGAGAAATTTAGGTATTTTAGCTAATTAAAAATTTTATTTTAGAAATTAATTAAATAAATTATTTTATTTAAAATAAGAAGGAGAAAATAGTTTCAAATTAAAATGAATTTTATAAATAATTTAATTTGAGAAAATTAGAGTGTTTTGTTAATTAAAATGCAATTTATGGAAAATATTTTAAAAATCCTAATTTAGCCTAAAACGGGGATTTAAATATTATTATTTTTAAATATCCTAAATATCCCAATTAATTTAATTAACCTAATCCATTATTTTTCTCCTTTTTCCCCTTTTTCCTTTTACCCTTTTTCCTTTTTCCTTTTCTTTCTTCCTTTTTCTTTCTTCTTCTTTTCTTTTTCTTTTTTTTCTCCTCCCCGATCTAGGCTAGCTCGCGGCCCAGTTCCCCTTCTTCCTTTCCTTTGGCCAGCCCAGCATGCGTGACTGCCCTCCTCCTTTTTCACCCAAAACACCGCGTCTCATTTAAACACCCTCACCCTACGCCCGACTGCCTGGCCAGTTCCGTCCTTTTTATTTATTTTCTTTCTTCCCTGGATTGCCGGCCCAACCCACTTTTCTTCTTCTTCTCCCATTCCTTGCACAATTTCCCTTTCCCCTGGCCACTTGTAGACTAGGAACGGGGAGTGCGCCGACTACCATCGTCGACCAGTGCATTAACACCCCCAAAATTCACTACTGAAAATTTTTATTTAATTAAAAGAAAATTAACGGAAGCAAAATAATAAACCGTGAATTCTAGGGGTATTACTGCCACACTTAGTACCAGTCCGGTTCACTCCTACCGTTCTAGTACCAAGTGCTAAGGCTAAAAGAGAAAAATACAACTTACAAGAAACTCAAACCAATGATTAAATTAGAGTAGCACATTAAAACATTTTTTGAGAGTACAATACACCATTGGTGGTTACAAATCAACAAATACGTTGAAACCATAAAATTTTAAAGGTGAAAGAGTATAACCCTAGGGTTTACCAGATAGTACCTTATACTCTTTCCCGAGAGCCCACTTGAATAGCACCTGAGAACGACCTGCAAGGGGCACTGCCCATTGAATAGGCATGGGCCCCACAAATGGAACCATTAGTACTACGGTACTGAGTAACCCTTTAAATCTCACTTAATAACAGGCCCGCAATGCAACACAAAATACTACATACATACTTAATGAAAGGTAAATACTAAACTTCCACGTTTATACAACCACATACTTAACAAATCAATCAGATATTAATAGGCCATAGTGAACAATCGATACTTCTGGGCCTTAATCCCTTAGTCCATCATTATCAATCATATCGGATTATAGTTATTCGTGTGAGTGCGAGAGCCCCAATATTATTCGTCGGTGGACCGGTCTGGCCCCCACTCACATGGTATTCCACTATAAATGATTAGTATTTTTCCATAATTTATTCACAGCCAAATCAAATTTATTAAGCTTGGGACCCCTACTATTCTGGCCGGTGGATCGGAATATAAATATACATCATCCAGGGTAAAACATCCTGGGCCACTATTATATCCGGTGGATCAGTACTCATAAACATCATCCAGGGCAAAACATCCCTGGCCACTATTATATAATTCAACTGGGCCCGACTCGTTAACCTTTCACTTTAATGATTAGTGTTTTCCCTTTCTTTTTAATTAGCACATCAATTCCATTTATTTGCCTCGATAGGGAGATCAAGATCCTAGGACAAAAAGGTACACCTGTTGCACTAGTGCATAAAAGCTACTCAGTACCCTTCTACTATCAACCCAATGATGCAAAGGTACCCTGGTTGTACTGGTGCATAAAGCTAACTCAGTACGCTATCGACAAGGATACCTAATCCATAAGTATGTATACCCCATAATTAGGTCCACAGAGCTAGATAGAGTAGATATAGGGCTTGGCTGGGGCACAAAGGCACACCAGCAAATACCAGAATAATCGTGGGCGAAACCACATCTTTAGGATAGCGACCCCTAAAGAGCCACCATTCCCGATCTCGAGGTCTTTCACTTTAAGTATCACAAAAGCACAATAATCAGATAATTATTCACTTTTAATCGTTTGGATATCATCAGACATTTCTTATTCAAATGGTTGTCCAAGGTAACATAGAAGAATCATTAAGTCCATCCTAAACTCATCTAATTTCGAATTAGAATTCGTTCTCATGATACTTACTGATTATCAAATACTCTTACCTCGCTTATTAGTGTTATTTGAGTCATATTACAAAATTCCACAATCACAACGACATGTTAAATACAAACTACTCATTTACCCCTTACTTATATAATTACTAAGTCATCCCTTCCTTACTTGACAAATTCCCATATTACCCTCCTTATTTCAAAATTACCAAGTCACCCCTTACTCGATTTAGGTTACCAAGTTATTGCACATACTTATTAGGTCACTAATCCCCCTTCATAATTATTACACTTAATATACTTTCCATTTAGTTGATTAGGTTACCACTTTACCCTTTTTCCTTTATGATAATTAATAAATTATCCTTGAGTTGGTCAAATTACCAAATTACCCTTCTTTATTATCCTAATTACCAAATTATCCCTTTATTAAGTTAATTACCAAATTACCATCCTCTTTTATAAATTAGCAAACTACCCTTCTTCAATGTCAAAATTACCAAATTACCCTTTTATATGATCATAACTACCAAACTACCCTTCTCCATTATCAAATTTACCAAATTACCCTTTGGTTATTTAAATTACCAAATTACCCTTCTCTATTATTCTAATTACCAAACTACCCTTCTCTATTATCATAATTACCAAATTACCCTCTAGTTATTTAAATTACCAAATTGCCCTTCACATTTATCATATTTACCATTTTAGCCTTCTCCATTATTAAATTATCATTTTACCCTTCTCAATTACTATAATTAGCAAGTTACTCCTTTCCAATTTCTACTTTACCCCTTTTATTTATAAAATTACCATTTTACCCTTTACTTTCAAATTTACCATTTTGCCCCTTAACTTCTAAAAATTACCATAACACCCTTTCACTTATAAAATCACCATGTGCCTCTAAAATTACCATTTTGCCCTTGTATTACAAAATTACCATTTTACCCCTTAATCACAAAATTACCATTTTGCCCCCTTTAATTACGAAATTACCATTTTACCCCCTTCTAAAATTACCAATTTGCCCCTTTTTATTTACAACTTACCACTTTACCCCATTCTACTTCCAAAATTACCAGTTTATCCATTAATTCCAAAATTAGCCTTTTACGCTTTAATTACAAAATTACCACTTTACCCTTGCCTTCAAAATTACCATAATACCCTTTTTAATTTAAAGTTACTATTTTACTGTAACACCCCAAAATTCACTACTTTTTTTTTTGAAAAGTGGAAGCAATTAAAATAGAAATACTTAAAACCTGTGAATTCTGGGAATGTTACCGCCACACTTAGTACCAGACCGGTTCTCTTAAACCGTTCCAGTACCAAGTGCTAAGGCTAAAGAAAAGAATTATGTTAAATTCAAATTAACAATTCATAAAAGGATTCGAAAGATCATACAACAAAATCAGAGTACGAGAAGTTAAGAGTTAATTACAATACCCTTGAAGTTTCAAATAACACTTGTAACTTCTAAATAGAAATAAATTTAAATAAGATAAAACCCGATGGGTCAAATTCCGGATTGCCTACTCACTCAAATCAGGCCTGCCACCCCAAAACAGCCTTTGATCTTAAACCTGCAAAAGAGGTCTGCTCCCCACCATCAGTGGATCATCACAGGACCCATCAACCAAGGTAGTATCAGTACGGGTCCAGTACTGAGTAAGGTGACTTGATCACTAAGGCCAACACACAAATACATAAATCATGTAGAACATAAAAGTGCATAATTACCAACACAATGACATAAGGTGCTTACGACCATCCAAGTAAGAGTACAAGGCCCGATTGTAGACTGGATTAGTTTTTAAATTAATCTCTGATCAGAACTCATTTCACACCATACTTTTTATCAAGTCCATACGAGTACGGGAACCCCACTATTTTAGCCGGTGGATCGGTCGCAAGGGTAACATACCCTGCCACTATTTTAGCCGGTGGATCGGTCGCGAGGGTAACATACCCTGCCACTATTATATGCCAGTGGATCGGTCTGGCCCCTTCTCGCACTGTGTTCCACTGTAAATAATTAGTATCTTTCCCATGTCTTAGCAACTGTAGGGTTTGATTTTGTTGAGCTCGGGATCCCCCACTATTATTGTCGGTGGATCGGTCTGGGCCCGGCTCAACGTCTTTCACTTTACGTGATTAATGTCTTAAGTATCTTATTCAAAGGCTTTCACCCTAGACATGCATAAATCATCACACATAACAAATCATAAAATTCCACCATCATAATTACACTTTATCACCACATACACATGATAACACAAAGACCCTAATCAAACACCACATACCCTAATTGACCCCCACAACCATAGTCAATCACTCCAAACCCTAATTCAGTCACCTCCATACCCTTATAATGTCTTACGTATTATTTTTCACCCAAAACATTCAAACACCCAAATAACTCTTCTACTTCCTCCCTTACATCCCAAATCAACTTTTCACACGTAAATTTAATACCCATGCATACATTGATCCCCCCATGCAAACCTTCGAACCTTTTTCATGCAAACCCTAAAATTCCACGTGAAGCCCTAAATTCAACCATACAACCATCAATATCACCATGTAAATCCTAATACCACCATACAACTATAATTACCACCCTACAAACCTTAATATCATCATACAAACCCTAATACCAACATACATCCATTAATACCACCAGGTAAACCCTAGATTCCGTCATACAAAACCATAAATTCAATCCAACCAAAACCAAAGATTCACCCATACCAAACCCTAAATTCAAACCATAAAGATTCTTCCATACCAAACCCTAAATTCAAGCCATAAAGATTCTTCCACATAAAATCATAAATTAGAATCTCCCAAGGAAAAATATAAATTGAATTCCCCCAAGCAAATCATAAATTAGATTCCCCCATATAATATTATAAATTACATTCTCCCAAATAACATCATAAACTAAATTCTCCCAAACAAATTATAAATTAACTCTCCCAATCAAATCATAACTTAAATTCTCCCATATAATATTATAAATTACATTCTCCCAAATAACATCATAAACTAAATTCTCCCAAACAAACCATAAATTCGATTCTCCCATATAACATCATAAATTAGATTCTCCCAATTATCATCATAAATTAAATTCTCCCAAATAAAACCATATATTATATTATCCGCATAAAATCATAAATTATACTCCTCCACATAAAACCATAAATCAGATTATTACTTATAAAACCATAAAATTAGGTCAACTCACTTCCCTTAGTCAACTTCTTTCCCCATTCTCCTTTTTCATCTTCCTCTCACACAAATCACATCGACTTACTCACATACACAACACATATCATCATACATAATTAATACACATACCATGCACAACATACTTCAACTCCAAGTCATACCACATATAAAATATTTAATTATAATAAACATTAGATACATAACATGAGAAACACATAATACACATAAGCACATAAAAGGCCTTAGCACTCCTTACCTAAAATGTCACCGGTCTTGGAGCACGCTCCTACGCCTCCTTAGGGTTTTGACTGGTTTTACCTATTATGAGAGGAAAGCTAAAATTAGACTCTCTCCTATCAAAATAATATTAAACACTAATTTATTATAAGACTAGTTTTTTGATAAAATAATAATAACAAAAATACCAAAATAATATCAATATTAATATTAATAAGAATAATAAAAATAGTAGAAATAATAATAAAAAGGCATTAATCAAAAATAAAGTGAAATAAGGGATTCAGACCCTTTACCAAAATAATACTAAAAAGATTATTTGTAAAATAAATAACCCAATTCAGAAATAATAATAATAATAATAATAATAATAATGATAATGATAATTATTTTGATAATACTAATAATAATAATAATAATAATGATAATAATAGTAACATTATTAACAACACTATTGTTAAAATATTTGTATTAATAATAATAAGTAATAATAATGGAAATTCGAAATAGAAAATAATAATAATAATAATTATACTTATAACATTTTAATATTAATAATAGTAAATATAGAAATAATAAGAAGCATAATAATAAAATCGAATTAAAATATATTAGGCTTCAGCCATCAACATAAATAATAATAAAATATTAATACTAATAATAGTAATAATAATGCATATTAAAATATAAATATTAAGAATAATAATAATAATAGTATTTATATGTAAATAATTGAAATAAAATAATTTAAGGGTTATAAAAATAGGGAAAATAGCTGAGAGGGTCTAGGGTTCAACCAAATGTTGGTGGGGATAGGCGTCACCGGCGGCGGTGGCGGCGGTGGCTGGAAAGAGGAAAGAAAGAGGGAAAAGTTGCATGCTGGGAATAAGTTAGGGAGAATTAAAATGGGAGCTGGGGTGTTTTGAGTTCCCCAGAAGGAGAGGAATGGAATGAAGGTAGCGGCACAGCCAAAGGTGGCAGCGCACGGCGGCGATAGTGGTGGCCGAATGGAGGAGAAGAAGAAAGAGAGAGGAGGAGAGGGAGAAAAAGGAAACTAAAGGTAGGGGAAGGTAGGGCAGGGTCTTCAGAACATTTTGGGAGGTGAAAGAAGCGGCCTTAGCGGCGGAGGAGGTGGCTAAGGGCGGCGCGAAGGGTGGCGGGGTAGAAAACAGGGTTGATCGGGATGGGAACTTCGCACAGCTGAGGCGGCTTGTGCAGGAAGAATCGAAGGGCGATATATATTTGGTTAGATAGAGGGCGGTGCAAGGATGACATGGGTGGCCAGAAAGGGCGGCGAAGTTGGCCGTAGGCGGAGAACGAGGCATCTGAAGTGGCGACGGTGGCAAGGTCGGGATTCTGGGTTTGGGGAATCAACAGCTCGATACAGAGCTGCTTACGAGGGTATTTATTGTCTTAGAAGGGAGGATAGGGTTCTTTGGGTCGGCTAGTAGATAAGGAAGGTAGGGTTCCGGTCGCCGGTGGCGTGGGTTGGCCGGCGGCAGCAAAACGGGCATGGGTGTGCGCAGGAGAGAGAGAGAGAGGATGGCGCGAGAAGAGGGAGATTTGGTTGGGTCAAGAGGGTCGGCAATTCAAGGGGAAGAAATAGGAATAAAAATCGCCGGTCAAAACGACCGTAACCGGCGGCAAAAAAACAAGGGTGAGCGGCAGACGTTACAGGTGCAGGGCGGTGTCGGGGCTGGCAGGCGCGAAGGAGGAAGAAGAAAGGGGAAAGCCGGGCGGTTCAGGAAAAAGAGAAGAAAAGAAAGGGAGGCAGACCGGGCTGGTCGGCGTCGAAGGTTACTTAAAAAAAACGCGGAGTTCAAAGCGTATAAGTAGAGAAAACGCAGCGTGGAGAAGGACAACAGAAGGGCGACGGCCGCGCGTTGCGGGCTGGACCGAAGGAAGAGAAAAGGAGAAGACTGGGCCGCCGGGCTGGCCCAGTTCGGGGAGAAGAAGGAAAAGAAAAAGAAAAGAAGAAGAAAAAAAAAAGAAAAAGAAAAGGAAAAAGGAAAAAGGGATAAATAAAAATAGTGGGTTGGCTCAATTAAATTAATTAGACTATTTGGGATATATAAAAATGATAATATTTAAATAAAATAATATTATTTAAATCCCTTTTTAGGCTAAATTAGGACTTTTAAAAGATTTTCCATAATTTCCATTTTAATTAGTAAAACACACTAAATTTCTCCAATTAATTTATTTATAAAATTATTATTAATTTAAAACAATTTTCTCATTCTTATTTTAAATAAAATAATTTATTTAATTAATTCCCAAATTAAAATATTTAACTAGTTAAAATACCCAAATTCCTCCTAATTAAAATACTTATAAATTTATTCTTAATTTTCCCTAATTAATGCAATTTAAAAATAATTTATTTAAATAATTCTTATAATAAATATCCTTTAAATGTAGTTTATAAAATTAGAAATTTTCGAGGCATTTCATTTACCCCTTGGTACACCACATATATTAAATTATTATTATTACTACATAAAATATTAATATTAACACCTCATCCACAACTGTTATAAATAATACAATACTCATTAGCACCCATATATATATATATATATATATATATATATATATATTGGGCCATATTCTTATACAAGATACCTTACTAAAATCTCCTAAGGCTCATAAAATATTAATCATGCATTAAGATCACAATAGCATAATACAACATGGATAATACTTAACATGTTCATTAATAACCAACTCCTACCTTAAACAATATCTCCAAACATAGCACATAATCTATCATACTTCCTTTTCATCAATCAACACAAGAAACCATATATATCATATTAAACAACATATATCAAGTATAATAATATATTGTAAATCCTAATGTGCTAACAAACATTAATCCATGTGTTTAAGTGGGATTTAACAGTTACCTTGATTCTCGTAAAAAAAACCTTATCGGTATTACTATTTAAGGTTCAAGATTTGATTATCAAAACCAATGCCTAAAAATAATATCAAGACTTGTTACATTAGAAATAATAAAAATCAAAGTATAAGGCTTTATAACACTTAATTAATCAAATAATTAAATTAAAATATTATTATACCTTAAAAATTATTACCCAAATTAATAAACAAAGGCAACAGCTCATCCTACTCATGCAGCATGAGCTGCATGCAAGAAAATGAGGAGGAAGGCTCAAAGGTGGCAAGAATGGGAGGAGGGAGTGGTGTTTTTGGGTTGGTGGTTTGGGGCTAGGAAAGAAGGTGGTTAGGGGAGGATTTAGGGCAAGGGAAGGGTGTAGAGGTGGAGAGGGGGAGTAAGTGATACGGACCCAAAGGGGTACTCCCCAGAGGGCCCCAGGGGTACTCCCCCGGGAAGAGCCCTAACTCCACCCAAAAGCTAGCTCAAGGGATGGAGGATTGACGCCCCCATATAACCTGCCTAAGGATCCCCTCAGTAACCGATGTGGGAATCCCACATAACCCACCCCCTTTAGACTGCACGTCCTCGTGCTACCTCAGTCGGCGATTGTCACGCAAGACTGCAAGGAGGTTTGACTGAGGATAGCTTTGATACCAGATGATACGGACCCAAAGGGGTACTCCCCAGAGGGCCCCAGGGGTACTCCCCTGGGAAGAGCCCTAACTCCACCCAAAAGCTAGCTCAAGGGATGGAGGACGGACGCCCCCATATAACCTGCCGGTGATAGAGAGGCTACGAAGGTGGCAGCCGAGGAGGGAGGTCGAGATAGGGGATAGTGAGGAAGGAAAAGGGGGAGGAAAAATGGAGGCTTTCGGGTGGTGTTTTCAGAAAAAGGAGGATTGCGGGTGGTAGAGGGTGCTGTAGGGATTAATGTGGTGGCTCACGCGACGGCAGAAGTAGCATTACGGTGGCGGATCGGGGTGGTACAAGGTGGATACCGAGAAGGGAGAAGAAGAAGAGAAAAATAAGAGGGGAGGAGGAAGAAGGCTGTGGGGTGGCTTGAGGGGTGCTTTGATCGATTGGGGGTGAGGTAGAGGGTGGCAGGAGGTGGTGTAGGTGGCTGTTGAGGGGTGGCATTGGCGGAGCGGCGGCGGCGAAGAAAAATAGGGAGGGTGAGGGAAGGAGGAGAAAGGGAGAGAAAGAGGCTCGGGCAAGGCATATGGGGCTCGAAAAATGGCCGAATGGAATAGGAAAGAAAGAAGAAAAAGAAGAAGGAGAGAAAGGAGGGGATAGGTAGGCTCGAGGGCAGCGGTAGGGTGGTAGAGGAATGGCGGTCGCAGGGAGAGGGAGAAGGAAGGCATGGCAGGGCATGGGGGAAGGGAGAAATAGTGGGGCCAGGATAGGGCAGAGAATGGAGGGAAAGAGAGAGAGAGATTTAGGGAGGTCAATGGGGGAGAGAGGATTACATGTTGGGCGGAAAAAATGGTGGAGGATGGCCGAGATTCTTACTGGGGAAAGAGGAAGAAGAAAGGGGAGGCTGGGTGCGCAACGCGCAGCCGAAGGAAAAGGAAACGGGTCGGCCTGGTCGGGGGAAAGGAAGAAAAGCAAGAGGGAGGTGGCTAGCTCACTCGGGAGAAGGTAGGGGGAGGAGTGGGCCTGCAGCCCAGCACAAGAGGGGAGGGCACGACAGGCCGAGCCAGCCAATAGCCCAAAGAAAAGAAAAAGAAGGAAAAGAGGAAAAGGAGAAAAAGGAGAAAGAAAGAGGAAAATGGTATTAAATAAAATAATTTAATTTAATAAAATATAATATTCTTGGGTAGTAAATTGATTTAATAATTTAATTTAATATAATTAAACTATAAGGGTTAAAAGGGATAATTTTAGTGAAATAAGGGTTTGAAAATTTATTTAAATAATAAGAGTGTGATAAAATAACAAAATATTCATTTTAATTTATTAAATATTTATATCAAATTTTATATATTTAAAAATCCATAAATAAATAAACTAAATAGATTTAAAAGCTAATTTATCCCAAATAAAATTTATTTATTAAACTATAAGCTTTTTACAATTTCGGGGATTATAGGTGCCCACTCCTGCCTACCACTATCCCACCTTCCCTTCAACCCTAACTTCACCTTCAGTCTATAAATACCCCCAAGATTGAGCCTTGTATTGATTTTTGGTCACTTACCCAAAATTCCCCAACATTGCCACTACCTCCCCTTTAGACGCCATTTTCGCCGCCTCCGGCCAACACAGCCGCTCGTTCTAGCCACTCCCGCACTCCTTGCACTACCTCCGAACTAACTGTGCCTTCCTCCTCCCTCGATTCTTCCTGCATGAGCCACCCCTGCAGTGCAAAGTTCTCTCCTCAATCAACCATTTTCTCCACCTCCGCCACCCTTCGCGCTGCCCTTAGCCACCACTTCTGTCACTTCTGTTGCTTCTTTCACCTCCCAATCTACAGTCCACCCTATACTTTCCCCTACCTTTATTTCCCTCTCCCTCCCTCTCCTCCTCTCTTTCTCTCCTTCTCTATCCGGTCACCACTACTGCCGCCACCTTTGGTTGCGCCACCACCCCTATTTTGTTCCCCTCCTTCTGTACAACAATAATCACCCTTGCTTCCATCATTTTTCTCTTTCTCTTTTTCCCATCCCTCAAATGTTCCCTTTTTCTTCCCTTTTTCTGGCCACCATTGCTGCCGCCGCCCATCCCCACTAGCCTAAGGTTGAACCCTAAACCCTCTCAACCCTTTTCCCTATTTTTATAAGCCTTAACTTATTTTATTTCATTTATTTCAATATAAATACTACTACTACTACTACTACTACTACTACTACTACTACTACTACTACTACTACTACTACTACTATATTATTATTATTTACTTTTTAATATGTATTATTATTATTATTATTATTAAAACTAGTGTTTTTATAATTAGTCTGTTGAGGGCTGAAGTCCTATTGTAATTTTTAATTCGATTTTAGCACTATTACCCTTATTATTTCTATTATTACTATTATTAATGTTAATATGTTATTATTATAATAATTATTATTATTTCCTATTTTGAATTCCTATTATTCTTATTTCATTATTATTAATAAAACTATTTTACCATTAGTGTTGTTAATAATTTTACTATTGTTATTGTTATTGTAATTTTTTTTCAAGTGTTAATATAGATTATTATTTTATATAGAGCTGAAACCCTATTGTACCTATTTTGAATTATAGTAGTGGTATTATAAATATAAAGTCCTCTTATTAGTAATATTATTATTATTTTTATCAATAGCATTTTTTTATTCTTATTAGTGTTATTATTATTATTATTATTATTTAATAAGTTTATTATTTTTCAATGTAGGGTGGGAACCCTACTTCCTTTTTATCTTCAAATATTATCCTTACTATTATTATCATTATGGTTATTATTATTTTGTAATATTATTACGGTTTTTATCATTATTATTATCATTAATTCATCATTATTATTACTAAATTTGGTTATTTATTTTACTAATATTATTACTAGCATTATTTTGGTAAAGGGGCCGAAACCCTTATTTCACTATGTTTTTTAGTAATGCCTTTTTTATTATTGTTACTATTTTTATTATTCTTGTTAATATTAATATTGATATTATTTCTGGTATTCTTGCTATTATTATTCTAGTATTTTATCAAAATTCTAGTCTTAGAAGAAGTCAGTAATTAATAGTATTTTGGTAGGAGGGGATCTAATTCTAGTTTTTCCCCTCATAATAGGTGAGACCAGTCAAAGTCCTAAGGAGGCGTAGGAGCATGCTCCAAGACCGATATCATTTTAGATAATAGGTGCTAAGGCTATATGTGTAATATGTGATTTTATGCTATGCATGCCATGTAATATGAATTATAGTGTATTTCATGTGTATATTGTATAATTATTATAAATGCAGCATGATATGGAGTTGAAGTATGTTGGTGTGAATAAATTGTGGCATGAGAATTATGTGTATAAGTGTGTTATTATTATGGTATGATGCGGCCTTAAGACATGCATGATATTGTTGTATAATAATGATGGGGAGTGTAACAATGTGGTGTTAAGGTTTTACATGGAGTTGTGGGATGCATGGTATTAGAGTTTGATTGGTATTGAGATTTTTATGGAGTTAATGTTGCATGGTGGTATTAGGGTTTTCATAGTGGTATTAGGGTTTTCATGGTTGTATTAACGGTTGCATGGTGGTATTAATGGTTGTATAGTGGTATTAGGGTTTGCATGGTGGTATTAATGGTTGCATGGTGGTATTAATGGTTGTATAGTGGTATTAGAGTTTGCATGGTGGTATTAATGGTTGTATGGTGGTATTAATGGTTGTATGGTGGTATTAGGGTTAACATAGTGAAGTTAGGGTTTTGCATGGGAGTTACTGATTGCTGGGATTTAGGGTTTGTAGGAAAAGTTTGAGAGGTTGCATGGGATGTGTAAAGTTTACATGGGAGTGAAATTTACGTATGAAAGGTTGATTTGGGATATAAGGAAGGTAATGTAAGTGTTATTTGGATGGTCGAATATTTTTGATGAAAAATTGTACGTGGAGATTATATAAGGGTGTGTAGGAGACCAAACTAGGATTTGTGTGGACAATTAGGGTTTGTTGTGGTTGCTTAAAATTTTTGTATTATTATGTGTATTTGGTGATTAAAGTGTAATTATGATGGTAGAATTTTATGATTTATGATGTGTGAAGTATAAGTAGAATGATTCGTGTATGTCTATGGTGAAATCTTTTGAATAAGATACTTAAGGCATTAACCATGTAAAGTGAAAGATTGTTGAGTCGGGCCCAGAGAGATCCATCGGCGAATAATAGTGGTTAGGACATGATGTCTTATGTGTAACCGGTCCACCGGTAATAATAGTGGTCACGCTTTGTACCTGTGTGTTTTTGGTCCATCGGCTATAATAGTGGGGGATTCCGTGCTCAACAAAACCAAACATATGTGTGCCAAGACATGGAAAAGACACTAATTACTTACAGTGGAACACCATGCGAGCAGGGGCCAGACCGGTCCACCGGCGAATAATAGTGGCCAGGTACTATGGTATCATGGAGACTGATCCACAAGCTATAATAGTGGTCAGGAGCTATATGCCCTATGTGTTTCCAATCCACCAGCTATAATAGTTGGGTTCCCATACTCGCATGGATTTGATAAAAAGTATGGTGTGAATCTACTTCTGATCAGTGATAATTAAGTAATTAATCCAGATTATACATGGGCCTTTGTACTTTTATGTAACACCCCAAAATTCACTACATTTTTTGAAAGCGGAAGTAATTAAAATAGAAATACTTATATTAAAACTCGTGAATTCTAGGGATGTTACCGCCACACTTAGTACCAAATCGGTTCTCTCCGACCATTTCGGTACCAAGTACTAAGGCTAAAATGATTAACATAAAACTTAAACCAAGATTTCATAAAATGAATTAAAGAGACAATAACATAGAAATCAGAGTACGCATAAAGAATTATTATTCATATTCAAAAGAGAAATAGCTTACAGCCGATAAAAGATTCATTTAAAGTAATCAATGAAAGGTAATAAATCAGATTGGATATATTTGATATAAAGGAAATAATAGAAGGAATATAAAATAACGAGAAGAGTGAATCCAGCCACATATATACTCAACGCTCAGTTCCACCGGATGTCCCGCCCACCTACACAAATTCTGAAAGGGCCTTCTCCTCGTGGGAATGAGCAGCACCCATGAAAAGGGTGATCAGTACGCTACATACTGAGTAAGCTAACCGAGCACTAAGGCCCACACATAAGCACATAAATCATTTAGAAGAATAGAAGAACACAATCATAAATGCATATGATCAACCAGGTAAAAGTACAAAGGTCCATATATAATCTGGATTAATTACTTAATTAATCACTGATCAAAAGTCGATTCACACCATGTTTTTTTATCAAATCCACGTGAGCATGGGAACTCCACTATTATAGCCGATGGCTCGGAAAAAACACAGGGCATATAGCTCCTGACCACTATAATAGCCGGTGGATCGGTCTCTAGGATACTGTAGTACCTGGCCACTATTATTCGCCAGTGGACCGGTCTGGCCCATCCTCGCATGGTGTTCCACTGTAAGTAATTAGTGTCTTTCCAATGTCTTGAGACAAATATGTTCGGTTTGTTGAGCACGTAAATCCCCCACTACTATAGCCAGTGGACCGGAAACACATAGGTACAAGGCCTGACCACTATTATTACCGGTGGATTGGTTACACATAGGACATCATATCCTAACCACTATTATTCGCTAGTGGATCGGTTTGGGCCCAACTCAACAATCTTTCACTTTACATGATTAATGTCTTAAGTATCTTATTCAAAAGCTTTCGCCATGGACATGCACGAATCATTCTCTTTATACTTCACACATCACAATCATAAAATCCCACCATCATAATTACACTTTAATCACCAAATATACATGATAATACAAAAATTCTACGCAACCACAACAAACCCTAATTGTCCACACAAACCCTAGTTCGGTCTTCTATGGACCCTTATATAATCTCCACGTACTATGTTTCATACAAAATGTTCAACCATCCAAATAACACTTACATTATCTTCCTTATATCCCAAATTAACCTTCCATACGTACATTTCACTCCCTTGCAAACTTTACACATCCCATGCAACCTTTCAAACATTTCATGCAAACCCTAAATCCCATGCAATCATTAACTCCCATGGAAAACCCTAACTCCACCATACAAACCCTAATATCACCATACAACCATTAACACCACCATGCCACCATTAATACCACCATACAAACCCTAATACCACCATGCAACATTAACTCCATGCAAAGCCCAACACCATGCATCCCACAACTCCATGAAAAACCCTACACCATGCAACATGAATTCCATGCAAAGCCCAACGCCATGCAAACCCTAATACCATGCATCCCACAACTCCATGCAAAACCCTACACCATGCAACATTAACTCTATGCAAGGCCCAAAGCCATGCAAACCTTAATATCATGCATTCCACAACTCCATGCAAAACCCTGCACCATGCAACATTAACTCCATGCAAAGCCTAACACCATGCAAACCCTAATACCATGATCCTACAACTCCATGCAAAACCCTAACACCACATTGTTACACTCCCCATCATTATTTTACAACCCTATCATGCATGTCTTAAGGCCGCATCATACTATAATAATAACACATTTATAAACATAATTCTCATTCCACAATTTATTCACACCAACACACTTCAACTTCATATCATGCTACAATTATAACAATTATACAATATACACATGGAATACACTATAATTCATATCACATGGCATGCATAGCATAAAATCACATATTACATATATGCCCTTAGCACCCCTTACCTAAAATGATACCGGTCTTGGAGCATGCTCCTATGCCTCCTTATAAGACTCCCTCCTATCAAAAATACTATTAATCACCAACTTATTATAAGACTAGGTTTTTAAATAAATAATAATATATTAATAAAATTACATTAATTAATTACTAACTTTGCTAAAGATATAGAAATAATAGAAACATTATAAAAGTTGATAATATAAGGTTGAAAACTTTACCCTAATAATAATAATGATGATACTAAAAGAATAATAGCAAAGATACTAAAAAATAATATCAATGATAATATAAATAAGAATAATAATAATTGTAAGGACATTATTCAAAACAAAGTGAAATAAGGGCTTCGGCTCCTTTACTAAAATAATAATAATAATAACATTAATAATAATAATAATAATAATAATAATAACCGCCCAACAACAATAATATTAATAATAATAGCTATACAAAGGGTAAAGTAGTTGTAATATTAATAATGGAATAATAATAACAGTAATTTAAAATAGTAATAATAATAATAACAGCATATTAATATTAATAATAAAGATAGTAATAATAATAATAATAATAATATTATTATTATTATTATTAATAAATTCAAATAAAAAATATAATAGGGCTTCGGCCCTCAACAGAATAATAATAAAAACATTAATATAATAATAATAATAATAATAATAATAACAACAACAACAACAACAACAACAATAATAATAATAATAATAATAATAATAATACATATTAATAATGGAAATAATAGTAATAGTAATAATAATAATAGGATTTATATTAATAATTGAAATAATAATAATAAAAGGGTTGAGAGGGTCTAGGGTTCAACCATAGGCTGGTGGTGATGGGTGGCACCGGCGGTGGTGCACGACGGTGGTAGTGGTGGAAGTGGTGGCTAAGGGTGGCACGAAGGGTGGTGGAGGTATAGAAATTGGTTGATTGAGGAGAAAAATTTACACAACCAGAGTGGCTAGTGAAGAAAGAATCGAGGGAGGAGGAAGGCACAGTTAGTTAGGAGGCAGTGCAAGGAGTGCACGGGTGGCGAGAACGGGCGGCTGTAGTGGCCCGAGACGGAGGAAATATTGGGGAATTTTGGGTAAGTGACCAAAACTCGATACAAGGCTCAATCTAGGGGTATTTATAGGCCGAAGGGGAAGTTAGGGTCAAAGGGAAGGTGGGATAGTGGTAGGTAGGTGTGGGTACCGGCCGACGATGGCAGTCGGCGCACTCCCCATTTGTGGTCTGCAAGTGGCTAGGGGAGAGGGAAATCATGCGAGGAATGGGAGAAGTGGGTAGACAGGTGTGGTCAATGAGTCGACATGGAAGAGAAGGGGAGAAAGTGGGCGGTGAATGCCCAAGCCACACAAAACCTTATCAAAAATAAATTACCAATTGGATAAGGATAGTAAACACTCTTAATGCTATAATTTTGAGGGTAATTTATTTTGTAGTATAGTAACACACTCTTAATGCAATCTCAAAATTTTTCAATACTCAAATTTCCTTCATAAACTTAGCATAACTAGGAATTTGTGTTAGAGCATCAACAAAAGGAATTTTATGGGAAGTTTCTTGAAAACTTTAAGAAATATAGAAAACTATTTATCCAACTTTTTTTACCTTAAATGTTGAGGAAATAGAATATGTGGAGTTTAAGTTTCTTCCTCAATTTTATAACCTTCATTAGATTTAGTTCTTCACTTACCTCCTCTTAATATTTAGTTTCATGATAAGACTAGTTTCCTCCTTTTAATCTTTTCTTACAATCTCTTTGGCGGAAAATTGGAAAGTTCATCACCACTTCTTAAGATAATGGCTTTGAAATGTACCTTATGATTTTATAGGTTATGACTGGAAATTTCTTTTGATCACTTCTACCAAACCTATTTTCTAGTTTCCTTGCTTATATCTCTAAGTTCTTTATCAAAGCTACTAATTTTGAAACTTGGTTTCAACCATGCTTATGAACTTGGACATTATCTCCTTGAAGATAGCATTTTTATCTTCTTATGGAGCTTGAATTTGGAAATATAGGGTTATTTTCCTCACTTGATTCTAATTTGAATAAGATTATTATTGTTCTATGAAAACTTGGGGTGGTTGTGCCCTTATGGGTTAAGTGTTGGAGTAGAGATTATTTTTCTTGCTAAAGTTACTGACATAGTGATCTTATTTAGAAGATATAAAAAATAGATTACCTACTTAACAATCAATGCTAACATGATATCCCCCACATAATTCACATTAAATAGTGTGGAATTACGTCTGAGTAGAGATAGTTGGCGTGACATCAATATATGAATGCCAACACTCTTAATAGGAAATCTTTCTACATGTCATTAATGATTGTTGGTAGCTAATTCCTCTATCAATGTTTATGCATCCTGTGGATCTCATTCATGATGGTGCATGCCACTTGCAAATATATTTATCATAGAATGATTAGTAGAAAACAAATCAGTATAAAATTATAAAGTTACAACTAGTGAGGAAACTTTCTAAGCACCTTTTTAAATGGCTTATATAATGACCCTACATTATACTAAAAAAAATTTAATGATATAATGATACATTATAGTAGTCTTTCAGGGTGTAAAATGTTTAGCAAAAATTATCTAGCAATTTCATTCCATATAGTTCTTAACTCAATGGGTAAAGATTGTATCCATATTTTAGCTTTATCCCTAATAAAAAATGGAATCAACCTAAGTTTAATGGCACCATCAATAACACCATTTTGGTTAGATGTATTATAGATCTATAACAAGTTAGATATATGTGCATTAAGATCATTATTAAGCCAAACCATTTACTTGGATGTTGGGTTTCCCTCACTTGAGGTATCATAATCCTAGAGAGACCTACCAACAGGAACTTGTCCTTATGGGATCGCTTGTTGGGTTTGATCATTTTACATCTTAGCATCAACTTTGTTAAGAATGTATAAGTAATGGATAGCTCTTTCAATATCTAGATTAAATGGAATTATCTCAACCCTAGAAGCACAAATCATACACTAGCTCACCACCTCTATATCAGAAAATCACTAGAGCCAAGATTTGATAATAAAAATTACACAAAATAAAAAGAATAAAAAATAAATTTGAAAAAGCATAGTTTCCAACTCATAAAAAATTCCTTTGAATTCTAATGTCACTCATTGCTAATGATGCCAAAAACTTGATCGATTCTAACCAGAATTGTATGGTCACATTGTAATAATTAAGGTATAATTTCTATAAAGACTTTGCAATGAGCACCAGAAATATGACATAACCAAACTATGTCTAGACTCCCAAAAACTTGGTTGGTGAAATTATTTATAAGAGAAAAAAATCAAATTATAATTATAAAATAACTATAGCAATCAATTAGAGTTTATCCAAGTTGTTAAGTGTGTAAGGTTCTAGTCGATTACCCTCATTTAATATGTATTAAACACATCCATTAGTATTGATTCTTGGTTTATAGTGAATGTGTTAAGAGGAAAATTTGATGGCATACTTTCTCAAGTTGCACCGATATTATTACCTATTATATATGATTCAATTATCTCTAATTTAATTTTACATACACTACAAAATAATTGACTTTTGCCAACGGGCCTTATCTGTTGGTAAAAGCCATGTTTCTGTTGGTAAAAGTTTTTACCAACAGATAATTATTTGTGACAAAACTGTGGGTAAAAACTCTGTGCTTAAAAGTTTTACCCACAGATATATATGATCTGTTCGTATTAGTTGCTTATGCTCACAGATATTTATCTGTTGGTAAAATTTATACCCACAATTATATCTGTGAGTAAAAGTATTAACCACAAAATAATATCTGTGAGTAAAAGTATTGTCCACAAAACAATATCTGTGGCTACAAGTATTGTCCACAAAACAATATCTGTGACTAAAAATATTGCCCACAAAAAAAAATCTGTGACTAAAACTATTACCACAAAAGAAAATCTGTGACTAAAAGTAGTATCCACAAAATTATATCCGTTGCTAAAATTATATATATTATCTGTTAGTAAAACGACAATAATGTCCATAATACCTGTTACCCTCATATAAAATGTAGTACACCATACATAATCATCGTTCTTTAGTTTAACTATCAAAACGATAATAGTCTTATAGGTATAATATATATAGAACTTGTAACCTATGCTAACATATAAGACATCTTCATTAACATATGAAACACCACCCTCTTCATTCCCATCCTATTTAGCATCTCTAACGACTTCAGCGTCTTCAATATTTTCTTTGATAATCATCAAGATGTATTCCCTGAAAAAATATGCATGTAACTTAATTAGATTAATATAAATTCGCCTAGGATATTGTTTAACTGGTGTAGTGTCTTTTAATATGCCTTAATTCACTAAGATCTACAAGTAATCCTATGATAACGACAAATATAGAAAATAAAAGGGGGAAAATGATAGCAAAAGAGAATAGAAAAGAAGATGAACATATAATTTCAAACATCGGGGGTGTTTGCAGTTGCCTTGCTTTTACCTTTTGAGATTACTGCCTTTTGCTTCACTAAATGCCCCAATACTAGAAGACATGTAACTAAATGCAAAGAGAGTATAGATTAGAGAGATGGAGCAAAAACAACTAAAAGAAAGGCATGGAAAGTAGAACAATAAAAATCCAAACTTACATTGTATTGGATTTTTAACTTGAGGTCTCCCTGAATTGCTTATTTATAAACATAAATTTATTTGTCTATGAACTTTATGAGCACATGTAGTTTCTAAAATTCAGTAGGTACTGAGTTAAAATAAGAATTAGCATAAGGCTGAAACTCTATTCAACTAAATGTAGTTGTTGTCCAAATTTATTATCTATGTATTTCAATTTGATTTGGAAAAATTTGTCATCAAATGTGAGCTGCTACAGTTCTAGATATGTTTGGACACATGGAGAAATTTGATTAAGTGTTACATGGCATGCTCTAATAACCTAAAGCTAAGATTTAAAGCTAAATCCTATGGTAGTAATTTATAAAGCTTCAGGCCATATTCTTGAAATCTAATTTTTCTCCTGCTGGTTCCTTCTTATTTTATCTCGAATTCAGTATGCTTCTAAGACAATAGAGGAACTTAGCTAATGAAGGAAAGAATAAAAAAAGTATATACTGAAATGGGTTGAACTAAGTTATTTTTATACGTTGCTTATGAATGCTTAACCTATGTTTACTTGCTATTACTGTCATATCTTATTTTGTCTGGTTTCACTAGCTAAATGCATGTTTATAGACCTATAAAATGATGAAAAATTTAGTGCACTATGTGCTAATAGATTTAGCTAGCTTTTGATGGTTCGGAGGGGCATTTTTCTTCATGTTTTTCCATTATTTTTGCAACATTCTGCAAATCTGATTTCAAACCTAAAGTCCACTCACTTTCAATTTTAAAAAAATTAAGTATAGACCTATAGTACACTGGGGAACGACATTTATAAAGTTTAGAATCTAGTAAGGATAGTTTGAATGAGTTCTTGAACATATTTAGAGTTGATTTATGCATATTTGGGACTGATTTTGCTAAAAAAACTCAAACCTAATTTTAGATATGAAAACAAGTTGTTCTTACCTTATAAACAAATTTAGAGACCTATCATATGAGCAGGAACTCAGCATTTTAATAACAGAATCAAATAGGATAAGTTTAGATAGATTTTTCATCATTTTCAAAAATAAAAGCTTCAAGTTTTGAGCTGATTTTACGGTTTAACTCCACATCTAATTTATTTTTGTTAGAGCCTGATTTTGCATAGATGTATAGAAGCATAACAACACTAGATGCACAGAAGTGTACGAATAGATCTTGTATGTAATTCCAAAACAATAGATCTCCCACAAATCATCCAATTTTATTATGAAACTTTATAGGTAAGCAAAATTGAATAAACGAACAAACATACGAACAACCTATAACCTCAAATTTCAACCATACAACATATAACTTCAATTTTCAATCAAACAACATGTAATTTCAATTTTCAACCAAACAACTTGTAATTCCAAGTTTTCAACTTGCAGTTTCAATTACCAATACCTGCCTTTGCTACAAAAGTCCAACAACAATCAAATACTAGTATTAAAAATGAAGTGAAAAGACTATTAGATTTCGAAACTAGGGTTTCAAAGTCCAAGACACAAAATCGGATAGTTCAAATCAATTAATTTCAATTAAAGGTGTTACGATGCAATTAATACCGTTTCAACTATTTCTATATATTCAAGTTTAGAAAAACAACCATACATATGACCAACTTCATAAGTTCACTTAAAATCTAAGATTTTAGGCCCGAAAATACAATTCGGTTGAATTTTATTAATTTATTTAAATTGAATGTTTAGAAATACAACTAAACATAGTTTATAATTAAAGTTTTTGAGCATTGCTCAAAAATAATCATTGCTCAAAAATAATAAAAGAAATATCCAATTTAGCATAATTAGAGTTTTTGAGCCCGGAAGGCAAATGCAATCAATTCTTCCTAAAGTATATAAATTAACGGTTTGGAATTACAATTAAATGTATTCTAATGTAATTTATATAATCAATTAAATAAAACAACCTGATTACACAATCCAATTCAGACCCGCAAGAGTTTTGACCCAAAATCTAATTCCAATCAATTTCACATAATTTTCCCAAATCAACACTTTCGATATGAAATTAAATACATTTCTAAAGATATTATAAAATCAATTGAGTGAAAAAACTCAATTATGCAATCCAATTCCATTACACACGAATTTTGACCTAGAAAGTCAATTCCAATGAATTCCATATAAATTTCTCAAATTGACGGTTCTAACATAAAATTAGATACATTTTAAAGCATAACATAAAATCAATTTGCCCAAAATAGCTTAATCGGATGAATCCGAAAATTCAGACATAACCCTGCCTAAAATTGATTTTCACAAATCAACCAAATGCACTGGAATTAACCATTCTAAATTAATCATACAACATATATATACATAATTACACAATCAATTTAGCTTATAATAAGATAATTCATACTCAATTAATCAAAACAAGGGTTAGGGTTTTTGGAAATTTATACCAAACGAAACTAACAAATCTGAATGGGTGAAGGCCGTAGAAGATACGCCGGAGGTGTAGGATTGATCGCCGGCAACCAGTGAGGCTTGCCGTGGCCGGAGGATGGCGGCGCGACCTGTGTGCTGCTCGTGGCTGCTGCTACGCGTGACTGCTGCTGCTTCGGCCGCTGCTTCTGTAGCGCTGGAGCTGGCAGGCATGACGGTGGAGTGCGGCTGGAGTGGCGATGTTGATGGTGGCCCACGGTGGCTGGTGACAATGGAGGAGCTGGGGAGAAGGAAGCAAGACGGGGCGTAGAGGGCAGGGAGCCCGACGGGAGAACTAACAGAAGAGAAAGGAGAGAAGAAGAGAGAAAGGGAAAAGGAAGAGGGTCGGGGCGACGGGGTCCGTTTTTTTTTTATTACCAATACCCATATATATAAATAAATACTATACATCTAAAAACATTATTGAAAACTTTTATCAACAAATTATTTAACAAAAAATCATTTCAAAAGATCTGACTATCAATATAAGAATATATAAAAATGTCAAAAATTTTTTGAAAAAATTTACCAACGAGTATAAATATCTATATTATTTACAAAATATATTATAAGACCTCGAAATAATATTTTCTTTTTTAACTTTAGAAAATATTTTTAAAAATATATAATTAGGAAACTTTCAATTAAGATAAATTATAATAGAAATACACTCATAAAAACTATAATTAGTTTTCAGATAAAAATAAAAGACTAATCTAAATAAATAATTTTATTTTAAATAAATCGTAATACTTATTAAAATAAAAAATAATATTTAAAATAAATCAAAAGAGATAGTTTTATAAATTTTTGAGCGACTAAAAATAAAATAACACATTTTAAAAAAGTCACTCATAAGCCAAAATGGAAAGAAAAACATAAATAAGTTGTGAAAATATTTAATTTAATATTTTTTTAAGATCTTATTGACCTCGTAAAAATAAATAAATTCAAAGACAAAAATATTTACTACAAATAAAGATATTAAAAGTTTTTATAATAGATGACATTAAATATAATATTTCAAATACATTCAAGAAATATTCTTATAATAGTTTAAACGACTAAAAATAATTTAACACATTTTCAGAAAAGCCATCTGTAAGCCCTAAAAAAATAATTCTATTAATAATAATTAGTTATTATAATATTAACTATAATAATTATAATTTTTTCTTAAAAATAATATAATTAATTTTAGTGCTACTAATAATATTATTATTAATTATCTAATAATATTATTAAATAATAAATTTAAATAATAATTAGTATTATTTAAAATTATTTAATATAAAATTAATATTTTATAATATATTGTTAAGATAATATTAATCATAATTTATAATAAAATAATAATTATTATTAAAAATAATTAATAATGGGAAATAAATATAAATATGAATAATATAAATATTAATCAAAATTTCCAACAATTAGTCATAATATTTTTTCATTAAAATAATAATAATAATAATAATAATAAAATAATTATTCTTTGTAATAATTAATAAAGAATTATATTAATAAGAATAATATGAATCATTATTTTAAATAAATTAATAATAGTATCTAATAATTACTAATATATTATTAATAATGTGAATGATTATTGATAATATTTATTATTGTTAAGATAATATAGATTTGAATGATAATTGGTAGTATTTAATAATAAATTAATTTAATAGTAAGTGGTAGTTGATATTATAAATTTTATTTCATTATAATTGTTAAAAGACACCATTATGAACAATATTAATATAAAAAATTAGAAATAAAATAATAATTAATAATAACATATGTAAACTATTATTTCGAATAATGACTAATGACTTAATTATTATTATTATTATTATTATTATTATTATTATCATTATTATTATTATATTATTATATTATATTAACAAGAATAGAATTAATCCTTATTAAAATTATATAAAAACAAATATTATTGTTGTATTTCATAAACACTAATACCAACAGATGTAAAAGTGGGTATTAGTTCTGTTGGTATAATGGTACTAATAACTACAGATATAAGAGAGGGCAAAAGATCTGTTGGCATAACATATTAATACCAACAGATAAAAAATTTCTGTTGGAAAAACTATATTATTGCCCACAGAAAATTATATGTTGGTATTAGTTGCTTTTACCAACAGAAAAAATATCTGTGCCTAAGTTTCTGTTGGCAAAAGTCAATTATTTTGTAGTGATATTTAACAATATAATAGGAATAAAAAATCCTCCATCTCTCGTAATTTATTGATGCAAGTTCTAGCTATATTAAAAGATATAATAACAAATTATCTCTTCACCTCAATGGTATTTCTCAAATAAGTTATTAAGAATCGACAAATGATTATGCCAAATAAAGCATCAATGTAACATACACCATTACAAACTAGATTTAGGAAAATAGCGAATTAATCACAACATTTGGATCAAGGAATCTCCCTTCACTTTAGCAAGAGTCAAATTAGTTCATCATTATTTAAAAAAAAATCAAAGATGAATTGATATTCAAAAGATAAATTATGTAATATCTTAATATGCCTTTGAAATGGAGTTATGAATGAACTTTGATGAATCATTTCGGACACAAAATTACAAAGTAAACTTGAGGGGTGAGGCCTAAATACAATCGTCAATTAGTTCATCAAAATGTGCTAGCAAGTCTATGCCATTCTCCGGCTTGGTAAGATGTGATCTTGTGATTCTTCTGCTAAAAGACAAACACTGCACGCTTTGTTCCACAACCTCGACATTCGAAGCTTATCATTGGTCGAAGCAACACTGACGAAAATTCACGTGGTCACTTTATGTCTAGGCAATCCAACGTACGCCCATG
Organism: Tamarix chinensis; assembly: GCA_030549775.1. NCBI lineage: Eukaryota > Viridiplantae > Streptophyta > Magnoliopsida > Caryophyllales > Tamaricaceae > Tamarix > Tamarix chinensis. Next base: position 61,785,650 of record CM060178.1, on the reverse strand, counting down.
CAACGTGTCTCCAGGGCTTCGGCTATTTATCTCATAAGCTCATTTTTTTAGCGGGTTAAATTACAAAGACTGTTTTTGTTTATGTGTCTAAGGCTTCACAATAATATTTTTTTTATAATTAATATAGTTTTTATCATTACCTATTAGTGAAAATAATACTTCCCACATATTATTAGTTATTTATTCAATTACTAACAATCACTAAATTATAATTTTATTCATAATGATAAATTATAATATATATTATTCTTAACTATTAATGATTATGAATATTATAATTCATATTGATATAACTTTTATCATTGTCAATTATGTTTGAAATCATTTTCACATATATAGTTATGGTAATTAATTATTTATCCTTAGTTACTATTAATTATCATTACTAAGATCATCTTAATAATAATAATAATAATAATAATGAAACATTAATAATAGTTTTCAATAATATTAATATTATAATGGACTATTACCAATTACTATTTTTACTAATGATTGGTCATTTTTAATATTGTTACTATTTTCTAATAATTATTTTTGCTGATTATTATTTTATATTTATGATTAATATTATCACAATAATAATAATATAAGATAAATTATTAATAATAGTCATATGTTATTAATTATTAATATTAGTGCTACTATTAATTACTGGTTATTATTATAAGTTAATAATAATATTATTAATAAGTTTAAATCAGATGATCTGATTAGCATCATTCCAATTATATTAGACTAGATAAAATCGGACCGCATTAGATTAGATGAACAAAAATAACACGGGGAGAACGATTAATTATTATTATTATTAGACAAAGAACATGTCCATAGTTGGCGGAGGATTAAGTGGCAACAAAGAGATTTTTGGGTTGAATTTTTGTCATATTATTGGACTATCTGGTCCAATAATAAAGGATTAATTACGAAGCTTGATCTAGATCTAGAACTTCAATCCAGTTCCAGAAAACTTTAGCTCGGTGATCTGATCAATGCGCATAGCCATCTCAGGCTTCAGTTCATCTGCCCAACCTCCTACTCTTCCTTTCCGAAAATATATGTTGCAGTCTGGTCCGTTTGAAAGCGTACCCTCCCTGTTGACCTTCAAATTTCTGAGACACTCAAAACTGCACAGGTTGAGAACTTCATCAACCACACCCGCTTCTTCTTCTTCGGCCGAGAATGGATGCCCAGTGAACTCCGCTAGCCTTTTTACGACACGCAAGGGATTCTCCTTCATTTCTTCATACCTGAGAAAAAGCACCTTATGAGGCTTTTCTAAACTTGCATTCCAATACCCCAACACATGATCCCAAAAAGGCCCAAACAGGGTCAAACCATTGCAAAACATATCCGCAGCCTCCTCCAACGGAATTGGATTTTCTGCCCTCATCTTGTTTATAAAGTGCCATGTAGAGATGAGAACATCTTTAGGGTCCCGACACATGTAGACAATTTTGCAGTCAGTGTCCTGAACAGATCCAGGTAGTGAGCCAACTGGTAGGTGAGTGGCGATTAGGCGAGGAGAGGGCAAGGAGGAAAGTTCTCGCTCGTTCCCAAACTCGATTTCCATGAAAGATACGAGTTCGTGAGGATTTTTGTTAAGAAGAGGGTGGTCCTTGAGCCCTGTTATTATTTTACTGTACTGTGCTCGGTTGACCAAGGCAAATCCAACGGCTTTTAACCAGGTAGTGCCTGATTTTGGTTGAGTGATAAGGATGATATCGGTCTCACGAGCTTGAAAGTTTTTCTGCAGTGTGAGCGTTCTGTCAAGAGTTGTTGGGACATGCCAAAAGCCTTGGTATTGGTAAAAGGCAGAGAAAAGCCAAGATTTATTCTTGGGTAGAATGGACATCAAATCCTTGGCCTCGCTGCTAATTTTATCTTCTTGCAGAAACTTCTTTAGTGGAGAGGAAGGAGCTTGAGATTTCGCCGACATGGTGGTAGGGTGATGTCGTATCTTTCTTTGGAAGCCTTTTTTTTTTTTCAGAGAAGCTAGGCTTGGACTACTGGGGAAGAAGGATCCATAATTTATAATATGCACTAATAGGGAGAGTAATAAGCCTCATCTTTTAACCATTACTTTCAGACCTGATTCTACTTTTCATATCTACCCTTCCAAAGCGCTAGCTAATAACGATGACCATTCTTTGATTAACAGACCTACGGAGCCGCGCGATGAACAACGAGTCAATGACTTTTCATTTAGTTGTATTATAATTACTCTTTTTCGTTTTTAATTATTGCTTCGATAGTTTTAAGTAGCTGTTATAGGGAAAAGAGTGATTTAGTCGGCCAAAAACTTTATCATATGAATCGACAAATTATCCTTATAATTATTTAGTTTACCTACCTGGGTTGGCCTTCATCTAACTTGCTGCACTTCTACTTCTTACTTTCTCCCGCTTCTCTCGACAAATTATCCTTATAATTATTTAGTTTACCTACCTGGGTTGGCCTTCATCTAACTTGCTGCACTTCTACTTCTTACTTTCCCCCGCTTCTCTCCTCCTTCCTTTTACAACCAACTTCGTCCAAGTAATTTTTTTTCCCATTAGGTTGAAGGTAAGTTTTAATTTTAAATCTGTATGTATGAATTTTAATTTTTAATTTATAAGTATATGAATTTTAATTTTTTAAATTTATAAATGTGTAAGTATAAATTTTATTTTTATTATATAATTAGATTGTAGATCTAAGAAAAAAACATTTCGGTAGTTTCTATGTTTCGGCTAATAATATCGATGCTTTGGGACGTGATCGGCGAAATATGCCGATGGTTCTCACCAGATTCGGCAAAATCTGCCGATGTGTGGTGTAGAAAACTTGCGATAGTTTTGGCTAATAGTACCGATGGTTTGGGGGATGGATCGGCAAAAACAGCCGATGACTGAGGCTTGCTTCGGCGAATTCTTCCGATGCCAATGCTCCACTTCGGCCAAACATGCCGATACATATGCATCCGCTTCGGCCACATATGCCGATGCTCCGCCTAAATCGCACGTTAGGGTTTTATCTTAATTATAAATATAATTATGTTTGATAATGATTGTTCGTAAATTATATTTTATCTTAATTGTATTTTTTGATTATGGTTAATTGATTAATTTTATAAAATATATTTTTCGATTTATTATACTCTGTTAATTATACTCTAATATTTTAATTAAATGTAGGTTTTAGTAAATTATCTTTCTATTATAGGGTTTTGGTTATTTTTAAGATGTAAAATTATATATATATTAATTATGGTTTATTAATAATATTAATTGTACTCTAATATTCTAATTAAATATAGGTTTGGTAATTTATATCTCTATTCTATAGTTTTGATTATTTTTAGGATATATAATTATATATATTAATTATGGTTTATTAATTATATTGATTATGTACTAATATTTTAACTAAATATAGGTTCGGTAAATTATCTCTTTATTATATGGTATTGGCTATTTTTTGGATGTGTAATTATATATATTAATTATGGTTTATTAATTATATTAATTATGCTCTCATAATTTAATTAAATATAGGTTTGGTAAATTATCTCTCTATTCTAGTAATTAAACATACCAATTGACGGTTCGGAAATGTAATTAAACATATTCTAATGTAATTTATATAGTCAATTGAATAAAATAATCCGATTACAAAATCCAATTTAAACTCGCGGGAGTTTTGATCTAAAAATTCAATTCGGATAAATTACGCACAATTTTCCCAAATCAACACTTCCAATATAAAATTAAATATATTTTAAACGATATTATAAAATCAATTGAGTAAAACGACTCAATTACACAACCCAATTTCATTACATTCGAATTTCGACCTAAGAATCAAATTCTAATAAAACCTGCATAAATTTCTCAAATTGACGGTTCCAAAATGAAATTGGATACATTTTCAAACATTTTGTATAATCAATTTATCAAAAATAGCTAAATCGGACGAATCCGAAAAATTCGGGCATAACCCGGCCAAAAATTCAATTTTTCCAAAATTCCAATACAACCATACAATTAACCCATCCAAATCATTCTTACAGCATATATATACATAATCAAACAACTAATTTAGCTTATCACAAGCTAAATCATACTCAATTAATCAAAACAAGGGTTCGGGTTTTTCGAAAATTTATACCGAATGAAATCAACACAATCGGGACAAGAAAATGCCGGAGAAACTTTGTCAGGGAATAGGGATGGCTCGCCGGTGGTCGGCGACGCTTGTCGTGGCCGGACGACGGCAGAGCTGGCGTGGCTCGTTGCTGTCTATGCCGCAGTTCGATGCTGCTGCTGCTGTTGCCCACTGCTGTTGCTGGCTGCTGCTCTTGCGCGCTGCTGCTGCTGGTGGCTGCTGCGGCAATGTGCGGTTGTCGACGGTGGCTGACGAGGCAGAGCAAGGAGTTGGGGTGGTGGAGAGGGACGAGGGTTAGGGTTGCAGGATCGGGGAAAGAGGGAGCAGGGAGCCACGGGAAAGAGAAGAGAGAAAGAAAAAGAAGAGAGGGGGTCGGGTACCGACGGGTTGGTCTTTTTTTTTTTTTTACAAATGCACCTAAAACAAATAATTAAGTCTAAAAATTATTATTAGAATATTTTATCTAAAATTTATTAAACGAAAATTATTTCGAAACGATCCAAGCGCTTAAAATTAATAAAAGTTATATAAAGAATTTCGGAAACATTTTCGGAAGAATTTATTAATGAACGTAAAAATTTATATTATTTATATAAATACATTATAAGACCCCGAAATAATATTAAAACATATAATAAAATATTTAAGTAAATTTCTAACAAACCGAGACTAATGTAAATAATTTTCGAAATCGGTTTTCTGTAAATCAAAAAGCATAAAACATAAGAAAATTAATTCCATGAAGAAATTCATAAATAAACTCCGAAAATCTTTTTAATTTAAAACTTCCCAAAGATTATTAATGATTCCCAAACACGAATAAATTTAGAGTCGGAAATATTTTCTACGGATAAAATCATTAAAATAAATTTAAGTATTTAAACAGAAATTTTGTAACTTAAATAATATATTTCGTTTAAGAAATATAACTTCAAAACAAATCCGTAATCACATGACGAAGTTATAATCGAAAATAAATTTAAAATATTAAAAATAAAAATACGAGAAATAACGGGAATATATATTTTTAACCGAGACTCGAACTCATAAGAATATAATAAAATCATTGTCGTTAACAAATTTATCTAGAATGGTTCTGTAATACCCCAATTTGAGCGGAGTGGTATAAGGATTGATTTGGCTACTTATATCAACATGGTATACCATCCTTTTGGTGATTCCATCCTAAGAACTCCACAGTTAAGCGTGCTGGCCGTGGAGCAATCCTAAGTTCTGAAAATTTCTCGGAAAGTGCCAAAGCGCACTAAAAGGACTCGTGTTGAAATCAATCTGAAAGCGCTCCAAGGTAAACAAATGGTATCAGAGCGAAACCGCGACCGTGAGCTAAACTCGGATGAGTCAGTCAGTCACCTAGCGGGACGATTCTTGGGATAAACTGTATTTGAGACAGTTAATGGTTAAGGCGCAACGAGGACGTTGCGTTCTTTGAGTGGGGGTGAATGTAATACCCCAATTTGAGCGGAGTGGTATAAGGATTGATTTGGCTACTTATATCAACATGGTATACCATCCTTTTGGTGATTCCATCCTAAGAACTCCACAGTTAAGCGTGCTGGCCGTGGAGCAATTTTAGGATGGGTGACCTTCTGGGAAGTTCTGAAAATTTCTCGAAAGTGCGTGAGTGAGGACAAAGCGCACTGAAAGGACTCGTGTTGATCTGTGGGGCCAGCCGATCAATCTGAAAGCGCTCCAAGGTAAACAATGGTTCACAATGACAATAATTAATTAAATTCAACTATTATTCGAAATCGTCGATAAATCCATAAAACAAATCAAAATTAAAATAATTAAATTTTTATATCAAATTATGCTAATAAAATCATTTAGCTTAATAAACTTGGATTTTAAAAATACGGGGTATTACACTAACCCTCCCCCTAACCCCAACCCTAACCATAACCACAATTATTTTAGATTATATATACCCATCTTATATATAAATATATATACATATAATAGAACACATATAAACACACATTTTACGGAATATAAATACACGTCTTACAAAATATATATTGAAAAAAGCATATAAATACGCATGATCTGCATAATAATGTGAGTGCTAAAAAAATATATATAAACCCTAATTTTATACTTAGAACATACATATCTTATGATAATAATATATATTTTAGGCTTGTGGATTCTCTTAAAATAATTATACATATTCTTATAAAATAGATTATAAACACACACACACACACACACACACATATATATATATATGTAAATTAAGGTCTTTGCCACAATAAAAAAAGGACAGCAAAATTTTTCACCAATGCATCAAACAACATATTTTCGAACAACAAACCGCAAGTTTAAAATAATAAACAAACACAACCTCTTCGGTGCAACATGCATGCATTTATATATATATATATATATATATATATATACACATATTAGTAGAGACAATTTAAGCAATGAGGGAAGAACAAACACATACGTAAAGGGAGCAACATCGTGCAAGTTGAGAATGGCAACGACGAAGGTACAAGTGCTGGCTATGTTAACAAGAATGACACCATGCACATGGAAAGCCAACAATGGCAGAGGGGTGGTGGAGAGATGGCGGTGCGATGGTTTCCCTTAATTCAGAGGAGCCGGAGCGGTGGTGCTAGGGTTTGTAAGAGAAAGAGAGTATGAGAGGGAAGCAGCAGAGTCTAAAATTTTTGGCACGAAACAAAACAGAACGAAATAAAAGAAAGTTTTAATAAGGGTTCCTGTAAGAACCGTTATTAAAACATGATTTAATAATGGTTCTTACAGGAACCGTTTTTAAAACGTTGCCAATTTTGACAACTATTCTTGTTTGAACTGTTATTAAATCATATTTTAATAACGGTTTTATGTCAACCATTATTAAAATGGTCGTTCAAAATTTCACCTTCCACTTTTAATAACAGTTATTACCTACAACTGTTATTAAAACTTCCCGAGCATTAATTTTCATGCATTTGACGACGGTTTTCGAACCACCGTTATTAATGTCCCATTATTATTTCTTGTTTCCATGGCAGTGCTAGTTTAGTACTAAGTAGGGCGGTAATATCCCTAGAATTCATAGTTTTATTATTCCACATTTGCTAATTCTTTTAATAAAATGAAATTTTTTAGTAGTGAATTTTGGGGGTGTTACACATCTATCCTAGTGATCCTATGTAGATAGTGGGTACTTGAAAGGTAATAAAGCACTAAAGTATCAAGGATTATATTAATAAACTTCTAGAGATGCCACAATGTTGAGGTAGAACCCATAAATTTAAAAGAACAACCACTAGATCAACCAAGACAAGCATTTTAAATAAATAAAGGATGGGCATATTAAAAATTTTAAGAGTACTAGGAGAACAAAACATGGCCAAACAAACTATAACTACAAGATAGGAAGAGAGAAAGCAAGAGGACCAAAGTTCACCACCTGAAATATTTCCTTGGAGATCAGTACCTCAAGTTTCTTCTACCAATGATCCACATCATTTACATCCCCATTTGGGTGCCTTTTAGAATCCTCCTTATGTGGTATTGCATTGCCGTATGTCAACTCTTGGTCTTATAGCTCTTTAAGACTCCATTCCTATGAATAATTTAAGAAGAGATATAGAAATGGTTGTATTTGAGTCTCATGTTTGACACTTCAAAATAATTGAATATATTTTTTCTTTAGAGCTCATTGAGATTTTACACAAAACTTTTAGGGATAAGAAAGCTTATTTGAAATTTAGATATAAGAACTTGGTCAATTGCCTCTATCATAATGTTATCAACTTCCATATCTCTAAGGTTTATATGAATTTATTAAAAAAAATCAAGCCATAATCCATATTCCTTTTTCCTAACGAATCATTCTCTATACAAAGAAATAATCCTGAACCAACCTATCTTTGTTCTCTTTTAAGGCTCACAGTAAAGTGGCTAGAGGATTAAAATATTATTACTAATTAGGTTGTGAAATAATATTTAAATCATGCTTAGCTTGTTATTGAGAAATGGCATTCCCTTGCATGAAATATTTTCATGGGTAGTTAACTCCCTTAATATGGTGTCAAACTTGTAGCCCCTTTCTATTTTATACACATTAATCTCCTTGGAAATCCAAGACGAGTCCATATAGGTAACACCATCGTATTAGATGATAGGAATGATAATCTTAACACTTTTGGTACCTATGAATTGAAAGGTTGGATTTTTGTTACTACTATAGCAGATGGGTCTTGTTCATGCCTAGTTTTGTTTTTTAGATTGATGGGAGTGGGCAGTAGAGTATTCATGGTCTAGTTTTATACTGATAAATGACTATAGTTGAAATGCCTCGAAAACTTTAATTTTATTATTTTTTATTAAATAAGTTTTTATTAGAAAAATTAATTAAATTAATTATTTTTTATTAAAATAAAAGAAAATTAATTAGGACAAATCAAGATAAATCTTATAAATATTTTAATTAGGAGAAATTTAGGTATTTTAGCTAATTAAATATTTTATTTTAGAAATTAATTAAATAAATTATTTTATTTAAAATAAGAAGGAGAAAATAGTTTCAAATTAAAATGAATTTTATAAATAATTTAATTTGAGAAAATTAGAGTGTTTTGTTAATTAAAATGCAATTTATGGAAAATCTTTTAAAAATCCTAATTTAGCCTAAAATGGGGATTTAAATATTATTATTTTTAAATATTCTAAATATCCCAATTAATTTAATTAACCTAATCCATTATTTTTCTCCTTTTTCCCCTTTTTCCTTTTTCCCTTTTTCCTTTTTCCTTTTCTTTCTTCCTTTTTCTTTCTTCTTCTTTTCTTTTTCTTTTTTTTCTCCTCCCCGAACTAGGCTAGCTTGCGGCCCAGTTCCCCTTCTTCCTTTCCTTTGGCCAGCCCAAGATGCGCGACTGCCCTCCTCCTTTTTCCCCAAAACCGCGTTTTGCCTATTTTTCACCCAAAACACCGCGTCTCATTTAATCACCCTGACCCTGCGCCCGACTGCCTGGCCGGTTCCTTCCTTTTTATTTATTTTCTTTCTTCCCTGGATTGCCGGTCCAGCCCACTTTTCTTCTTCTTCTCCCATTCCTTGCACAATTTCCCTTTCCCCTGGCCACTTGCAGACTAGGAACGGGGAGTGCGCCGACTACCATCGTCGATCAGTGCATTAACACCCCCAAAATTCACTACTAAAAATTTTTATTTAATTAAAAGAAAATTAACGGAAGCAAAATAATAAACCGTGAATTCTAGGGGTATTACTGCCACACTTAGTACCAGTCCAGTTCACTCCTACCGTTCTAGTACCAAGTGCTAAGGCTAAAAGAGAAAAATACAACTTACAAGAAACTCAAACCAATGATTGAATCAGAGTAGCACATTAAAACATTTTATGAGTATAATACACTATTGGTGGTTACAAATCAACAAATACGTTGAAACCATAAAATTTTAAAGGTGAAAGAGTATAACCCTAGGGTTTACCAGATAGTACCTTACACTCTTTCTCGAGAGCCCACTTGAATAGCACTTGAGAACGATCTGCAAGGGGCACTGCCCATTGAGTAGTCATGGGCCCCACAAATGGAACTATCAGTACTACGGTACTAAGTAACCCTTTAAATCTCACTTAATAACAGGCCCGCAATACAACACAAAATACTACATACATACTTAATGAAAGGTAAATACTAAACTTCCACGTTTATACAACCATATACTTAACAAATCAATCAGATATTAATAGGCCATAGTGAACAATCGATACTTCTGGGCCTTAATCCCTTAGTCTATCATTATCAATCATATCGGATTATAGTTATTCGTGTGAGTGCGAGAGCCACAGTATTATTCGTCGGTGGACCGGTCTGGCCCTCACTCACATGGTATTCCACTATAAATGATTAGTATTTTTCCATAATTTATTCACAGCCAAATCAAATTTATTAAGCTTGGGACCCCTACTATTCTAGCCGGTGGATCGGAATATAAATATACATCATCCAGGGTAAAACATCCTGGGCCACTATTATATCCGGTGGATCCATACTCATAAACATCATCCAGGGCAAAACATCCCTGGCCACTATTATATAATTCAACTGGGCCCGACTCGTTAACCTTTCACTTTAATGATTAGTGTTTTCCCTTTTTTTTTAATTAGCACATAAATTCCATTTATTTTCCTGGATAGGGAGATCAAGATCCTAGGACACAAAGGTACACCTGTTGCACTAGTGCATAAAAGCTACTCAGTACCCTTCTACTATCAACCCAACGACGCAAAGGTACCCTGGTTATACTGGTGCATAAAGCTAACTCAGTACGCTATCGACAAGGATACCTAATCCATAAGTATGCATACCCCATAACTAGGTCCACAGAGCTAGATAGAGTAGATATAAGGCTTGGCTGGGGCACAAAGGCACACCATCAAATACCAGAATAATCGTGGGCTAAACCACGTCTTTAGGATAGCGGCCCCTAAAGAGCCACCATTCTCGATCTCGAGGTCTTTCACTTTAAGTATCACAAAAGCACAATAATTAGATAATTATTCACTTTTAATCGTTTGGATATCATCAGACATTTCTTATTCAAATGGTTGTCCAAGGTAACATAGAAGAATCATTAAGTCCATCCTAAACTCATCTAATTTCGAATTAGAATTTGTTCTCATGATACTTACTGATTATCAAATACTCTTACCTCGCTTATTAGTGTTATTTGAGTCATATTACAAAATTCCACAATCACAACGACATGTTAAATACAAACTACTCATTTACCCCTTACTTATATAATTACTAAGTCATCCCTTCCTTACTTGACAAATTACCATATTACCCTCCTTATTTCAAAATTACCAAGTTACCCCTTACTCGATTTAGGTTACCAAGTTATTGCACATACTTATTAGGTCACTAATCCCCCTTCATAATTATTACACTTAATATACTTTCCATTTAGTTGGTTAGGTTACCACTTTACCCTTTTTCCTTTTTGATAATTAATAAATTATCCTTGAGTTGGTCAAATTACCAAATTACCCTTCTTTATTATCCTAATTACCAAATTATCCCTTTATTAAGTTAATAACCAAATTACCATCCTCTTTTATTAATTAGCAAACTACCCTTCTTCAATGTCAAAATTACCAAATTACCCTCTGGTTGGTTAAATTACCAAATTACCCTTTTATATGATCATAATTACCAAACTACCCTTCTCCATTATCAAATTTACCAAATTACCCTTTGGTTATTTAAATTACCAAATTACCCTTCTCTATTATCATAATTACCAAACTACCCTACTCCATTATCAAAATTAACAAATTACCCTCTAGTTATTTAAATTACCAAATTGCCCTTCATATTTATCATATCTACCATTTTAGCCTTCTCCATTATTAAATTATCATTTTACCCTTCTCAATTACTATAATTAGCAAGTTACTCCTTTCCAATTTCTACTTTACCCCTTTTATTTATAAAATTACCATTTTACCCTTTACTTTCAAATTTACCATTTTGCCCCTTAACTTCTAAAAATTACTATAACACCCTTTCACTTATAAAATCACCATGTGCCTCTAAAATTACCATTTTTCCGTTTAATCACAAAATTACCTTTTTACCCCTTAATCACAAAATTACCATTTTTCCCTTAAATTACAAAATTACCATTTTGCCCTTGTATTACAAAATTACCATTTTACCCCTTAATCACAAAATTATCATTTTGCCCTTTTTAATTACGAAATTACCATTTTACCCCCTTCTAAAATTACCAATTTGCCCCTTTTTATTTACAACTTACCACTTCCAAAATTACCAGTTTATCCATTAATTCCAAAATTAGCCTTTTAATCTTTAATTACAAAATTACCACTTTACCCTTGCCTTCAAAATTACCATAATACCCTTTTTAATTTAAAGTTACTATTTTACCCCTTGGTACACCACTTATATTAAATTATTATTATTACTACATAAAATATTAATATTAACACCTCATCCACAACTCTTATAATTAATACAATACTCATTAGCACCCATATATATATATATATATTGGGCCTTATTCTTGTACAAGATACCTTACTAAAATCTTCTAAGGCTCATAAAATATTAATCATGCATTAAGATCACAATAGCATAATACAACATGGATAATACTTAACATGTTCATTAATAACCAACTCCTACCTTAAACAATATCTCCAAACATAGCACATAATCTATCATACTTCCTTTTCATCAATCAACACAAGAAACCATATATATCATATTAAACAACATATATCAAGTATAATAATATATTGCAAATCCTAATGTGCTAACAAACGTTAATCCATGTGTTTAAGTGGGATTTAACAGTTACCTTGATTCTCGTATAAAAAAAAACCTTATCGGTATTCCTATTTAAGGTTCAAGATTTGATTATCAAAACCAATGCCTAAAAATAATATCAAGACTTATTACATTAGAAATAATAAAAATCAAAGTATAAGGCTTTATAACACTTAATTAATCAAATAATTAAATTAAAGTATTATTATACCTTAAAAATTATTACCCAAATTAATAAACAAAGGCAACAGCTCATCCTACTAATGCAGCATGAGCTGCATGCAAGAAAATGAGGAGGAAGGCTCAAAGGTGGCAAGAATGGGAGGAGGGAGTGGTGTTTTTGGGTTGGTGGTTTGGGGCTAGGAAAGAAGGTGGTTAGGGGAGCATTTAAGGAAAGGGAAGGGTGTAGAGGTGGAGAGGGGGAGTAAGTGATATGGACCCAAAGGGGTACTCCCCAGAGGGCCCCAGGGGTACTCCCCCGAGAAGAGCCCTAACTCTACCCAAAAGCTAGCTCAAGGGATGGAGGACTGACGCCCCCATATAACCTGCCCAAGGATCCCCTCAGTAACCGATGTGGGAATCCCACATAACCCACCCCCTTTAGACTGCACGTCCTCGTGCTGCCTCAGTCGGTGATCGGCACGCAAGACTGTAGGGAGGTTTGACTGAGGATAGCTTTGATACCAAATGATACAGACCCAAAGGGGTACTCCCTAGAGGGTCCCAAGGGTACTCCCCCGAGAAGAGCCCTAACTCCACCCAAAAGCTAGCTCAAGGGATGGAGGACTAACGCCCCCATATAACCTGTCGGTGATAGAGAGGCTACGAAGGTGGCAGCCGAGGAGGGAGGTCGAGATAGGGGCTGGTGAGGAAGGAAAAGGGGGAGGAAAAATGGAGGCTTTCGGGTGGTGTTTTCAAAAAAAGGAGGATTGCGGGTGGTAGAGGTTGTTGTAGGGATTAATGTGGTAGCTCACGCGACGGCAGAAGCGGCATTACGGTGGCGGATCGGGGCGGTACAAGGTGGATACCGAGAAGGGAGAAGAAGAAGAGAAAAATAAGAGGGGAGGAGGAAGAAGGCTGTGGGGTGGCTTGAGGGGTGCTGTGATCAATCGAGGGTGAGGTAGAGGGTGGCAGGAGGTGGTGTAGGTGGCTGTTGAGGGGTGGAATCGGCTGAGCGGCGGCGGCGAAGAAAAATAGGGAGGGTGAGGGAAGGAGGAGAAAGGGAGAGAAAGAGGCTCGGGCAAGGCATATGGGGATCGAAAAATGGCCGAATGGAATAGGAAAGAAAGAAGAAAAAGAAGAAGGAGAGAAAGGAGGGGATAGGTAGGCTCAAGGGCAGCGGTAGGGTGGTAGAGGAATGGCAGTCGCAGGGAGAGGGAGAAGGAAGGCATAGCAGGGCATGGGGAAGGGAGAAATAGTGGGGCCAGGATAGGGTAGAGAATGGAGGGAAAGAGAGAGAGAGTTAGGGAGGTCAATGGGGGAGAGCGGATTACATGTTGGGAGGAAAAAATGGTGGAGGATGGCCGAGATTCTTACTAGGGAAAGAGGAAGAAGAAAGGGGAGGCTGGGTGCGCAACGCACAGCCGAAGGAAAAGGAAACGGGTCAGCCTGGTCGGGGGGAAAGGAAGAAAAGCAAGAGGGAGGTGGCTAGCTCACTCGGGAGAAGGTAGGGGGAGGAGTGGGCCTGCAGCCCAGCACAAGAGGGGAGGGCACGACAAGCCGAGCCAGCCGATAGCCCAAAGAAAAGAAAAAGTAGGAAAAGAGGAAAAGGAGAAAAAGGAGAAAGAAAGAAAGGGGAAAAGGAAAATAAAAAGGAAAATTGTATTAAATAAAATAATTTAATTTAATAAAATATAATATTCATGGGTAGTAAATTGATTTAATAATTTAACTTAATATAATTAAACTATAAGGGTTAAAAGGGATAATTTTAGTGAAATAAGGGTTTGAAAATTTATTTAAATATTAAGAGTGTGATAAAATAAAAAAATATTCATTTTAATTTATTAAATATTTATATCCAATTTTATATATTTAAAAATCCATAAATAATTAAACTAAATAGATTTAAAAGCTAATTTATCCCAAATAAAATTTATTTATTAAACTATAAGCTTTTTACAATTTCGGGGGATTATAGGTGCCCACTCCTACCTACCACTATCCCACTTTCCCTTCAACCCTAACTTCACCTTCAGTCTATAAATACCCCCCAGATTGAGCCTTGTATTGAGTTTTGGTCACTTACCCAAAATTCCCCAACATTGCCACTGCCTCCCCTTTAGACGCTATTTTTGCCGCCTCCGGCCAACGCAGCCGCTCGTTCTAGCCACTCCTGCACTCCTTGCACTACCTCCGAACTAACTATGCCTTCCTCCTCCCTCGATTCTTCCTGCTTGAGCCACCATTGCTATGCAAAGTTCTCTCCTCAATCAACCATTTTCTCCACCTCCGCCACCCTTCGCGCTGCCCTTAGCCACCACTTCTGTCACTTATGTCACTTCCGTTGCTTCTTTCACCCCCCAATCTACAGTCCACCCTATACTTTCCCCTACCTTTCTTTCCCTCTCCCTCCCTCTCCTCCTCTCTTTCTCTCCTTCTCTATTCGGTCACCACTACTGCCGCCACCTTTGGTTGCGCCACCACCCCTATTTTGTTCCCCTCCTTCTGTACAACCATAATCACCCTTGCTTCTATCATATTTCTCTTTCTCTTTTTCCCATCCCTCAACTTTTCCCTTTTTCTTCACTTTTTCTAGCCACCATTGCTGCCGCCGCCTATCCCCACTAGCCTAAGGTTGAACCCTAAATCCTCTCCACCATTTTCCCTATTTTTATAAGCCTTAACTTATTTTATTTCATTTATCTGAATATAAATACTACTACTACTACTACTACTACTACTACTACTACTACTACTACTACTACTACTACTACTACTACTATTAAATATATTATTATTATTTTCTTTTTAATATGTATTATTATTATTATTATTATTATTAAAACTAATGTTTTTATAATTAGTCTGTTGAGGGCTGAAGTCCTATTGTAATTTTTAATTCGATTTTAGCACTATTACCCTTATTATTTCTATTATTACTATCATTAATGTTAATATGTTATTATTATAATAATTATTATTATTTCCTATTTTGAATTCCTATTATTCTTATTCCATTATTATTAATAAAACTATTTTACCATTAGTGTTGTTAATAATTTTACTATTGTTATTGTTATTGTAATTTTTTTTCAAGTGTTAGTATAGATTATTATTTTATATAGAACTGAAACCCTATTGTGCCTATTTTGAATTATAGTAGTGGTATTATAAATATAAAGTCCTATTATTAGTAATATTATTATTATTTTTATCAATAGCATTTTTTATTCTTATTAGTGTTATTATTATTATTATTATTTAATAAGTTTATTATTTTTCAATGTAGGGTAGAAACCCTACTTCCTTTTTATCTTCAAATATTATCCTTACTATTATTATCATTATGGTTATTATTATTTTGTAATATTACTATGGTTTTTATCATTATTATTATCATTAATTCATCATTATTATTACTAAATTTTGTTATTTATTTTACTAATATTATTACTAGCATTATTTTGGTAAAGGGGCCGAAACCCTTATTTCACTATGTTTTTGAGTAATGCCTTTTTTATTATTGTTACTATTTTTATTATTCTTGTTAATATTAATATTGATATTATTTTTGGTATTCTTGCTATTATTATTCTAGTATTTTATCAAAATTCTAGTCTTAGAATAATTCAGTAATTAATAGTATTTTGGTAGGAGGGGATCTAATTCTATTTTTTCCCCTCATAATAGGTGAGACCAGTCAAAGCCCTAAGGAGGCGTAGGAGCATGCTCCAAGACCGATATCATTTTAGATAAGGGGTGCTAAGGCCATATGTGTAATATGTGATTTTATGTTATGCATGCCATGTAATATGAAATATAGTGTATTTCATGTGTATATTGTATAATTATTATAAATGCACCATGATATGGAGTTGAAGTATGTTGGTGTGAATAAATTGTGGCATGAGAATTATGTGTATAAGTGTGTTATTATTATGGTATGATGCGGCCTTAAGACATGCATTATATTGTTGTATAATAATGATGGGGAGTGTAACAATGTGGTGTTAAGGTTTTACATGGAGTTGTGGGATGCATGGTATTAAGGTTTGCTTGGTATTGGGCTTTTTATGGTGTTAATATTGCATGGTGGTATTAGGGTTTTCATAGTGGTATTAGGGTTTTCATGGTTGTATTAACGGTTGCATGGTGGTATTAATGGTTGTATAGTGGTATTAGGGTTTGCATGGTGGTATTAATGGTTGCACGGTGGTATTAATGGTTGTATAGTGGTATAAGGGTTTGCATGGTGGTATTAATGGTTGTATGGTGGTATTAATGGTTGTATGGTGGTATTAGGGTTAACATAGTGGAGTTAGGGTTTTGCATGGGAGTTACTGATTGCTGGGATTTAGGGTTTGTAGGAAAAGTTTGAGAGGTTGCATGGGATGTGTAAAGTTTACATGGGAGTGAAATTTACGTATGAAAGGTTGATTTGGGATATAAGGAAGGTAATGTAAGTGTTATTTAGATGGTCGAATATTTTTGATGAAAAATTGTACGTGGAGATTATATAAGGGTGTGTAGGAGACCAAACTAGGATTTGTGTGGACAATTAGGGTTTGTTGTGGTTGCTTAAAATTTTGTATTATTATGTGTATTTGGTGATTAAAGTGTAATTATGATGGTAGAATTTTATGATTTATGATGTGCGAAGTATAAGTAGAATGATTCGTGTATGTCTATGGTGAAAGCTTTTGAATAAGATACTTAAGGCATTAACCATGTAAAGTGAAAGATTGTTGAGTCGGGCCCAGAAAGATCCATCGGCGAATAATAGTGGTTAGGACATGATGTCCTATGTGTAACCGGTCTACCGGTAATAATAGTGGTCAGGCTTTGTACCTGTGTGTTTTCGGTCCATTGGCTATAATAGTGGGGGATTCCGTGCTCAACAAAACCAAACATATGTGTGCCAAGACATGGAAAAGGCACTAATTACTTACAGTGGAACACCATGCGAGCAGGGGCCAGACCGGTCCACCGGCGAATAATAGTGGCCTGGAACTATGGTATCATGGAGACTGATCCACGAGCTATAATAGTGGTCAGGAGCTATATGCCCTATGTGTTTCCAGTCCACCAGCTATAATAGTTGGGTTCCTATACTCGCATGGATTTGATAAAAAGTATGGTGTGAATCTACTTCTGATCAGTGATAATTAAGTAATTAATCTAGATTATACATGGGCCTTTGTACTTTTATGTAACACCCCAAAATTCACTACTTTTTTTTAAAGCGGAAGTAATTAAAATAGAAATACTTATATTAAAACTCGTGACATCTGGGGATATTACCGCCACACTTAGTACCAAATTGGTTCTCTCCGACCATTTCAGTACCAAGTACTAAGGCTAAAACGATTAACATAAAACTTAAACCAAGATTTCATAAAATGAATTAAAGAGACAATAACATAGAAATCAGAGTACGCATAAAGAATTATTATTCATATTCGAAAGAGAAATAGCTTATAGCCAATAAAAGATTCATTTAAAGTACTCAATGAAAGGTAATAAATCATATTGGATATATTTGATACAAAGGAAATAATAGAAGGAATATAAAATAACGAGAAGAGTGAATCTAGCCACATATATACTCAACGCTCAACTCCACCAGATGTCCCGCCCACCTACACAAATTCTGAAAGGGACTTCTCCTCGTGGGAATGAGCAGCACCCATGAAAAGGGTGATCAGTACGCTACATACTGAGTAAGCTAACCGAGCACTAAGGCCCACACATAAGCACATAAATCATGTAGAAGAATAGAAGAACACAATCATAAATGCATATGATCAACCAGGTAAAAGTACAAAGGCCCATATATAATCTGGATTAATTACTTAATTAATCACTGATCAAAAGTCGATTCACACCATGTTTTTTATCAAATCCACGTGAGCATGGGAACTCTACTATTATAGCCGATGGCTCGGAAAACACACAGGGCATATAGCTCCTGACCACTATAATAGCCGGTGGATCGGTCTCCAGGATACTGTAGTACCTGGCCACTATTATTCGCCGATGGACCGGTCTGGCCCCTCCTCGTATGGTGTTCCACTATAAGTAATTAGTGGCTTTTCAATGTCTTGGGACAAATATGTTCGGTTTGTTGAGCACGTAAATCCCCCACTATTATAGCCGGTGGACCGGAAACACATAGGTACAAGGCCTGACCACTATTATTACCGTGGACTGGTTACACATAGGACATCATATCCTAACCACTATTATTCGCCAGTGGATCGGTTTGGGCCCAACTCAACAATCTTTCACATTACATGATTAATGTCTTAAGTATCTTATTCAAAAGCTTTCACCATGGACATGAACGAATCATTCTCTTTATACTTCACACATCACAAATCATAAAATCCCACCATCATAATTACACTTTAATCACCAAATATACATGATAATACAAAAATTCTACGCAACCACAACAAACCCTAATTGTCCACACAAACCCTAGTTCGGTCTCCTATGGACCCTTATATAATCTCCACGTACTATGTTTCATACAAAATGTTCAACCATCCAAATAACACTTACATTATCTTCCTTATATCCCAAATTAACCTTCCATACGTAAATTTCACTCCCATGCAAACTTTACAAATCCCATGCAACCTTTCAAACATTTCATACAAACCCTAAATCCCATGCAATCATTAACTCCCATGGAAAACCCTAACTCCACCATACAAACCCTAATATCACCATACAACCATTAACACCACCATGCCACCATTAATACCACCATACAAACCCTAATACCACCATGCAACATTAACTCCATGCAAAGCCCAACGCCATGCAAACCCTAATACCATGCATCCCACAACTCCATGAAAAACCCTACACCATGCAACATGAACTCCATGCAAAGCCCAACGCCATGCAAACCCTAATACCATGCATCCCAAAACTCCATGCAAAACCCTACACCATGCAACATTAACTCTATGCAAGGCCCAAAGCCATGCAAACCTTAATATCATGCATTCCACAACTCCATGCAAAACCCTACACCATGCAACATTAACTCCATGCAAAACCTAACACCATGCAAACCCTAATACCATGATCCTACAACTCCATGCAAAACCCTAACACCACATTGTTACACTCCAGATCATTATTTTACAACCCTATCATGCATGTCTTAAGGCCGCATCATACTATAATAATAATACATTTATAAACATAATTCTCATGCCACAATTTATTCACACCAACACACTTCAACTTCATATCATGCTACAATTATAACAATTATACAATATACACATGGAATACACTATAATTCATATCACATGGCATGCATAGCATAAAATCACATATTACATATATGCCCTTAGCACCCCTTACCTAAAATGATACCGGTCTTGGAGCATGCTCCTATGCCTCCTTATAAGACTCCCTCCTATCAAAAATACTATTAATCACCAACTTATTATAAGACTAGGTTTTTAAATAAATAATAATATATTAATAAAATTACATTAATTAATTACTAACTTTGCTAAAGATATAGAAATAATAGAAACATTATAAAAGTTGATAATATAAGGTTGAAAACTTTACCCTAATAATAATAATGATGATACTAAAAGAATAATAGCAAAGATACTAAAAAATAATATCAATGATAATATAAATAAGAATAATAATAATTGTAAGGACATTATTCAAAACAAAGTGAAATAAGGGCTTCGGCTCCTTTACTAAAATAATAATAATAATAACATTAATAATAATAATAATAATAATAATAATAATAATAACCGCCCAACAACAAAAATAATAATAATAATAATAGCTATACAAAGGGTAAAGTAGTTGTAATATTAATAATGGAATAATAATAACAGTAATTTAAAATAGTAATAATAATAATAACAACATATTAATATTAATAATAAAGATAATAATAATAATAATAATAATAATATTATTATTATTAATAAAATAAAATAAAAAATATAATAGGGCTTCGGCCCTCAATAGAATAATAATAAAAAAATTAATATAATAATAATAATAATAATAATAATAATAATAATAATAATAATAACAACAACAACAACACCAATAATAATAATAATAATACATATTAATAATGGAAATAATAGTAATAGTAATAATAATAATAGGATTTATATTAATAATTGAAATAATAATAATAAAAGGGTTGAGAGGGTCTAGGGTTCAACCATAGGTTGGTGGTGATGGGTGGCACCAGCGGTGGTGCACGACGGCGGCAGTGGTGGAAGTGGTGGCTAAGGGTGGCACGAAGGGTGGTGGAGGTAGAGAAATTGGTTGATTGAGGAGAAAAATTTGCACAACTAGAGTGGCTAGTGAAGAAAGAATCGAGGAAGGCAGAGTTAGTTAGGAGGCAGTGCAAGGAGTGTACGGGTGGCCAGAACGGGTGGCTGTAGTGGCCGGAGACGGAGGAAATATTGGGGAATTTTGGGTAAGTGACCAAAACTCGATACAAGGCTCAATCTAGGGGTATTTATAGACTGAAGGGGAATTTAGGGTCAAAGGGAAGGTGGGATAGTGGTAGGTAGGTGTGGGTACCGGCCGACGATGGCAGTCGGCGCACTCCCCATTTGTGGTCTGCAAGTGGCTAGGGGAGAGGGAAATCATGCGAGGAATGGGAGAAGTGGGTAGACAGGTGTGGTCAATGAGTCGACATGGAAGAGAAGGGGAGAAAGTGGGCGGTGAATGCCCAAGCCACACAAAACCTTATCAAAAAATAAATTACCAATTGGATAAGGATAGTAAACACTCTTAATGCTATAATTTTGAGGGTAACTTATTTTGTAGTATAGTAACACACTCTTAATGCAATCTCAAAATTTTTCAATACTCAAATTTCCTTCATAAACTTAGCATAACTAGGAATTTGTGTTAGAGCATCAACAAAAGGAATTTTATGTGAAGTTTCTTGAAAACTTTAAGAAATATAGAAAACTATTTATCCAACTTTTTTTACCTTAAATGTTGAGGAAATGGAATATGTGGAGTTTAAGTTTCTTCCTCAATTTTATAACCTTCATTAGATTTAGTTCTTCACTTACCTCCTCTTAATATTTAGTTTCATGATAAGACTAGTTTCCTCCTTTTAATCTTTTCTTACAATCTCTTTGGTGGGCAGGGAGTGCACTATGTGCTAATAGATTTATCTAGGTTTTGATGGTTCGTAGGGGCATTTTTCTTCATGTTTTTCCATTATTTTTGCAACATTATGCAAATCTGATTTCAGACCTAAAGTCCACTCACTTTCAATTTTTAAAAAATTAAGTATAGACCTATAGTACACTAGTGAACGACATTTATAAAGTTTAGAATCTAGTAAGGATAGTTTGAATGAGTTCTTGAACATATTTAGAGTTGATTTATGCATATTTCGGACTGATTTTGCTAAAAAACTCAAACCTAATTTTAGATATGAAAACAAGTTGTTCTTACCTTGTAAACAAATTTAGAGACCTATCATATGAGCAGGAACTCAGCATTTTAATAACAGAATCAAATAGGATAAGTTTAGATAGATTTTTCATCATTTTCAAAAATAAAAGCATCAAGTTTTGAGCTGATTTTACGGTTTAGCTCCACATCTAATTTATTTTTGTTAGAGCATGATTTTGCATAGATGTATAGAAGCATAACAACACTAGATGCACAGAAGTGTACGAATAGATCTTGTATGTAATTCCAAAACAATAGATCTCCCACAAATCATCCAATTTTCATATGAAACTTTATAGGTAAGAAAAATTGAATAAACAAACAAACATACGAACAACCTATAACCTCAAATTTCAACCATACAACATATAACTTCAATTTTCAATCAAACAACATGTAATTTCAATTTTCAACCAAACAACTTGTAATTCCAAGTTTTCAACTTGCATTTTCAATTACCAATACCTGCCTTAGCTACAAAAGTCCAACAACAATCAAATACCAGTATTTAAAATGAAGTGACAAGACTATTAGATTTCAAAACTAGGGTTTCAAAGCCCAAGACACAAAATCAGATAGTTCAAATCAATTAATTTCAATTAAAGGTGTTACGATGCAATTAATACCATTTCAACTATTTCTATATATTCAAGTTTAGAAAAAAAACCATACATATGACCAACTTCATAATTTCACTTAAAATCTAAGATTTTAGGCCGGAAAATACAATTCGGTTGAATTTTATTAATTTATTTAAATTGAATGTTTAGAAATACAAGTAAACATATTTTATAATTAAAGTTTTTGAGCATTGCTCAAAAATAATCATTGCTCAAAAATAATAAAAGAAATATCCAATTTAGCATAATTAGAGTTTTTGAGCCCGGAAGGCAAATGCAATCAATTCTTCCTAAAGTATATAAATTAACGGTTTGGAATTACAATTAAATGTATTCTAATGTAATTTATATAATCAATTAAATAAAACAACCTGATTACACAATCCAATTCAGACCCGCAAGAGTTTTGACCCAAAATCCAATTCCAATCAATTTCACATAATTTTCCCAAATCAACACTTTCGATATGAAATTAAATACATTTCAAAAGATATTATAAAATCAATTGAGTGAGAAAACTCAATTATGCAATCCAATTCCATTACACACGAATTTTGACCTAGAAAGTCAATTCCAATGAATTCCATATAAATTTCTCAAATTGACGGTTCTAACATAAAATTAGATACATTTTAAAGCATAACATAAAATCAATTTGCCCAAAATAGCTTAATCGGATGAATCCGAAAATTCAGACATAACCCTGCCTAAAATTTGATTTTCACAAATCAACCAAATGCACTGGAATTAACCATTCTAAATTAATCATACAACATATATATACATAATTACACAATCAATTTAGCTTATAATATGATAATTCATACTCAATTAATCAAAACAAGGGTTAGGGTTTTCAGAAATTTATACCATACGAAACTAACAAATCTGAATGGGTGAAGGCCGTAGAAGATACGCCAGAGGTGTAGGATTGATCGCCGGCAACCAGTGAGGCTTGCCGTGGCCGGAGGATGGCGGCGCGACCTATGCTGCTGCTCGTGGCTGCTGCTACGCGTGACTGCTGCTTCGGCCGCTGCTTCTTGTAGCGCTGGAGCTCGCAGGCATGACGGTGGAGTGCGGCTGGAGTGGCGACGTTGATGGTGGCCCACGGTTGGCTGGTGACAATGGAGGAGCTGGGGAGAAGGAAGCAAGACGGGGCGTAGAGGGCAGGGAGCCCGACGGGAGAACTAACAGAAGAGAAGGGAGAGAAGAAGAGAGAATGGGAAAAGGAAGAGGGTCGGGGCGACGGGGTGCGTTTTTTTTTTCATTACCAATACCCATATATATAAATAAATACTATACATCTAAAAACATTATTGAAAACTTTTATCAACAAATTATTTAACAAAAAATCATTTCAAAAGGATCTGAAGCCTAAAATCAATATAAGAACTATATAAAAATTTCAAAAATGTTTTTGAAAAAATTTACCAACGAGTATAAATATCTATATTATTTACAAAATATATTATAAGACCTCGAAATAATATTTTCTTTTTTAACTTTAGAAAATATTTTTAAAAATATATAATTAGGAAACTTTCAATTAAGATAAATTATAATAGAAATACACTCATAAAAACTATAATTAGTTTTCAGATAAAAATAAAAGACTAATCCGAATAAATAATTTTATTTTAAATAAATCGTAATACTTATTAAAATAAAAAATAATATTTAAAATAAATCAAAAGAGATAGTTTTATAAATTTTTGAGCGACTAAAAATAAAATAACACATTTTAAAAAAGTCACTCATAAGCCAAAATGGAAAGAAAAACATAAATAAGTTGTGAAAATATTTAATTTAATATTTTTTTAAGATCTTATCGACCTTGTAAAAATAAATAAATTCAAAGATAAAAATATTTACTACAAATAAAGATATTAAAAGTTTCTATAATAGATGACATTAAAGATAATATTTCAAATACATTCAAGAAATATTCTTATAATAGTTTAAATGACTAAAAATAATTTAACACATTTTCAGAAAAGCCATCTGTAAGCCCTAAAAAAATAATTCTATTAATAATAATTAATTATTATAATATTAACTATAATAATTATAATTTTTTCTTACAAATAATATAATTAATTTTAGTGATACTAATAATATTATTATTAATTATCTAATAATATTATTAAATAATAAATTTAAATAATAATTAGTATTATTTAAAATTATTTAATATAAAATTAATATTTTATAATGTATTGTTAAGATAATATTAATCATAATTTATAATAAAATAATAATAATTATTAAAAATAATTAATAATGGGAAATAAATATAAATATGAATAATATAAATATTAATCATAATTTCCAACAATTAGTCATAATATTTTTTCATTAAAATAATAATAATAATAATGTCCTAAAATAATTATTCTTTGTAATAATTAATAAAGAATTATATTAATAAGAATAATATGAATCATTATTTTAAATAAATTAATAATAGTATCTAATAATTACTAATATATTATTAATAATGTGAATGATTATTGATAATATTTATTATTGTTAAGATAATATAGATTTGAATGATAATTGGTAGTATTTAATAATAAATTAATTTAATAGTAAGTGGTAGTTGATATTATAAATTTTATTTCATTATAATTGTTAAAAGACACCATTATGAACAATATTAATATAAAAAATTAGAAATAAAATAATAATTAATAATAACATATGTAAACTATTATTTCGAATAATGACTAATGACTTAATTATTATTATTATTATTATTATTATTATTATTATTTATTATTATTATTATTATATTATATTAACAAGAATAGAATTAATCCTTATTAAAATTATATAAAAACAAATATTATTGTTGTATTTCATAAACACTAATACCAACAGATGTAAAAGTGGGTATTAGTTCTGTTGGTATAATGGTACTAATAACTACAGATATAAGAGAGGGCAAAAGATCTGTTGGCATAACATATTAATACCATCAGATAAAAAATTTCTGTTGGGAAAACTATATTATTGCCCACAGAAAATTATATGTTGGTATTAGTTGCTTTTACCAACAGAAAAAATATATGTGCCTAAGTTTCTATTGGCAAAAGTCAATTATTTTGTAGTGATATTTAACAATATAATAGGAATAAAAAATCCTCCATCTCTCGTAATTTATTGATGCAAGTTCTAGCTATATTAAAAGATATAATAACAAATTATCTCTTCACCTCAATGGTATTTCTCAAATAAGTAATTAAGAATCGACAAATGATTATGCCAAATAAAGCATCAATGTAACATACACCATTACAAACTAGATTTAGGAAAATAGCGAAATTAATCACAACATTTGGATCAAGGAATCTCCCTTCACTTTAGCAAGAGTCAAATTAGTTCATCATTATTTAAAAAAAAAATCAAAGATGAATTGATATTCAAAAGATAAATTATGTAATATCTTAATATGCCTTTGAAATGGAGTTATGAATGAACTTTGATGAATCATTTCGGACACAAAATTACAAAGTAAACTTGAGGGGTGAGGCCTAAATACAATCGTCAATTAGTTCATCAAAATGTGCTAGCAAGTCTATGCCATTCTCCGGCTTGGTAAGATGTGATCTTGTGATTCTTCTGCTAAAAGACAAACACTGCACGCTTTGTTCCACAACCTCGACATTCGAAGCTTATCATTGGTCGAAGCAACACTGACGAAAATTCACGTGGTCACTTTATGTCTAGGCAATCCAACGTACGCCCATGCAACGTGTCTCCAGGGCTTCGGCTATTTATCTCATAAGCTCATTTTTTTAGCGGGTTAAATTACAAAGACTGTTTTTGTTTATGTGTCTAAGGCTTCACAATAATATTTTTTTTATAATTAATATAGTTTTTATCATTACCTATTAGTGAAAATAATACTTCCCACATATTATTAGTTATTTATTCAATTACTAACAATCACTAAATTATAATTTTATTCATAATGATAAATTATAATATATATTATTCTTAACTATTAATGATTATGAATATTATAATTCATATTGATATAACTTTTATCATTGTCAATTATGTTTGAAATCATTTTCACATATATAGTTATGGTAATTAATTATTTATCCTTAGTTACTATTAATTATCATTACTAAGATCATCTTAATAATAATAATAATAATAATAATAATAATAATAATGAAACATTAATAATAGTTTTCAATAATATTAATATTATAATGGACTATTACCAATTACTATTTTTACTAATGATTGGTCATTTTTAATATTGTTACTATTTTCTAATAATTATTTTTGCTGATTATTATTTTATATTTATGATTAATATTATCACAATAATAATAATATAAGATAAATTATTAATAATAGTCATATGTTATTAATTATTAATATTAGTGCTACTATTAATTACTGGTTATTATTATAAGTTAATAATAATATTATTAATAAGTTTAAATCAGATGATCTGATTAGCATCATTCCAATTATATTAGACTAGATAAAATCGGACCGCATTAGATTAGATGAACAAAAATAACACGGGGAGAACGATTAATTATTATTATTATTAGACAAAGAACATGTCCATAGTTGGCGGAGGATTAAGTGGCAACAAAGAGATTTTTGGGTTGAATTTTTGTCATATTATTGGACTATCTGGTCCAATAATAAAGGATTAATTACGAAGCTTGATCTAGATCTAGAACTTCAATCCAGTTCCAGAAAACTTTAGCTCGGTGATCTGATCAATGCGCATAGCCATCTCAGGCTTCAGTTCATCTGCCCAACCTCCTACTCTTCCTTTCCGAAAATATATGTTGCAGTCTGGTCCGTTTGAAAGCGTACCCTCCCTGTTGACCTTCAAATTTCTGAGACACTCAAAACTGCACAGGTTGAGAACTTCATCAACCACACCCGCTTCTTCTTCTTCGGCCGAGAATGGATGCCCAGTGAACTCCGCTAGCCTTTTTACGACACGCAAGGGATTCTCCTTCATTTCTTCATACCTGAGAAAAAGCACCTTATGAGGCTTTTCTAAACTTGCATTCCAATACCCCAACACATGATCCCAAAAAGGCCCAAACAGGGTCAAACCATTGCAAAACATATCCGCAGCCTCCTCCAACGGAATTGGATTTTCTGCCCTCATCTTGTTTATAAAGTGCCATGTAGAGATGAGAACATCTTTAGGGTCCCGACACATGTAGACAATTTTGCAGTCAGTGTCCTGAACAGATCCAGGTAGTGAGCCAACTGGTAGGTGAGTGGCGATTAGGCGAGGAGAGGGCAAGGAGGAAAGTTCTCGCTCGTTCCCAAACTCGATTTCCATGAAAGATACGAGTTCGTGAGGATTTTTGTTAAGAAGAGGGTGGTCCTTGAGCCCTGTTATTATTTTACTGTACTGTGCTCGGTTGACCAAGGCAAATCCAACGGCTTTTAACCAGGTAGTGCCTGATTTTGGTTGAGTGATAAGGATGATATCGGTCTCACGAGCTTGAAAGTTTTTCTGCAGTGTGAGCGTTCTGTCAAGAGTTGTTGGGACATGCCAAAAGCCTTGGTATTGGTAAAAGGCAGAGAAAAGCCAAGATTTATTCTTGGGTAGAATGGACATCAAATCCTTGGCCTCGCTGCTAATTTTATCTTCTTGCAGAAACTTCTTTAGTGGAGAGGAAGGAGCTTGAGATTTCGCCGACATGGTGGTAGGGTGATGTCGTATCTTTCTTTGGAAGCCTTTTTTTTTTTTTCAGAGAAGCTAGGCTTGGACTACTGGGGAAGAAGGATCCATAATTTATAATATGCACTAATAGGGAGAGTAATAAGCCTCATCTTTTAACCATTACTTTCAGACCTGATTCTACTTTTCATATCTACCCTTCCAAAGCGCTAGCTAATAACGATGACCATTCTTTGATTAACAGACCTACGGAGCCGCGCGATGAACAACGAGTCAATGACTTTTCATTTAGTTGTATTATAATTACTCTTTTTCGTTTTTAATTATTGCTTCGATAGTTTTAAGTAGCTGTTATAGGGAAAAGAGTGATTTAGTCGGCCAAAAACTTTATCATATGAATCGACAAATTATCCTTATAATTATTTAGTTTACCTACCTGGGTTGGCCTTCATCTAACTTGCTGCACTTCTACTTCTTACTTTCTCCCGCTTCTCTCCTCCTTCCTTTTACAACCAACTTCGTCCAAGTAATTTTTTTTCCCATTAGGTTGAAGGTAAGTTTTAATTTTAAATCTGTATGTATGAATTTTAATTTTTAATGTATAAGTATATGAATTTTAATTTTTTAAATTTATAAATGTTTAAGTATAAATTTTATTTTTATTATATAATTAGATTGTAGATCTAAGAAAAAAACATTTCGGTAGTTTCTATGTTTCGGCTAATAATATCGATGCTTTGGGACGAGATCGGCGAAATATGCCGATGGTTCTCACCAGATTCGGCAAAATCTGCCGATGTGTGGTGTAGAAAACTTGCGATAGTTTTGGCTAACAGTACCGATGGTTTGGGGGATAGATCGGCAAAAATTGCCGATGACGAGGCTTGCTTCGACAAATTCTTTCGATGCCAATGCTCCACTTCGGCCAAACATGCCGATACATATGCATCCGCTTCGGCCACATATGCCGATGCTCCGCCTAAATCGCACGTTAGGGTTTTATCTTAATTATAATTATAATTATGTTTGATAATGATTGTTCGTAAATTATATTTTATCTTAATTGTATTTTTTGATTATGGTTAATTGATTAATTTTATAAAATATATTTTTAGATTTATTATACTCTGTTAATTATACTCTAATATTTTAATTAAATGTAGGTTTTAGTAAATTATCTTTCTATTATAGGGTTTTGGTTATTTTTAAGATGTAAAATTATATATATATTAATTATGGTTTATTAATAATATTAATTGTACTCTAATATTCTAATTAAATATAGGTTTGGTAATTTATATCTCTATTCTATAGTTTTGATTATTTTTAGGATATATAATTATATACATTAATTATATTGATTATGTACTAATATTTTAACTAAATATAGGTTCGGTAAATTATCTCTTTATTATATGGTATTGGCTATTTTTTGGATGTGTAATTATATATATTAATTATGGTTTATTAATTATATTAATTATGCTCTCATAATTTAATTAAATATAGGTTCGGTAAATTATCTCTCTATTCTAGGGTTTTGGCTATTTTTTTGATGTGTAATTATATATATTAATTATGGTTTATTAATTATATTAATTATGCTCTCATAATTTAATTAAATATAGGTTCGGTAAATTCTCTCTTTATTCTATGGCTTTGGCTATTTTTTGGATGTGTAATTATATATATTAATTATGGTTTATTACTTATATTAATTTTGCACTCATAATTTAATTAAATATAGGTTCGGTAAATTATCTCTCTATTGTAGAGTTCTTGGTTATTGTTAGGATATGTACTTTGTATATATTAATTATGGTTTCTTAATGATAATTTTTAATTATATATTTTAATGATGGTTTGATTAAATTTGTTTATTATATGTATAGATTTGTTAATACTTTATTAATTACGTTATTGTATTATTTATATATGATTGATATCTATTACATTTATTTATATTTTCATTAAATATGTTAAATATTGCTATGTGATGGGGTTATTGGTGAATGCTTTTAATTATATTGATAGGATAATAGATTAGATTTGTTTAATTTTTCTAAATCTATTTATAATAGATTAAATATGTTTATATTTGTATTATATTTATTTACTTTGCTAATTTTTATGAAATATATTTGGATAAATTTGGTTAGAATATTTGAAAAATATATTGGGACATACCATAATTAAGTATACTTTAGTTGTTATATTATACTAAACTCCTATTAGTAATTAATAAAAATATTGCTGATATATTTAATTAATAAAGTAGAGGATTAATTTAAGAGATTATATTTTAGATATATGGTTGGGTATACATATCTTTTTCGCTATCATAATATGGGTTGATATTTAATAATTATATTAATTTCATATATGTAATTAGGTTTTATTTATGTTATCACATATTACCTTCAATTCATATACCTAATTATAATTGAATTTAGACATTTATTATTAAAATTCAGATGAGTCGCAGACAAGACAAAGTAGTAGATAGAACCGATGGTCGTCATGTTACTGCTTCTTCACGATGTAACAAAACTGCTACTGAGCAACCTACGCCGATGACTCGTTTGAGAAATTTTGGAAGGAGTATTACTAAAGGATTACGACGAGGTAAGAAATTTGGAGAACAAGAACTAGAAGAAGCATCAAAAAATAAGAATAGGCAGAAGTTCCCGAAGAACCAAGGTCTAGTCAACAAGGTCCTAAATTTTTATCATTTATAGACTATGCAGGTCGTCCATCATTTGTGGCTGATGTTGGCACTGTGGGATGCAGAGGTTTAGGGTTTGGAGGGTATGTAGGTTTGGGGGTAGGAGGTTTGGGGTTTGGAGGTCTGGGGGTTGGAGGTTCTGGGTATGGAGGTTCTAGGGTTGGAAGTTCTGAGTATAGAGGTTCTGGGGTTGGAGGTTCTGGGTTTGGAAGTTTGGGGGTGGGAGGTTCAGGGGTCAGAGTTTCTGAGTTTGGAGGTTTTCCATTATCTACAAAATATATAGATTTTCTTACCTCACCAACGCAGCCTGCTATGAGAGTAACATCATCCTCAGTTTACCCAACTGTTGTTGGTGGATCTAGATCATCATTAGATTTGCTAGCATCATTACCCTACATTACTAGTGGAGCATCGCCATCGACTTATGTACGTAATGATGATGATGAGGAGGAGGAGGAGGAGGAGGATAGAGATGATCATAATAGGGATGCTGGTGATACTAGTGAAGATGAAGACAATATACAATTAAAGCATTTGAATCGCATATAAACTACAATAATTATACACATGCCTACGCTTCAAACAAATTTTTTTTTTCTGTTCCCAATTTCACGATAACCACATACCATCCTACAATAATTTGATTTAAAAAGATTTGCAACAGTAAATTTATTCTACATACACAACCTGACCATATCCCATCGATCAGTCTTGCTGAAGCCACAATAATTTTCTATCCCCACTAGCATATGTAAACTTATTTTATATAAAGTAATAGGCCATGACTCCACTACTATCGGCTAAACATGACAAAACACCTAGGAGATCAATAATATATGATTCATTGTCAAGCAAATATTTTTTTTTATCAAAAGTAGGCATTATTTTACTGTTTTAAATCTTTTCAAATCAGATGATAGCCTACAGTTTTTTTTATTTGGAAAACAAATCTTTACTCGATGGAAAATAAATTTTGTCCTATCCTCTATACATATGTTTTTTATCGATATATTTTTATATAAATTTAATTCAATAAGATTTAAAATACTAAAATAATGGCTACTTCTGACAAAAACTTATTTGTTTGATAATAAATCATATATTACTGATTTAAAAATATTTATTAGTATATATAATTTATATATTTAAGATATATTTATAATAGATATTGATTAAAATTATTTTATTTACAAATAATTTAAATTAGTTAAGATTTAGCATTGGTATTTTTAACCGATGGGAAAGTAGCAAATTTTATCGATATAATTTTATTTAAAGGCTACTTTTGAAAAACTCAAAATTTTTAACATAAAATTTATATATAATATAGATCTAGATCATGACATTTTTTTCAATTGTAGATAAAAATTTTATTATAAAATTTTATTACATCATTTATAATTTAAGAAAAAAAGGGAGTAGTTCGGTAATTATTGCCGATATAGGTAATTATTGATGATGGAGGCAACTATAGATGATGGAGATGAAAGAAAGAGGTGGGGGAGGGTTGGCAATTATTGCCTATTGATGTTATGTTTGGCGAAGAATGCTGAAGATGTGGGGAATGTTACTTTTGTTAATGTATTGATATGGTAAGTAATTAATATTTTTGTTTTAATAATTTTTTTCTCTTCCTATAATATGCATAAATTTATAAGTTTAATTAAAGTTATTTATTGAATTTTTTTATTTAATTATAAATATGCTAATTTAAATTTTTGTACAAAATATTTATATTATAGATCTAAATTATGATTTTTTTAAAATTATAAATAAAAATTATTTCAAAATTTTTGTATCGAATGAAAAGAAATAGGGGTGTTTGGCCAAAATTGCAGAAAAAATTTTTTTTTTGGAGGCATCAACAATTATTGCGGATGACCTTAGTAGTATTTGCCTAAAATTGCTAACGATGGTGGGGCTGTTTCGGCTGAAATTGCTGTAGGTAATGGCAGACAACGGCATTTTCTACCGATTGTAAGCTTTAGCTTCGATAAATTTTATTTATGCAACAGTACCCGGTTCGTCAAAAAATACTGATATTAAGGTTACTTTCGGAAATTATTTTCCACCGAGTAAATATTAGTTTTCCATATAACAATACCTTAGTTTTATTGCAATAATAGCAAACCATGATAGCATACCCATTTTCTAATGCACCATGGTACGTAAATGATGAATGATGGGCCGATGACTAACCACTAAGTTGTAATTTTTTTTTTGTAATAAATAAGAACTTTCATTCCTCTAAAATAAGAATATTAAAACCACACTATCAACCAATGATGATAATAAATACCATCTAATGAAAAAAATCATCTATCATATTTGGACTTACACTCAAAAAGTTAATATTAGACAAACATTTGTAAGGATATTGAGTTTTACAATATCTCTTGCAGATCTCTCATGGTCCTAAAAAATTCACAAATTCTATTCATACCAAATGGTCACAACAAGCAGCCCAAACAATGCAACTAAGAATTTTTTTCATATGCTTCATGTGCCTAGTTCTTTTGACTCCAATGCTCACACTTATGTCACCCAATTCATCACCACATCTTGTATCCCCATAGATTTCACAATACATCTCCATATGTCTAAGGAAAACTGACACTACATCAACACTTGATCAATAGCCTCTGCAACATCATCATAAAACACACATCGACAGTTGAGCACACTTCTTGAGCTAGCCACCAATATTGCCCTAGTAGACATCTTATTTAGCAAAGCAAGCCACATAGGAACTTGATATACAGATAGCGTAAGATATTACCAAGCCAAACGAGCCCACCATCTCCTCAATTCATGATAAGCCCTATAAATCATTTAATCTAGTGAGCTCACATCCATCCAACTAAAAAAATTTGGGTGAAGTGAGTCCCAAACCTTACACAAAGTGAAATGCCCCGAAAATTTCTACTTGTATAAACTACATTTAAAGGATATTTATTATAAGAATTATTTAAATAAATTATTTTTAAATTGAATTAATTAGGGAAAATCAAGAAGAAATTTATAAGTATTTTTATTAGAAGAGAATTTGGGTATTTTAGCTAATTAAGCATTTTATTTTGAAAATTAATTAAATAAATTATTTTATTTAAAATAAGAATGAGAAAATAGTTTTAAATTAATAATAATTTTATAAATAAATTAATTGGAGAAATTTAGTGTGTTTTACTAATTAAAATGAAAATTATGGAAAATCTTTTAAAAGTCCTAATTTAGCCTAAAAAGGGATTTAAATAATAATAATATTATTTTTAAATATCCTAAATATTCTAATTAATTTAATTGAGCCAACCCACTATTTTTTATTTTCCCCTTTTTCCTTTTCCTTTTCTTTTTCTCTTCTTTTCTTTTTCTTCTCCTTCTTCTCCCTGAATTAGGCCAGCCCGGCGGCCCAGTCTTCTCCTTTTCTTTTCCTTCGGTCCAGCCCGCACCCGCGCGACTTTGCCTCCTTCTGCTGCCCCTCAATGCGCCGCGTTTTACTTCCTTTTCATCTTAAACTCAGCGTTCCATTTAATGCCTCCTCCTGCATTGTCCGACCGCCCGGTCTGCCCTTCTTTCTTTCTTTTCTTTTCCCCTGGACCGACTGGTCCAGCCCCCATCTCCTTCCTTCTTCTTCCCCAACATCGCCAGCCTGCAACTCCTACGCCCGATAATGGCGGCGACGGCTACACGGAAATTGACTGACCGATTCACCATTCTTTTTCTTCCTCTTGACCAGCACATTGACTTGGAACGATCAATTATCCTCAACTCTCGTTTGTTCCTTCTCTTTTGGCTCTTGAAATTTCGGCCCCGACCCAAATGAATGCTGGTCGATTTCTATCACCGGCCACCAAAACCCTAGCAATAAATACCATCCAAGCGACCCACAAAACCCTTATAACCCATCTAAACTCTATAAATAGCCTAACGTGGATGTTTTCGAGACTTCTTCTTCTCGAAAACCCTAAGAGATATCTGCCTGCCACCGCCCCGTTAGACGACTATCACTCCACCTCTGGCCAACTTCAACGCCTTATCTTGCTACCAATCTCTTCCCTGCAATACCCCCTAATTAACTAAACTAACCACAACCCTTGATTCATCTTGTACAAGCCTCCATAGTTGCATAAAGTTGGTTAGTTGCTTTGACAGAAAATTTCACCCCGAGACGTTGAACCACCTTCCACCACCACATGCGCCGCTTATAACACCTATTAAACCAACTATTAACTCCTACTAATTATCCTCTATAGCCCCATATAATTATTTTAATTTTCTTCCTCTCCATCACCCATTTTCCTAATTTTTGGCCCCCTTAGATCCATTTTCTGGCCACCTTCGGGAACCATCGCCGGTGCCACCTTCATCCTCCAACTCAAGGTGATGGCATAGACATTTTAAATACTTTATTTCGAATTATTTATAATTATTCTAATTTTAGCCAAAATTTTAGTATTAATTCAACTTTAATTAGTATTATTATAATTATTATTATTAGTAATATTGATTGTATTCTAATTTCTAAATTTTTTTTATAGGTCTGGAAGTATTATTTAGTAAGATACAGTAATTATCTCGGCCTTTACCTATTTGCTTAGATTTTTACATAATTTATGTTATTATTAATAATATTTATAATAATAATATTATTATTATAATTACTTGGTTGATACTTTGATTACTACTGGAAGACTAGAGGCCTTAAATTTTAATTATGCCTCGCAGTTATAAAATTTATTAACATTATTAACATTTTTCAACATTATTTTAATTATATTACCATTATTACCTTTATGAAAATATAATATAAGTATATATATACATTATTAATTTTATTGTCACAATTCTGAATAATATTATTTTTATCATTGTGGGAGGGTTAGAAATCCAACTTTTAATTTTAAGAATTTTTATATCATTAATATCTAATATTCTATTTATAAAAAGTATCATTAAATATTATTGTACTTTATTTATATTACTAATTATTTATATTACTATTATTCTTATTATTGTTATTATCATCATCATCATATTTATGATATTATTAAATCTATTTTGGGAGAAGGGTACAAACCCTTAGTTTATCACATTTTCAAAAGAAAATAAGTGAATTAATTATATTAGTTCCTATAGTTAATTATTGAATAGTAAAATGTCATCCTAAAACCAAACCTCGAAATAAGTTAGAATTATATAAGAGAGCCTAATTCTAGTATGCTTTGATATAATAGGAACCCAATCAAATCCCTCAAGTGGAATAGGAGCATGTACCAAGACTGGTGACGTTTTAGGTAAGGAGTGCTAAGGCCTTTTGTGTGCTTATATGCATTATGTGCTTCTCATGCAATGTATCCTATGTTTATCATTATTAATTATTTTGTATGTGGTATACATGGAGTTGAAGTATGTTTTTGTATGGCGTGTGTACTATGTGTATGTGATGATATGTATTGTGACCCTGTAAGACATGCATGAGAGGATGTCGATGTGGTTTGTGTAGGAGAAAGGATGAAAAAGGATGATGGGGAAAGAAGTTGACTAAGGGAGGTGAGTTGATCTAATTTTATGGTTTTATAATGAATAATCTAATGTATGGTTTTATGTGGAAGAATATAATTTATGGTTTTATGTGGAGAATATAAAATATGGTTTTATTTAGGAGAATTTAATTATGATATTATATGAGAGAATTTAATTTATGATTGATTGGGAGAATTAATTTATAATTTTTTGGGAGAATCTAATTTATGATTTTATGTGGAAGAATCGAATTTATGGTTTGTTTGGGAGAATTTAATTTATGATTTTATTGGGAGAATCTAATTTTATGATTTATTTGGGGGAATCCAATTTATGGTTTTTCTTGGGAGATTCTAAATTATGATTTTATGTGGAAGAATCTAACTTATGGTTTTGTATGGGAGAATCTAATTTGCGGTTATGGAAGGGGAGATTCTAATCAATTGTATTATGAGGACAAATCTTTGGGTTTTATATGATTTGAATCTTTGGGTTAGTATGGTTTGAATTTAGGGTTTGTTAAGGATGAGTCTTTGGTTTAGAGTGATTGATTATGGTTGTGGGGGTCAATTAGGGTATGTTACCCTCGCGACCGATCCACCGGATAAAATAGTGGCAGGGTATGTTACCCTTGCGACCGATCCACCAGCTAAAATAGTGGGGTTCCCGTACTCGTATGGACTTGATAAAAAGTATGGTGTGAAATGAATTCTGATCAGAGATTAATTTAAAATTTTATCCTGTCTACAATCGGGCCTTGTACTATTACTTGGATGGTTGTAAGCACCTTATGTCATTGTGTTGGTAATTATGCCCTTCTATGTTCTGCATGATTTATGTGTTTGTGTGTTGGCCTTAGTGATCAAGTCACCTTACTCAGTACTGGACCCGTACTGATACTGCCTTAGTTGATGGGTCCTGTGATGATCCACTGATGGTGGGGAGCAGACCTCTTGCGCAGGTTTAAGATCAGAGACTGTTTTGGGGTGGCAGGCCTAATTTGAGTGAGTAGGCAATCCGGAATTTGACCCATCGGGTTTTATCTTGTTTAAATGTATTTCTATTTGGAAGTTACAAGTGTTATTTGAAACTTCAAGGGTATTGTAATTAACTCTTAATTTCTCGTACTCTGATTTTGTTGTATGATATTTCGAATCCTTTTATGAATTGTTAATTTGAATTTAACTAAATCTTTTCTTTAGCCTTAGCAATTGGTACTGGAACGGTTGGAGAGAACTGGTCTGGTACTAAGTGTGGCGGTGACATTCCCAGAATTCACAGGTTTTAAGTGTTTCTATCTTAATTGCTTCCGTTTTAAAAAAAATTAGTGAATTTTGGGATGTTACACGAAGACCCTTTATGTATAATATGAATGACTATAGCTCCAAACATCCCCATGGTGTAAATAAACAACATGGATCCACTTCACCCACAATGGGTCCTTCTTGCTATAGATATTCTATAGCACCTTCCCCATGGCACACTAATTCCAAACATCAAGGTGCAAGTAGCCTAATTAGCTTGTATCCTTAGGCGAACACAACTAATCCCACTCCACTAATGCTCGTACTATCTTAGGTAGCTTGCATGACCTTCTTAGCCAACAAGATGACCTAGATAAAATAAACTCAAATGTTGAACACTACAAGCTTAATAAGCTAGATTGACCTTGTATAAGACGAACAAAAAGAGTATTCTAATGTATTAACCGAGCAATTTCCTTCTCCAATAGTAATTGCAAGTGGGTAGAAGAAATATGAGGAGATGAGAGAGGCAAGCCAAGGTATATGGTGGGTAAATAACCCTCCCAAAATCCAAGCACATCATATATATGTGACATGGTCCTTGGCTCCACACCCCTAAACAAAGCTATACACTTTGCTAATTTTAAAGCCCACCCCAAAATCTTAGCAAAGTGATTGAATGTTGCTAACATGTACTGCACACTTCTCAT
Organism: Tamarix chinensis; assembly: GCA_030549775.1. Lineage (NCBI taxonomy): Eukaryota > Viridiplantae > Streptophyta > Magnoliopsida > Caryophyllales > Tamaricaceae > Tamarix > Tamarix chinensis. Next base: position 61,746,997 of record CM060178.1, on the reverse strand, counting down.
ATCATCATGAGGGAATAGGATCAAGTCATCCGTGAAACATTAATTAATGATCTTCAAGGACTTACAATGCAGGTGACCTTTAAAGTTTGAATTATCCCATAACTTTAGACATTGAGAAAGAAAGTTATAATACCCTACTTCTCAAAATTTTAATTTTAAAAAAATATTGAAGTTAACTTATGAGTTTCACCTTTTTTTTTAATGTCAATTTGTTTCTTTTATTTAAATTGTGATTTTTAATATATTTTTAATTTTTTTTTGATATATCTTATAATTTTTATTAACTATTATAAGTTTATGTTGAAATTTATTTAATCATTAATCATTGTGGATAACTCTAATTCCTTTATCACCATGATTTTAATAAACTCAAGTAATTCAATTTTCATTTAAAATATATTTTTATTTTCTAATACGTGCTTGGATTTAAATATTTTAAATTCATTTTTGAGCATAAAGTTTTCATGTGATTATGACTCCATTTATTAGGTATAACTCCAAAATGAAAAATAAGTTATTCTAAATTATAAAATCAATTTAAACTAGTAAAATAATTTAAAAAAACTCTACCCATAAAAACTATTTCCTTCCTTGAAATTATGTTTTTCATAATGTTGTTAAGATCTTTATAAAAATTAATTTTTTTCACATGTTTTTATAATTTTATTTCTTCTAGTTTTTCCATTTTGGTTTAAAAATGACCTTTTCGAAAATGTTTTAAATTAATGAAAGGTGCTTAAAATTTCATAGAAAGAATTGATATACTTTAATATTTTTTTGGAATCATTTTTCCAATTTTTTTTAATGATTTTTATGAATAATGTTAAATAAAAGCTTTTATTAATTATTTCTTAATTTTTCTTTGAAAATCTATTTATAGATTTCTATGAGTATTTATGTTAAAATTTACCTAATTTAATTTTTTTTTTATTTTTTGATATTTTCAAAAAAGAAAATCCAATCCCATCCTTCTACCACCCACCTTTTGTTTCCTTCTCTCTCTTCCTTATATTTTTCTTTCTCAAAACCCCAACATCCCCTCCTCCCTCCTCTTTTTCCTCCTTCAATCGTTAACACCACCATGCCATTAGGCACCAGCCACCATTGTTGCACCACACCACCACTCCCTCCACTCTCGTCGCCACCATATTCCAATACAACATCTACATAAAATGGCAATAGCAACAATTATAGGCATAACGCAATATCCGACCACTACTAGCAGATCCGACCACTGACAAGCGGTGGTCAAACTTCAACACAATGTTCACCTATTTTATTTTTTAGCTTAAAGTTAGTACAAATTTTCCTAGACCTTAATTTTTATTTTGAATGATTTTGGATAAATTAACCATAATTAAGTTTATTTGATGGTTGAATTACATATCTATGAGTTGTGTGATTGATTTAGAGTGGTTAATTGTATTGTATGTTTTTGATTGGTGGAGTTTAGATTTTTAACCCAGATATGCTCGAATTACGTAGATTTATCCAATTGAGAAAATTTTGATTAATTAATTTTACAATATGCTTTAAAATGTATTTAATTTCACAGCAATGACTTCAATTGGATAAATTGATGAAATTTAGATAAATTTGGATTTATGGATTGAAACCTATTTTCTTTTCAAGTTAACTCTCTAAGTTTGTAAATGTTGATCTAATAGGTGAATCAACCTTTTTTTTTTACAAAAACCTATGAATTGTACTTATCTTGTCAAGTGTGTATGTGTATCATAGAAAAATTAAAGTATTAAACACCTAACTAAGCTAAGGAGTGCTAAGAAGAGCAATTTTACACATCATAACCCAAGCACAAACCAAAGTTCAACAAGGAAATCGAAATAATTCTCTATCTTCAATTACTTCAATTTCATAAGTATAATCCACAAACCATTAAGGGATACATAAGTGTGCTCAAGATACCATACATTACAGTCTTAGATTTTATGTACATATGACTTACGTATTATGCACTTTGATTTTTTTAATGATTTTATATTTATAATCATATTTATTAATAATTTTGAAAGATAATAAAGTGATTTAATGTAAAAAAAATATTTTTGAGTATTTGTGCAAAATGTTGTCTGAATTTGATTTTATTTTAAGTAGTTTTACATGTGATCGAACTTGTTAAATTCACCATAATTACATATATATTATTTTTGGGTTAATAATATTTCTTTATGAATATTATAATGTCTACTTCATAGAAAAAGAAAAGAAAATAGATCATACAATTTCGATCTCTGTAGCTCATGTTATAGTTTTTTCTGTAAAGGTGTGTAATGTCGAAAATTTTTCTACTGATTGATTGGTCTATTAAAACCTGTGGAGTGGACTATCTAAACCTGTCAATTGGTTTGGACATTTTTTTATATTTTATGCCCATTGTAATTCAAATTTTTTAGTACTTTTTACACCTAATTCCTAGTGCCAATTTTCCCATCATTAGTACTATAAATAAGAGTCGTTAGACTTTAATAAACATCAATCAAGGTAGCACAACTCTTCTAAAATCATCATTTTTATATCTTAAAAAGAATCAAAGAGAGTTTTGATTTTATACTTTCAAATCCAAATGAAACTCCTCTAGTGCTCTTTTTTTTTATTTAGCCAGAGTGATTATACAATTATAATTATTATTTTGTAGCTAGATAAAAATCTTCACTAGTGATTACTCACTTTCATATGCTTTTTAGTGAATATTTTTATTTTATTCATAACAAGGTAAAGTATAACTCATCACCTAGAGGGTCATTGAGATTTTAGGCTCATAAAATAAGAGAGGATTGATCATCATCTAACACCCAAAATAAATAAAAAATAGATTAAAATGTAAAAGGAAAAATCTTTTTGTAGTGGATGTAGAGAAACTTTGTATAATTTCTTGAACCACTATAAATCATGTGTTTATTGTTTATCATGCTTCTAATTATTTCTCACAAAATTTTAATTTAGCATTATTGTTAGGAAATACTCTATTCACCACCTCTAGAGTATCCATATGGGCTTTCAATTGGTATCAAAGCTTGGTGCTTCATCAAGTTGATCTAGCAATCAAAAGCTTAAGATCCTCAATTATGGATAACTTCATGGGTGAAGACGTAACACCTTAAAAGCCTTCGTTGTTCATTGAAAAAAAAAATAGAAAATGGAAATGAGAAGCTTCTTCAACACATAAAATCAAAACTGGTTATTTATCATTCAACATGGTCCAACCAAGATTTAAAAATCCATTGTCATTGGATTAATTGATAAACCAATTGAAGAACGGATAGAGCTCAACAAACAAAGGGCACCTTAAATGACAAAGCTATCTTGATGCTCCATTATGGCCTTGGAGAAAATGTATTTGATCACATCCTAGAATGCACCATTGCTAAAGAAATTCAAAAAATATTGAATATCATTTATGATGGTAAATAGTAAGAATAAATTCTGCATCATTGTTTCACCCCTATAAATGATGGCATTTAAAGTGAAAAGGATGAGGTAGCCAATTTCTCAACTACCTCTATAATTATTTCATATGATATTTATTATCATTGCTTAAATCATTTTGAAATTATGGATTGTCAAAATTTTGAGTTAAATAAAATATTTTACAACTTATTCACAAAGCATGTAAAATTAAAGATTGAAAACGAATAGTTAACATCTACAGTTAAAAGCTTAAAAATTGAACTAGAGTTAAAACTTCAAATGATTGAAATTAAATCTTTAATAAACTTTGAAAATCATAGAAACAACCTCCATCAATACAAAATAAGGCTTCGTTTCCCCTTTTTTAAAATGATTTGATTCTAAAGAATTATATTATTGTTGAAATTCCATTACGGACTAATCCCTATGGTCCCAAAAAGATACAGGTACCAAACTCGTGTATTTAAAAATTTATTATGGAGGAGAAGAAGAGGAGGAGGAAGTTCTTGAAGGATCAAATAAATATCACAACATCAAGCCCTCTTATATCTCTTCATAAAAGAAAGAGGAATGCATGTGAATTTTTCTAACTTCAAGTTAATATTGACTCTTTTTGAATTACATTGTTTTTAACGTGAAAAATTGCATGAGTAGATGCCAAACATGTTTGCTAACAAGTTTTAACAAAAATTGACTTATTAAAATTGAATATTAGTCTTTCGTTAATTGTCATTGTTTGATGCATGAAAGTGATGTTAAAATCATGTTTGGATATACTAGATAAATGTTGATTTGGTTATGAATTAACCTACATGATCTGTACCTATACTAAGTTTACTATACATGTTTAAATCCATGAATTTATTATCTTTCATGCTCATAATAAGTGTTTATGACCTTAAAAGACCAATCAACTAGTGGAAAAACTAGTTGATATATTAAAGGGATTAGTTAATGTGTCTCCTTTGAACCAACCGATGGGTGTGAGCTTTGTTTTTTAAAATAGGGCAAGAAACAACCGATGTGTTTGTCAAACCAATTTACACGTTTGTATAGCGTATGCAATTTTTTTTTTTAATAAAACATTGGACCTTGATTTACTTTACTTTAATAGGACACTTGGACCCAAACTACTTTTCTTTACTCCTCTCCTCAATTCCTGTTCTTTTTGTCCACCAAGTGTTCAATATTTCACCTCCCCAAAGAACACACACTTAACCATCATTTCTTTCAATCTATTTCTAAGCAACAAAATAGTTGAGTGAATTTAAGGAAAACAAACTTTTCCTTAGATGTTGCATTGACATTGATGTTTGAATTAATCAATTTTGTTTATCCTTTTTGCAACATCTACATGACTCTCACATGTTCCCACTAATCATCCTCAAAATTCCTTACTCTCATGAGTTAGTAAAACTCTTCTACAATAACCTTCGTTCAATAATAGCACCATAGTGATAACTTATTATGACAAAAGGGTTGAAATAAACTTTAATAAGACTAGGGTAGTTGAGGTTCTAAGAATTTCATGGGAATAAAATAATTAAGGGAAAAATGCATTAATTTTGACATTGGCTCTAACATTATCAATATGTCCTTTTACGCAAAATATTTTTGATCTTCACATCCATCCACTCTTTGAGCTCTGTAATCCTATTTACTTTGATCTTATTTGAATTTTCTTTGATAATTTGATTATTTCTACAAATGGTTCCACTATCGCTACTAGATTACTAAGTTTTCCCATTCGGGTTGATGAGACTAGACATGTTAGGAGTCTAAGCATTAAAGTGGTCCCCTATTATGGGGATTATATATAAGAATTGGATTAGCTTGAGGACACATGGAATGGTTATGTAACATCTGACTAGGTGTCATTATGTGATTCACAACACCATTAGATTGTATTGTATACAATCATACAAGAGAGTATTGCATTATTCAATTTCCATGGGGTTTTTTCCCCAATTGACATGTAGGGTTGAACACATCTTATCATGGTTTTCCATGAGCTTTTGGATTGAAATTGATATTAAAAAGATAAATTATGTAATATATTAATATTCCTTTGAAATGGAGTTATGAATGAATTTTGATGAATCATTTTGGAAACAAAATTATGAAGTAAAATTCGATAGATTGAAGATGTAAGAGAACGGATGAGGTTAAAGGTTATAATTAAGTATATATAACTATAATCTGTCCATTACAACATAAGAAAGGGATAAACTTGTTATGTCCATCAATGAAGAAACAAAAAAATTTGGTGTTCATTGAATGCATGTGTCCATCAATGAAGAACTAGGAGTATTAAAAGAAGATAAATTGATAAAGAAAATGGTTGGATTGATTAAGTTTACAAATCAACTCTAAAGAAAATGCTCATAATAGTTACATCTATTGTATTATTCTTTGATTATTGATAGAATTGTTATATTATTCCTTGCTTATCAATATTTTTCATTGCCTCAATTACATTATTCCTCCTCATTAATACGAATTAACCACTCTAAGATTATTCTAAATAGTCTTAGAATGCGTATTCAATCTTAAAGAGAGAACTAATGAATTGAATTACTTGTGTTATATTTCAATATCAAAATCAACCAACATGTTATAAAGGTGTAAAAATTCCATGCTTAGATAGGTGCTTAGGACATTACTAACTAACACAATAATTTCAACACATGACACACAAATGGCTAATCAGTATATATCTAGTATTGCAATATATTTATATCCTATATAATACATGGCTCAACAAGACTATTATAAAAAAAGTAATCAAAGATTATATGAAAACAATTTACAAGAATTTTAATCAAGATAATGATGTTAACTTTGAAAGGTTTACTAGGAATTCTTGACATTGACTTTCATGCACAACATAGCTTCATTTGTAACAACTTTTAAATTATGAAAATCTTAAGTATCTTGACTTCTTATATTACTTGATCATCTTCCTCCAAATATGTCACATACCTTGAGGATCAAATTTGAATGCTCCTACATTATTACCCCTAAACTAAGAATAATTTAACCTCAAATTATCATCATTAAAATTAAGAGACAAACTACCAACACTAAATTTCCTTGAATCAACACCATATGATTCAAGTAGTTAAAGTTTATGAGCATTATCCCCAAATATTCTAAATATTATAAATTCTTCACCTGCTCATGAAATTAGTTTATTTTTGCTTAGGTTTAAAAATCTTTCCATACATAAATGTAACCACACCAAATCACAAAGAGAATACATTTGTTAACTACGATATTTATTAGCTTGTTTTTGATATTTTTCCTTAGCTCTTTCTATGTTACACTAAATTTTTTATGAAGCTTTCAAACAAATTCAACTCTTTCTTTAGCATCATAGTTCTTAATTTCACCTTTCCTTAATGCTACCATATCGACTGGTATATAAGGATTCACCCCATGCACAATTTTAAATGGACTCGCATATGTATTACTTGAAGGACTATGATTATAAGCAAACTTGGTATGCACTAACTTAATATCCCAATATCTATTACTTCTACTTACTAATCCTCTTAACATTGTGTAAAAGTTTGATTACTAAATTTAGTTTGTCTATCCATTTTTGGATGATGTGAAGCATAAAATAATAACTTTATGCCTAGCATGTGCCACAATATTTTCCAGAAATAGCTAAGAATTTTTACATCCCCATCTCAAACAATAATTCTACGTATGCCATGAAGTATTACAGTTTCCTTAAAATACAAATACACAACATATGTAGCATTATCAATCTTATGGCAAGAAATAAAATGAGCCATCTTAGAAAATCTATCCACCACAACCATAATAGAATCCTTACCTCTTTGCGTTCTAGGAAAACCTAGGATGAAGTTAATGATAACCCCTTCCCATGATTGACTAAGCATAGGTAATGGTGTATATAAAAATTTGTGAAAGAAACTATTACTTTTATTTACAAGTAACACATTAGTTTATGATATTCTGTACACATTTTATCTTGCATGTACAATAGAAATTCTCTTCTAATAGTTTTGAAGATTTTTTAACACCAAAATGGTCTACAATAGCTCCTTCATGTACCTCCTTAATAAGTTAATTGCTTATACCTGATATAAGTACACAAAGTTTATTAAGATTAAATAGAAAACCATATTGTATAGCATACTTACAATGACTTCCATTTTCTGTACATAATTTATATTCTTCATAAAATTCTTCATCATTAGGATATATTTCTTTTAACATTTCAAATCATGATGATTTCACATCTAGCATGGTAAATAAGATAGATTTACTAGAAAGAGCATTGGTCACTATATTTTCATTACCATCCAAGTGTTTAATAGAGAACACAAAGGACTATAAGAAGCTTGCCTACTTTGCAAGTCTATGACATAATTTTCTTTAGGCCATGCATATATTTTAAACTCTCATGATTAAAATGTAGTGCAAAAGGTTTAGGCCTCTGATAATGACTCCATACCTCTATACTTCATATAATGGTAGAGAATTCATTACCATAGGTAAAATAATTTAATCTAGCACCATTTATTTTTTCACTAAAATATGATATAGGTATCTTTTCTTGAGAAATAACTCCTCCAATACCTACCCCACTCCCACCACAAGTTACCTCAAAGAGTAGATCAAATGCAAGAGCATTGAAAAATTATCTTTAAGAGTATCATAAGCTTAGTGGCTTCTTTTCCCCAATCAAAATCTATTTTCTTCATTAATTGATTAATAAGAGCCGCTATGTTAGAATTTTTTTTAATAAATCACCTATAGGAAATAGCCAACCTATAAAAACTTCTTACTTATTGTATGTCCTTAGGAATAGGCCACTCTTGAATAACTTTTATTTTTGTAGGATCAAATCTAATACCCTTAGCACAAATAATATAACCATGGAAAAATATACTTAAAAGCATAAAATCACACATTTCCAATTTTTCAAATAGTTTAGCTTCCATGAGTTTATCAAATAATTTCCTTAAATATAAAAGATGATCATGTTCATTTTTGCTAAAACTAAGTAGTTCATGTCAATAAACTACAATTAATTAACCTAAAAAAGGATGAATACTTTCATTCATTAGTATTATAAAAGAAATAGGTGCATTACATAACCTAAAAAGCATATCAACCCATTCATAGAGACCATATTTAGTTTTAAATATTTTTTTCCACTCATCTTCTTTCCTAATCCTCATATGATGGTAACCACTTTGTAAGTTTATTTTAGTGAATATTCTTGAACCATACAACTCATCAAGAATTTCATCCAATCTAGGTAAAGGAAAATAATATTGGATGGGTGAAATGATAATTTTATAAGTAAAAGGATAAAATTGTAAGTTGTGAGAAGGAAGGGTAGTATGGTAATTTTGAAGGAAAAGGGCAATATAGTAATTTTATAAATGGTAAGAATGGTAATTTTGGAAGTAGGGGTAAAATAGTAATTTTGGATGAAGGAGGGCATTATGGTAATTTTTCAAGTAAAGGGGCATTATGGTAATTTTGGAGGTAGAGGGGCAAAATAGTAATTTCATAAGTAAATGGTAATATGGTAATATTATAAGTGAATGGTGAAATGGTAATTTTATAAGTAAGGGGGTATTATGGTAACTTTGGGAGTAAAGGGGTAATATGGTAATTTTGGAAAAGTAGAGCAAAATGGTAATTTTGTAAGGAAAGATAAAAATGGTAATTTCGGATGTAAAGGGGTAAATTAGTAATTTATAAAGTAAAAGGAGTGTCATGGTAATTTTATGAGAAAAAGGGTATTGTGGTAATTTTTTAAATAAAGGATATTATGGAAATTTGGAAGTAAGGGGTAGAAGGGTAATTTTGTAAATTAAAAGGGTAACTTGGTAATAATGATAATGACGAAGGATAAATTGGTAATTATATTATGATTATAAAAGGGTAGTTGGATAATTATGATAATAGAGAAGGGTAATTTGGTAAATTAACCAATTAAAGGGCATTATGGTAATTTTAATAATGGAGAAGGGAAATATAATAATTATAAATATGGAGAAGGGTAAATTAATAATTGTAATTATGAAGAAGGGTGAATTGGAATTTATGCTAATTGAAAAGGGTAGAATGGTAATTATAATAATTAAGAAGGGTAAATTGGCAATGATAATAATTGAGAAGGGTAATTTGATAATTTTGATAATGGATAAGGACGGTTTGGTAAGTTATCCAACTAAAGGGGTAATTCGGTAATTATGACAATGAAAAAGGGTAGTTTGGTAATTCAACCAACTAAGGGGCAATTCGGTAACTATGATGATGAAGAAGGGCAATTTGGTAATTAATCGACTAAAGGAGCGAGTTAGTTATTATTTAACCTACTAAAGGGGGGAAATTGGTGATCATAATAGCGAAGAGTGGTAACTTAGTAATTTACCCAATTGAAGGGCAAGTTGTTAATTATAATAAAAGAAAAGGGCAAAATAGTAATCTAACCAACCTGATGGGACATATGTTAAGTGTGGCAATTATGAGGGGTGAATGATGATCTAAAAAGTGTAGGAGTTAACTTGGTAACCTAAATTGGATAAGGGGTAATTTGGTAATTATACAACCTTAAGGGTAATATGGTAATTTGTCAAGTAAGGAAGGGATGACTTAGCAATTATATAAGTAAGGGGTAAATGAGTAATTTGTACCTAATATGTCGTTGTGATTGTGGACCATTATAATATGATATAAATAATGTTGATTAGCCAAGTAAGAGTATTTGATAATTAGTATGGCCTTAATGGTTCTCTATGATATCCTGGATAATCATCTGAATAAGAAATGATCAATGATATCAGAAAGATTGAAAGTGAATAAGTATCTAATTATTGTGCTTTTCGTGATCACTTTAATTAAGAAACTATTACTTAAAGTGAAAGACCTCGAGATTGGGAATGGTGACTCCTTAGGGGTCGCTACCCTGAGGACGTGGTTTAGTCCACGATTATTCTGGTTTTTGCTGGTGTACCTTTGTGCCCCAATCAGGCTCTATATGTTACTCTATCTAGCTCTACGGACCTAGTTAGGGGGTATGCATACTTATGGATTAGGTGTCCTTGTTGGTAGGGTATTGAGTTAGTTTTATGCACCAGTACGACCAGGGTACCTTTGCATCCTTGGGTTCGCGGTTGAAGGGTACTGAGTAGATTATATGCACCGGTATGACCGGTGTACCTTTGTGTTCCTGGTTCTTGATCTCCCGTCTGAGGCAAATAAATAGACTTGTTGTGCTGATTAAGGAAAGGAAAGATACTAATAATGAAAGTGAAAGATTAAAGAGCCGGGCCCAGATGACTTATGATATTGAGTACCGATCCACCGATTATAATAGTGGCCCAGGAGCATGTTGCCTTGGCAAGTGATTATGATTACTGGTCCACCGGATATAATAGTGGCCCAGGAACGTTGTGCCCTAGATGATGATTTTATATATATTTCGGTCCATCGGCTAAAATAGTGTGGGTCCCGAGCTCAATAAAACCAGTTATGTATGTGAATAAAATTATGGAAAAATACTAATCACTTATAGTGGAACACCATGTGAGTCGGGGCTAGACCGGTCCACCAGCAAATAATAGTAACCAGGAGCGTCTTGTCCTGGAGACCGGTCCACCAGCAAATGATTGTGGTAAGGAGCGTTCTGCCTTGAGTGTATACTTTTCGGTCCACCGGCTATAATAATGGGGTTCTCGCACTCACATAGATATAAAATATGAGATTGATTGAATGATGATGGAATAATGGCTTAAGGCTCGAATGTATTTATTTTACACTATGATATGGCTGGTATCGATCGTGACTTATAACTTGTTATATGTGTGATTGTTATGTATGCACCTCTGATTTTATATGTATATAGCGTGCATTATGTGTTGCATTGCGGGCATATCTTTAAGTGTGGTATTAAAGGGTTACTCAGTACCGTAGTACTGAAAGGATTCCCTTTGTGGGGCCCTTGCCTATTCATTGGGTAGGCCCTTGCAGGTCTTTTCAGGTGCTACTCAAGTGGGCTACGGGAAAAAGAGTAAGGAGTTATCCGGTATCGTTAGGGTTTTCTCTTTCTCTTTTAAACTCCTGGTTTTAATGCTAATACTGTTTAACTAACCATCATTGGTATATACTATTCTTGTAAGAGATTTGATGCGCTACTCTGATTTATGTAATTTGAATTTCTTTCAAATTGTATTTCATTGTTCTTAGCCTTAGCAATTGGTATTGGAATGGTATGAGTGAACTGGTCTGGTACTAAGTGTAGCGGTAATATTCCCAAAGTTGACATTTTATTAATTTGCTTCCACTAATTTCCTTTTAATTAATGAAATTTTTCAGTAGTGAATCTTGGGGGTGTTACAAGTTACTAGTTTAGTTGATAAAAAATCACCTATTATGTTAATGTCAAAGAATTGGAGTTTTAAAGATGATCAAGATAATGTTATATGGGGCTATATGTTGCGTCCCTTGATTTACCACCTTTTTCCAACCTTAACAATCATGAAATTTATGACATTTACCTATGTGGTGATTATGATGAAGAGTTTTTTCACTAGCTAAAATAGATTTGGTACATAAAATTAGTAAATAGTAACCTTCAAAGATATGTAAACGAAAGGCCATCCCATATATACATGTAAGTATAACTTAATAATTATTACATTTTCTCAATTATAGTTTTGTCTTCTTCTTATAAACTAATAATTGTTAATTTTTCCAGTGAAATAATTGAGATCATAATATTATTTTTTATGGATGTATTAGCAAGGAAAATGAATATTATTTGAAATATTAATAAAAAGGTGTAAGCTTAATTTGTACACTTAATTACGTAATTATCTTCAACAAATATATTTATATTATAGTAAAGAAACCAAAATGTTCTTACCTCCATACTACAAAGAAATGGATTAATTAATAACAATTGTCTTTTATTAAAAAAATACAAATAGTTTTTCTGACCATAAACATGCATCCTCTATAAAATTTCTAAAGAGTTTTCTTTTTTGGGGTCATGTGATTTTGCTATTGGATATTACTAGATAGTATGTTGGTTTTACGTATGTAAATGTTGAAAATTACAAATGTTGAAGTTGAACACTCTAATTGTTAAGGAACGTGTTATTTGGTAATTTTTAAAACTTAGATGTAATTCTAAATATTGAAGCTTATAGTTTTTAAAAAGGTGGATGTATAATGATTGGGATAAATATATAAATAAACTTTTTAAATATATATAACGTATGAAGGGTAAAGTATCATTATTTAATGACATATAATGTTGAGTTTTTAGCTAGTAACCTAGGGGAATCAATATATGAAGGCATTCAAAAAAATGCTATATATCTAGCTTTTGAATCCCAATTAAAAACCAAATTTTTCTAAAAATATGCATATTAGTGCACTGATTTTATATTTTATTAATAATTAAGTAATACAAACTAATAATGTAATACCCAAAATTTTTATAAAACTAATAATTTATAAATAGCTTTTATTTGAAATAAATTAGCTTTTAAAATTATTTAATTTAAGTAATTTATGGATTTTTGAGTATATAAATTTGGACGGGAATATTTAGTAAATTAAAATAGATATTTTGTTATTTTATCATGCTAATTTTTATTTAAATAATTTTCCAAAATAATATTTTACTAACTTTATCCTTTTTAACATAATATATTAGATTATAATGAATTAAATTGTTAAACTAAATAATTTATCAAGAATATTACATTTTATAATTTTACAAATTAATTTACTTTATTTTCCCTATTTTTCCATTTCCCCTTTTACCCTTTTACCCTTTTCCCCCTTTTTTCCTTTTCTTCTCTTCTTTTTCCCTTTTCTCCCTCCCTTGGGCCGCCCGGCTTGACCAGCCCCTCCTTGCGCGCTAGGCCATAGGCTCGATTCTCCTCCTCGCACACCCATCCTTTCAGCCCAGCCATCTCTCTCTCTTTTTCCCCTGGATCGGTCGGCTTATTTTTTTCTTTTCCTGCACCGGTCCAGCCATTCACACACCTTCCCCTTCCTTTCTCTCTTCTACCACGCCTGGCCACCATTTCTGCCATGGTTGAGTACAGCTCACATGGCTCTCCCTTTCCTTCTTCTTCCCTCCCTTTCTTTTTCGAGCCAAACTGGCCCCTAGACCATAGCTCACATGGCTCTCCCTTTCCTTCTTCTTCCCTCCCTTTCCCTTGCCAACCGACAGCCCTGCCACTTGCATACGCTAGCCTGCTAGCCACCTGCCCCCTCTCTTCTCCCTCTTCTTTTTCTTCATCTCCCCAGCCCCTCATTCCCCATATTTTTCGAGCCCTTCTCCTTCCCTGAGCTCCCTCTTCTCTTTTCTTCTTCCCATTTTTTTCCTGTTTTCTCTCCACACCGCCACCAACTACCGTTCCATCCACCGCAACCAGCCCCTGCGCTGCCTCCTGCCACCACCCCCTACTGCCCTACACCACCACGCCACCCCCTCGAGCCTTGCACTTCCTCCCTTCTCCACCCCTTCCTTTTTCTCCCCATTTTCCCCCTTATCGCCAAGCCACCTGCAACTGCCCCATTCGCCGCCATTCGGCCACCTCTACTGCCACCCACCAAGCGTTCGATACCGTCCAACCCCCTCTACCACCCCTATACCTTAACCCTTCATTTTCCCTCCCCTTTTCCTTCCTTCTCGGTCCCTCCACCTCGGTAGCCAACTTCGCCGCCTCACTGCCGCCGTCTCCGCCGCCCTATACCGTTGGAAAACCATCCCTAGCCTCCACCTACACCCCCTCTTCACTCCTACACCATTCCCTTGCCTTGAACCCCCCTCCCACCTTCTTTTCTAGCCTAAAGTCCCTAAACTGAGCCACCTCTCCTCTCTTCTATCTCACCCCCCCTTTGAACCCTTTCTCCTCTCATTTTACAGGAGACTCACGTTGTTCATGCAACGTGAGCTCCCCCTTTATTTTGGAATTTATTTGGATAATTTTTGAGGTATATTAATAGTTAGTTAAGTGTTTTATTATTAAATAAGTTTTTATAAAGTCTTATCCTTTTAATTTCTTATTTCTAACATAATAATGATTGATATTATTTTAGGTGTTGAGTTGCTAATTAAACCTTGAATCCTTAACCAAGATACCGGTAAGGTTTGATTTTTGCGGGATTATGGTAATCATTAATCCTCCCTTAAATACATGGAAAAACGTATACTAGCACATTAGGGATTTTAGTATGATTTTATGCATGTTTTTGGTGCCTAGCATGATATATAGATGGTTGTTTATATTGATTGATAAAAAAGGGAAAAGTATGATAGCCTTTGTGCCATGTGTAGGTATGATAATTAAGGAAGGAGTTTGATTATTGATGGAAGTGTTAAATGCTTGTCTATGATGTATTATGTTGCTAATGCATGAATAATATTATTGTCTAAGGGTATTTTAGTGATATGCTTATGAAGTATGTGATCTAATATATGTAGTTGCTAATGAGTATTATGTTAAATAATGACAAGTTGGTGGACTTAAATGATAAGAATGAAGTCCTAATATTGGTATTTTATGTAGAGGTGGTAAATTCATAAAAGTGGTGTAATAAAGGGGTTAAGTAGAAATTTTATAAGTGAAAAGGGTATTGTGGAAATTTTGTAGTAAGGGAGTATTTTGGTAAATTTGAAGAAAAGGGTAAAACGGTAATTTTGTAAGCAAAAGGGTATTTTGGTAATTTCAAAAGAAAGGGGGTGAAATGAAAATTTTATAAGAAAAAGGATAAAAGTGTAAGTTGTGAGAAAGGAGGGTATTATCGTAATTTTTGAGGGAAAAGAATAATATGGAAATTTTATGATTAAATGGCAAAATGATGATTTTATAAGTAAAGGGGTATAACGGTAATTTTTGGAGTCAAAGGGTAATATAGTAATTTTATAAGTGGTAAGAATGGTAATTTTGGAAGTAAGGGTAAAATAGTAATTTTGGATGAAGGAGGGCATTATGGTAATTTTTCAAGTAAATGAGTATTATGGTAATTTTGGAAGTAGAGGGGAAAAATAGTAATTTTATAAGTGAATGGTGGAATGGTAATTTTATAAGTAAGGGGTATTATGGTTACTTTGGGAGTAAAGGGGTAATATGGTAATTTTGGACAAGAAGGGCAAAATGGTAATTTTGGTAAGGAAAGATAAAGATGGTAGTTTTTGATGTGAAAGGGTAAAATAGTAATTTGTAAATTAAAATGAGTGTTATGGTAATTTCATAACTAAAAGGGCATTGTGGTAATTTTATAAATAAAAGGACATTATGGTAATTTGGGAGTAAGGGGTAGAAGTGTAATTTTGTGAACTAAAAGGATATTATGGTAAACTTGGGAGTAAAGGGTAACTTGGTAATTATGATAACAACGAAGGATAATTTGGTAATTAAATTTTGATTATAGAAGGGCAATTGGATAATTATGATACTAGAGAAGGGTAATTTGGTAAATTAACCAATTGAAGGGCATTATGGTAATTATAATTATGAAGAAGGGTAAATTAATAATTGTAATTATGAAGAAGGGTAATTTTGGATTTATGACAATTGAAAAGGATAAATTGATAATTATGATAATTAAGAAGGGTAAAATGGCAATGATAATAATTGAGAAGGGTCATTTGGTAATTTATCTAACTCAAGGACAATTTAGTAATTATAATAAAGGAGAAGGGCAATTTGGTAATTTAACCAACCAAAAAGGGAAATATGTTAAGGTTAATAATTATGAAGGGTGAACGGTGATCTAAAAATCGTAGGAGATAACTTAGTAACATAAACCGAGGAAGGGGTAATTTGGTAATTATGCAACCTTAAGGGTAATATGGTAATTTATCAAGTAACGACGGTATGAATTAGCAATTATATAAGTAAGGGGTAAATGAGTAATTTGTACCTAACATGTCGTTGTGATTGTGGACCATTATAATATGATTTGAATAATGTTGATTAGCCAAGTAAGAGTATTTGATAATTAGTATGGCCTTATTGGTTCTCTGTGATATCCTGGATAATCATCTGAATAAGAAACGATCAATGATATCAGAACGATTGAAAGTGAATAAGTATCTGATTATTTTGCTTTTCGTGGTCACTTTAAATAAGACACTATCACTTAAAGTGAAGGACCTCGAGATCTGGAATAGTGACTCCTTAAGGGTCGCTGCCCTAAGGACGTGGTTTAGTCCACGATTATTCTGGTATTTGCTGGAGTGCCTTTGTGCCCCAGCCAGGCTCTATATCTTACTCTATCTAGCTCTACGGACCTAGTTAGGGGGTATGCATACTTATGGATTAGGTGTCCTTGTCGGTAGGGTATTGAGTAGCTTTATGCACCAATACGACCAAAGTACCTTTGCGTCCTTGGGTTCGTGGTTGAAGGGTACTGAGTAGCTTATATGCACCAGTACGACCAGTGTACCTTTGTGTCTCGGGTTATTGATCTCCCGTCCGAGGAAAATAAATAGACTTGTTGTGCTGATTAAGGAAAGGAAAGATACTGATAATGAAAGTGGAATATTAATGAGCCGGGCCCAGTTAACTTATGATATTGAGTACCGATCCACCGGTTATAATAGTGGCCCAGGAGTGTGTTGCCCTGGCGAGTGATATTAAGTACCGGTCCACCGGATATAATAGTGGCCCAGGAGCGTTGTGCCTTGGATGATGATTTAATATATATATATATATATTCCGGTCCACCGGCAATAATAGTGGGAGTCCCAAGCTCAATAAAACAAGTTATGTATGTGAATAAAGTTATGGAAATATACTAATCACTTATAGTGGAACACCATGTGAGTCGGGGCCAGACCGGTCCACCGGCAAATAATAGTGGCCAGGAGCGTATTGCCCTGGAGATCGGTCCACCGGCAAATAATAGTGGTCAGGAGCGTTCTGCCCTGAATGTATACTTTCCGGTCCACCGGCTATAATAGTGGGGTTCTCGCACTCACATGGATATAAAATATGAAATTGATTGAATGATAACGGAATAATGGTTTAAGGTCCGAATATATATTGATTTTACACTATGACATGGCTTAATGCTCAAAAGTATCGATCGTGACTTATAACTTGTTATATATGTGATTGTTATGCATGCACCTCTTATTACATATGTATATAGTTGCATTATGTGTTGCATTGCGGGCATGTCTTTAAGTGTGGTATTAAAGGGTTACTCAATATCCATAGTACTGAAGGGATTCCCTTTGTGGGGCCCCTACCTATTCAATGAGCAGTGTCCTTGCAGGTCTTTTCAAGTGCTACTCAAGTGGGCTATAGGAAAGAGAGTAAGGAGTTATCTGGTATCGTTAGGGTTTTCTCTTTCTCTTTAAAACTCTTGGTTTTAATGAGAATGCGGTTTAAGTAACCATCATTGGTAGATGTTATTCTTGTAAACGATTTGATGCGCTACTCTGATTTATGTATGTTGAATTTCTTTCAAATTGTATTTCATTTTTCTCAGCCTTAGCACTTGGTTTTGGAATGGTATGAGTGAACCGGTTTGGTACTAAGTGTGGCGGTAATACTCCCAAAGTTCACGGTTTATTAATTTGCTCCCGCTAATTTTCTTTTTAATTAACGAAATTTTTCAGTAGTGAATTTTGGGGGTGTTACAAATAATAATACAAAATAAAAGAAAATTATAGCATAAAAAATTGTAAATCCTTTTTCATCATAATTGTAACACCCCAAACTTTACTAATGTAAAATTTCATTTGCAGAGTTAAGCATGAAAGCTAAACAATAAAAACAAAGGGTGTTACTGCCACATTTGGTAAGAGTCTGGTTTCTTCTACCATTCTTATACCAAGTGATAAGGCTAAAATCATTACTTTGCTTAAATTAAGAACATGATTACAGAAATCAGAATAGAGAGAACGTTAGATAAATACCATGCTAATTAAAAATAATATTAGTAGTTTACAACTCAAGAGAGAAATTACAACTTGAAATAAGATAGCAAAAGAGACACTAGAAAGCCCTACGCTCTCAAATCCAAACTACTAGCATTTAACTGAACTTAGAGGCTAACCTACAAAGTCCACTGCCCCATTGAATAGGTAAGGGACCATGAGAATGAACCCTTCAGTTCTATAGTACTTAGCAACCTTTATACCAAACTAATATGATAAATGTAACACCCCCAAATTTACTATTGAAAAATTTCATTTTAATAAGAGGTTTTTCAAACACGAAATGACAAAATCGTAAACTCGGGGGGGCATCACCGCCACACTTAGTACCAGATCGGTTCACTCCTAACATTCTAGTACTAAGTGCTAAGGTTAAACAAGGTCAACATCAACCACAAATCATTAATAAAAACACAAGTTATTAATAAAAACATAAGTCATACAGAAATAAGAGTATGGTTTAAGATTACAACCCAAGAGTAGTAAAATAAGTTTTTTGAACACATCAACACAGTACGACAGAGTAAAATGATACATCGCAAAAGTAAGATAGAGTCTGGCCAATCACTATGGACCCCCAAGACAAGTTTAGGTTCAAATCTCGGCCCCGTCCGATGCCTCTTAGGTGTCGTAGGCATCAAAGATATCATCCCCTACCTGCACAAATTCAGACGGGTCTTCTACTCATGGGAATGAGCAACACTCATGAAATAGGTGATCAGTACACTATGTACTAAGTAAGGTAACATATGTGCTAAGGCGAAACATACAAATCATACAACATAGCATACATGACATAATCACATATGCAGCATGTAGTAATACAAATGATACATGTCGACTACAGATCGAGTGGACTTATTCATTAGATCTTTAGTAAATATAGTCGATTCACATCATAGTCTTTATCAATCCATGTGAGTGTGGGAACCCCACTATTATAGCCAGTGGGTCAGTCACTTATAGGACAGAACGCACCTAACCACTATTTTATGCCGGTGGATCAGTCTCCAGGGCAAAACACTCTTGGCCACTATTATGCCGATGGATTGGTTTGGCCCCGACTCTCATGGTATTTCACTATAATTACATAGTAGCTTCCTCATGATTCATTGGTAACATAATTTTTGGTTTGTTGAGCTCGGGATCCCCCACTATTATAGTCGGTGGATCGGTCACTTATAGGGAAGAACGCACCGAACCACTATTATATGCCGGTAAATCGGTCTCCAGGGCACCTCGGCACCTGGCCACTATTATGCCTATGGATTAGTCTAGGCCCGACTCAACAATCTTGCTCTTTAAGTGATTAGTGTCTTATTCGTGTCTTATTAGATAAAAATTTTCACCTTTGACATGCATGTGAACTACCTTCTACTTCTATTCTCTCAAGGGGGCTCGTCCTATATCTTGAGACTCCTGCACCCCCTTATCACACCCCGATGCCCATTTCCCTATACACATACACTTAATGAAAAACCCAACTCCTACGGGTGTAGGTTAGGCCCAACACCTTACAACATCAACTCTACTTACTATCACCCTCTAGGGTTTTCCCTTGAAAACCTTAATTGGACCTATGTTGCCTAACTTCCTCTCACTTACACTACTATTACTCCATTTATCGCCCCACACCTTATCTCATTTAGATCCAATATCAAATCCTATCGCCTTACCTTTCGATTTCACATATGACCGGACAAAACCTTAGTTTGCCACTTCAAACCCTAGTACCTTTCTTCTCCCACAAGTAACCTCTCTATTTTCACCTAATATCTCTCCTCTCCCATGGCACCCATACTCACCCCTCATACAATAAATTTCTACTCTTAACCCATACTCCACTCTCCCTTAATCATTTTTACTTCCACATTTTTCATATTAGTGCTTTATCCCCAAAACACTAACTGGTCCCTTATACATCCTTCACCAACCTACGTACTATTTCTCATCCCAGGTCTCCAATCACTCCACAACTCTCCCCTTAGCTTATTTACACCTTAATACAACTTTTCTCATGTAAATATCATCCCTATGTAAGATTTATCCACTTCATGCAAACTCTCAAAGTCCCCATGAAAATTTTAAGACTCCCATGCATGGTTCCCATCTCTCATTCATTTTACCCATTCCTCCCTCTTTAATTTCCTCTCATGGATCATGAGGTATTTTGGTCAGCTTCATATCCCCCTTAGTGAACTCATTTCCCATTTTCTTTCTTTTCGTTCCTTTCATTTCCATATCATATTATCAATCTTCCTATCATGCAAGTCCTAGAGGGCCATAACATATCACATCATAATCATCATATATACATATAACACATATGTCACAAGAAAACATATACAAACATACCTTAACTCTAAGCTACACTACACATAAGACAAGTTAATAACAATCATGTAATACATGACTTATCATGATATAAATCATCCAAGGCATACAATTCACACAACACACATGGGCCTTAGCTACATCCTAACCTAAAACGACGCCGAGCTTGAAGCACGCTCCTATGTCTCCTTAGGGTGTTGGCTTGATTCACCTATAAGAAGGAAAAACTAAGGATTAGTTTCCCTCCTACCAAAAATACTATTATTTCTTATTTTAGTTTAAGATTAGGGTTGTGACACCCCAAATTTACTACTGAAAAATTTCGTTTAAATTAAAAAGGTTTAGCGGAAGCGAAAGATAAAACCGTAAACTCGAGCGCGTTGCTGCCACACTTAGTACCAGACCGGTACACTCCTATTGTTCCAGTACTAAATGCTATGGCTAAATAAAGTTAACAATAAAAATGAATCATTAGTAAAACATAAGTCATACATAAATTAGAGTGCAACTTAGGATCACAAACCAAAGAGTACGTTTTTCAAAACATAAAGCATGGTACAAGACACAACTAAATATGGAAATACGAAATCCGATGATAGCAATAGAGTCTGGTCAAATCGCTCTCGATCCCCAGGTCAGATTAGGCTCAACACTCTGCCCCACCCAATGCCTCGTAGGTATCGTAGGCATCGAAGACATCATCTCCTACCTGCACAAGTTCAGAGGGGACTTCTGCTCGTGGGAATGAGAAGCACCCATGAAATGGGTGATCGATATGCTACATACTGATTAAGGTAACAGATGAGCTAAGGCCAACACATAGAACACATGACACAAGGATAAGCACATAGGCAACGTACAATAACACACATGATAAGGCCTGGTTACTTTCCTGGTGAATTATTCTTTATTCTCCTTAATAATATACTCATTCCACACATATTATTTAATAGTCCATATGAGTGCGGGAACTCCACTAATATAGCTGGTGGACTGGAATACATACACTTAGGGCAGAATGCTCCTAACCACTATTATTTGCTGGTGGACCGGTCTCTAAGGTAGAACACTCGTGGCCACTATTATTTGCCGATGGACCAGTCTGGCCCCAACTCACATGGTGTTTCGCTGTAAGTACTTAGTGTATTTCCCATGGCTTAGCTTACTTACTTTGGTTTGTTGAGCATGAAACCCCCACTATTATAGCCGGTGGACCGAAAATCATA
The DNA here is from genome assembly GCA_030549775.1 of Tamarix chinensis. NCBI lineage: Eukaryota > Viridiplantae > Streptophyta > Magnoliopsida > Caryophyllales > Tamaricaceae > Tamarix > Tamarix chinensis. The sequence goes on along the minus strand of CM060178.1, from coordinate 61,725,040 downwards.
CAAGGATAAATGCTCCTGACCACTATTATTCGTCGGTGGCACGGTCTCCAGGGCACCCTAGCTCCTCGCCACTATTATTCGCCGGTGGACCGGTCTGGGCTCGGCTCAACAATCTTCCACTTTAAGTGATTAGTATCTTATTCATGTCTTATTAGATAACATTCAACCCTTGATATGCATGTCATCGATGTTCTACTTCTTTTATCTCAAGAGGGCCCGTCCCATATTTTGAGACTCCTACACCCCTTATCATGCCCCGACATCTATCCCCCCTCATGCTCACATATAATGAAATACCAACTCCTGAGAGTGTAGGTTAAGCCTAACACCCTATGACATCGACCCCGCCTATTCTCACCCTCTAGAGTTTTCCCCTTGGAAACCCTAATTGGACCTATATGGCCCAACTTCTTCTCACTTACTCTACCATTACTTGTTCCTCGCCCCACATCTCATCCATATTAGGTCAAACCCCAAGGCGTATCACTTTACCTCTCAACTTCGCATGTGACCGGCAAAACCCTAGTTGGCCACATCAAACCCTAGTACCTTACTTCTTCCACAAGTAACCTCTCTCTTTTCATTCTAAAGTCTCTTCTTTCACATGGAAAACCCATACTCATCTTTTATATAAATGAATTCTCACTTTTAACCTATACTCCACCCTTCCTTAGTCATTCTTACCCTTGTACTTCCCAAATTTCCACTTTCTCCCAAAAACCCTAATCGGGTCCCTTATACACCCTTGCGCCAACCTCCGTACTAGTTTTCATCCCAAGTCTCCAATCACTCCACAACTCTCCCATTCTCTTATTTACACCCTAAATCAATTTTTCTCACGTAAGATTCAGCCCCATGCAAGAATTAGCCATTCCATGCAAACGCCCTAAGTCCCCATGCAAATTTTAAGACTCCCATGCATGGTTCCCATCTCTCATTTATTTTGGTCATTCCTTCATCTTAATTTTCTCTCATGGATCATAAGGTACTTAGGTCAATCTCATATCACCCTTAGTGAACTCGCTTCCCATTTCTTTCTTGTCATCCTTATATTTCCAATTCATATTATTAGTTATCTTAACATGCATGTCCTAGAGGGTCATATCATATCACATCATAAACATCATACATATACATATACATGTCATGCTCATGTCATAGGAAACACATATAGACATATCTCAATCTCCAAGCTACGCTACACATAAGACAAGTTATCCACAATCATATAATACACGACATAGCATGTCATATACAACATTCAAATCATACAGGTCACACATCACCCAAGGCCTTAGCTTCGTCCTTACCTAAAGCGATGCTGGGCTTGGAGCACGCTCCTACAACTCCTTAGGGTTTTGGTTAGATTCACCTATAAAAGGGAAAATACTAAGTATTAGTTTCCCTCAAAAACTAGGGTCACTCCTTATTTTAGTCTAAGATTAGGATTATTATTATTAAAGAGAGTATTATACAAAAACTAGGGTTTTTATCTTAAAAATAGTCTACTACATATTACTAGTCAAAATATGTTTATTTTAATATTTATTACTACACTTATATTATTAAACCTATTAGCTTTATTCTTCTAATAATAGTACTAATACTAATTATAGCAAAATAGTGATAAAACTAATAATAATAATAATAGTAATGCTAATGCTTATAGTGATAGAAACCCTAGCATTCTTAAGGCTAAGTCTAATAATACTGTTAGGGTTAAAATGATAATATAATAATTACAATACCAACAAAGTACAAATATTTCTAAAGATAATAATGATAAAAGTTATATTTTGAATAATAATAATATAAGGGTTCAAATGTTGTTGTCACAATAATAGAAATAATAATAATAATAATAATAATAGTAATAATACTAATAATAATTATAGTAATAGTAATAACTAATAATGTTAGTGACAAGGGAATTAGGAATAATATTAGTAATATTCGAATATTAAATAGTAAAATACTAAGGTTAAGTATTCTTCTTCTTTAAAAATAAAATAATAATATGCCAACTTCGGTTTAAATAAAAAAAAAATAATAATAGTAATAATGATAATGATAATAATGTTAAGTATAATAATAATAACAACAAAAATAATAATAGTAACTGAAATGGTAATAATAATATAAGGGTACAAATATTTATATTAATAAATAAAAGTGATAAAGGACAAGGTTAGTATTAACAATATTAGTAAGGAAATAATGATAATGATAATGCTAATAATAATAAGAATAATAGAAATAAAGTTGGGTTAAGTAGAAATAATAATAATAGTAATGGTAATAATAATAATAATAATAATAATAATAATAATAATAATAATAATAATAATACTAATGATAGTAAAAATGGTAATAATAATATAAGGGTTAAATTTTTTACCATAATAGTAAAGATAATGATAATAAGCCATAGCTAGCATTAGTAATAATAGTAAGAATAATAGTGAGGTTAGTAATAATAATAATAATAAATGAGGAAAAGTCTTAATCATAATAATGCTAAAGTTGTAGACCATTATTAATGATAATATTATTATTGGTTAGGAAAATTATAAAGTTAGGTTAAGTAATAGTAATAGTAATAATAATAATAATAATAATAATAATAATAATAATAATAATAATAATAATAATAATAATAACAACAATAATAATTAATAATGATAACCATTTTAAATGCTAAAGTTGTAGCCTTTTAAATAGTTTGACCTAGTTATAAGTATTTTATAAAATTAGGTTAGGAAATAAGGAGGATACATAATAATAATAATAATAACCATGATAATAAAACACTAATAATAATAAGAATAATAATAATAGTAATATTGAGGATAATACTAGAAATTTTAAATAAAATTATTAACACTTATAGAAAATAATTTAGGGGCTAGGGAAGTTGGAGCACCACCTCAAGTTAGTGGTGGAACCGGCGGTGGCGCGTGGCGGCAATGGCAGCGGTGGTGGAGGAGGAAGAGAGGGAAAGATGGGTATGTAGGCTAAGAGAGGGGAAGTAGAGGGGTGTTTGAGGTGGAGGAAGATGCAGCAGGTGAAGAGGGGTGGAATGAGGGTCGTGGCGTGGCTGGGAGTGGCGGCTCGCGGTGGTTGGCGCGGTGGCCGAAGGTGGTGGAGGGTGGTGGAAAATGGGGGAGGTAGAAGGAGAGGGAGGCAGGGGAAGATGAAAGTATGGAAATGTACGGGAAGGTCGCCTGGGTGTTTTGGAGGGTAGAGGAGGTGCTGTTTGCAGCGGGATTGGCGGCGGAAGGCGGCGCAAGGGGCGGTGAGGGGCTGGAGTGTGCTGATCGGGAAGGCACTTTGGCACGGCTCGAGCAGCTCGTGCAGGGAACGATAGGGGATGAGGGTGGTCCATTTTTGTAGAGGGAGGTGCGGGGATGGTTTTGGTGGGTGGAGTTTGCGATGGTTGTTGTTAATGACGGCAAGGTAGGGATATGTTTGGACGGCAGTGAAAGGCCACGTTTCTGGGCTGCGGGAAAGGAGAGCTCGATTATGGATGCCAACAAGGGGTATTTATAGGATAATTGAGGAGTAAAAAGACAAGGGAAGAAGAAGACGTGCGGGGCAGGTGTGGTAAGACCACTTACCAGTAGTGGCAAGCGATGCTGTCCTGCCATAACAGGTTAGGTCGGGGAGGGGGAGAAAAAAAAGGAAAGAGATGGGCACGCGGGGAGGGAAGAGATGGGGCTTGTTGGGGTCGAAAAAGGAAGAAAATGATAGGGGTAGGGGCAGGTGAGGATGGCTGGCCGTTGGCTGGTGGCTGCCGGCGGAATCGGGGCTGCAAGTTGGCGTTGCAGGTCGGGCTGGGGAAGAAGAAGGTAGGGCGGGGTGGACCGGTCGGTCTAGGGGAAAGAAAGAAAAGAAAAAGGAGGATGGTTCGGTCGGCTGGGGGTCAACGGGCGATGAAGGAGGGCTGGGGAAGTTGGGTCGTGCATAGGGAGAAGGGAGAAGAAGGGTTTGGGTTGCGCAGGCCGGCCAATTCGAGGGGGAAGGAAGAAGGAAAAATAAGTAAAGGAGGAAGAAAGAAAAAGGAAAAGAAAGGAGAAAAAGGAAAAGGAAAAATGATAAAATGGTTGGGTTGGGTATTGGTCTTTATTTATTTATATATTTAATTTAGATATTTAATTTTAATAATAATTATTTTAAGTACAATAATTAAATTCATTTTTAGATTAATTAGGCTATTAAGGATAAATTTTCCTTAACTTCCGTTTTAATTAGTAAAATGTCCAAAAGTTTTCTAAATAATTTATTTATTAATTTATCTTTATTTTCCTCAATTATTTTCCTCTTTATTAAATAAAATAATTTATTTCCTTAATTTTCCTAATAAGTCATTAATCTACTATAATTCCTAATTTAGGATTTTGGGGTATTTCAAGGGTTGTTATTATTAAAGAGAGCTTTATAAGTGAAACTATGGTTTTTTACCAGCAAGTTAGCCTATTAGATATTGCTAGTCAAAATATACTTATGTTACTATTCATGAATACATTTATATTATTAAATCTAATAGCTCTATTTCTTCTAATAATAGTACTAATACTTTTTAAAATAAAATATTAATAATAATAATAATAATAATAATAGTAATACTAATGCTCCTAGAATAGAAGTCCTATTATTTTTAAGGCCAAGACTAATAATAGTTTTAGGTATAAAATAATAACATAATATTAGTAATACTAACAAGGTACTAATACTATTAAAGATAATAGTGATAGTAGTTATATTTGGAATAATAATAATATAAGGGTTCGAATTTCTTCATCACAATAATATTAACAAAATAATAACCATAATAATAGCAATAATTAATAATGATACCATAGTAACAATGTTAGTAACAAAGCATTAGAAATAATATTAGAAATATTTGATTAATAATAATAATAATAATACTAAGGTTGAGTATTCTTCTTCTATAGTAACAAAATGGTAACATGCCAAATTCGGTTTCAATAACATTAATAATAATAAAAATAATAGTACTAATAATAACAACAACAGTGATAATATTACTAATAGTAATAATAATAAAATAATAACGATGATAATAATGTTAAGCATAATAATAATAATAATAATAACAATAATATAATAACTGAATGATCATAATAATATAAGGGTCCAAATATTTATATTAATAATAAAAGGTAATAATGGATAAAGTTAGTATTAACAATGTTAGAAAGAAAATAATGATAATGATAATGGTAATATTAATAATATTATTAGTAGTAATAATGATAATGGTAATGATAATAATAATAGTAGTAGTAGTAATAGTAATGATAATAATAATGATAATAAATAATAATAATAATAATAATAATAATAATAATAATAATAATAATAATAATAATAATAACAACAACAACAACAACAACAACATGGAAAATGATAAAAATACTAAATTAGGTTGAGTGATAATAATAATAATAATGGCATTAATAAGAATAATGATAATAATAATGTTAAAAATAATACTAATAGTAATGGTAATAAAAATGGTAATAGTAATATAAGGGTTCAAATATTTACCATAATAATAAAGATAATAATAATAGGCCAAGGCTAGCATTAGTGATAATAATAGGAATAACAGTGAGGATAATAATAATAATAATAATAATAATAATAATAATAATAATAATAATAATAATAATAATGATAATAACCATAATATAACTGATGATAATAGTAGTAGTAATAGTAACAATAATATTATTAATAATAATAAAGATACTCTATTAATACAAAAGTTGTAGTCTTTTAAATAATAATACCATAGTTATAACCTTTTTTAAGTTAGGTTAGATTATGAGAGTGGTAAAAAAATAATAATAATACTAATAATAATAACAAAAAGTTAATAATAATAATAATAATAGTAATAATAATAAATATAATAACACAACATTAATACTAATAATAATAATAATAATAATAAGGGTAATACTATTAATATTACTAAAAATTACTAACACTTATATATAAAAGGTTTAAGGGTTGGGGAAATTAGGACACCACCTAGTGTTAGTCGTGGAACCGACGGCGGCACGTGGCGGCAACGGTGGCGGTGGTGGAGGAGGAAAAGGGGTGGAAAGATGGGTTTATAGGCTAAGAGGAGGGGGAATGAGAGGGTGTTTGGGATGGTGGAAGGTGTAGCAGGTGGAGATGGGTGGAATGGAGGGGCTGATGAAGCCGAAAGTGGTGGCTCACGGTGGCTAGAGCGGTGGCCCAATGGTGGTGGAAGGTGGAGAAGGAGAAGGAGAGGGAGGCAAGGAAAAATGGGGGTATAGGGAGGTAGAGGAGGCTCCCCTGGTTGTTTTGGGGGATAGGGGTGGCATTAATGGCGGTGGAATAGGTGGTGGGCGGTGGTGCAAAGGACGTCAAGGGGTGAAAGTATGTTGATTGGGTTGGCGGTTTTGCACGGTCAGGGTGGCTCGTGCAGGGCAAATCGAGGGGAAAGGAGCATCTAGTTAGGTATAGGGTGGTGCAAGGATCGGTTCTAGAGGGTTTTTTGGCTGGTGGCGATAGGTGGCGGAGGTGGGGCGCTCGTTGGACAAGGGGCCGCAAGAATGGTGGATTTTTGGGTTTTGAAATCAAAACCCAAATTAAGGATGCCCATTGGGTATTTATAGATCAATTGAGGTGGGCAATGACAAGGGGAAGAAGACAAGAGGGTGCAGGTGCCAGGCATGCCGCCGGTGGTGGCAGTCGAGGTGGCACTGCCATGGCAGGGGAGGCAAGCTCAAGGGAAGAAGAAAAAGGAAAGGGGTAGGGTGCTCGGGAGAGGGGAATAGCTGGGTTGGGGTCAAAAATGTGAAAGAAAGCGACGGGAGAGGGAAGGGGAGGACGGTGGCAGTGATAGAGCCCGGCGGAGGGCTGGGTTGCAGCTCCTCAGTCACCGCCCACGCCTTAGGGAAGAAGAAGGGGTTGGGACCGGGTGCGAGGGGGAAGAGGAAGCTGGGCCGCGCAGCAAGCTGGCCTAGGTCGGGGGCAAGAAAAAAGAAAAGAAAATAAAAGAGAAAATGGAGAAATAGGTGGGTTGGGTATTTTAGTATTTTTGGGTTATTTTAAAATAATAATATTTAGAAAATAATAATTAACTCCTTCTTAGATTAATTTAGGCTCTTTTTGAATAATAATTATATATATATATATATATATATTAAATCCCATTTTAGTTAGCAACACTCCCTAAATTTTTTTCTAATTAAAATATTTATCATTTTCCTCATGATTATCGCTAAATAAATCCCCTATATTTTAATAAAATAATTTATTTAATTAATTTTCCTAATAAATCCTCAGTTTGCCATAATTTTGAGAATTAGAATTTTGGGGTATTTCAATAAAAGAGCATGGAACACATGCAAGACATACAAACTAATATAGTATAAGGTCTATATATATACTTACGAGGATTGAGATATAATGATCATTTAGATAGTCAAATTCCATCAAGGTTACGTACTACTCATATTCATTCATCTGAAATAACTAAACTTACCAAAGAACATCTCAGAGATACTCTCTAAAGCAATAATTAAAACCTAACTATACACAACAATTTTAACCTTCACAGTATAATTTATGTCTCAGCATAAATCCCAACAAAATATATACATCATAGGTATGTTCATAGGTATAATATACTAAGATTCATATCATCCAAGGTATACTTATTGATACAAGAGCATCCACTGAACCTAATGATTGTCATGTTCATATTAATCCTCAAGGTAAGGAAGATTTAGCTTTCTTAATGTTGGAGCCTATCATGTTAAATATTCTTGATAATTCTTATATGCTTGATATTGAAAAACATTTAAGTTATTCTTGTAAGTATGTTACATATTTGCAAGAAGAAGATGTTCATACACTTTAATGTGTACAAGTATTCAAATCACGCAAGACTATGGCATACATGGGATGATACATTACAACAAGAAGATAAAGTGATGATATTCATTATTTGTATTAACTTATTGTAAACCCTAACCCTCAGTGTATTTTATGTAAGATAGGGTATTGCTATATTTTCATGTAAGTATCTTAATCAATTTTATAGCTTTGTAATATTAATCCTTAGTATCATTTGAATAATAATATTATTATTTGGATTAAGTTAATATGGGTTTAATTCAAACACGATTAATGGGTTGGATTAAGAGGGAATAAGCAGTAGGTTTAGGCTAGCTAACCACCGACTACTTCCTTCCCCTATATATACCTTTTGTGCGTAGCTTTGTAATGCAGAATGAATCATAATATTTTGATCAAAATTTGAGCAAATTTATTCAAGTATTTTTGGAGTAAGGAAAATCGGGGCAATATCCTTCAACATCAACACTCAACTCGATAGAATTGAACACACCTTCAAATCTGCCAAGACCTTCATCTTTATCCTACGATTTCTTCAACAATAATCATCCTTAACACCTTGTTTCTTTTGCATTAATTTATGGGTGATAGTTTCTCATACAATCCTCGATCCAACCTTCTGTTTACTTTGATAAAACCACATCAATTATAGTTACAACATAATAAAATCCTTAACATCACAGGTATACTTACAAGTATAATATAATAAGAGGTACAACATAATAAAATCCATGATATCACATGTATGGTCACAAACATAATACCAACACAGGTAGGCATGAAGGTTGTTACTGAAACCATAGGTAGGCACAAAGGTTGCTAGCAAAACCATAGAAAATTGCAGGTAAGCATAAAGGCTGCTACTAAAACCACAGGTAAATGCAAATGCTACTATTGAAATCACACAAAACTGCAAGTAGGCACAAAGGCTACTAATAAAACCATAAGTACGTATGAAGGCTACTATCGAAACCATAGGTACGCACGAAGACTGCTATTGAGACCACAGGTGTAACACCCCAAAAATTTACTACTGAAAAATTTCATTTAAATCAAAAGGTTTAGCGGAAGAAAAAGATAAAATCGTAAACTCGGGGGCGTTACTGCCGCACTTAGTACCAGACCGGTACACTTCTACCACTCCAGTACTAAGTGCTAAGGCTAGAACTAAACAACATCAAGTGCGAAATATTAAAACATAAGTTGACATTTGACATAAATCATTAACGAAACACAAGTCAATTAGTATTTAGAATGCAGTTTAGGAGTACAACTTAAGAGTTCGATTTCAAAACACGAAGCATAGTACAAATACAGCTAAATAAAACAAGTCCCGAAGGATCAATATCCGGATTGCCTACTCTCAAGCCTTCTACCCCAAAATAGTACCCGATCATAAACTTGCACAGGAGGTCTGCTCCCCACCATCGGTGGATCATCATAGGGCCCATTCAATCAAGGTAGTATCAGTACGGGTCCAATACTAAGTAAGGGCATAGGTGCGCTAAGGCCAAGCATACAATCATACCACATAGCACACATAGCACAATCATACGGACAACACGCGATAACCCAAAAAATAAGGCCTGAATAATTTTCTGGTGACTTATTCTTTATTCTCATTAATAGTATGTTCATTCCACACATATTCTTTAATATTCCATGTGAGTGCAAGAACCCCACTATTATAGCCGGTGGACCGGAAGTAAACACATAGGGCAGAACGCCTCTGACCACTATTATAGTTGGTGGACCGGAAGTAAACACACAAGGCAGAACGCCTCTGACCACTATTCTAACCGATGGACCGGACTGGCCCCGACTCACATGGTATTTCACTGTAAGTATTTAGTATTTTTCCCATGGATTAACTTATTTACTTGGGTCTGTCGAGCCGAAACCCCCACTATTATAGCCGGTGGACCGGAAGTAAACACACAGGGCAGCACGCCTCTGACCACTATTATAGCTGGTGGACCGGAATGAAATGCATAGGGTAGAACGGCTCTGACCGCTATTATAGCCGGTGGACCGGAACGAAACACACAAGGCAGAATGCCTCTGACTAATACTCTTACCGGTGGACCAGACTGGGCTCGGCTCAACATCTTTCGCTTTACGTGATTAATATCTTATCTGTGTCTTATTAAATCACACTTCACCCTTAACATGCATGCTAGCAACATTCTACTGCTTTCTTTTCAAATGGGCCCATCCCATATGTTGAGACTCTTGTCCCCCTTATCACACCCCGACATTATTTTCCCCTTAAGCTCACACATAATGAAAGACCAACTCCTGGAACCGTAAGTTAAACCCAACACCCTATGACATCGATCTCGCCTATTCTCAACCTCTAGGGTTTTCCCCTTAGAAACCCTAGTTGGGCCTATGTGGCCCAACCTCTTTTCACTTACCTTACCATTACTTATTCTTCACCCCACATCTCACCCTTATTAGGTTAAACCCCAAGGCATATCACCTTACTCCTCGATCTCGCATATGACTCGCAAAACCCTAGTGGGTCACATCAAACCCTAGCACCTTACTTCTTCCACAAGTAACCTCTCTCTTTTCATTCCAAAGTCTCTTCATCCACATGGAAACCCATACTCATCTTTTATATAATAGAATTCTCACTCTTAACCCATACTCCACCCCTCCTTAATCATCCTCACTCTCGTACTCCCCAATTATTCACTTTCTTACTAAAACCCTAGTTAGGCCCCTTATGCACCCTCGTACAAGCCTACATACTATTTTTCACCCCAAGTCTCCAATCACTCCACAACTTTCTCATTCTCTTATTTACACCCAAATTCAACTTTTCTCACGTAAGACACACCCCCATGCAAGAGTTAGTCACCTCATGCAAACATCCAAAGTCACCATGCAGATTTTAAGGCCCCCATGCATGGTTCCCAACTTTCATTTACTTTGGACATTATTCTCACTTAAAACTTCTCTCATGGATTATGAGGCACTTTGGTCAACCCCATATCCCCCTTAATGGTCTCACTTCCCATTCCCCATCTTATTATTCTTTTAGTCCCATTTCATAGTACCGAACCCTAGCATGCATGTCCTAGAGGGTCGTATCAACACATCATAAGTATCACACATAAAACATGCCATGCTCATGTCATAGAATGTACACACGACGTACCTCAAATTCCAAGTTACGCTACACATGAGACACGTTATCCATAAATCATATAATACACATTAGCATGATATACACAACAATCAACACATCACATCACACATAGCACAAGGCCATAGCTTCGTCCTTACCTAAGGCGAAGCCGGGCTTGGAGCACGCTCCTATAACTCCTTAGGGTTTTGGTTAGGATCACCTATAAAAGGGGGAAAATACTAAGTATTAGTTTCCCTTGCAAGTACCATCAACCCTTATTCTAGTTTAGGATTAGGGTTTTTATTACTAAAGAGGGCATTATACAAAAACTAGGGTTTTTACCTTAGAATTAGTATACTAAATATTAGTAGTCAAAACATATTTATTTTTGATACTTATTGTTACACTTATATTATTAGACCCATTAGCTCTATTCTTATATTAATATGGTTCACGCTAACTATAGGAAAATAGTGATAGTATTAATAATAAAATAATAATAGTGACACTAATGTTTAGTGATAGAAACCCGAGTGTTTTTAAGGCCAAGTCTATTAATGGTTTTAGGGTTGAAATAATAATAATACAAACTCACAACCCTACAAGTAGATTGTTCCTAAAGGTGATAATGACCATAGTTGTATATTCTTGAATAACGTAAGGGTTCAAATGTTTTTGGTTACAATACTAGAGTAGTGGTAGTAGTAATAATAGTAATAGCTAATAATGATACCATAGTAATGAGGTTAGGGTTAAAGGCATTAGAGATATTGTTAAGTGGTAAGATAATAAGGTTCAAGCACTTTTCTTATTTAACAATAACATGATATTCACCACTTTGAGTTAAATAACATAGATAATAATAAAATTAGTGTTACTATTAACAATAGTGATAAAGGTGTCAAGTATAATAGTAGTAGTAGTAGTAGTAGTAGTAATAATAATAATAATAATAATAATAATAACAACCCAGTAAGGTTAGGTTAAGTAATAATAATAATAATAATAATAATAATAATAATAATAACATTACTAATGTTAAGTATGATAGAAGTTAAGGTTTGAAGGGATGATAGTATTAGTAAGAAAATAATAACATTAATGATAGAGATAATAATAATGATAATAATGATAATAATAATAGTAATAATAATAATAATAATAATAATAATAGTATTAATATTAGTAGAAAATGACAGCAGTTATATAAAAAGGGTATTAGGGTTTGGATGAGTGGAGAACCACCTAGGGTCGGTGGTGGTCCGGCGGCGGTGGCGGAGGAGGAGAAGAGAGGGAAAGATGGAGGTGGTGGTTAGATGGGAGGAGAAAAAGGGAAGTTTGATGTGGGGGAGGAGACAACAGGGAGAGGGGAGTGGAACGAGGGTGGTGGAGAGAGGTGGAAGATAGGGGAGGTAGAAGGAGAGGGAGGCAGGAGGAGGTGAAGTCATGGGAAGGTAGGGGAGGGTCTGCTAGATATTTTGGAGGGTGGTGGAGGCTTGGTAGAGGCGGAAATGGGCGGCGGAAGGTGGTGCAAGGGGCCGCGATGGCTGAAGGTGGTGGTTTCGGGATGGGGACTTTGCACGGCTAGAGCAGCACGTGCAAGGCAAGGCGGAGGGTGGTGGTGGTTTGGTTTTGTCGAGGGGGATGCAAGGAAGATCACGGTGGGCAGCGGTGGTCACCGGTGGCGGCGGAAAGCTTGTCTTTTTGAGGCGGCGGAGAGGTAGGGTTTCGGGGCAAAAATCAAAAGGAACCTGATTATGGCTGCCAATGGGGGGTATTTATAGGAAATTGGGAGGTGGAACACGACAAGAGGAGAAAGAGACGAGTAGGGTAGGTGTGGCAAGACCACCGGCTGGCGGTGCAGTCCTGCCATGGCAGGTTAGGTCGGGAAGGGGGAGAAGAAAAGGGAAAGAGATGGGCAAGCAGGAAGGGGAGAGAGGGACTTGGTTGGGGTCAAAAAGAGGAAGAAAACAATAGGGAGAGGGGTAGGGAAGGAAAGCCGGTGGTGCAGAGGTGGCCGACGTGCGCAGGGGTGCAAGTCGGCGGCTGCGCGGGGAAGAAGAATGAAGGGGAAAGGAGGAGGATCGGCGGTCCAGGGGAGGAAGAGAAAAGGAAGGGGGGAACCGGCTGGTTCGGAGACGTTTATAAGGTTTTAAAATGAAATGCGGCGTTTTTACGGTATGGGGGACAGAGCGCTGCGCCACATTGCCCACTTGGCAACGACTATTTCGTTACTTAGCGCGATGCGGCGTCTTAGCGAATTGAGGGGCAAAACGCTGCATCGCGATTATGGGATGGGGGACCGAACGACGACGGGCCGCGAGGAAGGGGAAGGAAGAAAGGGACGGGGGTTGGGTCGCGGGCTGGCCCAACCAGCGAGGAAAAGGGTAAGAAAGAAAAAGAAAAAGAAAAGAAAGGAGGTAAATAATTATTTATGTTATATATATATATATTTATTTTATTTTACATAAATATTTGGAGTATTTTCCTTTGGGCATCTAGAGTAAGAATATTAGATTATTTAAATAAAATATTAAACCTCCTTTTTGGCTAATTTAGGGCCCTAAAAAAATTCCTCCTTTGTAAAATATTTAATTTTTTTTATTAATTTGCCCTACATAATCCCTCTCAATCTACTAGAACAATAAATTAAATTAATTCCCCAATAATCCTTATTGAAAAACATTTTTCCAAAGAATTAATTCTGGGATATTTTAACAGGTAGGCACAATGGCTAAGATTGAAACCACAGGCTATAGGTAGGCACGAATGCTACTACCAAAACCATAAGTTGGCACAAAGGCTGCTACAAAAACCACAGATAGGTACGAAGCTTATTATTGAAGCAACAGGTAGGTCCGAAGGTTGCTTTCAGTCAATAATCCAATAATCATTATTTCAGTCAAATCATATCATTTCCATTTTTATTTACTTTTTCGAGGGAAGATCAATCAACCTAAAGACACAAAGGTACTCCATTCATACCGGTGCAACAAGGCAACACAGTATCCTACCGACTATCAACCCAAGGACGTAAAAGTACCCTGATCGTACTAATACACTAAGGCTAATCAACCTTTCGTACCTAAAATTAATACAGTAATTATTGCATTAATATCTATTAGGTAAAATAATAATTATAATAATAAAATATTTATTTTTTAAATATTACCAAAATACTCTTACATTTAAAATGGGTACAAAAAATATTTAAAAAAAATAACACAATTTACGCTGCATGCGTAATGTGAGCCATGCAAATGCAAGGGAAAAAGAGGGTAGTAGGGAAGTGTGTTGTGTGTAGGTTGGTGGGTGGTGTGGCTAGTGCTATCTCGGTTGGGGTTTGCTTGGTGGTTGACGATGGAAGGTGATTACTGTAGGGTTCGATGATGGGTTGCATAGGAGGAGAAGAATGGTGGCTAGTGTGTGGGGCTTGAAGGGGTAGAAAAAAGAAGAGGAAGGGTGTAGGGGGATATTTGGGTTCTTGGAGGTTGGTAGTTCGAAGGGCGGAGGGTGGAGGTTGGGGTAGTTCTATAGAGGATATAGTGGATGGCGATGGTCAGAGGTGTGTGTTGCAGGGTGGTAGTTGGTGAACAAGGGTGTTTTTGGTTAGGGGAAAGGGTTATGGTGTTGGGCGACGGTGGAGGATAGCTTAGTTGAGAGAAGAGAGAAGAGGAACAGGGTAATGGTCTGGTGGTGATGCATATTGGTAGAGGTAGGGAAGAAGATGGGAGTGGGCGGTGGCATTGGATTGGTTGGCTGCACTGGCAGAAGATGAAGGGAGGTGTTATACAGGGAGTTGGGATAGGTTGGTGATGGTGAAGGCTGGTGGTAGTGATGATCGGTTGGGTTGTTGGAGCTATGGCTAGATGGCTAGGAAAACCAAAAGAAGACAAAAGGAGAGGGGTAGAAGGGGCTAGGTGATGGTCGGGGTAGCTATGGATGGGTGATGGTGATTTTAGTGGCGACGGGGTGGTGCTGCACGGATGGTGTGGTTCTGCAATGGCCTGCTTAGTGGTGCTACAAGAGAAAGAGAAAAAAGAGAAGGAAATACTATGAGAATGTATGTGCATGGTGTGGGGAGGGTAATGTTTGGCTGGGGATGGTGCTAGGAAAAAGAATTGAGATAACACAAGGGAAACGGGCATGTGCATGTAGAGAGGGGGTGAGGCGAGTTATTGTGAGGGGTTGGGAAATTCGAAAAAATCAAAGAGAGAGAAGGTGGTTGGGTAGAGTGTTGTTTGGTTAAGAGTGTATCCTTGTGTAAGTGTATGTAGCGTGTAGCATGTGTATATGTATATAAAAAAATACAGAGCACGGGTTGCGTGAGGTAAAGATCTAAGGGAGACAAGGAGAGTTATTGAGGTAGGGGATTAGGGCAAGAAATGGCTAAGTTTAGTCGGGTAAAAATGGTAGGATAAAGTAGGTAAATTTTATTTTAATTTTAGGTTTAGTTTTGATAGGTTATGGTATTGGGTAGAAAAATAATCCAGAAAAAATAATCTATATCAGGATAGGTTTAAAAAGGATTAGAAATAGTAAAATAATTGAAAATAAATTTTAGGAAATTATTTTTGGGTTACGAATCAAAAATTTTACTAGTAAAATAATTTAGGATAAAATTTACGAGTATAAATTATGATTAATTTAAATAACCCAATTTCTGTCAAAATTTTAATTTGATTAAAATTTATACTCAAACCATTGTAAAAATACGAATAATAGTAACACTTTTAATATTAAACCTCCTAAAATAATAATTATAACTAATTATATGATTATTAATTCATAATTAAATTTTTTTAAAAGAGCATATTATAATAATAATAGTAATAATGATGATTATAACAAAAATCATACTAATGATAAATTTATTATATTTTTATGCTATAATTTTCTTTTATAGTATATTATTATTATTTTATGTTACTTAACTATCATTAAAAATTAGTTTTTGCCTTGGGTTTAGAATTTGGATATAGTATTACCAAAGACATTCATTTCTTAGGCTATCAATCGTTTTGATGACAATTAATTTATCATTGAATGCAAATTATTGTTGAAAACCTATTTTTGCCATCTTAAACGCATTTTCTATACCATTGTTACATCTAATAATGCAAGAAAACTATCAATTGTGAAGAGGCCACATTAGATATGCTTGCTTAAGGCCTCAAAATGAGTTAGGCTGACCTTAACCATCACATGTATATGAATTGTCACTTCATAGCTTGGTAAGATGTGATATTGTGATTCTTCTACTAAAAGATAAACACTGCACGTTGTGTTCTACAACTACCGTATTCGAAGCTTTTCATTGGCCAAAGCAACTCTGACAAAAATTCACGTGGTCACTTCATGCCCTGGCAACCCAACATACACCCATAAAATATGTCTATAGGGCTTCCGCTATTTATCTAATAAGCTCTTTTTTTTAGCAGGTTAAATTACAAAGACTATTATTGTTTATGTGTCTAAGGCTTCACTATAATAATTTTTTTATAATTAATATAATTTTTATCATTACCTATTACTGAAAATAATACTTCCCATATATTACGACATATTTATTAAATTACTAATCATCATTAAATTATAATATTATTCATAATGACAAAGTATAATATATATTAATGGCTATGAATACTATAATTCATATTGATATAACTTTTATCATTGTCAATTATGTTTGAAATCATTTTCACATTTATAGTTATGCTAATTACTTATTTATCCTTAGTTACTATTAATTATCATTACTAAGATCATCTTAATAATAATAATAATAATAATGAAACATCAATAATAATTTTCAATAATATTAATATTATAATGGATTATTACCAATTACTATTCTTACTAATGATTGGTCATTATTAATATTATTACTATTTTCTAATAATTATTTTTGTTGATTATTATTTTATTTTTATGATTAATATTATCACAATAATAATAATAATAATAATAATAATAAGATAAATTATTAATAATAATCATATATTATTAATTTTTAATATCAGTGCTACTATTAATTACTGGTTATTATTATAATAATCATATATTATTATTATGTTTAAATCAGATGGTCTGATTAGCATCATTCCAATTATATTAGACAAAGAACATATCCTTAGTTGGCGGAGGATTAATTATCTAGAAGTTCAATCCAGTTCCAGAAAACTTTAGCTCGGTGATTTGATCGATGCGCATAGCCATCTCAGGCTTCAATTCATCTGCCCAACCTCCTACTCTTCCTTTCCGAAAATATATGTTGCTGTCTTGTCCGTTTGAAAGCGTACCCTCCCTGTTGACCTTCAAGTTGCTGAGACACTCAAAACTGCACAGGTTAAGAACTTCATCAACCACACCCGCTTCTTCTTCTTAGGCCGAGAATGGATACCCAATGAACTCCGCTAGCCTTTTTACGACACGCATTCCAATACCCCAACACATGATCCCAAAAAGGCCCAAACACGGTCAAACCATTGCAAAACATATCCACTGCCTCCTCCAACGGAATTGGATTTTGTGCCCTCATCTTGTTTATAAAGTGCCATAAACAGATGAGAACATCTTTAGAGTCCCGACACATGGAAACAATTTTGCAGTCAGTCTCCTGAACAGATCCAGGTAGTGAGCCAACTGGTAGGTGAGAAGCGATTAGGCGAGGAGAGGGCAAGGAGGAAAGTTTCCGGTCGTATTCAGACTTGACTTCCATGAAAGGTACGAGTTCGTGAGGATTTTTGTTGAGAAGAGGGTGGTCCTTGAGCCCTGTTATTATTGAACCGTGCTGTGCTCGGTTGACCAAGGAAAATCCAACGGCTTTTAACCAGGTAGTGCCTGATTTTGGTGTAGTGATAAGGATGATATCGGTCTCACGAAAGGCAGAGAAAAGCCAAGCTTTATTCTGGGGTAGAATGGACATAAATCCTTGGTCTCGCTGCTAATTTTATCTTCTTGCAGAAACTTCTTTAGTGGAGAGGAAGGAGCTTGAGAATTTGCCGACATAGTGGTTTGGTGATGTCGTATCTTTCTTTAAAAGCCTTTTTTTCTTTTTCTTTTTTCAGAGAAGCTAGGCTTGGACAATCGGGGAAGAAGCATCCATAATTTATAATATGCACGAATAGGTTACTTTGAGACCTTTGACTTTTCATACCTACCCTTTAAAGCACCAGCTAAGGGCATCCCAACTCTATTTTAAAATCCTAATTATACTATTCAATAATTTTCATTCTCCTTTCTCCTACTTTTATAAATTTACCTTAAATTTAATGTAATACTTTACATTCCATTACTTCAAATTTATACTATCCAATTACATTTATCAATTACATCACCAATCATTCATAATTTATATTAATCTATAAATATCAATTAAAAATATTATATAATCAATTTTCATTAAATATAATTTTACAAATAAATTAATTAATAACGACTAATTTTAAAAGTAAAAAGTACTAAAAAAAATATCTCATATACATCCTAATTGTAAAAATTAGTCTAAAATGTGTTCCAAATATGTCTTAGTTTCAAAATTTTGGCACCTCAAATTTTTAGGATAACCTTGGATTTTAGGTATTTTTTTTCACACTTGAAACCTTTTTCTCAAATTTGAGTTAACTCAAATTTAAAATTAGGAGTCCCCATTGTAGATATTCTAATAACGATGATCATTTTTTAATTAACAGACCTACGAAACCGCGCGATGAACAACAATTCAATGACTAGTCATTTAGATGTATTATAATTTATTTCCTTAGTTTTTTCTTTACTCTTTTTTTAAATATTGATTCGATATTTTTATTTCAATAATAGAAAACCATTATAGCATACCTATTTTCTAATGCACCATGGTACGTAAATGATGAATGATGGGCCGATGACTAACCACTAAGTTGTAATTTCTTCTTCTAATAAATAAGAATTTTCATTCCTTTAAAATAAGAATATTAAAACCACACTATCAACCAATGATTATAATAAATACTATCTAACGAGAATAATCATCTATCATATTTGGACTTATACTCAAAAAGTTAATATTAGCCAAACATCTGTAAAGATATTGAGTTTTACAATATTTCTTGCAAATCTCCCATGGTCCTAAAAAGTTCACAAATTCTATTCATACCAAAAGGTCACAACAAACAGCCCAAACAACACAACTAAGAATTTTTTTTCTTATGCTTCATCTGCCTAGTTCTTTTGACTCCAACGCTCACACTTACGTCACCCAATTCACCAACACATCTTTTCTACCCATAGATTTCACAATACATCTCCATATGTCTAAGGCAAACTAACACTACAACAACACATGATCAATAGCCTCTGCAACATTATCATAAAACACACATCGATCAGTTGAGCACAAGAAAATCCACCAATATAGCCCTAGTAGACATCTTATTTAGCATAGCAAGCCACATAGGAACTTGATATACAGATAGTGTAAGAGATTACCAAGCCAAATGAGCCCACCATAGCTTTAAGTTTATTCTCCTCAATTTATGATAAGCCCTATAAATCATATAATCTAGTGAGCTCACATCCATCCAGCTAAAAAAATTTGGGTGAAGTGAGTCCCAAACCTAGCGCAAAAACCCTTTATGTATAATATGAATGACTATAGCTCCAAACATCCCCATGGTGTAAATAAACAACATGGATCCAATTCACCCACAATGGTTCCTTCTTGCTATAGATATTCTATAGTACCTTCCCCATGGCACACCAATTCCAAACATCAAGGTGCAAGTAGCCCAATTAGCTTGTATCCTTAGGCGAAAACAACTAATCCCACTCCATTAATGCTCGTACTATCTTAGGTAGTTTGCATGACCTTCTTAGGCAACAAGATGACCTGGATAAAATAAACTCAGATGTTGAACATGAAAAACTTAATAAGCTAGATTCACCTTATATAAGACAAAAACAAAAATAAAAGAAAAAAAAGAATATTCTAATGTATTAACCGAGCAATTTCCTTCTCCAATAGTAATTGCAAGTGGGTAGAAGAAATAAGAGGAGATGAGAGAGGCAAGCCAAGGTAAGTGGTGGGCAAATAACCCTCCCAAAATCCAAGCACATCGTATATATGTGACATGGTCCTTGGCTCCACACTCCCAAACTAATTTATGCACTTTGCTAAATTTAAAGCCACCCCAAAATATTAGCAAAGTAATTGAATGTTGCTAACATGTACTACACACTTCTCATATCACCATGAGGGAATAGGATCAAGTCATCCATGAAACTTTAATTAATAATCTTCAAGGACTTATAATGCAAGTGACCTTTAATGTTTGAATTATGCCATATATTTAGAAATTGAGAAAGAAAGTTGTGATTTTTAATTTAAAAAAAATATTAAAGTTAACTTATGAGTTTCACATTTTTTTAAATTTAATTCATTTCTTTCATTTAAATTGTGATTTTTAATATATTTTTATTTTTTTGATATATCTTATAATTTTTATTAACGATTATAAGTTTATGTTGAAATTTATTTAATCATTAATCATTAGGGATAACTCTTATTCCTTTATCACCATGATTTTAATAAATTCAAGTAATTTAATTTTCATTTAAAATATATTTTTATTTTCTAATACGTTTTTTGATTTAAATATTTTAAATTAATTTTTGAGCATAAATGTTTCATGTGATTATGACTCCATTTTGAGGTATAATTGGATAATGAAAAATAAGTTATTTTAAATTATAAAATCACTTTAAAGTGGTAAAATAATTATAGAAATCTTTACCAATAAAAACTATTTTCGTACTTGAAATTATGTTTTTCATAAGGTTGTTAAGATCTTTATAAAAATTAATTTTTTTCACTAATTTTTTATAATTTTATTTCATAAATTATATTTCTAGTTTTTCCATTCCGGTTTACAAATGACCTTTTTGAAAATGTTTTAAATTATGAAAGCTACTTAAAATTTCATAAAAAGAATTGATGTATTTAAATATTATTTTGGAATCATTTTCCCAATTTTTTTAATGATTTTTATGAATAATGTTAAATGAAAGCTTTTATCTATTATTTCTTAATTTTTCTCTGAAGATCTATTTATAGATTTTTATGAGTATTTATGTTAAAATTTACCTAATTAAAAAGTTTTTTTTAATTTTTTTATATTTTAAAAAAAGATAATCCAATCCCATCCTTCTACCACCCACCTTCTGTTTCCTTCTCTTTCTTCCTTATATTTTTCTTTCTCAAAACCCCAACATCCCCTCCTCCCTCTTCTTTTTCCTCCTTCGATCGTCAACACCACCATGCCATTAGGCACCAGCCACCATTTTTGCACCACACCACCACTCCCTCCACTCTCGTCGCCACCATATTCTAATACAGCATCTACATAAAGCGGCAATGGCAGAAATTACAGGCATAACACAATATCCAACCACTGACGAGCTGTGGTCAAACTTCAACACAATGTTCACCTATTTTATTTTTGTAGCTTAAAGTTAGTACAAAATTTCCTAGACCTTAATTTTTATTTTGACTGATTTTGGATAAATTAACCATAATTAAGTTTATTTGATGGTTGAATTACATATCTATAAGTTGTGTGATTGATTTAGAGTGGTTAATTGTATTGTATGTTGTTGATTGGTGAAGTTTGGATTTTTAACCCGGATATGCTCGAATTACATAGATTTATCCAAATGAGAAAGTTTTGATTAATTAATTTTACAATATGCTTTAAAATGTATTTAATTTCATAGTGATGACTTCAATTGAATAAATGGATGAAATTTAGATAAATTTGGATTTATGGATTGAACCCTATTTGCCGGAAAAGGGCAAATGATATTGGCTATTGTCATGTTGTTTTCATTTCAAGTTAACTCTCTAAGTTTGTAAATTTTGATCTAATAGGTCAATAAACCTTTTATTTTTATGATAAAAAACTTATGAATTGTACTTATGTTGTCAAGTGTGTATATGTATCATAGAAAAAATTAAAGTATTCAACACTTAACTAAGCTAAGGAGTGCTAAGAAGAGTAATTTTACAAATCATATCCCAAGCACAAACCAAATTTCAACAAGGAGATCCAAATAATACTCTAGCTTCAATTACTTCAATAAATAAAATACATAAACCATGAAGGGATAAGCAATTGTGTTCAAGATACCATATATTACAGTTTTAGATTTTATGTACATACGACTTACGTATTAAGCACTTTGATTTTTTTAATGATTTTATATTTATAATCCTATATATTAATAACTTTTAAAGATCATAAAGTGATTTGATGCATCAAAAATATTTTCAAGTATTTGTGTAAAATGTTGTCTGAATTTGATTTTATTTTAAGTAGTTTTACATGTGATCTAACTTGTTAAATTCACCATAAATTACATATATATTATTTTTCGGTTAATAATATTTCTTTATGAATCTTATAATGTCTACTTTACAGAAAGGAAAAGAAAAAAGATCATACAATTTCGATCTCTATAGTTCAAGTTATAGTCTTTTCTGTAAAGGTGTGTAATGCTAAAAAGTGTTCTATCAATTGATTAGTCTGTTAAAAGCAGTGGACAGATCTATCTAAACCTATCGATAGGTCTGGACATTTTTGATATTTTATGCCCGTTTTAAATCAACCATTTTAGTAATTTTTACATTTATTGCCTAGTGCCAATTTTTTCCATCATTAGTACTATAAATAAGAGTCGCTAGACTTTAATAAATATCAATCAAGGAAGCACAACTCTTCTAAAATCATCATTTTCATATCTTACAAAGAATCAAAGAGAGTTTTGATTTTATAATTTCAAATACAAATCAAACTTCTCTAGTGCTCTTTTTTTTTAGCCAGAGTGATTATACACTTATAAGTATTATTTCTCTAGCTAGATAAAAATCTTTAATAGTGATTACTCACTTTCATATGATTTTTAGTGAATACTTTTATTGTATTCATAACAAGGTAAAGTATAACTCATCACCCAGAGGGTCATTGAGATTTTAGGCTCATAAAATAAGAAAGGATTGATCATCATCTAACACCCAATCTAAGTAAAAAAAGATTCAAATCTGAAAGGAAAAATGTTTTAGTAGTGGATGTAGAGAAACTTTATAAAATTTCTTGAACCACTATAAGTAATGTGTTTATTATTTGTCATCCTTCTACTTATTTCTCACAAAATTTTAATTTGGCATTATTGTGAGGAAATTAATACTCTATTCAGCCCCTCTAGAGTGTCCATATGGGCTTTCAATTGGTATCAAAGCTTGGTGCTTAATCCAATTGATCTAGCAATCAAAAGCTTAGGATCCTCAATTATGGATAACTTCATGAGTGAAGATGTAACACCTTGAAAGCCTTCATTGTTCATTGAAAAAAAAAATAGGTTTTAGAAAATGCCAATGAGAAGCTTCTTCATCATATAAAATCAAAACTTGTTATTCATAATTCAACATGGTCCAACCAAGATTCAAAAATCCACCATCATTGGATTAATTGTTAAACTGATTGAAGAATGGACACAACTTAACAAACAAAGGGCACCTTAAATGACAAAGCTATCTTGATGCTTCATTAGGGCCTTGGAGAAAATGTATTCGAGCACATCCTAGAATGCACCATTGCTAAAGAAATTTAGAAAATAATGAATATCATTTATGATGGTAAAGAGGAAGAATAAATTATGCATCATTGTTTCACCCCTATAAATGAAGGAATTTCAAGTGAAAAGGAAGAGGTAACCAATTTCTCAACTAAATCTATAATTATTTCGTATGATATTGATAATCATTGCTTAAATCATTTTGAAATTATGGATTGTCAAAATTTTGAGTTAAAAAAAATATTTTACCACTTATTCACAAAGCATGTAAAATTAAAGATTGAAAACGAATAGCTTTCATCTACAGTTAAAAGCTTAAAAATTGAAATGGATGTAAAACTTCAAATGATTGAAATTCAATCTTTAATAAACATTGAAAATCATAGAAACAACCTCCATCAATACAAAATAAGGCTTCGTTTCCCCTTTCTTAAAATGATTTGGATTATAAAGAATTATATTATTGTTGAAATTTCATTAAAGACTAACCCCTATCGCCCCAAAAAGATACGGGATCCAAACTCATGTATTTGAAAATTTATTATGGAGGAGTAAGTTCTTGAAGGATCAAATAAAAATCACAACATCAAACCCTCTTATACCTCTTCATAAAAGAAAGAAGAATTTATGTGAATTTTTCTAACTTCAATTTAATATTAACTCTTTTTGAATTATGCTGCTTTTAATGTGAAAAACTGCATGAGTAGATGGTAAACATGTGTGCTAACAAGTTTTAACTAAACTTGAATTATTAAAATTAAATATTAGTCTCTCGTTACATGTAATTGTTTGATGCATGAAAGTGATGTTAAAATCATGTTTGGATATACTAGATAAATGTTGATTTGGTTATGAATTATCCTACATGATTTGTGCTTATACTAAGTTTACTATACATGTTTAAATTCATGAATTTATTATCTTTCATGCTCATAAGAAGTGTTTATGACCTTAAAAGACAAATCAACTAGTGGAAAAACTAGTTGATATATGAAAGTGATTAGTTAATGTCTCCTTTGAACCAACTAATGGGTGTGAGCTTTGTTTTTTGAAATAGGGCAAGAAACAACCATTGTGTTTGTCAAGCAAATTAACTAGTTTGTATAGGGTATATAATTTTTTTTTCTAATAAAACATTCAACCTTGATTTAATTTACTTTAATAGGACACTTGGACCCAAACTACTTTTCTCTACTCCTCTCCTCAATTCGTGTTCTTTTTGTCCACTAAATATTACAAATTTCACCTCACCAAAGAACATACCCTCAACCACCATTTCTTTCAATCTATTTCTGAGCGTATGCAAGAAACAACAGATGTGTTTGTCAAACCAATTTACACGTTTGTATAGCGTATGTAAGTTTTTTTTTAATAAAACATTTGACCTTGATTTACTTTACTTTAATAGGACACTTGGACCCAAACTACTTTTCTTTACTCCTCTCCTCAATTCCTGTTCTTTTTGTCCACCAAGTGTTCAATATTTCACCTCCCCAAAGAACACACACTTAACCATCATTTCTTTCAATCTATTTCTAAGCAACAAAATAGTTGAGTGAATTTAAGAAAACAAACTTTTCCTTAGATGTTGCATTGACATTGATGTTTGAATTAATCAATTTTGTTTATCCTTTTTGCAACATCTACATGACTCTCACATGTTCCCACTAATCATCCTCAAAATTCCTTACTCTCATGAGTTAGTAAAACTCTTCTACAATAACCTTCGTTCAATAATAGCACCATAGTGATAACTTATTATGACAAAAAGGGTTGAAATAAACTTTAATAAGACTAGGGTAGTTGAGGTTCTAAGAATTTCATGGGAATAAAATAATTAAGGGAAAAATGCATTAATTTTGACATTGGCTCTAACATTATCAATATGTCCTTTTACGCAAAATATTTTTGATCTTCACATCCATCCACTCTTTGAGCTCTGTAATCCTATTTACTTTGATCTTATTTGAATTTTCTTTGATAATTTGATTATTTCTACAAATGGTTCCACTATCGCTATTAGATTACTAAGTTTTCCCATTCGGGTTGATGAGACTAGACATGTTAGGAGTCTAAGCATTAAAGTGGTCCCCTATTATGGGGATTATATATAAGAATTGGATTAGCTTTTGGACACATGGAATGGTTATGTAAGATGTGACTAGGTGTCATTATGTGATTCACGGCACCATTAGATTGTAGTGTATACAATCCTACAAGAGAGTATTACATTGTTCAATTTGCATGGTGTTGTTTCCTCATTTGACATCTAGGGTTGATATGATTTCTAGAATTGGAATGAGGTTGAACACATCTTATCATGGTTTTCCATGTACTTTTGGATTGAAATTGATGTTCAAAAGATAAACTATGTAATATCTGAATATGCCTTTGAAATGGAGTTATGAATGAATTTTGATGAATCATTTTGGACACAAAATTACAAAGTAAAATTTGATAGATGGACGATGTAAGAGAAGGGATGAGGTTAAATGGTTAACTAGGCCTTCTTGACATTGACTTTCATGCACAACATAGTTTCATTTGTAATAACTTGTAACATGTGAAAATATTAAGTATCTTGAGTTCTTATATTACTTGATCATCTTCCTCCAAATATGTCACATACCTTGAGGATCATCTTTAAGTGCTCCTACATTATTATCCCTAAACTGAGAAGAATTTAACCTCAAATTATCATCATTAAAATAAAGAGACAAACTACCTACATTAAATGTCCTTGAAACAACTTTATATGATTTAAGTAGTTCAAGTTTGTAAGCATTATCTCCAAATATTCTAAATATTATAAATTATTCGCCCACTCATGACTTTAGTTTATTTTTCCTTAGGTTTAAAAGTATTTCCTTACATAAATGTAACCCAACCCAATCACCAAGAGAATACATCTATTAACTACGATATTTGTTAGCTTGGTTTTGATATCTTTCCTTAGCACTTTCTATGTTACACTAAATTTTTAATGAAGCTTTCAAACAAATTAAACTCGTTCTTTAGCATCATAATTCTTAAGTTCACTTTTCCTTAAGGCTACCATATCGACCGGTATATAAGGATTCACGCCATGCACAATTTTAAATGGACTCTCATATGTAGTACTTGAAGGACTACGATTATAAGAAAACTCGGTATACACTAACTTAATATCCCAATCTCTAGTACTTTTACTTAATAATCCCATTAACATTGTATAAAAGTTTGATTAGTAAATTTAGTTTGTCAATCTATTTTTGGATGATGTGAAGCATAAAATAATAACTTTGTGCCTAGCATGTGCCACAATTTTTTCCCGAAATAGCTAAGAATTTTTACATCCCTATCTCAAACAATAATTTTAGGTATGCCATGAAGTATTACAATTTTCTTAAAATACATGTAGCATTATCAATCTTATGGCAAGGAATAAAATGAGCCATCTTAGAAAATATATCCACCACAACCATAATAGAATCCGTACCTCTTTGTGTTATAGGAAAACCTAGGATGAAGTTAATGATAACCCCTTTCCATGATTGACTAAGCATAGGTAATGGTGCATATAAAAATTTGTGAAAGAAACTCTTACTTTTATTTACAAGTAACACATTAGTTTATGATATTCTGTACACATTTTATCGTGCATGTACAATAGAAATTCTCTTGTAATAGTTTTGAATATTTTTGAACACTAAAATGGTCTACAATAGCTTCTTCATGTACCACCTTGATAAGTTAATCGCATATATTTGATATAAGTACACAAAGTTTATTAAGCTTAAATAGAAAACCATATTGTATAGGATAATTATCATGACTTCCATTTTCTTTACATAATTTATGTTCTTCATAAAATTCTTCATCATTATGATATATTTCTTTTAACATTTCAAATCCTGATAATTTTACATCTAGCATGCTAAATAAGATAGATCTCCTAGAAAGAGCATTGGTCACTATACTTTCATTACCATCCAAGAGTTTGATAGAGAACACAAAGGGCTATAAGAAGCTTGCCTACTTTGCATTCCTAGGACATAATTTTCTTTAGACCATGCACATATTTTAAACTCTCTTGATTAAAATTTAGTGCAAAGGGTTTAGGCCTTAGATAATGATTTCATATCTCTAGACTTCATATAATGGCAGAGAATTCATTATCATAGGTAAAATAATTTAATCTAGCACCATTTATTTTTTCACTAAAATATGATACAAGTTTCTTTTCTTGAGAAAGACCTCCTCCAATACCTACCCCACTCTCATCACAAGTTACCTCTAAGAGTAGGTCAAATACAAGAGCATTGCAAAAATTATCTTTAAGTGTATCAAAAGCTTTAGTGGCTTCGTTTCCCCAATCAAAATCTATTTTCTTCATTAATTGATTAATAATTGCATCTATGTTAAAAATATATTTAATAAATCTCCTATAGAAAATAGCTAACCTATAAAGACTTCTTGCTTAGTGTATGTCCTTAGGAATATGCCACTCTTGAATAGCTTGTATTTTTATAGGATCAAATCTAATACCCTTAGCAAAAATAATATAACCATGGAAAAATATACTTAAAAGCATAAAATCACATATTTCCAATTTTCCAAATAGTTTAGCTTCCCTGAGTTTATCAAATGATTTCCTTAAATATAAAAGATGATCATGTTCATTTTTGCTAAAAACAAGTATTTCATGTCAATAAACTACAATTAAGTAACCTAAAAAAGGATGAATAATTTCATTCATTAGTATCATAAAATAAATAGGTGCATTAAATAACCTAAAAGGCATATCAACCCATTCATAGAGACCATATTTAGTTTTAAATATTGTTTTCCACTCATCTCCTTTCCTAATCCTCATATGATGGTGACCACTTTGTAAGTATATTTTCGAGAATATTCTTACACCATATAACTCATCAAGCATTTCATCTTATCTAGGCATAGGAAACTAATATTTGGTAGTTTTATTATTCACTACTCGTGAATATATGTACATACACTAAGTACTATCCTTTTTAGGAACTAGTAAGGTAGGTACACAACAAGGACTCATGCCCTCACTTACAAAACCCTTATTTACTAGCTCTTAATTTTTCCTTTGTAATTCTGTAGCCTCCTCTAGGTTACATCTATAGGCCAATCTATTAGGTAAAGGCATACTCATAATCAAATTGATAGCATGCTCTTTACCCCTAATAGGTGATAGTCCAAGAGGTAAATCATTTGGAAATACATTGCTTTATTCATCAAGCAAACTAGTAATATTTGAATTGTTACAATTTCTCCCCAAACTGAGATGAATTTGCTACCAAGGCATAATAAACACCCTCTTCCTCAATGTAGTTAATAATTTACCTTTCATGCATAACTAAACTATTTTTAACCTAGGGTAATGATATATAATCACATTAAGATGGTTTCAACTTATATCTCTTTTTATCCTTTGGTACCACATATTCATTAGTTACACCGTCATGAGTTTCATTATGATCATATTGCCATGATTTACTAAGTAAAATACTACAAGAATCCATAGGCAAGTCATCACACAACACCTCATCATGATAATCACATATGAGGAAAGAAATGAGTATTTTTTTAGTTACACTAGCTTCATTGGCCTTATTAAGCTATTATAAGAAATATGGTTTAGGATGGATAATAGTCGCTAGTTGTTTCAACATTTTCTCTCTAGCAACATGTGTACATGAAATGCTATCTATACTTAGTTTTAAAAATTTTATCCCTTTGTGTAGATTAATCATTAGGTTGTATTTGTAATGCCCTTTATAGTACAAAATAATTATTTCCATAATCCTCATACATACTTAAGACATTATCATTAGATTTAGTTTCTAAGTCATCATAATAGATACATGGTTCCATGTTCTCAGTTTCACTAAAGGTCAAGACTCTTGGATTAGAAAATTCCCTAGAAAAATGATCATACCCTTTATATTTGAAACATTGATTGTCATAAATTACCCTTACCTTGGTTTTAGTCTTATCCTCTTAGTTAGGATTAATTTCTTCTAATCATTTTTTGAATAGTGATGTGTCTGAAATTTTATTGTAGATGTATTAGAAATATTTTTGTTGGATAAATATGTGGAAAAACTTGTATTTTGATAAGATTTGGTAGACTTAATTTTGTTTTCAAAATTTAAAGCTAACTTAATCAAATCCTCAAGAGAATTATTGGCAAACATTTAAATCTTTTCCCTAATCAAGTTGTTAAGGCCACCTAAGTATCTATCACACTTCTATTCTTTTCTCTCTTGCATATCACATAAGAGTGCTAGTCTCTCAAATTCCCTAAGAGTAGTCAATATGATATAAATCTCTTACTCATGCTATTTAGGTACAAAGTTTTTTCTTAGGTGTTTCTTTAAATATTTCCAAGACTTGATTTTACTTTTATCTCCCCTATCACGAGTCTTCTTAAGATTGTCATACCAAACCCTAGTAAACTATTTGAATTTAAGAGTTTCTAATTTACACTTATTATAATCATCATACTCCCTAAATTCAATTCAATTTCATTCATCCATTCAAAAAATAATTCAACATTTAATTCACCATAAAGATCAAGAAGATCAAGCTTTATGCCTTTATCTTCAAAATGATTATACCTTTGTTTATGGTTTACATAGCCTCTTTGGTTGTGTCTCAATAATTTTATCAATTCTCTTATGCTCTCTCTTCATACTCCATCCTAGCATTCATATTTCCAACTCGAGCTTAGACTACCCTCCTAACCATGCCCTCTACTCGATCACATGTACCTTCCATGGTATTATGCATATGTTGAATAGTCTCTTGGTAGGTAACTGTTGATTCCAATCTATGCAATTAAATTTGAATGGAAGGAAGTTGTTGCAATTATACATTTGTTGCATGGAAAATTGCTATAAGTTGTTGAAGACTATTATACATTATCTTCATAGATACCTCTTCACCTATATTCAAATATCACTCCATGTTACACTTGATATAAGTCCAAACTTTGGCTAAAATTTCCTTTTTAAATACATCTTGAAGTTATGCTTATATTCTTGAAATAATCTTGCACCAGAAAAGGTAAGACAAAAAAATATAAATGCTTGAAGATGCTACCAAGAAATCTTGACAAACTTTAAGACAATATTGATGAAAAAAATATGTTTCTTGTTCAAAGAAATAACCCAAAAGAAACCACAAATGCTGGTTGATATTTGAACACAAGTGAAGATAGATTCTTCTATAGCTATGTTTCATCAAAAGAAAGGAAATAATATAAGAGGAAGAAATATAAGTTAATTTCAGCATAAAGATATAGAACGAAACTTACAAACTTGTGAAGAAGGAAAAAAGGAAATACATACACGACACAACCTCTAAAATATATTGAGCACTTAAAAGATTTTTAAAATTCAAATACAACTAAGAAGAAGTTAAGAATAAGTATATAAAATGAAAAGAAGACTAAAAGTTGAACTCTATTCTTTAAGTGTCCAAGATCTGTACACAAGATAGATAACATTTAATATCATGCTGAATACTAAGAAAGGTATAATGAAGATGTGAAGGCTTGATTGAAGATCTACTACACCTTTGTCAAAGATATAATAGACCCCTCTAGAGTATCTTCAAACCTTGAAGTTGAAGATTTGAAGACCACTTTGAAGATACACTATCCTACATGTTTATCTTAAAACTTAAGGTTAAAGAAATACTATCTTATTCAAACACATACTAAAAGCAATCATGCATAGACATGCATAGGAGAAAATGGGAAGAAAACAAATGTGAAAGAAGAAGAGAAAGAAGAGGGGTTTGAGTGCAAGAAAAATGGGAGATAACTAAACTTGTGTCGAAGGACAAAATCCAAAACTAAGGCTTTAATACCAAAGTTGACACAAATATTTAATGAGGATGAAGATTAGTGTGAATGAGTTAAAGTTTAGGATAATTTTGGCTTGGTATTTAGAAGAAGAATTAGGATATTAAAGCAAGAAATCAAAAAGAATGTATTAATAATTCAAAGAATTAAACAAAAAAAATCAAAGAAATCCAATTTGAATATCACCAATCTAAGATTATTCCAAATAGTCTTAGAATGGGTATTCCATTAAAAAGAGATATTTAACCAAGTGAATTACTCATGTTATATTTCATTATCAAAATCAACCAACATGTTAAAAGGGTGTCAACATTCCATGCTTATACAAGAATTTAGGACATTGCTAATTAGCACACTAATTTATCCTTATGACACATAAATGGCTAACTACCACTTAACTAGTACTACAATATATTTATATCCTATATAATACATGGCTCAACAAGACTACTATAAATAAAGTAAGCTAAGATTACATGAAAACAATTTACAAGAATCTTCATCAAGATAACAATGTTGACTTTGAAAGGTTTACTAGGCCTTCTTGACTTTGACTTTCTGCACAGTATAGCTTCCTTTGCAACAGCTTGTAACAAGTGAAAATCTTATGTATCTTGACTTAAATATGTTACATACCTTGAGTATCATCTTTAAATGCTCCTTCATCAGTCATACTATGTTCTCATTGAAGATATTTAGGAATTGGATTATTCCACTATTTGGGTTCTATTTTTGTCCAAATGGGTTGACAATTAATGAGGTATATCATTGAATGATATAAAGTTATCTAAATTAATCTTAATAAGGTCGGCCATATGTATGATCTATTCATATTTATAACCAAGCAAAATAAGGGTTTTAGTTACTAATATAGTAGATAAGCAATCACGTATTATGTTAATATCAATGAATTGGAGTTTTGAAGATGATCAAGATAATGTTATATAGGGTTAGTATGTTGCGTCCCTTGATTTACCACCTTTTTCCAACCTTAACAATCATGAAACTTTTGGAATTTACCTATGTGGTGATCATGATTAAGAGTTTTTTCACTTGCTAAAATAGATTTCGTACATAAAGTCGGTAAATAGTAACCTTCAAAGATATGTAAACGAAAGGCCATTCCATTTATACATGTAAGTATTACTTAATAATTATTACATTTTCTCAATTATAGTTTTATCTTCTTCTCATAAACTAATAATTGTTATTTTTTGCTAATGAAATAATTGAGATCATAATGTGATTTTTATGGATGTATTACCAAGGAAAATGAAGATTATTTGAAATAATAATACAAAGGTATAAGCTTAATTTGTACACTTTATTACCTAATTACCATCAACAAATATATTTATATTGTAGTAAAGAAACCAAAATGTTCTTAACTCCATACTAAAAGAAATGGATTAATTAAATACAATTGTCTTATATTAAACAAAAATGCAAATAGTTTTTTCTGGCCATAAACATGCATCCTCTATAAAATTTCTAAAGATTTTTTTTTTGGGTCATGTGACTTTGCTATTGGATATTACTAGACAATATGTTGGTTTTACTTATGTAAATGTTGAAGTTGAACACTCTAATTGTTAAGGAATGTGTTATTTGGTAATTTTTAAAATTTAGATGTAATTCTAAATATTGAAGCTTGTAGTTTTTAAAAAGGTGGTACGTATAATGAGTGGGATGAATATAATAATAAACTTTTTAAATATATATATATATATACATATATATATATATATATATATATGACATATGACGGGTAAAGTGTAATTATTTAATGACATTTAATGTTGAGTTTTCAACTAGTAACCTAGGAGAATCAATATACAAAGGCATTAAAAATAATGCTATATATCTAAATTCTGAATCCAAATCAAAAACCAAATTTTTCTAAAAATATGCATATTAGTGCACTTATTTTTTATTTTATTAATAATTAAGTAATATAAACGAATAATAATACAAAATAAAAGAAAATTATGGAAAAAAAGGAATAAATCTTTTTTCATCATAATTGTAACAACCTATATTTTACTAATGTAAAATTTCATTTGTAGAGTTAAGTGTGAAAGCTAAACAATAAAAATAAAGGGTGTTACCACCACACTTGGTAAGAGTTTGGTTTCTTGTAACATTCTCATACCAAGTGCTAAGGCTAAAATATTTACTTCACTTAAATTAATAACATGATTACAGAAATTAGAATAGAGAGATCATTAGATAGATACCGTGCTAATTAAAAACAATATCAGTAGTTTAAAACCCATGAGAGAAATTACAACCCGAAATAAGATAGCAAAAGAGACACCAGATAGCCCTCTCTCAAATCTGAACTACTAGCATTTAACTAAACTCATTGAATAGGTAGGGGCCCATGAGAATGAACCCTTCAGTACTACGGTACTGAGCAACCTTTATACCAAACTAATATGATAAAAGAGCATGGAACACATGCAAGACATACAAACTAACATAGTGTAAGTTCTATATATATACATACGAGGATTGAGATACAATAATCATTTAGATAGTCAAATTTTATCAAGGTTATCTACTACTCAAATTCATTCATCTGAAATAACTAAATTTACCAAAGAACGTCCTAGAGATACTCTCTGAAGCAATAATTAAAACCCAACCATACACCACAAATTTAACCTTCACAACATAATTTATGTCTCAGCATAAATCCCAAACAAATATATATATCACAGGTATGTTCACAAGTATAATATACTAAGATTCATCTCATCCCAGGTATACTTATAGGTACAACATAATAAAATCCATAACATCATAGGTATATTTACGAGTACAATATAATAAGAGGTACATCATAATAAAATCCATGATATCACATATATGCACACAACCATAATACCAACACAAGTAGGCACAAAGGTTGCTACTGAAACCATATGTAGGTACAAAGGCTGCTATCAAAATCATAAAAAACCGCAGGTAGGCATAAAGGCTGCTACTAAAACCACAAGTAGGCACAAATGCTACAACTATAATCATAGGAAACTACAAGTAGGCACAAAGGCTACTACTAAAACCATAGGTAGGCAGTAAGGCTACTATCAAAACCATAGGTTGGCACGAAGACTGCTACCGAGACCAAAGGTAGGCACAAAGGCTAATATCGAAACCACAAGCTATAGGTAGGCACAAAGCCTACTACTGAAGCCACAACTAAGCACACAAGCTTCTATCGAATAATCTAGTAATCTAATAATCATTATTTCAGTCAAATCATACCGGTGCAACAAGGCAACACAGTATCCTGCCGTCTATCAACCTAAGGACATAAAGGTACCCTAATCGTACTGATACACGAAGGCTAATCAACCTTTTGTACCTAAAAATAATACAATAATTATTAAATTATTATCTATTAGGTAAAATAATAATTATGATAATAAAATATTTATTTTTAAAAAATTATCAAAATACCCTTACATTTAAAATGGGTACCAAAAATATTTAAAAGAAAAAACAACACAACTTACACTGCATGTGCAATGTGAGCCATATAGATATAAGGGGAAAAGAGGGTAGTAGAGATGTGTGTTGTGTGCAGGATGGTGGGTGGTGTGGCTAGTGCTAGCTCGGTTGGGGTTAACTTGGTAGTGGACGGTGGTAGGCAATTACTGCGGGGCTCGATGATGGGCTACGTAGGAGGAGGACAATGGTGGCTAGTGTGTGGGGCTCAAAGGGGCAGAAAAAAAAGGAAGGGAAGGGTGTAGGGGGTTGTTTGGGTTCTTGGAGGTTGGTAGTTTGAAAGGCAGAGGGTGGAGGATGGGGAAGTTCTACAGAGGATATGGTGGATGGCGATGGTCAGAGGTGTGTGTTGCAGGGTGGCAGTTGGTGCATAAGGGACTTTTTGGTTAGGGGAAAGGGTTGTGGTGTTAGGCGACGGTGGAGGACAACTCAATCAAGAGAAGAGATAAGAGGAAGAGGGTAATGGTCTGGTGGTGATGATCGTTGGTAGACGTAGGGGAAGAAGATGGCAGTGGGCGGTGGCATTGGATCAATTGGCTACACTGGAAGAAGATGAAGGGAGTTGTTATGTAGGGGGTTGGGATAGGTTGGTGATGGTGAAGGCTAGTTGTAGTGATGATCGGCTGGGCTATTGGAGCTATGGCTGGATGGCTAGGAAAACCAAAAGGAGACAAAAAGAGAGAGGTAGCAGGGCACTAGGTGATGGTCGGGGTAGTTGTGGGTGGGTGATGGTGATTTTAGTGGTGATAGGGTGGTGCTGCAGGGATGGTGTGGTTCTGAAATGGCCTGCTCAATGGTGTTGTAGGAGGAGGAGAAAGAAGAGAAGGAAATACTACGAGCATGTATGTGCATGGTGCTAGGAGGGTAATGTTTGGCTGGGGTTGGTGCTGGGAAAAAGAATTTAGACGAAACAAGGGAAATGGGCATGTGCATGTAGAGAGGGGGGTGAGGTGAGTTATTGTGAGGGGTTGGGAAATTCGAACGAATCAGAGAAAGGGAAGGTGGTTGGGTAGAGTGTTGTTTGGTTAACAGTGTATGCGTGTGTGAGTGTATATAGCCTGTAGCATGTTTATGTGTATATAAAAAAAATGCAGAGCACAAGTTGCATGAGGTAAAGAGCTAAGGGAGACAAGGTGAGTGATTGAGGTAAGGGATTAGGGCAACCATTGGCTAAGTTTAGTTGTGTAAAAATGGTAGAATAAAGTAGGTAAATTTTATTTTCTTTTTAGGTTTAGTTTGGATAGATTAAGGTATCGGGTAGAAAAATAATCCATATCAGGATAGGTTTAAAAAGAATTAGAAAGAGTTAAATAATCAGGAATAAATTTAAGAAAATTATTTTTGGGTTATGAATCATAAATTTTACTAGTAAAATAATTTAGGATAAAATTTATGAGTGTAGATTATTATTAATTTAAATAACATAATTTTTATTAAATTTTTAACCTGATTAAATTTATACTTAAACTGTCGTAAAAATATGAATAATAGTAACACTTTTAATATTAAACCTTCTGAAATAATAATTATAACTAATTATATGATTATTAATTCATAATTAAGTTTTTTTTTAAAATGCCGTATTATAATAATAATAGTAATAATGATGATTATAATAAAAATCATGCTAATGATAAATTTATTATATTTTTATCCTATAATTTTTTTATAGTATATTATTATTAGTTTATGTTACTTAACTATCAATAAAAATTAAAATTAGTGTTCTAACATATATATTTTTGAAAAAAAAAATTAGTTTTTGCCTTGGGTTTAGAATTTGGATATAGTATTACCAAAGACATTCATTTCTTAGGCTATCGAAGGTTTTTATGACAATTAATTTAACATTGAACGAAAATTATTGCTGAAAACCTATTTTTGCCATCTTAAACGCATTTTTTATACTAGTGTTACATCTAATAATGCAAGAAAAATAAAGTATAAATGATTTTGTTTTGTCAAAGGTATTTACTCTTATCAATTGTGAAGAGGCCAAATTAGATATGTTTGCTTAAGGCCTCAAAGTGAGTTAGGCTGACCTTAACCATAACATGCATATCAATCAAAAAAACTATCACATATAGTAACCAGACAAACCAAACTCTCAGTGCTCCTCTCCTAACCTAACGTAGTATGATTTGCTAGGGGTGAGGCCAAAATACAATCGTCAATTAGTTCATCAAAATGTGCTAGCAAGTCTATGCCATTCTCTGGCTTGGTAAGATGTGATCTTGTGATTCTTCTGCTAAAAGACAAACACTGCACGCTGTGTTCCACAACCTCGACATTCGAAGCTTATCATTGGTCGAAGCAACACTGACGAAAATTCACGTGGTCACTTTATGTCTATGCAATCCAACATACGCCCATGCAACGTGTCTCCAGGGCTTCGGCTATTTATCTCATAAGCTCACTTTTTTAGCGGGTTAAATTACAAAGACTATTATTGTTTATGTGTCTAAGGCTTCACAATAATATTTTTTTTATAATTAATATAGTTTTTATCATTACCTATTAGTGAAAATAATACTTCCCACATATTTTTAGTTATTTATTCAATTACTAACAATCCCTAAATTATAATTTTATTCATAATGATAAATTATAATATATATTATTCTTAACTATTAATGATTATGAATATTATAATTCATATTGATATAACTTTTATCATTGTCAATTATGTTTGAAATCATTTTCACATATATAGTTATGGTAATTAATTATTTATCCTTAGTTACTATTAATTATCATTACTAAGATCATCTTAATAATAATAATAATAATAATAATAATAATAATGAAACATTAATAATAATTTTCAATAATATTAATATTATAATGGACTATTACCAATTACTATTTTTACTAATGATTGGTCATTATTAATATTGTTACTATTTTCTAATAATTATTTTTGTTGATTATTATTTTATATTTATGATTAATATTATCACAATAATAATAATATAAGATAAATTATTAATAATAGTCATATATTATTAATTATTAATATTCGTGCTACTATTAATTATTGGTTATTATTATAAGTTAATAATAATATGATTAATAAGTTTAAATCAGATGATCTGATTAGCATCATTCCAATTATATTAGACTAGATAAAATCGGACCGCATTAGATTAGATGAACAAAAATAACACGGGGAGAACGATTAATTATTATTATTATTAGACAAAGAACATGTCCATAATTAGCGGAGGATTAAGTGGCAACAAAGAGATTTTTGGGTTGAATTTTTGTCATATTATTGGGCTATCTGGTCCAATAATAAAGGATTAATTACGAAGCTTGATCTAGATCTAGAACTTCAATCCAGTTCTAGAAAACTTTAGCTCGGTGATCTGATCAATGCGCATAGCCATCTCAGGCTTCAGTTCATCTGCCCAACCTCCTACTCTTCCTTTCCGAAAATATATGTTGCAGTCTGGTCCGTTTGAAAGCGTACCCTCCCTGTTAACCTTCAAATTTCTGAGACACTCAAAACTGCACAGGTTGAGAACTTCATCAACAACACCCGCTTCTTCTTCTTCGACCGAGAATGGATGCCCAGTGAACTCCGCTAGCCTTTTTACGACACGCAAGGGATTCTCCTTCATTTCTTCATACCTGAGAAAAAGCACCTTATGAGGCTTTTCTAAACTTGCATTCCAATACCCCAACACATGATCCCAAAAAGGCCCAAACAGGGTCAAACCATTGCAAAACATATCCGCAGCCTCTGTTGGAAGACAAATATCTGCCACAAGCTCATGCAGCACCATGCTCACGTGACTCAGTAAATGCAGAGACTGGTTCTATTTTTTGTTTCGATCTTCCCATGTATTTAGGAAGTTTATAGGAGAACTTTCAGGTCATTAGGCGTAGAAAAAGATTTTCCTTACTTTTTCCTTATTTTTCTCAACTTCCTATTTAGACTTAAGTCATTAGATATACACCCATGCGTGTATATATGTACATACAGTCTTTCAGAAAAAAATCACCGAGAGATCTTCTATTCTTTTTTGGTTCAGCTCTCAGTTAATTCAGTCTGATATTTTTCTACATGGTATCAGAGCCAGGTTCTCATATCTTGAATTGCGATACTTGTTAACACCATTCAACCTTATTCAATCTCATTCATTATTTTTTTTATGGAGGGAGACACCATCCAATCTCAGTCTAATCAGGTTTTCAATTTTGTTTCAGATCCCTCAAATCCTCTTTATATCCATGCTTCAGATAACCCAGGTGCAATATTAGTCTCGAAAATTTTTGATGGCACAAGCTATCATGCATGGAAGAGAGCTATGATGATAGCACTTGGTGATAAAAATAAAATAAATCTCATTGATGGAAAATTAAAAGAGCTCGACATCTCCACTCCCTCTCATGCTCAATGGGTTAGATGTAATTCCATGGTGACAAGTTGGCTGCTGAACTCACTGAGTAAAGAAATTGCTGAAAGTGTAATATACACTACTTCGGCACACGAGATCTGGTCAGAGTTAGAAGAAAGGTTTGGTACTTCGAACGGGGTCCAACTTTACCAGATTCAGAAAGAAAATTTCATCCATTACACAAGGTGCCAATAGTGTTGCTGTATTCTTCACCAAGCTAAAAAAATTGTGGGACGAGTTAGCATTGCTCACGACTACTCCCACTTGTAGCTGTGGCGCTGCCAAGACCTTGGTCAAGCAAGGTGATGATCAGAAATTGGTGCAATTTTTGATGGGACTAAATGATTGTTATTCAGTCATAAGAGGGAGCATTTTATTGATGAATCCACTACCAGGGGTTGGAGCTGCTTATGCTATGGTTATCAATGAAGAAAGGCAGAGAGAAATTAGCTCTCATGAGGCCCTTCCTTCTGAGGGAATTTCATTCAATGTGGGAGCAACAAGAAGGGAACAACCTTATGGATCTAAACCTGAGAACAAGAAACCTATTTGCAACTACTGCAAAAAGCCCGACCATACCAAGGACAAGTGTTATAGGTTGGTAGGTTTTCCTGCAGATTTTAAGTTCACAAAGAGCAAAAGATTCTCAGGGGGAACTTCTACAGAAACCAATACAGATGAACAAACTCAGCATTCTGGGAGACTAAATGCAGATCAATATAAACAATTGCTTTCTTTGTTGAGTCAA
Organism: Tamarix chinensis; assembly: GCA_030549775.1. Classification (NCBI taxonomy): domain Eukaryota; kingdom Viridiplantae; phylum Streptophyta; class Magnoliopsida; order Caryophyllales; family Tamaricaceae; genus Tamarix; species Tamarix chinensis. Next base: position 61,684,829 of record CM060178.1, on the reverse strand, counting down.
TACAAGGCGGGAGACAAAAGTATCCATTCTTCCCCTAGTGAATCAGATCAAATAGCAGCAGGGAATTGCTTATCCACTAGCACAATGATCTCCCCTTTTGCAGGTAAAAAAGGTACCTCCCATACTTCTATTGCATCAAGTTTTTCACTTCATGCATCTCTGGTCTGCACTGACGCATGGATTTTGGACACTGGTGCCACGGATCATATGAGTGGCAACCGAAAACTATTTCTAAACCTTCAGACCATATCTAATCCCATTTCCATCATTTTAACAAATGGGCATACAACCTTAGTGCATTCAATTGGTTCCATCAACCTGAATAATCACTTAACCTTGAGAGAAGTATTCTATACACCTGATTTCAAATATAATCTTATTTCTATCAGCAAACTCATAAAACAAACTTCATCCACTATTTACTTCACTAATTCTCAATGCTTCATGTAGGACCCTTCAATGAGGAAGCCCCTTCTTCTTGGTAAATTGAGTAGTGACCTGTATCTTTTCAATCCCTCAATGTCATCCATTCCGGCTTCTACTCAGACTTCCCCGTAGGCTAATGTCTCAAACATTGATCAAGTCACAAATAATTCTGAGATTAAAGATGTTTCAGCTTTATTTTCCTCTTCTAATGTCAATTTGTGGCATCTTCGATTAGGCCATTTACCCTTATATAAACTTAAACAAATGATTGATTTTCCGCATTCCATTAATAAAATCACTGATTTTTCGTGTGAAATTTGCTTTAAGGCCAGACAGAAAAGATTGCCCTTCACCTCTAGCTATAGTCATGCAACTTCCTCTTTTGACCTTATACTTGTTGATATATGGGGACCTCACAAAGTCACCACCTACAATGGTTTTAGATATTTTTTGACAATAGTGGATGACTTTTCTAGAGCTACCTGGACATACTTACTGAGTACAAAGGGTAGTGGATTCACAATTCTCAAATATTTTGTTGCTTTAATTCGCACTCAATTTCATAAAACTGTCAAAACTATTCGATCTGATAATACCTATGAATTGGGATCTAGCATAGAAGCTAAACAATATTTTTCTCAGCAGGGTATAATCCATCAAACTAGCTGCCCCTTCACTCCCCAACAAAATGGATTGGTTGAAAGAAAACACAAACATCTCTTAGAAGTGGCTAGGGCCTTCATGTTTTAATCGAATATGCCTAAAATATATTGGGGGGAGAGTCTTTTAACAGCCACTTATATTATTAATCGAATCCCCACCAAAATACTCAACAATCATAGCCCTCACCAACTATTATTTGGCACAAAACCTGATTACTCCCATTTAAGAACATTTGGCTGCCTTTGCTATGTTGCTACACCTCACAAGTCTAGAGACAAATTCATGCCCCGATCCATTTCTTGTGTTTTCTTAGGCTATCTGCATGGGAGAAAAGCCTACAAGGTCCTGAGTCTTGAAACCAAACAAGTTTTTGAAAGTAGAGATGTTTTTTTCAAGGAGTCCATTTTTCCTTTTACTAACCCTACATCCACTAATCTTTCCTCTTACCATTCTCATCCTATGCCTTTGCCTATACCCGACTCACCAACACAACCTGAGCCTTCACTCTTTCAACTGGAATCTGACATACAGCCTACCAATCCACATGTAGTTTCTCCCTCTGGTTCAGAATCATCACTATCTTCACCCAGACAAACAACAGTCTCTTCACAGCCTCTGAGAAGGTCCTGCAGAGTCATTTATCCTCCCTCACATTTAAACGATTATATCTGCACCTGCGTATGTCAATCTTCCACTTCCACTCCTATTTTTTGCCCTCATACTCTTATCAATACCTATACTCACAACCAACCGTCCTTTTCTTTTCATTCCCGCACCACTTCTGTCATACCCGAGCCTAATAGTTATGAGGAACCAGTGTCCAATCCACATTGGCAGTAGGCCATGGAAGCTGAATTTGAGGCCCTTAATGTAAATGGGACTTGGGAGGTCGTTAAGTTACCGAAAGGGAAACGACCCGTAGGATGCCGATGGGTATATAAAGTCAAATATAAGGCGGATCAAAGTATTGAGAGGTACAAAGCCCGTCTTGTGGTTCGAGGTTTCACACAAAGGGCTGGTGAAGACTTCAGAGAAACTTTTTCTCCTATGGTACGCATGACGACCATTAGGAGTACTTTGGCTGTAGCAGTCAAAAAGGGGTGGCATATTCATCAGTTTGATGTGAATAATGCCTTTCTTCATGGTGATCTATATGAAGATATTTACATGAAGCCACCTCCAGGTCTAAACCTCCCTTCTTCTCATGTTTGTAAGTTGAAGAAATCTCTTTACGGCCTGAAGCAAGCCTCACGGCAGTGGTATGCCAAATTATCGACATCTTTGCACTCTCGTGGCTACACACTATCCAAAAATGATTACTCATTTTTTACTAAACAAATTGCTGATCGTTTAACTGTCATAGCAGTGTATGTGGATGATCTATTGGTTACAGGTAATGATGAAAACGAGATTCAGCAGTTGAAAGATTTTCTTCACCATAGCTTCAAGATCAAAGATCTCAGCCAGCTGCATTTTTTTCTCGGCATCGAGTTTCTTCATACTTCCCAGGGCCTTATCATGAGTCAACGCAAGTTCATTTTTGACCTTTTGCATGAATATTCTCTTGATGATGTTTATGCAGTTGCTAGTCCACTTGATATGAGGACGAAATTATTGCTGGACATGCGAGCACCCCTAGTTGATCCAACAAAGTTTCGCAGCCTAGTGGGAAAGCTGAATTACCTTACTAATACCCGTCCAGATATCTCTTTTGCTGTCCAGCATATCAGCCAGTTCAACAGTGCACCACAATTACCTCACTATCAAGCTGCCTTGCACATTCTTCAATACCTCAAAGGCAAACAATCACAGGGGCTTCTCCTCAATAATGGCTCGGACATTTCCTTTCAAGCTTTTTGTGACTCTGATTGGGCTGCATGTCCTTTCTCTAGAAAGTCTGTCAGTGGCTATTTCATCACGCTTGGTGGTTCACCTATTTCATGGAAATCAAAAAAGCAAGCCACGATTTCATTATCTTCTGCCGAAGCAGAATACAGATCATTACGGCGCGTCAGTTCTGAGCTTGCTTGGTTAAGTCGATTGTTGCATGACTTCTCCCTCACCAATATCACTCCGATTCCAGTTAAGTGTGACAACCAAGCTGCTATTCACATTACTAGAAATCCAGTTTTCCATGAGCGTACCAAACACATTGAGTTGGATTGTCATTTTGTTCGTGATCAAGTCCTTGCTGGCCTCATTGATCTATCCCATATTCCTATAAGAGACCAACTTACTGATGTGCTCACCAAGCCCTTGTATGGGTACGTATAGGATCGCTCTCTTCCCAAGCTGGGCATGCTTCCCCATGCTTCAGCTTGCGGGGGGGTGTTGGAAGACAAATATCTGCCACAAGCTCATACAGCACCATGCTCACGTGACTCAGTAAATGCAGATACAAGTTCTATTTTTTGTTTCGATCTTCCCATGTATTTAGGAAGTTTATAGGAGAACTTTCAGGTCATTAGGCGTAGCAAAAGATTTTCCTTACTTTTTCCTTATTTTTCTCAACTTCCTATTTAGCCTTAAGTCATTAGATATACACCCATGGTGTATATATGTACATACAGTCTTTCAGAAAAAAATCACCGAGAGATCTTCTATTCTTTTTTGGTTCATCTCTCAGTTAATTCAGTCTGATATTTTTCTACAGCCTCCTGCAACGCAATTGGATTTTCTGCCCTCATCTTGTTTATAAAGTGCCATGTAGAGATGAGAACATCTTTAGGGTCCCGACACATGTAAACAATTTTATAGTCAGTGTCCTGAACAGATCCAGGTAGTGAGCCAACTGGTAGGTGAGTGGCGATTAGGTGAGAAGAGGGCAAGGAGGAAAGTTCTCGCTCGTTCCCAAACTCGATTTCCATGAAAGATACAAGTTCGTGAGGATTTTTGTTAAGAAGAGGGTGGTCCTTGAGCCCTGTTATTATTTTACTGTACTGTGCTCGGTGTACCAAGGCAAATCCAACGGCTTTTAACCAGGTAGTGCCTCATTTTGGTTGAGTGATAAGGATGATATCGGTCTCACGAGCTTGAAAGTTTTTCTGCAGTGTGAGCGTTATGTCAAGAGTTGTTGGGACATGCCAAAAGCCTTGGTATTGGTAAAAGGCAGAGAGAAGCCAACCTTTATTCTTGGATAGAATGGACATCAAATCCTTGGCCTCGTTGCTAATTTTATCTTCTTGCAGAAACTTCTTTAGTGGAGAGGAAGGAGCTTGAGATTTCGCTGACATGGTGGTAGGGTGATGTCGTATCTTTCTTTGGAAGCCTTTTTTTTTCAGAGAAGCTAGGCTTGGACTACTGGGGAAGAAGCATCCATAATTTATAATATACACTAATAGGGAGAGTAATAAGCCTCATCTTTTAACCATTACTTTCAGACCTGATTCTACTTTTCATATCTACCCTTCCAAAGCGCTAGCTAATAACGATGACCATTCTTTGATTAACAGACCTACGGAGCCACGCGATGAACAACGAGTCAATGACTTTTCATTTAGTTGTATTATAATTTATTTCCTTAGGTTTTCTTTACTCTTTTTCGTTTTTAATTATTGCTTCGATAGTTTTAAGTAGCTATTATAGGGAAAAGAGTGATTTAGTCGGTCAAAAACTTTATCATATGAATCGACAAATTATCCTTATAATTATTTAGTTTACCTACCCGGGTTGGCCTTCATCTAACTTGCTGCACTTCTACTTCTTACTTTCTCCCGCTTCTCTCCTCCTTCCTTTTACAACCAACTTCGTCCAAGTAATTTTTTTCCCATATTAGGTTGAAGGTAAGTTTTAATTTTAAATTTGTAAGTATGAATTTTAATTTTTAATGTATAAGTATATGAGTTTTAATTTTTTAAATTTATAAATGTGTAAGTATAAATTTTATTTTTATTATATAATTAGATTGTAGATCTAAGAAAAAAACATTCCGGTAGTTTTTATGTTTCGGCTAATAATACCGATGCTTTGGGGCGAGATCGGCGAAATATGCAGATGGTTCTCACCAGATTCGGCAAAATCTGCCGATGTGTGGTGTAGAAAACTTGGGATAGTTTTGGCTAACAATACCGATGGTTTGGGGGATAGATCGGCAAAAACTGCCGATGACTATGGCTTGCTTCGGCAAGTTCTTCCGATGCCAATGCTCCACTTCGGCCAAACATGCCGATACATATGCATCCGCTTCGGCCACATATGCCGATGCTCCGCCTAAATCGCACGTTAGGGTTTTATCTTAATTATAATTATAATTATGTTTGATAATGATTGTTTGTAAATTATATTTTATCTTAATTATATTTTTTGATTATGGTTAATTGATTAATTTTATAAAATATATTTTTAGATTTATTATACTCTGTTAATTATACTCTAATATTTTAATTAAATGTAGGTTTTAGTAAATTATCTTTCTATTCTAGGGTTTTGGTTATTTTTAAGATGTAAAATTATATATATATTAATTATGGTTTATTAATAATATTAATTGTACTCTAATATTCTAATTAAATATAGGTTTGGTAATTTATATCTCTATTCTATAGTTTTGATTATTTTTAGGATATATAATTATATATATTAATTATGGTTTATTAATTATATTGATTATGTACTAATATTTTAACCAAATATAGGTTCGGTAAATTATCTCTTTATTATATGGTATTGGCTATTTTTTGGATGTATAATTATATATATTAATTATGGTTTATTAATTATATTAATTATTCTCTCCTAATTTATTTAAATATAAGTTCGGTAAATTATCTCTCTATTCTAGGGTTTTGGCTATTTTTTGGATGTGTAACTATATATATTAATTATGGTTTATTAATTATATTAATTATGCTCTCATAATTTAATTAAATATAGGTTCGGTAAATTCTCTCTTTATTCTATGGCTTTGGCTATTTTTTGGATGTGTAATAATATATATTAATTATGGTTTATTAATTATATTAATTATGCACTCATAATTTAATTAAATATAGGTTTGGTAAATTATCTCTCGATTGTAGAGTTCTTGGTTATTGTTAGGATATGTACTTTGTATATATTAATTATGGTTTATTAATGAAAATTTTTAATTATATATTTTAATGATGGTTTGATTAAATTTTTTTATTATGTGTATAGATTTGTTAATACTTTATTAATTACGTTATTGTATTATTTATATATGATTGATATCTATTATATTTATTTATATTTTCATTAAATATGTTAAATATTGCTATGTGATGGGGTTATTGGTGAATGCTTTTAATTATATTGATAGGATAATAGATTAGATTTGTTTAATTTTTTGAAATCTATTTATAATAGATTAAATATGTTTATATTTGTATTATATTTATTTACTTTGCTAATTTTTATGAAATATATTTGGATAAATTTGGTTAGAATATTTGAAAAATATATTGGGACATACCATAATTAAGTATACTTTAGTTGTTATATTATACTAAACTCCTATAAGTAATTAATAAAAATATTGCTGATATATTTAATTAATAAAGTAGAGGATTAATTTAAGAGATTATATTTTAGATATATGGTTGGGTATACATATCTTTTTCGCTATCATAATATGGGTTGATATTTAATAATTATATTAATTTCATATATGTAATTAGGTTTTATTTATGTTATCACATATTACCTTCAATTCATATACCTAATTATAATTGACTTTAGACATTTATTATTAAAATTCAAATGAGTCGCAGACAAGACAAAGTAGTAGATAGAACCGATGGTCATCATGTTACTGCTTCTTCACGATATAACAAAACTGCTACTGAGTAACCTGCGCCGATGGCTCATTTGAGAAATTTCGGAAGGAGTATTACCAAAGGATTACGACGAGGTAAGAAATTTGGAGAACAAAAACCAAAAGAAGCATCAGAAAAATAAGAATATGCAGAAGTTCCCGAAGAACCAAGGTCGAGTCAACAAGGTCCTAAATTTTTATCATTTATAGACTATGTGAGTCGTCCATCATTTGTGGCTGATGTTGGCACTGTGGGATGTAGAGGTTCAGGGTTTGGAGGGTATGTAGGTTTGGGGGCAGGAGGTTTGGGGTTTGGAGGTCTGGGGGTTTGAGGTTCTGGGTATGGAGGTTCTAGGGTTGGAAGTTCTGAGTATAGAGGTTCTAGGGTTGGAGGTTTTGGGTTTGAAAGTTTGGGGGTGGGAGGTTCAGGGGTCAGAGTTTTTGAGTTTAGAGGTTTTCCATTATCTACAAAATATATAGATTTTCTTACCTCATCGATGCAGCCTGCTATAAGAGTAACATCATCCTCAGTTTACCCAACTGATGTTGGTGGATCTAGATCATCATTAGATTTGCAAGCATCATTACCCTACATTACTAGTGGAGCATCGCCATCGACTTATGTACGTAATGATGATGATGATGATGAGGAGGAGGAGGAGGAGGAGGATAGAGATGATCATAATAGGGATGCTGGTGATAATAGTGAAAATGAATAGAGTATACAATTAAAGCATTTGAATCGCATATAAACTACAATAATTATACACATGCCTACGCTTCAAACAAATATTTTTTCTGTTCCCAATTTCACGAGAACCATATACCATCCTACAATAATTTGATTTAAAAAGATTTGCAATAGTAAATTTATTCTACGTACACAACCTGGCCATATCCCTACAATAATTTTTTTTTAATTTTTTTATATTTTTATATTTTGAAAAAAGAAAATCTAATCCCATCCTTCTACCATCCACCTTCTATTTCCTTCTCTTTCTTCCTTATATTTTTCTCTCTCAAAACCCCAAAATCCACTCGTCCCTCCTCTTTTTCCTCCTTCGATCGTCAACACCACCATGCCATTAGGCACCAACCACCATTGTTGCACCACACCACCACTCCCTCCACTCTCGTCGCCACCATATTCCAATACAACATCTACATAAAGTGGCAATGACAACAATTACAGGCATAACACAATATTCGACCACTAACGAGCTATGGTGAAACTTCAACACAATGTTCACCTATTTTATTTTTGTAGCTTAAAGTTAGTACAAAATTTCCTAGACCTTAATTTTTATTTTGACTGATTTTGGATAAATTAACCATAATTAAGTTTATTTGATGGTTGAATTACATATCTATGAGTTGTGTGATTGATTTAGAGTTGTTAATTATATTGTATATTGTTGATTGGCGAAGTTTGGATTTTTCACTAGAATATTCCCGAATTACGTAGATTTATCCAAATGAGAAAATTTTTATTAATTAATTTTACAATATGCTTTAAAATGTATTTAATTGGATAAATTAATGAAATTTAGATAAATTTGGATTTATGGATTGAACCCTATTTGCCGGAAAAGGGCAAATGATATTGGCTATTGTCATGTTGTTTTCATTTGAAGTTAACTCTCTAAGTTTGTAAATGTTGATCTAATAGGTCAATAAACCTTTTATTTTTATGATGTGTAATGCTAAAAATTGTTTTATTAATTGATTGATCTGTTAAAACCAACGGACAGGTCTATCTAAACCTGTCGACTAGTCTGGATATTTTTGATATTTTATGCCCGTTTAAATCAACCATTTTAGTACTTTTTACACCTAATGCCTAGTGCCAATTTTTTCCATCATTAGTACTATAACTAAGAGTCTTTAGACTTTAATAAACATCAATCAAGGTAGTAGAACTCTTCTAAAATCATCATTTTCATATCTTACAAAGAATCAAAGAGAGTTTTGATTTTATACTTTCAAATCCAAATCAAATTTCTCTAGTGCTCTTTTTTTTATTTAGCCAGAGTGATCATACACTTGTAATTATTATTTCTCTAGCTAGATAAAAATCTTTAATAGTGATTACTCACTTTAATATGCTTTTTAGTGAATATTTTTATTGTATTTATAACAAGGTAAAGTATAACTCATCACCCAGAGGGTCATTGAGATTTACGGCTCATAAAATAAGAGAGGATTGATCATCATCTAACACCCAATATAAATAAAAAAAGATTTAAAATAAAAAAGAAAAATCTTTTAGTAGTGGATGTAGAGAAACTTTGTAGAATTTCTTGAACCACTATAAGTAATGTGTTTATTATTTTTTATCCTTCTACTTATTTCTCACAAAATTTTAATTTGGCATTATTGTGAGGAAATACTCTATTCACCCCCTCTAGAGTATTGGTTCAAAGCTTGGTGCTTAATCAAGTTGATCTAGCAATCAAAAGCTTAAGATCCTCAATTATGGATAACTTCATAGGTGAAGACATAACACCTTGAAAGCCTTCATTGTTCATTGAAAAAAAAATTAGGTTTTATAAAATGGCAAAGAGAAGCTTCTTCATCACATAAAATCAAAACTTGTTATTCATCATTCAACATGGTCCAACCAAGATTCAAAAATCCACCATCATTATATTAATTGTTAAACTGATTGAAGAATGGATAGAGCTTAACAAACAAAGGGCACCTTAATTGACAAATCTATCTTGATGCTTCATTATGGCCTTAGAGAAAATGTATTCGAGCACATCCTAGAATGAACCACTGCTAAAGAAATTCGAAAAATATTGAATATCATTTATGATGGTAAAGAGGAAGAATAAATTCTACATCATTGTTTCACCCCTATAAATGATGGCATTTCAAGTGAAAAGGAAGAGGTAACTAATTTCTCAACTACCTCTATAATTATTTCGTATCATATTGATTGTCATTGCTTAAATCATTTTTAAATTATGGATTGTCAAAATTTTGAGTTAAATAAAATATTTTACCACTTATTCACAAAGCATGTAAAATTAAGGATCGAAAACAAACAGTTTGCACCTATAGTTAAAAGCTTAAAAATTGAATTGGATGTAAAAATTCAAATGATTGAAATTCAATCTTTAATAAACTTTGAAAATCATAGAAACTAGCTCCATCAATACAAAATAAGGCTTCGTTTCCCCTTTTTAAAAATTATTTGGATTATAAAGAATTATATTATTGTTGAAATTTCATTAAGGACTAACCCCTATGGACCCAAAAAGATATGGGTTCCAAACTCATGTATTTGAACATTTATTATGGAGGAGAAGAAGAGTAGGATGACGTTCTTAAAGGATCAAATAAAAATCACAACATAAAATCCTCTTATATCTCTTCATAAAAGAAAGAGGAATGCATGTGAATTTTTCTAACTTCAAGTTAATATTGACTCTTTTTGAATTAGTTTGTTTTTAATGTGAAAAATTGCATATGTAGATGGCAAATATGTTTGAAAACAAGTTTTAACTAAACTTGAATTATGAAAATTAAATATTAGTCTCCCGTTAAATTTCATTGTTTGATGCATGAAAGTGATGTTAAGATCATGCTTGGATATACTATATAAATGTTGATTTGGATTTGAATTAGCCTACATGATTTGTGCTTATACTAAGTTTACTATAAATGTTTAAATTCATGAATTTATTATCTTTCATGCTCATAAGAAGTGTTTATGACCTTAAAAGACAAATCAACTAGTGGAAAAACTAGTTGATATATGAAAGTGATTAGTTAATGTCTCCTTTGAACCAACTAATGGGTGTGAGCTTTGTTTTTTGAAATAGGGCAAGAAACAACCATTGTGTTTGTCAAGCAAATTAACTAGTTTGTATAGGGTATATAATTTTTTTTTCTAATAAAACATTCAACCTCGATTTAATTTACTTTAATAGGACACTTGGACCCAAACTACTTTTCTCTACTCCTCTCCTCAATTCGTGTTCTTTTTGTCCACTAAATATTACAAATTTCACCTCACCAAAGAACATACCCTCAACCACCATTTCTTTCAATCTATTTCTGAGCAACAAAATAGTTGAGTTAATTTAAGGAAAACAAACTTTTCCTTGGATGTTGCATTAACATTGATGTTTGAATTAATCAATTTTGTTTATCCTTTTTGAAACATCTACATGACTTTCACATGTTCCCACTAATCATCCTTAAAATTCCTTACTCTCATGAGTTAGTAAAACTCTTCTACAATAACCTTCCTTCAATAATAACACCATAGTGATAACTTATTATGACAAAAGGGTTGAAATAGACTTGAATAAGACTAGAGTAGTTGAAGTTCTTGGAATTTCATGGGAATAAAATGATTAAGGAAAAAATGCATTAATTTTGACATTGGTTCTAGCATTATCAAGGTGCCCTTTTATGCAAAATCTTTTTGATCTTCACATCCATGCACTCTTTGAGCTCTGTAATCCTATTTACTTTGATCTTGTTTGAATTTTCTTTGATAATTTGATTATTTCTACAAATGGTTCCACTATCACTACTAGATTCCTAAGTTTTCCCATTCGGGTTGATGAGACTAGACATGTTAGGAGTCTAAGAATTAAAGTGTTTCCCTCTTATGGGGATTATATATAAGAATTGGATTAGCTTGAGGACACATGGAATGGTTATGTAAGATGTGACTAGGTGTCATTATGTGTTTCACGGTACCATTAGATTGTAGTGTATACAATCATACAAGAGAGTATTATATTATTCAATTTGCATGGTGTTGTTTCCTCATTTGACATCCAGGGTTGATATGACACATTTTATACCCGTATAATCTTAGTTTTTGGTAGTTTATTTAACTAATATAGGGGAATAATTATTATTTTATGCTCAAGTTGTAAAAACTACATAAATATTATTATTTAAGCTAAAATGATATAAATTAAGTAAATTTGGAATAAAATATTATTTATTGATATTTATTGAATTTTATTTTACAAGTTTTATTTTTAAATAAAAGAAATTTAAAAAAAAAAGAGAATTGGACCTTTGGACCAACAGCCGAAGGCCGAAGGCCCAAAGGCCCGGAACAAAAAAAAAATTAATGGTGCACCAAACAAAGAGAAAAGGAGAGTCAGCCGCAGAGAATAGGGCTGGCGTGGCGGCAAAAAGTCAAACTCGACGAACACATTAAAAAGCGGCACAGCCGCAGAGAAAAAAAAGGTGGATGGCAGTGCCGTAGAGAAAAAGAAAGGAGAGCCTTTATAGGCTCGGGAAAAGCAGAGGTGAGCTGCAGTGAGAGAGAGAGCCTTCGCAGGCTCGGTGGAACGTAGAAGAGGAAAGAGCACCCACAGGCTCGGGTAAGAACGGACGTCGCAGAGGGAAGGAGCCGCAGCAAGGAGTTTGAGGCAGCAACCAATCAGCCTCCGTCAGTCGGACGGAAAAAGGAAAAAGAAAGAATTTTTGTACGGAAATCAAGACCACCGAGAGAAGAGAAAATTAGAGGAGAATTTATACAGGTAGAATTTATTTCAGATAAAATTACTTTTTATCGGAATAAATTCTTGATCTTTTATCTAAAATTAATTCTGATTATTTTTTTCTCTTATTTTTAATTTATATTTTAGATATATATTTCTGTGTAATTAATTCTATAATTATGGCTGGCTGATTATTTATTGTTAGGGAATGAATTGAAACCCTAGATTAGGATTTCAATTATTACTTTATTTTCTTTGTTTCGTGAGATTGTTTCTTGACTATATGTTAATTGCTATCGTTTATATGTATGATTCTGTCAAGTATAGTTTATTCGGTGCATGCCTTGATCTGGTTCCTCATAAGTGATAGTATGTAGGATTATTTTCCTGCAAGGTGGCCATTTAAATATACTAGAATTTGTATGTATAAATTGTAGCTAGGTTAGATAACAATTCACCTAATAGTTTGTGATTCTAACCGAAGTGGTAAAACGTTTCGATACGTGTGGGTCAAGGAAAGGAAATACAGTTAGATATGCATTTTGTACTAGTATGGGTACTTAGATTGACAGCCTTCCACTTACACTTAATGCATTAAATCTAGTTTAATATAGGAGTCGCTTGTTGGTGCTACTGCTATTATTTAATAGGGTTAAAATTGGCACTTTGTCGTATTAATTAATTAAGGGAAGTAATATAAGGTATATGGATCTGCTTTTGGTGTGCAACTTGGTCGATCTCATTCTCATGATTAAATATTGACTTAGAAATAAATATTATATTACGACCTAATCTAGTGGTGGATTTTTATTTCTCTAACATATTTCTTATATCTGTGGGTTTCCCATTATTTTCATTATTTTTATTATTATTAGTTTACTTTATTTTATTTACTCTTTTTATTATTATTTTGATAACCCCCATTAGTATTTTTCTTGTTTATTTATTTTGTGTGTTATTTTGTGTTTTTATTTTTATTTATTTTTTAAGCTAGTTAAATAGAGGTGATCCATCTCAATCCCTGGCTAGAACAATACCCTTTCTTACCAGTGCTACAATTGAAAACAAAAGGGTTTAAATTGCGTGCCAGGTACGGTCACACCAATTTTTGGCGCCGTTGTCGGGGATTGGTAACTTCACCTTTATTTTGCTAGTATTTTTAATGTGTTTTCATTTTTAGTGGTTTTGTATTTTTTCTTTTACTTTTGTTTTATATTTTCTTAGGATATTTGGTGTGTTTTGTTATTAACCTTTTCCTTTGAAGTGTTAGTATTTTTAGGTAGCTATGAGGGGATCCTTTGATTATGGATAACTTTGCACAAATCCTAATGCAATAATAAATGAGGTAAGTTTGAGTAGTCTGAATGATAAACTTAACAAACTCACTACTCTTGTTTTGTAGGTTGCTAAAGCTACTGTAGTTGTTAATACAAGTGGAGTGTGTCATACACAACGAAATCCATATCCTTACCATGAACAAGATATGAGAGGAGGAGGATGGACACAACCAAATGCTCAATGTTTCAATGGTTTTCAAAGACATGATCCTTACACAAGCACATACTATTCGGGAATGAGGTATCAACCCAACTTTGGATGGGAGATGAATGATCAGTATTAAGTGCCATATCAAGACCCTTACATGCGCGAATATGAAGCTTCAAAATATTATCAATATCCTCAACAAGAATCTTCTCCAGTTTCAAAACCCTCAAGTTAAAAAAAAAATGGATAAGCTTCTTAAATAACTGATAAATGGTCAAAACCAGTTTGCAGAAAGCCAAAATCAACTTATGCAAATAAATGATCATTATTCAGTGCCATATCATGACCTTGACACATGTGATTATGAAGTGTCAAAACGTTATCAATATCCTCAACAAGAATCTTCTCCAATTTCAGAACCCTCAAGTTCAGAAAAAATGGATAAGCTTATTGAAGTACTGATAAATGGTCAAAACCAATTGGGAGAAAGCCAAAATCAACTGATGCAAAGTATGCAAAATGAAAGGACCTCAGTGCTAGAGGAGAAAATGGGTTATATGGTCAACCTGATGAATCAATTACAAGCACAAGAAGAGCTCTTTAGTACTTCAATTCCAAATTCAAGTAATAGTTATGAGGGTGATGATGCCATATCTGAATGTAAGGATGAGATAGTTGAGGAGGTTTCCATGGAAAATATTGAAAAGCAAGATCAAGTGGAAGAAGAGCCTATAAAAGTAGAAGAAGAATCTCATCAAAATGAGGATCGAGTGAACAAAGAGAAGTATATGGATGACAAGACTATCACTTTCACCTACCATATACCATCTTTGAACATTTATTCCCCAATTTTTCTTGGAGATGACCATGAGACACAAGGTAAGCCTTTGAACCATTTTGATTTTACTTATGCTAACCACACTCCTTATTTTCCCTCTTTTAGCAGGTTATATGGATCCAAGAGTGAAGAGAGTAATCAAATCATCTTGGATACATTTAATAAGAAGCGTGATGCTCCAAAGGAGAGGTTATGTTGGAAGGATGTGTTTAAAGATTTTGAGATGGGAAAATATGTTCCTTCGATAGAGAGATCACGATACATGGACATTGGACAAAATATTCTCTCTTTACACACGAGCTTAAATTCCATGCTAGGTAAGTTATGTTTTTGCTGGGTCAAATCTTTCATTAAATCTAATATTTTGTCTTTTTCTTCCTTACAAGGTATAGTTGATCATCACAAGGAAGGATTTGGTGAAGCAGCTTTGAAGTGGACGTATCCACCTTGAATGAAAAAAACCGAGATCATGTCAGGCTGAAGACTTAAAAACAAACACTACTTGGGAGGCAACCCAATGTCATAAGGGAGTTTTCTATCCTTTTGTTATTTATTTATTTTTTTTTTCTCCATACATTAAATTTCATGTTTCTTTAGTTTTTTACACATTGAGGATAATGTGTGATTTAAGTGTGGGGGTGCGTGTGTTTTATGTATGTCAAATTTTTTTTATTGTTTTAAAAAAATTAATTAATTAGAGTTTTAGAGTGTTTGTCAACAAAAAAATTGTTTAGATTTTGATTAGAGTGTTTAGTATTTTTAGAGTCATAGGAGCCCTTAATTAGTCAATGAGGAATATATCTTTGAAATTTAACAAAAAGAGGATCATGAAATTGAGATAAAGTAAGTGGAGATTTTCTATGTTGATTTCGATATAGGGAACACATATCTACGTGCCCAAAATTTGAATGGAGAAAGAATATGTATGATTGTCTAATCACCAACATGGCATGTTGAGATTTATCACATTCCTTAGAAAGCTTTTGAACCATATGTACCTTCTTTTTTTCTAAGCGAATTTACACAAAATCATCTATTTTTCTTGGCTTCAAAATTTTCTTTGTAAACCTCAAATATGTTTAATTGCTTTGATCAAATTGTTTGCCATAGATATTGTAATGGACTATAGAGATTACTAGAACTTACTCTTGTGCTATTCGAAGCTTATAGTCAAAACATGCTTTGATTGAGAAAATGATAAAGGCAGCTTAGGATTTTCCATCACATGACCAAATAGCTTAACCTGATTTGTGTATACATGGTGTACACCCCATAGAAACCCTTTTGAGCCTATACATGGAACATATATTTTTTTTCATTACCCACATTGAATATCCTTTGGTTCTTAATGTTCTTATCTTTGCTTAAAGCTAGTGGAAGGAAATCAAATTATTATGGATGTAAAGAGTTATTGTGTATGTGTGTATGTGAAAAAAAAATATATGTATTTATGATAAGAAAAGGGATTGGTTATGTTTGGTGGAGAAAAAAAATGTCAAAAAAAATAAAAGAAAAAAATTAAAATTGTCAAAAAAATAAAAATAAAAATGAAAAAAAATGAGAAGAAAAAAATTAGGATATAAGGAAGAGAGGGAGTTATAGAGATGATGTTGAGAAAGTTCTATTCATATTACATTTTATTGTGAAGATGGAGAGGTGTATCATTAATCATTGATATGGATTTATGCTTATATTTCATTTAATTATTAGATCCCACTAGCTCTTGATCTTTTGAGCAGGTCCATACGACCAATAAGTAAGTCCTATTTGATTCTCAAGATGTGTAGCCTTTGATCTGATGGAGATTAGTCACAAGAGTTAAGCATATGGTTCGGTCCATTTGGCAAGTATTTTATATCTTTCATGAGGTTTTATCCACAAGAACATGAGCCTTCTTTATTTATATATGTGAGTTTTTTGTTATTTTTATCATCTTAGCTCACATCCATGAGTGTTTTTATACATTTGTAGCCATGAATCTAAGAAAAAAAATAGAGGGTATCTATAGTGAGGATGTATCTTGATGTGACTAAGGCGTGGTAGATCTTCATCCATAATATTGATTTGTTCATACCTGTCATGTTTATTTGTGAACCATATGTTGAAATTGATCCTTTAAATCTCCCAATGTTGAATTTTGATTGATTGCTAATATTAACGTTTGAAAGTAAAAGATTCTGAGACAAATATGGTTAAGAATATTAAGTGTAATTTTATTTTATTTTATTTGTGTGTGATTTTTTGGGTATATCATCTGCGAAACCCTCATGAGACCTTACTCGTCCTCGATGGGTGACTTAGGGGTTTCAAGGGTTTGTTGCACATACTAAGTGTAATCGTGAGACCTACGAAAGTGGCTAGTTAATTTAATTTTATTTGTTTAGAGTAATAACTTGCTTGAAGTCAAGCAAGAAGCTAAGTGTGGAGGTGTGATAAGTTCATATTTTGACACATTTTATACCCTTATAATCTTAGTTTTTGGTAGTTTATTTAACTAATATAGGGGAATAATTATTGTTTTATACTTAAGTGGTAAAAATTACATAAATATTATTATTTAAGCTAAAATGATATAAATTAAGTAAATTTAGAATAAAATATTATTTATTGATATTTATTGAATTTTATTTTCAGGTTTTATTTTTAAATAAAAGAAATTAAAAAAAAAGAGAATTGGACCTTTGGACCAACAGCCAAATGCCAAAGGCTCAAAGGCCCGGAGCAAAAAAAAGAAATAAACGGCGCACGAAACAAAGAGAAAAGGAGAGTCAACCGCACAAAACAGGGTTGACATGGCGGCAACAAGTCAAACTCGACGCACACATTAAAAAGCGGCAGAGCCGTAGAGAAAAAAAAGGGTGCGCGGCAAAGCGGCAGAGAAAAATAAAGGAGAGCATTTATAGGCTCGGGAAAAGTAAAGGTGAGCAGCAATGAGAGAGAGAGCCTTCGTAGGCTCGGTGGAATGCAGAAGAGGAAAAAGCACCCATAGGCTCGGGCAAGAACGGACGTCGTAGAGGGAAGGAGCCGCCGCACGGAGTTTGAGGCAGCAACAAGTCAGCCTCCATCAGCCCTGTCAGTCTGACAAAAAAAGAAAAAACAAAAAAATTTTGCACGGAAATCAAGGCCAACGAGAGAAGAGAAAATTAGAGGAGCATTTGTACCGGTAGAATTTATTTCAGATAAAATTAATTTTTATCTAAATAAATTCTTGATCTTTTATCCACAATTAATTTCGGTTATTTCTTTCTCTTATTTTTAATTTATATTTTAGATATATATTTCTGTTTAATTAATTTTATAATTATGGATGGCTGATTATTTATTGTTAAGGAATAAATTGAAACCCCGGATTAGGATTTGAATTATTATTTTATTTTCTTTGTTTTGTGAGATTGTTTCTTGACTCTATGTTAATTGCTATCGTTTATATGTATGATTCTGTCAAGTATAGTTTATTTGGTACATGCCTTGTTTTGGTTCCTTATAAGTGACAACATGTAGGTTTATTTGCCTGCGAGGTGGCCATCTAAATATACTAGAATTTATATGTATAAATTGTAGCTAGGTTAGATAAAAATTCACCTAATAGTTTTGTGATTCTAACCAAAGTGGTAAAATGTTTCGATACGTGTGGATCAAGGAAAGGAAATACAACTAGACATGCGTTTTGTACTAGTATGGGTACTTAGATTGACAGCCTTCCACTTACACTTAATGCATTAAATCTAGTTAAATATTGGAGCCGCTTGTTGTTGGTATACTGCTAGTATTTAATAGGGTTAATATTTACGCTTTGCCGTATTAATTAATTAAGGAAAGTAATATAAGGTGTATGGACCTGCTTTTGGTGAGCAACTTGGTCGATCTCATTCTCACGATTAAATATTGACTTAGAAATAAATATTATAGTACGACGTAATCTAGTGGTGGATTTTTATTTTCCTAACATATTTCTCATATCTGCGGGGTTCCCATTATTTTTATTATTTTTATTGTTATTAGTTTACTTTATTTTATTTACTCTTTTTATTATTATTTTGATAACCCCCATTAGTATTTTTCTTGTTTATTTATTTTGTGTGTTATTTTGTTTTTTTATTTTTATTTATTTTTTAAGATAGTTAAATAGAGGTGAGCCCTCTCAATCCCCAACTAGAACGATACCCTTATTTACCATTGCTACAATTGATAACAAGAAGGTTTAAATTGTGTGCCGGCTACGGTCACACCACTAACTAATATAATAATTTCACCACATGACACACAAATGGCTAATTAGCTCATAACTAATATTACAATATATTTATATTCTGTATAATATAAGGCTCAACATGACTATTATAAATAACATAATCAAAGATTATATGAAAAAATTTTACAAGAATTTTAATCAAGATAATGATGTTAACTTTAAATGGTTAACTAGGCCTTCTTGACATTGACTTTCATGCACAACATATCTTCATTTGTAATAACTTGTAACATGTGAAAATCTTAAGTATCTTAACTTCTTTTATTCCTTGATCATCTTCCTCCAAATATGTCACATACCTTGAGGATCATCTTTGAATGCTCCTATATTATTATCCCTAAACTGAGAAGAATTTAACCTCAAATTATCATCATTAAAATAAAGAGACAAACTAGCTACCCTAAATGTCCTTGAAATAGCACCATATGATTCAAGTAGTTCAAGTTTGTAAGCATTATCCCAAATATTCTAAATATTATAAATTCTTCACCCACTCATAACATTAGTTTATTTATTTTTAGTTTTAAAAATCTTTCCTTACATAAATGTAACCATACCAAATCCCCAAGAGAATACATTTGTTAACTACGATATTTATTAGCTTGTTTTTTATATTTTTCCTTAGCTCTTTCTTTGTTACACTAAATTTTTTATGAAGCTTTCAAAGAAATTAAACTCATGTTTTAGCATCATAATTCTTAAGTTTACCTTTCCTTAAGGCTACCATATCGACCGGTATATAAGGATTCACCCCATGCACAATTTTAAATGGACTCGCGTTTGTAGTACTTGAAGGACTAAGATTATAAGAAAAATCGGTATGAACTAACTCAATATCCCAATCTCTAGTACTTTTACTTACTAATCCTCTTAACATTGTATAATTGTTTGATTAGTAAATTTAGTTTTTCTATCCATTTTTGGATGTTGTGAACCATAAAACAATAACTTTGTGCCTAGCATGTGCCACAATGTGTTTAGAAATAGCTAGGAATTTTTACATCCCTATCTCAAAAAATAATTCTAGGTATGCCATGAAGTATTACAATTTCCTTAAAATACAAGTCAACAACATATGTAGCATTATCAATCTTTTGTCAAGGAATAAAATGAGCCATGTTATAAAATCTATCCACCATAACCATAATAGATTCCTTACCTCTTTGTGTTCTAGGAAAACCTAGGATGAATTTAATGATAACCCCTTCCTATGAAAGACTAAGCATAGGTAATAGTGTATATAGAAATTTGTGAAAGAAACTCTTACTTTTATTTACTAGTAACACATTATTTTATGATATTCTGTACACATTTTATCGTGCATGTACAATAGGAATTATGTTCTAATAGTTTTGATATTTTTTATCACAAAAATGGTGTACAATAGCTCCTTCATGTGCCTCCTTTAGAAGCGAATCGCTTATACTTGATATAAATACACAAATTTTATTAAGCTTAAATAGAAAACTATATTGTAACGCATACTTACCATGAATTCCATATTCTTTACATAATTTATATTCTTCAGAAAATTCTTCATCATAAGGATATATTTATTTTAACATTTCAAATCCTGATAATTTCACATCTAGCATGATAAATAAGATAGATCTCCTTTAAAGAGCATTGGTCACTATATTTTCATTACCATCCAAGTGTTTGATAGAAAACACACAGGACTATAAGAAGCTTGCCTACTTTACATGTCTAGGTCATAATTTTCTTTAGACCATCTATATATTTTAAACTCTCAGATAATGTAGTGCAAAGGGTTTAGGCCTCAGATAATGACTCCATATCTCTAGACTTCATACACTGGCAAATAATTCCTTATCATAGGTAAAATAGTTTAATCTAGAACCATTTATTTTTTGACTAAAATATGATATAGGTTTCTTTTGTTGAGAAAGAAATCCTCCAATACCTACCCCACTCCCATCATAAGTTACCTCAAAGAGTAGGTCAAATACAAGAGCATTGCAAAAATTATCTTTAAGTGTATCAAAAGCTTTTGTGGCTTCTTTTCCCCAATAAAAATCTATTTTCTTCATTAATTGATTAACAAGTGCCACTATATTACAAATATATTTAATAAATCTCCTATAGAAAATAGCTAACTTATAAAAACTTCTTACTTAATGTATGAGCTTTGTAATAGGCCACTCTTGAATAGCTTGTATTTTTATTGGATCAAATCTAATACCCTTAGCACAAATAATATAACCATGGAAAAATATATTTAAAAGGATAAAATCACACATTTCCAATTTTATAAATAGTTTAGCTTCCCTGAGTTTATCAAATAAATTCCTTAAATATAAAAGATGATCATGTTCATTTTTTATAAAAAGAAGTATTTCATGACAATAAAATACAATTAAGTAACCTAAAAAGGATGAATAATTTCATTCATTAGTATCATAAAAGAAATAGGTGCATTACATAACCTAAAAGGCATATCGACCCATTCATAGAGACCATATTTAGTTTTAAATATTATTTTCCACTCATCTTCTTTCCTAATCCTCATATGATGGTAACCACTTTGTAAGTATATTTTAGAGAATATTCTTGCACCATATAACTCATCAAGCATTTCATCTAATCTAGGTAAAGGAAAATAATCTTTGGTAGTTTTGTTATTCACTACTCTGGAATATATGTACTTACACCAAGTACTATCCTTTTTAGAAACTAGTAAGGTAGGTACACAACAAGGAATCATTCCCTCCACTAAAAAACCCTTATTTACTAGCTCTTAATTTTTCCTTTGTAATTTCGTAGCCTCCTCTAGGTTACATCTATAGGCCAATCTAATAGGTAAAGGAATCCTCATAATCAAATTGGTAGCATGCTCTTTACCCCTAATAGGTGATTGTAACACCCCAAAATTTACACAAATTTTTTTTTAAAGCAATACTCATATATTAAAACCGTAAATTCTGGGGATGTTACCGCCACACTTAGTACCAGACCAGTTTACTTCTACCGTTCCGGTACCAAGTGCTAAGGCTAAAAAACATTATCAGTAATACCATTCAAATTCAAATTTATAAAAACAGAAATCAGAGTACGCGTAAGTCTTACATAGTTTGAAATACCGGCTATTGTTTTTCCAGATAGAACTAAACAACCTTAGTAAAGTTGTTTCGACAATTCAAACATAATAAAAGATGACTTGAATCATAAATTTAAAAAGGACAACGGCCACGTCACTCTAAAGATTGATCCAGCCCAGCTATCACTCTACCCCTCCTAATGTCTCGTAGACATCGATAGCATCAAAGTAAGTATCTCCTACCTGCAACAGATCAGACGGGCCTTCTGCTCGTGGGAATAAGCAGCACCCATGAAACGGGTGATCAGTACGCTACGTACTGAGTAAGGTAACTGAAAACTAAGGCCGACACATAACACATTAATTCATGCAGAATAATGATCACATACAATTACAGCCCACACATATGATACATAGAAACATAAAGTGAAATCACTTATAATCAATAGGTCCATACGTAAGGCCCAAAAAGGTCCGGATTAATTATTTAATCTTTCTTTTATCAAATGTAGATACACACCATGTTCTTTATCAGGTCCATACGAGTACGGGAACCCCACTATTTTTGCCGGTGGATCAGTCTCCAAGGCACTTTGGCTCCTGGCCACTATTATAGCCGGTGGATCGGTCACTTAGGGTATACACCCTACCACTATTATATGCCAGTGGATCGGTCTGGCCCCTTCTCGCACGGTGTTCCACTGTAAGTGATTAATATCTTCTCATATCTTATCATCATATAATGTTTGGTTCGTTGAGCTCGGAATCCCCCACTATTATTGCCGGTGGATCGGTCACTAGGGTAAAATACCCTACCACTATTAAGCCGGTGGATCGGTCTCTAGGCTACCGCAGTACCTGGCCACTATTATGCCGGTGGATCGGTCTGGGCTTGGCTCAACATCTTCCACTTTACGTATTTAATAATTTATATATCTTATTTAGATATTTTTTTCAAGACATGCACATCCAGTAACGTATCCCAATAATACAATAATCATAATTACCATGAAATCCGAACGCTACGTAAGTCATCTTCTCATGCATGCCTTAGCTCCCATGCAAACCCTAGCTTCATGTAAGCCCTAACTCCACGTAAACCATATCTCCATGCAAAACTCTAACGCACATGCAAACCCTAGCTCCACGTAGACATACTTCCATGCAACTCTAATCCACATGCAAACCCTAGCTCCACGTACTACACTCTCATGCAATCCCAATTCATATGCAAACCTTAACTCCACGTAAACCCTAACGTCATGTCATTTTATGCAAACCCTAACATCATGCCATTTCATGCAACCCTAACACCATGCCATTTCATGCAACCCCAACACCATGTCATTTCATGCAACCCTAACATCATACCATTTCATGCAAACCCCAACTCCTTGTCATTTCATGCAACCCTAACATCATGCCATTTTATGCAAAACCCTATCACATGTCTCAAGTCATATCATACATTAATGACATAAACATATGCATAATTCTCATGCTACAGTATATTCACAACAACATACTTCCATTCCACAATCATGCCACATGCGCAATAATTAATAATAACGAACATAAAATACATGGCATATCAAAAACATAGTGCATGCAAACACATAAATGGCCTTAGTAGACCCTTACCTAAAACGTCACCGGTCTTGGTGCACGCTCCTATTCCATATGGGTAATTTGATTGGGTTCGCCTATTATATCAAAGCATACTAGAATTAGACTCTCTTATATAATTTTAACTTATTTCGAGGTTTGGTTTTAGGATCACATTTTACTATTCACTAATTAACTATAGGAACTAATACTTAAAAATACAAATAAATTATTATTTTCATTAGAAGAGGGTGGTGATCTAAGGGTTTCTACCCTTCACCAAAATATAATGATATTATAATAATGATAATAATAATAATAATAATAATAATAAGGTATAATATTATTAATGATACTTTTATTAGTAGGATATTAATATTATTAATACCAAAATTCTTAAAATTAAAAGGTGGATTTTGAGCCACCCTAGTTTAATAATAATATTACCATTAGAAATTTTAATAATAATAATATTAACATTATATATATTTATAATATAAAGTTAATAAAGATAATAATAATAATATAATTAGAAATAATGTTAAAAATGTTAATAATAGTGGTAAAAAGAAAATGTGCGAGACTTAGTTAAAATTTTAGGTTTATAATCCTCCTGAAATAATTACAATATTAACTAAATAATTACACTAATAATAATATTAATATTATTATTAATAATAACATTAAACATGTAAAAATTTAGTTAAATAAGTAAAGGCCGAGATGAATAATATATCTTACTCAATAATACTCCCAGACCTGTCAACAAAATTTATAAATTAGAATACAGTCGATATCAATAATAATAATTATTATAATAATAATAATTAAAGTTGAATTAACACTAAAATTTAGGCTAAAAATAGAATAATTATCAATAATTCAAAACCAAGTGTTTAAAATGTCTAGGGTTTCGCCTTGAGTCGGAGGATGTAGGTGGAACCGGCGGTGGTTCCCGGAGGTGGCCGGAAAATGAATCTAAGAGGGGTAAAAATGAAGAAAAAGGGGTGAGAGGGGAGGAGAAAAATAAAATAATTTTATGGGTCGGTGGAGGAGCCTTAGAAGGATTTATTGGTTGGCTTGGAAGGTGGTAAAAGTGGCGGATGTGGTGGTGGCAGGCGTTTCAAGGTCTCGGGTGGAATTTTCTAGTGAGATAACTAGCCCACTTTACACGATTAGGGAGGCTTTTACAAGGTGAATCGAAGGTCGTAGATGGTCTAGTTAATTAGAGGGTGTTGCAGGGAAGATATTGGGATGAAGCGAAGGCGTTGAAGTTAGCCAAAGATGGAGGAAGAGTCGTCTAAAGAGGCAGTGCGGGCTGGGCCGCGCCAAAGGAAAACGAATGGATTGGGCCGTGCAACGACCCAATTCCGGCGAGAGAAAAGAAAGGAAGAGAACGAAAAAGAAAGAAAGAAGACAAAAATAAAAAGAGAAGAAAAAAGAAAATTAAATAATTAATTTGGGTCCATTAAATTTAATACAAATATTTAGGATATTTAAAATTAATAATGTTTAAATAAAATAATTTTTAAATTCCTTTTTTAGGCTAAATAATATTTTTAAAGGATTTTTTCAAAATTTTCATTTTAAACTAATAAATCCCTCAAATTTTATTTAATTTAATTAATATTAATTTGAAACTATTTTATCTTTCTTAATTTGAATAAAATAATTTATTTAAATAATTTGCCAAATTAAAATCCTTAATTAGATAATATACCCAAATTTCCTTTACTTAACCTATTTATAAAAATCTCGTATTAAATTGTCCTAATAAATTTCCTTTTATTTTAATAAAATAATTTATTAAATTAAAATTTTAAATACGACCTTATTTAAATATAATATTTAAAATTAGAAAATTTCGGGGCATTTCATCACTACCCCCTTAAAAACAGACTTCGCCCCCGAAGTCTCCTGTAGCTACTAGGGTTAGGGTTAGGAAGGCTCTAAGTGATTAAGGGGACCATACTAATGCTAATACCTATATACACTACCCCTTAGGGGTAAACTTATTAAATAAAACTTAAATCGACTAAATAGGTATCCGTAAGAGGATTAGATACGTTCCCGAAAAGACATCTAGTTGGTGGTCCGCGTCATTCTTGTTTATCACATGTAGGTCCCTGCCCGAGTGGCTCCCTTTCGGAGAGAACATCTGTATCCTTGGGGTCTCTCCCTATCATCTCGATTTGCCTCTTCAACTGGAACAAGTGCGTGTTGTTGGAGCTGTCGGTGCTTAAATTCTTGAGAGAGAAAAGGTCTTTGACATTCGAAAGTTCTGCGGCCCCAACTGCCACATTTTAGACAGGTCACGACTCCGCCTCTACAATTTGTGCCTGGGTGACTATGGCCGCATCTTTTATATGCAAGGCCCTTCGAAGATCTCTGGCCTCTGCTGTGATCTCGCGATGAATATCTCTTATAACCTTCCTTTCGCGGCTGGTTTCTACTCTTCGAACTCTGGTTTCCATATTTCCGCTTCCTGAGAATGGCATCTTACTCCTGGATCAAGGTCGTGGTGATGTGGGCGCGTTCGTACAACATTGTTAAATCAGTGAAGAGGACTGCACCTAGCAGTCGGCGCATAATTACACTCGATCCTTACTTGAACAGGAACACCACTGTTAACTCGTTGGCGATAATTTTAGGAAAAATCCGAATAGCTCTATGACACGATCATGATACTACTGAACCGTCATCGATCCTTGCATAAGTTGCATGAACTCCTAAAGTTTTTCCCTCTTCAGATTCACAGGATAGAATCTAGAACGAAGAATGGTCTTGAATGCATCCCATGTAGCATGGGATCTATTGGGTACGATGCTCCACCCACCAGACGTCCGCTACACACTTGAAGAAAAATGTTGCAATACTTAATTGTTGAGCTGGTGAATGATTTACCACTTTAAAAGTGCGCTCCATGTCTCGGATCCACTCTTCGGGGATTATCGAGTCCTTCTCACCGGAGTAGGTAGGAGAGTGATGTTTGATGACCCTTCGAGGATAATCTTCACCAGTGCCTTTAGCTAGATGAGAGGACTGGTAATGCTGATTAAACTCTAGGAAGTCTGCGATGGCCTCCTCTAATCGTCCAAGGCATTCGTTCGTCATCATCGGAAGTTATAACAGAAACAAACGAGGTTAGAAACGAACCTACTGGTTCGAAGCACACACAACTTCTATTTGTCTCCTATTTTTAAGAAACCCTAATCTACCCATACGTTCCTCACCGTGGCCAGTTCCAAAACTTAAAACTGAAGGAGTTTTTGATTTGAGTGGAAATTCTTTTCAAAATTTGAATAAATATTTCAAAATCCATTTCATTTTCCAAAATCAATCTTAAAAAGATTAGAGACCGAAAAGCTTTCAAAACACACTTCAGAATCTAATAAAATTTTCATAAACCAAATTTCATTTTCGAAAAAGAGCGTGGCCAAAGGACCAACCGCTCTGATACAACTTGTAACACCCCAAAATTTACACAATTTTTTTTAAAGCAATACTCATAAATTAAAACCGTAAATTCTAGGGATGTTACCGCCACACTTAGTACCAGACCAGTTTACTTCTACCGTTCCGGTACCAAGTGCTAAGGCTAAGAAAACATTATCAGTAATACCATTCAAATTCAAATTTATAAAAACAGAAATCAGAGTACGCGTAAGTCTTACATAGTTTGAAATACTGGCTATTGTTTTTCCAGATAGAACTAACCAACCTTAGTAAAGTTGTTTCGACAATTCAAACATAATAAAAGATGACTTGAATCATAAATTTAAAAAGGACAACGGCCACGTCACTCTAACGATTGATCCAGCCCAGCTATCACTCAGCCCCTCCTGATGTCCCGTAGACATTGATAGCATCAAAGTAAGTATCTCCTACCTACAACAGATCAAAAGGGCCTTCTGCTCGTGGGAATAAGCAGCACCCATGAAACGGGTGATCAGTACGCTACGTACTGAGTAAGGTAACCGAAAACTAAGGCCAACACATAACACATTAATTCATGCAGGATAATGATCACATACAATTACAGCCCACACATATGATACATAGAAACATAAAGTGAAATCACTTATAATCAATAGGTCCATACGTAAGGCCTAAAAAGGTCCGAATTAATTATTTAATCTTTCTTTTATCAAATGTAGATACACACCATGTTCTTTATCAGGTCCATACGAGTACGGGAACCCCACTATTTTTGCCGGTGGATCGGTCTCCAGGGCACTTTGGCTCCTGGCCACTATTATAGCCGGTGGATCGGTCACTTAGGGTATACACCCTACCACTATTATATGCCGGTGGATCGGTCTGGCCCCTTCTCGCACGATGTTCCACTGTAAGTGATTAATATCTTCTCATATCTTATCATCATATAAGGTTTGGTTCGTTGAGCTCGGGATCCCTCACTATTATAGCCGGTGGATCGATCACTAGGGTAAAATACCCTACCACTATTAAGCTGGTGGATCGTTCTCCAGGCTACCGCAGTACCTGGCCACTATTATGCCGGTGGATCGGTCTGGGCCTGGCTCAACATCTTCCACTTTACGTATTTAATAATTTATATTTCTTATTCAGATATTTGTTTCAAGACATGCACATCCAGTAAGGTATCCCAATAATACAATAATCCTAATTACCATGAAATCTGAACGCTACGTAAATCATCTTCTCATGCATGCCTTAGCTCCGATGCAAACCCTAGCTTCATGTAATCCCTAACTCCACGTAAACCATATCTCCATGCAAAACTCTAACGCACATGCAAACCCTAGCTCCACGTACACATAATTCCATGCAACTCTAATCCACATGCAAACCCTAGCTCCACGTACTACACTCTCATGCAATCCCAATTCATATGCAAACCTTAACTCCACATAAACCCTAATTCCATGTAAACCCTAACGTCATGTCATTTTATGCAAACCCTAACATCATGCCATTTCATGCAACCCTAACACCATGCCATTTCATGCAACCCCAACACCATGTCATTTCATGCAACCCTAACATCATACCATTTCATGCAAACCCCAACTCCTTGTCATTTCATGCAACCCTAACATCATGCCATTTTATGCAAAACCCTATCACATGTCTCAAGTCATATCATACATTAATGACATAAACATATGCATAATTCTCATGCCACAGTATATTCACAACAACATACTTCCATTCCACAATCATGCCACATGCGCAATAATTAATAATAACGAACATAAAATACATTGCATATCAAAAACATAGTGCATGCAAACACATAAATGGCCTTAGTAGACCCTTACCTAAAACGTCACCGGTCTTGGTGCACGCTCCTATTCCACATGGGTAATTTGATTGGGTTTGCCTATTATATCAAAGCATACTAGAATTAGACTCTCTTATATAATTTTAACTTATTTCGAGGTTTGGTTTTAGGATCACATTTTAATATTTACTAATTAACTATAGGAACTAATACTTAAAAATACAAATAAATTATTATTTTCATTAGAAGAGGGTGGTGATCTAAGGGTTTCTACCCTTCACCAAAATATAATGATATTATAATAATGATAATAATAATAATAATAATAAGGTATAATATTATTAATGATACTTTTATTAGTAGGATATTAATATTGTTAACACCAAAATTCTTAAAATTTAAAGGTGGATTTTGAGCCACCCTAGTTTAATAATAATATTACCATTAGAAATTTTAATAATAATATTAACATTATATATATTTATAATATAAAGTTAATAAAGATAATAATAATAATAATATAATTAGAAATAATGTTAAAAATTTTAATAATAGTTGTAAAAAGAAAATGTGCGAGACTTAGTTAAAATTTTAGGTTTATAATTCTCTTGAAATAATTACAATATTAACTAAATAATTACACTAATAATAATATTAATATTATTATTAATAATAACATTAAACATGTAAAAATTTAGTTAAATAAGTAATGGCCGAGATGAATAATATATCTTACTCAATAATACTCCCAGACCTGTCAACAAAATTTATAAATTAGAATACAGTCGATATCAATAATAATAATAATTATAATAATAATAATTAAAGTTGAATTAACACTAAAATTTAGGCTAAAAATAGAATAATTATCAATAATTCAAAACCAAGTGTTTAAAATGTCTAGGGTTTCGCCTCGAGTCGGAGGATGTAGGTGGAACCGGCGGTGGTTCCCGGAGGTGGCCGGAAAATGAATCTAAGAGGGGTAAAAATGAAGAAAAAGGGGTGAGAGGGGAGGAGAAAAATAAAATAATTTTATGGGTCGGTGGAGGAGCCTTAGAAGGATTTATTTGTTGGCTTGGAAGGTGGTAAAAGTGGCAGATGTGGTGGTGGCTGGCGTTTCAAGGTCTCGGGTGGAATTTTCTGGTGAGATAACTAGCCAACTTTACACGATTAGGGAGGCTTTTACAAGGTGAATCGAAGGTCGTAGATGGTCTAGTTAATTAGAGGGTGTTGCAGGGAAGATATTGGGATGAAGCGAAGGCGTTGAAGTTAGCCAAAGATGGAGGAAGAGTCGTCTAAAGAGGCAGTGCGGGCTAGGCCGCGCCAAAGGAAAACGAATGGATTGGGCCGTGCAACGGCCCAATTCCGGCGAGACAAAAGAAAGGAAGAGAAAGAAAAAGAAAGAAAGAAGAAAAAAATAAAAAGAGAAGAAAAAAGAAAATTAAATAATTAATTTGGGTCCATTTAATTTCATACAAATATTTAGGATATTTAAAATTAATAATATTTAAATAAAATAATTTTTAAATTCCTTTTTTAGGCTAAATAATATTTTTAAAGGATTTTTCCAAAATTTTCATTTTAAACTAATAAATCCCTCAAATTTTATTTAATTTAATTAGTATTAATTTGAAACTATTTTATCTTTCTTAATTTGAGTAAAATAATTTATTTAAATAATTTCCCAAATTAAAATCCTTAATTAGATAATATACCCAAATTTCCTTTACTTAACCTATTTATAAAAATCTCTTATTAAATTGTCCTAATAAATTTCCTTTTATTTTAATCAAATAATTTATTAAATTAAAATTTTAAATACAACCTTATTTAAATATAATATTCAAAATTAGAAAATTTCGGGGCATTTCAGTGATAGTCTAAGAGGTAAATCATTTGGAAATACATTGCTATATTCATCAAGAAAACTAGTAATATTTGAATCTTTAGAATTTTCTCCCCAAACTGAGATGAATTAGCTACCTAGGCATAATAAACACCCTCTTCCTCAATGTAATTAATCATTTACCTTTCATGTAAAGCTGAACTCTTTTTAACCTTGCGTAATGATATATAATCACATTAAGATGGTTTCAACTTATATTCATTAGTTACACTGTCATGTGTTTCATTATGATCCTATTTCCATGGTTTGCTAAGTAAAATACTACAAGCATCCATAGGCAAATCATCACACAACACCTCATCATGGTAATCACACATGAGGAAAGAAATGAGTGTTTATTTAGTCACACTAGCTTCATTGTCCTTATTAAGCTATTATAAGAAATATGGTTTAGGATGGATAATAGTCGCCAGTCCTAGTTGTTTCACCATTTTCTCACTAGCAACATGTGCACATGGACTACTATCTATGATGACCCTATATTATCATCAATTATATACTTAGTTTTAAAATTTTTATCCCTTTGTGTAGATTAATCATTAGGTTACATTTGTAATGCCCTTTATATTACAAAATAAGGATTTCCATAATCCTCATTCATACTTAAGACATTATCATTAGATTTAGTTTCTAAGTCATGATCATCGATACATGGTTCCATGTTCTCAATTTCACTCAAGGTCAAGACTCTTAGATTAGGAATTTCCCTAGAAAAATGAGCATACCCTTTATATTTGAAACATTGGCA
The DNA here is from genome assembly GCA_030549775.1 of Tamarix chinensis. Taxonomy (NCBI): domain Eukaryota; kingdom Viridiplantae; phylum Streptophyta; class Magnoliopsida; order Caryophyllales; family Tamaricaceae; genus Tamarix; species Tamarix chinensis. Next base: position 61,653,329 of record CM060178.1, on the reverse strand, counting down.
TAAATTACACTTAATTTGGTTTCACTTTTATCATCTCACTTAGGATTATTTTCTTTTTATCATTTTTTGAATAGTTATGTGTCTGAAATTTTATTGTAGATGCATTAGAAATATTTTTGTTGGATAAAGATATGTAAGAACTTGTATTTTGATAAGATTTGGTAGAATTATTTTTTTTTCAAATTTGAAAGCTAACTTAATCTAATTCTGAAGAGAATTATCGGCAAACATTTCAATCTTTTCCCTAATCAAGTTGTTAAAGCCACCTAAGTATCTATCACACTTTTATTCTTTTCTCTCTTGTATATCACATAATAGTTCTAGTCTCTCAAATTCCCTATGATTAGTCAATATGATATATATCTCTTACTCATTCTATTTAGGTAAAAAAAAAATTCTTAGGTGTTTCTTTAACTTTTCCCAAGACTTGATTTTACTTTTATCTTCCCTATCACGAGTCCTCTTAAGATTGTCATACCAAACCCTAGTAAAATGTTTGAATTTAAGAGTTTATAATTTACATTTATTTTAATAATCATACTCCCTAAATTCAATTCAATTTGATTCATCCACTCAAAAAAAATTTCAACTTTGAATTCACTATAAAATTAAGAAGATGAGGCTTGATGCCTTTATCTTCAAAATGATTATACCTTTGTTTATGGTTTGCATAGCCTCTTTGGTTGTGTCTCAATCATTTGATCAATTCTCTTATGCTCTCTATTCATACTCCATCCAAGCATTCAGATTGCCAACTCAAGCTTAGACTACTCTACTAACCATGCCCTCTACTCGATCATATGTAGCTTCTATAGTATTATGCATATGTTAAATTGTCTCTTGGTAGGATACTCTTGATCCCAATCTATGCAAGAAACTTCGAAAGGAAGGAAATTGTTGCAATTGTGAATTTTTTGCATGGAAACTTGCTACAAGTTGTTGAAGAATAACATACATTGTCTTCATAGGTACCTTTTCACCTATATTCGAATATCACTTAATGTTACACTTGATATAACTCCAAACTTTTGCTAACATTTTCTTTTTAAATACATCTTGAAGTTATGCTTATGTTCTTGAAATATTTTTTGACTATAAAAGGTGAGATAAACAAAATAGAAAGGCTAGAAGATGCAACCAATAAATCTTGACAAACTTTGAGACAATCTTGATGAAAACAAGAAGTTTCTTGTTCGAAGAAAGAACCCAAAAGAAACCACAAATGCTGGTTGATATTTGAACACAAGTGAAGATAGATTCTTCTCTATTTTTCATCAAAAGAAAAGAAAGAATAGAAGAGGAATAAATCTAAGTTAATTTTGGCACAAAGATATAGCAATAAACTCATAAACTCGTGAAGAAGGAAAAAGAAAATACTTACACGACACAACCTCTAAAATAAAATGAGCACTTAAAAGATTTTTAATATTCAAATACAACTACAAATAAGTTAGGAATAAGTCTATAAACTCAAAATAAAAATAAAAGGTGAACACTCAACTTTAAGTTTCCAAGATCTATACACAGTATAGATAATATTTAAGATCATGCTAAATACTAAGAAGGGTAGAATGAAGATGTGAAGGCTTGATTGAAGATCTACTACACCTTGGTCAAAGATATACTAGACCCCTATAAAGTAACTTCAAACCATGAAGTTGGATATTTGAAGACCACTTTGAAGATACACTATCCTACATGTTTATCTTATAACTTAAGGTTACATAAATACTATCTTATTCGAACACATACTAAAAGCGATCATGCATGGGAGAAAATGGGCTGGAAGAAAGCACACATGAAAGAAGAAGAGAAAGAAGAGGGTTTTGAGTGCAAGAAAAATGGAAGATAACTAAACTTGTGTCCAAGGATAAAATCCAAAACTAAGGCTTTGATACCAAAGTTGACACAAATATTTAATGAGGATGAACATTAGTGTGAATGAGTTAAAGTTTAGGAACATTTTGGCTTGGTCTTTAGAAGAAGAATGAGAAAATTCAAGCAAGAACTCAAAAGGAATAGAATAATAATTCAAATAATTAAATAAAAAAATCAAAGAAATGTAATTTGAATATCACCAATATAAGATTATTCCAAATAGTCTTAGAATGGGTATTCAATTACAAAGAGAGAATAAACCAAATGAATTACTCATGTTATATTTTAATATCAAAATCAACCAAAATGTTAAAAGGGTGTTGACATTCCATGCTTATATAATTAGTTAGAACATTGATAATTAGCACACTAATTTAGCCATATGACACACAAATGACTAACTAGCACATAACTAGTACTACAATATATTCATATCATATATAATACATGGCTCAACAAGACTAATATACATAAAGTAAGCTAAGATTACATGAAAAACATTTACAAGAATCTCATCAAGATAATGATGTTGACTACGAAAGGCTTACTAGGCCTTCTTGACTTTGACTTTCTGCATAGCATAGCTTCCTTTGCAATAGCTTGTAACAGGTGAAAATCTTAAGTATCTTGACTTAAATATGTTACATTCCTTGAGTATCATCTTTGAATGCTCCTGCATGAGTCATACTATGTTCTCATTGAAGATATTTAGGAATTGAATTATTGCACTATTTGGGTTCTATTTTTGTGCAAGTGGGTTGACAATTAATGAGGTATATCATTGAATGATATAAATTTATCTAAGTTAATCTTATTAAGGACGGCCATATGTATGATCTATTCATATTTATAACCAAGAAAAATAAGGGTTTTCATTACTAATTTAGTAGATAAACAATCAACTATTATGTTAATATCAAAGAATTGGAGTTTTGAAGATGATCAAGATAATGTTCTATAAGGGTAGTATGTTGCGTCCCATGATTTACAACCTTTTTCCAACCTTAAGAATCATGAATTTTTTGACAATTACCTATGTGTTGATCATGATGAAGAGTTTTGGTACTTAAAGTCGGTAAATATTAACCTTCAAAGATATGTAAACGAAAGGCCATCCTATATATACATGTATGTATTACTTAATAATCATTACATTTTCTCGATTATATTTTATCTTTTTCTCATAAACTAATAATTGCTATTTTTTGCTAGAGAAATAATTGAGATCATAATATGATTTTTAAGGATGTATTAGCAAGGAAAATTAAAATTGTTTGAAATATTAATACAAAGGTATAAGCTTAATTTGTACAGTTTATTACCTATTTATCATCAACAAATATACTTATATTATAGTAAAGAAACTGAAATGTTCTTAACTCCATAGTACAAGAATTGGATTAATTAAATAAAATTATCTTTCATTGAACAAAAATGCGAATAGTTTTTCTGACCATTAACATGCATCCTCTATAAAATTTCTAAAGAGTTTTTTTTTTCGGTCATGTGATTTTGCTATTGGATATTACTAGAAAGTGTGTTGGTTTTAGTTATGTAAATGTTGAAAATTGCACATGTTGAAGTTGAACACTCTAATTATTAAGGAATGTGTTAATTGGTAATTTTTAAAATTTAGATGTAATTCTAAATATTGAAATTTATAGTTTTTAAAAAGGTGGTATGTATAATGAGTGGGATGAATATAATAATAACAATAAGTATATATATATATATATATATATATATATATATACATATGACGAGTAAAGTGTCATTATTTAATGACATTTAATGTTGAGTTTTTAGCTAGTAACCTATGAGAATCAATATACAAAGGCATTAAAAAAAATGCTATATATCTAAATTCTAAATCCAAATTAAAAACCAAAATTTTCTAAAAATTTGCATATTAGTGCACTGATTTTATATTTTGTTAATAATTGATTAATACAAACTAATAATGATACAAAATAAAAGAAAATTATGGCATATAAAAGTGTAAACTTTTTTCATCATAATTGTAACACCCCAAAATTTACTAATGTAAAATTTCATTTCCAGAGTTAAGTGCAAAAGATAAACAATAAAAACAAAGGGTGTTATTGCCACATTTGGTAAGAGCCTGGTTTCTTCTACCATTCTCATACCAAGAGCTAAGGTTAAAATCATTACTTTGCTTAAATTAATAACATGATTACAAAATTAGAATAGAGAGATCATTAGATAAATACCGTGCTAATTAAAAACAATATCAGTAGTTTACAAATCAAGAAAGAAATTACAATCCGAAATAAGATAGCAAAAGAGGCACCAAATAGCCCTACTCTCTCAAATCCGAACTACCAGCACATAACTGAACTTAGAGGCTAACCCACAATGTCCACTACCCCATTGAATAGGTAGGGGCCTATGAGAATGAACTCTTTAGTACTATGGTACTGAGCAACCTTTATACCAAACTAATATGATAAAAGAGTATGGAACGCATGTAAGGTATACAAAGTAACATAGTATAAGTCTACATATACACATACGATGATTGAGATACAATAAACATTTAGATAGTCAAATTTTATCAAGGTTACGTACTATTCATATTCATTCATCCGAAATAACTAAACTTACTAAAGAATATCCCAGAGATACTTTCGGAAGCAATATATAATTAAAACCTAACTATACACCACAATTTTAACCTTCATTGTATAATTAATGTCTCGGCATAAATCCCAACCAATTATATATATCACAGGTATGCTCACAAGTATAATATACTAAGACTCATATCATCCGTGGTATACTTATAGGTACAGTATAATAAAATCTATAACATTATAGGTATACTTACAAGTACAACATAATAAGAGGTACATCATAATAAAATCCATGATATCACATGTAGGCTCACAAACATAATACGAACATAAGTAGGTACGAAGGTTGCTACTGAAACCATAGGTAGGCATAAAGGCTACTACTAAAACCATAGAAAACCATAGGTAGGCATAAAGGCTGCTACCGAAACAACAGGTAGGCGCAAATGCTACTACAGAAATCACAGGAAACTACAAGTAGGTACAAAGGCTACTACTAAAACCATAGGTAGGCATGAAGACTACTACCGAAACCATAGATAGGCACTAAGACTACTACCAAAACCACAAGTATGCACAAAAGCTAATATTGAAACCACAAGCTATAGGTAGGTATGAATGCTACTATCAAAACCACAAGTAGGCACAAAGGTTGCTACTAAAACCACAGGTAGACACGAAGCCTACTACTAATGCCACAAGTAGGCACAAAGGTTGCTATTGAACAATCTAGTTATCTCATAATCAATATTTCAGTCAAATCGTATCATTTCCATTTTTTATTTACTATCTCGAGGGAAGATCATTAAACCTAAAGACACAAAGGTACTTCAATCATACCGGTATAACAAGGCAACACAATACCCTACCGACTATCAACCCAAGGACGTAAAGGTACCCTGATCGTACTGATACACGAAGGCTAATCAACCTTTCATACTTAAACATAATAAATTAATAATTGAATTAATATCTATTAGGTAAAATAATATTTATAATAATAACATATTTATTTTTTAAAAATTACCAAAATACCCTTTCATTTAAAATGGGTACCAAAAGTCTTAAAAAACAACACAACTTACGTTGCATGCACAATGTGAGCCATGCAGATGTAAGGGAAAAAGAGGTTAGTAGGGAAGTACGTTGTGTGTAGGCTGGTGGGTGGTGTGGCTAGTTCTAGCTTGGTTGGGGTTAGCTTGGTAGTCGATGGTGGTAGGCGATTGCTGTATGGCTCAATGATGGGCTGCGTAGGAGGAGGGGAATCGTGGCTAGTGTGTGGGGCTCAAAGGGGTAGAAAAAGGAAATGATGGGTGTAGGGGGCTATTTGGGTTCTTGGAGGTTGGTAGTTCGAAGGGCGGAGGGTGGAGGCTGGGGTAGTTCTATAGAGGATATGGTGGATGGTGATGGTCAGAGATGTGCATTGCAGGATGGCAGTTAGTGCACAGGGGAATTTTTGTTTAGGGGAAAGGGTTGTGGTGTTAGGCGAAGGTGGAGGATAGCTCAGTCAAAAGAAGAGAGAAGAGGAAGAGGGTAATGGTCTGGTGGTGATGAATGTTGGTAGAGGTAGGGGAAGAAGATGGTAGTGGGCGGTGGCATTGGATCAGTTGGCTACACTAGAAGAAGATGAAGGGAGGTGTTATATAGGGAGTTGGGATAGGTTGGTGATGGTGAAGGCTAGTGGTAGTGATGATCGGCTAGATTGTTGGAGTTGTGGCTGGATGGCTAGGAAAGCCGAAAGGAGACAAAAGGAGAGAGGTGGAAGGGGATAGGTGATAGTCGGGGTAGCTGTTGGTGGGTGATGGTGATTTTAGTGGTGACGGGATGGTGCTATAAAGATGGTGTGGTTCTGCAATGGCCTGCTCAATGGTGCTGTAGGAGAAGGAGAAAGAAGAGAAGGAAATACTACAAGCATGTATGTGCATGGAGCTAGGAGGGTAATGTTTGGCTAGGGTTGGTGTTGGGAAAAACAATTGAGACAACACAAGGGAAACGGGCTTGTGCATATAAGAAGGGGGTGAGGCGAGTTATTGTTAGAGGTTGGGAAATCCAAACAAATTAGGGAGAAGGAAGGTGGTTGGGTAGAGTGTTGTTTGGTTAATAGTGTATGCGTGTGTGAGTGTATATGGCTTGTAGCATGTGTATGTGTTTATAAAAAAAAATGCAGAGCATAGTTTGTATGAGGTAAAGAGCTAAGGGAGACAAGGAGAGTGATTGAAAAGGGATTAGGGCAATCAATGGCTAAGTCTAGTTGGGTATAAATGGTAGGATAAACTAGGTAAATTTTATTTTATATTTAGGTTTAGTTTAGATAGATTAAGGTATCGAGTAGAAAAATAATCCGAAAAAAACAATCCATATCACAATAGGTTTAAAAAGGATTAGAAAGAGTAAAATAATCAGGAATAAATTTTAGAAAATTATTTTTGGGTTACGAATCAAAACTTTTACTAGTAAACTAATTTAGGGTAAAATTTACGAGTATAAACTATGATTAATTTAAATAACCCAACTTCTATCAAATTTTTAAGCTGATTAAATTTATACTTAAACCGTCATAATAATACAAATAATAGTAAGACTTTTAATATTAAACCTCCTAAAATAATAATTATAACTAATTATATGATTATTAATTCATAATTAAGTTTTGTTTAAAATGGCGTATTATAATTATAATAGTAATAATGATGATTATAACAAAAATCATACTAATGATAAATTTATTATATTTTTATGCTATAATTATCTTTTAGAGTATATTATTATTAGTTTATGTTACTTAACTCTCAATAAACTTTAAACTTGTGTACTAACATATATATTTTTGAAAAAACAAAAATTAGTTTTTGCCTTAGGTTTAGAATTTGGATATACTATACGAAAGAAATTCATTTCTTAGGCTATCAAAGGTTTTTATGACAATTAATTTAACATTGAATGAAAATTATTGTTGAAAACCTAATTTTGCCATCTTAAATGCATTTTTTTATACTAGTATTACATCTAATAATTCAAGAAAGTATAAATGATTTTGTTTTCTCAAAGATATTTGCTCTTATCAATTGTGAAGAGGCCCTATTAGATATGTTTGCATAAGGCCTCAAAATGAGTTAGGCTGACCTTAACCATGACATGTATATCAATCACAAAAACTATCACATATAGGAACCAGACAAACCAAACTTTCTAAGAACTCCGCTCCTAACCTAACGTAGTATTTGTTGCCAAGGGTGAGGCCTAAATACAATCGCCAATTAGTTCATCAAAATGTGCTAGCAAGTTTATGCCATTCTCCCGCTTGGTAAGATGTGATCTTGTGATTCTTCTACTAAAAGACAAACACTACTCACTGTTAGGGATGACAATTGGACTGTTTTACCCGAAATTCGATGGGTTTTATCCGTTGGATATGTAAATGGATATGGATAAAAAGGATATGGATACGAGCATGGAAGAAGAGGAGAAATATCCGCTGGGTTTGGGTATGGATATAGGTAAGGGATCTTCAAATCTGTATCCATACCCGCATCTGTTTACTCGATAAATTACATTTTTACCTTCATTTATGTAACCTTAAGTATATTTTCTAAGGCTATAAGTGAAGATATGATTAAATTTTAACAATCAAAGCATAATATTCTAACATTAAATAATTTTTACTTTATACTTAAGGCATTTTACCAGAAACCCAATGGGTTTTATCTGATGGATATTTAAACGAATATGGATAAATGGATATGGATGAAGAAAAAAAATAACCGCTAGGTTTGGATACGGATATGGGTATATATTTTCTTATTGGATTTGGGTAATGGATAGAGAGTACCCGATCCGTTGTCATCGGTAATCACTGTGTTCCACAACCACCATATTCGAAGCTTTTCATTGGCCAAAGCAACTTTGACAAAAATACACGTGGTCACTGTATGCCCAAGCAACCCAACGTATGCCCATACAACATGTCTCTAGGGCTTCGTCTATTTATCTAGTAAGCTCAATTTTTTAGCAAGTTAAATTACAAAGACTTTTTTTATAATTAATATAATTTTTATCATCACCTATTAGTGAAAATAATACTTCCCATATATTATTAGTTATTTATTCAATTACTAATCATCACAAAATTATAATATAATTATATTTATGCTAATAAATTATTTATTCTTAGTATTAATTATCATTACTAAGATCATCTTAATAATAATAATAATGAAACATTAATACTAATTTTCAGTAATATTAATATTATAATGGATTTTTACAAATTACTATTCTTACTAATGATTGGTCATTATTAACATTGTTACTATTTTCTCATAATTATTTTTGTTGATTATTAATTTATTTTTATGATTAATATTATCACAATAATAATAATAATATAAGATAAATTATTAATAATAGTCATATATTAGTAATTATTAATATTAGTGCTACTATTAATTACTGGTTATTATTATAAGTTAATAATGATAATAATAATAAGTTTGAATTAGATCATCTGATTAGCATCATTCCAATTATATTAGACTAGATAAAATCGGACCGCATTAGATTAAATGAAAAAAAATAACATGCGGAGAACGATTTATTATTATTATTATTAGACAAAGAACACATCCTTATCTGGCGGAGGATTAAGTGGCAACAAAGAGATTTTTGGGTTGAATTCTTTCCTACTGTATTTTTATCATATTATTAGACTATCTGGTCCCCAAAAATACAAAATAAAGGATTAATTACGACGCTTGATCTAGATCTAGAACTTCAATCCAGTTCCAGAAAACTTTAGCTCGGTGATTTGATCTATGAGCATAGCCATCTCAGGCTTCAGTTCATCAGCCCAACTTCCTACTCTTCCTTTCCGAAAATATATGTTGCTGTCTTGTCCGTTTGAAAGCGTACCTTCCCTGTTGACCTTCAAATTGCTGAGACACTAAAAACTGCACAGGTTAAGAACTTCATCAACCACACCCGCTTTTTCTTCTTCGGCCGAGAATGGATGACCAATGAACTCCGCTAGCCTTTTTACGACACGCAAGGGATTCTCCTTCATTTCTTCATGCCTGAGAAAAAGCACCATATGAGGCTTTTCTAAACTTGCATTCCAATACCCCAACACATGATCCCAAAAAGGCCCAAACAGGGTCAAACCATTGCAAAACATATCCACAGCCTCCTCCAACGGAATTGGATTTTGTGCCCTCATCTTGTTTATAAAGTGCCATAAAGAGATGAGAACATCTTTAGGGTCCCGACACATGTAAACAATTTTGCAGTCAGTGTCCTTAACATGCATAATTTTTTTTTTTGCAGAGAAGATATGCTTGGACAATTGGTGAAGAAGCATCCATAATTTTTAACATGCACGAATAGGTTACTTTGAGACCTTTGACGTTTCATACCTACCCTTTACAGTGCCAGCTAAGGGCATCCCAACTCTATTTTAAAATCCTAATTATACTATTCAATAATTTTCATTTTCCTTTCTCCTACTTTTATAAATTTACCTTAAATTTAATTTAATACTCTACATCCCATTACCTCAAATTTATACTACCCAATTACTTTGATCAATTGCATCACCAATCATTCATAATTTATAATTTATAATTTATATTAATCCATAAATATCAATTAATAATATTATAAAATAAAATTTCATTAAATATAATTTTACAAATAAATTAATTAATACAGACTAATTTTAAAAATAAAGAGTATTTAAAAAATATCTCATGAACATTCTAATTGTAAAAATCAGTCTAAAATGTGTACCAAATATGTCTTAGTTTCCAAATTTTGGGCACCTCAAATTTTTAGGATAACCTAAGATTTTAGGTATTTTTTTTCACACTTGCAACCTTTTTCTCAAATTTGAGTTAACTCAAATTTAAAATTAGGAGTCCCCATTGTAGATATTCTAATAACGATGATCATTCTTTAATTAAGAGACCTACGGAGCCGCGCGATGAACGACAATTCAATGATTAGTCATTTAGTTGTATTATAATTTATTTCCTTAGTTTTTTCTTTACTTTTTTTTAAATATTGATTCTAGCTATATTTTTATTGCAATAATAGCGAGCCATGATAGCATACCCATTTTCTAATGCACCATGGTGTGTAAATGATGAATGATGGGTCGATGACTAACCATTGAGTTGTAATTTTTTTCCTAATATATAAGAATTTTCATTCCTTTAAAATAAGAATATTAAAACCACACTATCAACCAATGATGATAATAAATACCATCTAATGAGAATAATCATCTATCATATTTGGACTTACACTCAAAAAGTTAATATTAGCCAAACATCTGTAAGGATATTGTGTTTTAAAATATCTCTTGCAGATCTCTCATGATCCTAAAAAATTCACAAATTCTATTCATACCAAATGGTCACAACAAACAGCCCAAACAGTGCAACTAAGAATTTTTTTCTTATGCTTCATTTGCCTATTTCTTTTGACTCCAACGCTCACACTTACATCACCTAATTCACCACCACATCTTGTCTCCCTATAGATTTCAGAATACATCTCCATATGTCTAAGGCAAACTGACACTACATCAACACATGATCAATAACCTCTGCAGCATCATCATAAAACACACATCAATCAGTTGAGCACACTTCTTGAGCAAGCCACCAATATAGCCCTAGTAGACATCTTATTTAGCATAGTAAGACATATAGGAACTTGATATACAGATAGTGTAAGATATTACAAAGCCAAATGAGCCCACCATTGCTTTAAGTTCATTCTCCTCAATTCATGATATGCCCTTGCACAAACCTTGATCCAACTAAAAAAATTTGGGTGATGTGAGTCCCAAACCTTGCACAAAAACCCTTTATGTATAATATGAATGACTATAGCTCCAAACATCCCCATGGTGTAAATAAACAATTTGGATCCACTTCACCCACAATGGGTCCTTCTTGCTATAGATATTCTATAGCACCTTCCCCATGGCACACCAATTCCAAAAATCAAGGTGCAAGTAGCCCAATTAGCTTGTATCCTTAGGCAAAAACAACTAATCCCACTCCATTAATGCTCGTACTATCTTAGGTATCTTGCATGACCTTCTTAGGCAATAAGATGACCTATATAAAATAAACTGAGATGTTGAACACGACAAACTTAATAAGCTAGACTCACCTTGTATAAGAAAAAAAAATAGTATTCTAATGTATTAACCGAGGAATTTCCTTCTCCAATAGTAATAGCAAGTGGGTAGAGGAAATAAGAGGAGATGAGAGAGGCAAACCAAGGTATGTGATGGGCAAACAACCCTCCCAAAATCAAAGCACATCGTATATATGTGACATGGGCCTTGGCTTTACACCCCCAAACTAAGCTATGTACTTTGCTAAATTTAAAGCCCACCCCAAAATCTTAGCAAAGTGATTGAATGTTGCTAACATGTACTACACACTTCTCATACCATCATGAGGGAATAGGATCAAGTCATTCGTGAAACATTAATTAATGATCTTCAATGACTTACAATGCATGTGACCTTTAAAGTTTGAATTATCCCATAACTTTAGACATTGGGAAAGAAAGTTGTAATACCTTGCTTCTCAAAATTTTAATTTTAAAAAAATATTAAAGTTAACTTATTAGTTTCACATTTTTTTTTAATTTCAATTCATTTCTTTTATTTAAATTGTGATTTTTAATATATTTTTATTTTTTGATATATCTTATAATTTTTATTAGCGATTATAAGTTTATGTTGAAATTTATTTAATCATTAATCATTGTGGATAACTCTAATTCCTTTATCACCATGATTTTAATAATTTCAAGTCATTTAATTTTCATTTAAAATATATTTTTATTTTCAAATAATTTATTTGATTTAAATATTTTAAATTCATTTTTGAGCATAAACGTTTCACGTGATTATGACTCCATTTTTGAGGTATAATTCCATAATGAAAAATAAGTTATCCTAAATTATAAAATCACTTTAAAGTGGTAAAATAATTTTAAAAATCTTTACCCATAAAAACTATTTCCTTCCTTGAAATTATGTTTTTCATAAGGTTGTTAAGATCTTTATAAAAATTAATTTTTTTTCACAAAGTTTTTATAATTTTATTTCATAAATTATATTTCGAGTTTTTCCATTCTAGTTTACAAATGACCTTTTTGAAAATGTTTTAAATTAATGAAAGTTGCTTAAAATTTCATAAAAAGAATTAATGTATTTGAATATTATTTTGGAATCATTTTCTGAATTTTTTTAATGATTTTTATGAATAATGTTAAATAAAAGCTTTTATCAATTATTTCTTAATTTTTCTCTAAAAATATATTTATAGATTTCTATGAGTACTTATGTTAAAATTTACGTAATTAAAAAGTTTTTTAATTTTTTTTATATTTTGGTATTTTGAAAAAAAAAATCCAATCCCATCCTTCTATCATCCACCTTGTGTTTCCTTCTCTTTCTTCCTTATATTTTTCTTTCTCAAAACTCCAACATCCCCTCCTCCCTCCTCTTTTTCCTCCTTCGATCGTCAACACCACCATGCCATTAGGCACCAGCCACCATCGTTCCACCACACCACCACTCCCTCCACTCTTATCGCCACCATATTCCAATACAACATCTACATAAAGTGGTAATGGCAGCAGTTATAGGCATAACGCAATATCCAACCACTAACGAGCTGTGGTCAAACTTCAACACAATCTTCACCTATTTTATTTTTGTAGCTTAAAGTTAGTATAAATTTTCCTAGACCTTAATTTTTATTTTGACTGATTTTTGATAAATTAACCATAATTAAGTTTATTTGATAGTTGAATTACATATCTATGAGTTGTGTGATTTATTTAGAGCGGTTAATTGTATTGTATGTTGTTGATTGGTGAAGTTTGGATTTTTAACCCAAATATGCTTGAATTATGTAGATTTATCCAAATGAGAAAATTTTGATTAATTAATTTTGCAATATGCTTTAAAATGTATTTAATTTCATAGTGAAGAATTCAATTGGATAAATTGATGAAATTTAGATAAATTTGGATTTATGGATTGAACTCTGTTTGTCGGAAAAGGGAAAATAATATTGGCTATTGTCATGTTGTTTTCTTTTCAAGTTAACTCTTTAAGTTTGTAAATGTTGATCTAATAGGTCAACCAACCTTTTTTTATGATAACAAACTTATGAATTGTAATTATTTTGTCAAGTGTGTATGTCTATCATAGAAAAAATTAAAGTATTCAACACTTAACTAAGCCAAAATCCAACAAGGAGATCCAAATAATACTCTAGCTTCAAATAATTCAATTTCATAAGTATAATACACAAACCATGAAGGGATAAGCAATTATGTTCAATATACCATATATTACAAACTTAGATTTTATGTACATATGACTTACATATTGAACACTTTTATTTTTTAATGATTTTATATTTATAATCCTATTTATTAATAATTTTGAAAGATCATAAAGTAATTTAATGCATCAAAAATATTTTGAAGTATTTGTGCAAAATGTTGTCTGAATTTGATTTTATTTTAAGTAGTTTTACATGTGATCTAACTGGTTAAATTCACCATAAATTACATATAAATTTTTTTTGGGTCAATAATATTTCTTTACGAATCCTATAATGTCTAATTTATTGAAAAGAAAAGAAAATAGATCATACAATTTCAATCTCTATAGCTGAAGTTATAGTCTTTTCTATAAAGGTGTGTAATGGTGAAAATTGTTCTATTGATTGATTGGTCTGTTAAAACAAGTGGACTGGTCTATCTAAACCTATTGACTGGTCTAGACATTTCTGATATTTTATGCCCATTGTAATTCAACCATTTTAGTACTTTTTACACCTAATGCCTAATGCCATTTTTTTCTATCATTAGTACTATAAATAAGAGTCGTTAGACTTTAATAAACATCAATCAAGGTAGCACAACTCTTCTAAAATCATCATTTTTATATCTTAAAAATAATCAAAGAGAGTTTTGATTTTATACTTTCAAATCCAAATCAAACTTCTCTAGTGCACTTTTTTTTATTTAGCCAGAGTGATCATAAACTTATAATTATTATTTCTCTAGCTAGATAAAAATCTTCACTAGTGATTACTCACTTTCATATGCTTTTTAGTAAATATTTTTATTCTATTGATAACAAGGTAAAGTATAACTCATCACCTAGAGGGTCATTGAGATTTTAGGCTCATAAAATAAAAGAGGATTGCTCATCATCTAACACCCAATATAATTACAAAAAAGATTCAAATCTAAAAGGAAAAATCTTTTAGTAGTGGATGTAGAGAAACTTTGTAGAATTTTGTGAACCACTATAAATCGTGTGTTTATTGTTTGTTATCCTTCTACTTATTTCTCACAAAATTTTAATTTGGAAATATTCTTAGGAAATACTCTATTCACCCCCTCTAGAGTATCCATCTGGGCTTTCAATTGGTATCAAAGCTTGGTGCTTCATCAAGTTGATCTAGCAATAAAAAGCTTAAGATCCTCAATTATGGATAACTTCATAAGTGAAGACATAAAACCTTGAATGCCTTTATTGTTCATTGAAAAAAAAATTAGGTTTTAGAAAATGGAAATGAGAAGATTCTTCAACACATAAAATCAAAACTTGTCATTCAATATGGTCCAACCAAGATTCAAAAATCCACCATCATTGGATTAATTGTTAAACCGATTGACCAATGGATAGAGCTTAACAAAGAAAGGGCACCTTAAATGACAAAGCTATCTTGATGCTCCATAATGGCCTTGGAGAAAGTATATTTGAGCACATCCTAGAATGCACCATTGCTAAAGAAATTCGGAAAATATTGAATATCATTTATGATGGTAAAGAGGAAGAATAAATTCTATATCATTGTTTCACCCCTATAAATTATGGCATTTTAAGTGAAAAGGATGAGGTAATCAATTTCTCAACTACCTCTATAATTATTTCGTATGATATTGATTATCATAGCTTAAATAATTTTGAAATTATGGATTGTCAAAATTTTGAGTTAAATAAAATATTTTACCACTTATTCATAGAGAATGTAAAATTAAAGATTGAAAACGAACAGTTTTCATCTACAGTTAAAAGCTTAAAATTTTAAATGGATGTAAAACTTCAAATGATTGAAATTCAATCTTTAATAAACTTTGAAAATCATAGAAACAACCTCCATCAATACAAAATAAGGCTTCGTTTCCCCTTTTTAAAAATGATTTTGACATTAAAGAATTATATTATTGTTGAAATTTCATCAAGGACTAACCCCTATGGCCCCAAAAAGATACAGGAACCAAACTCATGTATTTGAAAATTTATTATGGAGGAGAAGAAGAAGAGGAGGAAGTTCTTGAAGGATCAAATTAAAATCACAACATCAAACCATCTTATAACTCTTCATAAAAGAAAGCGAAATGCATGTGAATTTTTCTAACTTCAAGTTAATATTGACTCTTTTGAATTGCGTTGTGTTTAATGTGAAAATTTGCATGAGTATATGGCAAAGATGTTTGCTAACAAGTTTTAACTAAAATTTACTTATTAAAATTAAATGTTAGTCTCTCATTAAATGTCATTTTTTGATGCATGAAAGTGATGTTAAAATCATGTTTGGATATACTAGATAAATGTTGATTTGGTTATGAATTAGCCTACAAGATTTGTGCTTATATTTATTTTACTATACATGTTTAAATTCATGAATTATTATATTTCATACTCGTAAGAAGTGTTTATGACCTTAAAGAACCAATCAACTACTGGAAAAACTAGTTGATATATTAACGGGATTAGTTAATGTTGCTCCTTTGAACCAACCGATGGGTGTCAGCTTTGTTTTTTGAAATAGGGCAACAAACAACTGATGTGTTTGTCAAACCAATTAACTAGTTTGTATAGAGTATATTAGTTTTTTTTAATAAAACATTCGACCTTAATTTACTTTACTTTAATAGGACACTTGGACCTAAACTAGTTTTCTCTACTCCTCTCCTCAGTTCCTGTTCTTTTTGTCCACCAAGTATTAAAAATTTCACCTCACCAAAGAACACACACTTAACCATCATTTCTTTCAATCTATTTCTGAGCAACAAAATAGTTGAGTGAATTTAAGGAAAACAAATTTTTCCTTGGATGCTATATTGACATTGATGTTTGAATTAATCAATTCTTTTTATCCTTTTTGCAAAATCTACATGACTCTCACATGTTCCCACTAATCGTCCTCAAAATTCCTTACTCTCATGAGTTAGTAAAACTCTTCTACAATAACCTTCCTTCAATAATAGCACCATAGTGATAACTTATTATGAAAAAAGGATTGAAATAGACTTTAATAAGACTAGGGTAGTTGAGGTTCTAAGAATTTCATGGGAATAAAATAATTAAGGGAAAAATGCATTAATTTTAACATTGGTTCTAACATTATCAATATGCCCTTTTACGCAAAATATTTTTGATCTTCACATCCATCCACTCTTTGAGCTCTGTAATCCTATTTACTTTGATCTTATTTGAATTTTATTTAATAATTTGATTATTTCTACAAATGGTTCCACTATCGCTACTAGATTCCTATGTTTTCCCATTCGGGTTGATGAGACTGGACATGTTAGGAGTCTAAGCATTAAAGTGGTCCCCTCTTATGGGGATTATATATAATAATTGGATTAGCTTGAGGAGACATGGAATGGTTATGTAAGATGTAACTAGGTGTCATTATGTGATTTACGACACCATTAGATTGTAGTGTATACAATCCTACAAGAGAGTATTACATTATTCAATTTCCATGGTGTTGTTTCCTCATTTGACATCTAGAGTTGATATGATTTCTAGAAATTGGAATGAGGTTGAAAAAATCTTATCATGGTTTTCCATGTGCTTTTGGATTGAAAGTGACATTCAAAATATAAACTATGTAATATATGAATATTCCTTTGAAATGGAGTTATGAATGAATTTTGATGAATCATTTTGGACACAAAATTACAAAGTAAAATTTGATAGATGGAAGATGTGAGAGAAGAGATGAGGTTAAAGGTTATAATCAAGTATATATATCAAGGATCCATGAACGATGGTCTATATATAACTATCATATGTCCATTACAACATAAGAAAGGGATAAAATTGGTATGCCCATTAATGAAGAAAACCACAAAATTTGGAATTCATTGAATTCATGTGTCCATAAATAAAGAATTAGGAGTACTAAAAGAAGATAAATTGATAAAGAAAATGGTTGGATTGATTAAGGTTGCATATCAACTCTTAAGAAAATGCTCATAATAGTTACATCTATTGTATTATGCTTTGATTATCCATAGAATTGTTATATTATTCCTTGCTTATCAATAGTTTTCATTGCCTCAATTACATTATCCCCCCTCATCAATATGAATTAGCCACTCTAAGATTAATCTAAATAGTCTTAGAATGGGTATTCAATCACAAAGAGGGAACTAATCAATTGAATTACTTGTGTTATATTTCAATATCAAAATCAACCAACATGTTATAAAGGTGTAAACAACCTCTAAAATATAATGAGCACTTAAAAGAAAAATAAAAGTTGAACTCTATTCTTTAAGTGTCCAAGATCTGTACATAAGATAGATAATATTTAATATCATGCTAAATACTAAGAAGGGTAGAATGAATATGTGAAGGCTTGATTGAAGATCTACTATACCTTTGTCAAAGATATACTAGACCCCTCTAGAGTATCTTCAAACCTTGAAGTTGAAGATTTGATGACCACTTTGAAGATACACAATCGTACATGTTTATCTTAAAACTTAAAGTTAAAGAAATACTATCTTATTCAAACACATACTAAAAGCCATCATGCATCGACATGCATGGGAGAAAATGGGCTCGAAGAAAACACACATGAAAGAAGAAGAGAAAGAAGAGGGGTTTGAGTGCAAGAAAAATGGGAGATAACTAAACTTATGTCCAAGGACAAAATCCAAAACTAAGGCTTTGATACCAAAGTTGACACAAATATTTAATGAGGATGAACATTAGTGTGAATGAGTTAAAGTTGAGGAACATTTTGGCTTGGTATTTAGAAGAAGAATTAGGAAATTCAAGCAAGAAATCAAAAAGAATGGAATAATAATTAAAATAATTAAATAAAAAATTAAAGAAATCTAATTTGAATATCACCAATCTAAGATTATTCCAAATAGTCTTAGAATGGGTATTCAATTACAAAGAGAGATTTAACCAAGTGAATTACTCATGTTATATTTTAATATCAAAATCAACCAACATGTTAATAGGGTGTCGACATTCCATGCTTATATAATAATTTAGGACATTGCTAATTAGTACACTAATTTAGCCATATGACACACAAATGGCTAACTAGCACATAAATTGTACTACAATATATTTATATCCTATATAATACATGGCTAAAAAAGACTATTATAAATAAAGTAAGCTAAGAGTGTATGAAAAAAATTTACAAGAATCTTCATCAAGACAACGATGTTGACTTTAAAAGGTTTAATAGGCCTTATTGACTTTGACTTTCTACACAACATAGCTTCCTTTGCAATAGCTTGTAACAGGTAAAAATCTTAAGTATCTTGACTTAAATATGCTACATACCTTGAGTACCATCTTTATATGCTCCTACATCAGTCATACTATGCTCTCATTGAAGATATTTAGGAATTGGTTTATTCCACTATTTGGGTTCTATTTTTGTGCAAGTGGGTTGACAATTAATCAAGTATATCATTGAATGATATAAAGTTATCTAAGTTAATCTTAATAAGGTCGGCCATATGTATGATATATTCATATTTATAACCAAGAAAAATAAGGGTTTTATTAACTAATATAGTAGATAAACAATCACCTATTATGTTAACATCAAAGAATTGGAGTTTTGAAGATGATCAAGATAATGCTATATAGGGGTAGTATGTTGCGTCCCTTGATTTACCACCTTTTTCCAACCTTACCAATAATGAATTTTTTGACATTTACCTATGTGGTGATCATGATGAAGAATTTTTTCACTAGCTAAAATAGATTTGGTACATCAAGTCCGGAAATAGTAACCTTCAAAGATATGTAAACGAAAGGCTATCCCATATATACATGTAGGTATAACTTAATAATTATTAAATTTTCTTGATTATAGTTTTATCTTCTTCTCATAAACTAATAATTGTTATTTTTTGCTAATGAAATAATTGAGATCATAATATGATTTTTATGGATGTATTAGCAAGGAAAATGAAGATTATTTGAAATAACAATAGTACACTTTATTACCTAATTATCATCAACAAATATATTTATATAATAGTAAAGAAACCAAAATGTTCTTACCTCCATAATACAAGAAATGGATTAATTAAATAAAATTGTCTTTTATTGAACAAAAATGCAAATAGTTTTTCTGACCATAAACATGCATCCTCTATAAAATTTCAAAAGAGTTTTTTTTTGGGTCATGTGATTTTGCTATTGGATATTACTAGACAGTATGGTTTTTTTACTTATGTAAATGTTGAAAATTGCAAATTTTGAAGTTGAACACTCTAATTGTTAAGGAATGTGTTATTCGGTAATTTTTAAAATTTAGATGTAATTCTAAATATTGAAGGTTGTAGTTTTTAAAAAGGCGGTATGTATAATGAGTGGGATGAATATAAAAATAAACTTTTTAAATATATATATATAACATATGATGGGTAAAGTGTCATTATTTAATGGAATTTAATGTTGAGTTTTCAACTAGTAACCTAGGAGAATCAATATACGAAGGCATTAAAAAATTGTTATATATCTAAATTCTGAATCCAAATTATAAACCAAAATTTTCTAAAAATATGCATATTAGTGCATTAATTTTTTATTTTATTAATAATTAAGAAATACAAATGAATTATAATACAAAATAAAAGAAAATTATGGCATAAAAAATTGTAAATCTTTTTCCACCATAATTGTAACAACCTATATTTTACAAATGTAAAATTTCATTTGTAAAGTTAAGCGTGAAAGCTAAACAATAAAAATAAAGGGTGTTACCACCACACTTGGTAAGAGTCTGGTTTCTTCTACCATTCTCATACCAAGTCCTAAAGCTAAAATCATTACTTTACTTAAATTAATAATATGATTATAGAAATTAGAATAGAGAGAACGTTAGATAAATACCGTGCTAATTAAAAATAATATCAGTAGTTTAAAACCCAAGAGAGATATTACAACCCGAAATAAGATAGCAAAAGAGACACTAGATAGCTCTACGATCTCAAATATGAACTACTAGCATTTAACTGAACTCATTGAATATGTAGGGACCTATGAGAATGAACCCTTTAGTACTATGGTACTGAGCAACCTTTATACCAAACTAATATGATAAAATAACATGGAACACATGCAAGGCATACAAACTAACATAGTATAAGGTCTATATAAACACATACGAGGATTGAGATACAATAATCATTTAGATAGTTAAATTCTATCAAGGTTATGTACTACTCATACTCATTCATCTAAAATAAATAAACTTACCAAATAACGTCCTAGAGATACTCTTTGAAGAAATAATTAAAACCCAACCATACACCACAATTTTAACCTTCACAACATAATTTATGCCTCAGCATAAATCCCAACCAATTATATATATCACATGTATGTTCACAAGTATAATATACTAAGATTCATATCATCCCGGGTATACTTATAGGTACAAAATAATAAAATCCATAACATCATAGGTATACTTACAAGTATATCATAATAAGAAGTACAACATAATAAATTCCATGATATCACATGTATGCTAACAAACATAATACCAACATAGGTAGGCACAAAGGTTGCTACTGAAACCATAGGTACGCACAAAGGCTGCTACCAAAACCATAGAAAATCTCAGGTAGGCATAAAGGCTCCTACCGAAACCACAGGTAGGCACAAATTCTACTACTGTAATCATAGGAAACTACAAGTAGGTATAAATTCTACTACTAAAACTATAGGTAGGCACGAAGGCTACAAGCGAAACCATAGGTAGGCACAAAGACTGCTACCGAGACCACGGGTAGGAACAAAGGCTAATATAGAAATCACAGGCTATAGGTTGGCAGGAAGCCTACTACTGAAGCCATAAGTAGGCATAAAGGCTACTATCGAATAATCTAGTAATCCAATAATCATTATTTCAATCAAATCATATCATTTTCATTTTTATATACTTTCTCGAGGGAAGATCAATCATCCTAAAGACACAAAGGTACTCCAGTCATACCGGTGCAACAAGGCAATACAGTATCCTACCGACTATCAGCCTAAGGACGTAAATGTACCCTAATCGTACTGATACGCGAAGGCTAATCAACCTTTCGCACTTAAAAATAATACAGTAATTATTGAATTAATAACTATTAGGTAAAATAATATTTATAATAATAAAATATTTATTTTTTTAAAATTACTAAAATACCCTTACATTAAAATGGTTACAAAAAATCTTTAAAAAAACAACACAACTTACGCTGCATGCGCAATACTAGCCATACAGATGTAAAGAAAAAAGAGGGTAGTAGGGAAGTGCGTTGTGAGTAGGCTGGTGGGTGGTGTGGCTAGTGCCAACTCAGTTGGGGTAAGCTTGGTAGTGGGTGATGGTAGGCGATTGCTAGGGGGCTTGATGATGGGCTGCGTAGGAGGAGGAGAATGGTTGCTAGTGTGTGGGGCTTGAAGGGGCAGAAAAAGGAAGGGAAGGGTGTAGGGGGCTATTTGGGTTCTTGGAGGTTGGTAGTTCGAAGGGTGGAGGGTGGAGGCTAGGGAATTTCTACAGAGGATATGGTGGATGGTGATGGTCAGAGGTGTGCGTTGTAGGGTGGTAGTTGGTGCACAAGGGAAATTTTGGTTAGGGGAAAGGGTTATGGTATTGGGCAACGGTGGAGGACAACTCAGTCAAGAGAAGAGAGAAGAGGAAGAGGGTAATGGTCTGGTGGTGATGAATGTTGGTAGACATAGGGGAAGAAGATGGCAATGGGCAGTGGCATTGTATTAGTTGGCTACACTAGAAGAAGATGACGGGAGGTGTTATATAGGGAGTTGGGATAGGTTGGTGATGGTGAAGGCTGGTGGTAGTGATGATCAACTGGGCTGTTGGAGTTGTGGCTGAAAGGCTAGGAAAACCAAAAGGAGACAAAATGAGAGAGGAAGAAGGGGGCTAGGTGATGGTCGGGGTAGCTGTGGGTGGGTGCTGGTGATTTTAGTGGCAGCGGGGTGGTGCTGCAGAGATGGTGTGGTTCTGCAATGGCCTGCTTAATGGTGTTGTAGGAGAAGGAGAAAGAAGAGAAGGAAATACTACGAGCATGTATGTGGATGGTGATGAGAGGGTAATATATGGATAGGGTTGGTGCTTGGAAAAAGAATTGGGATGACACAAGGGGAACGGGCATGTGCATGTAGAGAGGGGGGTGAGGCGAGTTATTGTGAGGGTTTGGGAAATCCGAATGAATTAGAGAGAGGGAAGGTGGTTAGATAGAGTGCTGTTTGGTTAAGAGTGTATGTGTGCGTGAGTGTATGTAGCCTATAGCATGTGTATGTGTATATAAAAGAAAAAGCAGAGCACAGGTTGCGTTTAGGGCAAGCAATGGCTAAGTTTAGTCGGGTAAAAATGGTAGGATAAAGTAGGTAAATTTTATTTTATTTTTAGGTTTAGTTTGGATAGATTAAGGTATGGGGTAGAAAAATAATCCATATCATGATAGGTTTAAAAAGGATTAGAAAGAGTAAAATAATCGAGAATAAATTTTAGAAAAGTATTTTTAGGTTACGAATCATAAATTTTACTAGTAAAATAATTTAGGATAAAATATATGGGTATAATATATTATTAATTTAAATAAGCTAATTTTTGTTAAATTTTTAACATGATTAAATTTATACTTAAACCGTCGTGAAAATATAAACAATAGTATCACTTTTAAGATTTAAACTCCTAAAGTAATAATTATAACTAATTATATGATTATTAATTCATATTTAATTTTTTTAAAATGGTGTATTATAATAATAACAGTAATATTGATGATTATAATAAAAATCATACTAATGATAAGTTTATTATATTTTTATGCTATAATTTTTTTATAGTATATTATTATTAGTTTATGTTACTTAACTGTCAATAAAAATTAAAATTAGTGTACTAACACATATATTTTTGAAAAAAAAAAGGTTTTGCCTTGGGTTTAGAATTTGGATATAGTATTACCAAAGACATTCATTTCTTAGGCTATCAAACGTTTTTATGACAATTAATTTAACATTGAATGAAAATTGCTGTTGAAAACCTATTTTTTCCATCTTAAACGCATTTTTTATACTAGTGTTATATCTAATATTGCTAGAAAAATAAAGTATAAATGATTTTGTTTTCTCAAAGATACTTACTCTTATCAATTGTGAAGAGGCTAGATTAGATATGTTTTCTTAAGGCCTCAAAATGAGTTAGACTGACCTTAACCATAACATGCATATCAATCAAAAAAACCATCACATATAAAAACCAGGCAAGCCAAACTCTCTATGTGCTCCTCTCCTAACCTAATGTAGCATGAGTTGCTAGGGGTGAGGACTAAATATAATCGTCAATTAGTTCATCAAAATGTGCTAGCAAGTCTATGCTATTCTCCGGCTTGGTAAGATGTGATCTTGTGATTCTTCTGTTAAAAGACAAACACGACACGTTGTGTTCCAAAACCTCGACATTCGAAGCTTATCATTGGTTAAAGCAACACTGACAAAATTTCACGTGGTCACTTTATGTCTGGGCAACCCAACGTACGCCCATGCAACATGTCTCTAGGGCTTTGGCTATTTATCTAATAAGCTCATTTTTTTAGCGGGTTAAATTGGAAAGACTATTATTTTTATGTGTCTAAGGCTTCACAATAATATTTTTTTATAATTAATATAATTTGTATTATTACTTGTTAGTGAAAATAATACTTCCCATATATTATTAGTTATTTATTCAATTACTAATCATCACTAAATTATAATTTTATTCCTAATGATAAATTGTAATATATATTTTTCTTAACTATTAATGATTATGAATATTATAATTCATATTGATATAACTTTTATCATTGTCAATTATGTTTGAAATCATTTTCACATTTATAGTTATGGTAATTAATTATTTATCCTTAGTTACTATTAGTTATCATTACTACGATCATCTTAATAATAATAATAATAATAATAATAATAATAATTTTCAATATTATTAATATTATAATGGATTATTACCAATTACTATTCTTACTAATGATTGGTCATTATTAACATTGTTACTATTTTCTCATAATTATTTTTGTTGCTTATTAATTTATTTTTATGATTAATATTATCACAATAATAATAATAATATAAGATAAATTATTAATAATAGTCATATATCATTAATTATTAATATTAGTGCTACTATTAATTACTGGTTATTATTATAAGTTAATAATGGTAATAATAATAAGTTTGAATTAGATCATCTGATTAGCATCATTCCAATTATATTAGATTAGATAAAATTGGACCGCATTAGATTAAATGAAAAAAAATAACATGCGGAGAACGATTTATTATTTTATTATTAGACAAAGAACTTATCCTTAGTTGGCGGAGGATTAAGTGGCAACAAAGAGATTTTTGGGTTGAATTTTTGTCATATTATTGGACTATCTGGTCCAATAATAAAGGATTAATTACGAAGCTTGATCTAGATATAGAACTTCAATCCAGTTCCAGAAAACTTTAGCTCGGTGATTTGATCTATGCGCATAGCCATCTCAGGCTTCAGTTCATCTTCCCAACCACCTACTCTTCCTTTCTGAAAATATATGTTGTTGTCTTGTCCGTTTGAAAGCTTACCCTCCCTGTGGACCTTCAAATTGCTGAGACACTCAAAACTGCACAAGTTAAGAACTTCATCAACCACACCTGCTTCGTCTTCTTCGGCCAAGATTGGATGCCCAATGAACTCCGCTAGCCTTTTGCAACACGCGAGGGATTCTCCTTCATTTCTTCATATCTGAGAAAAAGCACCTTATGAGGCTTTTCTAAACTTGCATTCCAATACCCTAACACGTGATCCCAAAAAGGCCCAAACAGGGTCAAACCATTGCAAAACATATCCGCAGCCTCCTCCAATAGAATTGGATTTTGTGCCCTCATCTTGTTTATAAAGTGCCATTAATAGATGAGAACATCTTTAGGCTAGGGTCCTGACACATGTAAAAAAATTTTGCAGTCAGTGTCCTGAACAGATCCCATTAGTGAGCCAACTGGTAGGTGAGTGGCGATTAGGCGGGGAGAGGGCAAGGAGGAAAGTTCTCGTTCATGCCCAAACTCGATTTCCATGAAAGATACGAGTTCGTGAAGATTTTTTTTGAGAAGAGAGTGGTCCTTGAGCCCCGTTATTATTTTACTGTACTCTGCTTGGTTGACCAAGGCAAATCCAATGGCTTTTAATCAGGTTATTGGGCCTCACTTGAATACTTAGCTGTAAATATGTGGTATAGCTGTATATTATCTAGGATATTTTTCTGTTAACTTTTGTTATCTTTCTATTATTTTTTGTTATTTTTTGTATCCTTTATTTTAGGAAGTTGATATGCCGTAAACGTGTATATAAGTTTGACTTTCATTCAATGAGAAACACATAAATCATTCTCCACAAATTTGTTCATGGTATCAGAGCGAGGGAAAATAAAACCCTAGCTATTTGTCTCTGCTGTTTTCTTGAACCCAGTTCTAGTCAGACAACATGGGCGATAATAGTGACAAAGGAAAGAAACCTATGGTGATTGATACTACTTCGCCATAATACCTTCATCCTTATGATCATCCTAGAATGAATATATGCCAGGTTGTTTTGAAAGGTGATAATTTTCAAGAATGGGAAAGGAGTGTACGGAACGCTTTCTGTGCAAAGAGGAAATTAGGCTTCTTGGATGGCATAATCAAGAAACCTGATGATACAACCCTAGAAATTGAAGACTGGTGGAGTGTGAATTCCATGCTTGTTGTGTGGGTTATTAATTCAGTTGAACCTACTCTACGATATTCTATAACTTATTATGATACAGTGAAGGAACTTTGGGACAATTTGTGCCAAAGGTTTTCTATTGGTAATGGTCCTCATATTCAACAATTGACTTCCGACTTGGCTTGTTGTGAACAAAATGGCCAGAGCATTACTGCCTATTATGGAAAGATCAAGAAAATATGGGATGAACTGTAACACCCCAAAATTCACTATTTTTTTTAAAACGGAAGCAATTAAGATAGAAACACTTAAAACCTGTGAATTCTGGGAATGTTACCACCACACTTAGTACCAGACCGGTTCTCTCCAACCGTTCCAGTACCAAGTGCTAAGGCTAAAGAAAAGATTTACGTTAAATTCAAATTAACGATTCATAAAAGGATTCGAAAGATCATACAACAAAATCATAGTACGAGAAATTAAGAGTTAATTACAATACCCTTGAAGTTTCAAATAACACTTGTAACTTCCAAATAGAAATACATTTAAACAAGATAAAACCCGATGGGTCAATTTCCGGATGGCCTACTCACTCAAGTCAGACCTGCCACCCCAAAACAGTCTCTGATCTTAAACCTGCACAAGAGGTCTACTCCCCACCATCAGTGCATCATCACAAGACCCATCAACCAAGGTAGTATCAGTACGGGTCCAGTACTGAGTAAGGTGACTTGATCACTAAGGCCAACACACAAATACATAATTCATGCAGAATATAGAAGGGCATAATTACCAACACAATGACATATGGTGCTTACGACCATCCAAGTAAGAGTACAAGGCCCGATTGTAGACTGGATTAATCGTTTCATTAATCTCTTATCAGAGTCTGATTCACACCATGCCTTTTATCTATCCATGCGAGCATAGGAACACCCCACTATTATAACCGGTGGGCCGGTCACAATAGAGCATCATGCCCTAACCACTATTATTACCGGTGGATCAGTCACAATAGAGCATCATGCCCTAACTACTATTATTACCGGTGGATCGGTCACAATAGGGTAGAAACCCTAACCACTATTCCTAACCGGTGGATCGGTTCGGTTCCTCCTCGCATGGTGTTCCACTGTAAGTAATTAGTGTCTTTTATTTGCCTTAGCAAAACTCTGGTTCATTTTTATTAAGATCGGGATCCCCCACTATTATAACCGGTTGGCCGGTCACAATAGGACATCATGTCCTAACCACTATTATTACCGGTGGATCGGTCACAATAGGGTAAAATCCTAACCACTATTTTAACTGGTGGATCGGTCGCACATAAGGTAAAACCCTAACCACTATTACTGACCGGTGGATTAGCTGGTCCCGTCTCAACATCTTCCACTTTAAGTAATTAGTGTCTTAAATATTTTATTCAAAGGCTTTCACCATGGGCATGCACGAATCATAAATCATAAATTCCATATTCATCATCATACTTTATTCACCAATGACACATGTGCTACCACCAAACCCTAGACATGCATGAATAGCTCCCTTTATACTTATCCTCCAATTCTACTCCACATCTCACTCTAGGGTTTTACCCCGAAACCCTAATATAGACCTCAGTGGCCCATCTTACTCCACTTCACACAACCCAAATCATTTTAGCACCCCACATTACAAATCATCGATCCCATTCCCATAATTACACCTTAATCATCAAAAACACATGATACAACAAAAACCCTAAGCAACCACACCAAACCCTAATCAACCACCACAAACCATAATTAACCACTACAAACCCTAGCTCAGTCTCCTACGTACCCGGATAATGCTCTACGTACTATCTTTCACCCAAAGTGTTTAAACGCCCAAATAACACTTACATTACGTTTGTTACATCCCAAATCAACTTTCCACACATAAACTTCATACCCATGCAGACATTAACCTCCCCATGCAAACCCTAAAATTCCACGTGAAACCCTAAATTCAACCATGCCAACCCTAATACAACCATACAACCATCAATGTCACCATGTAAATCCTAATACCACCATACAACTATAATTACCACCATACAAACCTTAATATTATCATACAAACCCTAATACCAACTTACATCCATTAATACCACCAGGCAAACCCTAGAGTCCATCATACGAAACCCTAAATTCAAACCATATAAGACCCAAAGATTTGTCCATACCAACTCTAAATTCAAACCATAAAGATTCTTCCATGCCAAACCCTAAGTTCAAACCATAAAGATTCATCCATACCAACCTTACATTCAATCCTCAAAAAACCAAAGACTCATCCTTACCAAACCCTAAATTCAAACCATACCAACCCAAAGATTCAAATCATATAAAACCCAAAGATTTTTCCTCATACTACAATTGATTAGATTCTCCCCTTTCATAACCACAAATTAGATTCTCCCATACAAGATCATAAGTTAGATTCTTCCACATAAAATCATAAATTAGAACCTCCCAAGAAAAACCATAAATTGGATTCCCCAAACAAATCATAAATTAGATTTTCCCAATCAAATCATAAATTAGATTCTCCCCTATAATATCATAAATTACATTCTCCCAAATAACATCATAAACTAGATTCTCCCAAACAAACCATAAATTCGATTCTCCCAAACAAACCATAAATTCGATTCTCCCATATAACATCATAAATTAGATTCTCCCAATTATCATCATAAATTAAATTCTCCCAAATAAAACCATATATTATATTCTCCGCATAAAATCATAAATTATACTCCTCCACATAAAACCATAAATTAGATTATTACTTATAAAACCATAAAATTAGGTCAACTCACTTCGCCTAGTCAACTTCTTTCCCCATCCCCCTTTTCATCCTTTCTCCCATATGAACCACATCGACATCCTCACATACACAACACATATCATCATACATAAATAATACACATGCCATACACAACATACTTCAACTCCAAGTCATACCACATATAAAATATTTAATAATAATAAACACTACATGCGAAAAACATAATACACATAAGCACATAAAAGGCCTTAGTACTCCTTACCCAAAACGACACCAGTCTTGGAGCACGCTCCTACGCCTCCTTAGGGTTTTGACTGGTTTTACCAAATGTTGGTGGGGATAGGCGGCACCGGCGGTGGCGCACGGAGGTGGCGGCGGTGGCTAGAAAGAGGAAAGAAAGAGGGGAAAGTTGCATGCTGGGAATAAGATAGGAAGAATTAAAATGGGAGATGGGTTGTTTTAAGCTCCCCAGAAGGAGAGGGACATAATAGAGGTGGTGGCGTAGCCAAAGGTGGCAGCATACGGCGGCGGCGGTGGTGGCCGAATGGAGGACAAGGAGAAAGAGAGAGGAGGAGAGGGAGAAAAAGGAAAATAAAGGTAGGGGAAGGTAGGGTAGGGTTTGCAGAACATTTTTGGAGGTGGAAGAAGCGGCCTTAGTTGCGGAGGAGGTGGCTAATGGCGGCGCCAAGGTGGCGGAGGCAGAAAACATGGTTGATCGGGAAGAGAACTTCGCACAGCTGGGGCGGCTTGTGCAGGAAGAATCGAAGGGAAAGAGAAATTTGGTTAGATAGAGGGCGGTGCAAGGATGACACAGGTGGCCAGAAAGAGTGGCGAAGTTGGCCGTAGGCGGAGAACGAGGCGTCTGAAGTGGCGACGGTGGCAAGGTCGGGATTCTGGGTTTGGGGGATCAAGAGCTCAATATAGAGCTACTTACGAGGGTATTTATAGTCTTAGAAGGGAGGATAGGGTTCTTTGGATCGGCTAGTAGATAAGAAAGGTAGGGTTCCGGTCGCCGGTGGCGTGGGTTGGCCGGCGGCAGCAAAACGGGCATGGGTGTGCGTAGGAGAGAGAGAGAGAGGATGGCACGAGAAGAGGGAGATTTGGTTGGGTCAAGAGGGTCGGCGATTCAGGGGGAATAGATAGGAATAAAAATCGCCAGTCAAAACGATCGTAACCGGCGGCGAAAAACCAGGGGTGAGCGGCGGTGCAGGTGCTGGTCGACGGGCTGGCAGGCGCGAAGGAAAAAGAAGAAGAAAGGGCCTGACCGGGCGGTTCACGGAGGAAAGAAGAGAAAAGAAAAGATTGAAGACCGCGCCGATCTGGGCGCGACGGAGGAGGAGGTTTAATGAAACGACGGGTTTCAATGTTAAAAGAGTCAAAACGTGACGTAGAGGGGGATGGCAGAAGAAATGTGCGCGACACGGGCTGGGCGGGGCCGCGCCGAAGGAAGGAGGGTGGGAAAAACTGGGCTGCGAGAGGGGCAAGCCCAAACGGGAAGGAGAGGAAAAAGGAAAGAAAGAAAGAAAGAAAAAGAAAGAAAGAAAGGAAAAGGAAAAAGGGGAAAAGTAATTAGTTTTGGTATTAAAGTTAATTAAAATATTTGGGATATTTAAAAATAATAATATTTAAATAAGATAATATTTAAATCCCTTTTTAGGCTAAATAATGATTTTTAAAAGATTTTTCATAAACTCTATTTTAATTAACAAAACATCCTAATTTTCTCTAAATAAATTATTTATAAAATTAATATTAATTTGAAACTATTTTCTCCTTCTTATTTTAAATAAAATAATTTATTTAATTAATTTCCAAATAAAATCCTTAATTAGTTTAAATACCCAAATTCCTCCTAATTAAAATACTTATAAATCTCTTCTTGAATTTCCCTAGTTAAATATCCTTTTATTTTATTAAAAATAGTTTATTTAAATAATTTTTCTAATAAAATCGCATTTAAATATAATTTATAAAATTAGAAATTTTCGGGCATTTCATCACTACCTCCTTAAAAACAGACTTCGCCCCCGAAGTCTCCGGGAGCGCTAGGGTTAGGGAGAAAACGCTCTAAGTGAATGGAAAACCAACTAAGGCTAATATCCATATAAACTACCCCCTTAGGAATAAACTTACTAAAAAAAATTTAAATCCACGAAATAAGGACACCATATAAAAACAACACTTATAAAAAAAACTACCCCCTTAGAGACGAACTATGGGTTGTTGTACCTGGGTATAAGTTCAATTTAAATACTAAATATTAAATATTAATATTGGGAGAATTTAATCAAAAAATTATTTATCGAAAATCTATTTCGAAAGGATGCAAAGGCTCAAAATTAATAAAAGAGTTATATAAGAATTTTAGAAATACTCTCGGAAGGAATAACCGATGAACATAAAAAAAAATGTATTATTTATGGAAATATATCATAAGAGCTAAATAAAATTATTTAAAGCATATAATAAAATATTTAAGTTGAACTCTAACACCCCGAGACAAATTTAGTCATGTCCGAAATTATTTTTCTGTAAAAAAAAACATACAACAGAAGAAAGCTAATTTTGGAAAGAAATTCCTGAATACGTCTTCTAAATTTAAAACTTTCCAAAAATATTAACAATTGAAACGAATAATTTAGAGTCGAAAATATTTTCTACTGATAAAATCATTATAATAAATTTAACTATTCAATAGGAATTATATAATTTAAATAATGTATTTTGTCAACAAAATATACTTCAAAACAACGTCGTAATCACATGACAAAGTTATAATAAAAATAAATCTAAAATAAAAAAATACAAGAAAGAACGAAAATACATATTATTAACCAAAAATCGAACTCATAAGAAATTTAATTAAATTTAACTATGAATTTGAATCGTTGATAAATCCATAAGACAAATTTAAAAATTAAAATAATTAATTATGTGCATCAAATTACGTTAATAAAATTATTAAACTTAATAAATCTGGATTTTAAAAATACGGGGTATTACATTACTACCCCCTTAAAAAGGAACTTCGTCCCCGAAATTCAGGGAAAATCTAAGTAGCGTAAACTTGACAAACGATTGCATAAAATATTGATCACAATAAGCACTGCGACTGGGGCACTCCACTAAGCAAAGAACGAGAAAAAAGCCGAGTTCATCCATTCTTGATGGGTCTAGATGATGACCTTTACAGGAATATTCAATCCAATATTATTGCTCAATATTCTCTTCCGTCTTTGAATCGGGCTTATGCTCTTGTAATTCAAGAAGAGAATCATAAGAACATGACCAGAGGAAAAGAGGCCTGAACTGAGAATGTAAGTTTTTCTGTTCATGTGGACTCATCTTCCTCGCAAGGTTCCAGCAGCCGTAATGTTAAACCTGTATGTTCGAATTGCAATCGGCCAGGTCATGAGGTAACTTCTTGTTTTAAGCTCATTGGTTATCCAGACTGGTGGACAGGACCACGAGGTGCTAGTACCTCGTATGGAAAAGGTAAGGGTCGTGGTCTTACCTCTAATGGACGCGGTTGAGGGGCAAGTGCCGGGGCTGCTCATGCTGCTCACACTACATCTCAGGCCTCGTCTAATCCAAGTGCAACAGTAGTTAATCTGTCCTTGCAAGATAGAGGTGATCTTAGTTTTACTCTTAATGATTACCAATGGAATGTTGTGCTGAAAATGTTCAAGTCACTTTGAAATAATAATAATCAAACATCCTCAACCGAAAAACTCTTTGGTGAGTCTCTTTCTCCATGGATTTTAGACACCGATGCTTCACATCATATGACCGAGGATAAAGGTTTGCTAGTTGATCTTCATGATATAGTTCCTTCTCTTATAACTTTGCCTGATGGATCAAACACTAATGCCGTTCAAGAAGGAACAGTGATCTTCGGTGACAATCTATATGTTTAGAATGTCTTATATGTTCCATGCTTGACTTGTAAGTTGATCTCTTTTTCCCAGTTGATAAAATCTCATGATTGTATAGTCACATTAACTAACAAAATTTGTGTGATATAGGACCACACTTCGAGGACGGTGATTGGTGCGGGTGAGGAGAGGAATGGGATTTATTGGCTTCGGTCGGTGGCGTCACATGGTGGGCGTTGTTCTGCAACTACTATAGATACTTATCAACTGTGGCATCGTCGGTTTGGGAACCCCTCTTATCAACTAGTTTCTTATATTCCTGGCATTAGCAATTTTTATTATTGTAGGAATAAAAATGAACCTCGTGATGTTTGTTTTAAAGAAAAAGAGACTAGAGAATCATTTCCTTTATCAGCTAGTCATGCTACTGATATTTTTGAGTTGCTTCATTGTGATGTATGGGGCCCTTACAATACCCCTTATTCTAGTGGTATTGTTTATTTTTTGATGATAGTGGATGATTATTCAAGAAGTGTTTGGGTTTATTTGATGGTTACAAAAACTGAAGTTGGAAAAATCATTAAAAATTTTTGTGCTATGTCTCAAACTCAGTTCTCCAAAAATGTTAAACGGATTCATAGTGATAATGGAACTAAATTTACTTGTTTGAGGAATTATTTTGCGGAACATGGAATTTTATTTGAGACCTCTTGTATTGATACCCCTGAACAAAATTGAAGGCTGGAGCGCAAACACCGTCACATCCTTAATGTTGCCCGGGCCCTTCGTTTTCAAGCCAATTAACCTTTTGAGTTTTGGGGGGAGTGTATTCTTACTATCGGATATTTAATTAATCGAACCCCATCATCCCTCCTCCATCGGAAAACATCATATAATATCCTTTTTGGGCACCCACCCTCCTATACTCATTTTTAGGTTTTTGGTAGTCTTTGTTTTGCCTCCAAAATACCTTGTGACCCCAATAAGTTCAATTCTTAGATTTGAAAATGCATATTTGTTAGATATCCTCATGGTAAAAAGGGGTGGTGTTTATATGATCTTGACAGTGGTGAATTTTTTGTTTCTAGAGATGTGGTTTTCTATGAACACCATTTTCCTTTTGGCGACCAACCACAAACTCAATCCTTGTCCCCTGCTTCTATTTCTAATGTGCCACATCCAGCAATTGTTTATGATGAATTTTTGGAACCTATTCCCTTACTAAATATTGACGTAAGGGGAGCAAGATCACTCAGACTTCAGACCCACTTTTGACAGCCCAAACCCATGACTCTTTGCCAAGTAGTGATGCAAGGGGGCGTGTAGATATTCCTAGTATTACACAGCAAGGGGGAGTTTCTAACGCTCCTCATCATGGTTCTCGAGATCGGAAAACTTCAATCCTCTTATGAGACTATATTTGCCACTCAGCCCGACGCTTGGATGACCCTGTTTCCTCTTTGCCATCACCACCAACTTCATCATCCTCAGGTACACCATATCCCCTTATTAATTATGTGACTTATAATAAATTTACATCTCGTTATGCAAGTTTCTTGGCAGCTATCACTACAGGTAATGAACCAACTCGATTTTCCGAGGCTGTTGGTGATGCGAGGTGGCGTGATGCTATGCAGAAAGAGATTGAGGCACTCGAAAATAATGGGACTTGGGTTCTTGAGGATTTACCACCAGGTAAGAAGGTCATTGGTTGTAAGTGGGTGTATAAGATTAAATACAACTCCGATGGGACAATCGATCGTCATAAGGCCCGACTTGTTATTCTTGGCAATAATCAAGTAGAAGGTATTGATTTCAATGAAACTTTTGCTCCTATTGCTTAAATGGTTTCTGTTCCTGTTTTCTTAGTTGTGGCAGTTATTCGTGATTAGGAACTCCACCAAATGGATGTCCATAACACTTTCCTTCATGGAGATCTAGATGAAGAAGTATACACGACCCTTCCTCCTAGTTTTTCCGGTGGTTCTCCGGGCAAAGTTTGTCGCTTTCGAAAATCTCTTTATGGCCTCCGTCTGCTAAACTTACCACTGCTCTTAAATCTTTTGGTTTCACTCAGTCATATGCAGATTATTCTTTATTTTCCTTTCAATGTAATGGTATTGAGCTACATGTTCTCATATATGTTGATGACCTTATTATTGCGGGAAATTCATCTATTGCTATTGCCAACTTCAAGGCATATTTGAGTTCATGTTTCCATAGGAAATATTTAGGAGCTTTGAAATACTTTATTAGTTTTGAGATTGCTTGTGGTCCAAACAGTCTTTTTATCTCTCAACAGAAATATACGTTGGATATTATTTCTAAAGCTGGCTTACTTGGTTCAAAATAATGTGACTTCCCTATTGAGCAACATCATCAGCTTGCGCTTGCTTCCGGTTCTGATTTTGATGACCTTGCTCGCTATCGTAGATTAGTGGGTCGTTGAAATTCCCCGAAAAATATTAATTTTATTATTTATTATTAAATAAGATTTTATTTTGAAAATTAATTAAATAAGTTATTTTTATTAAAATAAAAGGGATTAGTTAGGGAAAATTAAGAAATAATTTACAAGTATTTTAATTTGAAGAAATTTTGGTATTTTAGCTAATTAAATATTTTATTTTAGAAATTAATTGAATAAATTATTTTATTTAAAATAAGAATGAGAAAATAGTTTCAAACTAATATGAATTTTATAAATAATTTAATTGAAGAAAATTAGAGTAATTTGCTAATTAAAATAGAATTTATCGAATATCTTTTAAAAATCCTAATTTAGCCTAAAAAAGGGTTTAAATATAATTTTATTTAAATATTATTATTTTTAAATATTCCAAATATTTTAATAAATTTAAATACCCAAAATAATTATTTTTCTCTTTTCCTTTTTCCTTTTTTCCTTTTCTTTCTTCCTTTTTCTTCCTTTTTCTTTCTTCTACTTTTCTTTTTCTTTTTCTTTTCCCCTGACTTGGGCCAGCCCAGCGGCCTAAGCCTATCTTTCTTTTTTTTTTTTCCTTTCTCATGGCCCAAACCACTTCCGTTTCTCCTTAAGCAAAGCCCGCCCCGAAGCGCCGTGCTTCGCTCCTATTTTCGTCAAAACGCATCGTTCTATTTAAATGAAATTAGTCTGCGCTGACCGCCTGGTCTGCCTCCCTTTCTTTTCTTTCTTTTTCTTTTCCGGCGGCCCGGTCAGCCCCCCCCCCCATCTTCTTCTTCCCCAGCCCTTCCTCGATGTCTAGCACCTGCAACGTCGTCGCCGCCATACCCTAGTTTTTGGCCGGCGATCTTGCCCGATTTGATCGGTATTTTCCTCCCTTTCTCTTCCCCCTATTTCAGGGACTGCATGGACCAACCCAACTCTCCCTATTATCACGCGATCCTCTCTCTCTCTCTCTTGTGCACATTCCCCTGCTCGAGATTTGCTGCCACCGGCCTCAGGACGCCGCCGGTGACCATAACCCTACTTGCCAAACTCTCTCACTGACCCACAAAACCCTAACCTCTCCTCTAACTCTATAAATACCCCCTTACACTGCTTGGTATCAAACTTTGGCTATTTTCTCCAGAAAACCTACCTTGCCACTGCCGCCTCTTTAGACACCTCGCCCACCGCCTCCGGCTAACTTCGCCACCTCTCTTTCTCTTCTTCTCCTCCATTCGGCCACCACCCACCGCCGCCGTGCGTCGCCACCTTTAGCTGCGCAACCACCTCTATTCTGTCCCCCTCATTTTGGGAAACCCTAAACACCCCAACTCCCACCTTAATTCCCATTAGCTTTTCCCAACATGCAACTTTTCCTCTCTTCTTCTCTTTTTTCGGCCACCGCCGCCGCCGTGCACCACCGTCGGTGCCGCATATCCCCGCTAGCCTAAGGTTGAACCCTAGACCCTCTCAGCCATTTTCCCTATTTTTATAACCCTTAAATTATTTTATTTCAATTATTTACATATAAATACTATTATTATTATTTATATTTTTAATATGTGTTATTATTATTATTAGTATTAATAATTCGATTATTATTTTTGTTCACGGCTGAAGCCCTATTGCATTTTATTTTCGATTTTATCATTATTATTCTCATTATTTCCATTATTACTATTATTAATATTAATGTGTTATTATTATTATAATTATAATTATTTTTATTTTTACTTTTTCAAATTACTATTATTATTAATTAATTATTAATATTACAACTACTTTACTATTAGCTTTGCTATTATTATTATTATTATTATTATTGTTATTATTATTATTATTATTATTATTATTATTATTTCTTTATTATCACTTTTACTAAATTTGGTTACTTATTTTACTAATGTTATTGTTAGTACTATTTTAATAAAGGGGCCAAAGCCTTATTTTACTTTGTTTTTGAATAATATCCTTTTTATTATTATTATTTATATTCTCATTGATATTATTTTTAGTATCTTTGCTATTATCATTTTAGTATCATTATTATTATTAGGGTAAAGTATTTAACCCTATATTAGCAACTTTTATAATATTTCTATTATTTCTATATCTTTAGCAAAGTTAGAATTTTATTAATGTTATTTTTATTAGTATGTTATTATTTAGTCAAAGCCCTAAGGAGATGTAGGAGCGTGCTCCAAGATCAGTGTCGTTTCAGGTAAGGGTGTTACTAAGGCCTTTTATGTATTTATATGCATTACGTGCATCACATGCTATATACCCTATGTTTATCATTATTAATTATGTTGTATGCAGCATGACATGGAGTTGAAGTATGTGTTGTGTGTTTACATGGTATGTGTATTATGTATATGTGATGATATGTGTCGTGATCCTATAAGACATGCATGTGAGGGTATTGATGCAATTTGTGTGGGGAAAAGGATGAAAAAGGAGGATGGGGAAATAGGTTGACCAAGAGAGGTGTGTTGACCTGATTATTTTAATGATTCATGAGTGGAAGAATAAAATGGAGAATTTTAGGGTTTCGTTTGGGAGAATCTAATTTATGATTTTTATGATTTTGTGTGGGAGAGTGTAATTTATGGTTTTATATGAGAGAATCTAATTTAGGGTTTATATGGGAGATTCTAATTTATGGTTTTAGGTGGAAGAATCTCACTTATGGTCTTGTATGGGAGAATCTAATTTGTGGTTATAAATGGGAGAATCTAATCAATTGTATTATATGGAAGAATCTTTGGGTTTTATATGATTTGAATCTAAGGTTTGGTATGGATGGATCTTTGGTTTTGTGTGAATTGAATTTAGGGTTTTGTATGATGGAATCTTGGGTTTTGTATAGTGGTATTAGGGTTTGTATGGATGTAATATTGTATAGTGGTATTGGGGTTTGCATAGTTATATTAGGGTTTGTATGGTGGTATTAATGGTTGTATAGTAGTATTAATTGTTGTATAGTGGTATTAGGGTTTGCATGGTGGAGTTAGGGTTTTGCATGGGAATTAATGATTGCATGGGATTTAGGGTTTGTATGAAAAGTTCGAGAGGTTGTATGAGATGTGTAAGGTTTGCTTGAGAGTGAAATTTACATATAGGAGGTTGATTTGGGATACAAGGAAGATAATGTAAGTGTTATTTGGGTGTTTGAACATTTTTGATGGAAAATAGTATGTGGAGCATTATAAGGGTATGGAGGAGACTGAATTAAGGTTTGGAGTGATTAACTCTGGGTTGTTGTGATTAACTAGGGTTGAAGTGTCTAATTATTATTTGTTGTGGTTAATTAAGGTTTGGAAGGGCTAATTATAGTTGTTATGGTTAAATAGGGTTTAGAGTAGTTAACTATGGGTTGTTGTGGTTAATTAGGGTTCGATGTGGCTGCTTAGGGTTTTTATTGTACCATGTGTATTTGGTGATTAAAGTGTGATTATGATATTGGAATTTATGATTTGTGATGTGTGTTGATTCATGCATGTCCAGGGCAAAAGCTTTTGAATAAGATACTTAAAACATTAATCACTTAAAGTGAAAGACTATTGAGTTGGGTCCCACCGATCCACCAGTTATAAATAGTGGTTAGGAATCATAATCCTATGTGTCTCCGATCCACCGGCTATAATAGTGGTTAGGGTATGATACCCTATGTACCTCCGATCGACCGGTAATAATAGTGGTGGATTCTGAGCTCAATAAAATTAACAGTTTGCTAAGACTTGGGAAATACACTAATTACTTATAGTGGAACACCATGTGATCCGGGGCCAACCAATCCACCGGTAAGAAATAGTGGTTAGGGTATGACACCCTATGTGCGACCGATCCACCGGCTAATAATAGTGGGCAGGAGCATTGTGCCCTGCTTTTTTCTGATCCACCGGCTATAATAGTGGGGCTTCTGTACTCACATGGATTTGATAAAGAGTATGGTATGAAATTAATTCAATAAAGGATTAATTAAGTAATTGAATCAGATTATATAAATGGGCCTTTGTACTTTTACCTAAATTGTTCAAATGCCTTTATGTTGTTATGTTGGATTATGCCCTTTTATTATACTGCATGGATTATGTGCTTATGTGTTGGCCTTAGTGCTCGGTTACCTTACTCAGTAGCGTACTGATCACCCGTTTCATGAGTGCTGCTCAATTCCACGAGTAGTATGCCCTTCTGATTTGTGTAGGTGGGCAAGACATCAGTCGGGGCTGAGTGTTGAGTATATTTTGGCTCAAGTTCGAGAGTGTCGTGGCCGTATTAATTCTTTATGCGATTTAATTTCTTTTGTTATTTCTTTGGTATAGTATTTACCATTTTATGATTAATTACTCGATTGAGTATTTTAATGAACCTTTTATCGGTTGTAAGTTTAATTCTCTTTTGGAAATGAATTACAATTCTTGATGCGTACTTTGATTTTATTTTATAACCGTTTAATGCTTATTTAGAATTTGGATTGTATTGTTTTATAATTGATTATTTTTTTCGTTAGCCTTAGCACTTGGTTCTGAGACGGTCGGAGAGAACCGGTTTGGTACTAAGTGTGGCGGTAACATCCCAAAAATTCACGAGTTTTAAATTAAGTATTTTAATTACTTCTACTTTAAAAAAAAGTAGTGAATTTTGGGGTGTTACAGTCGTCTCATCTACTTGACAATCACTCGTCTGGAACTTTTCTTTGTTGTTCATACTCTTGCTCAATTTATGGAAAGTCCCAAGGATGCTCATTGCAAGCTACTCTTCGGGTCTTACGATATTTAAAAGGGAGTCCTGGTCAAGGACTTATGCTATGCCGAGATAGTGATTTGCATCTTAATGCCTATTGTGATTCTGACTGGGCAACTTGTCCAATGACTAGGCGTTCTATTACTGGTTATTTCATTATGTTGGGTGTCTCTCCTGTCTCATGGAAGACTAAGAAGCAACATACCGTGTCTCTTTCTTCTACTGAAGCTGAATACCGTTCTCTGGCCACCACTAGTTGTGAACTCACATGGCTTAAGTCTCTTCTTACATCTCTTGGTGTTCCTCATCCACGTCCTATAATTTTTTTTTGTGATAGCAAGGCTGCACTTCACATAGCTGCAAATCCGGTCTTTCATGATCGTACAAAACATGTTGAAATTGATTGTCATTATGTTCGTGATCAGATACAAGCTGGTAATATTGTTACTTTTCATGTTCAGACCACTAAGCAACTCGCTAATATATTTACTAAGGCTCTTGGTAAACAGGCGTTCCAACATCTTATTTGCAAGTTGGGCATTTGTAACCTCCATGCTCCAACTTTAGGGGGAGTATTGGGCCTCGCTTGAATACTTAGCTGTAAATATGTGGTATCGCTGTATATTACCTAGGATATTTTTATGTTATCTTTTGTTATCTTTTGTATCCATTTTTTTAGGAAGTTGATAATGTTGTAAACGTGTATATAAGTTTGACTTTCATTCAATGAGAAACACATAAATCATTCTCCACAAATTTGTTCACAGGTAGTGCCAGATTTTGGTGTAGTGATATGGGTGATATCGGTCTCACGAGGTTGAAAGTTTTTCTACAATGTGAGCGATCCGTCAAGAGTTTTTGGGAGATGCCAAAAGCCTTGGTATTGGTAATAGGCAGAGAAAAGCCAAGCTTTATTCTTGGGTAGAATGGACATCAAATCCTTGGTCTCGCTGCTAATTTACCTTCTTGCAGAAACTTCTTTAGTGGAGAGGAAGGAGCTTGAGAATTTGGTGGCATGGTGGTTTGGTGATGTCGTATCTTTCTATGGAAGCCTTTTTTTTTTCAGAGAAGCTAGGATTGGACTACTGGGGAAGAAGCATCCATAATTTATAACATGCACGAATAGGGAAAGTAATAAGCCTCATCTTTTAACCATTAATTTCAGACCTGATTTGACTTTTCATACCTACCCTTCCAAAGCGCTAGCTTATAACGATGACCATTCTTTGATTAAT
Organism: Tamarix chinensis; assembly: GCA_030549775.1. Classification (NCBI taxonomy): domain Eukaryota; kingdom Viridiplantae; phylum Streptophyta; class Magnoliopsida; order Caryophyllales; family Tamaricaceae; genus Tamarix; species Tamarix chinensis. The sequence continues at coordinate 61,611,668 of CM060178.1, read as the reverse complement.
AGACCTACGGAGCCGTGCGATGAACAACGAGTTAATGACTAGTCATTTAGTTGTATTATAATTTATTTCCTTAGTTTTTTCTTTACTCTTTTTCATTTTTAATTATTGCCTCGATAGTTTTATTGCAATAATAGCATACCACGATAGCATACCCATTTTCTAATGCACCATAGTACGTAAATGATGAATGATGGGCCGATGACTAACCACTAAGTTGTAATTTTTTTTTTCTAATAATAAGAATTTTCATTCCTTTAAAATAAGAATATTAAAACCACACTATCAACCAATGATGATAATAAATACCATCTAATGAGAATAATCATCTATCATATTTGGAATTACACTCAAAAAGTTCATATTAGCCAAACATCTGTAAGGATATTGATTTTTAAAATATCTCTTGGAGATCTCTCATGGTCCTAAAAAATTCACAAATTCTATTCATACCAAATGGTCACAACAAACAACCCAAAAACCGCAACTAAGATTTTTTTTATGCTTCATCTTCCTAGTTCTTTTGACTCTAATGCTCACACTTACGTCACCTAATTCACCAGCACATCTTGTGTCCCCATAGATTTCACAATACATCTCCATATATCTAAGGCAAACTGACACTACATCAACACATGATTAATAGCCTCTACAACATCATCATAAAACACACATCGATCAGTGGAGCACACTTCTTGAGGTAGCCACCAATATCGCCCTAGTAGACATCTTATTTAGCATAGCAAGACACATAGAAACTTGATATACAGATAGCGTAAGAGATTACCAAGCCAAACGATCCCACCATTGCTTCAAGTTTATTCTCCTTAATTCATGATAAGCACTATAAATCATGTAATCTAGTGAGCTTGCATCCATCTAACTAAAAACATTTGGGTGAAGTGAGTCCCAAACCTTGCACAAGACCCTTTATGTATAATATGAATGACTATAGCTCCAAATATCCCCATGATGTAAATAAACAACATGGATCCACTTCACCCACAATGGTTCCTTCTTGCTATAGATATTCTATAGCACCTTCCCCATGGCACACCAATTCCAAACATCAAGGTGCAAGTAGCCCAATTAGATTGTATCCTTAGGTGAACACAACTAATCCCCCTCCATTAATGCTCGTACTATCTTAGGTAGATTACATGACCTTCTTAGGCAATAAGATGACCTAGATAAAATAAACTCAAATGTTGAACATGACGAGCTTAATAAGCTAGATTCACCTTGTATAAGACAAAAAAAAGAGTATTCTAATGTATTAACCGAGTAATTTCCTTCTCTAATAAAAATTGCAAGTGGGTAGAAGAAATATGAGGAGATGAGAGAGGCAAACCAATGTATGTGATAGGAAAATAACCCTCCCAAAATCCAAACACATCTTATATATGTGACATGGTCCTTGGCTCCACACCCGCAAACTAAGCTATGCACTTTGCTAAATTTAAAGCCCACCCCAAAATCTTAGCAAAGTGATTGAATGTTGCTAACATGTACTGCACACTTCTCATATCATCATGAGGGAATAGGATCAAGTCATCTGTGAAACATTAATTAATGATCTTCAAGGACTTACAATGCAAGTGACCTTTAAAATTTGAATTATCCCATAACTTTAGACCTTGAGAAAGAAATTTGTAATACCCTGCTTCTAAAAATTTTAATTTTATAAAAATATTAAAGTTAACCTATGAGTTTCACCTTTTTTTTTAATTTTAATTCGTTTCTTTTATTTAAATGGTGATTTTTAATATATTTTTATTTTTTTGATATATCTTATAATTTTATTAACGATTATAAATTAATGTTGAAATTTATTTAATCATTAATCATTGTGGATAACTCTAATTCCTTTATCACCTTGATTTTAATAAATTCAAGTAATTCAATTTTCATTTAAAATATATTTTTATTTTCTAATATGTGCTTTTATTTAAATATTTTAAATTCATTTTTTAGCATAAATGTTTCGTGTGATTATAACTCCATTTTTGATGTATAATTCCATAAGTTAGTCAAAATTGTATAATCAATTTAAAGTGGTAAAATAATTTTAAAAATCTTTACCCATAAAAACTATTTCCTTCCTTGAAATTATTTTTTTCATAAGGTTGTTAAGATTTTTATGAAAATTAATTTTTTTCCCAAATTATTTATAAATTTATTTCATAAAATATATTTCTTCTAGTTTTTCCATTATGGTTTACAAATGACCTTTTTGAAGATGTTTTAAATTAATGAAAGTTGCTTAAAATTTCATAACAAGAATTGATGTATTTTAATATTATTTTAGAATCATTTTCCTAATTTTTTTAATGATTTTTATGATTAATGTTAAATAAAAGCTTTAACCAATTATTTCTTAATTTTTCTTTGAAAATCTATTTATAGATTTCTATGAGTATTTATGTTAAAATTTACCTAATTAAAAAGCTTTTTTAATTTTTTTTATATTTTGATATTTTAAAAAAAGAAAATCCAATCCCATCCTTCTACCACCCACCTTATGTTCTCTTCCTTATATTTTTCTTTCTCAAAACCCCAACATCCCCTCCTCCCTCCTCTTTTTCCTTCTTCGATCATCAACACCACCGTGCCATTAGGCACAGGCCACCATTGTTGCACCACACCACCACTCCCTCCACTCTCGTCACCACCATATTCTAATACAACATCGACATAAAGTGGCAATGGCAACAATCATAGGCATAACGCAATATCCGACCACTACTAGCTAATCGACCACTAAAAAGCTATGGTCAAACTTCAACACAATGTCAACCAATTTATTTTTGTAGCTTAAAGTTAGTAAAAATGTTCCTAGACCTTAATTTTTATTTTGACTGATTTTGGATAAATTAACCATAATTAAGTTTATTTGATGGTTCAATTACATATCTATGAGTTGTGTGATTGATTTAGAGTGGTTAATTGTATTGTATGTTGTTGATTGTTGAAGTTTGGATTTTTAACCCGGATATGCCCGAATTACATAGATTTATCCAAATGAGAAAATTTTGATTAATTAATCTTAAAATATGCTTTAAAATGTATTTAATTTCATAATGATGACTTCAATTGGATAAATTGATGAAATTTAGATAAATTTGGATTTATGGATTGAACCCTATTTGCCAGAAAAGGGCAAATGAAATTTGCTATTATTATGTTGTTTTCTTTTCAAGTTAACTCTCTAAGTTTGTAAATGTTGATCTAATAGGTCAATCAACCTTTTTTTTATGATATCAAAATTATGAATTATACTTATGTTGTCAAGTGTGTATGTGTATCATAGAAAAAATTAAAGTATTCAACACTTAACTAAGCCAAGGAGTGCTAGGAAGAGTAATTTTACAAATCATATCCCAAGCACAAACCAAAATTCAACAAGGAGATCCAAATAATACTCTAGCTTCAATTACTTCAATTTCATAAGTATAATACACAAACCATGAAGGGATAATCATGTGTCTTCATGATACCATACATTAAAGTCTTAGATTTTATGTACATATGACTTACGTATTGAGCACTTTGATTTTTTAATGATTTTATATTTATAATCCTATTTATTAATAATTTTAAAAGATCATAAAGTGATTTCATGCATCAAAAATATTTTCAAGTATTTGTGCTAAATGGTGTCTGAATTTGATTTTATTTTAAGTAGTTTTACATGTGATCTAACTTGTTAAATTCACCATAAATTACATATATATTATTTTTGGGTTAATAATATTTCATTATGAATATTGTAATATCTACTTTATAGAAAATAAAAGAAAATAGATCATACAATGTTGATCTCCGTAGCTCAAGTTATAGTCTTTTCTGTAAAGGTGTGTAATGCTGAAAATTGTTCTACCGAATGATTGGTGTGTGAAAACCAATGGGCTGGTCTATCCAAACCTGTCATTTAGTCTGGACATTTCTTATATTTTATGTCCGTTGTAATTCAACCATTTTAGTACTTTTTACACCTAATGCCTAGTGCCAATTTTTTGCAGTACTCCAAGGGATTACAAATTTCTGGGCACAAATTCTTCCTCACCCCCATGGTATTATTTCACAAATCAAGAGCATTTGCAGAAACTTCCTTTAGTCTGCGTCTAGCTCTGGACATAAACATCCTATTGCCTGGAAAACAGTGTGTCTTCCAAAGGATGAGGGTGGCCTTGGTTTGATTGATCTAAAAAGCTGGAATAAAGCAGCTTTGGGAAAGTGGTTGTGGAAGATCATGTACAACAAAGAAAGTCTCTGGATAAAGTGGGTGCATGGCATATACCTAAAACACAAAGATATAGCTACTGTCAGAGTTCACTCTTATCATTCCTGGCTATATCGAAATATTATGTCCACTCGTCCTCTTCTCATGCAGCATATTGTATATGGGAAATGTGGCACTACTTCCTATTCCATAAGTAAGGCATATAATTTGATCAGATACAATGAGAATAAGAAGCATTGGGCACCCCTCGTCGGGAAACACTTTGGTAGACCTCGTTGTTCTTTCATTACTTGGCTGGCTTGTCACAGATGCCTTCCAACCAGAGAGAAGCTGAGAAAATGGAACCTGCAGGTTCCCCCTGAATGTAGCATTTGTGCTGAAGAATCAGAAACGATGGACCATCTGTTTGTACACTGTGTGTATGCAAGGAAATTTTGGGATATGATCAAGCATATGATGGATATGGACATTAAGGCTAAAACCTGGGATACACTGATTCATTCTACAGCACAACACACAAAAGAAAACAACATTGGTGTTGAGTGTACGAAGGCCCTTTTTGGAGAAGTCATTTATGGTATTTGGAGATGCAGAAATTCTTCCATGTTCAGTGGTTTCACTCAACATCCTATTCACATGGTCAAGGATATTATGAAGCGCTTCCACATTAGACTCAATCATAGTATAAGTAGTAGAGGCAGTATAAATGCTAAATAAGGAGTCTTGTTTCTCTCCTCTATTTTGCTACTCTTGAAACTCTTGATGTAATCTCTTCTTATTGGTTTTAATAATGTTCTTTATTAACTACCAAAAAAAATAGTCGTTAGACTTTAATAAACATCAATCAAGATAGCACAACTCTTCTAAAATTATCATTTTCATATCTTACAACGAATCAAAGAGAGTTTTGATTTTACACTGTCAAATCCAAATAAAACTTCTCTATTGCTCTTTTTATTTATTTATTTATTTAGCTAGAGTGATCATAAACTTATAATTATTATTTCTCTGGCTAGATAAAAAACTTTCACTAGTGATTACTCACTTTCATATGCTTTTTAGTGAATATTTTTGTTGTATTCATAACAAGGTAAAGTATAAATCATCACCTAGAGGGTCATTGAGATTTTAGGCTCATAAAAATAAGAGAGAAGTGATCATCATCTAACACCCAATATAAATAAATAAAAAAAGATTCAAATCTATAAGGAAAAATATTTTACTAGTGGATGTAGAGAAACTTTGTAGAATTTCTTGAAACACTTTAATTCATGTGTTTATTGTTTGTCATCCTACTACATATTTCTCATAAAATTTTAAGTTGGCATTATTGTTAGGAAATACTTTATTTACCCCCCTCTAGAGTATCCATATGGGCTTTCAATTGGTATCAAAGCTTGGTGCTTCATCAAGTTGATCTAGCAATCAAAAGCTTAAGATCCTCAATTATGGATAACTTCATGGATGAAGACGTAAAACCTTGAAAGCCTTCATTGTTCATTGAAAAAAAAATTAGTTTTTAGAAAATGTCAATGAGAAGCTTCTTCAACACATAAAATCAAAACTTGTTATTCATCATTCAACATGGTCCAACCAAGATTCAAAAATCCACCATCATTGGATTAATTGATAAACCGGTTGAAGAAGGATAGAGCTCAACAAACAAAGGGCACCTTAAATGACAAAGCTATCTTGATGCTCCATTATGGCCTTGGATAAAATGTATTCGAGCACATCCTATAATGCACCACTGCTAAAGAAATTCGGAAAATATTGAATATCATTTATGATGGTAAAGAGGAAGAATAAATTCTGCATAATTATTTCACCCCTATAAATAATAGCATTTCAAGTGAAAAGGATGAGGTAAAAAATTTCTCAACTACCTCTATAATTATCTCATATGATATTGATTATAATTGCTTAAATCATTTTGAAATTATGAATGGTCAAAATTTTGAGTTAAACAAGATATTTTACCACTTATTCCCAAAGCATGTAAAATTAAAGATTGAAAACGAACAGTTTGCATCTACGGTTAAAAGCTTAAAAATTTAACTAGATGTAAAGCTTCAAATTATTGAATTTCAATCTTTAATAAACTTTTAAAATCATAGAAATTACCTCCATCAATACAAAATAAGGCTTCATTTCCCCTTTCTAAAAATTATTTGGATTCTAAAGAATTATATTATTGTTTAAAGTTCATCAAGGACTAACCCCTATGGCCCCAAAAAGATACGGGTACCAAACTCAAGTATTTTGAAAATTTATTATGGAGGAGAAGAAGAGGAGGATAAAGTTCTTGAAGGATAAAATAAAAAACACAACGTCAAACCCTCTTATACTTCTTCATAAAATAAATAGGAATGATTGTGAATTTTTCAAACTTCAAGTTAATATTTATTCTTTTTGAAGTACGTTGTTTTTAATGTGAAAAATTGCATATGTAGATGGCAAACATGTTTGCTAACAAGTTTTAACTAAACTTGACTTATTAAAATTAAATATTAGTCTCTCGTTAAATATCATTGTTTGATGCATGAAAGTGATGTTAAAATCATGTTTGGATATACTAGATAAATGTTGATTTGGTTATGAATTAGCCTACATGATCTGTGCTTATACTAATTTACTATACATGTTTAAATTCATGAATTTATTATCTTTCATGCTCATAAGAAGTGTTTATGACCTTAAAAGACCAAAAAAATAGTGGAAAAACTAGTTGATATGTTAAAGAGATTAGTTAATGTGTCTCCTTTGGACCAACCGATGGGTGTGAGCTTTGTTTTTTGGAATAGGGCCAGAAACAACCGATGCATTTATCAAATCAATTAACTAGTTTTCATAGGGTATATAAGGTTTTTTTTAATTAAACATTCAACCTTGATTTACTTTACTTTAATAGGACACTTGGACCCAAACTACTTTTCTCTAATCCTCTCCTCAATTCATGTTCTTTTTGTCGACTAAATATTACAAATTTCACCTCACCAAAGAACACACCTTTAACCACCATTTCTTTCAATCTATTTCCGATCAACAAAATAGTTGAGTGAATTTAAGAAAAAAAAACATTTCTTTGGATGTTGCATTGACATTGATGTTTGAATTAATCAATTTTTTTTATCCTTTTTGCAACATCTACATGACTTTCACATGTTCCCACTAATCATCCTCAAAATTCCTTACTCTCATTAGTTAGTAAAACTCTTCTACAATAACCTTACTTCAATAATAGCACCATAGTGATAACTTATTATGACAAAATGGTTGAAATAGACTTGAATAAGACTAGGGTAGTTGAGGTTCTTGGAATTTCCTGGGAATAAAATAATTAGGGGAAAAATGCATTAATTTTGACATTAGTTGCAACATTATCAAGATGCCCTTTTACGCAATATCTTTTTGATGTTCACATCCATCCACTCTTTGAGCTCTATAATCCTTTTTACTTTGATCTTATTTGAACTTTCTTTGATAATTTGATTATTTCTACAAATGTTTCCGCTATCACTAATAGATTCCTATGATTTCCCATTCGGGTTGATGATACTAGACATGTTAGGAGTCTAAGCATTAAAGTGGTCCCCTCTTATGGGGATTATATATAAGAATTGGATTAGCTTGAGGACACATGGAATGGTTATGTAAGATGTGACTAGGTGTCATTATGTGATTCATGACACCATTAGATTGTAGTGTATGCAATCCTACAAGAGAGTATTGAATTATTCAATTTCCATGGTGTTGTTTCCTCATTTGACATCTAGGGTTGATATGATTTCTAGAAATTAGAATGAGATTGAACACATCTTAAAATGGTTTTCCATTCTCTTTTGGATTGAAATTGATATTCAAAAGATAAACTATGTAATATCTTAATATGCCTTTGAAATGCTGTTATGAATGAATTTTGATGAATCATTTTGGACACAAAATTACAAAGTAAAATTTTATAGATGGAAGATGTAAGAGAAGGGATGAGGTTAAAGGTTATAATCAAGTATATATATCAAGGATCCATGAATGATGGTCTATATATGACTATCATCTGTCCATTACAACATAAAAAAGGGATAAAATTGGTATGTCCATCAATGAAGAAAACAAAAAATTTGGAATTCATTGAATGCATGTGTCCATAAGTGAACAATTAGGAGTATTAAAAGAAGATAAATTGATAAAGAAAATGGTTGGATTAATTAAGGTTGCATATCAACTCTTAAGAAAATGCTCATAATAGTTACATCTATTGTATTATTATCTGATTATCAATAGAATTGTTATATTATTCCTTGCATATCAATATTTTTCATTTCCTCTATTTCAATATCCCCCATCATTAATATGAATTAACCACTCTAAGATTATTCCAAATAGTCTTAGAATGGGTATTCAATCACAAAGAGGGAACTAATCAATTAAATTACGTACTTGTGTTTATTTCAATATCAAAATCAACCAACATGCTATAAATGTGAAAACATTCCATGCTTTGATAGGTGTTTAGGAAATTATTAACTAACACAATAATTTCACCACATGACACACAAATGACTAATTAGCACAAAACTAGTATTATAATATATTTATATCCTATATAATACATGGCTCAATAATACTATTATAAATAAAGTAATCAAAGATTATATGAAAACAATTTACAAGAATTTTAATCAACATAATGATGTTAACTTTGAAATGTTAACTAGGCCTTCTTGACATTAACTTTCATGCACAACATAGCTTCATTTGTAATAACTTGTAATTTATGAAAATCTTACGTATCTTAACTTCTTATACTACTTGATCATCTTCCTCCAAATATGTCACATACCTTGAGGATCATCTTTGAATGCTCCTACATTATTATCCCTAAACTGAGAAGAATTTAACCTCAAATTATCATCATTAAAATAAAGAGACAAACTACCAACACTAAATGTCCTTGAAACAACACCATATGATATTAGTAGTTCAAGTTTGTAAGCATTATCCCCAAATATTCTAAATATTATAAATTAATTGCCCACTCATGACATTAGTTTATTTTTTTTAGGTTTAAAAGTCTTTCCTTACATAAATGTAACCTCACCAAATCACCAAGAGAATACATTTATTAGCTTGTTTTTGATATTTTTCCTTAGCTCTTTCTATGTTACACTAATTTTTTTATGAAGCTTTCAAAGAAATTCAACGCATTCTTTAGCATCATAATTCTAAATTTCACCTTTCCTTAAGGCTACCATACCAACCGGTATATAAGGATTCACCCCATGCACAATTTTAAATGGACTCGCATTTGTAGTTCTTGAAGGCCTACGATTATAAGCAAACTCGGTATGCACTACCTTAATATCCCAATATTTAGTACTTTTACTTACTAATCCTCTTAACATTGTATAAAAGTTTGATTAGTAAATTTATTTTATCTATCCATTTTTGGATGATGTTAACCATAAAATTATAACTTTGTGCCTAGCATGTGCCACAATGTTTTTAGAAATAGCGAAGAATTTTTACATCCCTATCTCAAAAAATAATTCTAGTTATGCCATGAAGTATTACAATTTCCTTAAAATATAAGTTAGCAACATATGTAGCATTATCAATCTTATGGCAAGGAATAAAATGAGCCATCTTAGAAAATCTATCCACCATAACCATAATAGAATCCTTACCTCTTTGTGTTCTAGGAAAACCTAGGATGAAGTTAATGATAACGCCTTCCCATGATTGACTAAGCATAGGTAATGGTGTATATAAAAATTTGTGACAGAAACTCTTACTTTTTTTACAAGTAACACATTAGTTTATGATATTATGTACACATTTTATCGTGCATGTACAATGAAAATTCTCTTCTAGTAGTTTTGAAGATATTTTAACACCAAAATGGTCTACAATAGCTCCTTCATGTACCTCCTTTATATGTTAATCGCTTATATTTGATATAAGTACACAAAGTTTATTAAGCTTAAATAGAAAGCCATATTGTATAGCATACTTACCATGAATTCCATTTTCTTTACATAATTTATATTCTTCAAAAAATTCTTCATCATTAGGATATATTTCTTTTAACATTTCAAATCCTGATAATTTCACATCTAGCATGATAAATAAGATAGATCTCCTAGAAAGAGAATTGGTCACTATATTTTCATTACCATCCAAGTGTTTGATAGAGAACACAAAGGACTATTAGAAGCTTGCCTACTTTGCATTTCTAGGACATAATTTTCTTTAGGCCATGCATATATTTTAAACTCACATGATTAAAATGTAGTGCAAAAAGTTTAGGCCTCAGATAATGACTCCATATCTCCAGACTTCATATAACGGCAGAGAATTCCTTATCATAGGTAAAATAATTTAATCTAAAACCATTTAGTTTTTCAATAAAATATGATATCTGTTTCTTTTCTTGAGAAAGAACTCCTCCAATACCTACCCCACTCCCATCACAATTTACCTCAAAGAGTAGGTCAAATACAAGAGAATTGCAAAAATTATCTTAAAGTGTATCAAAAGCTTTAGTGGCTTCTTTTCCCCAATCAAAATCTATTTTCTTCATTAATTGATTAATAAGTGCATCTATGTTAAAAATATGTTAAATATTGCTATGTGATGGGGTTATTGGTGAATGCTTTTAATTATATTGATAGGATAATAGATTAGATTTGTTTAATTTTTCTAAATCTATTTATAATAGATTAAATATGTTTATATTTGTATTATATTTATTTACTTTGCTAATTTTTATGAAATATATTTGGATAAATTTGGTTAGAATATTTGAAAAATATATTGGGACATACCATAATTAAGTATACTTTAGTTGTTATATTATACTAAAGTCCTATAAGTAATTAATAAAAATATTGCTGATATATTTAATTAATAAAGTAGAGGATTAATTTAAGAGATTATATTTTAGATATATGGTTGGGTATACATATCCTTTTCGCTATCATAATATGGGTTGATATTTAATAATTATATTAATTTCATATATGTAATTAGGTTTTATTTATGTTATCACATATTACCTTCAATTAATATACCTAATTATAATTGACTTTAGACATTTATTATTAAAATTCAGATGAGTCGCAGACAAGACAAAGTAGTAGATAGAACCGATGGTCGTCATGTTACTGCTTCTTCATGATGTAACAAAACTGCTACTGAGCAACCTGCGCCGATGACTCATTTGAGAAATTTCGGAAGGAGTATTACCAAAGGATTACGACGAGGTAAGAAATTTGGAGAACAAAAACTAAAAGAAGCATCAAAAAATAAGAATATGCAGAAGTTCCCGAAGAACCAAGGTCTAGTTAACAAGGTCCTAAATTTTTATCATTTATAGACTATGCGGGTTGTCCATCATTTGTGGTTGATGTTGGCACTGTGGGATGCAGAGGTTCAGGGTTTGGAGGGTATGTAGGTTTGGGGACAGGAGGTTTGGGGTTTGGAGGTCTGGGGGTTGGAGGTTCTAGGTATGGAGGTTCTAGGGTTGGAAGTTCTGAGTATAGAGGTTCTAGGGTTGGAGGTTTTGGGTTTGAAAGTTTGGGGGTGGGAGGTTCAGAGGTCAGAGTTTCTGAGTTTAGAGGTTTTCCATTATCTACAAAATATATAGATTTTCTTACCTCATCGACGCAGCCTGCTATGAGAGTAACATCATCCTCAGTTTACCTAACTGATGTTGGTTGATCTAGATCATCATTAGATTTGCCAGCATCATTACCCTACATTACTAGTGGAGCATCGCCATCGACTTATGTACATAATGATGATGATGATGAGGAGGAGGAGGAGGAGGAGGAGGATAGAGATGATCATAATAGGGATGCTAGTGATAATAGTGAAAATGAAGAGAGTATACAATTAAAGCATTTGAATCGCATATAAACTACAATAATTATACACATGCCTACGCTTCAGACAAATATTTTTTCTATTCCCAATTTCACGAGAACCACATACCATCCTACAATAATTTGATTTAAAAAGATTTGCAACAGTAAATTTATTCTATGTACACAACCTGGCCATATCCCGACAATAATTTTTTTTTTAATTTTTTATATTTTTATATTTTGAAAAAAGAAAATCTAATCCCATCCTTCTACCATCCACCTTATGTTTCCTTCTCTTTCTTCCTTATATTTTTCTCTCTCAAAACCCTAAAATCCCCTCGTCCCTCCTCTTTTTCCTCCTTCGATCGTCAACACCACCATACCATTAGGCACCAGCCACCATTGTTGCACCACACCACCACTCCCTCCACTCTCGTCGCCACCATATTCCAATACAACATCTACATAAAGTTGCAATGACAACAATTATAGGCATAACACAATATCCAACCACTGACGAGCTATGGTGAAACTTCAACACAATGTTCACCTATTTTATTTTTGTAGCTTAAAGTTAGCACAAAATTTCCTAGACCTTAATTTTTATTTTGACTGATTTTGGATAAATTAACCATAATTAAGTTTATTTGATGGTTGAATTACATATCTATGAGTTGTGTGATTGATTTAGAGTTGTTAATTATATTGTATATTGTTGATTGGTGAAGTTTGGATTTTTCACCAGAATATGCCCGAATTACATAGATTTATCCAAATGAGAAAATTTTTATTAATTAATTTTACAATATGCTTTAAAATGTATTTAATTTCATAGTGATGACTTTAATTGGATAAATTAATGAAATTTAGATAAATTTGGACCTATGGATTGAACCCTATTTGCCGGAAAAGGGCAAATGATATTGGCTATTGTCATGTTGTTTTCATTTCAAGTTAACTCTCTAGGTTTTTAAATGTTGATCTAATAGGTCAATAAACCTTTTATTTTTATGATGTGTAATGCTGAAAATTGTTTTATTGATTGATTGATCTATTAAAACCAGTGGATAGGTCTCTCTAAACCTATCGACTAGTCTGGATATTTTTAATATTTTATGCCCGTTTAAATCAACCATTTTAGTACTTTTTACACCTAATGCTTAGTGCCAATTTTTTCCATCATTAGTACTATAAATAAGAGTCGTTAGACTTTAATAAACATCAATCAAGGTAGCAGAACTCTTCTAAAATCATCATTTTCATATCTTACAAAGAATCAAAGAGAGTTTTGATTTTATACTTTCAAATCCAAATCAAATTTCTCTAGTGCTCTTTTTTTGATTTAGCTAGAGTGATCATACACTTGTAATTATTATTTCTCTAGCTAGATAAAAATCTTTAATAGTGATTACTCACTTTCATATGCTTTTTAGTGAATATTTTTATTGTATTTATAACAAGGTAAAGTATAACTCATCACCCAGAGGGTCATTGAGATTTACGACTCATAAAATAAGAGAGGATTGATCATCATCTAACACCCAATATAAATAAAAAAAGATTCAAATATAAAAGGAAAAATCTTTTAGTAGTGGATGTAGAGAAACTTTGTAGAATTTCTTGAACCACTATAAGTAATGTGTTTATTATTTGTTATCCTTCTACTTATTTCTCACAAAATTTTAATTTGGCATTATTGTGATGAAATACTCTATTCACCCCCTCTAGAGTATTGGCATTAACCAAGTTGATCTAGCAATCAAAAGCTTAAGATCCTCAATTATGGATAACTTCATGGGTGAAGACGTAACACCTTGAAAGCCTTCATTGTTCATTGAAAAACAAATTAGGTTTTATAAAATGGCAAGGAGAAGCTTCTTCATCACATAAAATCAAAACTTGTTATTCATCATTCAACATGGTCCAACCAAGATTCAAAAATCCACCATCATTGGATTAATTGATAAACCGGTTGAAGAAGGATAGAGCTCAACAAACAAAGGGCACCTTAAATGACAAAGCTATCTTGATGCTCCATTATGGCCTTGGATAAAATGTATTCGAGCACATCCTATAATGCACCACTGCTAAAGAAATTCGGAAAATATTGAATATCATTTATGATGGTAAAGAGGAAGAATAAATTCTGCATAATTATTTCAGCCCTATAAATAATAGCATTTCAAGTGAAAAGAATGAGGTAAACAATTTCTCAACTACCTCTATAATTATCTCATATGATATTGATTATAATTGCTTAAATCATTTTGAAATTATGAATGGTAAAAATTTTGAGTTAAATAAAATATTTTACCACTTATTCACAAAGCATGTAAAATTAAGGATCGAAAACAAACAGTTTGCACCTATAGTTAAAAGCTTAAAAATTGAACTGGATGTAAAAATTCAAATGATTGAAATTCAATCTTTAATAAACTTTGAAAATCATAGACACTAGCTCCATCAATACAAAATAAGGCTTTGTTTCCCCTTTTTAAAAATTATTTGGGTTATAAAGAATTATATTATTGTTGAAATTTCATTAAGGACTAACCCCTATGGACCCAAAAAGATATGGGTTCCAAACTCATGTATTTGAACATTTATTATGGAGGAGAAGAAGAGGAGGATTAAGTTCTTAAAGGATCAAATAAAAATCACAACATAAAACCCTCTTATATCTCTTCATAAAAGAAAGAGGAATGCATGTGAATTTTTCTAACTTCAAGTTAATATTGACTCTTTTTGAATTAGTTTGTTTTTAATGTGAAAAATTGCATATGTAGATGGCAAACATGTTTGAAAACAAGTTTTAACTAAACTTGACTTATGAAAATTAAATATTAGTCTCCCGTTAAATTTCATTGTTTGATGCATGAAAGTGATGTTAAGATCATGCTTGGATATATTATATAAATGTTGATTTGGATTTGAATTAGCCTACATGATTTGTGCTTATACTAAGTTTACTATACATGTTTAAATTCATGAATTTATTATCTTTCATGCTCATAAGAAGTGTTTATGACCTAAAAGACCAATCAACTAGTGGAAAAACTAGTTGATATATGAAAGTGATTAGTTAATGTATCCTTTGAACCAACTAATGGGTGTGAGCTTTGTTTTTTGAAATAGGGCAAGAAACAACCATTGTGTTTGTCAAACAAATTAACTAGTTTGTATCGGGTATATAAGTTTTTTTTTAATAAAACATTCAACCTTGATTTAATTTACTTTAATAGGACACTTGGACCCAAACTACTTTTCTCTACTCCTCTCCTCAATTCCTGTTCTTTTTGTCCACTAAATATTACAAATTTCACCTCACCAAAGAAAATACCCTCAACCACCATTTCTTTCAATCTATTTCTGAGCAACAAAATAGTTGAGTTAATGTAAGGAAAACAAACTTTTCCTTGGATGTTGCATTAGCATTGATGTTTGAATTAATCAATTTTGTTTATCCTTTTTGCAACATCTACATGAATTTCACATGTTCCCACTAATCGTCCTTAAAATTCCTTACTCTCATGAGTTAGTAAAACTCTTCTACAATAACCTTCCTTCAATAATAACACCATAGTGATAAATTATTATGACAAAAGGGTTGAAATAGACTTGAATAAGACTAGAGTAGTTGAAGTTCTTGGAATTTCATAGGAATAAAATGATTAAGGAAAAAATGAATTAATTTTGACATTGGTTCTAGCATTATCAAGGTGCCCTTTTATGCAAAATCTTTTTGATCTTCACATCCATGCACTCTTTGAGCTCTGTAATCCTATTTACTTTGATCTTGTTTGAATTTTCTTTGATAATTTGATTATTTCTACAAATGGTTCCACTATCACTACTAGATTCCTAAGTTTTCCCATTCGGGTTGATGAGACTAGACATGTTAGGAGTCTAAGAATTAAAGTGTTTCCCTCTTATGGGGATTATATATAAGAATTGGATTAGCTTGAGGACACATGGAATGGTTATGTAAGATGTGACTAGGTGTCATTATGTGTTTCACGGTACCATTAGATTGTAGTGTATACAATCATACAAGAGAGTATTACATTATTCAGTTTGCATGTTGTTGTTTCCTCATTTGACATCCAGGGTTGATATGACACATTTTATACCCGTATAATCTTAGTTTTTGGTAGTTTATTTAACTAATATAGGGGAATAATTATTGTTTTATGCTTAAATGGTAAAAATTACATAAATATTATTATTTAAGCTAAAATGATATAAATTAAGTAAATTTGGAATAAAATATTATTTATTGATATTTATTGAATTTTTTTTTACAGGTTTTATTTTTAAATAAATGAACTTAAAAAAAAAAGAGAATTGGACCTTTGGACCAACAGCCGAAGGCCGAAGGCCCAAAGGCCCGGAACAAAAAAAAGAAATAAACGGTGCACGAAACAAAGAGAAAAGGAGAGTTAGCCGCAGAGAATAGGGCTGACGTGGCGGCAAAAAGTCAAACTTGACGAACACATTAAAAAGCGGCAGAGCCGCAGAGAAAAAAAAGGTGCATGGCAGTGGCGTAGATAAAAAGAATGCCTTTATTGGCTCGGGAAAAGCAGAGGTGAGCGGTAGTGAGAGAGAGAGCCTTTGCAGGCTCGGTGGAACGTAGGAGAGGAAAGAGCACCCACAGGCTCGGGTAAGAACAGACGTCGCAGAGGGAAGGAGCTGCAGCAAGGAGTTTGAGGCAGCAACCAGTCAGCCTCCGTCAGCCTTGTCAGCCTGACGGAAAAAGGAAAAAGAAAGAATTTTTGTACGGAAATCAAGACCACCGAGAGAAGAGAAAATTAGAGGAGAATTTATACTGGTAGAATTTATTTCAGATAAAATTAATTTTTATCTGAATAAATTCTTGATCTTTTATCTAAAATTAATTCCGATTATTTCTTTCTTTTATTTTTAATTTATATTTTAGATATATATTTCTGTGTAATTAATTCTATAATTATGGTTGGCTATTTATTTATTGTTAGGGAATGAATTGAAACCCTCGATTAGGATTTCAATTATTACTTTATTTTCTTTGTTTCGTGAGATTGTTTCTTGACTATATGTTAATTGCTATCGTTTATATGTATGATTCTGTCAAATATAGTTTATTTGGTGCATGCCTTGATCTGGTTCCTCATAAGTGACAGTTCGTAGGATTATTTTCCTGCGAGGTGGCCATTTAAATATACTAGAATTTATATGTATAAATTGTAGCTAGGTTAGATAACAATTCACCTAATAGTTTGTGATTCTAACCGAAGTGGTAAAACGTTTCGATACGTGTGCTTCAAGGAAAGGAAATACAGTTAGACATGCGTTTTGTACTAGTATGGGTACTTACATTGACAGCCTTCCACTTACACTTAATGCATTAAATCTAGTTTAATATAGGAGCCGCTTGTTGGTGCTACTGCTATTATTTAATAGGGTTAATATTGGCATTTTGTCGTATTAATTAATTAAGGGAAGTAATATAAGGTATATGGATCTGCTTTTGGTGTGCAACTTGGTCGATCTCATTCTCACGATTAAATATTGACTTAGAAATAAATATTATATTACGACCTAATCTAGTTGTGGATTTTTATTTCTCTAACATATTTCTCATATCTGCTGGTTTCCCATTATTTTCATTATTTTTATTGTTATTAGTTTACTTTATTTTATTTACTCTTTTTATTATTATTTTGATAACCCCCATTAGTATTTTTCTTGTTTATTTATTTTGTGTGTTATTTTGTGTTTTTATTTTTATTTATTTTTTAAGCTAGTTAAATAAAGGGTATCCATCTCAATCCCTGGCTAGAACAATACCCTTTCTTACGAGTGCTACAATTGAAAACAAAAGGGTTTAAATTGCGTGCCAGCTACAGTCACACCAATTTTTGGCGCCGTTGTCGGGGATTGGTAAATTCACCTTTATTTTGCTAGTATTTTTAATGTGTTTTCATTTTTAGTGGTTTTGTATTTTTTCTTTTACTTTTGTTTTATATTTTCTTAGGATATTTGGTGTGTTTTGTTATTAACCTTTTCCTTTGAAGTGTTAGTATTTTCAGGTAGCTATGAGGGGATCCTTTGATTATGGATAAATTTACACAAATCCTAATGCAAGAGTAAATGAGGTAAGTTTGAGTAGTCTGAATGATAAACTTAACAAACTCACTACTCTTGTTTTGTAGGTTGCTAAAGCCACTGTAGTTGTTAATACAAGTGGAGTGTGTCATACACAACGAAATCCATATGCTTACCATGAACAAGCTATGAGAGGAGGAGGATGGAAACAATCAAATGCTTAATCTTTCAATGGTTTTCAAGGACATGATCCTTACACAAGCACATACTATTCGGGAATGAGGTATCAACCCAACTTTGGATGGGAGATGAATGATCAGTATTAAGTGCCATATCAAGACCCTTACACGCGCGAATATGAAGCTTCAAAATATTATCAATATCCTCAACAAGAATCTTCTCTAGTTTCAGAACCCTCAAGTTCAGAAAAAATGGATAAGCTTCTTAAATAACTGATAAATGGTCAAAACCAGTTTGCAGAAAGCCAAAATCAACTTATGCAAATAAATCATCATTATTCAGTGCCATATCATGACCTTGACACATGTGATTATGAAGTGTCAAAACGTTATCAATATCCTCAACAAGAATCTTCTCCAATTTCAGAACCCTCAAGTTCAGAAAAAATGGATAAGCTTATTGAAGTACTGATAAATGGTCAAAACCAGTTGGTAGAAAGCCAAAATCAACTGATGCAAAGTATGCAAAATGAAAGGACGTCAGTGCTAGAGGAGAAAATGGGTTATATGGTCAACCTGATGAATCAATTACAAGCACAAGAAGAGCTCTTTAGTACTTCAATTCCAAATTCAAGCAATAGTTATGAGGGTGATGATGCCATATCTGAATGTAAGGATGAGATAGTTGAGGAGGTTTCCATGGAAAATATTGAAAAGAAAAATCAAGTGGAAGAAGAGCCTGTAAAAGTAGAAGAAGAATCTCATCAAAATGAGGATCGAATGAACAAAGAGAAGTATATGGATGACAAGACTATCACTTTCACCTACCATATACCATCTTTGAACATTTATTCCCCACTTTTTCTTGGAGATGACCATAAGACACAAGGTAAGCCTTTGAACCATTTTGATTTTACTTATGCTAACCACACTCCTTGTTTTCCCTCTTTTAGCAGGTTATATGGATCCAAGAGTGAAGAGAGTAATCAAATCATCTTGGATATATTTAATAAGAAGCGTGATGCTCCAAAGGAGAGGTTATGTTGGAAGGATGTGTTTAAAGATTTTGAGATGGGAAAATATCTTCCTTCGATAGAGAGATCACGATACATGGAAATTGGACAAAATATTCTCTCTTTACACACGAGCTTAAATTCCATGCTAGGTAAGTTACGTTTTTGCTGGGTCAAATCTTTCATTAAATCTAATATTTTGTCTTTTTCTTCCTTACAAGGTACAGATGATCAAGGAAAGGAAATACAGCTTGACATGCGTTTTGTACTAGAATTTATATGTATAAATTGTAGCTAGGTTAGATAAAAATTCACCTAATAGTTTTGTGATTCTAACCAAAGTGGTAAAATGTTTTGATACATGTGGATCAAGGAAAGGAAATAGAGCTAGACATGCGTTTTGTATTAGTATGGGTACTTAGATTGACAGCCTTCCACTTACACTTAATGCATTAAATCTAGTTAAATATTGGAGCCGCTTGTTGCTGGTATACTGCTAGTATTTAATTGGGTTAATATTTACGCTTTGCCGTATTAATTAATTGAGGGAAGTAATATAAGGTGTATGAACCTGCTTTTGGTGAGCAACTTGGTCAATCTCATTCTCACGATTAAATATTGACTTAGAAATAAATATTATATTACGACCTAATCTAGTGGTAGATTTTTATTTCCCTAACATATTTCTCATATCTGCAGGTTTCCCATTATTTTCATTATTTTTATCGTTATTAGTTTACATTATTTTATTTACTCTTTTTATTATTATTTTGATAACCCCCATTAGTATTTTTCTTGTTTATTTATTTTTTGTGTTATTTTGTGTTTTTATTTTTATTTATTTTTTAAGCTAGTTAAATAGAGGCGAGCCCTCTCAATCCCTGGCTCGAAAAATATTCTTATTTACCAGTGCTACAATTGACAATAAAAGGGTTTAAATTGCGCGCCAGCTATGGTCACACCAATTTTTGGCGCCGTTGTCGGGGATTGGTAAATTCACCTTTATTTTGCTAGTATTTTTAATGTGTTTTCATTTTTAGTGGTTTTGTATTTTTTCTTTTACTTTTGTTTTATATTTTCTTAGGATATTTGGTGTGTTTTGTTATTAACCTTTTCCTTTGAAGTGTTAGTATTTTCAGGTAGCTATGAGGGGATCCTTTGATTATGGATAAATTTACACAAATCCTAATGCAAGAGTAAATGAGGTAAGTTTGAGTAGTCTGAATGATAAACTTAACAAACTCACTACTCTTGTTTTGTAGGTTGCTAAAGCCACTGTAGTTGTTAATACAAGTGGAGTGTGTCATTGATATATGAGATTTATATGTTATTTTGCTAAGTAAAAGTGTCATTTATTCCTCATTATTTTTATAACATGTAATCTTTTCTCGATTTTTTTGTCTTTTGGATATATTTTGCAGGAAAAGATAAAAATGAAGAAATTCAAAGAAGAAATCGATGGAAAGAGAAAAGACCACAAATAACACATCAAGAGATATGGAATCAATGGAAGAAAAGACTAGAAATGAATAATATATATCAAAGGGAAGATTGTGTTGAAATTTCATGAAGAAATAATGAAGAAACAAGAAACACGGCCCATGTTTTTCTATCAGCACACAAAATTTCAGCATTTAAAATTCAGCATTTGGCCAAGAGCTCAAGGAAAAACACGAGGGTCCCGTGTTTTCTAACACGGACCGTGTTTTTCTCAAATTTTTTAACCGTTCGCGCAACGTTTCCCCGATATATTTCAAAAGTTTGAACATTCGAAAGGGTGGTTCAGGGGAGTTCGAGAATGGGATTTTCTCTTTCTCTCTATACTCTCTAGATACCACATGTAATTTGTAATTCAAATTCTCTTTCTCTCCATTGTATTCAATTGAACAATCAACACTCTACAATTCAATTCGATAAGTTCTTCTCCATTCCTCTTTTAATTGCAAGTTTTGATTTTTGATTGAATGCAATTCAATTCTCTTTGTTGCATTATTATTTTTCTTGTGTTTAGTGTTTCATTGTTAATTTATTTATAAGCATTGATGTTAATTATAGATTATTGCATTTAATTGTGTGTTGTTGCAATTATGTAGATAGTATAAGGTAGGAGGATTTGATGACGGAATTAGGGTTTTGGATTTTGAATTCATGATTCTAGATGGAATTTAATCGAATTGATGGTCGAAATTGAATGATCTCGCATCATAGATTAAGAATTTAAACTAATTAGACTGATCACCTATCTAGTTTAGATCTTAATCTACGCTAGGATAACGAAATTAATACATAATTGTTAATTAACGTATCCAGAGTAGCAAAAGATTAATTGTTAATCTTGTCCATTAATTCGTACGATTGCATGATCCGAGCTTATGTGATTTGGTTGTAGTTGACTGCTTTCCATTCGTAATGCTGCCATTAATTGAATCTAGTGTTCTTAACCTAGGTTATTAATTGGTTAGATGATAAATTGAGAGCTTATTCAATTTATAAGAATTGAAAGAAAGCAAAGAGATGAATTTTTATGAGTTTCTACAGGTCAACTTTAAATCATTTAGAATATTTTGTTTCTCTATGATTATTTGATATCCTAATTCTATAATCAATACTTCCTATCCTTATTCAATAATTAGTGAGTACAGTGTTTTATTATTTATCTATAGTTTAGATATTGATGATAGAATTATATGTTATTACATAACTAGGGTTTTAACATCGATTACAGAATTATTGATTATATACCATTCCTTGTGGGTTCGAATCCTTCTTGCCATATATTAGGTATTTGGGAATTAGGATTTATTTATTAAATTTGTTGTGCATATGAGTCATACACAAGGAAATCCATATGCTTACCATGAACAAGCTATGAGAGGAGGAGGATGGACACAACCAAATGCTCAATCTTTCAATGGTTTTCAAGGACATGATCCTTACACAAGCACATACTATTCGGGAATGAGGTATCAACCCAACTTTGGATGGGAGATGAATGATCAGTATTAAGTGCCATATCAAGACCCTTACACGCGCGAATATGAAGCTTCAAAATATTATCAATATCCTAAACAAGAATCTTCTCTAGTTTCAGAACCCTCAAGTTCAGAAAAAATGGATAGGCTTCTTAAATAACTGATAAATGGTCAAAACTAGTTTGCAGAAAGCCAAAATGAACTTATGCAAATAAATGATCATTATTCAGTTCCATATCATGACCTTTACACATGTGATTATGAAGTGTCAAAACGTTATCAATATCCTCAACAAGAATCTTCTCCAATTTCAGAACCCTCAAGTTCAGGAAAAAATGGATAAGCTTATTGAAGTACTGATAAATGGTCAAAACCAGTTGGCAGAAAGCCAAAATCAACTGATGCAAAGTATGCAAAATGAAAGGTTGTCAGTGCTAGAGGAGAAAATGGGTTATATGGTCAACCTGATGAATCAATTACAAGCACAAGAAGAGCTCTTTAGTACTTTAATTCCAAATTCAAGTAAGAGTTATGAGGGTGATGATGTCATATCTGAATGTAAGGATGAGCTAGTTGAGGAGGTTTCCATGGAAAATTTTGAAAAGCAAGATCAAGTGGAAGAAGAGCCTGTAAAAGTAGAAGAAGAATCTTATCAAAATGAGGATCGAGTGAACAAAGAGAAGTATATGGATGACAAGACTATCACTTTCACCTACCATATACCATCTTTGAACATTTATTCCCCACTTTTGCTTGGAGATGACCATGAGACACAAGGTAAGCCTTTGAACCATTTTGATTTTACTTATGCTAACCACACTCCTCGTTTTCCCTCTTTTAGCAGGTTATATGGATCCAAGAGTGAAGAGAGTAATCAAATCATCTTGGATATAGTTAATAAGAAGCGTGATGCTCCAAAGGAGAGGTTATGTTGGAAGGATGTGTTTAAAGATTTTGAGATGGGAAAATATGATCCTTCGATAGAGAGATCACGATACATGGACATTGGACAAAATATTCTCTCTTTTCACACGAGCTTAAATTCCATGCTAGGTAAGTTACGTTCTTGCTGGGTCAAATCTTTCATTAAATCTAATATTTTGTCTTTTTGTTCCTTACAAGGTACAGATGATCATCACAAGGAAGGATTTGGTGAAGCAGCTCTGAAGTGGACGTATCCACCTTGAATGAGACAAATCGAGATCATGATAGGCTAAAGACTTAAAAACAAACACTACTTGAGAGGCAACCCAATGTCATAAGGGAGTTTTCTATCCTTTAGTTATTTATTTATTTATTTTGTTTTCTCCATACATTAAATTTCATGTTTCTTTAGTTGTTTACACATTGAGGACAATGTGTGATTTAAGTGTGGGGGTGCGTGTGTTTTATGTATGTCAAAAAAATTTATTGTTTTAAAAAAATTAATTAATTAGAGTTTTAGAGTGTTTGTCAACAAAAAAAATGTTTAGATTTTGATTAGAGTGTTTTGTATTTTTAGAGTCGTAGGAGCCCTTAATTAGTCAATGAGGAGTATATCTTTGAAATCTAACGAAATGAGGATCATGAAATTGAGATAAAGTAAGTGGAGATTTTCTGTGTTGATTTCGATATAGGAAACACATATCTACGTGCCTAAATTTGAATGGAGAAAGAATATGTATGATTGTCTAATTACCGACATGACATGTAAAGATTTATCACATTCCTTAGTAAGCTTTTGAACCATATGTACCTTCTTCTTTTTTTCTAAGCGAGTTTACACAAAATCATCTATTTTTCTTGGCTTCAAAATTTTCTTTGTAAACCTCATATATGTTTAATTGCTTTGATCAAATTGTTTGCCATAGATCGTGTAATGGACTATAGAGATTACTGGAACTTACTTTTGTGCTATTTGAAGCTTATAGTCAAAACATGCTTCGATTGAGAAAATGATAAAGGCAGCTTAGGATTTTCCATCACATGACCAAATAGCTTAACCTTATTTGTGTATACATGATGTACACCCCATAGAAACCCTTTTGAGCCTATACATGGAACATACATTTTTTTTCATTACCCACATTGAATAACCTTTGGGCCTTAATGTCCTTACCTTTGCTTAAAGCTAGTGGAAGGAAACCAAATTGTTATAGATGTAAAGAGTTATTGTGTATGTGTGTATGTGAAAAAAAAATATATGTATTTATGATAAGAAAAGGGATTGGTTATGTTTGGTGGAGAAACAAATGTAAAAAAAATAAAAGAAGAAAAAGAAAATTGTCAAAAAAATAAAAATAAAAATGAAAAAAAAATGAGAAGAAAAAATGTCAGGATATAAGGAAGAGAGGGAGTTATGGAGATGATGTTGAGAAAGTTCTATTCATATTACATTTTATTGTTAACGTAGAGAGGTGTATCATTAATCATTGATATGGATTTATGTTTATATTTCATCTAATTATTATATCCCACTAGCTCTTGATCTTTTTAGCAGGTCCATATGACCAATAAGTAAGTCCTATTTGATTCTCAAGATGTGTAGCCTTTAATCTGATGGAGATTAGTCACAAGAGTTAAGCATATGGTTCGGTCCATTTGGCAAGTATTTGATATCTTTCATGAGGTTTTATCCACAAGAACATGAGCCTTCTTTATTTATATATGTGAGTTGTTTGTTATTTTTATCATCTTAGCTCACATCCATGACTGTTTTTTTACATTTTTAGCCATGAATCTAAGAAAAAAAAGAGGGTATCCATAGTGAGGATGTATCTTGATGTGACTAAGGCGTGGTAGATCTTCATCCATAATATTGATATGTTCATACCTGTCATGTTTATGTGTGAACCATATGTTGAAATTGATCCTTTAAATCTCCCAATGTTGAATTTTGATTGATTGCTAATATTAACGTTTGAAAGTAAAAGATTCTGAGACAAATATGGTTAAGGGTATTAGGTGTAATTTTATTTTATTTTATTTGTGTGTGATTTTGTGAGTATATCATTTGTGAAACCCTCATGAGACCTTACTCGTCCTCGATGGGTGACTTAGGGGTTTCAAGGGCTTGTTGCACATGCTAAGTGTAATCGTAAGACCTACGAAAGTGGCTAGTTAATTTTATTTTATTTGCTTAGAGTAATAACTTGCTTGAGGACAAGAAAGAAGCTAAGTGTGGAGGTGTGATAAGTTCATATTTTGACACATTTTATACCCTTATAATCGTAGTTTTTGGTAGGTTATTTAATTAATATAGGGGAATAATTATTGTTTTATACTTAAGTGGTAAAAATTACATAAATATTATTATTTAAGCTAAAATGATATAAATTAAGTAAATTTAGAATAAAATATTTTTTATTGATATTTATTGAATTTTATTTTACAGGTTTTATTTTTAAATAAAAGAAATTCAAAAAAAAAAAGAGAATTGGACCTTTGGACCAACAGCCAAAGGCCAAAGGCCCAAAGGCCCGGAACAAAAAAGAAATAAACGGCGCACGAAACAAAGAGAAAAGGAGAGTCAGCCACACAGAATAGGGCTGACGTGGCGAAAAAAATTCAAACTCGATGCACACATTAAAAAGCGGCAGAGTCACAGAGAAAAAAAAGGGTGCGCGGCAAAGCCGCAGAGAAAAAGAAAAGAGAGCCTTTATAGACTCGGGAAAAGCAGAGGTGAGCGGCAATGAGAGAGAGAGCCTTCGCAGGCTCAGTGGAATGCAGAAGAGGAAAAGGCACCCACAGGCTCGGGCAAGAACATACGTCGTAGAGGGAAGGAGCAGCCGCACGGAGTTCGAGGCAGCAACAAGTCAACCTTCGTCAGCCTTGTTTGCCAGACAGAAAAAGAAAAAAGAAAGAATTTTTGCACGAAAATCAAGGCCACCGAGAGAAGAGAAAATTAGAGGAGAATTTATACCAGTAGAATTTATTTCAGATAAAATTAATTTTTATCTGAATAAATTCTTGATCTTTTATCCAAAATTAATTTCGGTTATTTCTTTCTCTTATTTTTAATTTATATTTTAGATATATATTTCTGTGTAATTAATTTTATAATTATGGCTGGTTGATTATTTATTGTTAAGGAATAAATTAAAACCTCGGATTAGGATTTGAATTATTATTTTATTTTCTTTGTTTCGTGAGATTGTTTCTTGACTCTATGTTAATTGCTATCGTTTATATTTATGATTCCGTCAAGTATAGTTTATTTGGTGCATGCCTTGTTCTGGTTCCTCATAAGTGATAGTATGTAGGATTATTTGCTTGCGAGGTGGCCATCTAGTTAAATATTGGAGCCGCTTGTTGCTGGTATACTGCTAGTATTTAATAGGGTTAATATTTACGCTTTGCCGTATTAATTAGTTAAGGGAAGTAATATAAGGTGTATGGATCTGCTTTTGGTGTGCAACTTGGTCGATCTCATTCTCACGATTAAATATTGACTTAGAAATAAATATTATATTACGACCTAATCTAGTGGTGGATTTTTATTTCCCTAACATATTTCTCATATCTGCGGGTTTCCCATTATTTTTAATTTTTTTATTGTTATTAGTTTACTGTATTTTATTTACTCTTTTTATTATTATTTTGATAACCCCCATTAGAATTTTTCTTGTTTATTTATTTTGTGTTTTTATTTTTATTTATTTTTTAAGCTAGTTAAATAGAGGTGAGCCCTCTCAATCCTCGGCTAGAACGATACCCTTATTTACCAGTGCTACAATTGATAACAAGAGGGTTTAATTTGCGTGCCGGCTACGGTCACACCACTAACTAACATAATAATTTCACCACATGACACAAAAATGGCTAATTAGCACATAACTAATATTACAATATATTTATATCCTATATAATATAAGGCTCAACAAGACTATTATAAATAACGTAATCAAAGATTATATGAAACAAATTTACAAGAATTCTAATCAAGATAATGATGTTAACTTTAAAAGGTTAACTAGGCCTTCTTGACATTGACTTTCATGCACAACATAGCTTCATTTGTAATAACTTGTAACATGTGAAAATCTTAAGTATCTTGACTTCTTATATTCCTTGATCATCTTCCTCCAAATATGTCACATACCTTGAGGATCATCTTTGAATGCTCCTATATTATTATCCCTAAACTGAGAAGAATTTAACCTCAAATTATCATCATTAAAATAAAGAGACAAACTACCTACCCTAAATGTCCTTGAAATAGCACCATATGATTCAAGTAGTTCAAGTTTGTAATCATTATCCCCAAATAATCTAAATATTATAAATTCTTCACCCACTCATAACATTAGTTTATTTTTTTTAGGTTTAAAAATCTTTCCTTACATAAATGTAACCATACCAAATCACCAAGAGAATACATTTGTTAACTACGATTTTTGTTAGCTTGTTTTTTAAATTTTTCCTTAGCTCTTTCTTTGTTACACTAAATTTTTTATGAAGCTTTCAAAGAAATTAAACTCATTTTTAAGCATCATAATTCTTAAGTTTACCTTTCCTTAAGGCTACCATATCGACCGGTATATAAGGATTCACCCGATGCACAATTTTAAATGGACTCGTGTGTGTAGTAGTTGAAGGACTACGATTATAAGAAAAATCGGTATGCACTAACTCAGTATCCCAATCTTTAGTACTTTTACTTACTAATCCTCTTAACATTGTATAAAATTTTGATTAGTAAATTTAACTTTTCTATCCATTTTTGGATGATGTGAATCATAAAAAAATAACTTTGTGCCTAGCATGTGCCACAATGTTTTCAGAAATAGCTAAGAATTTTTACATCCCTATCTCAAAAAAAATTCTAGGTATGCCATGAAGTATTACAATTTCCTTAAAATACAAGTCAACAACATATGTAGCATTATCAATATTTTGTCAAGGAACAAAATGAGCCATCTTAGAAAATCTATCCACCATAACCATAATAGATTCCTTACCTCTTTGTGTTCTAGGAAAACCTAGGATGAATTTAATGATAACCCCTTCCTATGAATGACTAAGCATAGGTAATAGTGTATATAGAAATTTGTGAAAGAAACTCTTACTTTTATTTACAAGTAACACATTATTTTATGATATTCTGTACACATTTTATCGTGCATGTACAATAGGAATTATGTTCTAATAGTTTTGATATTTTTTATCACAAAAATGGTGTACAATAGCTCCTTCATGTACCTCCTTTAGAAGTGAATTGCCTATACTTGATATAAGTACACAAATTTTATTAAGCTTAAATAGAAAACCATATTGTAAAGCATACTTACCATGAATTCCATCTTCTTTACATAATTTATATTCTTCATAAAATTCTTCATCATTAGGATATATTTCTTTTAACATTTCAAATCCTAATAATTTCATATCTAGCATGATAAATAAGATAGATCTCCTTTAAAGATCATTGGTCACTATATTTTCATTACCATCCAAGTGTTTTATAGAGAACACAAAGGACTATATGAAGCTTTCCTACTTTACATGTCTAGGTCATAATTTTCTTTAGACCATGTATATATTTTAAACTCTTAGATAATGTAGTGTAAATGGTTTAGGCCTCAGATAATGACTCCATGTCTCTAGACTTCATACAATGGCAAATAATTCCTTATCATAGGTAAAATAATTTAATCTAGAACCATTTATTTTTTCACTAAAATATGATATAGGTTTCTTTCGTTGAGAAAGAACTCCTCCAATACCTACCCCACTCCCATCACAAGTTACCTCAAAGAGTAGGTCAAATACAAGAGCATTGCAAAAATTATCTTTAAGTGTATCAAAAGCTTTAGTGGCTTTTTTTCCCCAATAAAAATCTATTTTCTTCATTAATTGATTAACAAGTGCCACTATATTACAAATATATTTAATAAATATCCTATAGAAAATAGCTAACCTATAAAAACTTCTTACTTAATGTATTTCCTTTGTAATAGGCCACTCTTGAATAGCTTGTATTTTTATTGGATCAAATCTAATACCCTTAGCACAAATAATATAACCATGGAAAAATATATTTAAAAGCATAAAATCACACATTTCCAATTTTCTAAATAGTTTAGCTTCCCTAAGTTTATCAAATAAATTCCTTAAATATAAAAGATGATTATGTTCATTTTTTATAAAAAGAAGTATTTCATGACAATAAACTACAATTAAGTAACCTAAAAAGGATGAATAATTTCATTCATTAGTATCATAAAAGAAATAGGTGCATTACATAACCTAAAAGGCATATCGACCCATTCATAGAGACCATATTTAGTTTTAAATATTATTTTCCACTCATCTTCTTTCCTAATCCTCTTATGATGGTAACCACTTTGCAAGTATATTTTAGAGAATATTCTTGCACCGTATAACTCATCAAGCATTTCATCCAATCTAGGTAAAGGAAAATAATCTTTTGTAGTTTTGTTATTCACTACTCTTGAATATATGTACATACACCAAGTACTATCCTTTTTAGGAACTAGTAAGGTAGGTACACAACAAGGAATAATTCCCTCACCTAAAAAACCCTTATTTACTAGCTCTTAATTTTTCCTTTGTAATTTGTAGCCTCCTCTAGGTTACATCTATAGGCCAATCTAATAGGTAAAGGAATCCTCATAATCAAATTGGTAGCATGCTCTTTACCCCTAAAAGGTGATAGTCGAAGAGGTAAATCATTTGGAAATACATTGCTATATTCATCAAGAAAACTAGTAATATTTGAATCTTTAGAATTTTCTCCCCAAACTGAGATGAATTAGCTACCTAGGCATAATAAACACCATCTTCCTCAATGTAATTAATCATTTACCTTTCATGTAAAGCTGAACTCTTTTTAACCTTGGGTAATGATATATAATCACATTAAGATGGTTTCAACTTATATTTTTTTTATCCTTTGGTACAACATATTCATTAGTTACACTGTCATGTGTTTCATTATGATCCTATTTCCATGGTTTGCTAAGTAAAATAATACAAGCATCCATAGGCAAGTCATCACACAACACCTCATCATGGTAATCACACATGAGGAAAGAAATGAGTGTTTATTTAGTCACACTAGCTTCATTGTCCTTATTAAGCTATTATAAGAAATATGGTTTAGGATGGATAATAGTCGCCAGTCCTAGTTGTTTCACCATTTTCTCACTAGCAACATGTGCACATGGACTACTATCTATGATGACCCTATATTATCATCAATTCTATACTTAGTTTTAAAATTTTTATCCCTTTGTGTAGATTAATCATTAGGTTACATTTGTAATGCCCTTTATATTACAAAATAAGGATTTCCATAATCCTCATTCATACTTAAGACATTATCATTAGATTTAGTTTCTAAGTCATGATCATCGATACATGGTTCCATGTTCTCAAATTCACTCAAGGTCAAGACTCTTAGATTAGCACATTCCCTAGAAAAATGATCATACCCTTTATATTTGAAACATCGGCATAAATTACACTTAAATTGGTTTCACTTTTATCATCTCACTTAGGATTATTTTCTTTTTATCATTTTTTGAATAGTTATGTGTCTGAAATTTTATTGTAGATGCATTAGATATATTTTTGTTGGATAAAGATATTTAAGAACTTGTATTTTGATAAGATTTGGTAGAATTATTTTTTTTTCAAATTTTAAAGCTAACTTAATCAAATGCTGAAGAGAATTATCGGCAAACATTTCAATCTTTTCCCTAATCATGTTGTTAAAGCCACCAAAATATCTATCACACTTTTATTATTTTCTCTCCTGTATATCACATAATAGTGCTAGTCTCTCAAATTCCCTAAGAGTAGTCAATATGATATACATCTCTTACTCATTCTATTTAGGTAAAAAAAATTCTTAGGTGTTTCTTTAACTTTTCCCAAGACTTGATTTTACTTTTATCTCCCCTATCATGAGTCCTCTTAAGATTGTCATACCAAACCCTAGTAAAATGTTTGAATTTAAGAGTTTCTAATTTACATTTATTGTAATAATCATACTCCCTAAATTCAATTCAATTCGATTCATCCATTCAAAATAAATTTCAACTTTGAATTCACTATAAAATTAAGAAGATCAGGCTTGATGCCTTTATCTTCAAAATGATTATACCTTTGTTTATGGTTTGCATAGCCTCTTTGGTTGTGTCTCAATCATTTGATCAATTCTCTTATGCTCTCTATTCATACTCCATCCAAGCATTCATATTGCCAACTCAAGCTTAGACTACTCTCCTAACCATGCCCTCTACTCGATCATATGTAGCTTCCATAGTATTATGCATATGTTAAAAAGTCTCTTGGTAGTATACTATTTATCCCAATATATGCAAGCAACTTCGAAAGGAAGGACATTTTTGCAATTGTGAATTTTTTGCATGGAAACTTGCTACAAGACGTTGAAGAATATCATACATTGTCTTCATAGGTACCTCTTCACCTATATTCGAATATCACTTAATGTTACACTTGATATAACTCCAAATTTTTGCTAACATTTTCTTTTTAAATACATCTTTAAGTTATTCTTATGTTCTTGAAATATTTTTTTACTAGAAAAGGTGAGATAAACAAAATAGATGCTAGAAGATGCAACCAATAAATCTTGACAAACTTTGAGACAATCTTGATGAAAACAAGAAGTTTCTTGTTCGAAGAAAGAACCCAAAAGAAACCACAAATGCTGGTTGATATTTGAACACAAGTGAAGATAGATTCTTCTCTATTTTTCGTCAAAAGAAAAGAAAGAATAGAAGAGGAATAAATCTAAGTTAATTTTGGCACAAAGATATAGCAATAAACTCATAAACTCGTGAAGAAGGAAAAAGAAAATACTTACACGACGCAACATCTAAAATAAAATGAGCACTTAAAAGATTTTTAATATTCAAAAACAACTACAAAGAAGTTAGGAATAAGTCTATAAAATCAAAATAAAACTAAAAGGTGAACACTCAACTTTAAGTGTCCAAGATCTATACACAGTATAGATAATATTTAAGATCATGCTGAATACTAAGAAGGGTAGAATGAAGATGTGAAGGCTTGATTGAAGATCTACTACACCTTGGTCAAAGATATACTAGACCCCTATGAAGTATCTTCAAACCATGAAGTTGGAGATTTGAAGACCACTTTGAATGTACACTATCCTACATGTTTATCTTACAACTTAAGGTTAAAGAAATACTATATTAATCAAACACATACAAAAAGCGATCATGCATGGGAGAAAATGGGCTGGAAGAAAGCACACATGAAAGAAGAAGAGAAAGAAGAGGGTTTTGACTGCAAGAAAAATGGAAGATAACTAAACTTGTGTCCAAGGACAAAATCCAAAACTAAGGATTTGATACCAAAGTTGACACAAATATTTAATGAGGATGAACATTAGTGTGAATGGGTTAAAGTTTAGGAACATTTTAGCTTGGTCTTTAGAAGAAGAATTAGAAAATTCAAGCAAGAACTCAAAAGGAATAGAATAATAATTCAAAGAATTAAATAAAAAAATCAAAGAAATGTAATTTGAATATCACCAATCTAAGATTATTCCAAATAGTCTTAGAATGGGTATTCAATTACAAAGAGAGAATAAACCAAATGAATTACTCATGTTATATTTTAATATCAAAATCAACCAACATGTTAAAAGGGTGTTGACATTCCATGCTTATATAATTAGTTAGGACATTGCTAATTCGCACACTAATTTAGCCATATGACACAAAAATGGCTAAATAGCACATAACTAGTACTACAATATATTCATATCATATATAATACATGGCTCAACAAGACTATTATAAATAAAGTAAGCTAAGATTACATGAAAAAAATTTACAAGAATCTCATCAAGATAATGATGTTGACTACGAAAGGCTTACTAGGCCTTCTTGACTTTGACTTTCTGCATAGCATAGCTTCCTTTGCAATAGCTTGTAACAGGTGAAAATCTTAAGTATCTTGACTTAAATATGTTACATTCCTTGAGTATCATCTTTGAATGCTCCTGCATGAGTCATACTATGTTCTCATTGAAGATATTTAGGAATTGAATTATTGCACTATTTGGGTTCTATTTTTGTGCAAGTGGGTTGACAATTAATGAGGTATATCATTGAATGATATAAATTTATCTAAGTTAATCTTATTAAGGACGGCCATATGTATGCTCTATTCATATTTATAACCAAGAAAAATAAGGGTTTTAGTTACTAATGTAGTAGCTAAACAATCACCTATTATGTTAATATCAAAGAATTGGAGTTTTGAAGATGATCAAGATAATGTTATATAAGGGTAGTATGTTGCGTCCCATGATTTACCACCTTTTTCCAACCTTAAGAATCATGAATTTTTTGACAATTACCTACGTGTTGATCATGATGAAGATTTTTCTCACTAGCTAAAATAGATTTGGTACATAAAGTCGGTAAATATTAACCTTAAAAGATATGTAAACGAAAGGCCATCCCATATATACATGTAAGTATTACTTAATAATTATTACATTTTCTTGATTATATTTGCTAGAGAAATAATTGAGATCATAATATGATTTTTATGCAGGTATTAGCAAGGAAAATGAAAATTATTTGAAATATTAATACAAAGGTATAAGCTTAATTTGTACAGTTTATTACCTATTTATCATCAACAAATATACTTATATTATAGTAAAGAAACTAAAATGTTCTTAACTCCATACTACAAGAATTGGATTAATTAAATAAAATTGTCTTTCATTAACCAAAAATGCGAATAGTTTTTCTATAACACCCCAAAATTTACACAATTTTTTTTCTTAAAAGCAATACTCATAAATTAAAACCATAAATTCTGGTGATATTACCGCCACACTTAGTACCAGACCATTTTACTTCTACCGTTCTGGTACCAAATGCTAAGGCTAAGAAAACATTATCAGTAATACCATACAAATTCAAATTTATGAAAACAGAAATCAGAGTACACGTAAGTCTTACATAATTCGAAATACCGGCTATTGTTTTTCCAAATAATAACTAAACAACCTTAGTAAAATTGTTTTGACAATTCAAACATAATAAAAGATAACATGAATCATAAATTTAAAAAGGACAACGACCACGTCACTCTAAAGATTGATCCAGCCCAGCTATCACTCTGCCCCTCCTGATGTCCCGTAGACATCGATAGCATCAACGTAAGTATCTCCTACCTGCAACAAATTAGACGGGCCTTCTACTCGTGGGAATGAGCAGCACCCATGAAACGGGTGATCAGTACGCTACGTACCGAGTAAGGTAACCGAATACTAAGGCCGGCATATAACACATTAATTCATGTAGGATAATGATCATATACAATTATAACCCACACCTATGATACATAGAAGCATAAAGTGAAATCCATAACTTATAATCAATAGTCCACACATAAGGCCCAAAAGGTCCGGATTAAACATTTAATCTTTCTTTTATCAAAAGTCAATTCACACCATGCCTTTTATCAATCCATGCGAAAACAGGAACACCCCACTATTGTAACCGGTGGGCCGAACACACATAGGGTAAAACCCTAACCACTATTCCTGACCGGTGGATCGATCTGGTTCCTGCTCGCATCATATCCATGCGAAGACAGGAACACCCAACTATTATAACCGGTGGGCCGGACACACATAGGGTAAAACCCTAACCACTATTCCTAACCGGTGGATCGGTCTAGTTCCTCCTCGCATGGTGTTTCGCTGTAAGTAATTTATGTCTTTTAAGAGCTTTAACAATTCTGGTTTGTATTTATTGAGCTCGAGTCACCCCACTATTATTGCCGGTGGGCCGGTCACACATAGGACCTCATGTCCTAACGACTATTATTACCAGTGGATCGGTCACATATAGGGTAAAACCCTAACCACTATTCCTGACCGGTGGATCGGTCTGGACCCAGCTCAATAATCTTCCACTTTAAAAGATTAATGTCTTAAGTATTTTATTCAAAAACATGTGACATTCACAAACATTTGCCCAGACATGCGTAACTAAATCCATGAAAAACCTAACTCCCATGCAAACCCTATCTCCATGTAAACCACATTTCCATGCAAATCTTAGGTCCCATGCAAACCTTAACTACACATGACCCATGCTTCCATGCAAACCCTAGCTCCCATGCAAACCCAATCTCCACGTACTACATTCCATGCAAACCCTAACTCCACGTACCACACATGTGCAAACCCTAACTTCACATATACCACCCTTCCATGAAAACCCTAATTCATATGCAAACCCTAGCTCCACTTAAACATTCTACCATGAAGGTCCCAACCTCAGGTTAACTTATGCAAACCCTAACATCATACCAATTCATGCAACCCAACACCATGTCATTTCATGCAACCCTAACATCATGCCATTTCATGCAAACCCTAACATCATACTATTTCATGCAAACCCCAACTCCTTGTCATCCCATGCAAACCCTAATTCCCTATCATTCCATGAAAACCCTAGCACCACTCCATTTTATGCAAAACCCTAACCTATGTCTCAAGTCATATCATACATTAATGACATAAACATATGCATAATTCTCATGCCACAGTATATTCGCAACAACATACTTCCATTCCACAATCATGCCACATGCGCAATAATTAGTAATAACGAACATAAAATACATGGCATATCAAACACATAGTGCATGCAAACACATAAATGGCCTTAGTAGACCCTTACCTAAAACGTCACCGGTCTTGGTGCACGCTCCTATTCCACTTGAGGGATTTGATTGGGTTCACCTATGATATCAAAACATACTATGATTAGACCTTCTTATATAATTATAACTTATTTCGAGGTTTGGTTTTAGGATGACATTTTACTATCCAATAATTAACTATAGGAATTAATATAACTAATTCACTTATTTTCTTTTGAAAAGGTGATAAACTAAGGTTTCTACCCTTCTCCCAAAATAGATTTAATAATATCATAACTATGATGGTGATAATAATAACAATAATAAGAATAATAGTAATATAAATAAAGTATAATAATATTAATGATACTTTTATAAATAGAATATTAGATATTAATGAAATCAAAATTATTAAATTAAAAGTTGGATTTCTAACCATCCCACAATGATAAAAAATAATACTATTCAGAATTTTGATAACAAAATTAATAATGTATATATACTTATATTATATTTTAATAAAGGTAATAAAGATAATATAGAAAAATATTAATAATGTTAATAAAATTAATAAATGCAAGGCCTAATTAAAATTTAAGGCCTCTGTTCTTCCAGTAATAATCACAGCATCAACAAAATAATTATACTAATAATAATATTATTATTAATATTATTAATAATAACATCAATTATGTAAAAATCCAAGTAAATAGGTAAAGGCCGAGATAATTACTATATCTTACTCAATAATACTCCCAGACCTGTAACCAAAATTTAGAAATTAGAATACAGTCAATATTACTACTAATAATAATTATAATAATAATAATTAAAGTTGAATTAACACTAAAATTTTGGCTAAAATTAGAATAATAATAAATAATTCGAAACTAAGTATTTAAAATGTCTATGGCATCACCTTGAGTTGGAGGATGTAGGTGGAACCGGTGGTGGTTCCCGGAGGTGGCCGGAAAATGGGTCTAAGGGGGTTAAAAATTAGGAAAATAGGTAATGGAGAGGAAGAAAATTAAAATAATTATATGGGGTTGTAGAGGATAATTATTAGGATTTAATAGTTGGTTTAATAGGTGTTAGAAGTGGCGGATGTGGTGGTGGACGGTGGTTCACTGTCTCGGGGTCAAGATTCTTGTCGAATCAACTAGCCAACTTTGGATGATTATAGAAACTTGCACAAGATGAATTGAAGGTTTTGGTTAGTTTAGTTAGTTAGAGGGTATTTTAGGGAAGAGATTGACAGCAAGAAGAGGCGTTGAAGTTGGCCGGAGGAGGAGAAATAGTCGTCTAAATTTGCGGTGGCGCACCGATGGTATTTAGGGTTTTCTGGAAAAGAAAGCTCGATTTCGAGCCATACGAGGGGTATTTATAATAGTGGAGGGTAGGCTCGAGTTGTGGAGGTTACCAGAAGATCAATTACAGTGATAAGATGGGTTAGTTTCGCTGTTGGTCGGGCGGCGAAATTTCAAAAAATTTCCCGACCTTCGAGAGGGAAATGGGGGCAAACGTGGAGAAGAAATGGAGTTTGGAACAATTCAAATGAACGGGCATGTCGAGAGGAAGAAAACAAGAAGGAGAAGAGCCGTTCACGCCACGTGTGGCCGGCGGCACCATTTTCGGGGAAGGAGGGAGGTGGGTGGTTATGGCGTCGGGCGGGAGGAGGAAGAAGAAGATGGGGGAGGCTGGCCGGCCGGTTCGCGGGGGAGTAAAGAAGGAAAAAGGGGGAGACCGGGCGGTTCGGCGCAAAGGTAAAAATGTCATAAATGAAACGACGAGTTTTGATGTAAAAAGGATTGAAGAACGGCATTCCGTTCTGCCGCGCAACGGTAATAAAGAATGAAGCAAGACGCAGCGTTCAAGAGAAATAAGAAGTGAAACGCGGCGTGGAGAG
Source organism: Tamarix chinensis (assembly GCA_030549775.1). Lineage (NCBI taxonomy): Eukaryota > Viridiplantae > Streptophyta > Magnoliopsida > Caryophyllales > Tamaricaceae > Tamarix > Tamarix chinensis. The sequence goes on along the minus strand of CM060178.1, from coordinate 61,573,726 downwards.
AAGGGAGGGGGGCGGCGACGACGCGCGGGCTGGGCCGCGCCGAAGAGAAAGGAAAGAAAAATAAGAATTGGGCCGCGCAACAGGCCCAATTCGGCGAAGAAGAAGAAAAAGAAAGAAAAGGAAAGAAAAAGGAAAAAATGAAAAGAGAAAAAATTTAGGTTGGGTAAAATTAAATAAATCTGAATATTTAGGATATTTAAAATTAATAATAATAAAATAAATTTTAAATCCCTTTTTAGGCTAAAATAGGCTTTTTAAAGGATTTTTCCAAAATTCCATTTTAATATAATAATCACTAAAATTTTATTTAATTTAATTATTTATAAAATTAAAATTAATTTGAAATTAGTTTATCTTCCTTAATTTGAATAAAATAACTCATTTAAATAATTTCCCAAATTAAAATCTTTAATTAGATAATATGCCTAAATTTCCTTTACCTAACATATTTATAAAATTTCTTATTAATTTGCCCTACTAAATTTCCTTTTATTTTAATAAAAATAATTTACTAAATTAAATTTTCAAATAAAACCTTATTTAAATATAATATTTACAATTAGAAAATTTCGGGGTATTTCATTTTCTGACCATTAACATGCATCCTCTATAAAATTTGTAAAGAGTTTTTTTTTCGGGTCATGTGATTTTGCTATTGGATATTACTAGACAGTATGTTGGTTTTAGTTATGTAAATGTTAAAAATTGCACATGTTGAAGTTGAACACTCTAATTATTAAGGAATGTGTTAATTGGTAATTTTTAAAATTTAGATGTAATTCTAAATATTGAAGTTTATAGTTTTTAAAAAGGTAGTATGTATAATGAGTGGGATGAATATAATAATAACAATAGTTATATATATATATATATATATATAACATATGACGAGTAAAGTGTCATTATTTAATGACATTTAATGTTGAGTTTTTAGCTAGTAACCTAGGAGAATCAATATATAAAGGCATTAAAAAAAATGTTATATATCTAAATTTTAAATCCAAATTAAAAACCAAAATTTTCTAAAAATATGCATATTAGTGCACTGATTTTATATTTGATTAACAATTGATTAATACAATCTAATAATGATACAAAATAAAAGAAAATTATGGCATATAAAAGTGTAAATGTTTTTCATCATAATTGTAACACCCCAAAATTTGCTAATGTAAAATTTCATTTGCAGAGTTAAGCGCAAAAGATAAACAATAAAAACAAAGGGTGTTATCGCCACACTTGGTAAGAGCCTGGTTTCTTCTACCATTCTCATACCAAGTGCTAAGGCTAAAATTATTACTTTGCTTAAATTAATAACATGATTACAAAATTAGAATAGAGAGATCATTAGATAAATACCGTGCTAATTAAAAACAATATCAGTAGTTTACAACTCAAGAAAGAAATTACAACCCAAAATAAGATAGCAAAAGAGGCACCAAATAGCCCTACTCTCTCAAATCTGAACTACCAACACATAACTGAACTTAGAGGCTAACCTACAATGTCCACTACCCCATTGAATAGGTAGGGGCCTATGAGAATAAACCCTTTAGTACTATGGTACTGAGTAACCTTTATACCAAACTAATATGATAAAAGAGTATGGAACGCATGCAAGGTATACAAATTAACATAGTATAAGTCTATATATACACATACGATGATTGAGATACAATAAACATTTAGATAGTCAAATTTTATCAAGGTTACGTACTACTCATATTCATTCATCTGAAATAACTAAACTTACTAAAGAATATCCCAGAGATACTTTCGGAAGCAATAATTAAAACCTAACTATACACCACAATTTTAACCTTCACAGTATAATTAATGTCTCGGCATAAATCCCAACCAATTATATATATCACAGGTATGCTCACAAGTATAATATACTAAGATTCATATCATCCCTGGTATACTTATAGGTACAACATAATAAAATCTATAACATTATAGGTATACTTACAAGTACAACATAATAAGAGGTACATCATAATAAAATCCATGATATCACATATAGGCTCACAAACATAATACCAACACAGGTAGGCACGAAGGTTGCTACTGAAACCATAGGTAGGTATAAAGGCTCTTACTAAAACAATAGAAAACCACAGGTAGGCATAAAGGCTGCTACCGAAACCACAGGTAGGCACAAATGCTACTACGAAAATCACAGGAAACTACAAGTAGGTACAAAGGCTAGTACTAAAACCATAGGTAGGCATGAAGACTACTACCAAAACCATAGATAGTCACTAAGACTACTACCAAGACCACACATAGGCACAAAAGCTAATATTGAAACCACAAGCTATAGGTTGGCACGAATGCTACTATCAAAATCACAAGTAGGCATAAAGGTTGCTACTAAAACCACACGTAGGCACGAAGCCTACTACTAATGCCACAAGTAGGCACAAAGGTTGCTATTGAACAATCTAGTAATCCCATAATCATTATTTCAGTCAAATCGTATCATTTCCATTTTTTATTTACTTTCTCGAGGTAAGATCAATAAACCTAAATACAAAAAGGTACTTCAATCATACCGGTATAACAAGGAAACACAGTATCCTACCGACTATCAACCCAAGGATGTAAAGGTACCCTCATCGTACTGATACACGAAGGTTAATCAACCTTTCATACCTAAACATAATACATTAATAATTGAATTAATATCTATTAGGTAAAATAATATTTATAATAATAACATATTTATTTTTTAAAAATTACCAAAATACCCTTACATTTAAAATGGGTACCAAAAGTCTTAAAAAAACCAACACAACTTATGCTGCATGCACAATGTGAGCCATGCAGATGTAAGGGAAAAAGAGGGTAGTAGGGAAGTACGTTGTGTGTAGGCTTGTGGGTGGTGTGGCTAGTTCTAGCTTGGTTGGGGTAGCTTGGTAGTCGACGGTGGTAGGCGATTGCTATATGGCTTAATGATGGGCTGGGTAGGAGGAGGGGAATGGTGGCTAGTGTGTGGGGCTCAAAGGGTTAGAAAAAGGAAATGAAGGGTGTAGGGGGCTATTTGGGTTCTTGGAGGTTGGTAGTTCGAAGGGCGGAGGGTGGAGGCTGGGGTAGTTCTACAGAGGATATGGTGGATGGTGATGGTCAGAGATGTGCATTGCAGGGTGGCAGTTAGTGCACAGGGGAATTTTTGTTTAGGGGAAAGGATTGTGGTGTTAGGCGAAGGTGGAGGATAGCTCAGTCGAAAGAAGAGAGAAGAGGAAGAGGGTAATGGTCTGGTGGTGATGAATGTTGGTAGAGGTAGGGGAAGAAGATGGCAGTGGGCGGTGGCATTGGATCAGTTGGCTACACTGGAAGAAGATGAAGGGAGGTGTCATATAGGGAGTTGGGATAGGTTGGTGATGGTGAAGGCTAGTTGTAGTGATGATCGGCTGGGTTGTTGGAGCTGTGGCAGGATGGCTAGGAAAGCCAAAAGGAGACAAAAGGAGAGAGGTGGAAGGGGGCTAGGTGATGGTCGGGGTAGTTATGGGTGGGTGATGGTGATTTTAGTGGTGACGGGATGGTGCTGCAGAGATGATGTGGTTCTGCAATGGCCTGCTCAATGGTGTTGTAGGAGAAGGAGAAAGAAGAGAAGGAAATACTATGAGCATGTATATGTATGGTGCTGGGAGGGTAATGTTTGGTTGGGGTTGATGCTGGGGAAAAGAATTGAGATGACACAAGGGAAACGGGCTTATGTATATAAGGAGGGGGTGAGGTGAGTTATTGTTAGAGGTTGGGAAATCCAAACAAATTAGAGAGAAGGAAGGTGGTTCGGTAGAGTGTTGTTTGGTTAAGAGTGTATGCGTGTGTGAGTGTATGTGGCTTGTAGCATGTGTATGTGTTTATAAAAAAAATGCAGAGCACAGTTTGTATGAGGTAAAGAGCTAACGGAGACAAGGAGAGTGATTGAAAAGGGATTAGGGCAATCAATGGCTAAGTTTAGTCGGATAAAAATGGTAGGATAAAGTAGGTAAATTTTATTTTATATTTAGGTTTAGTTTAGATAGATTAAGGTATCGAGTAGAAAAATAATCCGAAAAAAACAACCCATATCAGAATAGGTTTAAAAAGGATTAGAAAGAGTAAAATAATCGGGAATAAATTTTAGATAATTATTTTTGGGTTACGAATCAAAACTTTTACTAGTAAACTAATTTAGGGTAAAATTTACTAGTATAAACTATGGTTAATTTAAATAACCCAACTTCTATCAAATTTTTAAGCTGATTAAATTTATACTCAAACCGTCGTAATAATATGAATAATAGTTGAAAATAATAATTATAACTAATTATATGATTATTAATTCATAATTAAGTTTTGTTTAAAATGGCGTATTATAATTATAATAGTAATAATGATGATTATAACAAAAATCATACTAATGATAAATTTATTATATTTTTATGCTATAATTATCCTTTACAATATATTATTATTAGTTTATGTTACTTAACTATCAATAAACTTTAAACTTGTGTACTAACATATATATTTTTGAAAAAACAAAAATTAGTTTTTTGCCTTAGGTTTAGAATTTGGATATAGTATACGAAAGACATTCATTTCTTAGGCTATCAAAGGTTTTTATGACAATTAATTTAACATTGAATGAAAATTGTTGTTGAAGACCTAATTTTTCCATCTTAAATGCATTTTTTTATACTAGTATTACATCTAATAATTCAAGAAAGTATAAATGATTTTGTTTTCTCAAAGATATTTTCTCTTATCAATTGTGAAGAGGCCCTATTAGATATGTTTGCGTAAGGCCTCAAAATGAGTTAGGTTGACCTTAACCATGACATGTATATCAATCAAAAAAAATATCACATATAGGAACCAGACAAACCAAACTTTCTAAGAACTTCGCTCCTAACCTAATGTAGTATTTGTTGCCAAGGGTGAGGCCTAAATACAATCGCCAATTAGTTCATCAAAATGTGCTAGCAAGTTTATGCCATTCTCCGGCTTGGTAAGATGTGATCTTGTGATTCTTCTACTAAAAGACAAACACTACTCACTGTTAGGGATGACTATTGGACAGTTTTACTCGAAATTTGATGGGTTTTATCCGTTGGATATGTAAATGGATATGGATAAAAGGATATGGATACGGGCATGGAAGAAGAGGAGAAATATCCGCTGGGTTTGGGTATGGAGATGGGTAAGGGATCTTCAAATCTGTATCCGTACCCACATCTGTTTACTCAATAAATTACATTTTTATCTTCATTTATGTAACCTTAAGTATATTTTCTAAGGCTATAAGTGAAGATATGATTAAATTTTAACAATCTAAGCATATAATTCTAACATTAAATAATTTTTACTTTATACTTAATGTATTTTACCCGAAACCCAATGGGTTTTACCTAATGGATATTTAAACGAATATGGATAAACGGATATGGATGACGAAAAAAAATAACTGCTAGGTTTGGATACGAATATGGGTATTTATTTTCTTATCGGATTTAGGCAATGGATAGAGAGTACCCGATCCGTTGTCATCGGTACTCACTGTGTTCCACAACCACCATATTCGAAGCTTTTCATTGGCCAAAGCAACTTTGACAAAAATACACGTGGTCACTGTATGCCCAAGCAACCCAACGTATGCCCATACAACATGTCTCTAGGGTTTCGTCTATTTATCTAGTAAGCTCAATTTTTTAGCAGGTTAAATTACAAAGACTATTTTTATTTATGTGTCTAAGGCCTCACAATAATAACTTTTTTATAATTAATATAATTTTTATCATCACCTATTAGTGAAAATAATACTTCCCATATATTATTAGTTATTTATTCAATTACTAATCATCACAAAATTATAATATTATTCATAATGACAAAGTATAATATATATTATTCTTAACTATTAATGATTATGAATACTATAATTCATATTGATATAACATTTATCATTGTCAATTGTGTTTGAAATCATTTTCACATTTATAGTTATGCTAATAAATTATTTATTCTTAGTATTAATTATCATTACTAAGATCATCTTAATAATAATAATAATAAAGAAACATTAATAATAATTTTCAGTAATATTAATATTATAATGGATTATTACAAATTACTATTCTTACTAATGATTGGTCATTATTAACATTGTTACTATTTTCTCATAATTATTTTTTGATTATTACTTTATTTTTATGATTAATATTATCACAATAATAATAATAATAATAGATAAATTATTAATAATAGTCATATATTATTAATTATTAATATTAGTGCTACTATTAATTACTGGTTATTATTATAAGTTAATAATGATAATAATAATAAGTTTGAATTAGATCATCTGATTAGCATCATTCCAATTATATTAGACTAGATAAAATCGGACCGCATTAGATTAGATGAAAAAAAATAACATGCGGAGAACGATTTATTATTATTATTATTAGACAAAGAACACATCCTTATTTGGCGGAGGATTAAGTGGCAACAAAGAGATTTTTGGGTTGAATTCTTTCCTACTGTATTTTTGTCATATTATTAGACTATATGGTCCCCAAAAAAACAAAATAAATGATTAATTACGACGCTTGATCTAGATCTAGAACTTCAATCCAGTTCCAGAAAACTTTAGCTCGGTGATTTGATCTATGAGCATAGCCATCTCAGGCTTTAGTTCATCAGCCCAACTTCCTACTCTTCCTTTCCGAAAATATATGTTGCTGTCTTGTCCGTTTGAAAGCGTACCTTCCTTGTTGACCTTCAAATTCCTGAGACACTCAAAACTGCACAGGTTAAGAACTTCATCAACCACGCCCGCTTCTTCTTCTTCGGCCGAGAATGGATGACCAATGAACTCCGCTAGCCTTTTTACGACACGCAAGGGATTCTCCTTCATTTCTTCATACCTGAGAAAAAGCACCTTATGAGGCTTTTCTAAACTTGCATTCCAATACCCCAACACATGATCCCAAAAAGGCCCAAACAGGGTCAAACCATTGCAAAACATATCCACAGCCTCCTCCAACAGAATTGGATTTTGTGCCCTGATCTTGTTTATAAAGTGCCATCAAGAGATGAGAACATCTTTAGGGTCCCGACACATGTAAACAATTTTTTAGTCAATGATTGTGATAATACTAATATTGACCCAAACCCTAGTAATAATAATAATAGTGATATTAGTAATATAAAATTAGTGACTATAATGATACTTATACTAATAATGCTAGTAGTGATAATAGGTTAGTGATTGTGAAATATCAACGAAAAGGACAAGTTAACCATAATAATATCCATAATAGTAGTAGTAGTAGTAGTAGTAATAATAATAATAATATTATTATTATTATTATTAATAGTGATAATATTAATGAAGGTCCTATAAATCATATTAGTAGTAGCCTTAGTGATAATGTTGTCAAGTATAATATAATAATAATAATAATGATAGAAATAATAACAATAATAATAGTAGTAGTAGTAATAATAATAATAATAATAATAATAATAATGATGATAATAATAATAATAATAATCTTAAGCATATTAAGGATAATAATAGTAGTAGTAGTAGTAGTAGCAGTAGTAGTAGTAGTAGTAGTAGTAGTAATAATAATAATAATAATAATAATAATAATAATAATAATAATACTAAAGTTGTAGCTTTTTATTTAATAATATCCTTAGATGGAAATATTTCTACAGTTAGGTTAGATAAAAAGAGTGATAACATAATAATAATAATAATAACAACAAAATTAATAATTAAAAAAATAATAGGAGTAATAATGTTAATATTACTAAAAATTAGTAACACTAATAAAAAAGAGTTTAAGGGCTCAAAGAAATCATGGTTTCTGCTTCTTTGATATGTGGACTACAGATAAAGACTTCTTACCCCCCATAAATTCTCACTGGCATCCAACTTCTACCATTACTAATCTTCAGGATATTGTGACCAATCTTAAAACTTTGAAAAAGCCCCTAAGATAGTTTAATAAAAGCATATTTGGAGGCATTAGCAAAAGATTGCAACAAGCAAAGCAGGAATTGGAATGCATCCAACTTGCACTAATTCATAATGTCCGGGACCATACTCTTCATCAACAAGAATAGCAATTACACCAGAAATACAATCACCTGTCCAAGTGTGAGGAAATGTTCTAAAAGAAAAATACACATATTCAATGGCTCACTTTGGGTGATGATAATAGAATTTTTTTTCATGCCATGGTAAAGGGGAGATAGATGAAGAACCAAATCCATTCATTGACTGATTATATAGGAGTTGCCCATACAGATCAGAAACAAAGTTTTTCTATCTTTCAAGATTTTTATAGCAATCTTCTGGGCTCATCTTCATCAACTTCTTTCCCTCTTGATAAGGAAGATCTTGATAAAGGGGACAAAGTCACAACCTTTCAACAACTAGCTCTGATAGCACCTATCACTCATGAAGAAGTAAAATGTGTTGTGTTTTCTTTAGCTTCTGGTAAAGCTCTAAGACCAAATGGCTATACCTCTCATTTTTTTAAGACTTCTTGGGATATTATTGGTCATAATCTAAACAGATCATTTGCCTAGAACCCTGAATGTCACTACTCTCAATTTATTACCCAAAACTCCATATGCTTCTTCTCCTAGTAATTTTAGACCAATTACATGCTGTAACTCTATATACAAGATTATAGCAACACTTATCACCCTTAGGCTCCAACCTATTTTACCTTCTCTGATAGGAGAAGCTCAAGAAACATTTATCAAGGGAAGATCTAATATAGATAACATATAGCTTGCCACATAACTCATAAAGGGTTATAATCAGTAACATTTATCCCCTAGAATCATGGTCAAATTGGATTTGAAAAAGGCTTATGACTCTATCCTTTGGGACTGTCTTGAAAAGATCCTGATTAAGTTGCATTTCCCTCCCCACTTTGTTAAGATAATTATGGCTTGTGTGTCCACTATTGATTAATCCATTAAGTTTAATGGTGTCCTTCATCTACCATTTCCTGCTAAAAGGGGACTGAGACAAGGAGATCCTCTTTCTGCCTATCTCTTTGTCCTAGTAATGGAATACCTCAATCGTGCCTTCCTCACTTTGTGGAATCAACCTTATTTCTCTCCTCATCCTAGACGTAAAAAGATGAGAATCATTAATCTCATATTTGCTGATGATATCTTTTTTATTTTTAAGGGCTCTAATGAATCTGTTTCCTCACTTCTTAACACTTTCAACCACTTTTCTTATACCTCTGGTCTCAGCATGAACGTTGCCAAAATCCATATTTATTATGGAAGAGGGTGTTTTGAGTAGTTGAAAGATGCAAATTTTCAATCTTTTTAAATTCCTAAAGGGATTTTACCCTTAAAATACTCAGGGGTTCCCCTGGATGGAAGATACATTTCAAAATAACATTATCAACCTCTCATTGACAAAATCACCTCCAGGATGAGAGCTTGGCAGAACTCTTTTCTTAGCCATGCAAGAAGATTACAACTAATACAGTCCATCCTGCTCAGTTTTTAGACTTATTGGAGCATGGTCTTCCCACTACTAGTTCATGAAATCACAGAAACAAATGCATTATGTCGTGCCTTTCTATGGTCAAGTAGTTATCATGCCTCACGACCATCACTGGTAGCCTAGGATTTAGTTTGTGTACCAAAGAATGAAGGGGACTTAGGCCTCATTAACATCCTGTGGTGGAATAGAGCAGCAATGTGTAAACTCATATGACATCTTTTTGAAAAAATGACCTTCTATTGGTAAAATGGATTCATGCATACTACCTCAAAGGGGCAGATGTCTTGGAGGTTAGGGTGAAAAATTCTTCTTCCAGGATCCGAAAAAAAATCCCAGATCTTAGAGATTATGTTCGTCGAGCAACACAACCTATCAAATATCATCCATCATGGAAAATTTTCCATCTCAAAAGCTTATCATATTATTAGATCTGAACATATTAAAGTCCCTTAGTTATCTTGGATCAGTTGAGAACTCGAGACAAAATTCAAGCCTATGGTCTACAGATTGAAAGTGAATGTGTACTCTACACTGAGGAAATTGAGGCATAGACCCATTTTTTCTTTAACTACTCATTTACTAAATCAATTTGGCTTCCTCTTTTATCAAAGACAGGTTGTCACCATCAGATTACAAATTGGCTAAATATTATTTAGTGGGAAACTCTGGGTGGTCGAGGTTCTAGGATCATAAGATATTTTGTTCGTGCCTTACTTGCTACCACAATCTATCATATTTGGATGGAGAGAAACCAAATAATTTTCAAAGATGAATCAAAGCCTACCAACACCATCCAAAAGCACATTGTCATGGATGGTAGGAAGGATGAATAAATTCCACCATTGCACTTCATTTAATAGATTGATGAATTGTATTGATAATTTAGTTTAAGAGTTTTCTTTGCACTTTAGTCTCTAGTCTTAGATCTTCAGGATGATATGTAAGAGTTGATCTTTGTATATTATTATCTCCTCTTTATTAATGAAATCTACATTTTACGTAAAAAAAAATTAGAATTCCACCTAGGATTGGTGGCGGAACCGGTGACAGCACGCAACGGTGGTAGTAGAGGAGGAATAGAGGTTGAGAGGTGGGGGTATAGGCTAGAGAAGATGTAATGAGGGGGGGTTTGAGGTGGTGGAAGGTGTCTCAAGTGGAGAGGGGTGGAATGGAGGTGGTGGTGTAGCCGGAAGTGGCGGCGCATGACAGCGAGTGCGCTGACCAGAGGTGGTGGAAGGTGGAGAAGGGAGAAGGAGAGGGGGATGGGGAAATATAGAGGTATGGGGAGGTAGAGTGAGGTCCCCTATTTTTTTAGAGGGTGGAGGAGGCATTGGTTATAGTGGAGTTGGCGGCAGATGGTGGTGCGAGGGGCGGCAAGAGGTAGAAGTGGGCTAATCGGGAGGGTGACTTTGCATGGCCGAGGTGGCTCATGCAGGGCAAGACAAGGGAGGGGGAAGGATTAGTTCTATAGAGGGTGGTGCAAGGAAGGCTTTGGTGAGTAGCATTGGCAGTAGTGATCATTGACGACGGCAGACTAAAGACTTGATTGGGCAGTGGTGCAAGGTCAATATTTTTTTGGTTGCGAAAACAGAAACTCGACCTAGGCTGCCAATGCGGTATTTATAGGCTAATTTAAGGGGAAAATGATGAAGGAGGAAGAGGACAAGCGAGGGAGGTGAAGCAGGACCACTCGCTAGTGGCGGCAGGCGGTGCAATCCTACCATGACAGGGTAGGTGAGGTTGGGGAGAGAAGGGAAAGGAAGGGGCATGTATGAGGGGAGCTGTGGGGTTGGTCGGGGTCGAAAAAGGAAAGGAAAACAACATGAGGGGAGATAGAGAGAAGGTAGGCCGAATGGCATGCGGTTGCTACCGGTGGAAGGAGGGTTGCAGGTTGGGATCGAGGGGGAGGAAGGTGATAGGCTGGACTGGGCGGATCACAAGAAAAGGAAAATAAGAAAAAAGGAGGGAGGCAGACCGGTTGGGGTGTTGGGCGTAGGAAAAAGAAACAATGTGGGCTTGGGCCGCACGGGACGGGGAAGGGGAGAAGGGAATTGGACCAGTGGGCTGGCCCATTTTGGGGGGGAGGGGGAAAGAAAGAAGATGGAGAATGAGGGGAAGAAAGAAAAAGGAAAAGAAAGAAGAAAAAGGAAAAAGGAAAAAAGGGAAGAAGGAGAAAATGGATGGGTTGGGGTATTTTGGGTATCTTGGCATCCTTGAATATTTAAAATTAATAGTATTTAAAATAATAATAATAATAATAATAATAATAATAATTAAATTCCTTTTTATCTTAATTTTTCTATTTTGGAAAAATTTCCTTAATTACCATATTAATTAGTAAAATGCCCAAATTTTTCCTAAATAATTTATTTATTATTTTCTCCTTAATTTGCCTTAATTATTTCCCCTTTATTTTGATAAAATTATTTATGTACTTAATTTCCCTAATAAATCCTTATTTTGCCATAATTCTTAAATTAGGATTTTGGGGTATTTCAACATATCCATATGAGCCATAACTTCCTCTTACACTTAAGCTAGATGACTGATCCATTTGTCAAATAGGTCATTAACGACTGCTTCCACAATCATGATAATGTTCACGATGATCCATCATATACTTGTTTTGTTCATACTCTAAATATGTTTCTAACATACTCCTTAAAATCGCTTGAACATGTTCCATCTTCTTTGTCTTCGTCTTCGTCTTCACCGCCAAGTGTCATTCTTGTGATTTCTTCTTCAGCAACAAGATCTCTTCTTTTTTCCATCTTATTATCTTTTATTTGTTGCAACAATTGTTCAATATTTCTTCTAACATTAGCTGTCCCATTATTACATTTTTTTCAACATTACCCTTAACATGACCTAAATGTTCTTTTAGTCATGTTATTCCTTCATTCATGACCTTTCCACAAAAATCACACTTAATTTTTTTATGAATTCCGTCGACAAACTCCCCAAAATTCTACGCAACTTCTTTACCCCGATTATCCTGGCCACTAGTAGCATCACCCCTTGTTCAACGAGGCATGTTTAATTAAATTGAAAATAAAATACATATATGACAACTGTAATTAATATTAAATTAATTATTTATAAAGAACAATTATTAACTAAAAGCAAAGTAATTTTTAACATTATCTATTTATATAAATTTATAATAAATTAAAACTATAATAATTATTATCCATTAGTCTTAGTCATGTCCTAAATAAATTAATATTAACATTATTCAACTAATGGTATTAAATTAGTGATAATAAATTATTATTATGTTATATAGATATAAATTTATAATAAATTAAAATTATACCAATTATAATCTATTATTCTTATTCATGTACTAAATAAATTAAAATTAACATTGCATGATTAATTTTATTAAATTATTGATAAAAATTATTATTATGTTATATTAATATAGATAAATTAAAGTTATAACAATTGTTATCCATTAGTTCTAGTCATGTAGTGATATACTCAATAAATTAATATTAATATTATTTAACTAATGGTATTAAAATCTTGATAATAAATTATTATTATTTTTATATTAATATAAACTTATAATAAATTAAAACCATAATATTTTTTATCCATTAGTCATAGTCATGAATCATGCATTAAATAAATTATAATTAACATTACTTAAATACTGGTATTAAATTATGGATAATAAATTATTATTATATTATATTTATATTGATTCATAATAAATTAAAATTATAAAAATTGATACACATTAATCTAGGTTATATACTAAATAAATCAATATTAATAGTTTAAGTTTAATACAACTTGATTAATGGTATTAAATTAATAATAAAAAAACAATTATTATTATATTATATTTATATAGATTTATAAATATAATAAATTAAAACTATAACAATTGTTATCCATTAGTTCTAGTTATGTACTAAATAAATTTGAATTAACACTACTTGACTAATTGTATTAAGTTATTGATAATAAATTACTATTATATTATATTTATACAGATTTATAAAAGTAAAAATTATAACAATTGTTATCCATTAGTCTAAATTATATACTTTATATATATACATAATAAATTATTATTAACACCACTTGAATCTTAACTAATTTTATTTATTCAAGAAAAGTATGATTATTTAATTTAAAAAAGAGACTAAGCTAAAGTTAAATTTAATCAAATAAAAATATGTGAGCAATCTATTAATTACAACTAAATAATATTCGAAAAAAATAATTAAAAAAATAATAACTAACATTATTAATATGTATATTAGATAGTAATTTTGGGCCATTAATCTACGTCCAGATTCTAGGCTCTAGAGTCCAAAGTTCCAGACTCACAAAGCGTCGCACAATAGTAGGCTCACAACTTCACATTTCATAACCATGCCTTATGGTTCACAGCCGTCACCGAATCACCCATCCTCACGACTTTAAAAATTGTTGTCATTCTTCAATCTTCAGTATTCAGCTTCCTGTCTTCCACAATTCACAACCTTACTTGCTTCTTCTCGAATAGCCGACACAGCCACACTCTCCTGAATCCCTGTCCATAAGTACTACATCTGCGAGCTACCACTTTAATGCGAGCCACTAGCCAAGCACCAGGCACCATCCACTAGTCAAAAAGTGAGCCACCGATTGAACACCAACCACCAATCAAACATATACTAGTATACGACAAGGAATGATGAGCCACCAGTGACGAGGAAAGACGATGCGAGCTTTACGGATGTGACCACAAATTGGCGATAATGAAAGAGCAGCATAGAGAAAACACAGAGCAAAGAAGATGGTGGTTTTCTTTGAGCTACATGCATAACCGAAGGTAGGCTCTTTGGTAGGTTAGATAAAGTTTTTTCTTTTGATTTCCAGCAAATTATTTACCGATATTTATAAGTAAAATTACCTCTATTATTGTTATTTCTCTTGATTCAACTGTGAAATACACTTTCTACATCCTCTTTCTTTTAATTTTGCTTTTTGTGCCACTTTTTGTGTTTTCGGTGCTTTTAGTGATGGTACAAATTAAAAGGGATGGGTGTAAGGCATGGTGGGCTAGTAGTGGGATTGTAGGAATTTCAACTGGTTTGGTATGACATTGAGTTTTTTCTTGCTGATAAATCGGGTATTTATCACCAATAAATATAGATAACTAAATTATTAGCACTAAATTGGCGATACTTACATAAATTGATTAATCTGTCGTGAACCGGTCATTTCACATCGTGGCACACTAGAATTCCGCCAATTAGCGGCCGCAACTGATTTAGTGTTTCTCTATTTAATTGCCTAATTGTTATATTTTTTCTTTTCAAATTAACTCTGTAATTTTGTAAATGTTGATCTAATAGGTCAATTAGCCTTTGTTTTTTATGATAACAAACTTATGAATTGTACTTTTTTCAAGTGTGTTTGTGTGTCATAGAAAAAATTAAAGTATTCAACACTTAACTAAGCCAAGGAATGCTAAAAAGAGCAATTTTACAACTCATATCCTATGCACAAGCCAAAGCTCAATAAGGGGGTCAAAATAATACTATAGCTTCAAGTACTTCAATTTTTTAAGTATAATACACAAACCATGAAGGGATAAGTAAGTGTGTTCAAGATACCACATGTCACAATCTTAGATTTTATGTATACATGATTTACTTATTAAGAACTTTGATTTTTTAGTGATTTTATTTTTATAATCCTATTTATAAATAATTTTGAAAGATCTTAAAATGATTTAATGCATCAAAAATATATTAGTATTTGTGCAAAATGTTGGCTGGATTTGATTTGATTTTAAGTAGTTTTACATATGACCTAACTAGTAAAATTCATCATAAATTACATATACATTATTTTTGGGTTAATAATATTGCTTTATAAATCCTATAATTTCTACTTTATAGGAAAAAAAGAGATGATAAACAATTTCGATCTGTGTAGCTCAAGTTATAGTTTTTCTTGTAAAGGTGTGTAATGCTGAAAATCGTTCTATCGATTCATTAGTCTATCAAAACAAGTGGACTATTCTATCAAAATGAGTCAACTGGTCTGGATATTTTTGATATTTTCTGTCTATTTTAATTCGACCATTTTAGTACTTTTTACACTAAACACCTAGTGACAATTTTTTCCATCCTTAGCACTATAAATAAGAGTTGTTAGACTTTAATAAACATCAATCAACCTAGTAGAACTCTTCTAAAATCATCATTTTCATATCTTACAAATATTCAAAGAGAATTTGTGTTTTACACATTCAAATCCAAATCAAAATTCTCTAGTACTCTTTTTTTTCCATATTTAGCTAGAGTACTCATACACTTATTTAGCTAGATAAAAATTGTCAATAGTGATTACTCACTTTCATATGCTTTTTAGTGAATATTTTTATTGTATTCATAACAAGGTAAAGTATAAATCATCACCTATAAGGTCATTAAGATTTTAGGTTCATAAAACACGATTTTAGGATCATCATCTAACACTCACTATAAATAATGATATATTCAAATCCAAAAGGAAAAATTCTTTTGGTGTTGGATGTAGAAAAACATTGTAGAATTTCTTGAACCACTATAAATATTGTGTTTATTGCTTATCATTCTTCTACTTATTTCTCACAAAATTTTAATTTGGCATTATTGTTACAATATACTCTATTCACCCCTCTAAAGTATCCATATACTAGATTACTAGATAAACTTGATGAAGTACCAAGCTTTGATACCAATTGAAATCTTCTTCAATGCATAAAATCAATACTTGTGATTCATCATTCAACATGGCCCAACTAAGATTCAAAAATCCACCATCAATGGATTAATTGATAAGCCGGTTGAAGAATGGATGGAGCTTGACAAAAAGAGAGCCACCTCAAATGACAAAGCTATCTTGATGCTCCATTGTGGTCATAGAGAAAATTTATTCAAGCACATCCTAGAATGCATTACTACTAGAGAAATTTAAAAAATATTGAATGTCACTCATGGTGGTAAAGAGGAAGAATAAATTATACATCATTGTTTCACCCCTATAGATGATGGCATTTCAAGTAAAATGGATGAGGTAACCAATTTCTCAACTACCTCTATAATTATTTCATATGATATTGATTATCATTGCTTAAATAATTTTGAAATTATGGGTTGTCTAAATTTTGATTTAAATAAATTTTTTTACTACTTATTCACAAAGCATGTAAAATTAAAGATTGAAAATGAATAGTTTGCATCTACAATTAAAAGCTTAAAAATTGAACTAGATATAAATCTTCAAATCATTGAAATTCAATCTTGAATAAACTTTGAAAATCATAGAAATAACCTTCATCAATACAAAATAAGGCTTCATTTACCTTTTTTTTTAAATGATTTGGATTCTAAAGAGTTTTATTATTGTTTATAATTCATTAAGGACTAACACCTATGGCCCCAAAAAGATATAGGTACAAAAAGTATGTATTTGAAATTTTATTATAGAGGAGAAGAAGAGGAGGAGGAAGTTCTTGAAGGATCAAATAAAAATCACAACATTAAACCCTCTTATACCTCTTCATAAAAGAAAGTGAAATGCATGTGAGTTTTTCTAACTTCAAGTTAATATTGACTCTTTTTGAATTACGTTGTTTTTAATGTGAAATATTGCATGAATAGATGGCAAACATGTTTGCTAATAGGTTTTAAGTAAACTTGACTTATGAAAATTAAAAATTAGTCTCTCGTTAAATGTCATTGTTTGATGCATGAAAGTGATGTTAAAATCATGTTTGGATATACCAGATAAATGTTGATTTGGTTATAAATTAGCCTAAATGATTTGTGCTTATACTAAGTTTACTATACATGAATTATGAATTGATTATCATGCTCATAAGAAGTTTTTATGACCTTAAAATACCAATCAACTAGTGGAAAAACTAGTTGATGTATTAAAGGGATTAGTCAATGTGTCTCTTTTGAACTAGTCGATGGGTGTGAGCTTTGTTTTTTGAAATAGCACAAGAACGGCTGATGTGTTTGTCAAACCAATTAAATAGTTTGTCTAGGGTATATAAGTTTTTTTTAACAGTACATTCAACCTTGATATAATTTACTTCAATTGGACACTTGGACCCAAATTACTTTTCTCTACTCCTTTGCTCAATTTATTTTCTTTTTGTCCACCAAATCTTAGAAACTTCACCTCACCAAGTATCACACCCTTAACCACCATTTCTTTCCATATATTTCTAAGCAATAAAATGGTTGAGTGAATTTAAGGAAAACAAAATTTTCCTTAGATGTTGCATTGACATTGATGTTTAAATTAATAAATTTTGTTTATCCTTTTTTCAACATCTGCATAACTCTCACTTGTTCCCACTAATCATCCTCAAAAGTCCAAACTCTCATGAGCGAGTGAAACTCTTCTACAACAACCTTAGCACCATAGTGATAACTTATTATGATAAAAGGGTAGAAATACACTTGAATAAGACAAGGGTAGTTGAGGTTCTTGGCATTTCATGGGAATAAAATAATTAAGGGAAAAATGCATTAATTTTGACATTGGTCCCAACATTATCAAGGTGTCCTTTTACACAAAAACTTTTTGATCTTCACATTTTTCCACTCTTTGAGTTCTCTAATCTTATCTACTTTGATCTTATTTGAATTTTCTTTGATAATTTGATCATTTCTACAAATGGTTCCACTATCACCGCCAACTTCCTAAGTGTTCCCATTCGGATCAAAGAGACTAGAAATGTTAGGAGTCTTAGCATTTAGTTTGTTACCTCTTATGGGGATTATATATAAGAATTGAATCAGCTTAAGGACACATGAAATGGTTATGTAATATCTAAAAAGGAGTCATTATGTGATTCGAGGCACCATTAGATCGTAGTGTCTACAATCCTATAAGAGAGTATTGCATTATTCAATTTGCATGGTGTTGTTCTCTCATTTAAAATCTAGGGTTGATATTATTTATAGAAATTGGAATGAGGTTGACCACATCTTATCATGTTTTTCATGTGCTTTTAGATTGAAATATCTCAAAACATGGCACACGTGGCGAGTCACACACACACTTCTTTAGGGTATGGTTCTCTCATTATTAGGATCTTGGAGGATTTCTAGGTCTCATTGTGATATTTTAATTCCATTCCTCTCCATTTCAAGAATAGAATAGAAATCTTTGATAAGATGACCTTATGACTGATAGGATATGATTTAAGCAATGATGGTTAGAGTCTCATACTTATTATAAAGGCTAGAGCTTCATTGACAAGAACTAGTAGCATATTAACTACTCAAGCACCTCATGCTTATGATACATATGATTAGGACATCCCTCCTACTACTCATAATCCACTCGCTACATATCCCACATATTTTCTTGCTATATCATATACTTCTTCCATACCCATTGCTCTCTTCCATCAAATCCTGAGGGAAGAGCTATAGTTTACGGTCAATAAGACATGCTTATTAGAGGCTTTGAAATGGTCAAATAGATATTTACATGTATAAATTATACACAAGCTCGATCATGTTATCAGGATTTCTAATCTTAAGAAACTTGTTCATTTCATGCACCCAAATACCTCTATTGTAGGTTCATTAAGTCTATAGACTCATGTGTATGCCCCTAAAGTTGCTATAATATATAATTAGGCATAAGATACATATACAACTCCAGAATATGCTATATTTGAGGGTGACATGGTTACTTCTATTATCACTATTGGTGATTAGAGTGTCAAGGTTAATGACACTAAGGAGATTGCACCTCCACTAAATATTAAGGGTCTAGAGCGTGTAGTGGGCACTCGAGATGGTATTGACTCTAATTTAGCTAATGTAGATATAAAGACCTCAAAGGATACACTATTATATGATTCTATGTACTCAAATCCAAATGTTCTTGTGATTTATCTCACCACTATTCCTTACCCATCTATCTATACCTTTTGAGCTTAGCCTTACATCTACATCTAGTTAACATCTAGGTAACACTAGTTCTCATCAATGCTCGACATAGTCCATGGTCATATCAGTGTGCGGGTCATATTGCTTATTTTAATGATATTTATTTTACTATGCTCATGCTCTCATTTTTATCCTAGCATGATCTTTATTATCATATCTTCATATTTGGTTAAATGAATGAACTTTATTTAATTTCTTAATGCTCTAATGGATTGATGAATAATGACAATATGCTATGATGCACACTTAATGTGCTTATGAATCTACCACACTTTCATGCTTCATGATGACTTATCTTGCACATGAATAATTTAACTCATCTAATTATATTTCTTATGCAAGTATGCTTTCAATACTGCATTATGAGAAATTGATTGAAATATTATATCATTGAGACAATGCTTCACTTACGTATATTTTAAAAATATTCTTTTGACATTTCAAAGAAATATTTAAATTTGGTAAGAAGCTTCATCATCATGATGCTTATACTTTCCTATGATCAAATTCTCTTGAAAAATACTAAATCCATCAGAAAATAAAAGTTTCTCTATTACACATGAGTATAGGTTACAAGTTGAATGGAATATCTAAATTACACATTAGATATACTCTTGCGATTTCACCATAACTATTTAGCATGAGAGGTATTCAAAAGACTCTAGGAGAAGAGTTCTACTATGTTCACATGGGTTATCCATATTCGGTAAACTCTTACTAAACAACTTGACATGAGTTAAACTATTTTATTTACATTAGGTATTCACCTCAATGCCTAAATAAGTATAGCTTATATGTTTATAGGAATATTTTATATTTTTCTCATTTGATTCCATCTAATTTCACACCAGTTATACTCAATTTTATGCATAATATAATTCTTATATTCTCTAGATTTGATGTTTGTTTGTGATTGATAAGAACATCTCATACTACTTATCTTTGTCAACATCATACCTTACTTTGCTTAATCTCTCTAAGCATGCTTATTTTTTATCACTATTTAAAATTGTATATATTTGTGACATGATATTTATAAGACCTCGGTGTTGTTATAGGTTTCAATCAAACATACATGATTAGAAATTTCCTCTTCTCATAAGTAATATGCCTTAAATTGTTATATTTTCTCCACTCACTCTCTCTTATGATTGTGTGAAATATTTAACATGATGAGAGTTTTCATGATATACCCTACTATAATTACTATATGTTTTATCCTATTTACCACTCTGGATAATCTAGGATATTTATGGAAGAGATTTGGATATGGTGAACTTGAACTTATAGGTTCCTCTCACATGACTCTTTGAACTGTGTGATGAGATATCTATTATGAGTTATATGCTCTCCACCTTAGTTTTGGAATTCCATTACAACCTTGGTTCTTATGTGTGAACTTGTCTTCAAATTATTTTATGCATGCACTTCTAATTGCTCCATTGATTAAAAAAGTTAAGCTTAATTCTATTTTCTTATATGTTTCTGTACTCTTTATTTTAAACCTATATGATACATGAACCACTTTTTATATCTAATTCATCTTTTTGTGAATATTTATGATTTTAGAATCATCATGTGCAACACCCCCAAACTTTACTATTAAAAAATTTCATTTAATAAAAAGGTTTAACGGAAGTTAAATAACAAAACTATGAATTTTGGGGATATTACCGCCACACTTATTACTAGATTGGTTCACTCCTACTGTTTTAGTACCAAGTGGAATTTGGGGATATTATCGCCACACTTAGTACCAGACCGGTTTACTCCTACTGTTTTAGTACCAAGTGCTAAGGCTAAAAGGATTATGGTCAAACTTAAGTCAATACTTAAACCAGGAATTCTTAAAAGAACTAGAAAGTTCATAACATAGAAATCAGAGTACATGTAAAACGTTTACAATCCAAAGGAGTATATGATTAAAGTTCCCAAAGAAACAGGAAGTACATTATAATAAAACAAGGCTAAAATAAGGCGATACAAATTAAAATGAATGAAAGATAGAATCCAACCAAGTCACTCTCGATCCTCAGGCCAAGTCTAGGTTCAACTCTCGGCCTCGCCAGATACCTTGTAAGTATTGTAGGCATCAAAGATACCACCTCCTACCTGCACAAACTCAAGTTGGTCCTCTGCTCGTGGGAATGAGTAGCTCACATTGAATGGGTGGTCAGTACGCTACGTACTGAGTAATTTAACTATGCACTAAGGCCAACATATAAGGGCACATAATATAAGCACGATAACATGGAAGCATACAATCTTCACTGATAAATAAAGGCTAAGCTGTAGTCTAGATAAAATGATTATTAAATATCTGATCAATGCTTATTATCATTCCATGCGAGTGCAGGAGTCCCACTATTATAGTAGGTGGACAGGAAACATACAGGGCATAATGCATCTGACCACAATTCTTTACTGGTAGATTGGTCTCCAGGGCAAGATACACCTAGCCACTTATTATTCACCGGTGGACTAGTCTGGCCCCAACTCTTATGGTGTTTCACTGCAAGTACTTAATGTCTTTCTCATATCTTCTCAAAATTATGTTTGATTTGTTGAGTAGATAATCCCTTACTATTATAGTCGGTTGACCGGAAACATACAGGGCATAATGCGCTTAACCACTATTATTTTCCTATGGATTGGCCTCTAGAGCACCCCCAGCACCTGGCCACTATTATTTGATAGTTGACCGATCTGTGTCTGGCTCAATAATCTTCCTCTTTAAATGATTAACATCTTACTGTGTCTTATTCAATAAGTTTTCACCCTAAACATGCATGTCACACTCCATCTACACTTATTCTTCTAAGAGGGCTTAATACGAACCCGACTAGCCGGATCGTACTCGATCCGTTAAACAAGGGTCGGGAACGTACTCGTTTCCTGCTGAACCGGAGTAATCTCTGAATCTGACGTTGATACTTCAACGGATTTGTGTGCGAATTAGTAGGAAAACCCGAGAAATTTCATTCCAAAAACCTTCTCTCCTTACAAGCAAACCCCGCCCGATATATATGATGGGAATCGAGCACCAAAAGGAAGGGGGAGAGGGCAAGAGTGAGAAAACAGTTGACCTAGGGCCTCAGATTTGGTGTCAGGGACAAGATCCGGGGCAGGCAAAGGTGGACGTGTGTCGATGGTGACCTGCAACGGTCATCGACAGGGAAAAAAGAGAAACGGGGTCGAGCCACCAAGAGAGGAACAAAAGAAATGCGATCAGCACTCCCCGAAGGAGGAAGAAGACTTAAATAGGTGGGTAACTAGGGCACGACGGGTCGCCCGCCGATTGGGCCAAAACATGGGCCTGGGCTCAAGTTTTGGTTCAACCCAAACTTAGCTTAAAAGGAGGTTAACGCTATTATCCTATTTTCATTAGATTCAAGAGGCGATTATAACGGGATAATACCGATCCTGAATCCAATGCAAATAGGGAAACAAGACTAAGTTACCCATACTCATTTAGGCTCAGGGGCGGCCATTAATAACCAACTCCGCCTAACCCGAGACTATCAATGGGATTTCCAAAAATTAGGGTAAAATCATCATCGGCCACTAAACACACACACCCTACAAAAATATTAATGTTCCAACCATGATTACACATGTTACACATTCAAGCTTAATTAATTACAAAAACACAGTTCAAAAGTGCTTTCGGCCCCTCTCGTTGCCTCCACTCCTCAATCTGGCTTCGTATCCCAACATACCCTGAAGATGGAAAACGTGGAATTATATGAGTGAGGAGACAACAGGGTTCGATTATCAAAAAGTAAAAGGAGAGGAGTAGTTGATGAAGTGCGGTCCATATCATCCCCCCCTTCTTTAGAGGGTTTCGTCCCTGAAACCTGCGCTAAGTGATCAAAAGGAGAGAGATTAGAAACATTAAAAGTTGGGCTAATAGCGCCATACTTATTAGGAAGGTATATTTTATAGGTATTGTCATTGATCTTTTCCAAGACAGTAAACGGGCCATCCCCCCTTGCATCCAGCTTACTCTTGTGATGGGTGGGGAAACGATCCTTTCGTAAGTGTATCCAAACTAAATCCCCAGGCTAGAAGACAACCCTTTTTCTATGGTGATTAACTCGGGACGCCACGGCCTCATTTCGTATGTTAATCTATTTAGCCACAGATTCATGTAGTTCTTTAATCATCTTGGCTCGTTTGTCAGCCCCCAAGGACACATATTTAGATGGGGGAACGGGAGAGAGGTCGAGGGGAGTTAAAGGATTGATTCTGTAAACAAATTCAAAAGGAGATTTACCCGTGGTGGAGTGGGAAGTCCGGTTATAAGCAAATTCAATATGTGGCAATGCTGACTCCCACTACCATGAGTTATTGTCAAGAAAGGCTCGAAGCATATTGCCAAGTGTGCGGTTAACAACTTCTGTTTGCCCATCAGTTTGAGGATGGCATGAGGTCGAGAAAAGAAGTTTGGTGCCTAGTTTCCCCCAAAGGACATGCCAAAAGTGGGATACATATTTGACATCACGATCTTAAACAATGGTCCTAGGAACTCCATGTAGTCTGATAATATTTGAGAAGAAGTAATCAGCAATGAGGGAGGCATCATTCGTTTTGTTACATGGAACGAAGTGGGCCATTTTTGAAAACCTATCGACAACTACCATAACTGAATCTTTGTTCTTGTTAGATCTGGGAAGGCCAAGAACAAAGTCCATTGACACATCTGTCCAAGGTTGGCTAGGCACGGGGAGGGGTGTGTAAAGGCCATATGGATGTGTTGTCGATTTGGCTCGTTTATACGTCACACAATTGGAGCAAAAATGTTGCACATCTCTTTTCATGTGTGGCCAATAAAAGTGTTCCTTTAGGAGGTCTAGGGTTTTGGCTTACCCAAAATGTCCCATTAAGCCGCCACCATGAGATTCAGTTACGAGGAGTTCTCGGAAGGAACATCTAGGGACACACAAGCGACTTTCTCGAAAGAGGTAGCCATCATGGACGTAAAATTTATCAAGGGTAGTATTTTGACATTTAGAGAATAAATCTCCAAAATCCTCATCATCGGAGTAGAGCAGTTTTAAATAGGAGAATCCTAAGAGCCTAGCATCCACAGTGGCCACAAGGGTGTGCCTTCGACTTAAAGCATCGGCGACCTTATTATCTCCCCCCTTCTTATATTTGATAATGTAGGGGAAAGACTCAATAAGCTCACTCCATTTGGCCTGGTGATGATTCAACTTGTTTTGGGTTTTGAGATATCCTAAAGCTTGATGGTCAGTGTGAATAATAAATTGTTTTGGCCATAAATAATGTTGCCAAGTCTCTAAAGATCTGACAAGGGCGTACAGCTCCTTCTCATAGGTAGAGTAGTTGATTCAGGCGTCTTTCAATTTTTTGCTAAAGTAGGCAATGGGTCGCTTTTCCTAGGATAGGACAGCACTGATGCCTACTCCCGAAGCATCACAATCGACCTCGAAAACTTTTTCAAAGTCAGGTAGAGCTAGAAGTGGTGCCTTAACTATTTTTTCTTTTAATTGATCAAACGCCTTTTGTTGGGCTATGCCCCACTTAAATTCTACGGATTTTTTGACAAGATCGTTGAGAGGGGCAGCAATGGTATTGAAGTGGGGAACAAACCTACGATAAAACCCGCACAACGCGTGAAAGCTCCGGACTTGCGACACATTTTGTGGTGTGGGCCAACCTTGAATGGCACTAATCTTTTCCTCATCTACCCTAACACCATCCTTGCTAACCACAAAGCCTAAGAATATAACCTCCTCAAGGAAAAAATTGCTCTTGGAGGGATTAGCAAACAAATACTCCTCTCGGAGCACACATAACACACTCCTTAAGTGTGATATATGCTCATGATAATTCTTGCTATAAATGAGGATGTCATCGAAGTAGACGACAACAAACTTACCGATGAAATTACGCAACACATGGTTCATTAATCGCATGAAGGTGCTGGGGGCGTTGGATAGTCCAAATGGCATAACAAGCCACTCATATAACCCAAATTTAGTTTTGAAGGCGGTTTTCCACTCATCGCCGGGTTTCATTCGAATCTGGTGGTATCCACTTTTGAGATCGATTTTAGAAAAAATAATGCTCCCATTTAATTGGTCAAGCATTTCATCTAGGCGAGGGATGGGATAACGGTATTTGACAGTGATTTTGTTGATCGCACGTGAATCCACACACATGCGCAAACTCCCGTCCTTTTTGGGGACTAACAAAATAGGTACCGCACAAGGGCTCATGCTTTCCTAAACATGACCCTTTTCAAGTAATTCAGTGACCTGTTTTTTGAGTTCTTTAACCTCTTTTGGGTTGGCCCTATAAGCGGGGCGGTTGAGGATGCGAACTCCCGGAATGAAGTCGATTTGATGTTCTATGCCTCTAAGAGGAGGGAGGCCTTTCAGAACTTCTTCCGGAAATAAGTCTGAGAACTCATAGAGGAGATTTTGGACTTCAAGGGGGAGAGAACATGAAGGGTCAGTGGAGGACTCAAGGCAATGTTTGTAGATTAAGATGTAGACAGGTATGTTTAGCGAGAAGGCCTGCCCAACATCCCCTTTTTTAGCAAAAAGGTTAGTATGCGGTCTGTTGTCTGACCCGAGGCGGTTATCAACACTAGTGGTGGAAGGAATTTTTCTACAGTCAAACTCATCCTTCAATTTAAGCTGGTCTTCCTTAACCTGAGAAGGTGAAAGAGGTGCTAGGGTGTACTTCCTATCCTCCTTATAGACAGTGTATCGATTTTTGAATCCATCATGTATGACTTTTCTAGTCAAATTGCCAAGGACGTCCTAGGAGGGCATGGCTAGCATGCATATGTACAACATCACACAAGACCTCATCCTCATATCTTCCAATTCGGATACTTAAGAGGACTTTTTTGTTAACCTTAACTTCCCCAAGCTCACTTAGCCATTGTAGTTTATAAGGACAAGGATGTTTAATGATTGGGAGGCCTAGTTTGTGGACCAACTCGGTACTGGCCACATTAACGTAACTCCCACTATCAATGATTAGGCTACCTGTAGTCCCATTGATATAGCAACGGGTGTGGAATAAGTTCTCTCGCTAATCGTAGGAGGGATCGACCCTAACATTAGAGGCAAGGGACCTACGAATGACTAGAGACTCAGAAAGGGGTAGCTCCATGTCCTCATCGCTTTCATTTCCAAGTTCCCCAAGTGTATTCTCCTTTTCTTCCTCAGAATCAGAGACTAGTTCTCCGTCTCTCATCATCATGACCCTTCGATTAGGACATTGTGAGGCAATATGCCCATGGCCCAGGCATTTGAAGCATTTGACACTTCTGGAGGAGTTTGGTCTACTTGGGTTGACTACGGCTTTTCCTTTCTCACTTGGTAAAGGGAGGGAAGAAGTTGGAGCTTTATGGTCATATCTTAGATTTGGGGGAGATTTCCAATGGGACGATTCAGGATTCCTAGAGAAGGATCTAGGTTGAGCTTGAGTTTGGGGTTTAGCCCTAGGATTCTTTATTTGTTTCTCAAGTTTTTTAGCTAGGTTCAGAAGTTCATCAATTTCTACATAGGGATAGAGTTCTACAAGGTCGGCAATCTCGGGATTTAAACCTCTAAGGAACCTTGCCATTTTGGCTTCTCGGTCCTCATCAATGTTTAATTTGGCTAGACACATTTCCATTTCCTTATAGTATTCATCGACCGTTTTTGTTCCTTGTCTAAGGAATTACAGGCGTTGATGCAAATCTCGATGGTAGTGGGAAGGGATAAAGCGTCGGCGCATGAGGGATTTAAAATCAAGCCATGTGGAAATAGGGGGTTCACCGTAACGTTCTCTTTCCCTAGTAAGCCTACCCCACCATGAACTAGCATAGTCCGTGAATTCGACAATGGCTAGCTTGATTTTTTTATCGTTAGGATAATCATGGCAATCAAAAACTAACTCAATTTTTCTTTCCCAATCAAGATAGGCGTCAGGGTCATTCTTACCATTGAAATGTGGAATTTTTAATTTGATACTTCCTAGGCCCCGATCATGCCCATAATAATTTTGCCTATAGGTGCGATTAGGGCGGGGAGAGTGTGCATAACCTACGGACTCAAGATCGTTTTCTATTTGCTGATCATTATTTCCGGGTTGGTTGATGGTCCTCTCGTTGTTCTGATTATTAGCCATTTCAGCCCTAAGTCCACGGACCGTAGCATCCATGGTATTAAGTCGTTCAAGCATTGTCCTAACCATTTCAGCAATAGATTCACCCTCATCCATTATACCCTATAGTCTAGGTGGAGGCCAAAAGATTTGTCCGGTTCAGAATCCAATTTTTTTTTAGGCAGGAAGCAAGAAAAGAAAAAAAGAAAAAAAAACGTCAAGTCATGCTTTCAACAAGAACGAACAAGAATAATGCACAAGAAGCAACAAGGCAGATACGAAACCAGGCAGGACGGAGGAAAGCAGCAAACACCCAAGCAAGATATGACTGAAACGGGGAAGGGATTAGGGCTTACAGACCAGGAATTAAAATTTACAAGGCTTCCCTAATTAAATACAACCATACTAAAATTGAAGACAGAGAGAGGAAAAACAAAATTACAGCGAGGCCTCCGCCAAACGCGCCCTAGCTCGGGCGTTGAGTCAACTAGCTGGGTCGAACGAGTTCCCAGCCGAGTTAGCACGACCCAGTGAGTCCGGGCGGGTTGAACCGATTCCAAAGCAGGTCCGGCCGAGTTGGCTCCGATTCACGCGGCCCAAGGTAATTCCACACGGAACGAACCACAAGGTTCGTTTTCGACAGCACAATTCCCACACAAACAAGACAAAACAGGACAAGGCGAGAAAATAACATTCATGACAAGGAAAACAACCGGGGAAGGCATCCAAAAAGCACACATAGATCACAGCAGTGAGGATACATCATCGGATGGATTTCGACTCCGTCCTCAGAGTTAAACCAAGTCAACATAACTTATCATCTTAGAGATACGAGTTCTGAAACGAGTTTACCCGAGTAGTCGATCCAGGTGGGGGGGAAGTAACCGAGACTGGCTGCGGTTTCATGCGGTGGTAGCATTGTAGCGCTGTCTAAAGCCGTAGTTGGGCCACCAACTCGGAGTTGTTCCGGCTTCGATCAAGGCGCACTAGTGTCCCTACCATAGAGAAAACCCAAGGGTAAGTGTACATCAAAGAACGGAAGAGAAACACAAAAATTATCGAAAAAAACTCAGACTGAAGTACACCATTTGCGACGCCGATCGAGCAATTTAAGCTTTGATACCAGATAATACGAACCCGACTAGCCGGATCGTACTCGATCCGTTAAACGGGGGTCGGGAACGTACTCGTTTCCCGTTGAACCAGAGTAATCTCCAAATCAGAAGAGGGCAAAGGTGAGAAAACAGTTGACCTAAGGCCTCAGATTTGGTGTCAGGGACAAGATCCGGGGCAGGCAAAGGTGGACGTGCGTCGATGGTGATCTACAACGGTCATCGACAGGGCAAAAAGAGAAACGGGATCGAGCCACCAAGAGAGGAACAAAAGAAAGGCAATCAGCACTCCCCGAAGGAGGACGAAGACTTAAATAGGTGGGTAACTAGGGCACGACGGGTCACCCGCCGATTGGGCCAAAATTTGGGCCTGGGCTCAAGTTTTGGTTCAACCCAAACTTAGCTTAAAAGGAGGTTAACGCTATTCTCCTATTTTCATTAGATTCAAGAGGCGATTATAACGGGATAATACCGATCCTGAATCCAATGCAAATAGGGAAACAAGACTAAGTTACCCATACTCATTTAGGCTCGGGGGCGGCCATTGATAACCAACTCCGCCTAACCCGAGACTATCAATGGGATTTCCAAAAATTAGGGTAAAATCATCATCGGCCACTTAACACACACACCCTACAAAATTATTAATGTTCCAACCATGATTACACATGTTACACATTCAAGCTTAATTAATTACAAAAACACAGTTCAAAAGTGCTTTCGGCCCCGCTCGTTGCCTCCACTCCTCAATCTGGCTTCGGATCCCAACATACCCTGAAGATGGAAAACGTGGAATTATATGAGTGAGGAGACAACAGGGTTTGATTATCAAAAAGTAAAAGGAGAGGAGTAGTTGATGAAGTGCGGTCCGTATCAAGGCTCGTCCCATATCTTAAGACTCTACCCCTCGTAACACACCCCAACATCCTTTGCTTCTTTCCCTAACTCACACTAGAGGCCCAACTCCTAAGTGTGTGGGGACAAGGCCCACTACATTACACCTCCAAGTCCACTCACTACCTTACCCTATAGTTTTCTCCAAAAACCCTAATTTGGGCCTATATGACCCATCCTCCTCTACTTCACATAACCCATATTGTTTTAACACCCCACACATCACAACCCTTAGATTCAACCATCATCATCTCACTTTACTCCCTAAGTATACGTGTGCCCACGTAACTCTGGGTGACCACACCAAACCCTATCATCCTCCTTTCTACATGTCACCCCTCTATTTCTCACCTTCCACTCTTGCTTCCCATAATACCCATGCTCGCCCCACTAATGAAAATCCCCAATTCTCATCTTATACTCCACTCACTCTCATTTATTTTCTTTTTTCCACCTTCTCAAATTAGGCTTACCTCCCAAACCCTAGCTCGGTATCCAATGTACCCTTATACTCTCCCACATACTATGTTTTACCCAAAGCATTCGATCACTCAAACAACTCTTCTATTACCTTCCTCACATCCCAAGGCAACTTTCCATACATAAAATCCACCCCCATGCATACTCTATCCATCCCGCGCAAACCCTCAAACTTTTCATGCACAACCCTAAAACTCCCATGCAAAACCCTAGATTCTCCCGTGCAAGCCCTAGATTCTCACATGCAAACCTTAGATTCTTCCGTCCGATCCTAGATTCTCCCATGCAACCTCAGATTCCCCCATGCGAACCTCAAGTTCTTCCATATGACCCTAAATTCTTCCATACACACTTCACCACTCTTTTATTTTGCTTATAGTCCCTTTTATTTTTCCTCTCATGGATTATGGGATATTTAGGTCAATTCAACATTCCTTGCACAACTTACTTTCCCATTTTTCCTTTTTCATCCTCCCATCCCACATTACCACATTAAATATTCTAGAATTCATGTCCTAAAGGGCCACATCACATCAAAATTCACAGTATATACATATTAAACATATGCCACAAGAAAACATATAAGTATACCTCCACTCCAAGCTGCACTTCATATAAAACAATTATAACAATAGAAAAAGATACACAACATGTCATTACACATGGCATCCAAGGCATATAAGACATATAGCACACATAAGGTCTTAGCTACACCCTTACCTAGCACGTCACCTATCTTGGAGCACGCTCATACACCTCCTTAGGGTTTTGATTGGCTTCATCTATAAGAGGGAAAAACTAAGGATTAGTATCCCTCCTACCAAACAATTTCTATTTTATTCTAATATTAGGGTTACTATTATTAAAAGAAACTTTACAAGTGAAAAAGAAATAAGGTTTTTTATAGCCATATTTATATTATTAAATCTAATAGCTTTATTTCCTCTAATAATTGTACTAACACTAGTTATAGCAAAAACAATGATATAAATAATAATAATAATAATAGTAATAATAATAATAATAATAATAATAATAATAATAATAATAATAATACTCATAGTAATAGAAACCCTAGTATTTTTAAGGCTAAGGCTAATAATAGGGTTAGGGATAAAATAATAATATAATAAAATTAATACTAACAAAATACTAATATTGTTAAGGGTAATGATATTAATAATAATATTTTAAGTAGTGATAATATAATGGTTCGAATAGTTGTAGTATAATAATATTGGTAGTAGTAGTAGTAATAATAATAATAATAATAATAATAATAATAATAATAATAATAATAATAACAATACATAATATATAATAATAATAATATAAATACAAGTAAAAATAGACAAGGCTTGCATTATTAGGGTTTAAGGGTTGAGAGGAGTATGGATACCACCTAGGGTTGGTGGTGACCAGTGGCACTGGCGGCGGCGGTAGTGGTGGGAAAAAGTGGAGAAAAGAGAGATAGTTGAGTGTTGGGGATAAGATAGGGGGAATGAGGGTGGAAGTTGGGGTGGTGGTGGATGCCCAGGTGAAGAGGGTTGGAATGGTGGTGGATGCCTAGGTGAATTTTGGGTAAAGTTTATTATATAGATTTGTCTAAAATTTATTTAATTTTACTTTTAAACTATCATTTTGAGGTAACCAATATGAATTAGTTGATTTTGCGATTCAGGTTTAGAAACCCTAACTTTAGACTTTGATTGATGAAAATTGAGTGAACTTTGATAGAGCTTTATTAAATTAATTCATCAGATTAATTTTATATGCGCTTAATAGTTGTTTTGTTTTATAAATTAGATCAATTCCCTATAAATGGTTGATTTATACCTTAGTTGTATAACCTAACTATTAAGGTTATTTTCTGTAGAATGGTCCTACTTTTTATAAATTATGCTCAGTTAGTAATCTAAATAAATTATTAATGTTTTAAAATATTCATAATATCTTGAACTAGGTAAAGTCTCATTTCTTTGAAATGTTATAGAAGCTCATCCTCTAAATCTTAAATTTGGATTTTCCTTCTAAGAAAAAGTATCTTGTATTTCTTGTTGATAAATTAACATTATGTGAATTGTAGATTATGAACCTACTCATATTAATAAATTAAACCACTCTATGTTATTAATAAAACTACTTATTTCAATTAATGATATTACTGTAAGGTTATAATAAAATATTTTAAGATTCTAATTAAACTAATCCAAGGTTATAATGAAACAATTATACATTCCTAATATAACTACTTATTTTAGTTAATGAAACTACTTTTAACGTTCTAATAAATCATTCTTTTTACGTGTAATAAAATGATTCTAATGAAAAAACATTATAGTATATTATGATTAAATGATTTATCATATGCTTCTAAGAATGAGAAAAATCCTACAAGCCCAATGTGAGATATAAAACTATTTCAAGATTTTCATATGCCCTTCCTAGAATAGAAAAAATAATGGTGTGTTTGGCCAGATTGATATGACATATTCACACTCAAACTAGGGCCCTGGATTCAAATTTATCCCCTTCAGCAATGAGAATTGAAAAATAATAAAATCATTATAAACTGAACATGAAGATAAACTAAAAGAAAAAAAAATAAACTTGTGGATTTAACAATTAAACAAAGATGAATGAAAAGGATGAAAAAGAAGTTGATATCAAATCTAAATAAACATTTAGAGTGATAAAATATATGAAAAAAACGTCAAAGGAAAGATCAAAGACTATTGAAGCTTGTTGTGACGCTCATGGTGTGAAAAAAAGGAATAAAAGACTTATCCAAAAATAATGATTAGCCCTTAGTTTTCCCAATCGAAGATGGAGATTGCTTAGAATGAGGTTATCAGTTTCATTTAAATTTTTATTAAAAAAAATAAATTGAGTGTTAAAGCTAAGATTAAAGGAGGAATTACTTGCTATGACATGATTCTATCTCATTAAGATAAATAAGAGTTCAGTTAGCACATTTTCATACCATATATGATTAAAATTAGGCTTTTTGTCCTTTAATTAAATTAAAAATGCCTAATTTGCATTATCTATATGATCTAGGGGTTGTAAATGAGATTTCTCCATTCTCATTTGATATCTATCATATATTTGTGTGTGTATAGATATATTTTGCTAGCTAGAATGATAAAGTGGTAAAAGGCCTAATATTGGGGTATTTTCACTCTTGACAGGCCTAATATTGGGATATTTTCTCTCTTGACATAAGTTTATTTCCGTATATTCTCTATACATATTGATATATTTGTGTCTACTATGTTCTTTGGTATTTATTTTGTACATATAATCAATGGATGTAAAGAAGGCTAAGACGAGGAAATTTGAAGGCTTTCAGTAGGCATTTGAAAGAACCTAGCATGTATATGGTCTTATTAATTAGTGTGGATCAAAGGGAGGGAAACTTAGGATCAAATTAGTCATTTTATTCTTTCTCCAGTAGGTTGAGTTTGATGAATGAATAAGCTCATCTTAAGGGGGATTAAGCTATGATAATATGCAGGTTTCAATGATAGGATATACTTTGAATGTCGATGCACATTCAAAGGATCTAAAGTGGAAAAAATATGCCTCGGGCACTCCTAGTTAGATGGATCTCCAAAAAAGAGAAAACACAAGTATTTAAACTTGAGATTTTATTCAAATGATCTTCACATTCTTACATGTTATGCATGTACAATCATAAGTATATATATAGGAAATAAGTTGACTTAAAGGGCATAAACCAGCCGGTTATCTTCCTTAATTCAAGCTAGTTTTAACTCACTTGAATTAAGCCTATATAATACATAGTTCCAATAATAATGTCATCATTTGAATGATATTAATGGCTATCATTACAAATCCCTACAATCAACTATGGTACATACATTAAATTACAACAAAACCCTAACTTATATGAAATATACTTTAGGGTTTACAATAAGTTTAATATAACTAATGATATCACCAACTATATCTTGTTGTAGTATCATCCCATGTATTCCATAGCTTTGCATGCTTTGAATGCATTGTACACTTTAAGTATCTTATCATATGTTGACTTCTTCACCTTGTAAATATGTAACATACTTGTAAGAATATATTGAAGTATTTTTAATATCAAGTATAGAAACATCATCAAGAACATTTAATATGATTGGCTCCATTATTAAGAATGCTAATTTTTATTACCTTGAGAATCATTAGAAGCAGTAGATACACTAGATGCACCTGCATCATTAATTTTATATAAATTTGCATTTGATTAAAAAAAGTGAATAATATTTAATTTTATTAAATATAAATTTAGAGAAATGCAGGAAAAAAGTTATAGATCATCTTCTAAGATTTCCATCACATCTAAGATCATGTCATTTGGACACTAGACAAAGAATTTATTAGCATTTTTTCAAAATCTCTCAAGATTGACAAGAAGAAGAAAGCGACACCATCTGGACCAGCAAGAATGTGCAAAATTCACTACACAATTTGGTTGTGCAAGCTAGGCATAGGTATGAATCAATCTATTATCCCATTTTTAAAGCACAATAATCCCCTCTCTTTAGTGTTGTTACTCATTTTCAAAATAGAACCTTTTATTCTTTTCATTTTCTCCCTTTTCCTCCAAATCAAAACTCCATGATTGTAACTTTGATTTTCTCTATCAAATATTAGTTTTAATTTAAATTTTAGTTTGTGTATGTACCTTTGACGTCCGGATTTCAACATTATTATTCTATAATTTGATCTTTCTATATTTATCTTATTATTTACTATGTTTCAAGTGTATTTATTTTACTGCATTTCATTTCTTGCATTTCACTACAATCATGAGTGAATAGATATCTTTTCTAGGGTTGAACTAGGTTCGCTTTGGTATTATGATGACAAATTAATGTGTGTGTTGTAATTATAATTATCATGTGTTATTTCTTATGTTGGAAATTGCTGTCATGATTTGGATTTGACAGAATTTGACTCATCGAGATGTTGACTATAAGCAATTTGAGAGAAGAGAGCCCTAAAGGATTGGCACCAATGGTATACACAAGTGTATGTTTACAGCTAAGGACATCAACTATCTTATTGTCTCCTCCTCATATTTAAGGATATATGGGAATTCCTCAATGAACTCACTCCACTTAGCTTGTCTCCAATTTAATTTCCCTTGAGATTTTAGGTAGCTTAAAGTCTAATGATCATTGTGAATTATGAATTCCTTAGGCTAAAGGTAGTGCTACCAGGTCTTTAGAGATCTAGCAAGGGCATGTAATTCCTTTTCATACAAGTAGCATTTAAAGCTTTGCCTTTTCATTTTTCTCTAAAATGATAAGTTGGTTTTATTGAGTTAAGATAGCTCTTATTTCCACTCTTGATGCATCGCAGTCAATTTCAAAGACCTTGTTAAAGTTTGGTTAGGCTAGGACAGGTACCTTAGTTTTTCATTAAGAAGTTCAAAGGTTTATATTTTAGAATGGGAACCAAATTAAATTTAGTGTTTCTCTTAACTAGGTCATTTTAAAGGGTAGATATGGTGCTAAAATGGGGGCAAAAACCTCTAATAAAATCAACACAATCCATGGAAACTCCTAACGTGGGAAATTTTTTTAGGCGTAGGCTAGTCTATAATATATTTGACTTTATCTTCATGTACCTTGATCTTATCTCTACTCACCACAAAGCGAAGGAAGATAACACTATCAAGGAAAAAAGAAAAACTTTGGACACAGTAGCAAACAATTTTTCCATCCTAATCACATCTGGCACATGTTTAGAGATGTAGAATATGATTATCATGGCACTTATTGTAAATGTGAATGTCATTAAAGTGCATATCACCAATATTACTAATGAAATCACATAGCACATGTTTCATTAATCAAATAAAGGTGTTAGGAGCATTATATAGCATGAAAGGCACAAGAAAAACATTCATACAAACCAAGATTAATCTTAAAGGTAGTTTTCCGATCATCTCCTAGATTTATGGGAATTTATTAGTAAACACTTTTAAAGATGACATTGGAAAATATCACACTCCCATGTAATTGATCAAGCATGTCACCAAATTGGGGAATGGGGTAGCAATACTTCATAGAAATATTGTTTATGACTCATGATTTAACACACATACACCAACTCCCATCCTTTATAGGGACTAGGATAATAGAATAACACAAAAGGATAAATTTCTCCTTAATTTACCCATTTTCTATCAATTTGGTCACTTGTCATCTTTGTTACTTTATTTCCTTATAATTTTCCCTACGTGTAGGGCAATTTGGGATACTAGCCCTATGAATAAAAATAAGTTGAGGCTCAATTCCCCTAAGATTGGGAAGGCCACTACTTAATTCCTCAATAAGTAGAAAAGAATATTCAGATAGAAACATCAAATGTCAAGAGGAAGCGATTTGATATGATTGGGGGAAGCCTCATAGCTGTTATGGAAGACCAAAATGTAGACAAGAATTACACTAAAGAAGGTATAGGAGATATCCTTATTTTTGGCATAGAAATTAACTTGTTTGTTGTTATTATCCTTATCTTCAAGGTTGACACTTGACTATTCCTTTCTACGATCTAAATAAGTCATGAGAATTTCTTTTTATTGTCTTTGCACATAACATTCCTATTTTTATATCCATCGTGGATGGCTCTCTTATCAAATTGTTAAGCCCATCCTAGAAGGATATGGCTAGCATGCATCTAAACCATGTGATATAAGACATCATCTTTATACCGCCCTATTTTGATGCTAAGGAGGAATTTTTATTCACTTTAACCTTATAAGCCTCATTGAGCCATTGGAGCTTATACAAGTGAGGGTGCCTATTGAGATTATTAAAAAAACTCACACTATTTATAATGAGTCTACTATTAACATTATTCACAAAGTAACAAGTATGAAAGAGGTTTTCCTATTAATCTATATGAGATACGACTTGGGTAGTGGTATGCAAAGATCTATGAATGATAAGGGAGTCTTTAAAGGGATACTATATATTGGACTCATCATCATTAAACTCAATGGGATCATCATTTTCTTCTTTTGATTTAGAAATAATATCCTCATCATTTGGGAGGTCAACCATAACCATTCAGTTAGGACATTTGTATCTAGGCATGTGCACTAGGCCAAAGACCTACTAAAATATGTCCTAGAACCTAAATTAATTTCAAAATGGTCTACATATACACTCAAAACATAAAAATGAGGTTAAACATAGATTGAGTTTATTTTAAAAATGATCCTATTTTGACCCATTTTCAAAATTAGACCTTAGTTTTAACCTTTTTTCTACCTTATTTACTATGAAAATTTGTAAAATGAGTTGAATCTGGGCCAAGCCACAAAACTCAAGTCAAGCCCAGAACATTTTGAAAAGGGTCCAACTTTGACTCTATTTTACCATTCGCATCCAACATTAAAGGGTTGACCTAATTTTTACACACCTTTATTTTTATCACTTAATAACCCGAGAGAATCTCAATCCACTAGGAGTAGTTGTGCCTTTCCCCTCCTTAGATGAGGAAAAATATGGTTTTCAAACGTGAGAATCAGGTTTAGAATTTTTCAGGAGTTCACGCTCTTGGAGTAGATTAGTGAGCTTAAGGGAAGGGATCTCGATTGGGTGGAGTTGGTGGATTAATGACCAAGGAGTCCTTCAATTATTTTTTGAATTTTTTAGTAAGATTTAGAAGGCAATCCATGGATTCATATGGATTTAAGTTAACATTATGAGGGATTTTCAAACTTCATAATTTTTACACAATTTGATAATTTTAGTTGTTTTTGTCATTTTTAATATGTAAGTTATCAAATAAATTTTGAGATAAAATATTTTTATATATTTAATTTTCTAAAAATACTCCGCATTAACACATGATAATATGAACCCTCATTATTTGTTTTGTGTATCAGCAACAAAACATGTTTTCTCAACTTATTTGTTTTTGAAATTTTTTCTCATTTTTCATCTGGCAAGCATGAAATAAATATAGAAATTCAATATTTTTTATATATTTAAATTTATAAAATTAATCCCCACTTTTCCATAATTTTTTTATATTTTTGGAATTTAATTGATTTATTTCCCAATAAGTGTCAATTATTAGACTTTTTTAATTTAATTAATCAAAATAAATTGTAGCTAATCCTATAACCATTCTTTTAATTCTAACTAGCCTCCTAACCAAAGAAAATCATATTTATAACTCGGTTGCCTTTCATCCAACAAAAAGATATGCCAAGTACCATAATTATAATTTTATGATATTTATCTCTTACAATCAATCATATTAAACATCTTTCTTACATCACTAATCATAATACTTAAGTGAGGCTAAAGTCAAACCAAAAAGATATTCCACACACCATCCTAATCAAAAAATAATGGTGCCTAACCCATCTACATAGCATAAGTTATTTTCCCATGTCAAAATTTGCTCAAACACATGATTTTAGTAACTCAACACCACTTTTTCCAACTAATATTTTCCCAACTTTGTGTAGCTCATTCTCTTTGGTCCTTTATCCTCCTCCTCTATTTTTATATTTCATTTTAAACCTTTCACTGCAAAATAAGCTTCCCATCTAATGATTTTGACTTTTGTATGCATCAAGTGATTTTTAGATGCCCAACTTTCGACTTATAACCATCTTTCAACCTATCAAGCTGAATTTTCTTCAATTTCAACCACCTACCTTGGCTTCATTATGTGTTTTCTCAACTTGTTTCTTGATGGATTTTATTTCCTAAAAATTATGCTTCATCTATCATCAACATCCTTTTACCCCCCCCCCCTTTTCATTTGTGCCATTTTTTGAAGCCTTGAGCTATTATTACTTCTCAA
This sequence comes from Tamarix chinensis, assembly GCA_030549775.1. Lineage (NCBI taxonomy): Eukaryota > Viridiplantae > Streptophyta > Magnoliopsida > Caryophyllales > Tamaricaceae > Tamarix > Tamarix chinensis. Next base: position 61,534,739 of record CM060178.1, on the reverse strand, counting down.
ATCCACAATATTGTTTCTACAATTCCATGCATGCATTTTCATTCCTAATTCTGACCCCTATTTTGTATCTGCTTTCTCACTTTCATCCTTTGTTGTTTTTAGCCTTTTCATCTCCATCATTAACCCTTCCTTACCTCTCCATTATTCCTTTTTTCCATTCTTAAAACCCACCATATTGCAAGATAAAGGTTATTTTTTTATTTCTCTTCTTTTCTTTCATTCTTTTTACATATTTTTTCTTTCCATTCTAAGCTTATATTTATTCTCTTTTGTGAAGGTGGTCAATGAGCTCCTTAGGCGGTGTTTGGCTTGTTTTTTTTTTATTATTATTTCTTAGGAGCTTAAGAATTTTTGTAAATAAATGACCCATTAGAAATAATATTTTATGTTAATTGTATTATATGTTAATTTGGATGTGATTAGCTTTATTTTAATTATAAGCATCAAATAATATCTTAAAAAATCTTTTATGACATGCCTATGTTTCTATCATATGTATGATTTTCACATGTTATTATACCTATTAGAAATTTGATTTATTATGCCTACTAGAAATTTGATGAATATGTTACAGAGCTGTGATGAATATGCTATAGATTTGCGGCGAATATTTAATAGATTCATAATGAATATTCCTAGATTTGAATAGTTTAGCTCTCATCCTTATTATTTTATGTGATTTTTGGTTGTTTCAAATTTATTTATAAATCTCATTATATGTATAATATGGTATAGAAGCTAGGTTACATAGTTTAGATAATTTAGAGTTGAAAGGAATTTTTAAGGATTTAGACATATTCGGCTAGGAGAATATTGAACATTATAGATTTTTTTTTAATTTTAAGTGTACCATTGTATTTCTTTAGTTTTTCACATAAAATTTGGTACATAATGTGTTTGATGTTGTTTAGAGAAAATTATGAATTTTGAAATTTTAAGGTAATTTTATGTGATTGATGGCATCTTAGTCATTATTCCCGAATTCTAAAACATTTGAGATTTAAGTGAATATTAGTTATTAAAATAAGTTCAAATGGATAAAGGTGACAATTAGGTAGTGATTGATGAGTGGATTTAGAGACCTTATTTAAAATAGTAAATTAAGCAAATAAAAGGCATTTTAGGCACATTACACAGCCTTAGTATTGTTATGGAAAAAGCCAATTGTAGTCAAATATGGCCGAATCTTTACAATAATCAGGAACTAACAAGGTAATTGGAAAATTTTGAGAAATAAAGGAACGGAGAAAAATAAGAGAAAATAAGAGATCTTTATTCATATAATTGTGTGATCACAAGAGGAGTTGACAAAATCTCTCAACAATAACACTTAATCAGTAATTCTCCTAATCAAAGAAAGTACAATTTAGGAGAAGATAATTGAACCTTTAACTAACTAGTTTGGGTTTCATTGTAGCTCCTTTATATTAAATAGAAACCCTCAAGAGCAAATTGGCATGCTCCATAGAAGATCCATAAAACACTAATTGTGTATCACAAACATAGATCCCTTATGTTATTTTCTCTATTAGCAACTTTTACCTACAAAATAACCTAGGAAATTATGTGGAAAAACACAGCCCATGTTCAAAACCACACCCCCTAGTGTTTTCCACATAACCTATTCTCTAAATTAACTCTTTACCAATAATCTACACAAACTAAAACCCTATTATCCTGTGCACCAAATACTACTAAATACTCGAACTTATTCATGGTTAGTGGGCTTTTTTAGCATATCGACCGAATTTACCAAAGTACCCACTTTCTCTAACACAACTTTGATAGTAGCAATAGTATCTTAGATAAAAGTGATACTTAATGTTGATGTGTTTTATTCAACAATGGAAAGGATTATAATTCTTTGCTAGACATATAGTACTATGACTATCACTTTGAACAATTAGAGCCCCATGACAAAACCCCAGCTCATGTAATAAAATACCAAGCCACATGACTTCCTAAAAAGCTTCAGTCATAGCCATATACTCTGCCTTAGTAGTAGACAAAGCTCATATACCACTAGTAGACCTCATATTATTGAGGTCTCCGCCATAATTAATGGATGAGTTGATCACCTATACCTAAAACAAGTTGATGTTATACCCTTTAAGTAGCCTAAGATCCACTTCATTTCTTGTCAATGAGATTTCATTAGGCTTATAATATATCCACTCACAATACTAATAGTTTGAGTGATATTAGATTAGGTGTACACAATTACATATATGATACAACCAATAACAATAGAATAAATAATTGTGGCCATGAGCTCCTCTGCTTTGGATTTCAAGTAATCCAAAATTGACAACCTAAAGTGAATAGCAAACAGAGTACTCACTGACTTGACATCCATCATATGAAACTTCTCAATCATCTTGCTCACATAGGATTCTTGTGACAAGTACATATTCTTCTACTCACGATCTTGTATAATCTCCATGCCAAGGGTTCTCTTCACAACTCTAAAATACTTTATCTCAAACTCACTCTTAAGCATTTTTTTCCACCCTATCAACATCAAATGCATCTTTTTTACTACTATAGGCATATCATTGACATAGTAATAAGATACACAAGTAAGACACATTTCATCTCCTTCCGGTACTTGAATCCATCGTATTCACTCCTAGAAAAGTCATACTCAAGCATAAATAGATTAAATCATTTGTACCACAATCTAAGAGACCAATTTAGACCATATAGTGACCTCTTCAATAGGCACACATGGTCATGTATCCCCTCAACAACAGACCCATTAGACTTATGCATGTAAATATTTTGTTCAAGCTCACCATGAAAAATGCAATTTTAACATCGTACTACTCAAACTCTAAATCTTGTATAATCACAAGCTTAAGTAAGGTACGAAGGAAATATGTCTAACCATAAGAGAAAGTGCCTCGTTATAGTCCATGCCTAGAATATGACTAAATATGTGTGTAACTAACAAGCCCTGTACCTTGGTTTCTTGACTCCTTGAGCTCCTTGTTTAAATTTATACACCTAGTTGTAGTCAAGTATTTTCTTCTTCTAGGGTGCCTTCATAAGTTCTCAAATCTAATTCTTCAATAAAGATTGCATCTCCTCCTCTCTGACAACACAATACTCAGTAAAGCTAAAAGTCAAAATAACCTCTAAGAATGAAGTTGGCTCATTTACATCAAAAACTATATCTACAATAAATAAGGCATAACTAACCAACTCCTCAAAACCATACATAGCCAAAGAATTAATAATCCTTTGTGCTTTACCTAGAGTAGTGCCCCTTTATCTCCATCCACTTTAGGAAAAGTAGGTTGATCAAAAGAGTCTCTATCATCCAAGATAACCTCAACCTCAACCTCAACCTCTACTTATCTTAAAGCACTACTCTAGCCCCCTTCCTTAGACACTCCATCATTAAACTCAGTCTTCTAAAGAAATACATATTCATTGATGGTAACATCCTTACTAGTCAAGAATTTAGATGTAGTTAGGTCCCATAACCTATACCCCTTCACTTTGGATGTATAGATAAGAAAGAAACACTTATTGGCTCTCGAATCAAGTTTTCTATCATTTGCATAAGCATAAGTAGGGTAACCAATGAGATGTGAATCAAAGTAATTATTTGGATTACCAAACCACAACTCCTTAGGTATCTTCAACTCAATGGACTGGTTAGGTCACTAGTTCATTATGTATGCCACCATATGATCCACCTTGGCCTAAAACTCTTTAATTAGCCCAACCTGTGATAATATACAACCAAAATTCCTTAATATTCATGACCATCCACTCAAGGACCCCTATTCTGTTGTGGTCTCCCAATACAAGTGCAATGTTTTGCTATCATATGGTCCTCACACAACTAAGTGAAAATCTCTTCAGTGAACTCAAGACCATTATTTGTCTAGAGACACTTAGCCTACTTCCCAATACTACTTCTTTAGCAAGGTCTTCCAACATTTGAATATACTAAACACGTCATTCTTATACTTTAAGAAATAGACACATACCTTCCTAAGTAAGTTATTGATAAATGTGAGCATGTACAATAAACCTCCTTTGAAAATAACTCTCACAGGATCCCACAAACTTGAATATATATTCTCAAGAGGCTCACTCGTGCTATGCTTAGATGTTGAAAAGCTAACCTACTATTTCTTGGCAAACATAGAGTGCTCTAAAAGTCCATAATACTTGTACTTTGTATATCTAGTAACCCCCTTTAAAAGAGCTTTGTCTGTCCGTTGATACTTATGTGCCCTAATCGCATCTACCAATGTCTCATAACATCCGAGTCTGTTAAACTTATCAATGTGCACAATATTTGTACTTATAATAGTAGAACACACCTACTCCTACAGTGTTGTGACTCGTTTCCCTTTCATTACCACAAGAGCCCCTTTTGCAACTCTTAATGTACCATTCTCAATCACATATTGATGGCAATTAAAATATGAGAAGTTTAATAAAATGAGATTCTTAGTCATCTCTAAGTCATGTCTTCTATTAGATAGTGTCCTAACCACATCATCGTGTATCCTTACCATCAACATCACAATCCTAGCAACTTCACAAACAACATAATTTCCTATCAAGACAAATCCATCTTGAGTCATCTCATAAGTCTAAAACCAATTCTAGTTAGGACAATTATGGTTAGAAAAACAAGAATCTAATATCCACCAATCATTCATCTTGGTATGTTTGTTAGTGGTCGTCAACATATCCCTATTACTATCATCCTAGGCAACAATAATATCATCCTTCATACTGAATGACTCACCAAACATTGCGCCAAACTTCTTATTGGGACAAGACTTTCTAATATGCCCCTTTTTGTAACATCCATGGCACACAATATTCTTTTGCCAATTCGTTAACTTGATTTGATCTATTTATGTTCACTAGAAACATTCTCTTGGTTCTTCCCCAAGGATACAAGTGTGCCACTATGTGAGTCTCTAAGGTACTACTACTAGTCAATTGGTGTTCAATTAACTCACTTGTAGCAGGGTATATTTTACATCCTCAAGAACCAACTCATCTTTTCCATATAATATTATCTCACAAAAATACTTATGGCTAAATCCTTATCATCAAGAATGACTTCTATGATTTGAAAATCCATCACAATAGAATTAAAATCATCCAAATAAAGTTTTATAGATTGATCATCACCTAAGTTCAGGTTATGAAGCTAACTTGTCAACTATAAAGATTCAAGCTTCAACCACAAGGATATAATTGTTGATTCCTTTGTCACTTTCTACATAACCTCATTAGACAAGAACAACTATATGATAGAGAGGGCATTTAGATCTATATCCTCAAATCTCTCATCTCTCATCAAATCTAGATTATTTGATTACCCAGAGAAGGCTTTCTCCAAAATGTTTTGAATCAAGATCATCCACATCTTCATTTTTCACAATCCAAAATTGACGGATAAATTGAACTGCTCAATATCAAATTTTAGTTATCCCCAAATATAGACCTGCTTCATCTTCCAAGCTCTGATACAAAATTATTGCAAAAAATGCCGATTGCAAATAAAGAAGATGGAATGTAGACAATAATCAAGAACTAACAACATAATTTGAAACAATTAAGAAATCGAGAAACATAGAACAATAAGGAAAAATAAGATATCTTTATTCATGAAATTGTGTGATAACAAGAGGATTTGATAAAATCACTCAATAAGATCACATAATCAATAATTCTCTTAATTAAATATACCACAACTGTGGATAAGATAAAGGTATAGTTTACTTGGCATTTAAGGTTTCATTGTGACTCTTTTATATCAAATAGAAACCTTATAAGGCAAAGAATGGAAATGCCACTCAAGTGTCGTTACCTATTTTCGAAACGTCTCGGAAATATTTTTTCTTGAGATATTTTTCTATGTCGGAATTGATATTCAATATATTTAATTAATTTATTTTTAAAAAAATTATTAATGATTTAAATTATCTAATATAAATAGTAATTATATATATATATTTTTCATTTTTCTCTATTATTTTAGTGGATTTGATCTATACATATATATACATATATATATATATGTGTGTGTGTGTGTGTGTGTGTGTATTCTTTTCCTTTTTTCTCCGTTTTATAAATTTTTAAGAAATGAAGTTTTATGTTTCTCTTCCTCTCCATGCAACCTCGGGTACGAATATCTATATTGTATGGGACGGAAATACAAAGATGAAAATATGAAAATAATATTTAAAAAAAAAATAGGATATCAAGATAGAAGAAAATGACAATCATTTATATATATATATATATATATATATATATATATATATTATCTAGACTTTATTATATACAGTTAAAAAAAATAGACTCAATTCTATAAAATTATGAAAGAAAAAATATCCTAAAACAAATATCTCTCTTTTTTTTTTACCAAATTGTTTTTGGGGTCCCTAAATGCCGAAAGGTGCTACGTAACGTAACCCACATCCAGGTGTTTGTGTAACAAGAACTACGCTGCTTTAAAATTTATATATGTTTAACGGTTTGGCGGCACGTGGATTCAAATATATATATTGAGTATTCAAAATTATATTTTTAGTCTAAGTCGGTTATCATTTTGAGGTTCGGTGATAATTAAGTTATATGAAAATGGTGGCAGATATTAATACGATGGAGTAAGTAGCTGAGCGTAAAATTATACTTTATTATTTTTTTAATTTTTTTTAATTTTTATTAGTACTCTTTATATTATAATAATAATCTTTTGGTACCATTGGCCGAACCAACTAGTCGGCGTATTTGATTTCTAAATTGATATTATTTTGGAATCATGATTTTATGTAAATAATTAGTTTGTCAATATTTCAATTTTTAATCTTTCTTTTTTCATAACATGTTTCATATTTTCATTCTATATACTATTGTTTTGTAGGTGCTTGTTTATTTGTAAAGCATATTTATTTTATTATTTTATATTTTTAACTAAAATTGAAATTAAGCAGTATTTTAATTATTATTAAATGTTTCTACTTTATAATTATTTTTATAGTATTTTTGTTAGTAGAATGTTTTAATCGTCTACGAGGATTATTGAGTGTCCGGAAAGGAGAAAGCGAGATTATTAATTCTGATGATTAACGAATCGTTGATTAGGTGCCCTACTGCGTATAAACAAAGATTTGTATACAATCACTACTATTAATGACATGACTGTTTTAATTTTTCTGTCATGGCGTTTTGCGCTTTCAAAGATGCTCATGTTTGGATTATTCGAAAGGAAAGTTAGATAAGACTGGCAACTACCATCTCAAAAAATAAGACAGCCAGTTAGGCCCAGTAGGTATATGGTGCGACAGTTTGTGCATATATACAGTGCAGCCGATCCAACATTTTTGAAGAAAAAAATAACTGAATTATCATTAATTTAAATTATAAAAAATCAAATAATCATATTAAAATGATGCACTATAAAAAATATACTGTAATAGGGCAATATTAGAATATTATATAGGAAAATTTTAAAATTGCTCTAATACATATAATTTAATAGGGCATTAAAATTTTCTCCTATTTAACACTAATAAATGGCGTAATAGGAAATGTTCCCTTATTTGATTATATCTATTAGGATAATAAAAATTATTCTGCTACTTGAACTTATCTAATAAGGAAATAAATATTTTTCCTATTTGATATTATCTAATAGAGTAATAAAAATAATATATCCTTATTTAATCTTACCCAATAGAGGAACAAATATAAATCCTCCTATGCAATCTTCATTAGTAGAGGAAAAGATATAAATCTTCGTATTTGGTATCATCTAAGTAAGCATATCGATAAAATTTTCATACTTCTTTTTTTAGTAGAAAATCCCTAATATAATAAAATAGTAAAATCAAGTCCAATTGTTTTATCTCATAGCTTCCTTCAGTCACTCTTACTTAAAGCATGTTGAGACCACCACTATTTTTCTTCTTACCTTCCTTCATCGATTTTGAATTTCAGCCTAATATCAAGCTTTGTTATCTCTGGCGGCAACAGGCAACCAAGGGGCTGCTCTTCTTCTGATCTTCGCTCCATCTTCAACTTTATTCTTCTAAGTTCTCTTTAGCTAGTTGTCAAGCCGAGTCGCCCCTCACTGGCTAATTCCGACTCCAATCTATCTTCTCCAATCGCCACCTCATTCCAATTCTTCATTCTTCCTCAATTATTTGTTGGTTCTGATTTAGGTAAGTGAACTTTGGAGGCTTTATACCTATTGTAAAAACTTATTGGTGTGAAAATGCTAATATGGTTTATTTATATTCATTTTTTGAAAGGGGAAACCTTTGTGATTCGCATGTGCTTTTGTAGTTGATAAACTTATATATTGACTATTGAGCATGTTATGTAGCCATATTGATCATAATGATATTTTGAAACTCTATCGATTCTTTTGTTTGCAGGATAAATTATGAAGGAAAAAAATTTAACCGATGGCCACCTATGTAGATGGTCTTTAGGGGTTCAACATAACTATGTTCAAAGAAAAGCAAGTGAACTTATGATGTTTATATCCTTCTATGCCTAGTGGATGTAGCTTCTACCTTACTAGTAGTGACTCACATTTTGATACTCATATTAATGGAAATGGTAAACTAGACAACTTTACTTAAGTTTAATGAATTATTTTGGACCTGAAGATGGCCCGAATGAGAAGAATAATAGTGGGCAACAATAACAACCTCTTCAATGAAATGAAATGTATGCATCTTAATTTTTTTTGGTATAATTTTTATTCTATTTGTAATAATTTGTTTTCAATGTTTGTCATAAAAGGGATGTTCAATAAAAGAAAATTTCATGTACTCATATATGATGCTTTTTAGTGACATAACTTTTAGGAAAGTGTTGACAATTTTTAGGAGAATCTAGAAATATTAATGATAACATATGAATCCAAATTTAATTGTGTAGATCTTGCTACTCTTATAAGAAACAAATACAAAAGATCCTATGGAAGTATTTGTTGACATGAGATTAATTTGAGAAATACTTTAGTCAGAGAGTAGTCCCTACAAACCTTGTTATGGAAGAATGTCTATGAATTATTTTACTACACTTTATGCTTACATATCATTTTAATAGAATTTATAGAATAAGTTAGAGAAACTATGTGAGTAGTCTATTGACGAAATATTATCTAATGGATAAAAATCTTAATTTTCCTTTAACATACATTGGATACTAGTGATATTGCAACCATATTTAGAGACCGCATATTAGATAGATTTAATTAATGAAAATCCTTGTTCTATTCTAAAATATCTTACTTAAGGGTAAATATTTATCTATATAAAAATATTAATTAGAGTCACGCACCCATAGATATATATATATATATATATATATATAATTTTTTTTATATATATAGCTACTACGTCAATTAAGTTATTCACGACTTATTTGGGCCACAAAAGAAAAAAAGGACAACACCACCCTATATGTCTTAGAAAAAATAATTAAGGTTCGCAGTTTTTATATCATTAAATAATTATTGTTATTTAATATTAATTATTTAATACGAGAAAATAATAATGTAATTTATATTTTATTTTTTAGTGTACACAACAATAATATAATGTAAGTTATGGATATTACGTCATGGTATTCATGAAAGAAATAATTTGTAAAAATTCAATTTGACAAGGAGAAGTATGTATCTACTTTGTTTAGTGATATTAAATATTATTAGCTATAGACATTAATGCTAATATAGTACTTTCCATATTTTATAGATCTATTAACATTTTGACCTTCACAAGTATGATAATAACAATGTTAATGAAGTTAGGAAACAATTATTAGATTTTATTAAAAGTATTTATGATGGTCATTTGTAGGATCAAATGTGTTCCATTAATTATTTGTACCTATAATGTAAATATGAATGAAAAAGAATTAATTATAAGGTTTTGTATGTTAGGTATAAAATGAAAGTATAAAATCATTTATTTTGATGTGAACCTTATGAATCTACTTGTTTGGGATGTGGCAAGTACTGATGTTGATAAAAGCACATCAGAAACATCTGTAAGTTTTTTACAAGAAAAGATGTGGCATGGCAACGATTATATGTGCAATATTAAAAAAAATTAATGAGAATACACGACGGTTATATATCAAACCCACCTTGTATGCCCATAACAACTACCTAGTATTTGAGAGGAGGGATATGCGATTGTTCTAGACAAAAACTGGCATGTATTATGTATATTGATGCAAGAGCATCTAATGAACCTAATGATTGTCGTGTTCATATTAATTCTCAAGGTAAGGAATACTTAGCTTTCTTAATATTGAAGCCTATAATGTTAAATATTCTTGATAATTCTTATATGCTTGATATTGAAAAATATTCAAGTTGTTCTTGTAGGTTTGTCATATATTTGCAAGAAGAAGCTGCCAATACACTTTAATGTGTACAAGTATTTAAACCATGCAAGACTATGGCACACATGGGATGATACTTTACAACAAGAAGATATGGTGATGATATTCATTATTTGTATTAACATGTTGTAAACCCTAACCCTAAGTGTATTTTATGTAAGTTAGGGTTTGATATAATTTCATATATGTATCATAGTTAATTGTATAGCTTTGTAATGTTAATCCTTAGTATCATTTAACCAATGATAATATGATTAGGATTAAGGTTATATGGGCTTAATTCAACCATGATTAATGTGTTAAATTAAGGCTAAAGACCGGTTGGAAGGTTTCAAAACTCAAGCTGGAACTTATCTATATATACCTCACTTGTACGCATGAATTGAATAGTAGAATGAATAAGAATTTTAATAAAACTTTGAGCATAGCTATATGGCATAAATCTCTCTCATTTTGATTCAAAATTGAGCAAGGAATGTCTAGGATAATTTCCTTCCTCCATTAAACTCAAACTCGACACATTTGAAGCCTTGTTCAAATCTGCCGAGCATACCTACCTTTGTCACTTGATTTCATCGACTATAATCAATCTTAATCCTTCATTTCTTTTGCATATTTTAATGGGTGAAATCTTCTAAACAAAAAATTTTTATCCAAACTTCCTATACTTTGATAAAACACATCATTTTTGGTATCAAAGCTTCAATTGTTTGAAGCTGTCGCAGAACCAAACCTTGCAGACCATAATAATTATGTGTGTGTTCTTGAATCAAGAACTCCACAATAAATCAACCATTTCCTTGAATTTTTGCTTCTTTATGATCTTCTTGAAGTTATTGCTCAAAGTTCTTGTAATCTTGTAACGATCTTGTTGCATTTTCCCCATCACTTTCACATAAAATATCAACAGGTTGTAGTCCAAGTTGTAGCAGTTCTGTGTGTCACCCTATGTGCTAAGATTTTGTGCCTCCCCAGTACCTCATTCCTCCTTAATTATACTATATATTAGTTCATGATATAGTGTTAATAAACCCATCTCACTTTCCATTCGTGCATCAAATAGAGAAGAACACAAAGAGAGCCGAGACGTGGACACCATCTCAGCATCGACCGAATAGACCAGGAGTTGTAAACCCTCTATTCGAACCATTTATCCTCATTTTCTCTCAAGGAATCCCTTAATACTACCCCTATAGATATACTCTACATATTGTATGAAGAAACCATCACGAATCTCCCACTTGAAGACATGCATTTGTTGAAGACAAGAATTGACATTCTATGATTTTATGTGGTTGAATTTTATACCATATATAGAAGACCACTTCCATCTTTGTGTGTACCTGCGTGTAGTGACTTTTCTTAGGGCTACAATATCCCCTTTTTGCCTAATCAAGGACTAAAGGTAGTTATTATAATTTTATTGTGAATTAGCAATTAGTTTGTGCCCTATTTGGTCGTAGGAAAAACAAATCCAGCACCTACACTTTGTGGAACATCTTGTGCGCAACAAGAAGAGTTGTGTGTCAACCTTCACCATGGCTAGTGAAAAATTGCATGCCCTATTTGAGTCCATCAAAAGCCTCACCACACGCATGGATGCTCAATTACAAAGTCAAAAGACACTACAACATCAACTACAGAGTGTGGAACCTAAATTGGCCGAACAAGAGAAGCATAAGCCATTGCAAGTTCGCATGGAAACCAAACATGATAGGTTGGAGGGAAGAATGAAGCCTATCTATCATGAAAAGAGTGGAGGTGGACATTTAAATATGCCTCATAATGAAGATGGATAAGAAGAGATAAGTTCTTTTGGCTCAAGCAACAAAAGAAGACCGCCTATATTCCAAGTAAGAAATGCATACCATGAAGATCAAGGTATTAAACTTGACCTTCTGAATTTTATGGTGATTTGAATGTTTAGTCATTTTTTGAATGGTTTTTTGAGATTGAGACTATTTTTGAGTTTAGAGAATATGATGATGAGAGAAAATGTAAATTAGCTACTCTAAAGTTGAAAACATTTGCTCGATTTGGTATGATAATTTAAAGCGAACAAGAGAAAGATAAGAGAAGTCTAAAATAAAATCTTGGGAGAAACTTAAAAAGCACTTAAGAAAGAAATTTGTGCCTAGAGAGTATAAACATGATATGTATGTTAAAATGAATACTCTAAGGCAAGGTTTATTTAGTATAGAAGAATACACTAGAGAATTTGAAAGACTAGCCCTTATTTGTGATGTTCATGAAAGAAAAGAACAAAAGTGTGCTAGGTACTTAGGTGGCTTGAATAATTTAATAAGGACAAATTTGATATGTACTCTTATGACTCTCTTGATGACTTGATTAAATTGGTTATGAAATTTGAAGGACAAACCAAATGAACTAAAGGCTATGTTATGTCTAATGCTTTAACTTCAACTAAACCCTATTTTAATACCTTTACACCTAAATCAACATTTTCATATGATAAAAAGAATAATAGTGATGATAAAGGTAAAAATAAGGTAGTTGAAATGGAAAATAAATAATGTTTTAAATGTAAAGGATATGGACATTCTGCTAGAGATTGTCCTAACCAAAGAGCCTTAACCTTAAATGAAATAGAAAACATGGAACCATGTAGTGATGATGATGAATTAGAAGTCGAATCTCTTAATGAATTATTAAGTATGGAAGAGGAAGAAGGAGACCCATGCTTTGTAATTCAAAGAGTTTTGTAAATACAACCTAGTGTTACACCTACTCAAAGAGAAATTTTTTTTAACACTAATTGTAAAATAGCTGACATTGTTTGTAGACTCATAATTGATAATGGTTCATTTACCAATGTTGCTAGTGAGGTAATGGTTAAGAAACTTGGTTTGGAAACTACTAATCATCCTAAACCCTATTCTTTATAATAGCTAAATAATGATAAAGGAGCTAAAAAAAAGTGCTTTATTTACATTTTCTATTAGAAACTATCATGATGAAGTTCTATGTGATGTTTTACCTATAGATGTTTGTGGATTACTTTTGGGTCGATGAAATGCCCCAAAAAAATTCTTAATTCTAAATATTATATTTAAATGAGGTTTTATCATAAAGATTAATTAAATAAATTATTTTAATTAAAATAAAAGGAAATCAATTAGGGAAAATCAAGAATAAATTTATAAGTATGTTAATTAGGATGAATTTGGGTATTTTAGCTAATTAAAGATTTTAATTTGGGAATTAATTAAATAAATTATTTTATTTAAAATAAGAATGAGAAAATAGTTTTAATTGAATAATAATTTTATAAATAATTTAATTGGAGGAATTTAAGGTGTTTTGATAATGAAAATGGAATTTATGGAAAATATTTTAAATATCCTAATTTAGCCTAAAAAGGGATTTAAATATTATTTTATTTAAATATTATTTTTTTTAAATATCCTAAATTTTCAGATTTATTTAATTGACCCTAACCTAATTATTTTCTCCTTTCCTTTTTCCCTTTTTTTTCTTTCTTCCTTTTTCCTTTTCTTTTTCTTTCTTTTTCTTCTTTTTCTTTTTCCTCTTCTTCTCGCCGAACTGGGCCAGCTCGCGGCCCAGTTCCCCTTTTTCTTTTCTTCTTCTTCTTCAGCACGGCCCAGCCCGCGCCGTCATCCTACCTCCGCCCTCCACGCTGCGTTTCGTCCGTTTTACGCTCGAACCTCGTCGTTCCATTAAATGCACCCTCGACGTGCGCCCGAACCGCCTGGTCTCCCCTTTTTCTTTTCTTTCCCGGCCGACCGGTCCGCCTCCCTTCCTTCTTCCTTCTTCCTCCTTCCTCCTCTGTTGCTGCGACGCAAGCTCCCGACCTGTCAATGGCATCTCCGGTTATGTTGAATAATACCATCCGTTTCTTGTCTCATTGCCTTCCTATTAACTCCAGGAATAAATTGGCATAATTTTCGTGCCTTAAATCTCGCCCGTTTCTTCTCCCCAACGTAGCGAACCTTCAAACCAACCCAAACGTCGACCGACCATTTTCCGACGCCGGCTGCCCAAGTTATTGCATTTAAAACTTCCATTTCGACCTCCAGCTCCTCATTATCCATTCCAACATCTATAAATGGCCTTGTTATAGGAGTTTTTAGAGTTTTTCTTCACCGAAACCCTCGGCCCGAGCTGCCGCCACCCCAACTTCAGACGCCTCTTCCGCCTCTGTTAGCCAACTCCAGAGCCACCGCTTCATGCCAAATGCTTCCCTGCAACGCCCTCTAGTTAACCAAACTATTTTAATCTCTCGATTCTTCTTTTACGAGCCTAAATAATCATGCAAAGTTAGATGCTCGTTTCGCCGGAATTTTGACCCCGAAGCCTTAAACCGCCTTCCACCGCCACCTTTGGCTGCACCACCACCATCATTTTGTCCCTCTCCTCCTGGGCAACAATAAACACCTCTTATACCACTTCAATTCTCCCTATATTTTCCCAACATCCATCTTTCTCTTTGTTCTTCTATTTTTCCGGCCACCGCCGCCGCCGCCGTGAACCACCGCCGGTGCCACCTATCCCCACCAGCTTAAGGTTGAACCCTAGACCCTCTCAACCATTTTCCATATTATTATAAGCCTTTATTTAATTTATTTCAATTATTTGCATATAAATACCATTATTATTATTCTTAATATTTATATTCTTAATATGTTTTATTATTATTTGATGTAAAATTTATGCTGAATTGTACTTGCAGGGTGGAGAGTGATAATAAAATAATTTTATTGTTAGTTTCGAATTTTAAGTTATTAATTGAATTATTATAGGATTAATATCATTCTTATTATTATTATTATTAATATTATAATTATTAGAATAATTATTATTATCGTTTTATTATTTATTCTGGAAAATCTTAGGCCCTAATTTTGTATTAACATTCGCACTTATTTATTTTAGTATTATTATTTCTACTATTATTATAACCATTAATAATAATATTATTATTATCTTTATTATTTTAATGTTATTATATATGTTAGTAATTTTATCATTAATATTAAATAAGTGGTAAGTCATTAGTTATAAGTAGGGTCGAAACCCCACTTTAAATTTTAAAGCTTATTATTATTATTATTATTATTTTTATATTCTCATTGATATTAGTTTTATTATCCTTGATATTATTATATTAGTATCATTATTATCATTAGGGTAAAATATTTAACCCTATATTATCAAGGTTTATAATATCTCTATTATTTTTATGTCTTTAGCAAAGTTAGAATTTTGTTAAAGTTATTTTATTAATATGTTATTATTTGGTCAAAGCCCTAAGGAGGCGTAGGAACGTACTCCAAGACTGGTGTCGTTTCAGGTAAGGGGTACTAAGGCCTTTTATGTGCTTATGGGCATTATATGTTTCGCATGCTATGTATCCTATGTATTCTTATGATCATTTTGTATGTGATATAACGTGGATGATATGACGTGGAGTTGAAGTATGTTTTCGTATGGCATGTGTATTATTTTTGTATGAACCTGTAAGACATGCATGTGAGGATGTTGATATGATTTTATGTGGGAGAAACGATGAAAAAGGAGGATGGGGAAAGAAGTTGACTAAGGGAAGTGAGTTGACCTAATTTTATGAATTTATAAGGAATAATCTAATGCATGGTTTTGTTTGGAAGAATGTAATTTATGATGTCATATGGGAGAATCTAGTTTATGATTTGATTGGGAGAATATAATTTATGATTTGTTTGGGAGAATTTAATTTATGGTTTTGCTTGGGAGATTCTAATTTATGATTTTATGGGGAAGAATCTAACTTATGGTCTTGTATGGGAGAATCTAATTTGTGGTTATGAAAGGGGAGAATCTAATCAATTGTATTATGTGGAAAAATCTTTGGGTTTTATATGATTTGAACCTTTGTGTTGGTATGGATTGAATTTAGGGTTTTGTGTGAATGAATCTTTGGGTTGTATATGGTTTGAACTTAGGGTTTGGTAAGGATGGATACTTAGTTTGGTATGGATGAATCATTGGGTTTTATATGGTTTGAATCTAGGGTTTGGTATGAATGAATCTTTGGGTTATGTAGAATGAATTTAGGGTTTTGTATGATGATATTTTGGGTTTTGCATAATGGTTAATGGTTGTATGGTGGTATTAGGGTTTGCATAGAAGTTAATAATTGCATGGGATGTGTAAAGTTTGTATGAGAGTAAAGTTTACGTATGGAACGCTGATTTGGGATTTGAGGAAAGTAATGTAAGTGTTGTTTGGGTGATTGAACATTTGAAGGGAAAATAGTGCGTGGAGCATTATATGGGTACGTAGGAAACCGAGCTAGGGTTCGTGTGGATAATTAGGGTTTGGTGCAACTGCTTAGGGTTTTTGCGGTATCAGGTGTTTTTTGGTGATTAAAGTGGAGTCATGAGGATGGAATTTATGAGTTACAATGAGTGAAGTGTTAAAGGAGTGATTCATGCATGTCTAGGGTGAAATCTGTTGAATAAGATACTTAAGACACTAATTATTTAAAGTGGAAGATTGTTGAGACGGGACCAACCGATCCACCGGTTTGGAATAGTGGTTAGGGTTCTTACCCTATGTGTGACCGATCCACCGGCTATAATAGTGGTTAGGGCATGATGTCCTATGCGTAACCGATCCACCGATTATAATAGTGGGGGTTCCCGAGCTCAACAACCGCAAACCAGAATTTTGCTAAAATGCCTAAAAGATACTAATTACTTACAGTGGAACACCATGCGAACCGGAGCCAACCGATCCACCGGTTAGGAATAGTGGTTAGGACGCGTAGTCCTATGTGTATCTGATCCACTGGCTATAATAGTGGTTAGGGTGTGATACCGTATGCGCCTCCGATCCACCGGCTATAATAGTGGGGGCTTCTGTTTTTCGCATGGATTTGATAAAAAGACATGATGTGTATCGAATTTCGATAAAAGATTAATTAAGTAATTAATCTGGACTATGATTGGGCCTTTATGTATGTACCCGAATGATTGGTCGATATTATGACATGATGATGGTCTTTATGTCCTTTTATTATTATGCATGATTTTATGTGCTTATGTGTTGGCCTTAGTGCTCGGTTACTTACTCAGTACGTAGCGTACTGATCACCCTTTTTATGGGTGCTGCTCATTCCCTCGAGTAGTATGCCCTTCTGATTTATGCAGGTGGGCGAGATATCAGTTGGGGCTGAGTGTTGAGCATGTTTGGCTCAAGTTCGAGAGTGTCGTGGTCGTATTCATTCTTTACGCGATTTCATTCCTTTTGTTATTTCTTTGGTATAGTATTTACCATTTTCTGGTTCATTACTCGATTGAGTATTTTAATGAACCTTTTATCGGTTGTAAGTTTAATTCTCTTTTGGAAATGAATTACATTTCTTGATGCGTACTCTGATTTTGTTTTACAACCGTTTAATGCTTATTTGGAAATTGGATTGTATTGATTATTTCTTTTCTTAGCCTTAGCATTTGGTACTGGAACGGTCGGAGAGAACCGGTTTGGTACTAAGTGTGGCGGTAACATTTCCAGAATTCACGGGTTTTAAGTACTTCTAATTTAATTGCTTCCGCTTTTAAGAAAAAAAAATTTAGTGAATTTTGGGGTGTTACGGTCGACCATGGCAATATGATAGAAAAGCAAATCCTGATGGTGTAAATGATGAATTTGTGGTGAAAAAAGAAATCAATTGTATAAGCTCACACCTTCTTTATGTGATCATATGCCTTTAAGTGAAGAAAAAAAAGAGATTATTTTTACATGAAAAGGCTATAGAAAAATACATAAAAGAAGAAGGAATTTGTTATGCTTTAGTTTCTAAAGATTCTAAACTTGAAAAACAATAAATTGACAATCCTAATTTAATTAAGTTTCTTGATGAGTATAATTATGGATTTCCTAATGACTTACCTCCTGGATTACCACCTAAAAGAGGTATAGAACATGACATTGATCTTGTTCCTAGTATGCCTATTCCTAACAAACCAGCTTATATATGTAATCTAGAAGAAGCTAAGGAATTACAAAAATAAATACAAGAGGTTATAGATAAAAGATTTGTGAAAGAAAGTATGAGTTTTTGTATATTTCTTCCAAATACTACTTATGTCAAGTATATAAGTTATTTTTGGAAAACTTTATGGCGTATTCTTGGTACGAAATTTTTATTTAGCACTTCGCATCATTCGCAAACTTACAGTCAAACTAAGATAACTAATAGAACTCTTGGTACATTATTAAAAGGTTTAGTTAATAAAAGTACTAAAGATTGGGATGTTAAGTTAGCTCCTGTAGAGTTTGCTTATAATTATAGTCCATCTAGTACTACTAAAACTCGTCCATTTGAGGTAGTGTACAGTGTGAATCCTCATATGCCTATTAACATGATTTCGTTGAAAAAAGGTGAATTGCAAAATATGAAGCTTAAGATAGAGTACCATTTTTCTAATAGCTTCATGAGAAAATCAAAAATAGCATTGAAAAAGCCAATGCCAAGTATAAAGCTCAAGCAAATAAGCATAGAAACTCTTCTGTGTTTTCTCCTAGTGACTTAGTTTGGTTGCATTTGCATAAAGAAAGATTTTCTAATTTGCGTAAAAATAAACTAATCCCAAGAGCTGATGGTCGATTTAAAATACTAAGAAAGTTTGGAGATAATGCTTATGAACTTAAACTTCCAGATTCTTATGGTGGAATTTCAAAAAATTTTAATGTTGGTGATTTGTCTCCTTATTATTCTTATAAATATTTGAGGGCAAATTCTTCTCAACTTTGGGAGAATGATGCAGGAGCATCTAATGAACCTAATGATTGTCATGGTCATATTAATTCTCAAGGTAAGGAAGACTTAGCTTTTTAATGTTGGAGCCTATCATGTTAAATATTCTTGATAATTCTTATATGCTGGATATTGAAAAGCATTCAAGTTGTTCTTGTAGATATGTCACATATTTGTAAGAAGAAGATGTTAATACACTTTAATGTATATAGGTATTCAAAGTATATAAGACTATGGAATACATAGGATGATACTTTATAACAAGAAGATATGCTGATGATATTCATTAGTTGTATTAACTTGTTGTAAACCCTAACCCCAATTGTATTTTATGTAAGTTAGGGTTTGATATAATTTCATGTATGTATCATAGTAAATTGTATAGCTTTGTAATGTTAATCCTTAATATCATTTAATCAATGATATTATGATTAGGATTAAGGTTATATGGGCTTAATTCAACCATGATTAATGGGATAAATTAAGGTTAAGGCCCAGATGGAAGGTTTCAAAACTCAACCTAGAACTTACCTATATATACCTTACTTATACGCATGAATTGAATTGTAGAATGAGTAAGAATTTTAATACAACTTTGAGCATAGCTAGCTGGTATCTATCTCTCTCATTTTTAGTCGACATTGACGAAGGAAAGTATGGGACAATTACCTTCCTCCATTAAACTCAAACTCGACACATTTGAAGCCTGTTTAGCCGAGCATACCTACCTTTGTCACTTGATTTCTTCGACTATAATCAATCTTAATCCTTCGTTTTTTTTGCATAATTTCATGGGTGACATCTTCTACATAACAATCTTTAATCCAACCTTCCTCTACTTTGATAAAATACATCATATATATATGAAGTTTTTTTGTCACAACCATCATGTATTCCCCCTCTTAGATACCGGTTAGTTGTTGTGGGTATACATGATAGGTTTCATCTATAAACACCATATATTCCCTTCATTGAAATATGAGCAAGGTTTTTGTTATAGGTATACACTGCTAGTTTGGTCTGTGACTGCCATATATATGTATATTGTAAGATGGAATTTTATCTAAATCATAGTATATATTATGGCACCAATGATTTTTGATCCAAATTTAAAACAATATACAACAGGTTTTTGAATTTCTATGTATATTATATATAATAATAGATTATGTGGTGGTTACAAACCACTGCATATACCACTTTTCTAACCTCCTATGTGTTTTTATGTAGCGATGATACCGCATAATTTGTACACCATTCCCCCACATTTATACTCCATACCCCATCAATTGTCCACTATAATCCATCATTCCTACACCATACCCACCATAACCATCTTGTGTATGCCATACTCCATCATTTGAACACTATACATTATCATTTCATCACCATACCCCATCATTTGAATGTAATAAATGATGGGGTATGGTGTACTTATGATAGGGATTGGTGTAGAAATGATGGGATATGGTTTAAAAATGATGTTTTATGCTATACCAATGATTGTTTATGATGTAAAAATGATAGGGTAGGGTGTACAAATGACGGGTACGGTGTAGAAATGATATCATTTAAAAATCATACCCCATCATTTTCACACCATAAATGTTGGGGTATAATGTAGAAATGATGTAGTAAGGCATAGAAATGATGGGATATGGTGTACAAATGATGAGATATGGTGTATTTATGTCATGGTTTTGTGTATAAAGGATGGTTCATGGTATACAAATGATAGGGTATGGTGTAGAAAAGATGGGGGTATGGTGTACAATAATGTGACATGTTGTACAAATTTTGGGGTACGGCATCAAATGTTAGGGCATGCCATTTAAATGATGAGATATGGTGTTAAAATGATAGGGTATTGTGTTCAAATGAAATTTTGCTATATCATATAATACAATAATAAAATATTGTGGTATATAATATCATACAATATAACAGTTACAAATTGTACTATATAATAATTACAAATTCAATAATCACATCCTTTCATGGAATGAGATAGCCCAAACTCACTTTATAGACAGTATGTTGCCTTATATTTCTTCTTATAAAATATTAAGAACTACATTATTTCAAATAACTTAAAATGAATTTAAGTAAAGAATGGTGTAAAATGATGAAATATATTGGTTGAAATTAACTTAGTCCACCACCGATGGCAAATGTCATGAATGCCAACATGTACCCCCCCACAATAGTTCTTATGAAAACGTTGCAATTGTTATAGTCATTGGCATAACTGCATAAATCTAACTTGTTAACACAATGATATATACATAACATCAACTTACCCATTTTATTGTTGAAGTAAATCAAAACTAATGATAATATACCAACTATCAGCATCAACCTTTTGGTAGAGACCTCTTGGAACAAGCTCAAACCACCGCTATACCTAGGAACGAACATATTTAGTGTCACATCATTTAATTGTTTTAAAAATAATACATCAATATATTATTGATATATACTTACCAAACTCCTTGTAATATTATAAAAATTTTTACTCTCCATTGAGTTAAAATAATAATAAAAATTATCATTGTGGTCTGCAAAAAGCGTCATCCATTGCCTCTCATAACAGAATGATATAAAAAATTGGCAACAAATAAACATAGAATTTAAAATTTTTTTGACTAATTTTATCATTTAGTTTAATTTTAAAGTTATTAATGTTCTTACCTATGAATAAGAAGGTAACAATTGAGATTCTATGGTGCTCTAAAAAATTGATGTCTTCTCTTCCAAATTATTGATATTACATGCTACCCTTGCCTACGCATTGAAGGTATAAATTTATGGTTCATATAGTATAATAGTTCAATCAATAATTTCATAGTGTAATTATAAAATATTATCCCAAATATTTCAGTCACAATGCATGTTGTGCTATCCTAAAGAGCATCTAGTTTTATCTTTTGCACATGTATGTATGCTTAAAAATTGGGCGTAATTACCAAAAAATATTTCTCTTATACTATTTTCAAGACATATTCCGCAAGTAGCATCATATAATTCGTTCTAGGTATAATAAAAAACCTATATATATATATATATATATATATATATACATATACATATCATGGGGATTTATTCATGAAATAGCTACTTCACAATCTTACTTGACCGTTATTGGAAGTTTGTAGCCAATTGTTGACCTATTGAGTTGCATGGCTAAAAAGTTGGTAAAATATATACAACCATAGCTAATCAGTATATATATATGACCAAAAAAGGTTTAAAAAAATTAATGTAAGATAAATCATATATACGTTCAACAAGCATACCTTTGTGTAGTTCTTTTGAAGTGCATGCCATTTGATTTTCATTGCTAAATTTTTTTCCTTCAATTCTTTATATAGACTATGAAATGCTGAACTAGATTTTATAGAGTGGGTTAAATCCTTTTAGTAATATTAGAACCAGAGTGATGCGTGTCTTGAAATAGAGCATCATCAACACTTACTTCAAACTCTGCAAAACTTTCATTTCAACAATGAACTTCATTAAATTGGATCGACACTGACATTTCAACCTCAAAATTTATTCTAACCTTGCGTTGTCTTAAGCACATAATATATTCAACTTATAGTTCTTTGTATTTCACCTTCAAGTCAAGAAGTGCAGGTTAATGCTGAGAATATAATGAACATAATAAAATATTTTAGTGGAAGTACTTATGTATAAAGATATAATGAGTTACTAAAATGTACATAACTATGCCTAAAAATATATCATACCAATGTTGTTAATGAACTTGTAGTAATATTGTATGAATACACTTCATTCACAATTGGGTTGTTCATCTCTTGTTTAGTTATCCCTAGTTAATTAATAATATAGAAACATGTTATAATACCGTATAAGTTTTTATAAACATTATATCAAATGAAAAACATTGATTTATAGCCAAACTAACCTGTTTTTTTAAAAAAATTTCCCTCTTTTGTAATTCCTTGATTGATTGTTTAAATATCTTTCCCTTATTATAAATTTTTAATTGAGGCCATAACTTTATACCTAAGGATTTATACAATGATAAATGCTCAATAGCCCAGACTTGATATATCTATATATATATATATAGAGAGAGAGAGAGAGAGGTTACAACATAAATATTTATCAACATTCCTTTTGAGTGTATTACTTTTAAGACATGGGTACATCCACACAAGTAAAATACTCATCTTGCATTACTTTTCTAAAATATATTTAAGCTTTCTTCCACTAGAAGTCCGTACGCCAAAAAACCCCATGCATAATATTATTGATGTTTAAACTCATCTAAAGGTTTGGTAAACTTGCACAAAAAGTCATAAAAATATATACAATAAACAATAAACATAATAATGACTTATTTATTAGTCTGGCCTAATTAAAAAATGATTGACGCTTCAATGATCTTTTTTTTAAACATTTTAGGAGAGATGCATGTATGTTCTGAACCCTTTACAAATAAATTTCAAAAAATCACCATGCCTATGGTCATTGTCTAACTTTATTGTAATACCACGAACTATAAGTCCTAAAATTAAAGATATGTTAGCTACTTTGAAAGGGATACATCTACTTCTTTTGTAGACTCCATTCCTTTCTTCATCCCAAGTAGATAACAACCAACCCGATAAGTTATCTCTTATGTTCATATCTAAGAGGTCTATTAATATAGTAAAAGAAGTCCTTAAAAACATTACCTTTTTCACATTTGATAGAAAATTATAAATATTACTTAGTTCATTAATTTTGCATGACTATCTAATTTACTCTGCTATGAATTTGCAACGCTTAATTTTTACTATTAATTACAACAAATACACTATCTCATCATAACATTTTACTTTTTAATATCATAAAAAAATGTATGGTAGCAATAAAATAATGTGAATAGGCTACATATATCAATATTTAATTTTTATTGACTAAAAGATATATTTAATGTGAGAGTATTTAACACATATTTAGTTCTACAACAATAATAACAAATATATATATATATATATATATATATATATATATATATATATGTAAATATATGTATGTATGTATATATATATATATATATATATATATGTAGATATATGTATGTATGTATATAGAATAATAATAAAAAACTTAAATTAAAAATATCAAGAATGACATATAATAAAACTAAAATAATCCATATATAGGAATATGTTCATATGATATCAAATTTTGGGAAAAAAAAATATAAAAAATTATGGAATGTTATCTAAAAAAAATAATTACAGAAATCATTCTAAACATATAAACATTACCTAAAATTATTGGATGAAAGAGTAAAGGTGAAATAAAATGTGCTGATTAGTTAAATGGGGTATGGAAGATGCAATTTTTGAGTAGGTTAAAATTTGAGTTTGAGAGATAGTTGATGATGAATGTGCCGATTTTGAAAGAGCAGAGTGAGAGAAAGAAAATGAAGTTGGGTGTTGGCATAAAAGTTGTTGGTTTGTACTTAAGGCTTAATAAACATGACTGATTGTTAGGCATGTATAGGCCTGGCATTTTTATCTCAATTCTATGCCTATAAAAGCCTCAAATTTTTAAGTAGGGTGGACATATTCTAATGAAATATGCTTGATCATGAGGCTTGTTTAAAAAAAAACTAACGCTATTTATAATAGAGGGTTATTGTAGCTATTATTTAACTAAAAGGGCCATTTTATTATATTTAAAAAAATAGGCTATTATGGTAATTAGTTCTTCCTCCTCAAATCGAAGTGGTTCTAGTAGCTATTTTCCTACATATCTCTATTTTGTTATAGTGAGACATATAATCATTACTAATTTGGTTTCATTCCATGGAAAATTAGATTGATGTGCCTAATTATAGTTGTAGTGGGTGTTAGGGTTATAGTGAATAGTTTAAAATATAATCACTAAAATTACTAAAAATAATAATTAAATTAATTAAATTTATTTTTTTAAATACCATAATATTTAACCAACTCCTTCGTCTGAGGAAATAATTTTATAAAAATTAGTATTTATTTAAAGTCTTATTAACCCTATTTATTATCATAGTAGGAGCAATAATAGTTGAAGTAGAAATAACAAGAGTAACAACAATAGCAACAATAGTAGTAATGGGGTATTACATCTTATAGAATTGTTATAAAAACAATGATCACTAAAAGAATAAAAAAAACTTAAGCTAAACTTATAGGGTATTATAACTTAAGCTACTATACACTTGATCTAAGCCAGCCTAGCTCTCTATACATATCTAGATTTTAAACATGAATTGATTCATTTTTGTTGATTGAATAATATCTTAAAGTAATAGATTCGAATTGTTTTGATTCAAATAATTAGAAAGGGGAAATTGTGTTAATTATTTCTTTCTAATTCATTTTAGCTTAATATGTTCGAGTTTTATCACATGGAAATGATAGAACCATATTTTTGTTCATGAAAAATGAAATAATATTTTTTAGTCGTTGTTTTAAAACTAGCTAAATGCGAACATCAAATGATACCTCAAACCTATATAATTTGAGAAGGCTAATCATATTACTACCATCTCAAATACTAGATGTTGTAATTCATTAAATTAGGTAATGGGTTTGATAACATATAGTTGTTAGTTGGTGCTTGTCCCAATACTAATCACTCATAGTTCTTCATCAATTCAATCATTGCTAACTAGTTGGACAGTTGATATGTGGTGTTTGAAAAACTATTATATATTAAGGGTATTGTTTAAGAGGTTTAAGGTGAAGGTAAACACAATGGTCAACCTAATAGAAAGGTGATTATAGATATTAGTTGTGAGCTCCCTTTGTGATTTATACAAATATCTTCATACAACAATGAGGATTAATCAATCATGGAAGAGAAAAAGGTTTACATATGATGATAAGGATTTTAGGGATGAAGATTATGATGAGAGTGATGAAGAAATTACTATAATAGATCTTATTCTCTAGGTATGGGAAAAATATATCATATGCTCAAAAGATAAGTAGAAGAAAAATCATGACTCATTTGACAAAGAGAGGCTCTTAAGAAAGAGAAAGAAAAGAGGTAAAAAAGTTATAAAGAAGCCCCCAAAAATCGAAGTCAATTTTTTATGTTATTAATATGGAAGCCCAAACATATATTTATATTGTAGCTGCATTTATTTATACTCACGTGTATAGTATTTCAACATGAATAATTATTCCATAATTTGTGTATTAAACTCATTAAATACACACACAAGAAATGCACCTACAAAAATTATATCTTGTGAGATCCTAGTCACATGATATATGTATATAATCTGAATTAGGAATAACCACAATAGTATTTTATCATATGTACATCCAACCATTGATTGTATTGGTATCACACAAACACTACAATTTTACACCAAAAATAGGAAATATGAATGAATGGTTATATGATCTGTCCTCCACTTGATGCTTTGCACATTTAGAAAGAGAATGGGAATTGGTACCTTCAATATTATTCCTCACTAATAATCCTGTAAAACGGAAGAATTGATTGAGACTATTATATTTCTTCTTTGTTGATATACATGTGACGACAATGGAGGCTATAGAATCTTTTTGGAATGTTTTATACATATATCAACAAGAAGTGTACATCATCATTTTTTTAAATAAAAGCATTATATGTGCCTTTTGTTGGTTTATTAACCAACTTTTTCATTAATAAATGAACTTCACTCCACATCCCACCATGCATGTGCCTTGCACATACTATCTATATACACATATCCCTTATTTATATGTTTAAGAATTAGGAAATAAGATAATTAGGATAATCCACTAATACTAGACTATGATAAATAAACTCTTTGGGTAAACTTTATCTAATTTAATACCGACTAGACTTATGGCTTAATAAATTTATATTTATACAATACTTTATACTTAAGATGATAATTACATAATATAAAAAAATATATTACTATTTTCCCACATGGTCAATATAAATTAGATTATTATGGTCTCCTTATGTTAGCATAAACTATATGATGAAACATAAACATGGATCATAGGAACAACCCCTCACTATTTATAGTTTTGTCTTCTATATATTACAATGCATTAATTCTACCTTAAATTCAAAATTATGAATAATCACGATGTTTAATCAAGATTCATGACACAATATGATATTTCTAAACCAATCATATGTATACAAATTACTAGATGATAAATAATCACAAAACTAATGTTATTACAATTACACTATAGTGCATTATGCAATACAATCACATGATTGGGCCAAATCCTATATTATGCACATGATCCTTAAATTTAAAATGTGGCATGAATTTTGTTTGAAGACTAGCTAACATAGAATCATTCTGTAAATGATCTATGAGCACTTCACCATTAAAAACACACTCCTTTATCTTCTAGTACTTAATGTCAATTCCCTTGCCTTAAATACCACTTTTATTATCCATTGATGTAAAAACAATAGTTAATATTCATATTTAAGACTAAAAGGCCTAGAAATTGACTCAAATACTCTAAAATTTAAAAATAAAATTCATTAACAACACACCATGTTTTGTAAATTCAAATAATAAAATGAACTTAGCTTCCATAGTAGAAGTAGCTATACAATCTTGTTACTTACACTTCCATGAAAAGAACCCTATGGGCTAACATGAATATAAAACCTAATGTAGATATATGTGAATTCACACACCTGAGAAAGTATACAATTGAGTTGTTGACTAGCTCCAAATACTTAGCTCTACAACAATTAAGCATATAATCTTTGTGCCCTTCGAGTATCTTATTACTTTCTTTGCATTCTTCTTATGGTGAACTCCTAGGTTACTTTGGAATTATCCCAAAACCTCAATGGCATAGGAAATTCCAAGTTTTTTGCAAACTTGAGAATATATATGGATTCTTACTACAAAATTATATGTGATTTTCCTAATCTAACCTCTTTCTATGCTACATTTGGAGCACTGACTCAAACGGATTCTATTACCTTTATCAATAGGAGAAACACTTGAAGAACAATCTTGAATATTTTGGATTTCTAACACCTTATAAATATAAGTATATTGAGATATTCCTAATATTTCTCGATATCTATCTCAATGTATCTTAATGCCAATGGCATAATATACACCACCTATATCATTCAAATCAAAATGATTATAAAGAAATTATTTCATCTCATGAAGAATCTCTTATCATTACATGTAAGTAAGATTTCATCAACATATAAAACCAAAATAAAAAACTTTTCTATAAAGTGATCTATGATATTCTCTTCAAATCCAAATGAAGATATCACACCATAATTAAGCCTTTGAACAATTAATGGACTCATGAAATATTTCAAGATCATAAGTACCATATAATTCACAATTATACTCGTGAATATACACTTAATAGCCACCAGGTATAGTCGACCGTCATTTTCTACTATACGTTCTCATTGATGGCTCAAAATCCTATTGAGGAGGAAGCTCAATTATTGGTTGTTGAGAAACTATAGGAAATTCCTAAACAACCAAATCTACTTGAGCATTATCAATAATTTGTTGAGCCTCATTGACTTGTTATTCGATAATGGAAGACACTTTAGGTACATTATGAACAATACTAAATTAAATGGAATCTAGCCTTATCTATCAATTGATTAGTTTAAAAAAATGTGTTTTTCATTTGATTAATCGTACTAATTAAATCATATATGTTCAAGAAACTTATCATTTTTTAATCCACAAACCTTGTGTTGTGGGATGGATACTAAAACCTCTAACCCTTATACCTTTTGGCATATGTAATGAAATAGCCACTTATGGATCTTGGGTATAGCTTCTTTTCTTTTGGATTATAAACTCTCACCTTAAATAAATATCCCCAAACACACATATGTTTAAAACTCAGTTTCCAATCCTTGAAAGGCATAAAAGGTGACTTAGACACATATTTTGTCAAAACTTAAATTAAAAGATATACAATTATCTTAAGTGCTTCATTCCACAAGGATCTAGGAATATTTGAGTTACTAAGCATACTTCACACAATATCTAAAAATATTTGATTTATTCTTTTGTCTACTCCATTATGGTTTGGTTAACTTGGTATGATGTATTGGGAAACAATCCCATTATCTTAACGAGACTTTGCAAATTGACTAAGTGCATCTCCCTCTTTAGTACAACTACCATAATACTCTCCACCTCTATCAGACCTCACAATATTTATTCACTATCACATCATTTCTCTATCTTAGCTTTATATACATTAAAAAAATATAATGGTTCATGTGTTTTTGTTAAGCAGGTAGAGATACATATATCATGAGTAGTCATTAATTAAAGAAATGAAGTATGTTTAATAGTATGAGTCTATATTAAGACTACAAATATTATTACGTATAATATCAAGCAACTAATTACCCCTACTAGCTCCTTTCTTTGATTTATTAGTATGCTTTCCTTTAATGCATCTAATACAAGTTTGGAAATCTATAAAATTAAGAGAGCTAGATACTCTATCATTTACCAAATCTTATTCTATGAATAGAGATATTTCCTAATGTCTTATGGAATAACATTGATAGATCCTCATTCATAACACATCATTTAGAACAAATTATTATGTTTATTATATTATTATTATTATGATCATTTATCAAATATAGATAATAAAGACCTTCAGATAATCCACAATACTTAACACAATTTACTTTATAAAAAAAAACTTACTGAATTGTCATTAAGTGTACGTGAGTATCTATATGGTATAAGTTTGGAAATAGAAATAAAGTTTTGACTAAACTTGGTACATAAAAGGTCTTTTCAAGTTCTAATACACAACCACTAGCTAACACTAAACTACATGATCTAATAGCTAAAAAAAAAGTCTGCATCCTACTCCTAGTAAATATGCTCTAATCACTTCCCATTTATTCCCTCATCTTTTGCATATATAGAAAGGAATTACATATACGGATTACAAAACATGAATCAATTAACCATGTGTTATGATTAACATCTACCATGTGATATATATAACATACTAATCAGGATATATTAACTTTATTTTTGAGAAAGGCTTATACTTGATGTAATCCTTCTTTAGATACCCCTTCTTGCAGAAGAAGCATTCTAATTGCTTCTAGCTTTCACCATGAGGTAGAATATTTCCCTTTTCCTTATGGCCCACCTTCCTCTTTTTTTCCTTCACATTAATAACCATCATGACATTCAATATGAACAACAAAATTACTGTAGGGCTATTAATAAAATTACCATTAAATATAGGTATTGGGGCTATCTTATCTCAAGAAGGCAACCCTATCACCTATTTTAGTGAAAAATTGAGTGGTGCTACTCTTAATTACTCTACCTACGAAAAGGAGCTATTTACCTTGATTCAGGCTTTAAAGACTTGGAAACATTACTTATAGTCTATGGAATTCATCATCCATTCTGACCACCAAGCTCTCAAGTACTTAAAATATTAACATAAACTATATCAGAGACAAGCTAAGTGGATCAAGTTCATTGAATCTTTCCCCAATATGGTCAAATAAAATAAGGGTGATGATAATATTGCTGCTGATGCCCTAAGTAGGTGATATACAATGGTTGCTACCTTGGATGCTGATTTATTAAGATTTACCTACATTAAAGAGTTATATGTAATTGATGATGACTTTTCTGAACGATTTAAGGCCTGTGAAAATAACACCATTGGGAAATAATACCTTCATGAAGGCCTGCCTTTTTGTGACAATAGACTATCTATGCCTAGATTTTCTATGCCTGAATTGCTTATACAAGAAGCCCATAATGGAGGACTGATGGGCCACTTTGGCTATCTCAAACTTTGAGTATTGTTAAAGAGAATTTCTATTGGCCTCACCTAAAACGGGATGTATAAAGATTATGTGATTGTTGCGAGGCTTGTAAACATGCTAAATCTAATTCAAAGCCACATGGATTGTACACACCTCTTCCCATTCCCAAACAACCTTGGGCTGATATTTCCATGGATTATGTACTTGCTCTTCCCAAGTCTAACAAAAGAAAAGATAACATCATGGTGGTTTTCGACTGGTTCTCCAAAATGGCACATTTCATTGCTTGCCACCACATTAATGATGCTACTATGATCGCTGATTATTTCTTCCAAAATATTGTGCGTTTAGATGGTGTGCCACATACTATCATATCCGACAGGGACATCAAATTTCTTAGGCACTTCTGGCAAGTCTTGTAGGGAAAATTGGGGATGAAGTTACTATTTTCTACTACATACCATCCCTAGACTGACGATTAAGTTGAAGTCGTAAATTGCACTCTTAGCAACAAGCTTTGATCTATCCTAGATAATAACATTAACATTGGGAATCTCACCTACCACATGTGGAGTTTGCATACAATCGGACTATCCACTCCACTACTAAAAGGACATCATTTGAAGTTTTCTATAGGTTTAACCCTCTCTCACCACTTTATCTTATTCCTTTTCCCACGAATGATTATACTATCTTTGATGTAGAAAGTAGGGCGCAATCCATTAGATTGTTACATGAGTCGGTGGCAAAACAAATAAACCAATGCAACCATCAGATGGCAAACACAGCAAACAAACACCGCAAGAAGATTATATTCACTCAAAGGGATCTTGTGTGGGTTCACTTATGCAAAGAAGGGTTTCCTGCTCAGAGGAAATCCAAACTTGCATATAGGAGTGAAGGTCCCTTTAGCATCTTGGAACACATTAATGATAATGCCTAAAAGATAGATATCCTAGGAAAACATGGCAATATAAGTGACACTTTCAATGTTTCTAATGCAGGCTCGGTTTCGGTGACGAAACCTTTTCAAGAAGGGGAATGATGAAACCCCAAATTCTCTTAGCACCCTCACCAAATAGAGCTTCAATAATCCTATAAGAATAATTAATTATCTTAGTGTTTCTATTTTGCAGGATAATCAAGCAGATTAACAAATTGAGAATGAAAGAGGGAATAAGATCCAAATCTGTTATAGTGAAGAAATAAGATCCTGTTGCTGAGAAGAAATATTCTAGTTTAAGATTATTGGCAATAATAATGGCATTATTAGCCAATTAAAAAAATTTATTATTTTATTATTTTATTATTATCTTGTAAAATGGGTATTAAGTAGTTAGTCAAAGAAATTCAGACCCAAAATCTATACTTGCCTAATCCTTCATTAGGCCACCATCTAATTCCCCAAATCAGCACCTTTAATCTTATCACAACCTAAGCTCAAATAAGCTCAACAGACTTAAAGAAAGAAACCCAAGACCCAAACCCCACACCCTCATCGACCACTCGCGCCGTTAAGCCCAACTCCACCTTTCACTGACAAGGTCGTCTCCCTCCACCGTATGCTACCTCCCCAAAATCTCGCCTTCTTCGTTGCTTACCATCAATGGTTAATGTCCACCATTAAACCACTCTGTCTGCTCCTCCTTCTTGAATATTGTTCACCATTCGACTCCCATTTTTTTTGTTAGTTGCTGCCCTATATAAAGCCTTCGTTTTGATTTAAAAAGGAAGCAACTTTTTGAATGGTATTTCATGTTATAATATAAAGCTCTTAGCTTGATTCTTGTTACGGCTAGCATCGTTTATTGTTGGAGTTCTGGAAAACTAGTTATTCTTTGCTTAGAGGATTTAGATTGGGTAGTCCTGATAACCCTATCCCTATTCGGTTTTTTGTGATTATTGTTATCTTGAATCCCGATTTGGGAATCATTTCAATACTCAACATATATATGCACATAAAACACTATAATTAGTGTCATGTTAATTCACATATGACTAATTTAAATTAAACACATTAATATTTAATTTTATAAATATGATTAAGAGTGCCGTGGCTAGGTCAAAATCGTATAAAAATATATTAATAACTATGCTACTCTTATATATATATATATATATATATATATATATATATATATATAGACATGACCTTAATGTACATGGGAACACTTTTAAAGAATAAAATAAGATAAACATGGCCTATAAAGGGAGCATGATCAAATCGTGTAACAAGCACACACCAGTGTCTCAAATTTTTGTAAGAAAGGTAAAAAATTACACTCAAAATACATGAATATAAAAAGTTAAAGCATCATACTTTGTAACAAAAAGACGCATCCCAATTTTTTCTCAGTGGAAGGAAAAGAATGGTAAAAAATAATAAGGTCAAGATTAAAACTTGTCCCTAATGCATTAAGAAAAGGTCATATACACTTTATAGCTAATAAAAGATATATAAAAACAATAAAAGGTTGTACCATAATTGGTATTGTACATGCAATATCTATACAGAAACATAGGATTATATCCCAGCCAATGCATCTTTTTTTTTTCTTTAAAGTGGTTGACAAATGATAAATGATGATTGATAAACATTATGTTTTCTTTCACAGGAACTAAAATCAAAGATAAGAGTAATGAAGGAATAAAATTATGTGCTAACACATTATATCTTATGAAACCCTAATCACATGATACACACACACACAAACACACACACACACACATACATACATACATACATACATATAGTGGTAAAGATAGAATTAAAATTTCATGGTGTCCTTATATACAATAATACTCTTATGTACTATCAATGCATTACACTTGAATATAAAATTTTACATTGTTTTATAAGAGTATTTGTTAAGTTTTCATGCTTTAAAAGCGATCCACAATAACATTATTGCTAATAAATTTAAATATATCTCTCTTTATAAATAATACTAAACAATTTTGAATCAATTGATCACACATTTTATTCCATGATGTAATATTAAATACATTCATTGTAGACAATACTTTTTTGATGCTTGTAGTTGCTAGCAACACAATCAGATAAAATTTCACAAGCCTATAGACAAAATGATATGACGTATGCTTCTTGGTTTGAACTATCTCACTAAACATTTCTAATATAATTCACAAGTTTATTGTCTAACACCATAACATCAATTCCAAGTGACATTAAAACTAAACAATTTCAAGTGGCATTAAAGCTGATCATATCAAGGTGACATTAAAGGTGAACAAATTTAAGGCACAAAAGACCAACATAAGATATCATACCATTTAAATCCATACTTAACCCATTATAAATTTTTTCAAAACTAATTATAATTAAAACATATAAGAACATGTTCTAGGATAAGCAAACATTTTAGAAATTAGTTGAACATGTTAACCATATAATCAGGCTCTACCTTTCACATACTCAAACTTATACAAACAGTCAGTAGGCATATTGACATATGTTTGAATTAAAAATACATAGAAGTACCATATAAGATATGGCATACACTTGACATACATAAATCACATAAAGCATGCTTATTGCCTTCAACTTCAAGAAAAAATATAGTTCATGATTCCATCATAATAAAAGATTAATAGAGACTCACCTAGGTTTGAAGCTAGTTAAATGAAATAAAAAATAAATGGAGATCACTAGCTCGAGAATCCTTAAGAATTCTTTCCTATATCACTGATAAAAGTTGACGGGTTATAAAACTACCTTATCGATAAATAATTCAAGCACCACAACCTAATAAACAAAGAAAAACAAAATTAAGCTTTCTTAGAATGAATCGAAAACCAAAGACTCTAGCGTATAACACCATTAAGATTCGAAATTGAGTCTTGATGAAATTGAGTTCATCAAAGATCACTTAGCACATTTCAAATCTATTTGGAAAACTAAGGAAATGACTATACAAGATATGTTATTTTTATCAGAAATGATATACTAATTAAATTTTGCCACCAAAATGGCAGACCAACAAATTTCATAGAATTGATCTAAACGAGTAACATAAAAACACAATTGGAATAATTTGAAATCAAATCTAGTAATTAACTAGGTAAAGAAGCATAAACAAATCAATTTTATAAAACTATCTCAAAAATAAAGGTTTTTAAGCCTGAACTGCAAATCAACCAATGCATTTCTATTAACTCAAATTGATAGTATAAAAATACAATTAAGTTAATTCTATATAAATAAAGATAATTAATTTGAACGAAATTAATAAAATGAATATCCAATTAAAGATAATGATTACTTAATAATAATATAAATAAATAAAAGTGAATAATAATTACTTAACGTAAGAATAATAACACATAATGCATTGAATTAACCACAAAAAACATTGGATAGACTCGTACCCCGAGAATCACATATCACAAAAGTCAGTTTACTTAGCATTTCTAGCACTTATCATGAGATACATGCACCAAGGCCACATTTAAACCATAATAATAGATCATAATGGTGAAATCAACTTCATCTAATCTTAAGCCATTGATTAAATATTATTCAATATCATCTCCTGAATTATATTCACCTAGGTTTCAGGACTCCTTGATTATAACTAGTGGACTAGGCACAATATATCCAACTTTTGGTGAAAATGCACCTAGCTAATATTATAACTGGTGGACTGGTGAACATATACAACCTCTAAGGTAACACGTACCAGGCTACTATAATAACCGGTGAACTGATACAAATGGTATAATCCATCTTGCTCCAACCTGTTTGGTGTTCCACAATAAGTGATTAGTGTATTTACTTTTAATTAACACATTCGGTCCATTTAATTAACTCAAGGGGGAGACGACGAATCCAAAGATACAAAGGTACGTAGTCATAATGGTGTATATAAGTAGCACAATACTCTCTAAAAATCAACCCAAGGATGCAAAGATACCTTAGTTGCACTGGTGCATAAAGATATATAGTATCCTACCAATAAGAGCACCTAAACCATAAGTATGTATACCCCATAATTAGGTCCATAGAGCTTAATAGAGTAAGATGTAGGGTTTGGTTAGGGCACTAAGGTACACAAAAAAAATCCAAAATAATCATTGGCTAAACCATGTGTTTAGGATAGTAACACCTAAAGAGCCACCAATTCCAGTCTCAAGGTCTTCGACTTTAATTATTAGTGTCTTAAGAAGACCACAAGAAACACAACCACCATATACTTATTTACTTTTCTTTATTTCCATTATTATTAAGTAATCATTATTATTATTATTATTGTTATTATTATTATTATTATTATTCCTGTTAACTTATATAGTTTACCAAGGCCAACCTATATTTCAATTCTTATATATAGGCACCGTAGGTTAAAGTGATAAAAATGCCCCTAAGACTAAGGCTTCCTCTTATCATCTATTTTCACTATAGAATTTATTTTCATTTATTCACATGCCATAATAGGTTATCACATCATTATTATACTACTAGTCATGGAATCGAGTACTCTATACCAAAGGATAATTGAATACATAAACCCTACTATATACTTCTAGCATATCCAACACATGTTTTCACTCATAATTAAAAGTTAAGGCACCTCTTGCATGATTATGAAATCAAAATCATAACAACCCATAGTTATCCATTCAGCCCCATACCATACATTATCCTTATGATATATACTAATTTACTTAAATACCCTCATCCTTATAATATGCTTGATTATACGTAAACTAATAATACTAAGACCATAAACCCTTATTCAATCATTTAATATCCCTTATGACTTATTAGGAAGGTTCATTAGATCAATTGCCATGATATATGCATTTTACCGACTTATTCATTCTCACTTACAAAATTATTAAATTACCCCTCTAACTTGCCAATTTACTAAAATACCCTTTTACATGTCAAATTACCAAAATATCCTTCATACTTATATAATTATCCAAAACACCCTTCATGCATATTAAATTACCATTTTACCCTTCATACTTATATAATTCGCAAAATGCCCTTCATAATTGTTAAACTTACTAAATTACCCTTCAAGTTTGTTAAATTACCGAATCTATACTTTTGATTTTCTAATCTATATATGATTTTTTTATATTATTTCTATGAGCGCTTTTTTACTAATCAAAGCTTAAAATTTTTAACCAGCATACTGATAAATTAACCATTATATCTTACTAAAATTTGTGGATATAAGTATGCTAGCACATTACGATTTTTGAATATGCAAGTGTGCATAATATGTGATATTAAGTATATCATGATTTGTAGCATATGTTAGAAGTTGAAACAGAAAGCATGCTATATTATTAAATGTGTCATATGTAGAAATGATGGTTAAGAAGGATCTTGGCTATTAATAATAGTATGAAATGCATGTATATGTCATGATAAGAAAATATGGCCAATCGTAGTAGAGATAATGTTAATATAAGCCTTAGGGGAATTTTAGGAATTTTTACTTGTACATAAGGTGTTGTCTAAATAAACGTACATGTTAGGTGATAATGGGTATTAAAAATGACTAATAATGGATGGTGGTGTTAGATGATTCATGTGGACTATGGGTGTTAATATTTTAAGTGTTAAGGGTAGTTTGGTACTTTTATGAATAAAGAGGGTGATTTTTTAAATTATTGAATATAAAGGGTATTTTTGGTAATTTTGGCATAAGAAGTGGGTAACTTGGTAATTTTATGAATAAAAAGGATATTTTGGTAAATTAAAAAGTAAAAAGGGTAACTTGGTAATTTAATGAATAAAAATGGTATTTTGGTAATTTTAAACGTAAGAAGGGTAACTTAAGATCATAATGAATTAAAAGGGTATTTTGGAAAATAAATAAGTAGTAAGGATAAATTGGTAATTTAAGGAATAAAATGGGTATCTTGGTAAATTAATAAGTACGAAAGGTATTTAAATAATTTCATGAAGGAAAAGGGTAATTTAGTAATTATATAAGTATGAAGGGTAGTTTGGTAATTTAACAAGTATAAAGGGTATTTTGGTCATTATATATGTATAAAGTGTAATTTAGTAATTTAATAAATATGAAGGGTAATTTGGTAATTTAACAAACTTGAAGGGTAATTTGATAATTTTAACAAATATGAACAGTATCTTGTTAATTATAAAAATATGAAGGGTAAATCAGTAATTTAATATGTATGAAGGGTGTTTAAGATAATTATTGATTCAGGAGCAAACAATCAAGATTTGGAATTTATAATTATAGAACCGATGGTTCTTTATTTATAAAGGAGCTTCCATAAAATTAAAGACAAATGGATGGCTATGTTGTAAGTAATAGATGGAATGTACCATGCGAGCTACTAGGTGTATACATGCATGCGCATGTCATGCATAACAAGTATGGAGTACATGGCTATATGCATGGGGGAAATAATATGTATCTTAGATGTTCATATTAGTTGATTTAATTAATTAATTAATTTGTAGAGTTAGAGATTAGCTAGAGAATAAAGTAGCTTAAATCTACCTTTTTGAAGAATATTCTATAATCTAGTATATTTTAGCATATTCTATTTTCTAATATCTTTTAGCTAGGTATCTTTTGAAGAATTATGCCTATTAGCTAGTATCTTGTCATTGTTAGCTTGGCTATATAAATCCATATAACCCACAATTGGAGATATATCAAGAATTGAAGTTGAATGCAAATTGCAATAATTGAATTCTATGTGAGTTCATCTCAATTTGAATCAGATATGTGTGAACAACTAATTTTGAAACCCTTAATCTCATCATCTGTGTGAATTATAGATTAAGTACTATCTTTTCTAATGTCCATAACCCATGATTTTCTATCCATATCCATCATTAAAACACATCCAAAAATTAAAGCCCTAATTCAAAATCCTAACCCTATGTTTCAAACAAAACCCTAACCCTAAGTTTGAAAAGTAAACCCTAACCCTAACCCACAAAACCATCCATCATCTCATCATTGTTGAAACAAAGTCACCATTCATCTATCAAATTTGAATCACCATAATCATTCACTCATCATCAACGACTAATCATAAGCATATTCGAATCACCATCATCAATATCTTACCTTGTTCGAATATCTTCATCATCAATATATCACTTTAGAATATTCTACTTCTTAATTACAGGATAATTGAGAATTAGTTTTACATAATTGATAATTCCATACTCCACTACACATCAAATTTGGTATTAAAGCCTTAGGTTTTGATCTTTCTGATCAATATCCAATATTTATTCAATATTCTTGCAAGAACATGTCTTTACTTCAAGATTCTTCAAGAATGTGTCTCTTCTTTAAGATTATCCCAAGAATTTATCAAGAATACAATAAAATAAAGCACTTAGAGGCATGTTTCAAGAAGCACCACTCGGTTGGTGAAGGGAGGGGATGGAAGAGAAAGACTTGAGAGATATTCTCAAGATCTTGGTGGATGAAATTAATGAGGTAAAGCTACATGCATGTGGGGAGAATAGAAAATTCACAAGCTCAAGGGTCACATGTGCAACTAAAAAATAAAGGGTGAATAAGTAGAAGAAGATCGTGGCAAAAAATTAATTGGAGGAAGGAGAAGAGAGTGTGGAAAATTATAGAAGACCACATGACACCTCAAGAAGAACCTACGATGATGAGGAGAAGGGACTCCAATTTGATCTGCTTGTCTTTGATGGTAATCTAGATCTTGATTGGTTGCAAATTGTTAAATCTACTTTTGAGTATAAATATATTGATGATGAGAAGAGGTGCCTAATAACAATATTGAAATTTAAGAAATTTTCTACAGTGTGTTATGATAACATGAAAAGGAGAAGGGAAAGAGAAGGAAAGCCAAGAATTAGGTCATGGGAAAAAAATTTAAAAAAAAAACTTGAAGAGGAAATTTGTGCCTTGAGAATACGAGTAAGGGAATTCTATAAAGATGACTACTTTAATGTAAGGGTTTCTCGGAGTTAAGGAATACATTAGAGAGTTCAAAAGGTTAGCTCTTCTTTGTGATGTCTGAGAATGAGAAGAACAAAGGTGTGCTCGATTGATTAGAAGGATGAATATGAACCTTTGAGAAAAGGTGGAGGTGCATCCTTAGGAAGTGTTTGAAGACCTAGCTATGTTACCAATCAAGTTTGAGAAATAATTAAAGAGAATAGATTCACCAAACAAGTCAACCAATGCTCTATATGGTTTGACTTTCAAGCGGGTGTGGAAGACACAAATTTCTCAACCCACAAATCAAGAAAATGGTAGAAGGTACACTCATGAAGAAAAGGGAAAGGATAAATTATTTGATAAGGTGAACAAGTAATGCTTCAAGTGTAGAAGTTATGGTCACTTTTCTTTGGATTTTCCATACTAAAGGGCATTGAATTTGAAGGAGATATCAAGTATGGAGGCTTATGATGAGAATGAATACCTTGATGGAGACCTTGAAGAAGAAAGTGATAGCCTAGAGGATGCTTTGGAAAAGGGTCAAGTGGGTTGCTATGTGTTGTAAAGGGTGCTCCAAGTAAAACAACAACAACCTCTACTTACTCAAAGGGAGAAGCTTTTTAAGGCCAAGTGTAGAGTTTGTGATAAAGTATGTGAATTCGTCATTGATAGTGGCTCATGCACTAATGTTGCTAGTGAGAAGATGGTAAGAAAGCTCCGTTTGGAGACCATGGGTCATCCAAGACCATATTCGCTCCATTAGCTCAACAAAAAGAAAGGTTTAAGAGTAACCAAACAAACTCTTATCTCGTTTAATATTGGAAATTATTTTTATGATGATTTATGCTATATTCTACGTATGGATGCTTGTTACATTATTTTAGGGAGGCCGTGGCGATTTGATAGGAAATTTGTGCATAATTGAGTAATAGTGGGTATGTGGTGTGAAAAGGACAAAATAATTTTAGGCTAAAACCTAATCTAGAGGGGGAGGATTCAGTTTTGAGGAATGAAAAGAAGGAAGGAACTAAGAAAATACGGCAAAAAAAAATGGAAGAAAAAAAGAAGGAAAATTTCGAGTGTAGGAGGGGAAGAAAGAAGAGTAGCATGGAGTTTTTGATCATTAAGGACTATGAGATGATTGAAGCTATCAAAGATGAGAAGATATGCATTGGTGGTAAAGGAAGCCTAATGAGGGGAGAATGCCAATATGGATCGAAAATTGCAACAAGTGTTGATAAAGTATGCCAATGGTTTTCCAAATGAGTTGCCAAGTAGACTACCTCCTTTGAGAGGTATTGATTATGCTATTGACCTTATGCCAAGAGTCCCATTATAAGACAATCAAACTTATAGGTGTAATACGGAGGAGGCTAAAGAGCTACAGAAACATGTGCAATAGTTATTGGACCAAGGCTATATTAGCGAGAGTATGAGTCCATGCGGAGTTCCATCTTTGTTGGTGCCTAAGACGGAGGGTACACGGATGGTGTGTTATTGATTCAAGACCAATCAACAATATCACAATCAAGTATAGATTTATGATGCCGGGATTTGATAACATGTTAGATGATTTGAATGGTGAAAAGGTGTTCTTAAAGATTTATCTTAGGATCAACTATCATCAAATGAGAGTAAAGGATGGGGACAAGTGGAAGATAGCCTTCAAGACAAAGTATGGGTTATATGAGTGGTTGGTCATGCCATTTGGGCTATTTAATGCGCCGGGTTCCTTCATGAAATTAATGACCAAAGTACTTAGACCTTTCCTTGATGTTTTTGTTGTCATTTATCTAAATGATATCTTGGTATATAGCAAGAGTGAGTTCTAGCACATACAACATTTAAGGTGGATATTTTATAAGATTAGAGAGATTAAGCTCTATAGTAAGTTGGAGAAATATGATTTTATGTTTGATAGGGTAGTTTTCCTTTGCTATATTGTGAGTGGAGATGGTATTAGAGTTGATCCATTAAAGGTGGAAGCTATCCAAATGTGGCCTATTCCTACTAATGTCCATGAAGTTTGAAGTTTCCACATCTTGGTCTCATTCTATAGGTAGTTCGTCGAAGATTTCTCTACCATTGCAGCACCTATCATATAATTGATGAAGAAAGGATAGTTCCATTGGAATAATCAAGTGATAAAGGCTTTTGAAGGCTTAATGACAAAGCTCTCAAAACCACCGGTATTATCTTTTCCTTGTTTTGATAAATTGTTTGAAGTAAGATGTGTTGCTAGTGGTGTAGGCATTACGGGTGTGCTCTCACAAGAAAAGAAACCAATTGCTTTCTTTAGTGAAAAGTTAAATGGTGCAAGACTCAACTATTCGACCTATGATAATGATTTTTATGCTATTGCCTGTTGTTTAGAGACATGGAGCCATTACTTGAGACTCAAGCCTTTTATACTTCACTCAAATCATGAGAGTTTGAAGTATCAATATGGTCAAAAGAAGGTGAGCCCAAGACATTCTAAGTGGATAAGCTTATTGAAAACATTTGTGTTCTCTATAAGATATATAGATGGTAAAGAGAATGTACTGGAAGATGCATTATCTAGGAGGACCGTGGTATTTGTCATGATGAATGTAAAGCTTTTGAAATTCGAGATAGTATATTGTTCTAATCCATATAGGCCAATTGATATGGTACCATTGAAGAAAGGTGATGATGTGTGTGGGAATGTGGAATTATTAAATTGGTAAAAGTAATGCTTAATTATGTTGGAATTAAAAAGAAGAAGGTTCAAAAGTGTTGAATTAATGATTTAGATATACAAATAGGGTAGAATAGTGATGATGATGATGATTCGGTGATGATGATGATGATTTGATGATGATCAATTAATGATAAAGATGATTTAAATTAGATGATATGATGATGATTTAGATTTTATAATGAAGAGATGATGATGAGGATGATTTCATGATTAGGGTTTGATGATTGATGGTTTTCTTGGTTAGGGTAAGGGTTAGGGTTCAGTTTTGAAACATAGGGTTCAAGTTTTGAATTAGGGTTTTGATTTTGGGATGTATTTGGATGATGAATGTGGCTAAAAGGGAATGGGTTATGGAGTATAAAAAAGATTATACTTAATCAATAATTCATACAGATGAAGAGATTAAGGGTTTCAATATTAATCGTTCACACAGATTTGATTAAACATGATATGAACACATATATAATTCAATACTTGCCATTTTCATTCAACTTCAACTCTTGATGTATATTCGATCGTGGGCTCTATGGCTTTACATAGCCATGATGCCAATTACAAGATATTAACTAAAATGCATAATTCTTCAAAAGATACCGAGCTAAAAGATACTAGAATATAGAATATGTTAAAGGATACTAGAATATAGAATATTCTAGCCAAAAGATATAAAAATATAGAATATGCTAAAAGATACTAGAATATAGAATATTCTTCAAAAAGGTATATTCATGCTACTTTATTCTCTAGCTAATTTCTAACTCTACTAATTAATTATTTCATTAACTAAATCAACTAATAGACTCGTCCAATCTGCATATTACTTCACCCATGCATGTAGCTACGCATTGTCATGCACATGCACGTATACGCTTAGTAACTTATATGGTACGTTTCATTTATAGCTAGAAATGTAAGTATCTTCTTGTCTTCAATTCTTTGGAAGATCCATTCTAAATGAAAAAAAATTGGTCCCATAATTATGAATACCAAATGTTGAGTGTTTTCTCCTACATTATTCTCCCCTTGTTGATTTGAATTTTTCCTCAAATTTGCATCCCTATAGTAAGGGCTAATGTCTCCAATATTGAATGTCCTTGATATCCCACCTTATGAATTCTGAAAATCTAGCTCATAAGCACACTCCCCAAAATTTCAAAGTACATTGAAAGGACCATCCACCCTTTGAATAAGCTTTTTCCTCCTTAGATTAGGAAATCTCTCCTTCTTCAAGTGCAACCATACCAAATCTTCTGATTGAAAAATATGTTGACTACTACACTTATTAGCCCTTGTCTTTTATGCATCATTCACATTCTCAATATTGTGTTTGATTTGTTGATAAATTTTTTGAAAGAACTCTACTCTCTCTTGTGCATTATATCTCTTCACTTTACCTTTCTTCAATAGTACCATACCAATCAGCATAAAAGGATTAATACTATATACTATCTCAAATCCTAAAAGCTTTACATCCATCGTGGTAAGTACCATAGTCCTCCTAGATAATGCATCTGCAACAACATTATCTTTGCCATCCATATTTCTTTTAGAGAAATAAAATGTTTGCAACAAGCTTATCCACTTAGCAAGTTTTGGACTCACCTTCTTTTGACCATATAGATACTTTGAACTCTCAAGATTCGAGTGAAGTACAAAAGGCTTGAGTCTCATGTAATGGCTCCATGTCTTCAAACAATGCACAATAACATAGAAATCTTTATCATA
This sequence comes from Tamarix chinensis, assembly GCA_030549775.1. Taxonomy (NCBI): domain Eukaryota; kingdom Viridiplantae; phylum Streptophyta; class Magnoliopsida; order Caryophyllales; family Tamaricaceae; genus Tamarix; species Tamarix chinensis. Next base: position 61,490,326 of record CM060178.1, on the reverse strand, counting down.
AGTCAAATATTTGACTCTTACACCATTTAAATTTTCACTAAAGAAGGCAATCAATTTCCTTTCTTTTGAAAGCAAACCCCCAATGCCTACACTTGCATCATATGTTACTTCAAACAATTTATCAAAATAAGGTAAAGATAATACCGGTGTGTTTGAGAGCTTTATCTTTAAGTCTTCAAAAGCCTTTGCAATTTGATCATTCCAACGAAACTCTCCTTTCTTCATCAATTGTGTGATAGGTGTTGCAACAATAGAGAAGTCTTTTATGAATCGTCAATAGAATCATGCCAACCAATGGAAAATCCACGTTTGGATATCTTCCACCATTGTCGGATCAACTCTAATACCATATCCACTCACAATTTAAACAAGAAAAACCACACTTTCCATCATAAAATCACATTTCTCCAACTTACCGTAGAGCTTCACCTCTCTAAGCTTGTCAAATATCCTCGTTAGATGATGTATGTGCTTGAACTCACTCTTGCTATATACCAAGATATCATCAAGGTAAACAATAAAAAAAACTCCAAGGGAGGGTCAAAGTACCTCGATCATCAATCTCATGAAGGAACACGATGCATTACATAGCCCACATGGCACCATCAACCACTCATACAATCCCTACTTAGTATCGAAGTTTGTCTTCCACTTGTCCCCTTCCCTTACTCTCATTTGATGACAGCCAATCCTAAGATCAATATTTGAGAACACCTTTATGCCTTGCACCTCATCTAACATGTCATCCTATCTTGGCATAATAAATAGATTCTTGATTGTGATGTTTTTGATTGCCCTTGAATCAATACACATCCTTCACATACCGTACTTCTTAGGCACCAACTAAGCTTGTGCACCACATGCACTCATACTTTCCCAAATATAGCCTTGGACTAATAACTTCTTCACTTGTTTTTATAGCTCCTTCATCTCCACCAGATTGCACCTATAAGCTAGCTTTTTTGTAATGAGACCCTAGCATAAAAGCAATAGCATGCTGAATTCCTCTTAAAGGATGTAGCCAATGGGCAACTCATCCAAAAAAACATCAACATACTCTTTTAACACTTGTTATAATTTTGGACCCATATTAGTATTCTACCCTTATTGGACTTCCTTTACCACCAAAAAATTGTATATCTTCTCATCTTTGATAGCTTCAAACATCCCACACTTCTTAAGAATCAACAACTCCATGATGCTATTCTTTCTTCCCATCCTACACTCGATATCTTCCTTCTTTTTTTCTTCCTTTTTTTGCATCATGCTCTCAGTTCCTTCCCCATTTTTATTCCTCAAAACCGAATCCTCCCCATCTCGATTATATTTTAGCATAAAATTCTTTTGGCCCTTGCACACTATGTACTCATTAAGGACTCCATCGTGCAAAACCTTCCTATCAATTTACCATGACCTCCCCAACAAAATTTTAAAAGCATTTATAGGTAGGATACTATATAAAACATCATCAAAATAATTTCCAATCTTATATTAGATAAGAGTTTGTTTGGTTACCCTTACACCTTTATCTTTGTTGAGCCATTGGAGGGAATATGGGGTCTTGGATGAACCATGGTCTCCAAACCGAGCTTGTTTACCATCTTCTTGCTAGCAACATTAGTGTATGAGCCACTATCAATGATGACTTCACATAATTTGTCGCCAACTCTACAATTTGCCTTGAAATCTTCTCCCTTTGAGTAAGTAGATGTTGTACTTGGAGCACCCTATGCAACACATACCAATCCACTTCGCCCTTTTCCAAATTATCCTTTGGGCTATCACTCTCTTCATCTAGGTCTCCATCAAGATCTTCATTTTCATCACAATCCTCCATACTTGCTATCTCCTTCAAAGTCAATGCCCTTTGGTTTGGATAATCTTAAGCAAAGTGACCCTAACCTCTACATTTGAAGCATTGATTTTTCACCTTATCAACTACTTGATCATTAACCTTTATTTCACGAGTGAAATTCCTAACATTATCATGATATTTGGCTTGAGAAATTTGTGGCTTTGACACCCCCTTGAAAGTGAAACCATATAGAGTATTGGTTGACTTGTTTGGTGGCTTTTTTCTCTTCGAATTGTTTTTCAAACTTGATTTCTAACTTAGTTAGGTCTTCAAACACTTCATAAGGATACACCTCCACCTTATCTCGAAGATTCATATTTAGCCCTTCAATGAATCATGCACACCTTTATTCTTCTCTCTATTTGACATCACAAATAATAGCTAATATTTTAAACACTAAAAGGTATTACTCAAATCCAAGTAACTCTTGCCTCAAAGTAATCATATTTATGAAATTATTTTTCTCATATTCTTAACGCACAAATTTCTTCTTCAAGTTTGTTTTTAAATTTTTCCATAACCTAATTATTTATTTTCCTTCTCTATCCCTTCTCCTTTTAAATCATCATCCCACACTCTAGAAAATCATTAAAACTTTAGTATTTCTATTTGTTACCTCTTCTCATCATCAATATATTTATATTAAAAAAAGACTCAACTATTTGCAACCATTTGAGAAAAGAATCCGGATCAAGATTACCTTTGAAGCCGGGTAGATCAAATCGGATTCCCTTCTCCAAATCATCGGAGGTTGTTCTTGAGGTGATATGTGGTCTTCCATAATTTCCCAAACTCTCTTCTCCTCCCTCCATTTGATTTTGTGCCCTTCTCACATTGTCTTCTTCTATTTGTTTCCTTCGGTTTTGTGGCAACATGTGTGACCTATGGGCTTGTGAAGTATCTATTCTCCCCTCACATAGCTTTACCTCCTTAATTTCATCCACCAAAACCTTGAGAATATCTCTCAAGTCCTCCTTTTGGTTCGCCATCTCCTCACTTCAACAACCAAGTGGTGCTTCTCTAAACACACCTCTAAGTGCTAAATATTAGTTTCTTCTTGATGATTTCATGGGAGAATCTTGAAAAAGACACATGTTCTTTGAAGAATCATGAAGTAAATACATGTTCTTGTAAGAATCTAGAGAAAAGATTGGATCTTGATCAAAATAGATCAAAACTAAGGCTTTGATACTAAAATTGATATGTGTGGGAATATGGAATTATTAAATTGGTAAAATTAATACCTAATTATGTTGGAATTAAGAAGAGGAAGGTTCAAGAGTGGTGAATTAATGATGTAGATATTCAAATAGGTTAGAATAATGATGATGATGATAATGATAATGATTCGATGATGATAAATTAATGTTAAATATGATTGGAATTAGATGAGATGATGATGAGGATGATTCAATGATTAGGTTTTAATGATGGATAGTGTTGTGGTTTAGGGTTAGGGTTAGGGTTTACTTTTGAAACTTAGGGTTTAGGTTTTGAAATAGGGTTGGGTTTGGATAATGAATATGGATAAAAGATCATGGGTTATAGAGTTTATAAAAGATAGTAATTAATCTCTAATTCACACAGATAAATAGATTAAGGGTTTCAAAAGTAATAATTTACACAGATTCGATTAAACTTGAGATGAACTCAAACAGAATTCAACACATGCAATTTGTATTCAATTTCAATTCTTGGTGTATCTCCAATGGTGGGTTCTATAGATTTATATAGCCAAGCTACCAGTTACAAGATACTAGCTAAAAAGCATAATTCTTTAGAAGATACCTATCTTATAGATGCTAGAATATGGAATATTCTAGCTAAACAATACCAGAATATAGAATATGCTAAAGGATACTAGAATATAGAATATTCTTCAAAAAGGTAGATTTATACTACTTTATTCTCTAGCTAATTTCTAACTCTATTAATTAATTAATTATGTAAATCAACTAATATACACATCCAAGCTACATATTACTTCCCCCGTACACGTAGCCATGCACTCTATGCATGCCATTCACATGCATGTATATGCCTAGTAACTTGTATATTACGTTTCATTTATAACTAGCTGTGTAACTATCCACTTATCTTTAATTTGTGGGAGGTCCTTTCTAAATAAAGAATAATTGGTTCCATAACTATGAATACCAAATCTTTAGTGTTTGCTCCTACATAAGGTAAAGTGAAGAGTTACGATGGACAAGAGAGAGTGGAGTTCTTTCAAAAACTTCATTAAAAAATCAAGCACAATATTGCTAACGTGAATGAAGTATACAATACAAGAGAAAACAAGCATAGGAGTCAACATGTTTTTTAACTGGGAGATTTAGTATGGTTGCCCTTCAGGAATGAGAGATTTCCTAATCCAAGAAAACCCAAGCTTATGCCAAGTGTGTTTGGTTGTCTCAAAGGAATTTGAAAGTTTGGGGAAATTTTTTATGATCTAGATTTACTAAATTCATATGGTGGAGTATCAAGAACATTCAATGTTGGTGACATTAGACCATATTATGTCGATGGAAGTTTTAGGGAAATTCAAGCAACAAGGGGAGAATGACGTAGGAGAAAACAATCATGATTTGGCTTCATTATTATGGATTCAATGTTTCTTCATTTGGAAAGGATCTCCCATAAAATTGAAGACAAACAGATGGTTACATTCCTAGAAATAGATAAAATGTACTATATAAGCTACTAGCCATTTATATGCATGTGCATCTCATGAATAGAGTGCATAGATACGTGCATGGGGAAAATAATATGCATATTGGACGTGCATATTGGTTGATTTAATTAATTAATTTATTAATTAATTAGTAAAGTTAGAGATTACCTAGAGAATAAAGTAGCTTAAATCTACCTTTTTAAAGAATATTCTATATTCTAGTATCATTTAGCATATTCTTTATTCTATTAATTTTTAGCTAGGTATCTTTTGAAAAATTATACTTATTGGCTAGTATCTTGTAATTGGTAGCTTGGCTATATGAAGCCACAAAACCCATGATTGAAGATACAAAAAGAATTGAAGTTGAACGCAAATTGTAAGTATTGAATTTTGTGTGAGTTCATGTCAATTTTAATCAGATCTCGATGAAGATTAATTTTGAAACCCTTAATCTCTTTGTCTGTGCTAATTAGGGAATAAGTACTATCTTTTCTAATCTCCATAACCCATGCTTTTCTATCCATATCCATCATCCAAACATATCCCAAAATCAAATCCCTAATTCAAAACTATAACCCTATCTTTCAAACTAAACCTAACCCAAACCCTACTTTTCAAAACTAAACCTTAACCCTAACCTTATGTAATCCCCTAGAATTTTAAAAGCCTATATTTAAAAAATCACTTTTATCTAGGAGAAATTAGATTTTAAATTTATTTAATTTAATTATTTTGAGGGTTCTACCTTTTAAATTTATTTAATTTAATCATTTTGTGGATTTTTGAGTATATAAAATTAAATGTGAATATTTAATAAATTAAAATAAATGATTTTTTTATCATACTAATTTTTTTCAAATAAGTTTTCAAAACCAATAATTTCTAAAATTTACCTTTTAAACCAATATATTAAAATATATTAAGTTAGTTTATTAAAATTTATTTATCTACAAAAAATACTACAACCTATTTCCGATAAATTATTTTATCTATTTTCCCTCCCTATTTTCCCTTTTCCCCTTTTCCCTCCTTCACCCATCGCCCCAATCGATCCACCTTCCTCCTCTTTTTTTTTTCTTTTTTCCTTATCCTCTGGACTGACTGGTAAAGCTTATCACCTTCTCCCCCCTCGATCCCAACGTGTAACCCCGACCTGCAGCCTTTCTTCCACCGGCTACCACTACACACCGTTTGGCCTCCCTTATCTTCCCCTCCCTATCATTTTCTTCCCTTTTTCAACCCCGACCAACCCCGTCTCTCCCCTCCATGCGTGCCCCATCCCTTCCCTTCTCTCCTCGACCTAACCTAACCTGCCATGGCTGGACTGCACCGCCGGCCAATGGTCCTGTCACACCTGCCCTGCTTGTCCTTTTCCCCTTCATTGTTTCCCCCCTCAATTAGACTATAAATACCCCCCATGGGCATCCATAATGGAGCTTCTGTTTTTGCAGCCCAGAAATCCCAACCACATGTTTCCACCCTATCAGCTCCTTATTCTACCACTATCGATGACCGTTGCCATAAACACTATCCACCAAAACCTTCCCCGTACCTCCCTCTATAAAACTGAACCACCCTCCTCCCCTATCTTTCCTTGCATGAGCCGCCTAGGCCATGAAAAAGTGCCTTCTCGATTAGCCCTCACCAACCTTATGCCCCCTTGGTGTCGCCGCCAATTCCGCCGCAACCAACGCCTCCTCCACCCCCCAAAACAACCAGGGGACTCCACCCTACCTTTCCATACCTCCATCTCTCCTTGCCTCCCTCTCCTTCTACTTTCTCCACCTTCCACCACCTTCGGCCACCGCACTAACCGTCGTACGCCGCCACTCCTGGCTGCACCACCACCTCCATTCCACCCCTCTCCACCTTCCACCACCTCAAACACCCCCTTCTTCCCTCTCCTCTAGTTTACAACCCTATCTTTCCACATCTCTTCTTCCTCCACCGCCACCATCACCACTGCCACGTGCCACAGACTATTCCGCCACCAACCTTAGGTGGTACTCCAACTCCCCCAGCCCTTAAATTGGTTTCTATAAGTGTTAATAATTTTTAGTCATATTAATAATATTATCCTTAGTATTACTATTATTATTATTATTAGTGTTGTATTATTATTACTTTTACTATTACCATTTTTAATATTATTAGTATGTCTCAAATTTATTACCAAACCTAATTTCTGATATATTTATAACTATAGCATGTTACTATTATCATTGTTATTGTTATTATTATTATACTTAGTATTTTTATCATTATGATTATTATTATTATTATTACTATTCTTATTATTATTCATGTTATTTAAACCGAAGTTGGCGTATTATCATTTTGTTGTTAAAGAAGAAGAATACTTAAGCCCTAGTATTTTTATTATTTAGTATTCGGATATTGCTAATATTATTCCTAATGCCTTCATTACTAAAATTATTACTATGGTATCATTATTAGTTATTATTATTTTATTACTATTATTGTGATAAAAAAAATCGAACCCTTATATTATTATTATTCAAAATATAACTGTTATCATTATTATTTTTAGGAATATTAGTACTTTGTTGGTATTGCAATTATTATATTATTATTTTAACCCTAACACTATTATTAGCCTTAGCCTTAAAAATGCTACGGTTTCTATCACTATAAGAATTAGCATTACTATTATTTCTATTATTATTATTATTGTCACCGTTTTACTATAGTTAGTATTAGTACTATTATTAGTAGAATAAAGCTATTAGGTTTAATAATATAAGTATAGTAATAAATATTAACACAAACATATCTTGACTAGTAATATCTAGTAGGCTAACTTGAAGATAAAAACCCTAGTTTTCACGTGTAATGCTTCCTTTATTAATAATAACCCTAACCTTAGACTAAAATAAGGAATAATAGTATTTTTGGTAGGAGGGAAACTAATCCTTAGTTTTACCCTCTTATAGGTGAATCAAGCCAAAACCTTAAGGAGGCATAGGAGAGTGCTCCAAGCCCGGTGTTATATTAGCTAAGGATATGGTTAAGGCCTTTTTTGTGTACGAATGTGCTATGTGTGTTGGTTTGATGGGTGTGCTTTATATTTCGTATTCTATATTACCATGTTCTTGTGGAAGCTTGCTAAGCATGGAACTAAGGTGAGTGGCATGTGTTTAAGATATGTGTAATTTGATGTTATTACCTATACTTGAATAGTGCTAATGTAATAATGCCCCTCATGACATGCATGATAGGAAGTCCTAAGTAGTATGATGTGGTTGTGAGAAAAATGGGAAAGAAGGAGGAAAGTAAGTTGACTAGTGAATGATAATGATTGCCTAATTATCCTATGAACTATAGGTTGAGAAAAAGAGAAATAATGAGAATGAAATTAAGGGAATGGATGAAACGTGCATGGGAAGTCTAGGGTTTGCATAGGATGGTTAGCCTTTGCATGGGGATGACTTTTACGTGGAAGAAGTAGATTTGAGGATCGAGTAAAGTAAGGGAAGAATCGTTAGGGCGATTGGAGTCCATATGTGAAAAATAGTACATGGGATGATGTAAGGATGCATGGGAGATTTGACTAGGGTTTTTGGTGGAAACCCTAAGTGAGAGAAATGTATTAAAAAATGGAAAGAAAGAAGAAATTAATGAAAATGGATAGAATGAGGATAAAAGATGAGAAGAGTGTCACATGGGGGAAAAGTGAATCAAGAGAGAAGTTTGTATTCGAGTATCGAGTGAGTCGCATAAAAGGAAGGAGAAGTATTAGGGTTTTTCGGGAGCTAATTAGGGTTTTGGGGAGATCATGTGTGGGAGTTGGACGGTGAAGTTGTAAGGTCAAGTGGGGGCCGAGAGAAGTGATGGTCTTAATAATAAAGAAGAGTTTTGGGCTCATAGTGAGTGGGAAAAAGTTGGGAGGAAGTCCCGGAAGCATGGGTTATGTTGGGTATATGTGTCATGTGGAAGAAGTGACGGTAAGTAAGACTGAGGAATGAATAATATCATATTGGGAAAGAGGGTTGCTAGAGTTTTGGAAGGCTCGACTAGGGTTTCGTGGCCACATATACGGGAAGCGAAATGTGGTACTTGGGGAAGAACCGAGCGAGGTGATAAATTAGAGGAGTATGATAGAGACAGGTTAGGCCATATAGGCTAAATTAGGGTTTTCTTGGAAGAAAACCCTAGATAGTTATATCAAGTTGATTTAGAAATATGAGAAGTGGGCCTTGGAGTTGATTAGTCATGGTAATGAGGAAAGAGTGGGAAAGGATATTAGGATGAACTAGAAGAAGTAAAAGTCCCAAGATATGGGACAAGATTATTGAGAAATTTAGTAAGTCGTGCATGTCTAGTTAGGATTGTGTATGGAATATGATAAAACAAAACACTAAGCACTTAAAGTGAAAGAATATCAAGCTAGGGCCTAGTGAGGTTATATATTCTCCGGTCCACCGACTATAATAGTAGTCAAGTGCGTTTTGCCTTGCTGAGTGTTTTTCGGTCCACCAGCTATAATAGTGGTCAGGTACGTTTTACCCTATGGAGTGTTTCCAGTCCACCAGATATAATAGTGGAGGATTCCGAGCTCGATAAACCAAACCGTGTATGGTAGTAAGTCTTGAAAAGATACTATTTACTTACAGTGGAACACCTCATGAGTCAGGGCCAGTGAGGATACATATATTTTTGGTCCATCGGCAATAATAGTGGTCAGGTGCGTTTTGCCCTATGGAGTGTTTTCGGTCCACCGGCTATAATAGTGGAGTTCCCGTACTAATGCAGAAATAATATAAGAAATGTTTGAACCGTAGGTATACAGAATGGAAAGATACTAATCATTTACAGTGGAACACCATGTGATTCGGGGCCAGTGAGGTTATTATATATATTTTGGTCCACCGGTTATAATAGTGGTCAGGTGCGTATTGCCCTGCTGAGTGATTCTGGTCCACTAGCTACAATAGTGTCAGGTGTGTTCTGCCCTGTGGAGTATTTTCGATCCACTGGCTATAATAGTGGGGTTCTCATACTCACATGGAATTATTATAAAAGAGATATAAGGTAAATCACTAGTATAAGCTCGGTCTAACCTTTTAAATCTTAATTATTATCTCATATGCCTTATGTGTTTATTCTCTGGTATGGCCTTCTTTGCGTGCTTGTTGTTGGCTTTACCCATATGGTTACCTTACTCAGTACGTAGCGTACTGACCACCCGTTTCATGGGTACTACTCATTCCCCGATATAAAGAACCATATGAGTTTGTGTAGGTAAGAGATGATGTCTTTGATGCCTACGATACTTACGAGGCATCAGGTTGGGATGAGAGTTTAGTTTAGACTTGGTTTGGGGAATCGAGAGCAACCTAACCAGACTCTATTTTCCTCTTATTTTACCATGTTTTCTTCTTATTCTAGTTATGTCATGTCGTAAGATATTTTATGTTTTGTAAAACTGTAGTTACTTGCTCTTCGGGTTGTAATTTTTAAATCGCACTCTAATTTTTGTATGACTATGATGGATTCCTCTCGTAGGCTCTCATTGTTTTATTCATGACTTGTGTTTGATGTTAACCCTATTTAGCCTTATCACTTAGTACGAGAACGGTAGGAGTGAACCGGTCTGGTACTAAGTGTGGCGGCAACACCCCTAGAATTTATAGTTTTGTTATTTCACTTCTGTCAAACCTTTTATTGAGAACAAAATTTTTCAGTAGTAAATTTTGGGGGGTGTTACACCTTAACCCATGAAACCATCCATCATTAGAACCTAGTCATTGAATCATCCTCATCATCATCTCATCATTGTCGAATTATATTCATCATTCATTCATCTAATTCGTATCACCATAATCATTCACTCATCATTAATAAATCATCATCATCGTTATCTCGCCTTGTTCAAGTATCTTCATCATCAATACATCACTTTTGAATCTTCTAATTCTTAATTAAAACATAATTGAGCATTGGTTTTACATAATTGATATTTCCATACTCCTATATACATCAATTATACAAGTATGAAGGGAAATTTGGTAATTTGTCAAGTAAAAGGGTATTTTACTAAATATTCAAGCAAGAGGGGTAATTTAGTAATTTTGTAAGTGAAAAGGGGTAAATTGATAAATTGTATATAACATGGAAATTGCTGTAATGAACCTTCCTAATAAGTCATAAAGGTTATTAAATAATTAAATAAGGGTTTATGGCTTTAGTATCACTTATTTAAGTATAATCAGGTATACTATAAGAATGAGGGTATTTCAGTAAATTGTTATGCATCATAAGGATAATGCATAGTATGGGGTTACATAGATAACTAAGGGTATATTATGATGTTAATTTCATAATCATGCAAAAGATGCCTTAACTGTTAATTATACATGGAAATGTGTGCTGGATGTGCTAGAAGTACATCGTAGGGTTTATGTGTTTAATGATCCTTTGGTATAAGGTACTCAATTCCATGACTAGTAGTATAATTATGATATGATAATCTACTATGGCATATGAATAAATTAAAATGAATTATGTGATGAAAATAGATGAGAAGAGGAAGCCTTAGCCTTAGGGGCATTTTGATCATTTTTAACTAAGGTGCCTAAGTATAAGAATTAAAACCTAGGTTGGTCTTAGTTGACTATTTAAGTTAACAAGGACAATAATAATAATAATGACTAATTAATAATAATGGAAAAAAAAGAAAAAAATTAAGTATGTGATTGTTGTGTTCCTTAGCCTTAATTAAGACATTAATAATGAAAGTGGAAGATCTTGAGATTGGGAATGTTAGCTCTTTAGGGGTCGCTACTCTAAAGAATTGGTTTAGCCCACTATTATTCTTAATTTTTGCTTGTATGCCTTAGTGCTCTAGTCAGACCCTAAATTCTATTTAGCTCTATAGGCCTCCCTACGGTGTATGCATACATATAGAATAGGTATTCTTACTAGTAGAGTACTGTATATCCTAGTGCACCAGTGCGACTAAGGTACCTTTACATCCCTAGGTTAATGGTTGGAGGGTATTTTTTTGCTTTTATGTGCCCGCTTGACTAGTGTACCTTTATATCTCTAGGTTCGTGATCTCTCCCTCTAGTTAAATAAATAGAACTGGTGTGGTAATTATATGGAAAGACATTAATCACTTATAGTGGAATACCACGTAAGTTAGGGCTAGATGGATTATATCATTTGTATTGGTCCACCAGTTATAATAGTGGCTAGGTGCACGTTACCTTGGATGTTGTATATGTTTACCGGTCCAAAGATTATAATAGTGAGCAAGTATGTTTTTTCCTAGAGTTGGGTATTTTATCCCTCTCTACGAGTTATAATAGTGGGGTCCCCGAACCTATGTGGATATAATTCGAGAGATGATATTGAATAATATTTATGTCTTGTTTGAATCTACTTATCAAAAGTAATTATATAAAATTACTACCTATTTTGGAATTTTTTAGGCTAAATAGTTTTTAAAATAAATAGTTATCTTATATAATTACTTTTGGTAAGTAGTTCCAAACAAGTGCTTAATCATTAGCTTAAGAGCAAATGATGTTGATTTCACCATTATGATCTATTGTTATGGTTTGAATATGGCCTTTGTGTCTGTATCTCATTGTAAGTGCTGGAAATGGTAAGTAAATGGGCTTTATGATATGTGATTCTTAGGGTACGAGTCTATCTAATTTTTGTTGTGGTTAATTCTATTCATTGTGTGTTATTGTTCTTATATTAGTATGATGTATTATATGCGGGCCATACCTTTTAGTTTTGTATAAAGAGTTAATCAGTACCGTAGTAAGGGTTCCGTTTGTGGGTCCCTTCTTATTTAATGGGCAGTGATCCTTATATGTAAGCCTACAAATGCTATTCAAGTTCTTTTCAGGTAAGAGCATAAGCACTTTTTGATAAGTTTCTGAACTTATCTTTGATACTTTATATTTACCCATGTAATGATTTTATTTTCTTGTATGCACTAATAGTAGGTTTTACCTTTTGTAATGTCTTTAATGTGTGCAACTCTGATTTAGTTTTATAACTTGGTTTGGTGTAAAGTGTATTCTCTCTTTTTTTTAAAGCCTTAGCACTTGGAACTTGAACAGTAGAAGAAAACTAGTCTAGTATTATGTGTAGATGTAACATTCCCAAAATTTACCATTTTTACTTCCTATTAAATTTTAATAAAATAATTTTTTTCAGTAGTGAATTTTGGGGGTATTATAATAGTGCTATGATGTGGCAATACTAATAGTAGGCAATACTAATACTTTATATTTACCCATGTAATGATTTTATTTTCTTGTATGCACTAATAGTAGGTTTTACCTTTTGTAATGTCTTTAATGTGTGCAACTCTGATTTAGTTTTATAACTTGGTTTGGTGTAAAGTGTATTCTCTCTTTTTTTAAAAGCCTTAGCACTTGGAACTTGAACAGTAGAAGAAAACTAGTCTAGTATTATGTGTAGATGTAACATTCCCAAAATTTACCATTTTTACTTCCTATTAAATTTTAATAAAATAATTTTTTTCAGTAGTGAATTTTGGGGGTATTATAATAGTGCTATGATGTGGCAATACTATGCTAAGGTAGAGAATGCATAAGGCTAGGATCCGAGGTTAGATAAGCGATAGAGAAAGGAAGGAGGAAAAGAAAGAAGAAGAAACTAAAAAGAGGGTGGCCAATTGTTTTATTTTCTAATACACATAAAATGATACAAACTATCTAAATAATATTAAAGGATGATTTTATTTGAAATTTATTTAACAAATATCATTCCTTAAGGACCTGAAAGTATAAAATTAATATACAAGCTATTTAAAAGATTTTTGAATAAAAATACCATCGATCGTAAGATTTTGTATTATTTACAAAATAATATAATATGACCCCAAAATTTGGCCATTAACGATGAAATTTGTTGGTCGTTAAAAACCTTATTTCTAGTAGTGGAGTGGACATCATGTCCTTGGTCTCCTGGCTAATATCATCTTCCCGTAGAAACTTTATTGGAAGAGAGGAAGGAGAAACATAATTTGAGGACATTGTGTTTTCTCTATTTAACTCTCCAGAATAATAATATTCTTGAAGGCGACTTGCGTGTATTGTATTGGATTTTTGGGGGAGAATATATGCATGGGTCATTATATAAGCTAGAGCTTTAATGATGACTGATAAAAAGAAAGAATAAGTTTGGATGTTAGCTAGCTCATTATACGTTGTAGGTGTTAGACTAAATTAAAGGCATGATTATTAATTTCATGAATTCATGCACTATTTAACTAATGAACATGTGGAACCCTAACAACATAGAATTATCGACGCATGCAAAATCTAATTTACAACACATGTTATAAGTTATAATAAATTTATAAGGCTTATCTCGGATCATTGATTAAATTGATGATACTGGAAAATAATAGTGTCGCAACAGAAAAAGAAACAAATGAATGAATCTACATCCTTCTTCTTTCAATTCAATAAGGCATGTATCTAATGAAAAAGATGAGAATAGGGACCTCTATACACCACCACAGAAATTATTTTTGATAACTGTTTTTAAATATATTTTGTAACACCCCACATCTTTGAATGATGGGTGAAGGTGGATTATGCCTATTTTGGGCCTTTGATTTTTATTTAATGTCATAGTTTAGTTTGGGATAAAACTTGGTTTAAAATCATTTTGAAAATGAAGTTCATTGAGTTTTACGGACAAAAACATTGATGGGTTCCATGAACCAATCAATTGGTTTGTTGATTAAGCCAATTTGGGTTTTTCGACTAAACCAATCGACTAGTTGTCAGAAACCAATCAGTTGGTGGTAGAACAATCACCTGATAAACCTAAATCCATTAATAGGTCCATCGAGCTAGCTATATTTTTTAGCTTGATTTTGCTAAAAAAATCCCTTACACTAAAATAGACCCCCACCAACCAATGAGAGATTGTCCCTAAAAGATTTCTAACCATTTCCATGATGCATTTAACCGAAAATATTGCCTCGGTTTGATTTGGAGGTCAATTGGGATAATTGAGGCGGAGAGATGACATCAGCATAATCTTCTTTCTCCTTTCTCCTCTACATGATTCTAAGATTGAATGCTTCGATCACAAGCACCTTTTTGAGCAGCTAGAAAATTCCTTTTATGCCGACCTTCTATTACTCCATTTCTAAATGCTAATTCTGGTCTAATTGACCCGAATTCTCTAGAGACACCATTTGTACTTAGTAGAGGAGGTCGGCAAATCCTAGACAAAATTCATCCATTCTGATCAGATTTAAATGGTTAATGGTAGGGTTTTGAGTTCATCTATGAACCCTTAGTTATTCTATTTGATTGATTAGTTATATATAGCCCTAATTATCCTTGCCATGCACCTTTCTATCAGCCATTAAAATTTTCTAAGTCTTACATTCCCTCCTTTCCTTCCACACTTCGAACCTTATCAATCTATTTTTGGACACTCTTCTAATCTTTTCTCTAGCTCTCTCTTATTTTGATTATAAGTAAGAAAGGGTTAGATTATATTAATAGGTTGAGTAGTTTAGGTTAGCTCGTTCCCTATTTTTGGTCTCAAGTTGGTATGTCCTTATTCTAATCTATCATAAGTTTAAAATTTGATGAGATTTTGGTATAATGTCCGAGTTTAAGATTTTGGTTTTATGGTTTTCAAGGCTGAGATTTGCTATAGTTGGAATTTTTATTTTTATGGGGATTTTGTCTGCATGAAGTAAGTGATTCTTTATTCTAAAATTTGAGGTGTTCCTTCATGTTAGGTATTATCTTTAGGTTATTGTTCCATGTTGGCATGAAAAAATACAGCTGTATATGTGATTTGGATGATTATATGACATGGTTTGATTAAAATGAATGAACTTATGTAAAAATAGCCTATGATGATCCCGTATTGAGAAATGCATGATAATTTGGTTGGAAATAAGTTGGATTATGTTGAAACATGTTTTAATTGGTTAAGAATGATTTATATGTAAGAATCTGCATGAAATTTATGATTTAGCACTATGTTAGGTAAACCAATCGCTTAGTTAGTTTAAACCAACGAACTAATTCCTAAAATATTTAGTGGTTGACCTAACCCATCTACTTGTAAGCCTGTATAACCCTTAGTATTGCTTTCTGCTTAAACCCATTTTGCTGGTTTGACAAATTTGATCAAATGGTTTATAGACAGCCGATTGGTTTACCCTAATGGATCGACTAGTTAGAGAAAAACATGGTTTAGTTAGGTCAAACCAGTCAACTGATCTAGCCAAACAAATCAACTGGTTGGTGCAATTGGTTAACTACTTAGGCCAGACTGATCAACTAATTTGCTTGATATTCTTCTTCTTAGTTCAGTTATGCTTTGAGATTATATTTAGGACTATACTATGATTTTTAATACGAATAAATATAGATTTTTTTATCATGCATCATTAGCCTAAATAAAAGATCAAAATGGTTCATATTTCATGGTATACTCTATGAGTAATGTAAAGGCTAAATGGGCATTCCACTTATGATAAGTAATAATATTGAGAAAGGATTACTAGGAATCAATATGGGCATGATTTAAACTATAAGGTTGCTATGAATAACATTGGTCAAAGATATATTAGAAATCCACATGGTGGGAAAAATAGAAAGAAGAAAATTTATATGGATTAACAGGGGATGTTGAATTTCATGCTTTGTATGGGCCCTGTATGATCACCCACCCTCATAAATAAAATACTAATTACATAAAGTAAAAGAAAATCTAGTTAAGTATGGTTCTTGGTTACTTGATTGTCGATTAGCTACTAGGGGTTAGTCCACCTTCAGGCTTTGACTTTTGTTTCAATCATAAGAAGTCCTCATGCCTTACTTACTTTATATATTGATAATGTACTAGAGGTTATTAGTCATAAAGGGTCTGGTTACCTAGATGGTTGGCTTTAGCCTTGACTTATGTCCATATTATTTGGCTTTGACCTTAACTTATGTCCATTTTGTTGATTAGCTTTGGATTGGATTTATATCCACTTGATAATAGGTTTTGGTCTGGACTTTATGTATCCTTTCTCCAAAAACCAAAGCACTTAGCTATTTTTCTTCTTGGTTCACATATGCCACTTTATCTCATATTTTATTGGGATAGGGTGCGATGGTATGTGAGATCATAGGATAGTGCAAAGTCGATAGCTCGACAATAAAAAACAAACTAAATGTTAAATATTGGTTGAAAATTATGAATAGTGACCAAGCAAATGGTTAATGATTGGTTAAGAAAATGGAAGTAATAATATAATTGACCAAAATGAATAAAGATTGTTTATGCACTTAACTAATGGTTGAAATGAATAATTAGTTAAGGAATAGAATATTGCTTTATTGATTAACTGATCATATATTTGGTTAAGTAAATTGTATAACCTAAGGAAGTGGATAATTGATTAACTAATCTTACAAACCCTAGACTTTCATTGGATGTTTTTTTTACTAATCATGAAAGTATTGATGTGGAAACATTATGAATCTAATCATGTTGTATTCTATAGTGCTAGAATGTATATGATAGCATATGTACATGCACTTTTACGCTCATGTATAGTCATAACATGATGCATGTATGATAAATTAGCATACTTGTGTACATTGAGGGAGTAACTTGGTTTACTTAGTACGTAGTGTACTAATATACCCATTTTTTTAGTCACCTACTCATTCCAATGAGTAGAGGACCATGTGCAGGTCTTTGAGTGATGGCTAGTTAAGGGCCTACCTTTTTTGGGTCAGGGCTTGAGAGCAAGGACAACTAAAAGGTTAGTGGTAGACCATGAATTTATGATGCAAGAGCATCCAATGAACATAATAATTGTCATGTTCATACTAATCCTCAAGGTAAGGAAGATGATTTAGCTTTCTTAATGTTGGAGCCTATCATGTTAAATATTCTTGATAATTCTTATATGCTTGACATTGAAAAACATTCAAGTTATTATTGTAGATATGTTACATATTTACAAGAAGAAGATGTTCATACACTTTGATGTGTACAAGTATTTCAAAGTTTGCAAGACTATGACATACATGGGATGATATATTACAACAAGAAGATAAAGTGATGATATTCATTATTTGTATTAACTTGTTGAAAACCCTAACCCTAAGTGTATTTTATGTAAGTTAGAGTATTGCTATAATTTCATGTATGTATTTTAGTCAATTGTATAGCTTTGTAATATTAATCCTTAGTATCATTTAACCAATGATATTATGCTTTGGATTAAGGTTAATATGGGCTTAATTCAACCATGATTAATGGGTTAGATTAAGAGGGGATAATCAGCTAGTTTAGACTAGCTAACCATCGACTTCTTCCTTCCTCTATATAAGGCCTTTTGTGTGCAGCTTTGTGGGTAGAATTGAACGAGAATGAATGAGAATTTTTTTGATAAAACTTTGAGAAAAGTTAGATAAATTCTAATCCTCCCTTTTGGGTCTACATTGAGCAAGGAAAATCTAGGATTCAACCATCCTCAACCTATCTTCAACCACAACACATTGGAAGACTATACAAATCTGTCGAATCTCTTCTACTTGTTTCATCAAGTTCTTCACCTATACTGTAGCAAATCACTTCATTTCTTTTGCATTAGATCATGGGTGAGAGCTTCTCATACAAATTTTGATCCAACCTTCCATTACTTTCATAAAAACCACATCACTTTAATTTGGGTTTCATAACCTAATTTATGTTCTTGTAGCCTCATTTTATTTACATTTATTTTGTAATGTATTGATTGGAATCCATTATGGTCCACTTGATGCAGGAGAATCTAGTGATCTCTAAAATAATAAGGAATTGGAACATCTAATAATGGAGCCGATCGTTTTAAAAATCCTGATAATACTTCTACCATTGATATTGAAAAGACTTTAAGATGTTCTTGTAGGTGTGTTACATATTTGTAAGGTGAAGGCATTGACATTTGAAGACGTCAATATACATAAAGATACCTAAATTGTACAGTGCCTTCAAAGCATGCAAAGCTATGGCATACATGGTATAATAATGCAACAAGCTTGATATGATGACATCATTAGTTATATTAGATTTTGTTGTAAACCCTAGGATATGTTTCATGTAAATTAGGGTTTTATTGTTATTTTATGTATGTACCATAGTCGGTTGTAATGCTTTGTAGTGATTGTCACTAATATCATTTAAATGATGATATTAATTAATTAGGACTAGGATTAGGGATTATGGAAGTTGAATTAACCTATTGGTTATTTAAAGATTCATAACCGATAGTTTCTAACCAACTGTACATAGTTAGTCAACTAATCAGTTGTTAAGAGTCCCATAAATACCTACCCTAAGTCATTATACATGCTAGGCCTTGGTTTGAATAATAAAACCTAAATACAACACTTGAGTATCTTCTCTTTGAGATTGAATTCTAGATAGGAAATTGCTCGGAGTAGTATCTTAAATAGAAGACTTTGAATTCATTCAACCGAATCATTCAAAGTTAAACAATCCCATTGAGTTATTGATTGAAGATCATTACCATTAGTTGTAGCCTCCTAAAATCGTGCATTAACCCTTCCTTTAAAAATTCAAATTCAATTGAAGATAATCCAAAAACTCATTATCAACGCTTCCCTACCATGATTCGTATCATTTTTGGTATCAAAGCCAAGGATTTTTGGCTTCCTTCAAGTCATCTGATGCCACATTTAATCATACTTCATTTGAATGCAAGAAAAACATTCATCCAAGAAAATTTCCAAGATATTATATCTTCAACTGTTCTTTCATCTTCAACTTGAATCTTGTTCGAAGATCTTCAACGTCTTCAATTAAAATATCAATACTCAAGTCAATTATGCCTTCTACTCCTCATATCATTAAATTTTCCCTTCAATCCCTCATCCACCTTCAAAACAAAAATTAAATTCGACACCATATCCATCTAACCAATGCCTCTCCTTACATATCTTCAATCTAGATTCAATATACTCCAAGCATTCTCCATCAAGGTTCGAATATTACTTGCAGTATTTGAATCCTACAAGCCATCTCCCATCATTCATACATATATTTTTTATTCTCTATTACCTTCTTCGAGTCATACAATAAGTAAACATCTTCAACTTGAAGATAAGCACCATCCTCCATTCGACATTCTCTCCTTTTCTCCTATGTGTCTTCAACACAACTTCCATCAAGAAACCATCAAGAAACTATCCATACCAATCTAAGAATCCTCCTACATAATTCGGTCACCTACTCCTATATTTCCTAAGTGATAAATCATTCAAGAAACTACCAAGAATCACTTAAACCCTAACAAGAACTACCCTACACCTATGGTTACACTTAAAATCTACCGAAAACACCTTTAGTTGTTACTCATTATTGAAGGTTGTTAGTTACAATTATTTAATACAACACTATGGCTAGCGAAGACATGTGAGATTTGGTAGAATCTATCAAAAGCCTTACCACTCAAATGGATGCACAAGTTAAGAACAATGTGGAAGTACAACAGCAGCTTCAACGTGTAGAAGCCAAAGTACCCAATCAAGATAAGATTCAAAAACTACAAAATCAAATGAAAGAAACTCAAGATTGTGTAGAGAGAATGGTGAGACGTGCCATTCAAGTCAAAGGAGGTGTTGTGAATTCAAAAATGGAATACACAAAAGATGGAGAAGAAGAAGTCAGTTCTCAAGGATCAAGTAACCATAGAAGACCACATTAAACTCAAGTAAGGCATACATATGACGAGGATAAAGGTAAGAAACTAGATCTCACTAATTTTTATGGTGAATTAAATGTAGAATTATTTTTTGAATGGTTACATAAGATAGAAGCTATTTTTAAATTTAAAGAGTATGCTAATAAAAGAAAGTGTAAATTTGCTACTCTTAAATTTAAAACATTTGCTAGGATTTGGTATGATAACTTGAAAAAGACAAGAGAAAGGCAAGAAAAGTCACAAATTAAGCCATGGGAAAAACTTAAAAAGTACCTATGAAGAAAAATTGTGCCTAGGGAATATGAAAAAGACATGTATGTAAAAATGAAAATCGTAAGGCAACGATTAATTAGTGTGGAAGAGTATACTAGAGAATTTGAAAGGCTAGCACTTTTATGTGATGTACAAGAAAGGAAAGAACAAAAATGTGCTAGATACTTAGGTGGACATAAAAATTTGATAAGTGACAAAGTTGACATGTTTTCCTATGATTCTCTTGATGGCTTGATTACGTTGGCATTAAAATTTGAGAGATAAACAAGATCAACCAAAGCCTACGCTAAATCTAATGCTTCAAATTCATCTAAACCATATTTTTATACATCATTTATGTCTAAATCTTGTATGCATACATCATCTACATCCTCTTATGATAAGAAAGCTAATCAAGATGAAAAGGGTAAAAATAAGATGGTTGAGATCTCTAATAAACAATGTTTTAAGTGTAAAGGATATGGGCACTTTGCTAGAGAATGTCCTAAGCAAAGAACTTTGACCTTAAGTGAAATAGAGGAAATGGAACCATGTAGCGAAACTGAATCTCCTCATGATATTTTAACCATGGGTAAAGAAGATAGAGATACATGTTTTATTCTTCAAAGAATTTTACAAATATAACCTAATGTGACACCTACTAAAAGGGAGAAAATTTTCAAAACTAAATGTAAAATAGGTGATACGAGGTGTAGACTCATTGTTGATAGTGGTTCATGCACTAATGTTTCTAGTGAAGCAATGGTCAAAAATCTTGGTTTAGAGACTACTAATCATCCTAAACCTTATTCTTTGCAATGGTTAAATAAATATAAAGGAGCTAAGTTAAATAAGCAAACCCTAGTGTTATTTTGCATTAGAGACTACCATGATGAAGTCTTATGTGATGTGTTTCCTATGGATGCTTGTGGTTTACTTTTGGGATGTCCATAGCAATATGATAGAAAAACAACTCATGATGGAATGATTAATTAATATGTTGTAAAAAAATGGCAAGAAACTATATTGATTAGCACCTTCTCTATGTGATAATACACCTTTAAGTGATGATAAAAAGAGTTTATTTCTACTTGAAAAGGCTATGGAAAGATGCATAGAAGAAGAGGGAATTTGTTATGCCTTATTTGCTAAAGAGTCTCAACTTGGGGAGAAACAACATAATGGTACTAATCTAAATAAGATACTTGATGAGTATCATGATGTATTTCCTAATGACTTACCTCCTGGATTACCACCTAAAAGAGGTATAGAACATGTTATAGATCTTACTCTTGGAATGCCTATCCCAAATGAACCTACTTATAGATCTGACCCGGAAGAAGCTAAGGAATTATAAAAACAAATACAAGAGCTTATGGATAAAGGATTTGTGAGAGAAAGTATGGTCCCTTATAGTGTACCTACCCTACTAGTTCTTAAGAAAGATGGTACTTGGCACATGTGCATAGATTCTAAACCTGTAAATAACATTACTATCAAATATCGTTATCCTATGCCTAGGTTAGATGATATGTTAGATGAACTTTGTGGTGCACAAGTATTTTCCAAAATTGAATTAAGAAGTGGTTACCATCAAATGAGGATTAGGGAAGGAGATGAATGGAAAACCACTTTCAAAACTATATATGGTCTCTATGAGTGGATGGTTATGCCTTTTGAGCTATGTAACGCACCTAGCTCATTCATGACACTTATGAATGAAGTTCTCCGACCTTTTCTTGGTGAATTTATTTTTATCTATTTGGATGATATACTTGTGTATAGTAAAAATGAATATGATCACCTAGTGCATTTGAGAAAATTATTTGATAAGCTAAGTGAAGCTAAACTTTATGGAAAACTTGATAAATGTGATTTCATGCGTCTAAGTGTAATTTTCCTTGGCTATATTGTTAGTGGCGAGGGTATTAAAGTGGATCCTAATAAGATTAAATCTATACAAGAGTGGCCTATCCCTAAAGATGTATATGATATAGGAAGTTTCCATGGGTTGGATAGTTTTTATAGAAGGTTCATTAAGGGTATTATAGAACTCATGAAAAAAGGTGAATTTAAATGGGGATAAGAAGCTACTCAAGGATTTAAAATCCTCAAAACTAAACTATGAAATGCTCCTGTCCTATCTTTACCCAATTTTTTCACTCGTGAAAATTTTTTCATTTAAAAGAATAATAAGGAAGCTAAAACAAAATTTAAGGAATTTTATTACCATACCTAATACAAGATAAATGTCTACCATCTATCTCATGCTAGATGCAAAGCTAAAACCAATCCAACAAAAATTCAAACAACTTTTTTCCCATGAGGATAACCTCGCACAAGGAGATATCCACATGCAAATGGAAAGTGAACAATTTCATTAAATAAAGTCATTGTTGAATGAATAAGCAGAACCTATAAAATAATCCTGGACATTAAAACATGAAATTAAAAAGGATATAAAATCCAAATATATCTCTAACAAAATCACAAACCAACTAAATACGAA
Source organism: Tamarix chinensis (assembly GCA_030549775.1). Classification (NCBI taxonomy): domain Eukaryota; kingdom Viridiplantae; phylum Streptophyta; class Magnoliopsida; order Caryophyllales; family Tamaricaceae; genus Tamarix; species Tamarix chinensis. The sequence goes on along the minus strand of CM060178.1, from coordinate 61,467,279 downwards.
TCAAGTGAATGATTTATAAACCAAAATAATATATTTGGAATTCAATAAAATGTGAGAAGAGAACAAAGGGGCATCCTAACAGTGGAGCCAAGTTTATTAACCAAATCGAAACACCAGACACCCTACGCTCAAAATCCGAGGAAAATATTCCTCTCGACAATAAGACATTCAATACTGAACCTACTTAAATAGTGTGCTCCCCACCATCAGTGGATCATTATAGGACCCAAACAACCAAGGTAGTATCAGTATGGGTCTAGTACTGAGTAAATCACAACTACCTAACTCATGGAAGGAAACATGATAAACATAAGATATGACAATCTTTAGCTGATAATACTCGTGCTTTATTATATATGTGATACAGATACAATTACACTCATGCGATAATGCATGCTCGTTTACACATGCAATACATATACCTTTCTACTCGTAAAATAACTCATGCTCGATTTATACATGTGATACATATACCATTTTACTCATATAATAACTCATGCTCGATCATACATATAATACACAATAGAACACAGGGTCATAGACTCATGCTTAAAATACATAACTAGACATGACAATATACAAGGTACAAGTGTACAAGAAAGTCATGATTGCATGCTAAGTAACACACACTACCCTAGAAGGTATTATTCTGTACATAAGGCCCACATGTGATTTCAATAATAGATTGTATGATTGATGAATACGGACATGCGTCATATGGCAACACTATTGTAATAGAGATAACTAAGAGATATGCATATGAAACATAAATATAAAGCCCATGAGTGAGCGAGAAATATTTCATTTTTATATTCCTTTATTGTGATCACCACCATTTATTTGCATTATCTTAAGGACGGAGACTTAAAGAGATCATAACAACTAATATAGTACTCGAAGAGTAATTGCTCTAGCTGACATGCCTAGAAACATAACCAGACCACCAATAAATAGGACACCTAACACTTAAGTATGCATAGCTCCTATAGGGCCGGAATATATCGAGACACCTATAGAGTAGAAGATGGCCTCTTTGGACATTGTAAGGCACCAAGGATCATAGAATAGAAAAACACCAGAATGATACCAAGTGAATACCAAACCTAACTCGGATTGCTAACCCCGAGTGCTACAAGTCTCAACTCAAGATTTTTCACTTTCAATGATTAATATTTTATTCAAGGATTTAACAAATCATAGATCAGGTCCACATAGCAACACTTAGCTCAAATCCATCAACATAATGAATTTCCATTGTTATATCAACTTCAAGTGGAATTAAAGCCAACCCAACTCAAGTGGCATTAAAGATGATCGATTTCAGGGGAATTAAAGCCAATCAAATTCATGTGGCATTAAAGTCGATCACTTCTAGGGGCATTAAAGCCAAAACAATTCAAGTGGCATTAAAGACAAATAATTTTAGAGGCATTAAATCCAAATAATTCCATGGCATAAAATATAGCATAAGGTATCATGCAACTTTAGTCCATACTCAACCCTTCACATAATTACACAAATAAAATATTCAAGCGTCATATTAACACGCGTTTGCATTGAAGCTACTAATTCATAAATTCATACAATTACCACATAAGAATATAATATATGCTTGACATGATTAAATAATCGATAAGCATACTCATCACTTTTCACTATGAACAGAAATACATCTAGATTCCACCATAAGTAAAGGTAAGTAATAACTTTCCAAAATCTAAAGCTAGTTAAGAAATTTGAGAAAGATAGAGAGCTATCAAGAGCTAAACAATCCACAAGAAATTTTTTCTAGATCACTGACAGAAATAGGAACTAGGTTAAAAACTATAATATCAATCAATACTTCTAATATTATAATAAAATCAACATAAATGGACACAAACGATTTTCTTAGAACACGTGTCCAAAACCTATGGCATGCAAGCGTCACTTTATTAAGATTTAATCATAAATGTTAATCAAATCAAGTGTAACACATAGCACTTGATGTATTTCAAGTTAATTTGGAAAGCCGGGGAAAGAATAATAGATTATAAGTTAATTTTATCCGAAATGACTTATTCATTAGGTTTTACAATTAAAGAGGCAAACCAACCATTTTTAGAATACCAATTCAACCCAATAACATAAGAATACAATTCACATGATTTTAAATAAAAATTAGATATCTACTAGGTTAGAGAAACATAAGTAAATTGTTTTTATAAAACCATATATGAAAATTAGGGTTTTTACTGCCCGAACTATAAACCAACCAATTCACTTCAATTACTCCAAATTGATAGTTGCAAAACACAATTAAACTAATTTTGATACATCTACATAATCAATTTCAACAAAACAATCTTTCGAGTAGCCAATTCAAGACTATCAGTTTCTAAGACTAGGGTTTCAAAGCTCAAGACACAAATTCGGATACTTCAAATCAATTAATTCCAATTGAAGGTGTTAGAATGAAATTAATACCATTTCAACTATTTCAATATATTCAATTTTAGAAAAAACAACTATATAAATGACAAATTTCATAATTTCACTTGAAATCTAGGGTTTTAGGCCCAAAAATACAATTTGGTTAAATGTTATTAATTTATTTAAATTGAATGTTTAGAAATGCAATTAGACATATTTTATAACATATCATAGAATAAATTACTCAAAAATAATAAAAGATATACCAAATTTGGCATAATTAGGATTTTTTAGCTAGAAACGCAAATATGATCAATTCTTGCTAAAATATAATAAAATAGCTTAATTGAACAAATCCTAAAACTGAGATACATTTTACAGCATACTGTAAAATCAATTTACCCAAAATAGCTTAATCAAAAAAATCCAAAAAATTTGGCCATTACCCGGCTACAAATTTGATTTTCACAAATCAACCAAATACACTACAATTAACCACTCTAAATCAATCGTACAAAATATATATACATAATTGCACAATCTATTTAGCTTATCATGAGCTAATTCATATTTAATTAATTAAAACAAGGTTTATGGTTTTTAAAATTTTATACCGAATGAAACAAACAAATCGGGATGGGTGAAGACCGGAGAAGATGCGCCAGAGGTCGAGGACTACTCACCGGCAGCCAGTGAAGCTCGGTGTGGCCAGACAGTGGTGTAACCTTCACTACTTCTCGTGGTTGCTGCTTCATTCGGAGCAATTGATGCTGCTTTCATTGCTGCTTGTTGCAGTTGCTGTACGACGTCTCCAGTTGTGGTTGTGGCCGGTAATGTCTGGAGGTTATTGACAATGGAGGAGCTAGGGAGAAAAATGTAGGTTTTGGGTGTAGAGAAGGGAACAATTCGGGAAAAATGAAAAAGAGAAAGAAGGGAGAGAAGAAGAGAGAAAAGGAAAATAGGAAAAGGGATGGCGGTCGGGGAACTTGTCATGGTTTGTTTTTTTTTTCAAATACACTTATAAATAAATACTAAATATTTAAAAATATTGTTGGAACATATTATATAAAATTTATTTAGTGAAAAATAATTTTGAATGAACTCGAAGGCTTAAACTTGATATAAGAGCTATATAAAGAATTTTGGAAGTATTTTAGGAAGAATTTACCAACGAACGTAAAAATTTATATTACATACCAAAATACATTATAAGACCTCAAAATAATATTTAAAAGCATATAATAATATTTAAATATATTCTAATAAACTGATACTAATTTAAATAATTTTCAAAGTTGGTCTTCAGCAAACCTAAAAGGATAAAATGGAAGAAAATTAATTTTGGAAAAAAAAGTCACAAAAAAGCTTCGGAAATCTTTTTAATATAAAACTTTCCAAAGATCTTAATGAATTCATAAACGAGTAAATTTAAAGTCGAAAATATTTTCTATAGATAAAATTAAAAAAATAAATTTGACTATTTTAAATGGAAATTTGATAATTTAAAAAATATATATATCGTTAACAAAATATAACTCGAAAAAAAAAATCATAATTACATGACAAAGTTATAATAAAAAATGGATCTGCAATATTAAATTCAAAATATGAGAAAGAATGAAAATACACATTCTTAACCGAAAATCAAAATCATATGAAAATAATAAAATCATAATCGTGAACAAATTTATCTAGAATGTTCTGCAATGACAATGATTCATTAAATTCGAATATGGAGTCAAAATTGTTGATAAATCCATAAAAATAATCAAAATTAAAATAATTAAATGTTTACATCAAATTATGCTAATAAAATAATTAAGCTTAATAAAATTAAATTTTAAAATGCAGGGTATTACACTTGTGATGCTAGCAGGGTTGGGATCGGGGCTATTCTCTCACAAGAAAAAAAACTTCTAGCATTATTTTTTGAAAATTTGAATGGTGCCAATCTTAAATATTTGACTTATGACAAGGAATTGTTTGCCATCGTACGGAGCTTCGAGACATAGACTGATTATTTGAAATATTTATATGGTAAAAAGAGAGTTAGTCCGAGAAATGCAAAGTGGGTGAGCTTCTTACAATCCTTTGTGTTCTCTATCAAACACTTAGATGGAGAGAAAAATGTAGTAGCCGATGCTCTTTCTTGTACATCTACATTACTTTTCATGATGGATGCTAAAATATTAGGTTTTCATATATTAAAAGAATTATATCCTAAAGATGAGAATTTGATGGATGTATTCAATGCAAATAAAGAAAGTGGATACCATGGTAATTATGTCTTAGAATGTGGATTTTTATTTAGACTATGTAAACTTTTTGTACCTAGATCTAGTATTAGAGATTTATGAATAAAGAGGTACATGAAGCCGGCATTGTGGGAAATTTTGGAATACATAAAGCTATGGAATTATTATAAGAAAATTTCTTCTAGCCACGTATGATTAAAGGGGTACAATCTATGATAGGTCGATATTCTACTTGTCAAATATGTAAATGTTACTTTCATAAAGGCTTATACACACCTCTATCCATACCTAATAAACCTTGGGAAAGAGTTAGTATGGACTTTATCCTTTGGTATCCTAGAGCACAACGTGGTAAAGATTCTATTTTAGTGGTGATAGATAGATTTTTGAAAATGGCTCATTTTATTCCATGTAATAAAATTGATGATGCCACGCATGTTGTTGATTTATATTTTTGATAAATTTTTAAACTTCATGGTGTGCCAATAAGTATTGTCTCAAATAGGGATGTCAAGTTTATGAGTTATTTTTGGAAGACTTTATGGCATATACTTGGTACTAAATTGTTATTTAGAACTTCATATCATCCACAAACCAATGGTCAAACAAAGGTAACTAATCGAACCCTTGGTACATTGTTAAGAGGTTTAGTTAACAAAAGTACTAAAGATTGGGATGTTAAGTTAGCTCATGCTGAGTTTGCTTACAACCGAAGTCCATCAAATACTACTCAATCTAGCACGTTTGAAGTGGTTTATGGAGTGAATCCACACATGCCAATCAATATGATTCCTTTGAGGAAAAGAGAATTACAAAGTTATGAAGCCAAAGATAGAGTCAAATTCTTTCAACAGCTTCATCAGAAAATAAAGACCAATATTGAGAAGGACAATGCCAAGTATCAAGCCCAAGCAAATAAGTATCAATCCCCACAAGGATTTTCTCCTAGTTATTTGGTTTGGTTACATTTAGGTAAAGAATGATTTCCTAACTTACCTAAAAATAAACTAATGACAAGAGCTGATGAACCTTTTAAGATACTAAGTAAATTTGGGAATAATGTTTCTGAACTTGAACTTCCGGATCATTATGGAGGAGTTTGAAAAACATATTAGTGATTTCTCTCCTTATTATAGTGATATCAATTTGATTACAAATTCTTCTCAACTAGGGGAGAAATATGTAGGAGCATCTAGTGATCCTCAAAATAATGAGGAATTGGAATTTCTAATAATAGAGCCAATCATTTTAAACATCCTTGATGATACTTCTATCATTGACAATGAAAAGACTTTAAGATGTTATTGTAGGTATGTTACATATTTGCAAAGTGAAGACATTGAAATTTGACGAAGTCATGATACATAAAGATACCTAAAGTGTATAATGCATTTAAAGCATGCAAAGCTATGGCATACATAGAACAACAATCCAACGGGCTTGATATGATGACCTCATTAATTATATTAGATTTGTTGTAAACCCTAGGATATGTTTCATGTAAATTAGGGTTTTGCTGTTATTTCATGTATGTACCATAGTCAATTATGGTGCTTTGTAATGATTGCCATTAATATCATTTAAATGATGATATTAATTAATTACGACTAGGGTTAGGGATTATGGAAGCTGAATTAGTCCTATTGGTTATTTAAATGTTCCTAAAGGCTAGTTTCTAATTAACTCTACGTAGTTAGTCTACTAATTAGTTGTTAAGAGTCCTACAAATATCTATCCTAAGTCATTGTACATGCTAAGCCTTGATTTAAATAATAAAACTTGCAAGTTTTAATACTTGAGTATCTTCTCTTTGATATTGAATTCTAGATAGGACATTGCTCGAAGTAGTATCCTAAATAGAAGACTTTGAATGCATTCATCTGAATCATTTAAAGTTAAACGATCCCATTGAGTTCTTGATTGAAAATCATTACCATCCGTCATAGCCTCCTAAAACTGTGCATTAATCCTTCCTTTACAACTTCAAATTCAATTGAAGATCATCAAAAAAATCATTATCAATGCTTCCCTACTTTGATTCGTATCACCTCTAATGTAAACACACTTTAAAGTTGATTATTTAAACAAAGCATATGTATAATTGATATTCCTTGCTTATGAGGCTACTCAATACAATTGCTGACACAATCTTTGCAAGGAAATTAGGTTCACACTTTCGATATGAAGCCCTAATGCTCTTTGGTGGTTGTAGCACCAAGCGTTCTTATGCTCAAACAATCAGTGCTTAATATTTTCCCGGCATATCCATTTGGACAATTACATTAACATCTTGCAACTCCAACTCTATGAGGTGCACCGAAAACTATATTCCTCCAACAAAAAATATAAATCCTTGATATAATCTAAGGCAGGAAATCCTATCCCCTGAGGGTAATAGAAGAGAAGTCAAAATGCTACTTGAAGGAGATAAGTAGCTCTAGTGACAAAAGTAGATGCCACAAAAAATGTGAAGCATCAAAATCAAACTATACGTAGGCAAAATGAGTAGAGAAAAAGAATATACCAATCACCACACCAACCTATCATTCTACCTCTACCTAACTCATCACTTTTAGGTTTCCTATTGATGGAACTCCTTAAGAACTAGCTGATCCTTGCCCTTGGTGAAATGGGCAAGGCGTCAGACCTTTGGGCTGACTAGCTCGACTAGTGGCATTAGCTGGTGATCGAGGAAATCTTTATATTTGACATTATGGTTGTTGGATAGATCTCATGCTTTTACCTTTAGTCTGGCTCCTCCAAATGCTACCACTACAAACATAGCACTTGTATGCCCTATGTTCCACCATTCCACATCAATGGAATTTGACCTTGTTGCCTCTGCAATTAACCCCTCGGTGTTTTGACTCATATATCTTGTAGTGGTATTATCTTTTCACAACATGACCACAAGAAAATCCTATAGGTCGAGATGATGACCCCATGCTTCTATAATGGTATGTTGGTGAACCTCAAACTTCCTCTTGTTCCTTGATTGGGCACTCCATACTTGGATTAATCGGGACACTTCCAAATTTTGATCATACATTCCGAACATATCTAGTGGAGTAACTCCTACCAACAACTCCTGATATTGAATTGATCTTGAAACTCTAAAATTGCATTACCTCGTTGGCCTCTACATCAAGAGAAAACTAGACCAACTCCTAGAGGCATGTGTAATACTCTTTGATGGGCATGCCTCCTTACCAAAGCACTATGAAATCATCATAGTTCTTCATTCATAGATGAGTCGGGTAGAATTGAGCTAGCAAGGCCTCCAACAGTTGTCCCCATCCCATAGGTTCTCCACCCTTACATTGGATGCTCCTCCACCATGCATGTTCCCTTCCTCACAATTATTAGAAGACCCCATCTATCCTTCAATCTCTAGGGCAACTGCAAGTGTTTAAAGTCTTCTCCATGTCTTGGACCATCATTCCATTATGTTGGAGTCCTCTTGGCCTTCAAAGATTGGTAGATGATGATGCCCTAACCTACTAAGCCAACCCTCTCGAGCTGGTGTAGTCACTTGTATCAATGGAGATTGAGGTACTTAAATCCTACATTTAAGCTCCAATGGTCTCCACGAATTCCTTGATACACTCGTAGCAGGGATTAGCGCCCATCACATCGTAAAGACTAGAAGAATTTTGGAAAAAAATTCATGATGTCGATTATTGAAACTCGTACAGCAATAATCACAAGTTGTTTAAAGCATATTCTAAATCCCACTCTCACTCACGGACATCCGGATTTGAAATAATTAAACTTATCATAGAAGTAGAAGAAAACAACCAATTTATGACCAATACCATCATGTATTATTAGCTTAAAATTATTTGTGAGATTAAGGCATTTTAAGTGAAATGACTTGATAAAACCCAATGACATTAGTTTAATAATTTTCTAGAAGTAGAAAACTTTCTTAAAAGCTTCAATAGAACCTATGGTATTAGTTTGAAAATTCCTAAAGGTGGCAAATCTTCAAGAAAAGATTTGCTACCGACATATAATACCCCCATTTTCACTACCAAAAAATTTTCGTTAAAAAAATTGTGAAAGTAGAAAACTCTTAGGAAAAATGAGGTATTACCATTGTACCTGACACAAGATAGAAATTTACCACCTATCACATATTTTATACAAGGCTAAACCAATAAAACACTTAAAATATTAGAGTGCGCAAAATAACATCTTTATCAAACAAATCCAAATTGGTTTACATTGAAGGACCCTAATGGGTTCCAATCAATTCATTAAAAAATATATATGAATAAAGTATGGGGCTATAATAAAATAAATTAGTGCATGACACCCTATTTAAAACATTATACCACTATGCACCCCACCAAAATCTTTCAGATATCCTTGCTCTCGAGCCCCAACCCACCTAATGTAAGCTCTTTATTGGCCATATCCAAAGACCTGCACACGATTCTCTACTCTTATGAATGATCAAGTGACCAAACAAATGGACACATTAGTATGCTATGTATAAAGTAAGCTAAGTTGCTCTCTTAATGTTAAACAAGTATACCAATTTACCATACATGAATATAAATCATAGTATACATCATGATGATGCCATATATAATGGTAGCAGTGCATTGAGACATGCTATCATGTATAATTCCTGTACAACAAAATACATCATCCTTAAACTCACAACCTCCTCACATAAGTACTTACACAAGCAGTAACAAAGAGTATCTAAGTAACCTCCGGGGTTTATTCGCAATTATTTAATCTTTAGGTTATGTCATTTACTTATCCATACATAAGATAGGTTAATCACTCAATCAATATTCGATTCTATAACCAATTAGTCATTTCAACCATTAGCCAAGTGTGTAAACCAACTTCATTCTTTTTGTTCAATTATACCATTGCTTTCATTTCTTAAACAATCATTAACAATTCACTTGGTTATTGTTCATAATTTCTACTAATATTTGCATACATAAATTATTATTATCAAGAAATAGACTATGCACCATCCCATGTTCTCACATATTATGGAGGCTTATCAAAATAACATGAAGTTTTTGCTGAAGCTAATCACTAAGTGGACATAAGTCCATGCTGAAGACAATCAATAGAATGGACATAAGTCTAGGTTGAAGCTAACCAATATAGACATAAGTCTAGGCCAAATCTAAGCACTTAGATAATTAAAACCTTTAGTATTGATATCTCCTAGTACATTATTTGTGTCTATAGTAGGTAAGGCACTGAGACATCTATGGATACCACTCGAAGGCAAAGCATGAAGGAACCTAAAATTCATGAAGGCAAAATAACCCCTGGTAGTTAATCAAGAATCGGGTAACATAAACCTGTACTCAACTCAAAATTATTTGGCTTTACATAATTTTTTTATTCATAAGGATCAATGATCATACAAGGCCCATACAAAATAAAAAGAATTCAACATCCCATGTTAATCCATATTAATCCATTTCTTTCTATTTTCTCCAATCATGTGGGTTTTCCATTTGTCGTTGGCCAATATTATTCATATACACCATATTACTTAATTCAAGCCCATACTATTTATAATTACTTTATTCACAATATTATCACTTGTCATAAGTGAATTACTCCAATAGTCTTTATATTTCTCATGATGTATACCATTAGTTATAATCCATTTTAATCCTTTCATTAGCCTAAAAATGCATGATAAAGTTTATATCTTATCCCATTACTAATCATGGTATAGTCACAAATATAACCTCAAAACATAACTCAAAGAAAATGGAGCAAGTTAGGGAAACTAGGTGGACTAGTCGATTGATGCAGCCCAACTAGTCAATCGGTTTGGGTCAATTAGTTGATAGGTTTGACTCAACCAGACCATGATTTTCTTAAACTAGTAAATTGGTTTGGGCAAACAAGTTGACTATTCGTAGACCAATTAAGCAGTTTTTCCTAACCAATTGATGGGTTTAAGTGGGGAGAAAGACCAGGGTCTCTATAAGCTTACCAATCAATGAGTTGGGTTAAAAAATATGATGTTCTAGGGACTAGTCAATTGGTTTGACCTAACTAGTCCATTAGTTTGCCCTAACATTGCATTAGCCATTAAATTTCATGATAACTCTTACACGTATGTCAGTCTTATCCATATTGAAATATATATCATTATCTAATAATAGATTTCCAACTATGTTAACATGCATTTCCAAAACTAGAATCATTATATCCAACTTTTACCAATTTCATGCTTTTTACTCAATTCATATCATCTAATGATCCAAATCTTATATATGAACTGTATTCTCTCATGCGAACATGTAGAAGTCAACTAAAGGTAAAAATTAACATGTAGGAACGCTTACTAAACATTATTGAAGGAAGAATCACTTACTTAATGTAGACAAAGTCCCCTTAAAAACTGAAATTCAAACTATAGAAAATCTTAGCTTTGAAAACCTTAAACCAAAATCTTAAACTCAGACATTATACCAAAATATTATCAAATATTGAAATTAAAAATAGAAGAGAATAAGAACCTACCAACTCAAGGCTAGAAAAAAGAAAGAGATAAGCTTAACTACTCATCCTATTCCTAGAATATATTTCTGCCTTGCTTAACAAATTAAAAAAAATAGTAAGAAAGAGATAGGATTAGAAGAGGGTAAAATGATTGGTTTGTAATGCTTGGAGTGTAGGAAGAAGCGAGGGAACATAAGACTTAGAGAATTTGGCATGTAAAAGAAAAGTATATAACAGGGATGAATGGGGTTCTTTATAGCCAACAAATTATAGGTAAGTACTAGGGGCTTAGGAACCAACTTGAAACCATACCATTGACTATTTGAATTTTATTAGGGCAGGCATATTTTGTCTAAGATTTTCTATGCTATTATCTAAAGCTCAAATGGTGTATTTGGAGAATTTAGGTCAATTATAATAGAAATACATTCATGAATGGAGTAATAAAATTTAGTGTGGAAAGAATATTCCAGTTGCTTAGAAGCATGCTTGAGATCAAAGCATTCAACCTTAGAATTCTGTGGAGGATAAATGTTGAAGAAGAAAATGTAACGTCATCTCTCTGCCTCAATTGTCCCAATTTGCCTCAAGATAATTTTAAGGCAATACTTTGGGTCAAATGCATCATAAAAATGGTTAGAAATATCTTAGGGATAATCTCTTATATATTGGCAAGGTTCTATTTTGGTGTAAGGGTTTTTTTTTATAAAAAAAATCAAGTTAAAAAATATCACCGGTTTGACAAACCGGTCGATGGATTTAGGCCTACGAATCGACTATTCTATAAATAGTCAATCAATTTTCTCCCCAACCAGTCTATCGGTTTAGTAACAAAACCCAAATTGCTTGAAATGACAAACCAATCGATTAGTTTGCCTACAAAACTTAATAAAATTTATTTTTCAAAATTATTTCAAATCACACTTTATCTCAAAATAAATCATAACATTAAATCTAAATCACAGGCCTAAAATTTGGAAAAAATCTCGTTCAACCATTTATAAAAACATGTGGTATTACATAAAGGGTACATCCAGTGCCCTTAAATAGGTCCTAAATTTTTTATCTCATAAACATGTAAACATTTAGATGCACCATAATGTTAATGAATGAGGTAGAAAAATAAATTTTAATCTCGAATAAAGTGATCATAATCCTTTTTGCACGACATCCAAACTATCATAGTGTATGACTTTGGATCATAGTGTGTTGAAGAACCAGCAAACCCTAGTGATAACATTTCGAATAAGCTTCATTAAAATTCCACGTATGGCTATTGGAATCAAATATTGCAACAAAATATGATAATCATGAGACTACATATCACTTATTTTTAACTCTTTCATCAACACTATCCTTCTAACAATTAAAGAATACCCTTCAGGAACCTTGATACTATTAAAGAATTCATAAAATATAATTTTCTTCTTTCTAAAGAGACTATGGCAAACTGGTGATAATTAAGTTCTTCTTCCATTTTTCATGGTGCTGGTTCATGCTTAATGTCTTTTTCCACTAGATACAATCGAGAATTTATGCCATCATTAGTCTTTATTAGATTATTAATTAATGTACCAATAAGGCTATCAAAAATATTTTTTATCAATATAAATCACATTAAGGGTATGCCTCTGGTATAGACATTTATAATAAGTTTAAAGAATATAGAAATATTCTTCCACCAAACTAATGGAGGCTTATCTTTATTCTTCTTCCCAAACTGCACCTTCAATGTTTCATTTTCATATACACTTATCTACCATCAACCATATTGGTGCCTAGTGTTCTTTTGGTTTCTTATTGAATGTATTCATTTGCCTACAATAATGATAATCCCTCTATAAAAATCTTTGATGCCTAAGAAAAATAATCTTCTAGCCATGTGTTAGCTGAAGAAATGAAGTATTATCCTCATATATTAGAAATGCTTAATGGCCTTTCACACTATAACGTGGCAAGTTACCATATGCTAGAAAATTGTGTATTATATAGAATAAAATTTCTCTCAAAGTGAAATTTCCTCGCCATAAGCATCCAATACTTTAACACCTGTGTCCCATAATAATATCAAATCACCAATCAAAGGCTCTAGATAAACAATAATATCATTTCCTGTTGTTTTGGCCTCAAAAATAGTAAAGAGAACATCATATACATGCATTTCAAGTAGAGCCACAATGGTAGGTTATATATAAATAAAATAAATGGAAAAAATACTATATGTGCCTTGATCATTTAACTCATACCATCAGAAGAGAGTGCAAGATGCAAGTTTCTTAGTTCTTCGCCAATTTTAGGAAACAAACCATCTATCATCATCCATTATGGAGAGTTAGATGGATGTCTCAAAAACTCATCATCTATCTTCTCATTAGCATGTCATCTCAAATTCTTCATATCTCAAACATCATTAAACATCCCTTTTAATCTTGGTATTATAGGAAAATAACATAACACCTTTGATGGCACCTTGTTCTTCTTATATCGTGGTGCTTTGCATTGTTCATCAAGATAATAATTTAAACATCCATATTCACTATGAAATAATATACAATCATTACAACATCTATGTATATTCTCATAACTCATGCCCATAGATAAAAGGATCTTCTTCAATTCATAGGTATGATCGAGTAAAATAATATCATCAAGAAGAATTTCTTTAATATATGATAATAATTTTGTAAAGCTCTTATCACTTCATCTGTTACGTGCCTTTAAATTGTAGAACCTTAAAATAGCATATAATCTACTAAAATCTTACAATCACTATAAAAAGGTTTTTCTAAGTCATTAATACTTAGTCAAACATGTGTAGACAATCTAAAACACTTTCCTCAACCTTCAGAGCTATCTCCTCTAATAAATCACCCTCATTGTTATCAAATGATCCACTACTATCCTTCTTACCTTTCTCATTATTATACTCAAACTCTGTCTCACCATGCCATACCCAATAAGTGTAACTTGTATCAATTTCATAGACAAACAAATGATCTCTAAAATCATTTGTATTGATACATTAAATAGAAGCACAGTTTAAACAAGTACAGACTATTCTACTAGCATATCAAGCATGTTTTACTACTAATTGATTAAAAATTCAACTCTTTTGTCATATTCCCTAGAAAAATTATTTTCAAACATCCTTTTCTGATTAATTGTTTTCCAATCTGTATGCATGCCATGAAAAATATTATTGCAAATCAATTCATTTATACAAACTAATTTAAATATTACTAATGCTTAGAAATAATTCATATTTGTATAATGTATATCATTTTATCTTGAAGTTATATATACAAACAATTCCATCATGTTTTCATATCTCTTACCAATTTATTAATCACTCATAGTTAGGAAAAATTCCTATTTCTATAATGTGTCATGTTATTCTATTACTATATATACAAACTATTCCAAAAAGGTAATAAAAGTTAAACCAATATACAAATCATTCTCTCTTAGAAAGACTACATATGTATATACATGCCAAAATTTATAAAAGGGTGTAAATTTAAAAGTAAATAAATATTATGCATTAAAAACAATACCCAAAAGAAAAGATAAAACCTAAGGATATAGCAAAAATATATACATTAAAAGGTTTCCACATCAAAAATAACCAACAAACACCACCCTCTAACTATCCTATCAAATATATTGATAGCCTTTCCTAAGAAAACTAGAACCTGTCACTCCTAAAGTCCACTCATGTTAATATATCTTATGCCCCCTAACATCATCAAAGGAGAGTTCAGATACTCTAAGGTAACAAGGGCGAAGACTTAGGTTTAAGCTATGACGAAACCTCCATTCGTCATCTATGACCATCATCTCTTTAGCAATCTGATCATAATACCTCACAAAAGCCTTACCCTCAACAAATCTCAGATGTGGTGCATACGGTTGTCACAAATCAAAGTAACTGACTAAATCCCCTGACCATGGCTTAAACTAAGGCAATGTCAAAAGCAAATGATATGATATGAAATGGAATGAATCATAGTATGACCTATCAAAAATAATCAATAAAGCTCCTTGTATAACCATATGACATAACTCCAAAAATCTAAATTAGATTTTATACACAAATTTGTTGGAGGAAACTACATTACAGAAAACAACATCATCTCACAATTCCATTACCTATAAGAGAGAACAACAACTAAATCATGCTACTAAGATTGTTATCTAACTTTTTAAATTACAAAATATATAACACTCCTTCATAATTTTTAATGTAATATAATCAAATCATGTGTCTCTAATGCTAGAAAAACTAGTTTTGTTTTTCATTAATATACAAAGGCATCAATATTGACACACATACATAAACATATACAAAGGCAAACCAAAAATCACAACAACACAACAACAAAAACAACAAACATATATCATGCAGACAATAATACACGTAATACCTTCTAAAAAGTTAACATGCATATATATATATATATATATTTATGTAAGAAACTGAAAAAAATTATACCAAGTGAAGGTTCTTGAGCATGGAGCAGGATTATAGGGTCGAGGGTGGCTGTTGTGGTTAAATGAGCCACGAAAGGTAGGGAAAGGCTATGGTAGAGAGGTAGGAGGCTAGGAAAGAGGTGGATAAATGGTGGGAAGGCTTGTAGTATATAGGGAAGATGGGACACACTACTTGGGGTAAGAAATATAGAAAAAGATGACGATGATGAGATGAGACTGAAAATGGTCATTGATGAGCTAGAAGAAGGCAAAACAGATGTAGAACTACAAAATGAGAGGAAAAGAGATGTTAAATTTCCATAACAGACATAAGTGAATGATAGGGAACGGTGGGGTGTTTAATGTGCTAGCTTTGATAAGAGTGATACATATAAATTTTATCAAAAATTTATTTATTAATAGTTGTCGAAATAACCGTTATCAGTAATGGCAGAATTTTAGTTTTGGTAACGGTTAATTAAAAATTGTCATCAAAACAAGCGTTCCTTTACTTTTATTGATAGTTAATGTATTTAAATATTATTAAAACTTGCTCCACATTCCTACCCCTAAATTTTCATGTTTTTATCAACGGTTTTGATCAAACCATCATTTATGTGGTGTGATTAATTGTCAATTTT
Organism: Tamarix chinensis; assembly: GCA_030549775.1. Taxonomy (NCBI): domain Eukaryota; kingdom Viridiplantae; phylum Streptophyta; class Magnoliopsida; order Caryophyllales; family Tamaricaceae; genus Tamarix; species Tamarix chinensis. The sequence goes on along the minus strand of CM060178.1, from coordinate 61,451,000 downwards.
GTAGTAGTGATAGTTTATTTTATTATATTTGATTTCTCTTAGAAATCACAAGGATAATTTGAGAAGAAATATATCCTACTCTTTGTCCCTCTATATATATAGATATATATATATAGTCCATATGTGTGCATATATGTTAAGATGATGAAGAAAAGTTCTTCAGAAGATTTTTGGTAACTATCCCACAAAGGGACGATGCATTGGTTTTACTAAACATTGTGGGTCATTTAATTCCTAAGGTCAAATGTTAAGTAGACAAATTAATAATCCCTCCATATTAAAATGGAGTACACTCTATCAAATTGCATAATTTTTAAGTAACAAAGAAAAGTAGTCTGAAAATTACACTTATACCATTCATTAAAAAATAACAAAATATTTAATGTATATATAAGGGGAAAAATTAAGGGTAAAAATGGAAAGTAGGTTTTTCCTTTACTAAAATAGATTTCTTTCTTATATAAAAATTTAGTTATTATAATACCCTATTTGTAGAAATCGTAATTATGAACTTATAATTATGTGTAATTAGTTATAATTATTTTAAGATATTTTGTAATAAATGTATTATTTTAATGTATATTATTATGGTGTGAAATATATATAAATTTAATTAGTTAAAATCTGAATAGAACTTGGGTTTTTAGTTACAACAGTAGTTGGGACCATAACCCATATCCACTTTATAGAGGAATCCTAGTTCTTCTAACTGAATGTTTTTCCTTGATTTATTTATTCTTATTAGTATCCCTACCCTATTATGTGTAGTCTACTCCATATACTACCTCCCTCAACATGTATTTATTCTTCACACCATCTTTCCCTACTTACCCATACCTTTTCCCATGGTCTCCTCATCCAAGTCCTACTCGACCTTGCACCGTTCATATGCCATGAGCCAAATAATTCCCCTTCTTTTATTTGGTGTTTTTGATTTAGAATAACAACCCAACCATTTTATTTCCCCTCTTATTCTCCTCCTCCCCCTCATCCTCTTTATGCTTCTCCTCCTTCTCCTCCCATTCAAACCAACATCATATTCATCACCACATACCCTCGCTAAGGCCAACCACCAACCACCACCATTTTCCCTCATAAAATATGAGCACCACCTCCCCACCAGTTTGCCTCTTAGTTGCCCAATAATCACCAACATAAACCATTTCTTTTCTTTCCTCCATGGTGCTCTATTTAGACCTTTTTTGGGAACACAAACATGCACTCCTCACATACCTCAAATATGCCTCTCTCCCACACCATACACACCACCCGTCTTTTCTTATTTTCTCTTTACATGCCCCTATGACTTTTGCACAACACGTGTACTTCTCTTCTTATTTTCTCCTCCCACACTTGTGCATCATGATCACAACCCATTAATTTCTCTCCTCATGCAGCCCATCCATGTTCTTCTTGAACCCGTGCATGTGCTACATATAAGATCATGCTTTTGATCTTTCCCTTATATGATCGTGATTGTTTTGTGCATTCTTCACCTAGGCTTCCCCTGTGTGAACTCTTATCATTATCCTCCCTTCCTCACGCGATTTCCTATAATTTACCTTTGTGAAGTTGTAACCTCAGACAAATAAGTATGGTTGATTGTTGTACATTAGTTAATAATTTTAGCTTAAATTACTAATGTGTTTGGTTGTTTTAATATTAGGAGTTCAAAGAGTTTTAGTGTAGTCTAGTTAGGTGAATCTTACTTTGTATAAGAGGTAAAAATATACTTCCCCAAAAATATGAAATCATGTGGTGACTCATAATGGTTGTCATATTACTTAGAGTATGATTTATGCATGCGTTTTTTATGGGATATATGCATGCGTTATACACCAAAATTTTACAATACGTATGAAAGTGTTATGAAAAGATGTGAATGGGTAAGCATGATATTAAATAGTTAGCATATATTCAACTAATTATAATGTATTTAAAAGTTTAACTTTTGTGTACCTAAGATTGTGTATGGGTATATAACTTTATCAATTTGTATGTCACTGTTAATTGTTCCTTGATTACCAATACACATTTTACAGGGGTGAACAAATAACATGTTTGTAGGCTTAATTAAGATATGGAATCGTGCATTAAACATATATGTATATGTTACATGGAATATATGACATGCTAGAAACACGTGATTAGGGTTTGCACACATACGTTGCTAAATGCCCGCATAATGAAAAATATAGTCAACTTTTAAATGTTAGAAATTACCTACATACTAAAATATTTTAAATTATTATCTTTTAACCTTTTCATGATAAATTCTCATAACAATAATTTTTGGTACAAAATTGTATAATAATAGTAAAGTTAAGGTTTTGAGGGCATTATAGTCATTTTCAACCTAATATGCCTAATGTAAATAATTAGGAATAAGAGAGCTGAAATCTTTTGATAGGTTAACCATAATTTTGAATTTGACCTTTTATTATACTATTGACCTTAGGGTTAACTTGAAAAATTGGAAATAAAAAGAAAAATTGTGTAATATGCGGTATATGTGATCACCTTATAAAATATTAATATGTAAAGTGAAAGACTTCTATTTGGGAATGGTTCCTCTAGATGGTTAGCTACCTAAGGACAATATAAGAGCCATAATTTCTTTGGTTCACTAGTGTATCGTTTGGTCCTAATAAGGTGTTGGTTTACTCTATAACTAGCCTACGAGTCCTATAGGGGAGTATCAATACTTAAGGATTATATATATATATATGGTGTAGAGGGTACAATGTTACCTTGTGCACTAATATCACTAGAGTATTTGTATGTCTCTAGGTTGGATAGTTGGGAGGGTACTGTGACACTATGTAAGCCGATATGATTAATGTAATTTTATGTATCCAGGTTATTATTATATCCATATTAATTAATTAAAAACTAAAGTAAATATTATGTAATAATATAAATGGATTACTCTTGGCTATTGATTCAGTTGATGTTGTTATTATACACTACCAAGTTTAGTAGTTTCCTTGACACCCTACCTTGATATTTGGAATTAAATTGGATTTGTTGAGTTTTAGTTACTTTAAGGCCCTACCTTTAGCATTTGGAATTGATTTGGATTTATTGATTCGGTAGTTGCCTTAGTACATTACCTTGATATTTGGAATTAATTTAGATACTTTGATTTGATAGTTGCATTAATGCACTCCCTTTTGGCATTATTTTACATTTGTTGACTCGATAGTTGCCTTAATGACCTACTTTGGTATTTAGAATTGATTTGATTCTATTTGTTTTGGTTATTACATTATTTCCTTCATGTATCTATGTAATGTTACTACCTAGGTGCCTCATGTGCCATTTCATTTTAATCTCGTATAATGGTTCACTTAATAACATAGTACTAAATGGATCTGTTTTATGGTTACCTGCCTATTCAATGAGCAGTGTTTATCTTGTAAAAATACATTGAGGATTCAATTTGATGACTTCTGGTCGGGGTTGAAAGTTATAACTATTTGGTATTCACTTGGACAACTTTTTGTCCAAATATTCTTTGGACCCTCATGTTCTTTACTATATCTCCTATTGTTATATTATAACTTATTTGCCTTATCTTTTTGTACTTATTTGGAAAATATTAACCAGTATTGAAGTCATTATTTTTTTCCTACATTGTAAATGTTAATTTAAGTAAAGAAACATTTTTACTTTAGCACTTAGTGGAAAAATAGTTGAGGATGCTAGAGTTATAGTAAGCATTGTAGTAAAACCTATTATTTTTGTAGCTAATGCTCTCACAAAATAAAATTTTGAAGTAATAAAATTGAAGGTGTTATTGTAACACCCCAAAAATTTATCACTAAAAATATTCATGTTACAATGGAAGCGTATTATCAAATATTTAGGTGTTATCCCTATAATTGACATAAGTCTTGCTTACCATATCATCTATACATTAAACACAAGGAAAAATAATTAGGAACTAAAACATGACAAATAGGAAATGAGGAAAATTTCATAAACATTAGAAAAAAATTTAGAGGTTTACTCTAAGTACAATAATCTAAAATACAAAAAGTGATACCATCCAAATAACATGACTCTACACCTAAAAGTCCTAATACATAAAATCACTGTACTGCATGTAAAACTTCCTAAGTTGCAAAATCATCTGCTTGGTCCTCATCAACATACACATAAACATATGGGTCATCTACTCATGAGAATGACAAAAACCCATAAAAAGGATGATCATTATCCAACGTATTGAGTAAGGTAACAATATCGCCATAATAGGGAAAACATATAATCATATGCATTCATAGTGAAAAGTAGAAAAAATGCGAGATACAACAAACGATACAAGATAATTAGTAATTTTAGATCTCACTATGCAGATATATCATATTATAATATTTTATTTACATTAAATTCAGGCACCCACTGCTTTTAAATCCGTGGAATATTCTAAAACATCTCTTAGAGACAAAACACTTTAGCCACTAATAATTTATGGTAGAATGGACCCAACACCTTTGAAAGTAAAAATCTTCATGATCCACTATTCTTAAACCGGTAAAACAGTCTGCAGAACCTATTAGGGACAACACACCTAAGTCAATATTATTTTCTAGTGGAACGAACTCTACACCTATGTCCTGACTCGAGTAGTCTTTCATTTTAAACGATTAGTATTTTTTCTATTAATACTTTATCTCTTAATTTATTTCCATTCATGTTTAGTATGGGGCCTCAATATTCTTAATCTAATGGAAAGGACTAAGGAACCTCTGAGAGACACCACACTAAAGCCACATTTTTTTCCAGTGGAGCGGACCCATATAAAATATCTCAGTCGGACTCATGTGATCTTTCACTTTAAATAATTATTATCTTATTCATGAATGGTTTTTTGAATACAAAACATAATTAAGGAAAGTAAGAAATTTACATACATATATCAAAATCATCTTCAAAAGTTATTATTCACCAAGCTCCCAAAACCTCAATTCCGTAGGTAAGTCATAACTCATCCCATAAGACCCACATAATTACCAAATTTTAATATACATCCTTTAAATACCAATATTAAAAACATATCAAAAATTTTGTGGAATAACTCTAATGTTTACACATGCAACAATAACATCATAGTTTTAAGGTCAACATTCCCTAATTAGGCTATTATTTTATTTTGAGTAACCCAAGACATTTAATAATCACTCTAAACACTTCTCATGATACTATTATCATATTTTAATGAATCTAGGAAGTTAAAATTTTAAAATTTTCATATTAACCCATATTGACACGAATGTCCTCAAATATAACCAATAGCCCTTAACATATTAAAATTTTACATTTTCACTAATCATTATTTCCAATTCATCCATTCATCATCTTGCATCTTAAATATACTTATTTTTCACTTAACATAATTTATTTATCCCATATTACTCTTCCATAAAAATACTACTAATTAGCATAAAAACCTTATATCAATACATCTTTCAACATTGCTACTCTCTTCCTATCAAATGATCCATATCATCATAACACAAAATTAATAGCTTAAATTTAACAATATAACAACAATAACATGCTAAAGTACTTAGCCATTCAGGCATTTAAGACAAAAAACCCTAAATATCAACCACCAACCTTATGAACAAGGATATCGAACACTAAGCTCATAAACCCTAAACTTCCTCCTTCAAGGTCATTGGAATATTACTTAAAAAAATAAGATAATATACAATTAGGATTGAAGAATAAAACTAAGGAAAAAGTTAAGGTAATGGAAGGTAAACATAGAAATAAGCAAATTCAAAAGGAAGCTTGAATTGTGTGGAAGTGCAGTGGAAGATATGGTGGTGCTATGGTGGAGCTAAAATGGTGTTTGGGTGAGGTTTGCATCTATAAAAAGGGTGCATAATAGAGAAAGGGGGTTGCAAGGCTGTGCAGTAGGTTGTGTATTGCTTATGTGAGCATGCACTGGTGAACTATGTGAGCATGCATTGGTGTGTGATGTTTGTGCATGGTTGTGCGAGAGATTGTGCTTGATCCATATCCCTTATAAATTATAGCAACACACAACGAAAAAGAGGAGAAAGTGACTAGAGTGAGGGGGAATGAATAGGCGAAAAAGAAGAAGAAGAATAAGAACAAGAAGAATAAGCAGATGAAGAACAAGACATAGATAGAGAAGAATAAGAAGAACAAGAACAATAACAAGAAGAGAAAGACAAAGTGGAAGAAGAAGAAAAAAATGATGATGAGAAGGAAAAAGAAGATGTAGACGATGAAGAAGAAAAGGAGGAAGAAGAAGAAGAAGAAGAATATTTATTTTCAATAGAAGATTAAGAAAGTACAAAGAATGTTTTGGGAATCAATTGGGAATTTTTGTAGATTTTGATGACTTGATGGCTTTGATGGTGTTGATCTATAATGATTCACATTGGAATATGAGTTGATAGAGTATTGGTGTATGAGTTAGAGATCACATTTAAAAATGGTGAGGTTAATAATCTACCTATAAAGTATAAGGATATTGAAATGGCCTTTGAGAGTTCATATAGAATGTTAGTTTCTCATTAATTAATGAATCGTGTAAAAAAAAGTTTATAGAACTATGGTTTACATTTTTGTTGTTTTTAAAATACCTTAGTGTGAGAGGAACAAATGGATGCTATCTGTGATAAGAAAAATCTCCCTTGATTGGGTAGATAATAACCTCATTAGCCAACTATACCATAACTTCCTTTGCCAAGTATGCAATTATCAAAAAATATAAGAATAAATTACAAGCATATATATATAAGAATTTATAGGAGAAGAATTTGATACTTTTATTGAGTGCAAAGATTTTGGAGAAAATTAAAAGATTGAGCATATTTCATAATGATTCAAGAGAGGACATTTTATATCCTTCTTCAGCCATGGCCAGAATACTCAACCATTTTTAGTTGTTTAATTTATACATCATTCTACTAATAATCATTCATAGTAAGAAAATATACAAGTTAAAACTTAATGATTCACTTTGTGAGTTGACTGTGTCAATTTATAGATTGTTATGCATATGAGTACCAAATCCTTATCATATGAGATTTTCTAACCACTCTTTGAAATCCATTTTTTTTTAAATCTTCTTCCTTTTTCTTGACCACTTAGTCTTACATTCCACAAAAATCCCATTTATTAGCCTTCGTTTGTTATATTTTGCTAATGAGGCCCTAACTAATGCCCATTGGCTAACAATTTTCATGAGTTCTTCCTAGAGTTTTGAATATTTAGTGATTGGAAGATAGGTAAGGTTTGACTGGTTGAAGGTTGGAAGAATGGTGTGAATATTCGAGCAAGATTCAATTAAGAATTCAACAAGATGTTTAACTTTGAATGTTTCTCCATGAAGACATGCAAAGTAACCTATCTAAGAGTATATTAAGTAGTCTTAGTTAGAATTATTCACCCAAAAACGAGAAAAATATCAAGTATATTACTTATATTGGATCTCAAAATAGGTTTGCTATATCTTATATAGGTAGTTGCAACTTTGGTAATGTAATACCCCAAATTGAGCGGAGTATTATAATAATTGATTTGGCTAATTATATAAACATGGTATATCATCCTTTTAGTGATTCCATCCTAAGAACTCCACAGTTAAGCATGCTAGCCATTGAGCAATTTTAGGATGGGTGACCTTCTGGGAAGTTTTGAAAATTTCTCGGAAAGTGGATGAGTGAGGATAAAGTGCATTGAAAGGACTCATGTTGATTTTTAGGGCCAACCGATAAATCTGAAAGTACTTCAAGGTAGCCCCCACGTGTTTGTATTGACTCAGGGTGTTACAAAATGGTATCAGAGCAAAACTATGACCGTGAGCTAAACTTGGACGAGGTAGTCAACCACCTAGCGGGACGATTCTTGGAATAAACTGCATTGAGACAGTTAATGGTTGAGGTGCAACGAGGACCTTATGCTCTTTGAGTGGGGGTGAATGTAATACCCAAATTGAGCGGAGTGTTATAATGATTGATTTGGCTACTTATATCAACATGGTGAGGACAAAGCGCACTGAAAGGACTCGTGTTGATTTGTGGGGCCAAATGATCAATCTGAAAGCACTTCAAGGTAACCCCCACATGGTCGTATTGACTCGGAGTGCTACAAATGGTATCAGAGCGAAACTGCAACCGTGAGCTGAACTTGGACGAAGCATTCAGCCATCTAGCGGGACAATTCTTAGAATAAACTACATTGAGACAGTTAATGGTTGAGGCGCAATGAGGACGTTGCGTTCTTTGAGTGGGGGTGAATGTAATACCCCAAATTGAGTGGAGTGTTATAATGATTGATTTGGCTACTTATATCAACATGGTATACCATCTTTTTGGTGATTCCATTGTAAGAACTCCACAGTTAAGCGTGCTGGCCGTGGAACAAATTTAGGATGGGTGACCCTCCTAGAAAGTTTCAAAAATTTTCTAAAAATTTCTTAGAAAGTGCATGAGTGAGGACAAAGCATACTAAAAGGACTTGTGTTGATCTGTGGGGCCAGCCGATCAATCCAAAAAGCGCTCCAAGGTAGCTCCCGCGTGGTCATATCAACTCAGGTGTTACTGGTAATTAGTGCACTAGGGTAGCCAAAGTAATATAGACATGGCTAACTAGCACATTAACTATTAAAGTAATATATCACTAACCTAGATAATACATGAACCAAGGGAAAAATTATTACAAAAAAATCTAGCTAATTATTAAGTAAAAATAATAAACAAAAGTCCTAATTTTCATTAAAACAAAAACTAGGTCTCCTTTAAATATATGTTTGATTTCCATGCATACAAGCTTCCTTTAACATATAATAACTTGTAACATATGAAATATTAAGTATGTTGACATCTTGAACTACAACAATCTCCTTCTTACACATATGTTACATACCTTCAAGAATTACTTAAAGTACTCTTGTTAAGGTTAGTCACTTTATTAATATTATCATCAAAGATAAATAATGTAATAGGCTCCATGACTAAGTACGCCAAATATTCATCATCTTGAAATTATGTGGATGATCCTAAATCATTATCCCCAACTTGAGAATAATTTTTCCTTAAATTGACATCACTATAATAAGGAGAAAAACTGTCAATATTAAATGTCCTTGAAACACTGCCATAAGATTCTATAATTTCAAGTTCATAACTTTCTCCAAATTTTCTATGGATTTTCATTGGTCTATCAGCTCTTAGCATTAGTTTATCTTTTATTAGATTAGGAAATCTTTCTTTTCACTAGTGGTACTAAACTAAATCACCAGGAGAAAATAACTTAGGAGTGGAATGTTTATTAGATTGCTTTTTGTATCGTTCATTGGCTCACTCTATGTTTATAATACCCAAAAAATTTAAAAATAAATTTTAAATATTTAATTCTTAATTGAGATAATTTAATATTATATTTTTAATGTATTTATTTTGGGACTCTTGAGTTATAAAATAGGTAGAATTTTTTAATAAATGAAAGATGACTATTTTTATCATTTTACCTTACTCTTTTATCTAAATAAATCTCAAACCCATAATTTTTACCCAAAATCATATATTAAATAAATACCTAAATTTGAGATAAATTAATTTAATAATTTTTTAAAAAAAAAACTAATTTTATCCTCATCCTAAATTTTTTTTCCTCTTTCATTTTCTCTTTTCCTTTTATTTTTCTTTCTTTTCTTATTCTTTTTTCCTTCCTTCTTTTCCTCCTTCCCTTCTTCCTTGGGCTGGCCTAGCCCCCTCCCCCTCCCCTTCTTCTCTCTCCCTTCTCCTGCCTTACCAGCTATGCCCATCTTTCTCTTCCCCTTCTTTCTCCTTTCTTTCTACCCTCTCCTACCTTAGTCCAACCCACCTTTCTTTCCCTCTTCTTTCTTTCTCCCACGAGGGCTAGCCCACTCTTCCCCTACTCTCCTTTTCCCCCCTCAACCCTCTTCTCCCTTTCTTTTTTCCCTACATGCACCTCTAAACCAAACACTCCTCCCTTACCTTCCCCCTATGCTCTACACCTCTGTCTCTGCCACTACTAACCCATGAATACACCACCTTCTCCCCTATCATCCTTCCTTCCATTTCTGGCTAAACTACCCTAGTCTCCTCCATTCCCCATATACCGCCCCTTTTTTTTTATTTACCTTATCACTTTGTCATTCTTGGTAGGTGACAGTAACCATACCCCTCCTACACCACCTACCAATCATGCATCTCCCTCCCTCTCTTATCTTCTTTTTCATCTTCTTCTTCCCTCCTCTCTATCTCACTTCCCCCTCGGGTCCTCCCTGTCCCCACCGACCTTCTCTTTTTTGTTTCCTTCTTTCCCCTAATTTTTTCTTTGCCAATCCCATAACACCCCTTTCTCGCCTCCACCAACAAACCAACCACCCCTCGTTTCTCCTCCTTCTCCCATATGACCACCCACTACAAGACCACCTTATCCCCCTCATCTCTTCCCTTCATCCATAGCCTCAACCTCCCCACTAGCTACCAAACACCACCCCAACATCCTCCCCACTACCTAACCCAAGCCTCCTACCCCTCCCCTCTTCCTCTCTCTTCTTATTTCCCCTTCCTTCCTCTTCTCCCTCCTTTGACTACGCCCTCTTCCTATAGCCACCACCACTATCTTCACCACTCTTGATCTACCACACTCCAACTTATGACCACCCCTACACCCTACCTCACATTACCAACCAACAGTCACCACATTAACCATCATTCCCTTTTTCCTCTTCTTTTTCTTGGTTGCATGACTCATGGTGCATTGTAGCCTGAGTTAAGACACTTAAACTATGGGTATACTTAGCCCCAAGTAAGATATTAAATAGTTAATAATATTGTATATATTTTATTAATAATTTTTAGCAAAACTCAATCCTTTATTTACCTAATATTAATATTGCACTTGTGACATTATCTTAGGTAAAGAATTTCATTCATCGAGGGTAAAGTATCTTAAAGTGGGATACTGATTAAGGTTAGTTTTGTTGAGAATAAAGTAACTATTATACTCACTAGAGTGTGTGGATTATCATATGCTAGCATATTATAACATTTGGTATGTGATATATGTAAATATGTGGTGTTACTTTCCAATTCTATTATTATTATGTTTCTTTACATAAGATATGATATGTGTAAAATGGGTGACTAAGAAAATGGGGATGATATTGATGATGAATGTTTTATACATATACATGGTAGGCTAAGAGAATATAGACACTTATAGTGAAATAGAACTACTAGGAGCCCTAGGGGTAATTTTGTTATTTGGACACTTCTAGGTCTTTAAACCTAAGTGGGGTGCCTAATGTGTTAGGAATTTTTTTGAGAGTGGAGATAAGGGTTTGGTGGGTTTTAATGTATGTGATAGTCGAAATATCAATCTTTTTGGGTCAAGGGGTATTTTGTTAAATTTTAAGGTATCATAGTGATAATTATAATAGATGGGATAGTTAAGGAATAAGTGGTTCGAGGAATAATAATAAACTTTTCATGGCGTTGATAGTGCATGTACGGTATGACTATAAATATTTTGGGTTCTAGGGTATTTTAATAATTTCACATGCAGGGTGGTGTACATATAAATAATCATACATGATAAATGACAATTGGTGCTAAAACTAATATCATTAGTTTTGTGGTGTTGGTAGTACATGGTTGGGTATGATTATTAGAATTTTATGGCATAAGTGCACTTTAGTATTTTGGCATGTGCAATGGAAGTCAAATTAATAATTGTGCATGATAAATGGTAATGGGTGTTATGTATAGAAATAGGGGTTTTGAGGTGCTAATATTTCATATTTGGGTATAAATGGTGTTAATATAGGTAATAGGGATATTTTGCTAATTTTGGAGGTGTAAGGGTGAATGTAATAATAAATGTACATGCTAAGTGTTAAAGGTTGATTATGTGTGGAGATAACGTTTGGTGGTGCTAATATTTTGTGTTTGGGTATAAATGGTGTTAATATAAGGAATGGGGGTATTTTGATAATTTGGAGTTGTAAAGGTGAATGTACTAATAAATGTATATGCCAAGTGCTAAAGGGTGATTATGTGTGGAAGTAAGGATATAGTTAAGGCTTTAGGTTATATTATAGATTATATGGTTACAGGTGTAATGGTATATGATGTGTACATATATGTAAATGTGAACTAAATACGTGTGTAGTGCATCTTGGCTTAGAAGAATCTAAGGTATATGAAAGGTGTACCATGACTTGTTATAAATGACATGCTTTTTTGTATGGTAGAAATGGTATGGCATGCATACTTAGGGGCCTTAGGTAGATTCAAGTGGTTGTCAAGAACTAAAAGAAATAAAGAGAGTGGAGTGAGTAAGGACAAGAGGGGGAAAAGCCTATGTGCATTATGAAATATGAATGAGAAAATAAATGAAGAGAGTAATAAAATGAAGGGTTAGGGTAAAATCTTGTAGGAGAAGTGTGAGTCATTCCATGGGGTGTATGGTCTTTACATGGGGGAAAAGATTACATAGGGACATTTAGTTTGATGGTTGACCATAGGGAGGAAGTTGTGTTTTAGGTCATTGGTATACGTGGGGGAGAGTTAGTGCGTGGATTCATAGATGTATGCATAGAAGCCTAACTAGGGTTTTTAGGGAAAAACTGTAAGTATAGGGGTAATGTGAGAGAGGTTAAGGTTGTTGGTTGGACTTTTGGTTGTGATTAGGAGGGTGCACATGAAAGGTGTAAGTCAAGTTAAATGGAAGGTAGATTTATATATGATAAGAGGGTGTGGAAGAAAAAGGGGTGCATTAGGATATTTGGAGTGACCAACTAGGGTTCATTATCACATAAGGAAGTTGGAGAGTCAAATTGTGATGTTTAGATCTGTTTGAGTAGGGTGATAGTGTTGAAATCAAGTGGTAATTTGGGTTGTGGGAGAAGAGAAGACATTAGGGCCATATAGGTCTGATTAGGGTTTCAAGGGGAAATCATAGTGGGAAAAGGTGAGCCAAGGTGGAGAAATGGGAACGTGGGTTTTGACCAACATTTGTGGGGTTTTTGAATCCTTAGTGAGTATGGTGGTAGGTTAAAAGGGGTCCTAGAATCTTGTGGAGTGTAGAGAGGACCTAGGTTAAGGGATAAGGTTATTAATGAAGTGTGGTATGGAAGAGTAATAAAGAGTCAGTAAAGCCCATTGTGAGCATGCATGTCTAGTTAGGGGTTACTTATGGAATAAGACACGAATAAAAAACTAATCACTTGATGTGGAAGATTATTAAGCTAGGCCTAAGTTTTGAATGATTTATATTTTCCGTTTCAATGGCAATAATAATAGCTAAGAGCATTATTTCCCTAGAGATTGTTTCACAAAATATAATAGTAGTTAGTTGCATTCTACCCTAGAGTAGCAGTTTCATTTTATTGGCTATAATAATGGGGGTTCTAAGCTCGATAAACTAAACCTTTGGTGAAAATAAATTATGAAAAAAATACTAATCACTTACAGTGGAATACCACATGGATTTGGGCCAAGTTTACAATGATTTCTGCTCTACCAGCTATAATAGTTGCCAGGTGCATTTTACCCTGGAGACTGTTCCACTAGATATACTAATGGCTAGGTGCATTCTATCTAGACTATTTATTTTTGTTCCACTGACCATAATAGTGGGTTCCTGTATACACGTGGATATAATTCGAGAGATGGATAATTAAGACACTATCATTTGAATACAATATCAATGAATGAACTAATATGTCTTATGGATGCATGTAGCTATTCAAATGATTATTTTATTTTAGATGATATATGTACCCTCCTATGATTACATGTTTGTTATATTGCAGCTGATGTGTTGTATTTGAGCCTTACATATCAGTCTTGTATAAAGGGTTACTTAGTACCATAGTACTTAGAGGATTCCTTTCTTAGGCCTCTACCTATTCAATGGGCAATATCCTTTGTAAGTAAGACCACATGCTCCCTTCTGGATTTATATTCAGGATTAAGAGTGTAGGTTTATTCGAGGGCACTATCTTGTGTTTTAAATTGTGAAGTACTTCTGTTTCTTTCAAGAAAAATTTTTTATTTCTTTTATACTAATAATTTCTTTGTAACTATGATTAGTGTATTTTCTTTTAAAGGAGAGCTAACCTTCCTAACTATTACACTAGTCTGAAATTTAATTAAAGTATGTTTTCTAGATTTAGAACTTAGTAGCGGATCAATGAAAGAAAACTGATTTGGTAGTAAGTGTAGTTCTAACAACCCAAAATTTAATGTATTTACTTCCATATAAAATTTTGGAAAACAAAATTTTTCAGTAGTAAATTTTGGGATTGTACAATGTTCCCCTTCATTTGTCGATGAATCTTTTGAAAGAACTTGACTCATTCTTTGGCCTAATAATTTTTAAACTCACCATTCATTAAGGGTACCATATCAACTGGCATGTATGCATTCACCCCTTGCACAATCTCAAATAAACTTGATTGAGTAGTACTCAAAAGACTTTGATTATAGGCAAACTCTGTATGAGCTTACTTAATATCCTAATCGTTATAACTTTTACTTACCAATCCTCTCAACAAATGGCCAAGAGTGTGATTTGTAACTTCACTTTGTTTATCAGTTTATGGATGATGTGAGGTACTAAATAACAACTTTGTGCCTAACAGTCCCACAGTGTCTTCCAAAAGTAACTAAGAATCCTAGAATCTCTATTTGAAATAGTACTTTTAGGAATGGCATATAGTTTAATTTCTTTAAAATCCCTTAATAAGTGGAGAATCATTAGTTTTATTACATGCAATGACATGAGTCATTTTAGAAAATCTATCTAACATAAATATAACAAAGTCTTTACCTCTTTGTATTCTAGGCAACCCTAAGATAAAACCTATACTAACTCCTTCCCAAGGTTGACAAAGCACAAGTAATAGGGTATATAAAACTTTGTGAAAAAAAAAACGTTTACTCTTGAAAGTAACACATCAGTTTATATAAATTGTAAACCCATAATCATACGAGGCCAATAGAAATTTTCTTATATTATTTCTAATGTCTTTTGAGTACTAAAAATGTCCATCTATAACTCCTTCATGTATCTCTTTAATAAGTCAATCTCTAATACTTGATTTTAGTAACACAATTTTTATTGACTCTAAATAAAAATCCATCTGTTAATTCATAAATACAATGATATCCATTTTCTTTACATGCTCTATATTCGTCACTGAAATATTCATCTTAAGCATATAATTCCTTTACCACTAAACCTAGCAATGTAGCATCTAAAATGAAAATCAATGTAGAGCTTCGAGAAAGAGTATTGGATACAACATTTTATTTTCTAGCTATGTGTTTGATAGAGAACACAAATGATTGTAAGAAGTTTACCAACTTTGCATGTCTATTACTAATTTTCTTTTGACCATGTAAGTATTTCAAGCTCTCAAGATCATAATTTAATACAAAGGATTTAAGCCTCAAATAATAACTCCACATATCTAATCTATGTTTGATTGCAAATAATTCATTGTGATATGTTGAATACATCAAGCTAGCACAATTTAAATTTTGACTAAATTATGCAATAGGCCTTTTTATTATGAGAGAACTCATCCCCTCCCTACCCCTCTAGCATCATAAGTTATCTCAGAAAGTAGGTTAAATTTATGAATAGATAATATAGGACTATTGTTGAGTTTAATCATCAAGTTTCAAAGGCTTTAATGGCTTCATTTCCCTAATTGAAATCTCCTTTTTTCTTGACTTAAATAATAGGTGCAATAATAATAGAGAAATCATCAATATATCTCTATAGAAATTGTCTAACCAATGAAAACTTGTTACTTGGTGAATATCCTTAGGAATAAGATACTATTTAATAGCTTATATCTTAGTAGTATTAGCTTTAATACCCTTTCCACTAACAATATAACTAGGAAAAACTATAATTGGAGTATAAATTCACATTTTTCCAACTTCCTATAAACTTTTATTTTCCTTAGTTTATCAAATAGTTTCCTTCTAAGCATAAGATTATCGTGTTCATTCTTACTATATATAAGTATGTGATCTAAATAAACCATATTGACATCACCTAAGAAAGGATAAATAATTTTATTTACAAGTCTCATGAAAGAACTAGGTACTTTAAACAATCCAAAATACAATACAATCCATTTATAAAGACCATTTATAGGTTCAAGGGACGTTTTCCATTCATCTACTTCCCTAATTCTCATTCTATGATATCCACTTCTTAATTTAATTTTGGAAAACATAAGTTCACCACAAAGTTTATCAAGCATGTCATCAAGTTTAGGCATAGAAAATCTATACTTGATAGTCATATTATTTGTGGCTCTAGAATCTATACACACACAGAGGTAACATCTTTCTTAGGAACTAACTAGGCTGGTACACAACAATTACTTATACTTTCTCTCACATAATATTTATTTACTAGTTATTGTATTTGTATATGGAATTTCTTAGCTTCTTCTAGCTTACATCTATGAGAAGGTTTATTAGGTAAGGGTAGTATAGGAATTAAATCTATAGCATGTTCTATACCTCTAATAGGGGGTAGTCTAAGAGGTAAGTCATCAAAAAATATATTATTATATTCATTAAGAAATATAGTAAGATTTGAATTCTAAGAATTTTTCTCCTTGAGATTCTCTTACTCTTGAGGCATAACAAACAACTACCTCCTAAATGTAATTAATCATATCCTTTTTATGTAAGAATAAACTCTTCTAGTCTCAATAAGTTGTAGAGTGTCACAATTAGATGGTTTCAATTTATGCTTCTTTTTATCTTTAAGAATAGTATATTAATTATTCACACTATCATGGATTTTAATTCTATCATGTTTCCATAACTTTCCTAGTAATATATCACAAGCATCCATAGGTAATACATCCCCTAATACTTCATCATGATAGTCACTAATACGAAAAATAATTAGGGTTTGGCTATTTACCTTAGCTTCTTTGCCTTTATTAAGCCACTATACTGAATATGGTTTAGGATGATTAATAGTTAGTAACCCTAGTTATTTAACCATCATTTCACTAACAATATTAGTACATGAATAACTATCTATATTTAACTCTACAAACTTATCACTTCTTTTCCTTTTAGGTTTATAATTTTATCCCTTTGAGTAGGTGGATTTCTTAGTTATATTTGTACTACCATTTGAAGTTGAAAACATGGATTACCATACATATTCAAGGTGTCATCATTAGAATTGGTTTCTTGGTCATCAATATCATCACATGATTCTATGCCCTCTATTTCATTTAAGGTTGAAACTCTTTGATTAGGAGATACTCTAGAAAAATGACCATATGTCTTACATTAAAAATATTTGTTAGCATACATTTCATTCACTTTATTCTTACCATTTTCATCTCGATTATGGTCTTTGTTGTTTTATCACTATTTGGAGATATATATCTTCAAAATTTTTCTATAGATAAATTCGGATAGTTTTTTGTTGATGTAGAACTCAAATCACATATTTTATCATAGGCTTTGGTTAATTTATTTTCATTTCACATGTTAAAGCGAATTTAGTCAAATGATCAAGAGAATAATAGGAAAAAATTTCAACTTTATCTCTCATCAAGCTATTAATGCCATCTAAATATGTAGGAAATTTTTGTTATTTTCTTTCTTGTATATCACATAAGAGTGCTATTATTTTAAGCTCTCTAATTTATTCCTCTACACTAAGAAGTCCTTGCTTGAGATTAATCAATTTGATATACAATTCTTTTTTTTACTCCTTTGGAACAAATTTTTTTCTCAGGTGTATTATTAATTCCTACGATGACAAGATTTTATTTTTTTTCTTACCTTTCATGAGGTCTCTTAAGATTATCATTCCAAACACTAGAAAATTTTTTAAGTTTGAGATTTTCTAACTTACACCTATGATTATCATCATACTCTCTAAATTCAAATATGGCTTCTATGTCATGTAACCATTCAAAAAAATTCTACATCCAATTCACCATAGAAATTTGTGAGATTGAGCTTTTTAACTTATCTTCAAAATGGTCATACCTTGGTTAGTAATTTGTATTCCCTCACCTATTATGGCTAAACTCATTTGATTAATTCTCATTTTCCTTCTCATCATACCCCATTTGGTTGTTAAGTTGTCCACCTTGTGCTTGTACTTCCCTCCTCACCATTTCTTCTACTCGATCATGGGTGGCCTACATGGTTTTTTTCATTTGTTGGAGTATCTCTTAGTAAGCTACTCTTGTCTCCAACCTTTGAAGTTGACTTTAAATGGAAAAAAGTTTTTGATATGGTGCATTAGTAGCATGCACGCTTGATGTGAGTTGGCGAAGAGTGTTGAACATAGATTTTATGGACACTTCTTCCCCCATAGTTATTGTTCTTATTGAAAGTTGTCTCAATAGATTGTATTTATTATTGGTTTTGGTTCTTTATGAATTCTAGATGGAGTTTCAAGAATCTTGGAAGATTCTTAGACTTGTAAATGGAGTAGTAATGGAAAGAAAATGGTTAAATTTGTTACCATTAATTATTGAGGGATGATGAGTGGCTCTTGAAGGGATGTAGTTGTAGGATAATACATGAATGAATTTGACTTGGAACCTAAATATGGTCCAAATAATCTTCTTTGTAAGTGATGATATGCTAAGATAGGAAGAGAGGCCAAACATCAAAATAATATTTGATCAAGGCTAGAAGAATTGTTGTGTCTTATTACTTGAATCATGATGATCAAGAATACCTCAAATGGAGTTTGATGATAGGTTGATGTGTCAAAAAAAATTAGAAAAGAATATCGCCAAAGATTTTGTAGTGCAATAGTTAGATTGATTGAATATGTGATGATGTTAGAATTGATTTTTTGTGCAGATATTCAGTGCAGCTTGAGGGCGATATTGACGGTTCAAAATTCTTCAAAAATGAGGGATTGAAGATTCAAATAGAATTTGAAGATATGCTAATAATGTGGGTTCTCTTCAAATTAAATGTATTGGAGAAAGTAAGAGTAACATTGAAGCAATGGTAGAAAAGCTAACCTTCCTTTGATACCAAAAATGGCGTGAGTTCTTTCTAGAGTTTTGAAGATTCAACGATTTAATGATAGGAAAGGTTCAGATGGTTTAAGGTTGGAAGAATGGTGTGAATCTTCAAGTAAGATTCAAGGAAGAATTCCATAAGAAGTTTAAATTTAAATGTTTCTCTAAGAAAACATTTATAGTATCTTATCTAAGATTACACCAAGTAGTCTTATTTACAATTATTCACTCAAAAAAGAGCTAAAAAACCAAGCATATTACTTGTATTAGATTTCAAAATAGTTTAGATATATGTTACAATGGTGTCGAATTATGTCTTATATAGGTAATCACAACTTTTCTAGTTAGTACATTAAGGTAGCCAAAGTAATATAGATATGAATAACTAGTACAGTAACTAGTAAAGGAACATAATACTAACCTATTTAATACATGAATCAAATGAAAAATTATTACAGTCAAATGTAGATAATTATTACACGAAAAGTTTGACTGGATAAAAAAATGATAACTAGATCTCATTAACTTGAAAGTTTCACTTCCATGCATAATAGTTCCTTCTACTTATATTAACTTGTAAAATACAAAATATTGAGTATGTTGACATCTTGAGGTGCATTAATTTTCTCATTACACATATGTTGCATATCTCAAGAACTACTCAAAGTACACTTGATAAGATTAGTCAAATTATTAATATTATCATTAAATATAATGTAATAAACTCCACAACTAAGTATGCCAAATTTTCATCATCTTAAGAATCCATTGATGCTCATGTATCAACAGCCTTTTGTAATGACCTAAGCTGATGCCCTTTGGTTTACGGCCCTGGCAAATGCCTCTAGCTAATGGTGTTGGTTTAGGAGCCTTGGTCAATGGCCTTTGGGTGAAACCTCTTCGATGGAAGCATTGGTTCTCATTTATTGGAACCCCAAAAATCTAATATGCTTTAATAAGATGTTCAAGTATTGTTTCATTCCTTATACTACATAAGGTATTAACAAGAGCCTACATGTATGTTAGTTTGCATAGCTTTATTGACATTTATTTGCACTAACTATAGTAGAGAAAGATAAGTGTGTATAGAAATCTTAAATGGCCTTATTTCACTACTTCACAACCAAGTTGAATTTTATGTTTTGAAATTAAAAAAAAAAGATAGTGATCAACTGCTAACTCTATGCTTTAATAGTTATCAAGAGTTCACTAATAGAGAAAAATCTACATCAATGCCTAAATTTACTTCAGAGGAAGTTAATGCTCTCAAGGCATGAGGAATTAGGGCGTGTGTATTTTTCCACAAATTTTATCCAAGTCTAACTGTAACCAACAATTTTTGTCCTACTTTGTACCCTTTACTAAGCACTCTACCAAAAAAAATGTTATGTCTTTAATTGTTACGTTTTAACCCTAGTGTTGAGCATTAATTAATTAAAATTTTAGTTAATGAATATAATATGACAAAAAATGGTTTTTGACATAAACAATAAAGAATAAAACACTTTTACATAATCAATTAAATATCTAAAAATTAAAATCAATACATTGAACAATCTATTAATGTAAATATTTTTATTCTATTTATTATGTTCTACTTTTATCCAATTGATGTTATATTAATAAAGATACATAACTTGATTTTTTTTTGCTTTATTTGAATTCATTCTTTCAAAATTATTTAAATTAATCAATTTTACTCTTAATTAAAAATTAATTATTTTAATGAATATTATAATGTGCCTCATGTTGAGTTATACTTAGCAAAATAAATTTTTCATATTGTAAAATCTATCCTTTTAAAGCTTGTGAGGCAAATTTATTTCAAAATATAGAATCCAATGCACTATAGTGTTTTAGAGGTTGGACATGTGAAGATGATTTGTGTTTCTTCCTCATGGTTACATCGAGACAGGGTAGAAAAATGGGGAAGTGACTATTTTTAAATATATAATGTTCATTTATGGACATTTTGAATAAGTGGAGAAGAAATACGAGGAAATATTAGGTCAACAATGTTCGTATGCAATATAATTCTTCTTATTCGCATATGAAGAATTCATGCACATAATAATTATAACTCTCAATATCCATCAACCAGTTGGAATATATCTTACTATAAATTGAAGCTTACAAGAAGTTGCAAATTGACTCTTTAACCCTAATGCTAGATAATTATGTCATATATCATGGACGAAAAAAGGTTCACCATTGCCAAATCTAGAAATGACAAGATTGTCAATAGTAAAATAAGAGGCCTTTTTTTGGTGATTAAAATATTCATTGTCTAAAGGGTTTTGTCTTGCTACGGAAAAAAGATTATATGTGGTACTCATGTACAAAAAACACATATAAGACTTTTGTAATACGTCAATGTCCAAAAACCCTAATTTGGATATATTAAAGTCTTAATGTGTTATTGAAGTGTTATGTTATATTTTTTAAAGGGTTTAGATGCCTTAAATTAATTTAACTAGATAAATAAAGTTTGTAACTTACATTCTCATTATTTTATGAGGGATATTATTATTTTATTTAATATAAGGATTTTTGAATCAATTGGATTGGTCCAACAAACAAAGCAATCAATCAATTGTGCTACAAATAGAATGTAGGTACTTTGGTTTTAGATATTGTCTTATCTACTAATGGTATCTTCTAGCTACTAGCAATGCCTAGATTGGTTATTCTAAGCCATTGATATGCAAGGACCTATGTAACTAAACATTATTATGTTTTTATATAAAAAAATGCACCAAATTGAAATATCTTAAAATTTAGTACTAATTTTTTTAAGGATTATTAACATAATAAAGTGGGTGTTACAGCTACCCTTAACACAAATATGATCCTTGCTTTTCCCATACTAAATGTAAGGTTAAAATATTTGCAACAAATAAATCAAAAGTTATGGAAATAGATAAACATATCAAAAGACTTTAATAAATTAACTATAAGAATAGTGTATGGAGTACATGTTCTAGATAATATAATACATAGAAAAAGAGAAAAAGGAACAAAAGGGACATAGATTCCAAAAGAGATATCTAAAACCTAATGCATAAAACACATGTGACCCTATATAGCTATTACTCTAGACCCTAAATTTGAGTAAAAACCCAAATTACTTCTCCTATTAGAGCTTCTCTAAGTCATTATAATCATCATTAAATACTTCTAACACAGTGTTTATAAAGTGTAGTATTGGTACACATTAAGTACTAAGTAAGAAAATCATCTTAAAGAGATAGTATTATGCACAAGGCCCATGTGATGAGAGAGTTAGGTCATGTGTTAATGGGATAATAAAAATATTTATATAGATATCAATCGTAAACAAGGTAACTCAACTATCAAGTATAGAATATTGTAATATGAATGTGTAGATATATGATATTCATGGATTATAATATTTCATCATTTGATCACAACTAATATATTATACTCACTCTACATCATAAATGAATCCATTTTAATAATAATTTTCACACTTATTTGGAGACTAATAAAAGTGTTCCTATAAATCTTCTAACAACCCTCATTAAAAAAATAACAAATCATTTAATGCATACATAAAAATAATAAAAATATGTCACTAAAAGAGAAAAATATGCTCTAACTTTTATAAAGTGAAATTATTTTATATCCTAATATATAGTTTTAGAATGACCTCCTTTTTGATATGGAGGGAGTATTAACTTGAGGAAATAGATATAGAAAAATCATAACAACTAATCTAAAACATAACTAATATTAAACCATAGTCGGTCCACTCAAAACATTACTAGACCACCAAAATATATAATACTTAATTAATTAACTATGCATACCCCCTATATGGAAAAAATATATTGAGACACCTATAGAGTAAAAGATGGAATTCCGAACCTTATATAAGGCACCTAAAATCACGAAAGAGAAAAAACATTAGAATGGTATTAAGTGAATACTACATTTGTACTCAAGTATCTATGCCAAGTGCTACTCATCCTAGCTCATGTTCTTACGCTCTATGGTGTAGGAGCAAACACTCAAGACTTGAAATTTATCATTATGGAACAAATTTTTCTTCATTTAGAAAGGATATTCCACCATGTCAAAGGCAAACATATGGTTACATTGCTAGTAATAGATGAAACATACCATATAAGCTATTAAGTGTATACTTGCAAGTGGCATGCATGGAGGACATGGCTACATGCATAGGGGAATAAAATACATATTGGATTTCCATATTAACTTGTTTAATTATTTAATTAGTCGAGTTAGAGATTAGCTAGAGAATAAAGTAGCACAAATCTTACTTTTAAAGAATTATACCTTCTAATGTCTTTAGCTAGGTATATTTTGAAGAATACGCCTTTTAGCTAGTGGATGGAAATATCTTAGTAATTTTTGACCTTGGCTATATAAGCTATTGAACCCATATTTAAAGAGACATTGATAGATTGAATTGAGTTTGAATGAAAATTGCAAGTATTTCTTATTGAATTTTGTGTAAGTTCATCTTAATTTTAATCGAATCTATGTGAATGGTTAACCTTGAAACCCTTATTATCTTCTTATGTGTAAATTAGAGATTAAAACTATCTTTTTAAAATCCATATACCATGTCATTCTTATCCATATTCAATGTCAAATTTTTCTAAATCAAAACCTAAACCCTAACCCTAATTTGTGAACCCTAAACCTAATTATCAAAACCCAAACCCTAACCCTAACCTTAACCTATGAAACCTACTATTTCCAAACCCTAATTTCTGAATCACCATCATCATCTCATCATATTTGAATCATATTAATCATTCATCCATCAAATTTGAATCATAATCATCGAATCATTATCACCATTATCGAATCATCATCATCATCCTCATACTTAATTCAACACCTTCGAGTCTTCATCTTCTTAATCCCAAAATAATTGAGCCTTAGGTTTACATATTTGATAATTGCATATCCCCACACACTTGAATTTTTCTATCAAAGCCTTATATTTTGACCTATTGTGATCAAGATCCAATAATTCCTCAAGAATCTTGCAAGAACGTGTCCTTACTTCAATATTTTTCAAAGAACATGTCTCTTCTTCAAGATTCTTCCAAGAATTCATCAAGAAGGCACCAAATTCTAAGCACTTAGATGCGTGTTTAGATAACACCACTTGATTGATGAAGGGAGGAGATGGTGAACAAAGAAGAAGACTTGAGAGATGTTCTCAAGGTCTTGGTTGACGAAATTAAAGAGGTAAAGCTGCATGTGGGGAGAATAGAAGCTTTCCAAGATCAAGGGTAACATGTTCAGCCACAAAAACAAAGGGAAGAAGTAGAAGAATACCACATGAGAAGGTTACAAAATTGGATAGAGGAAGGGGAAAGGAGTGTTGGAAATAATGAAAGAATACATAAAAACCTCAAGAAGAACCTATGATGACGTGTAGAGGGAATCTGATCTGATCTACCCAACTTATAAGGTAATATCGATCTTGAATCATTTCTTGAATGATTGCAAATTGTTGAATCAATTTTTGAGTATAAAGATATTGATGATGAGAAGAGGTGCCGAATAAATATATTGATGTTTAAGAAATTTACAAGAGTGTGTATGATAATTTGAAGAGAAGAATGGAGAGAGAAGAAAAACTGAGAATTAGGTCATGGGATAAATTAAAAAAACAATTGAGGAAGAAATTTGTTCCTAGAGAATATAAGCAAGAGAATTTCAAAAATATGAATACTTTGAAGCATAGGTTTCTTGGATTTGAGGAATAAATTAGAGAGTTTGAAAAATTAGCTCTTATTTGTGATATCTAAGAAGAAGAAGAAAAAAGGTGGGCATGACTCATTGGAGGCATAAATATAAATCTTAGAGAGAAAGTGGAGGTGTATCCTTAAAAATTGATTAAATACCTAGCCAAGTTAGCAATTAAGAATGAAAATTAATTGAAGAGAACAAAGCCACCACACAAATGAACCAATGCTCCATATGGTTCAACATTCAAAGGGGTGTCAAAGACATCAATTACTCAAGAAAAAACCAAGACAATGTTAGGAGGTTCACTCATAAAGAAAAGGGTAAGGATAAAGTGGTTAATAAGGTCAGCAAAAAATTCTTCAAGTGTAGAGGTTATTGTCAGTTTGCTCGGGATTGTCCAAATAAAAGGGCATTGACTTTGAGGGAGATAAAATGTATTGAGGCTTGGGATGAGAATGAAGATTTTGATGGAGACCTTGAAGAAGAGAGTTATAGCTTGAATGATTCTTTAAAATAGGGCCAAGTGGATTGCCATGTGTTGCAAAGGGTACTCCAAGTACAACAATAACCTCTACTTACTCAAAGGGAGAAGATTTTCCATGCCAAGTGTAGAGTTGGTTATAAAATGTGTGAAATCATCACTGATAGTGGCTCATTACTAATGTTGCTTATGAGAAGATGGTGACCAAGCTCTGTTTGGAGGTCATGGGTCATCCAAGACCACATTCACTCCAATGGCTCGACAAAGACAAAGGTGTAAGGGTAACCAAACAAACTCTTATCTCTTTTATGATTGGAAATTCTTTTGGTAGTGTTTGATGCAATATTCTACCAATGGATGCTTGTCACATTTTGTTACGGAGGATATGGTGATTTGATAGGAAGTTTGTACATAATGGAGTCCTTAATATGCAAGAGGTTTGCAAGGGCTAAAAAACGTTTAGGCTAAAACATTATCTAGATGGGGAGGATACAGTTTTGAGGAATAAAATGGGGGAAGGAACCGAGATCATGTAGCAAAAAAAGGAAGAAAGAAAATCAAGGAAGATGTTGAGTGTGGAGCAGAATAAAGAAGAGTAGAATGAAGTTATTAATCCTTAATATGTGTGAGATGAATGAAGCTATCAAAGATGAGAAGATATGTTATGCATTGGTGTTAAAGAATCCCAACATGGGGAGAATGCTTATATAGACCCAAAATTGCAACAAGTATTGAGAGAGTATACTAATATTTTTCTGGATGAGTTGCCAATTTGTCTACCTATTTTGAGAGATATTGAGTATGCTATTGATCTTATGCTAAAAGTCTCATTACCAAACAAGCTAACTTGTGGGTGTAATTCGAAGGAGGCTAAGGAGCTATAAACTCAAGCACAAGAGTTGTTAGACCAAGGCTATATTCAGGAGAGTACGAGTCCATATGGTGTTCTAGCTTTATTGGTTCATAAGAAGGACAATACTTTGAGGATTTGTATTGAATCAAGAGCAAAAAAAAACATCACAATCAAGTACAGCTTTCTGACACCATGATTAGATGACATGTTAGATGAGTTGCATGGTGTAAAGGTGTTCTCAAAGCTTGTTCTAATGAGCAACTATCATAAAATGAGAATAAGGGAAGGGGACAAGTGGAATACAACCTTCAAGACTATTTATAGGTTGTATGAGTGGTTAGTGATGCCATTTGGGTTGTGTACTGCATCAAGTTCCTTCATGAGATTTATGATCGAGGTACTTAGACCATTCCTTGATGATATATTAGTATATAGCAAGAGTTTGCTCTAGCACATAAAACACTTAAAAAGAATATATAACAAGCTTAGAGAGGTGAATCTCTATGGTAAGAAAGAGAAATGTGATTTTATGATATAGAGGATTGTTTTCCTTTGTTATATTATAAGTGGAGATGGTATTAGAGTTGATTCGTCAAAGGTAGAAGTTATCCAAACATGGTTTATTCCTAGTAATTTCTATGAAGTTTGAAGTTTTCATAGGTTGGCCTCATTCTATAGGCAGTTCATCAAAAACTTCTCCACCATTGCATCACTTATCACATAATTGATGAAGAAATGAGATTTCCATCAGAATGATGAAGGAACAAAGGCTTTTGAAAACTTAAAGACAAAGCTCTCAAATGCATCAATATTATCTTTACCTAGTAATGATAAATTATTTGAAGTAACATGTGATGCTAGTGGTGTAGGCATTGGGGGTGTGCTCTCATAAGAAACGAAACCGATTACCATCGTTAGTGAAAAGTTGAATGATACAAGACTCAATTATTATGCCTATGATAAAGAGTTCTATGTTATTATGCCTTATTTAGAGACATGGAGCCATTACTTACGACCCAAGTATTTTGTACTCACTCAAATCATGAGAGTTTGAAGTATCTACATGTTCAAAAGAAGGTGATTCGAAGGCATACTAAGTGGAGAACCTTATTGCAAACATTTGTGTTCTCTAGAAGACATGTGGATAGCAAGGAGAATTTTGTGGCATATGCATTATCTAGAAGGACTATGGTACTTACCATGATAGATGCAAAGCTTTTGGAATTCAAGATGTTAAAGAGTCAATATGCTATGTATGGTGATTTTGTTAAGAACGTTGAATATTGCAAGAAACATGGAAGTTATAGAGCTTATGTTCTTCAAGATGGATATTTATTCAAACATAACAAATTGTGTGTGCCCATGACCTATGTTTGAGGCTTATTAATTATAGAGATGTATGATGGAGGAATTTTAGGACACTTTGGAGCTCACAAAACTTTAGAGGTGTTCCAAGAATATTTCTATTTGTCGAGAATGCATAAAGGAGTAGAGGCCATGGTTGCTATGTATGCTACATGCTAAAGGAGTAAGAGTTTCTTCCCCAAAGGGTTACATGTGTCTTTATGCTTTCCTACTTAACCATAGGAAGGTATTAGTACGGATTTTATTTTGGGATTGCCTAGGACAAAAAATTGTATGGATTCCATTATGGTTGTGGTGGATCGATTTTCCAAGATGGCTCATTTTGTTCCATCTCACAAGATTGATGAATCTATTCATGGTGCGGATTTATATATCAAGTAGATTGAAAGATTGCATTGGATTCCAAGGAGTATTGTTTCGGATAGAGATGTGAAGTTCCTAAGCTATTTTTTGAAGACATGATGACTTATGCAAGGAATGCAGTTCTATTTAGCCCATCACATCATCCTCAAACGGATGGACAAAAAAAAGTTACTAATAGAACTTTAGGCACTTTAGTAAGGGCATTGGTGAGTAAGAGTGCTAAGGATTAGGATATCAAGTTAGCATATGCCCTATTTTCTTTCAACTGAAGTCCATCCAATACAACAAGTTATAGTCCATACGAGATAGTATATGGTATTAATCTATATATACCAATTAATATGGTACCATTGAAGAAATGTGTAGTAAAAAGTTATGATGCACAAGAGAGAGTGGAGTTCTTTAAAAAAATTCATCAAAAAATCAATAAAAATATTGAGAAGGGGAATGAACCATATAAGATTAGAACAAACAAACATAGAACTCAACATATTTTCAACCGAGAGATTTGGTAAGGTTGCACTAGATGAATGAGAGATTTACAAATCTAAGGAAAAGCAGGCTTATGCTAATGGAAGATGGTTTTTTCAAAGTATTTCAAAATTTTGGGGAAAGTGCTTATGATTTAGATTTTCTAGACTCATATTATGGGGTACAAAGACATTCAATGTTGGAGACATTGGTTCTTATTATGGTGATGGAAATTTGAGGAAAAATTCAAGTCAGCAAGGGGAGAATGATGTAGGAGCAAGCACTAAATACTTGGCATTCATCCTTGTGGAACAAATTTTTCTTCATTTAGAAAGGATGTCCCAAAAAATTGAAGACAAACGGATGCTTACATAGCTAGTTATAGATTAAATGTACCATACAAGCTATTAACCGTATATGTACATGTGCATCGCATGCATGGAAGACATGGCTATATACATGGGGAGAATAAAAGTTTGAGTGGACATGCATATTAGTCATTTTAATTACTTAATTAATTATTCGAGTTAGAGATTAGCTAGAGAATAAAGTAGCATAAATCTATCTTTTAAAGAATTATACCTTCTTATGTCTTTAGCTAGGCACCTTTTGATTAATATAGCTTTGAGCCAATGGATAGCAATATATTAGTAATCAGTGACCTTGGTTATATAAGCCATAAAATGCATGATTGAAGAGACAATGATAGATTGAACTAAGCTTAAATGAAAATGGTAGGTATTTCTTATTGAATTTGGTGTGAGTTCATCTTAATTTTAATCGAATATGTGTGAATGATTAATCTTGAAACCCTTAATCTCTTCCTTTGTGTGAATAAGAGATTAAATACTATCTTTCTAAAATCCATATCCCACACCATTCTTTGCCATAATTAATGTCCAAATTCATCCAAATCAAATTCTAAACCCGAACCTTAAATTGAGAAACCCTAACCCTAGTTTTCAAAACCAAACCCTAACCCTTACTATAAGCCATGAAACCTACTAGTTTCCAATCAAATTCTAATCGTCTTCATAATCATCTCATCATTTTCTAATTATATTCATCATTCATCCATCAAATTTGAATCATCATCATACTTAATTCAACACCTTTGAGTCTTCATCTTCTTTATCCCAACATACCCAAGACGTAGGTTTACATATTTGATAATTCCATATTACCACACATATCACTTCAAATAATTAATGTCTATTAGAGATTTAAGCCAAAAAAGAATCAAGGCCCATAGAATAACATTAATCACTTCCATCAATATAATCAAATTTATTCATTTTGTTTTCATAGTATTTATTCACTTGATCCATAAAGGAATTAAGACCTAACAACTTAGGGCACAAGAACTAAAAATATGGCATGAAGGCCAAATTAATAAATGAGATATTAAAATCCAAGTTTTGTGCCAAGAATAAACTGTCTCTAATTTTGATCACAATACTTGAAATTTCAATAATTCAAGACAAGGGTCAATGGCTATGAGTTGAATAAGTGAATAGTTAACCAACTTTCAACATTTTGTCACAAGTCAAACATAGGTTAAAAGTCACTCTATAGTTCATGTATGAGATTAATATCATTAACATGATAGAGATATACAACAAATGGCTAAATATGCCCTTAAGGACAACTAATTTTTTCTATAGTTAAGAGATGTATATTTCATGCTAAAAAGGTTTACACTAAAGAAATTAATTTTCTAGGATCAACATTCAATATAGATACTAAGAACAAAGTTCTAAGGTTAATTACTATACCCAAAATGTTAATTATTAGCTTAATTAGCCATTTTATTAAAGGTCTCTAAGTCCACTAATCAACCAGCTCCTAATCATCACACTTATCAACTTTAACTTAGTTTAATAACTTAATATTCACTTTGATCTCAGGAAAAAAAATTAAAGCATAATGAACAAAATGTCATTGATCACATAAAATAACCTTAAACATCTAAAATTCAAATTTGTTCAATAAAAATAAAACCCAAACATATTGTGTACCAATTTTTATATAAGAGTCCCATAGAATACAATGGCACACTAAAAACATTCAAAAATAGTCTGTAATACCCATTATACCCATGGCTTAATATGTCCAAAACCAAAAAATAATCATTTCAACTAGATCCATAATTCATAACCTAGCTTCTATACCTTATTACATATATAATGGCTGATGTGGTTTTTATCAAAGTAACGGAAGGTTGGATCGAAATTTGTATTAGAAGTTGTCACCTACGATCTAATGCAAAAAGAATGAAGTGATTTGATGGATTATGGACGACAAATTTGATGTTACAAGATGAAGGTGTTCAGAAGATTTGAAGGTGTTCAAATGTGTCGTGTGAAGATAGATTTGAGGAAGGATTAATCCCGAATTATCCTTACTCAATACAGACCCAAAAGGGACGATTAGACTTTAGCTCTCTTGCTCAAAGTTTTATCAAAATTATTTTTATTCATTCTATTCAATTCTCTATACAAATGTTGTGCACAAAAGGTATATATAGGAAAGAATAAGCTTGGTGGTGAGCTTCCTTAACCAGCCAAGTTTACCCACCTAATCCAGCCCATTAATCATGGTTGAATTAAGCCCATATTAACCTTAATCCATAGAATAATATCATTGGTAAATGATACTAAGGATTAAGATTACAAAGCTATACAATAGACTAAGATACATACATGAAATTATAGCCTTACCCTAACTTACATAAAATATACTTAGGGTTAGGGTTTACAACAAGTTTATAAAAATAATGAATATCATCACTCTATCTCTTGTTGTAATGTATCATCCCATGTATGTCATAGTCTTGCATGCCTTGGAACACTTGTACACATCAATGTGTATGAACATCATCTTCTTGCAAATATGTAACATACCTACAAGAATAACTTGAATGGTTTTTAATGTCAAGCATATTAGAATTATCAAGAATATTTAACATGATAGGCTCCAATATTATGAAAGCTAAATCATCTTCCTTAACTTGAGGATTAGAATGAATATGATAATCATTATGTTCAATGGATGCTCCTGCATCATACTCCCCAAGTTGAGAAGAATTTTCCCTCAAATTTTCATTAGAATAATAAGGAGACAAATCACCAACATTAAAATTTCTTGAAATTCCACCATAAGAATCTGGAAGTTCAAGTTCATAAGCATTATCTCCAAACTTCTTAAGTATTTTAAATGGACCATCGGCTCTTGGCATTAGCTTGTTTTTACGTAAATTAGGAAATCTCTCTTTACGTAAATGTAACCAAACTAAGTCACCAGGAGAAAACACATAAGAGCTTCTATGCTTATTCGTTTGAGCTTTATACTTGGCATTAGATTTTTCAATATGATTTTTGATTTTATCATGAAGTTGTTGAAAAACTTTTATTCTCTCTTTAGCCTCATAGTTTTTCAATTCTCCTTTTTTCAATGGAATCACGTTAATATGCATGTTAGGATTGACACCATACACACTAAGCATATTCCATAAAGTTTTCCAAAAATAAGTCATAAACTTGACATAAGCAGTATTTGAAAGGATTATACAAAACTCATATTTTCTTTCACAAATCTTTTATCCATAAGTTCTTGTATTTTTTTTTGTAATTCCTTAGCTTCTTCTGGGATACATCTATAAGCCGGTTTATTAGGGATAGGCATACAAGGAACAAGATCAATAGCATGTTCTATACCTCTTTTAGGTGGTAATATAGGGGGTAAGTCATCAGGAAATACATCATTATACTCATCAAGCAACTTAATCAAATTAGGATCTGCAAGTTGTTGTTTTTCAAGTTTAGAATCTTTAGAAACTAAAGCATAACAAATTCCTTCTTCTTTTATACATTTTTCCATAGCCTTTTCAAGTAAAAATAATCTCTCTTTATCATCACTCAAGGGCATATGATCATATAAAGAAGGTTTGAGCCTATACAATTGTTTTTCCTTTTTCACCACATATTCATTAGTTAACCCATCATGAGTTGCTTTTCTATCAAATTGCCATGGTCTACCCAAAAGTAATCCACAAGAATCCATAGGTAAAACATCACATAGAACTTCATCATGATAGTCTCTAATAGAAAATGTGATTAAAGCTCTTTTGTTTACTTTAGCTCCTTTATCCTTGTTTAACCATTGTAAAGAATAGGGTTTAGGATGATTAGTAGTTTCCAAACCAAGTTTCTTAACCATTGCCTCACTAGCAACATTAGTACATGAACCACTATCAATTATAAGTCTACAAACTGTATCACCTATTTTACACTTAGTTTTAAAAATCTTTTCTCTTTGTGTAGGTGGAATACTAGGTTGTATTTGCAAGACTCTTTGAATTACAAAGTAGGGGTCTCCTTTTTATTCTTCCATAGTTAATATTTCATTAGGAGATTCAACTTCTAATTCATCATCATCACTACATAGTTACATGTTTTCTATTTCATGTAAGGTTAAGGCTCATTGGTTAGGACAATCTCTAGCAAAATGTCCATATCCTTTACGTTTAAAACATTGTTTATTAGCCATTTCAACCACCTTATTTTTACCTTTATCATCTTTTTTATTATTTTTATCATATGAAAATGTTGATTTAGGTGTAAAGGTGTTAGAATAGGGTTTAGTCGAAGTAGAGGCATTAGACTTAACATAGGCTTTTGTTGTCTTGGTTTGTCTTTCAATCTTTATAGCCAACTTTATCAAGTCATCAAGAGAGTCATAAGAGTACATATCAACCTTGTCTCTTATTAAGTTATTCAAGCCACCTAATATAGCCAACTTTATCAAGTCATCAAGAGAGTCATAAGAGTACATATCAACCTTGTCTCTTATTAAGTTATTCAAGCCACCTAAGTATCTAGCACATCTTTGTTCCTTTCTTTCATGAAAATCACAAATAAGGGCTAGTCTTTCAAACTCTCTAGTGTATTCTTCTACACTAAATAAGCCTTGCGTTAGAGTAGTCATCTTAACATACATATCTTCCTCATAGTCTCTAGGCACAAATTTCTTTCTTAAGTGCTTTTTAAGTTTTTCCCAAGATTTGATTTTAGACTTCTCTTGTCTTTCCCTAGTTCGCTTTAAGTTATCATACCAAATTCGAGCAAACTTTTTGAACTTTAGAGTAGCTAATTTGCACTTTCTATCATCAACATATTCTCTAAACTAAAAAATAGCTTCAATCTCATGCAACCATTCAAAAAATGACTCCACATTTAAATCACCATAAAATTCAGGAAGTTCAAGTTTAATACCTTGATCTTCATGGTGTGGATTTATTACATGGAATGTAGATGCTCTTCTTTGGTTGCTTGAGCCAAAATAATTTGTCTCCTATTCTCCATGTTCAAGATGAGAAATATTGAAATGTCCATGCCCATTCTTGGTATGGTAAATCGGCTTCATTCTCCCTTCCACACTATCATGTGTGGTTTCCATTCGAGGTTGCCATGGTTTATACTTCTCTTGGTTGGCCAACTTTGCTTCTACACTTTGGAGTTGATGTTGTAGTGTGTTTTGAGTCTGTAGTTGGGCATCCATGCGTGTGGTGAGGATTTTGATGGACTCAACCAGGGCACGCACCTCTTCACTAGCCATGGTGAAGGTTGACACACAATCTTTCTTGATGCACACAATATATCTTCCACAAATGTAGTTGCTGGATTCGTTTTGCCTACAACCAAACAAAGCACAAACCAATTTCTAATTCTAAAGAAAATATCAAACACTACCTGCAATCTTTATCTAGGTACAAGGAGATATTTAAGCCCCAAGAATAGCCACTGCACGCAGGTACACACAAACAATGAAAGATTAGTAATAATAGGTGTGAAAATGATTCACATAAAATCATAGAACATGTTTCTGTGTTGTCAATAAAATCGTGTCTTCCAGTGGGAGTTTCGTGTTGAATTCTTCATATAAAATGTAGAGGAGATCCAGAGGTAGATGATGGACTATTTTATTGAGAGAAATTGATGATATATGAGTCGAATATATGGCCTGCAAATTCCAGGTCAGTTTCAGGCTTCACATAAAATCATAGAACATGTTTCTGTATTTTCAACAAAAACTTGTCTTCCAGTGGGAGATTCGTGTTGAAGTCTTCATAGGAAATGTAGAGGACATCCAGAGGTAGAATATGGACTAATTTCTTGAGAGAAATTGATGATAAATGAATCGAATACAAGGCCTGCAAGTTCCAGGTCTGTTTCGGGCGATTGAGAACTGTCCA
Organism: Tamarix chinensis; assembly: GCA_030549775.1. Taxonomy (NCBI): domain Eukaryota; kingdom Viridiplantae; phylum Streptophyta; class Magnoliopsida; order Caryophyllales; family Tamaricaceae; genus Tamarix; species Tamarix chinensis. The sequence goes on along the minus strand of CM060178.1, from coordinate 61,416,388 downwards.
GGGATGTCGAACACTTTGAAGCTTTTCTTCTTACTTGCACGAAGAGAAATTGAATGGGGTTGTCATACACTTGATCACACACTAATATATAGTAGAATAAAATAGAAATCAAGTGCTTAAGAGGCACACACGATTGTTACAACCAGACCAACCAAACTGGTGCTGCTGAAATTCGAACTCTGTTGGTATTTTATGTGAAAAGTTGAGGGAAAATGCAACAAGATCGTTGCAAGATTGCAAGAAATTAAAGCAAGAACTTCAAGAAAACTTAAAGAAGTTCATCAAGAATCAAGATTTGCAAGAAATGGTGGAGTATCCGTGGATTTCTTGGTGAAAGAACACACCACAATTTCAGGTCGACAGAAATCAGCTTTGAACAAATGAAGCTTTGATACCAAAAACGATGTGGTTTTTATCAAAGTAACGGAAGGTTGGATAGAAATTTTTATTAGAAGCTGTCACCCATGATCTAATTCAAAAAGAATGAAGTGATTTGGTGGATTATGGATGAAGAATTTGATGTTACAAGATGAAGGTGTTCAGCAGATTTGGTGGATTAATCCCGGATTATCCTTGCTCAATACAGACCCAAATGGGAGGATTAGAATTTAGATCTCTTGCTCAAAGTTTTATCAAAATTCTTATTATTCATTCTATTCAATTCTCTATACAAATGTTGTGCACAAAAGGTATATATAGGAAAGAATAAGCTTGGTGGTGAGCTTCCTTAACCAGCCAAGTTTACCCACCAAATCCAGCCCATTAATCATGGTTGAATTAAGCCCATATTAACCTTAATCCATATAATAATATCATTGGTTAAATGATACTAAGGATTAATATTACAAAGCTATACAATAGACTAAGATACATACATGAAATTATAGCCTTACCCTAACTTACATAAAATATACTTAGGGTTAGGGTTTACAACAAGTTTATAAAAATAATAAATATCATCACTCTATCTCTTGTTGTAATGTATCATCCCATGTATGTCATAGTCTTGCATGCCTTGGAATACTTGTACACATCAATGTGTATGAACATCATCTTCTTGCAAATATGTAACATACCTACAAGAATAACTTGAATGGTTTTTAATGTCAAGCATATTAGAATTACCAAGAATATTTAACATGATAGGCTCCAATATTATGAAAGCTAAATCATCTTCCTTACCTTGAGGATTAGAATGAATATGATAATCATTATGTTCAATGGATGCTCCTCATCAATGGCATATTTAGATAAATTTAAAACAACCAAAACTCACATTAAATGGTTGAGAGCGAAATTACTTAAATCTTGGCATATTAATCACCACATTAATGAATATTCACCATGACTCACTGCACATTCATTATAAGTCCATTGCATGCTCATCAAAATTTTGGCAAACTTAAAAACATGTGAAAATTACATAATTCATTATGTCATTCAATTTTATTATGTACATTAGACTTCTACATACACATGCCCCAAAATATTTGATAAGGTATTATTTCATTCATACAAATAGAACAAAGCTAATCATGCATAAAAGAACATATCATAGAACTAGCGCAAAATTCTATTTCTAAAGGTTAGCTTAGTTACAAAAGAACTAAATCTTCTAGCAACATGGAAAGAAGGAAAGGAATGAAGTGAAATAGAAAATATTATGCTAGCATATTTAGTCTTGGTAACCACCACAAAAACCACTAATAACCATCGAGTAATTAGATATTAATGTATTTTAGGGTTAATGAGAAGAAAAATAAGGAGAAAAGAGGGGGAGATGATACAAAACACTTCTAGAACACTAGTAGTTTCAATAGCCAAAATTCTAAGGCTGCTTGAAAAGGCATAGATGAGAGGCTCAAGTAGGTGCTAAAGTCCACAATTATGGATTAAAGTGTGTGGTAAATATAACCAAAAATGAAAGAAACAAAACCCATTAGAAATAATAAGGAAAACCAAAGAAGAGGTAGCCCAAACATAGTCATAAACTCAACCAAAAATAAACCACAACAACCCAAAGGTACTTGCTAGAGAAGGAAAATGAAGGAAATAATGGAGCTTGATTTTAGGCAAGAGGGATAGGGAGTTGTACTATGAATTGAAAGATCAAAGAAAAAATAAAGGAATACGATGGCTAATAGTAAAAAACAAGCTATTGGAACATGGAAAAAAATAATCTAGGAATGGAGGTTATTAGGTTTTTTTCACATTTTTTTGGATTTGAAATGAAACATGAAAGGGTTAGGGTATTACATCAATAATAAGGCCTTCTCTCCTACCTAGTGTGACATGAATAAGATAAGGGAGAGAGTCTTGCTTTTTCAACCATTGGAAAGCACATAGAGGGATACTTGAGAAAAAAAAAGATTATTTTTCAGCATGTGAGGGCCACATGACAACAAGAATATGGGTAAGATAGTTATTTCACAATTTTAAGGATAATAAAATAGGTATAAAGACTAGAAAATGAGAATTTATTAGGAAAAATAGCAAATAAATCCTAAAAATTATCAAAATTTATGGGAAGGTGCAGAATAATTTAATAAAGACACATATATAAATTTATTAGGTTTTAGTGTTGTATCAAGCTAAAGAAAATAGACAAAAACAACTATATTGTTTAATCATGTGAAAGAATTTTTACACAATTCAATGATTTGGGAGAAACAAATGAATTTTAGGTTAAAATATTAAATGGATGAGTTTTAAATATTTATGAGCAGTTAATGAATCCTAATAAATATGGTAATTAGTGTTAGAAAGTCAAGTTATTAAAAAAATGGGATTGAAATGTAAATAATTTTATATATCACAGTAGGCATAATTTTGGTACTTAAAATTTATGATGTTTATTTGTCTTTTAAATATTAATTTTTTTTTCATTTTGCAAACACGATGGACCCCTTGACCATTCCAAAAATATTTTATGATCAACCAATGAGGAGTTAAAAATATCTCAAAGTCCATCTCTAGTCGTTGGTATATTCAAGTGAGATTGACCAATTTTTACGTCCCTCCTAGCCATTCTTTTAGTCTTCACTTTCAGCCCCAGCCTTATTTTTATGATCTTCATTTTTACTAAATCACATATACTCTTTCATTCATTTTTTTCCACTAATAGTATCCTAAGGCTTTTCTCTTCTTTTTCCCCCTTCATTATTCATTTTTGAAGAACAAGTCCCCTCATGTTCTTCACATTTTTAGCCAGTCCACTTATTTCTTCATCATTTTCTTCCTCATCAATTCTCCTAATATATTTATCTAACTCTCTTTGTGATTTCCCATAAGCAAAATTAATGAGGAGTAAGTTTAGGAAAAGATTGATGATCTTCACTTTCCTCCTTCTGATGTTCTTATTCTTGAAAATAAGTGGTTGAACGTTTTTTATTTAGCTATTATGTTTTGGTTTGATAAAATAAGATTTTTTCTAACTATGATTTTTAATTTTTGAAAGGAGATACCAAAGAGAAGAATCTGGTTTAGAGTACTTATTTTTCTTTATTTCTTGCTTTATGCTTGACTATGTAAATGTCCTAAACCTTTAGTTGATATAAATTATGTGTTATTATATGCGGTTACTTGTTTTACATACTAAATGAATAGGATAATCATTTTGGTTAAGAAAGCATAATTTTGGTTTATAATGACTATTTTAGGGGTTATTTTTTTAGTTCTAAGTTTGAGCATTACAGAAATATTCATATGATTTTAAGTGTTCTTAATATGTATGTGTTTTTGAAAAAAAATGAATTGGTTTTATACTTAGGATACCCTTGGCTTTCCTCCATAATTGTACTTTGGATACTCTCTGCTTTTTTAAGAAAAAATATTTTGAGTATTCTATGATTTTTATTTGGATTTTTACTTAAAGATTCATAAATAAAATGTTACAGCTTAACCACCTTAGTTATGACTAACTGTACTTTGGAAATTTTAAAAGTTTATATATGTCTTGTAATGTTTTGTAGAAATAATGAGTAATTTTGTAACATTATGTTGTGTTTGAAAATTATTTAATGGTCATGTGTAATATAAACAGTCTAATAAATACAGGGTAATTTGGTTATTTTATAATTCTAAAAGCTACAACAATGAAAATATGATGCAAAAGTGTTTATTTAGTGTGATTTTCATTGAAGAATAAATGTTTTTGGTATTTATTAACCTTAAGTGAACTATTTTGATAAAAATAAGACATAATGGTCTTTTGATAAAATTTATAATATTTTCCCCAATTTTCACCTAATTTAGGCATAATGAATCATAGTTTACCATTAACCATTGACTTTTATGAATAAAAATTTTAATGTAAATAATGAATTAAGGTGAATAATAATTTTCTCAGAAATGTTCAAGTTTGTAGTATGTGTATAAGATTGTACTCATAAGTTCACAACTTGCTAAGTGCATAAATTGAAAAAGTGATGATACTAGATTAGGAGTCTTTTTTTTTTCTTCAAATTATTTATATTTGCTCCCATCCATTTCTCTTTACTCTAGTATTTTCATCTCTTTTTTATCCTATTTTTTTCAATATATTTATATTAGTTTGATTTCGTTGTTATTTGTTCAATATGCTCATATTTTTGTTTGATATTACATTTTTTAATTAGTTTTATTGTACAATTTCACAAAGTTAGCTGTGAGATCTTGACAAAAAAGTTTATCGTTGCTGTAATGTTGGGGTGTAATAGTAGGGTGATATATGGCGCACGCGCGCACACACACACACACACACACACACCCTAAATATGCACTTGGATCTGGATAAAACACAATTAAGAGCAAAGAAAAAGATTTATAGGTATAGGTATGAAGAACGAAAATATAATAATATGAAGGAGAGAATATAAGAATATGAAATAGAGAAAAAGAGAAGGATTAATAGAACCAATATATTTCATTCATCTAAAATGGATACAATGATAAGATATTGTAAGTCACCTTACAACCTTTTGTGCTAGAAGAATGAGAGAAAAAAAACACGATTTTTCAATTGATGCCTCACTATAGAGGGCTAGCTCCTTTTTAATATGAGTTTATGATCTCTTTTTGAAAAGTATACGGCTTGCCTAATAATTACATCTTTTTGAAAAGTAAAGCACTGTGAGTAGATTCGATGGTAGGCCTAATTATTACAATTTTGAAAATTAAACCCAAGTAAAGGGGTCGAGAGTAGATTCTTTTGTCTCCAAAAGTCAAAAGATTCTTCGTCCTTTTATGTTTTTACTTTTGGCTACTATAGTGGTTGTCCTTTTTCTTTTTCATGACAAATGTGTCCTTGTGGTGTCTTCTTTTATTTTAATTTCTTATTTGTCCTATTTTACTGATACACTTTTTTGGGGATTTATTTTTCCCTATTTTGAGGTATGATACCTGTACAGAAAGTTTAAGGAATAGTAGGTAGTATTCCAAAACAGTCATCTTCATTCTCGTCATCATAGTCAGGGGAGTGTAATGAAGAAGGTGATTGGGTCTTGTTTTGCAAAAAGGTTTTACTGAGGATAGTAAGGTCTTCTTCTTTAGTTTTGGTTGTAACAAGTCATGCAAAAAGGAATTTTAGATATTGAGTTTTCAATTTTTTGCGTTTTTTCCCATTTTTTGACAAACGGTTTTGAGATTTTTTCAATGGCTTGAAACTTGTTCTACTATTTCATTTTAAATTGTCGAACAAGTGTTGGGATACCATCAATAGCATGTTCTTCCACTATCTAAAAACATACGTAAGGACAGAAGGAAAATCTACAAAAATTAAAGATAGACGGTAATTATCTATGTTTTAGAGAAGGAAAAAAACGTTTTAAATATATCTAATGTGTCAAATACATGGGGTGATAGGCTAGTAGGAGAGGATCCATTTTATTGTGAAAATTTTTGGAATGAAATTAACCATGAATGACCGTTCTTGTTGTTTTGGATATAAAAGATATTATACTAGGCCTATTGATAGTCCTAGTAGTTATAGATGAGGATGAAATTTAGGGAGGTTTTGTAGGAGTCTGGGAGCCACTTTGTTAATTATAGGGCCTTGCCCTATTCTGCAGGGAGGAAGATTTTGTGGAATTTACAAGTGGAATAAGCTATTTCATTTTGTGTCTCATGGTGGATAAAGTGTTTGAAGGATGCAGAATCGACATGTTCTAGGATGGCCGTGTAGTATGGTTTTGGTTTTCAAATTTCCTATGGTTTGAAGAACCATCTAGAAATTTTTTTTCAAAGATAAAAAAGGATCATGGTAATGAAATCCATCCTCACAATTTGAAATAATATGAAAATAGGGTTGTATAAAATATTCAAAATTTTTTTTAAAATCCTTTTATTTTGGAACTATTTTCTTTCATGAAATATTTGGAAATATGGTTAAATTTAGTTGAAGCTAGTTTTGAAATCAAATTTTGAGTGGGGTTTTTAGGGAAGCTCCCTCCTATATTTTTAAAATATTTTGAGAATGGCATTATTTAGTTAAGGAACCCTCCTCAATTTTCAAAATAGGGAACAAGGTTATGCCTTTCACTAGATATGGAATGTATTGCATCAATTTCTGAAGTGCTATGAAGGATTTAGGGGATTTTGATAGGGTATCTAGCAAGAGTTGAACTTCACTATTGTTTCTTGCAAAGTGGGTTGCTTACCCTTATTCTTTGGAGCCATGCTCCTATTTTTCCTAGAGAAACTCTCTTATTAGAAAATGTGGTATGGAGTTTGATTCTCCTTTAATATACTATATATAAAAATAAAAATTAGAGGGAATGGCTTGCCATCTAGCAAATATTTGTTTGGAAGTGATGTTTTAGACATCCTTTTTTAGGAATTCTTTTTTAGATTTGCAATCTATGTGAAAGAGGAAATTTTTTATAAAGGAAATAATATTGGAATTTTTGTGTACAGAGGGCAATCAAGATAATCTCTTTTTTAATTGTTGAATAATTTCTCTAAGTGATGTTCCAAAGAGCAAAAGTGAACTAAATTATTTTATTTGGCTGATTTTGTATTTCTTTAAGTATGTTGCTGTAACTAATATCAGAGAATTCAGTTTCAACAATTCTAGAAAGAGATAGGTCAGATAAGGTAGAGGCAAGAGACTTGTTGAACCTGTCTTTTGATGCGTATAACAACATTAGTATGTTTTTGTGACTAAGGAGTGGGATTTTTTTGAAGACACTAATGGAGGAGTTTTTCTATTTGATTTAAATTTGGAAAAAAATCTAAAACATAATTTGGACTTTCTAAGAATCTCTATAACTGCCTTTTGTCTAAGATTCTATCTAGGAACTTAGATGCAAATTCTAAAGACCTTTCTATTTGAGTAATTGTTCCTTAGAAGATGTAATGACCTAGAAATTTAATGCGTTTTTGAAATAATGAAAATTTTGACATTGAGACCATTAGACCACTTCTTCTTATGACCAAAATAAATGTCCAAAGTTGTTTTAAATGTTGGTCTATGGGATGAGAAAATATGAGAAAAGATGAGAACATCATTGATGCTAACAATGTAAAAATTTGTGTATGGATTACAAATTTCTTTCATAATTATTTGAAATTTAGAAGGACCATTTTATAATCTAAAATGCATTACATTCCACTAGTACTGACAAATGGGGAGAGTCAAAGCATACTTATATCAATCTTTTTGTCAAATTTAAATTTACAAAAATCATGATTTTAAATCAAATTAAAAAAAAATAAGTGCAAAGTGCAGTTTTTGGAGAAGATCCTTTTCATTAGGCATCGTTTATCTAATCCATTTTAATATAGTGTTTAAAGGTTTGGAATTGATAACAAGATGAGGAGTCATTCATTCAGTTTTGAATTGTTTGTTAACATAGAAAGCAATACAAGATTAAGGAGATCTACACTTAGTAATGAGATTTTTATTTTCCAAGTTAGTAATCTCAAATCAGTAGTGTTTTTCTACATTAGCATTCATTTGAATTAGCTTAGATTTCATGGAAATATTCTTTTTAGAAAAGTAATCTCCATAAGGTAGATCTACTATGAGCTTTTTTTATGACCAGAAAGCACTTAGCAAATTCGAATAGAATTCGTTTTTGATTTGATTTCTAAGTTAAAAATTCTTTTTTTTAATATTTAGATTCTAATTTGTTTCGAATTCCTGCAAGGGTATCATCCTACTTAAGAAAGCATAAATGAGTTTGTTTTCCCCATATAAGGAAGTTTATTTGGTTATCGTAAATTAAATTTGCTTTGAGAAGATACGAATTTCTAGTTTTTGGTATTTCCAAAAAAGAGAGTAAATTTGTTTTTCCTCTTGTGTTCAAGGTGATTCTTTTTAGATCAACCTAATAATGGGTAATTAAGTTTATAAAAGGAGTTCCTAAGATTGCACTATGACTAATGTCTAGGTTACTAGATAAGTTTATTGTATTTGGAAGTTATTGTAAATAACATATGCCTTACATTTGGTCTTGATTTTAAGCCTAAAATGATTAGTTGTATATAAGTTTTTAGATGCTAGGGAGAGGAATCATTTCGAAATGATTCCATCTTTGATGCAGTTTAGATCAACACTTGGGTTGAATAGATCAATAGTGTTAATCTTAAAATTATTAGGAATTTTTAGAGTCATATTAATGATATATTTTCATAATGTTATTTCCTTTAGAAAATTATTGATATATTTTCTCTGGGGATAAGAGAGGATTCTTCCATGAACTTTACAAGAAGTATTTGAATGATATTTCTATCATTCTCTAATTTTTGTTGGAGTTGTTTTAACTCCTTTTTAACCACTCTAATTTAATTTTGAAGCTCACAAGTCATGGGGATAGAATGTTTTGACTTCTAGTGTTAATTTAGAATTGAGATTAAGTCATATGTGTTTGCAGGTTTTGTTGGGAGTTTTGAGTCTTTATTCTCAAGAGATTGATGGAGTCTCTCAAGATACTCATTTTCCTTTAATGGACCATTTATATGTTAGATTACCTCAAGCATAAGTCTTTACTCTTTGCTGAGGACATAAACATTTTTTTAGAAATCTTCATCCTTGTTGTCAGTTGAAGAGGAGGAAGATAAAGCAAGTTCATCAATTTAAGACCTTATTCAGAAAGGTCTTCGCCAAGAGACTCATTTTTTAAGGAATTAATTTGCAGGCTTTAAATTTTTCCTAATGTTTCTTCATCGAGATATAATTCTTAAATTTGCTTGTTTAATGGGAAATATCTTGAAATATGGCCTTTCCTACCACACTTGTAGCTTGTGGCTTCCCTATTAGGAGGCCTACAGTAAATGGTTTGAGGCTTTTTGTCATGGAATTTAGATTTTCTTGAGGAGCGAGGGTTTGTTTCTTTATTCTTTTGTAAAGACGATATGTTGATTTGCAAAAACCATTACAAGTTTTAATTTTTATTTTATTTTTTTGCAAAAAGAACCAAGTTCTTGCCTAGTTTTACTCATTTCCCATTTTAGATGTTTTTAATGTTTAAGGTCTTAGCAGATCCTAAGACCTTCCCTTTGGGTCTGGCTAATGAGTTCTCCATAGGTAAACTAATTATAAGGAATATGGTTACCATAAGATTATTTGATTTTGTTTCTAACTCTTTCACTAGGGAGTGGTGGAAGACTGGTAAGGAATTTTTCCTTCCAGAATGGCTAGTTCCAATCATCCAAAAGCATGAATCTAGTAAGGAAGGTGTAATTATACCATTAGAAGTTACTAAGATGTTTATAGTGGAGGTTTGAAAGGATTTCTACATTTTTATCTTTGAGGTGTAAAGGATAACCAACAATGTGTAGGGATATGGAAAGATTAGGGAGGCTATCACATTAGAACAGACATCACCATTTTTAAATATGATGTTATCATCATCTTCCATATTAATGGCATTAAGAATGGAATTTTTCTCCTCAGGGGTGATGTGGAAGTCCCACCAATTATTGAGTTGGCCAAATAACCCCGTAATGAGAAGTTCTACGATAGATTTGTCAGAGGTACCAAATTAGGTTTTCTTAGCATTAGCTGCCATTATCATTTTCTAAAGGAGGATCAAAATATGATATTTTGACATTCCATCAATACTTCACTCATAAAGAGAGGAAGCCTTGTAATTTTGTTGGAGCATCTTATTAGGTAAAACCTCAAGGCTAAGGTCAGGGTTTTTTTTATCTAGGAATGATAGCCCTTGAAGATACATTCCTTTCATAAATGTGTGAGAGGATTGGTTCTTATACCACTTCTTCATCTATTTGCTAAGGTAATTTTGTTGTTCCTAGTGTATTGATTTGTGGACTCATATTTAGGTTGAGTGTATCAAGGACCTAGACCTAGTTTGATGAGGACATCGAGGTTAAATGGCTAAGTTGTGTTTTAATGGCTTGGAGGAATTATGTTTTTCCAACTTAGATGATATGATGGTATGCCTTCGAAAATTGAAATGGTTTGAAGATAGGTAATTTCTTGCTTTCAGTATGCTGAAGGACAAAAGTTCCTAGAACGTAGGAGGGATAATTTTTTTGTATTTGTTTATCCATTTTTGTTAGCATGAGCCAATTATATTTAGGTGAATACTAGTGTAATTATTTTGAAGAAGAATTTTTTTTTATATTTTTATGTTCTTTTTCATTTGGCATCTTTAGTGGTTATAATTGTACTATTTTCTCACTAGAGGTGAGATTTATCTTTTATAGGGGAGGAGGGTAAGACTCAATTATTCCTTTGTTAGTTTTCCATATTTTGGTGTTATTTTGAGTTGTAATAGGACATATATTTTGAAAAGAAAAGCTAATATTATTTTGTTGAGGATATACCTTAAACTTATTAAATAAAAGAACGTGTGCCTTATCTTTTTTAAAGAGAGTATAAAATTATGTTTAAATTTCTTAGCTTTGGTTATGAAAATGTTTTGAAAACCAATTTCCTTTTTCTAAATTATTCTAAGCATAAAAATCTTGTTGACAGAATTTTTTTTATTAATTTTAAAGTATTTTAAAGAAATTTTATTAGGTACTCAGTAATATCAAAAAAGTTAAGTGATATAGGAGGAGAAGTAACTTCCTTAGGGGGTTTTGGCCTTTGTCCAAAAATAGATGGAGGTTCTACATTCCTCTTGTCCTCTTCATTGCTAGGCTATTTATTTCTTGTATTAGATAGAATGAGGAAACCTAATGTCATATTTTTCCATTATAAATGACATATATTGAGGGTCAAAAATAGAGTTCTACATTGATTACATGGAATTTTGATGATAGGTGAGAGATTTGATACTTTGGCTAAGTCTAGGGTAGATGAGTTTGAGGCCGTATCAGAGTATCTTTTACTTTGAGACCTTTGGACGCTAAGTCTTACCATTCCATCTAGGAACTACATGATGTGTCTTAGCTTAGTGTTTTGATCAGTAGAGGGCTGGGGCTTCTCATTTGGAGATGGAGTAGCATTTTTTAGGAGCTAATATTTTAGGAGGGAAATATCCCTCTATCTAATTGTTCAAGGAACCACCACATTTTGTCTTGATCAGGTATGTTTGGAGTAGAAGGGTCTCACCCTAAATGTATTGAGTTTTGGTGTTTGTTTTGACAATAGGTTTTATAATTTTATATTGGATATGATAAATCATATCCACTATTATTGATCTTTCTAGCATCTCAAACCCATGTTTTTTTTACTTTTAGGGTAAGAGAATATACAAGGTTATGATCAAATAAGGAAGGGGAGAAATTTAAAAAGCAATTGAACAAAATAGGAACATTGCGTAAACTAGATTTAAAACTTCCTAAAATAGAATCTTCAAAATTTTTGTGTCTGCCATCTCATAATATAGCAAGCATTGTAGTATTCAATCCTTCCCCAGTTAAGGGTATAGATCCAACTTGGACGAATCCTAAATGTATGTATCTAAAGCCACCGTTGAGATGTTTTTTTATCGAATTTTTTAAAAGAAACTTTGTTTTTAAAGGTTTTGAAATTTGAATATCTTGTTCTTTAATTTTTTATAATGTATATATTTTAAAACAACATACCAATTTGAGGTTTTGTAAATTAATTCTTTCTAAAATGTAGGGAGTTTCCACGTATCAAATGATCTATAGAAATCTTCAAATTCATACTCTTCAGTTTTCACTATGCTTTCGTCAGATTTTGCAAAAATTTTACTACTAGAGGAAGAGGAAGAGATAGATTTGGAAAATAAATTCATTTTTTCTTAATACACAACAATCATGGATTTATTACCAACCTTAGGACTTATGACCATAATAGATAGACTCTAAATGACTTAGAATCACAAATAGTAATGGGTAGAACAAGTAATTAAATGATAAACCTTCACTAACTTCCCCTAGCTCAGATACCAGAGGTTATGATTTATCATGTCTACTACTAAATTATGAAAACTACTTTAAAAATGAACACCAAATCTCAGTATATTAAGGGTGAGACCCTTATGCTCCAAAAAAATGCAAATAGAGCAAATGTAGTTGTTCTTCAAATGATTAGATAGAGGGATATTACCCTTCTAGAAGATTGGCTCCTAAAAATTGTTGTTCCATCTTATGATGAGCAGCCCCAGCCCTCTGCTAATCCAAACACTAAGCTAAGAAAAATCAACTAGTTCTCGGACGGAATGGTAAGACTTAGCTTCCAATGATTTCAGAGTACAAGATACTCTAATATGACATCAATCTCATCTACTCTAAATTTAGGAAAAGTTTCAAATCTCCTACCTATCATCAACCTTCCCTATGATCAACACAGAAACTCTATTTTTAACCCTCAAAATATATCCTTTCAACTGGAAAAATATGATACAAGGGTTCCTTATTCTGTTTATACAAGATAGAATCAGCCTAGCAATGAAGAGGATCAGAGGATTCTAGAACCTCCATCTATTTCTTGACAAAGCTAAAAAAAACCCTCAGGAAGTAGCTTCTCCTGTTAGGTAGCCTAATCTTTCTTCAAAATTAATTAAAAATTCCTTCAACATGATTTTTATGCTCATCATAATTTAGAAAAAGGAAAATAGTTTTTCAAATATTATTATAACCAACAAAAAGTAATTGAAATAGAATTTTATAATTTTCTAGAAAAAGGAAAGGCACATGTTCTTTTCTTTGACTAGTATAATATGTATGTTCAATAGATTAATATTATCTTTCCTTTTCAAAATATAAGTCCTATTACAACTTCAAACAAAACCAAAACATGGAAAAGTGATAAAGGAACATTTGGGTTTAACCATCCTTCCCTACAAAACATAAAGCGCACCTTTGGTGAGAATACACTAAAATTAAAACCACTTCGGATGTTAAATGAAGAACATGAAAGATTAAAAAAAATTCTTCTTCAAAATAATTACACCAATATTCACCTAAACATAATTGGATCATAGCTAACAAAAGGAGACAAACAAATACAAAAATTATCCTCCCTACATTCCACGTAACTTTTGTTCCTTAGCGTACAAAAAGAAAGAAATTACTTGTCTCAAAACCATTTCAAGTTTCATAGGCAAGCTAGTAAAACATCCAAGCTAGAAAAATAAAATTCCTCCAAGCCATTAAAACACAACTTAGCCATATAACCCCATCGTCCTCATCAAACAAGGTCTTAGTTCTTGATACATACAACCTAAATATAAATTCACAAATTAAACACACTAGGAACTTGAAAATCACCTTATCAAACATATGATGAAGAGGATGAAGAACCATTCCTCATGCACATTTTTGAAAGTAATGTATTCTCAAGGGCTATCATTCCTAGACAAACATCCCTTGACCTTAACCATGAGGTTCAACCTAATAAGATTGTCCAACCAAATTATAAGTCTTCCTCTCTTTATGAGTAGAATATTGATGGAATGTTAGAATATCATATTCTAAACCTCCTTCAGCAAATAACAATGAAAGCTAATGCTTACAAAACCTAATCTGATACCTCTGACAAAGCCATTATAGAACTTCTCATTGTAGGGTTTGCAGGCAAATTCAAGGGTTAGTGGGAGTCCCACCTGAAGCTTCAGGAGCAAAATGTCATTCTTGATGCTATCAAGATGCACGAAGATCATAACATCATACTTAAAATTGTGATGTATTTTCTGATGCAGTAACCTCCCTAGTCCTTTCCATATCTCTATACTTTATTGGTGTTCCTTCACATCTCAAAGATAAAAAAAGGAAAAACTCCTTTCAAACCTCCATTGTTAACATCTCAATGACATCCATGGTACAAAAACACCTTCCATACTAGAGTCATGCTTCGAGATAACTCAAACCAACCATTCTAGAGAGAAAAATTCCTTGTTGGTCTTCCACCACTCATTGGTGAAAGATTTAGAAAGAAAATAAAAGAATCTCATGTTAATCAAATTCCTTAAAATCAGTTTACCTATGAAGAACTCATTGGCTTGGTTAAAAAGGAAGTTCTTAGGATTTGCCAAGACCTTAAACTCTAAAAACATCTAATATGGGAAATGAACAAAACTCGGTAAGAACCTGGTTCTTTCTATAAACAATTTGATATACTTAGTACCCGAAAGAAAAAAAATCTCAATTTCATGAAAAAAAAGCCTCAAAGAATTTACTACCAACCTCATAATATGGGAGTCACTTGCTACAAGTGTAGTGAGAAAGGTCATATTTCAAGATATTATTGATTAAACAAAAAAAATTAGAGAATTAAATCTTCGTGAAGAAATATTAGGAAAAATACAAAAGATCCTAATTAAATCCTGAGATAGCGAGTCTCAAGATGAAGACCTCTCTGAATTAGTTCTTCAAATTGATGAACTTACTTCATATTCCTCCTCTACAACTAAATTTAAGGATGAAGATTTCTCAAAACAAGTTAATTTCCTCACCAAAGAGCAAAGACTTATGCTTGAGGTAATCCAACATAAAAATGATCCCTTAAAGCAATGGGAGTATCTTGAGATAATTTGTGAATCTCTTATGAATAAGGATTCAAAACGATCTTCATTGAAACTCCCAACAAAACCTACAATGGCATATGACTTAACCTTAATTCTAAAATGACAACAAAAGTAAAAACATTCTATCCCCATGACTTTTGAGTTTCAAAATGGAATTATAGAGGTTAAAACAGATTAAAATAACTCTAACTAAAACAGGAGAATGATAGCAATATCACTCAAAGACTTCTTGCAAAAACCATGAAAGAATGTTGTCCTATCCCCAACAATAATGATGATTTAGAAGATCAATCCTTTTAACATTTACTAGCTTCCCCATATTTCCTTAATGTCTTAAAGGATATATGATCATGAAAATATATCATCAACATAACTCTAAATTTTTTGTTAATTTTTTGATGAACATTGTCGCTCTCTTTGACATAGGTGCTGATCTAAAATGCATCATAGATGGAATCATTCGGAAATTATTCCTCTCGCCAACATCTAAAAAATTATCTCCAACTAATTATTCTAGCCTTAAAATCAAGAACAAATGTGAAGCATATGTTCATTGCAATAACTTCTAAATATAATTAACTTATCTGGTAACCCCAGACTTAAGTTATAGTGTAATCTTAGGAACTCCTTTCATAAACTTAATTACCCCATATTAGGTTGATCTAAAAGGAGTATCCTTCAAAACAAGTGGAAAATAATTTACTCTCTTTCCTAGTTATACTCTGAACTAGAAATATGAATCTTCTTAAACAAATTCAATTTACTATAAGCAAATACACGGACTTATCTAGGGAAAATGAACTCATTTATGTTTCCTCACGAAAAATGTTATCCTTGAAAACATCCAAAACCAATTAGAATCCAAATTATTAAAACAAAGATTCTTGATCTTCAAAATCAATTAAAGAAAGAAGTTTGTTCAGATTTGCCAAGTGCTTTCTAATTAAGAAAACAACACATAGTAGATATGCCTTATGAAGATTCCTTTTGTGAAAAGAATATTCCCACAAAAACTAGGTTAATTCAAATGAATGCTTACTTAGAAAAACATTACTGATCTTAGAATACTAACTTGCAAAATAAAAATCTCATATCTAAGGCTAGATTTCCCTAGTCTTGTGCTGCTTTCTATGTCAACAAATAGTCCAAAATTTAACGAGGGACTCCTCGTCTTGTTATAAATTAAAAACCATTAAACACTGCATTATATTGGATTTGATACTCAATACCTAAAAAATGATCTTCTCCAGAAACTGCACTCTGCACTATTTTTAAAAAAACTTAGATTTAGAATCATGATTTTGGCAAATTCAAATCTCATTAAAAGATTTATATAAGAATACTTTAATTGTTTCCTTTGATAAGTATTAGCTAAATGTAATTCCTATTAGATTAAAAAATACTACTTCTAATTTTCTAAGAATTATGAATGAAATTTTTAATCCATACTCAAGTTTTTGCATTATCTACATCAATGATGTTCTTATATTTTTTCATACCATGACTAGCATTTAAAACGTCTGAGGATATTTATTTTGGTCCTAAGAAGAAGTGGTCTAGTGGTCTCAAAGTCAACAAGTTCTTTATTTCAAAGACACAGTAGATTCCTACGTCATTACATCTTCCAAGGAACCATTACCCTAATAGAAAGGTCTTTAGAATTTGCATCTAAGTTTCCAGATAGAATCTTAGACAAAAGGCGGTTACTAATATTCTTAGGGAGTCTAAATTAAGTTTTAGATTTTTTTCTAAATGTAAATCAAATAGCCAAACCCTGTATGAGCATATTAAGAAATATCCTTCTCCTTAGACACAAAAACAAACTAATGTTGTTATACACATCAAAATATAGGTTCAGCAAGTACTTTACCTCCACCTTGCTAACCCATCTCTTCCCAAAATTGTTGAGACTAATCTGTCGAATATCGGTTATGGTGGAACAGTTAAATAAATACAAAATCAGTATTAGAAAATAATTCAGTTCACTTCTACTCAATGTAACAACACTCATAGAAATTGTTCTACTATCAAAAAACAATTTCTCTCCATTGTCCTCCATATACAAAAATTCCAATATGCTCTTCTTAATTGAAAAGTCCTCCTTTGCATAAATTATAAATCTGCAAAAGAAGTCCTGAAGAAGGACGTCTAAAATATCACTTCCAAATAAATATTTGCTAGATGGCAAGTCATTCCCTCTATTTTTGATTTTGACATAGAATACATCAAAGGAGAATGAAAACCATTAAAGATTTTCAAACAAGAGAGTTTCTCCAAATAAAATAGGAGCATGGCTCCAAAGAAGAGGGGTAAGTAACAAATTTTGCTAGACACCTCATAACCTGATCAAATAATGGTATAAGAAAACCATTAAAGATGCGGTCGCTTCCTCACAAAACCCTAAAACCAGCAATTAGAATGAAGTTGAAATCGAGGTAGACACCCTATCAAAATCCCCTAAAGCCTTAAAAATGCTTCAATAACTGAGGAAAAACGTTACATCTTTAGGCAAAGGTATAATCTCTTTCCTTGTTTTAAAAATCTAGGAGGGTTCTTTAACTAGAAAACCCCCTTCTGAACATATTTTGAAACTAGAAGAGGGAGCTTCTTCAAATACTCCCTCTCAAAGTATGATTTCAAAGCAATCTTTGAAAATTTTAACCATATTGCCAAATCCTTCATGAATGCAAATTGTTCCAAAATAAAAGGATTTTCAAAACCATTTGAATATTTCATAAAACCCAATTTTTAGATTATTACAAATTATGAAGATGGATTTCATTACCATGATCTCTTTTTTTCTTTGCAAAAAATATTTTCTATGTGGTTCTTCAAACCATGGGACATTTGAAAACCATCACCATACAACATGGCCATCCTAGAACAAACGGGTTCTTCATCCTTCAAACACTTTTCCTACCATGAGACAAAAAATGAAATAGCCTATTTAACCTATAAAATCCACAAAATACTCCTCTCTATGTAATGCAGCAAGACCATCAAATTACCAAAATGGCTCATAGATTCCCACAAAACCTCACTGAAATCCAACCTCCTTTATAACTAATAAGACTACTAGCCGGCCTGATCCAATACCTTTTATACCCAAAATAGTAGGAAGGGGCATCCATGGTTAATTTTATTCTAAAAATTTTCACAATTTGATGTACCTATTTGGATTATCAAATGGTGCAAAAAAATTGGATCCTCTCCTACCATCCTACCATCATAGGTATTTGAAGATTTAGATAGCTTCTATACCATTTTCTCTCCCCCTCTAAAAGATAGATAGTTGCCACCTATCTTTCATTTCCATACATTTTTCTTTTATCATTGGATGTTATGTTGGATAGTGGAACAACGTGATATTCATGGTATCCCAACACTTGTTTGCTGATTTAAAATTAAATGGCTGAAAAAACTTCAAGCATTTGAAAAACCTCAAAACCATTTGTTAAAAGATGCGCAAAAAACTAGAAAACTAAAGAATCAATCTCCCAAACTCCTTTGAGGGCCCCACGTACTCAATTTTTGGTTCAAAAATCCATCACAATAGCAAGACTTGCTGCAACCAAAACTAAGGAAGAATACCTTACTATCCTCAACAAAACCCTTATGTAAAACAAAACACAATCACCATCTTCATCGGACTTCCTTAACTACGATGATGAGAATGAAGAAGACTATTTTAAAATACTACCTAATATTCTTTAAAATCTCTATACAAGTATCATTCCTCAAAAAAGGGTAGAATACATTCACACAAAGATGCATTAGTAGAACAGGACAAAATAAGAAAATAAAACAAAAGGTGACCCTAGAAGGAGGCATCTGTCAAGAAAAAAGAAAAAGGGAAATCACTATAGTATCCGAAAGTGAAAAGACAAAAGGACAGAGAATCTTTTGACTTCTAGAGACAAAAGAATAACCTTTCAGTGCCCTTCACCTTGCTCTACTTTTCAAAATGTAATAAGTAGGCCTACACTGAATCTACTTTTGATGCATTACTTTTTAAAAATATGGAATTATTAGGTAAGACGCATACTTTGAAAAATCTATAATCATGTTTTATGCAAAAAAAAAAGAGATCCTCAACTCATATAAATAGGGGTTGAGCCTCCAAAGTAAGGCATTAATTGAAAAATCATGCTATTTTTTTCTCATTCTTCTCACGCAAAAGGTTTTAAGGTGACTCAAAATATCATACCATTGTAACCATTTCTGAAGAATGAAATCAATCAGTTATATTAATCATTCTCTTTCTCTCTCTTTCATATTCTTATATTTCCATATATATATATATGATGACATAGAGAATCAACTTTTTAATCCTTTCATTTTTATCCTTAGATATATATATATATATATATATATTCATTTATACCACATTAATTCACGGATTCCTTATTATTAATCCACTATTTTCTTACCTATTTCACTTGTTCATACTCTATCAATGTCTAATAAACTCTATCAAAAATTTATACAAGACATCCAGGAGCCTTTGTTTCATTCTTTTAGATATATTAGGTATGAAACGGCTTTTAGGCTATGTCTTGTGTCTTGAAAATATTTCACAAATGAAAATATTTCAAAAATTAAAAATCTAGTGAAAATAGTGATGCATCATATATTTGAATAAAAAATCTTTTGTATGTCAATAATCACTAATGTATGGGGACAATTGATTTGTCACATCTATATGGATTCCAAGTTAAGGACCGGGTGGCGGATTATACAACCGACCTAATTTCCATTAGCCAATTTCGACCGGCGAATGCATCATATGGGATTACAAGTTATTAACAAAATTTACATAATCTGTACACTTCACATACATAATCTGCACTTCCAGCAACTATATCCAAAGTTCCACAGAATCCATATGCTGCATTACAATCCTATTAACTCATAAAATAAGACAAACAATTATAAGTAATTAATTCACAACAATTTTCAAAATTAATTAAATATAAATTTGTAAGATTCACATCATTCCCCTCTTCTTGGAAAGGTTTCGCCTCTGAAACCTGAATAAGTCCCAGAAATGGACTAAGATCAGCCACATTGAAAGATTTACTCATATTCCCAAATTTAACAGGTAAATCAATTTTATAAGCATTATCATTAATTTTCTCTAATACATTAAATGGTCCATCTCCTCTAGGGTCCAACTTTGACTTTCTAAAATTTGGAAACCTTTCTTTCCTAAGGTGAACCCAGACTAAATCTCCAGGTTTGGAAATCATTTTTCTCCTTCTTTTATTAGCATGTTCAGCCATCTATTGTAACTTTTTGTTAATCTGTTGGCTTACAGTCTCATGTAATCTTTTTATATTATCAGCCCTAGATTCAGCATCAAAATTTTGCAATTCAGCATGAGATAAATGACTCAAATCTAATGGAGTTAATGGATTAAAACCATACACAATCTCAAATGAAGTTTTATTACAAGGTATAAAATGAGCCATTTTACTAAACCTATCAAATGAAGTTTTATTAAAAGGTTTTGAAGTAGTTTTTGCCTGCCTACAATTAATACAATTGACACAATGTTTTAAAACATCCTTTTTCATGTGTGGCCAGTAAAAATGTTCAATTAAAACATCTAAAGTTTCTAAGATCCTAGATGTGCCATTAACCCACCACTATTGGCTTCTTGAATTAATAATCCTCTATAAGAGCATGCAGGAATACACAACCTATTTTCCCTAAACAAGTATCCTTCATTAATAAAATACTTCCCTTGTGAAGAAACTTCACACCTTTCATAGATTTCTTTAAAATCAATGTCTTCTAAGTATAATAGTTTAATACTAGAAAAACCTAATAAAGTAGTATCAACAGCATTTAATAAAGCATATCTCCTAGATAAAGCATCTGCAACTATATTATCACTACCTTTATTATATTTAATTATGTAAGGAAAACTCTCAATGAATTCTATCCAGCTACCTTGTCTCCTATTTAACTTTGATTGACTCTTTAAATACTTAATAGCTTCCTGATCAGTATTAATTACAAATTCCCTATGCCACAAATAATGTTGCCACACTTCCAAAGCCCTTACTAAAGCATACAGTTCTTTTTCATAAGTAGAATAATTCAATGTACTACCATTTAATTTCTCACTAAAATAAGCTATTGGTTTTCCTTCTTGAGAAAGTACAGCCCCTATTTCTAACCCTAAAGCATCACAATCTAATTCAAACATTTTTTCAAAGTCAGGAAGACTCAATACAGGTGCTTGGGTTAATTTAGTCTTAAGTGTCTCAAAAGATTGATGTTGTTCTAATCCCCAAGTAAACCCATTATCCTTCTTTGTTATGGCAGTCAAAGGAGCAGCTATAGTACTAAAGTTTCTCACAAATCTCCTGTAAAAAGAACACAGTCCATGAAAACTTCTTACTTCTGTTACACTCTTTGGCATAGGTCATTCCTGAATAGCTCTAACCTTTTCTTCATCTACAGATACACCCTCTTTTCCTACTACAAATCCTAAGAAAACCACACTTTCCAAACAAAATCTAGACTTAGCTAAATTAGCATAAAGCTGTTCTGTTTTAAACACATTCAAAATAATCCTTAAGTGTTTCAAGTGTTCCTCTAAAGATTTACTATATATAAGTATATCATCAAAATAAACAACCACAAATTTTCCAATAAATTCCCTTAACACATAGTTCATAAGTCTCATAAAAGTACTAGGAGCATTTGACAACCCAAAAGGCATTACTAACCATTCATATAATCCAAAATTAGTCTTAAAAGCTATCTTCCACTCATCTCCTGGTTTCATTCTAATTTGATGATACCCACTTTTTAAATCTATCTTAGAAAATATAACAACACTATGCAATTGATCCAACATTTCATCAAGCCTAGGAATTGGATATCTACACTTAATAGTTATCTTATTTACTGCCCTGCTATCCACACACATTCTCCAACTTCCATCCTTTTTAGGTACTAATAACACTGGTACGGAACAAGGACTCGTAGACTCCTTAATATATCCTTTACTTAATAGTTCAGAAACCTGTCTTTTTAATTCCTTAACCTCTTCCCGATTGGCTCTATAAGTAGGTCTGTTTGGTATAACAGCTCCTGGAATAAAATCTATTTGATGTTCTATTCCCCTTAATGGAGGTAATCCACTAGTTATATCCTCAGGAAAAAACTCACTATATTCTTCCAATAACAGATTTACTATACTAGGTACTTCTTCAATTATTCCTCTCTGACACTCACAACAGTCCTTAAAAACCATCAAGTACACATTGGCATTTCTCTTTATTGCCTTTCCTACATCCTTACCTTTAGCATAAAATCCAAAAGTTCCTCTTATGTCCTTTGTACTAAGATCATTCTCCAAATTAGTCTTAGATAACTCCTTATAATCAGATTTAATTTTGGTTTGATCCTCAAATATTTCTTTTGGAGTCATAGGTGCTAAGACAATCTTCTTATCATCCTTCTGTACTGTATACCTATTTTTATAGCCATCATGTACTACCCTCCTATCATATTGCCAAGGCCTTTCTAACAACAAGTGAGCAGCATGCATAGGAACTATGTCACATAAAACAGAATCTTCATATTTTCCTAACTTTAAATTCACTAAAACTTGTTGACTAACCTTAACATCTCCCAATTCATTAAGCCATTGCAATCTATATGGTTTTGGATGTTTAGTAGTGGTTAATCCTAACTTAGACACCAACAGGGCACTAGCAGCATTAATACAACTACCACTATCTATGGCCATGTTAAAGCACTTATCATCAATTAAACATCGAGTATGGAATATATTTTCTCTCTGTATAGCATTAGAATCAGGTAATTTATTACTATTTAAAGCCCTTCAAACCACAGAAAGATCCCTACTCACTAGTAATTCTACTTCCTCTTCTAGGTCACTATCATCCTTTCCAACTATATTGACCTCTTCTTCTTCTTCTTCAGATTCAGATTCTATATCTCCAGACTCCCTAATCAAAATGTTTCTCTTGTTCGGGTATTCAGAAGCTATATGTCCTAAGCCTCCACACCTAAAACATTTAATATCCCTAGTCCTGTTTGATCCATTTACAGGATTTGTCATCACATTCTTGCCCTTTTCAAACTTCTGTCCTACCTTAGCTTCATTGTTCCTTCCCTTAAATTCTACCTTACTATTATTCTTCCAGTTACCAGAAGTATTTCCCCCAAAATTTCTCCTTACAGTAGTCTTAAACCCAATCGCAGGGGGTTTATATTGCCTAGATTTCCTTAATTGAATCTCTATCTTAGTAGCTATATTCACCATTTCATTCAAGGTTCCACAAGGATACAGTTCTAATTTATCAATTATCTCTAAATTTAACCCACTCAGAAACCTAGCCATTGTAGCATCATCATCCTCAATAACTCCTGTCTTAATAATCAAAACTTCTAATTCTTTGTAATAGTCATCCACTGTCCTCACTCCTTGACTTATAGTTTGCAACCTCTTATGCAACTCCCTATAATAGTAACTTGGCACAAATCTCTTCCTCATTAAGATTTTAAACTCTGCCCAAGTCTGTATGGATGGTTCCCCACACCTTCGTCTAGTTAACACCAAATTATGATACCAAGAGGACGCATACTCAGTAAATTCTACTACAGCCACCTTAATTTTCTTTTCTTCAGAGTAATCATGACACTCAAATACTAGTTCTATTTTCCTTTCCCATTCAAAATATTAATCAGGGTCATTTCTGCCATTAAACCCTGGTATACTAAGCTTAAGATTATTCAAATTCCTATCAAGATACTCTAATTCCCTATCCTGCCTATTGGTCTGTCTAGGCATCCTATCACTATTGTGAGATACTTGGTCTTCCAACTCCTCTAGATTAGCTATGGGTGGAATTCTAATCCTAGGATCCATTGGAGCCCTTCCTAAAACTCCTGCCTGATTAGTTTCAACTCTGTTATGTTGCAATGCATTGATTCTTACTTCCTGTTCACCTAATCTTTGTTCTAGGTTTGCAGATAACACAGCAAATTGTGCTGTCATTTGTTCTTGAAAAGTTCTAAGTGTTTCTAAAAGATCATTACTAGACACATATTGATTCACTGACTGACCATTGTTAGACATAATGAAATTCAATAGCAGTTTAAACAACTAACACAGGAACAATTTAATTAACAGAAACAACTTATTCAAGAATTTCAGATAACAGAACACACAGTATAATCTCAAGAAGTATCACAGTATCAAATATTAACAGTGATAGCAACAGTAAAGCTTACTCAGATTTATGCAATGTCAATAATAATTCGATAATACTAATTAAGTAAGAGAGAACGATATTACCGCGTCTGCTTAAGCAATCAATTCACTTATCTAGGGTACCCCTCTTCTTGAAGGTCTATCCATTTTCTTGAAACCAAAATGGTTCGCCGGTTATGTTATTAACCTGTATACTTATTGACAAGCAAGTAATTTGCGTAGAAATTGGAAATTAAGTATAGCAAATAGTAGTATTAAACAAGAAAATTTACGAATCGAAGGTTACCAACAACAATCTATCGCATTGTCAGTCAAGATTCAAGTTCTTGACCAAACCCTAGGTCGACTAGGGTTTCTCTTCAGACTTTCGAAACAGCTAACCAAAACACTTTAATCGCCGGTTTTAGAACGACGAGAATCGAAATAGTCTTCATCGCTATAAACCCTAAAATTTCACACCTCAAGATAGGGTTAGCGAAATACAGAAATCAAGTCAAAAATGGAAGAAAACTTAATCAGTAACAAAGAAACTACAAGCACTCTAATAATCGAGGCTCTGATACCAAATGATGGAAACCTGTTAGGGTTTCACGAAAGGATCGAAAGATTAATCGAGCACAATGTTCGATTCGCCGGTACAGCCTAAGGAACAATTCCAAAGGAAGACCAAAGATTCAGAGGCACAGTTTATACAATGGCAACTGAAATTTCGAAGTGAATGATCAAGATCAATCAAGGTGAGAGCGAGAGCAGAATTAGAGAAGACGAGCGAATGAGAGAATCGCCGAGAGATAGAGAAAAGAGATCGCAAGAAGGCTCGAGAATTAACCAAGTATTATTCTGTCAATAGTTACCCATATTACATGTATTCGGCTATATATATATGTACATAACAGTCCGTATACATCGACAAATACAATACAGACTACGGATACAAGGCCTGAAGAATGAAGGTTTAATATTTTGGGCCACAATAAGTCGACCAGCCCATATCAACCCAACATAAGAAAATGTCCCAAATACAATTAAGTTTAAGGCTTAATTTCCCATCAGCTAAAATAATACTTTAGCTAATCATGGCTATTAAGGATTGATTAATCCACAATCCATCTAGTCCAAAATTAAGGACCGGGTGGCGGATTATACAACCGACCTAATTTCCATTAGCCAATTTCGACCAGCGAATGCATCATATGGGATTACAAGTTATTAACAAAATTTACATAATCTATACACTTCACATACATAATCTGCACTTCCAGCAACTATATCCAAAGTTCCATAGAATCCATATGTTGCATTACACTCCTATTAACTCATCAAATAAGACAAACAATTATTAGTAATTAATTCACAACAATTTTCAAAGTTAATTAAATATAAATTTGTAAGATTCACATCAACTTGTGTTTGGGATGAGTTTGAATGAAAACAATAAGCATCTTTATTATATAGCATATGAAAGTGAGTGATCACTACTAAAGATTTTTATCATATCAGAGAAATATTAATTATATATGTATGAGCACTCTAGCTAAAGATAAAGAACAAATAGAGAACTAGAGAACTTTAATTTGGATTTAAAAGTGTAAAATCAAAACTCTATTTGATTCTTTGTAAGATGAAAAAATGATGATTTTAGAATAGTTATGCTACTTTGATTTTGTTTATTAAAGTTTAACATCTCTTATTTATAGTAATAAAATATATAAATTAGACACTAACCAATGGCTATCAAAAGAACCCAATTTTTGAATTAGAACGGATATAAAATCTCCAAAATACCTAGACCAATTGATTAGTATTCAAACCAGTAAACCAGTTTTGAATTACCAGTCCACTGGTTTTTACTAAATAGTTGATGCTTTTAGCTAACTAGTCGATGGGCTTATGTAGAGGCTAAAATACATTTATTTTTCCCGAAAACCAATTAATCGATTTTGAGAAACTATTCTATTGGTGGAAAAGTTTTTACTATTGCTGACCTTTAAAAAAAGCACCTTAACTTGAGCTACAAAGCTTGAAATTTTATGTAGTCTTTTTTTTTAGTACAATAGACACTTGAGCTAAATGCAAGGTTACTACCATACCTGACATAGGATAGACACCTACCACATACACTGCATCATATTCAAGGCTTAACCAACTAAAACACTTAAAATAATAGTGTGCATAAAATAAGATTTCGAAAGCTAGGAATGCATACATTTTCTCAAACATTAGGTGGGATTTGAAAAGGATAGCTTCTCAAATTTCTTTGGTTATGTCTTCTCTTTGTAATAACTCTTGTAAGAGTTCTAAGTTTAGTGGTTTCTTGGGTCCTATAGATCAATTCTATAGGCTGGTTTGTAATTTTTCATGATGATATAATATTCCTTATTTAAAAAAATTTAATTGAAAAACTTTAAGAGTGTTTACATTATAGAATACATGTAGATAAAGTATGAGGCTACAAGAAAATAAATTAAGGTGTGACACCCAATTTAAAATCTTGGCCTACCACGGGCCCCAATAAATCTTCCTGATGTCATTACTCTCAAGCTTCGAGCCAATTGAGGTAAAACCTTTACTCGCGATCCCTAAAGATCTACATATGGTCCTCTATTTATGGGAATGGGTACATGACCAAATAAATGGGCACATCAGTAAGGTACATACTTAGCAAGCTTCCCTCAATGTAAACATAACTATACCAATTTATCATACATGAACATAAAGTACAACATGCATCATGATAAAGACATATATAAAGGTGGAAGTACATAAAGACATGCTATTTTGTAAAATTCCAATAGATTAAAATATATCATGCATAGATTCACAACCTTCTAATGTAAGCACATACTCATGTAATAGCAAACAGAATCCAAGCAACCCCTAGTATTTAATTTCATTTACTCAATCGTTTAGAATATTCCATTTCCTTACCCATGTATTAGATAGGTCAATCAAGTAATCAATATTCCATTCCATAGCTAATTAGTTATTTCGACCATTAGCCAGGTGTACCAACTAGCTTTTATTCATTTTGTTCAATCATGCCATTGCATCCATTTATTAACCAATTATTAACCATTCACATGGTTATCATTCACCGATTATAAACCAATATTTACCATCCATAATTTGTTATCATTGAACAATAGACTATGCACCACTTTATAGTCTTAGATAGCATGGAAGCCTATCCATATATGAAGTATAAAGTCCAACCTGAAGTCAGTCACCAAGTTGACATAAGTCCAGGTTGAATAAAAAAAATTATCAACGTAGGTCCACGTCGAAGCCAACCACCTAGGTAACCATACTCTTTAACATCAATAAACCCTAGTACATTATCATTATTTAGAATGAAATATGAGATTCATTTTTAGCACATAGCTACTATACCACTAAAACCAAAGCCGTAGAGAATACAGTCCCCACCGGAGAGAGAGAGTCCCATGCATGAAAGTATTCACCGGCGAGACCATCCTGTGGTCCATGCAGGTAGAGCCGATCACCATGGGGAAGTAGGATTTGAACCAAGCGCTCGTCATGGTGAATTAGTTTATGTGGGTAACCAAGTTATCCCTCTCAATAATCTCCCAGCCTTGCGAACACCCTCAGCCTACGTCCGAGCACCTTCCAGCCGCGGTGACAACCTCCCAAAGGAAACAAGGAGAGGCTTCCCAACCTCGGAGGGACCATCACGACCGAACAAGCGAACCTTCTCTATTTTTGTGGACAACATCTTGAGAGATGTATCTAGAAATGAAATAAAGGAGGTGTTTGAGTGCGTAGGAATTGTGGAGGATGTTTATATTAGCAGGAAGGAAGGTAAGGAGGGGGGCGAAAAGAGTGTTTGGATTCGTGCGGTTTGGAGAGTTAAGTCAGGCGAATGAAGCGATAAGGAAATGTGATGGGATGCTTCTGCATGGTGGTAGGTTGTTTGTGAAATTGGCCAGGTTTGGCAGATAGGGTCAAGGGGTGAGTAGGGAACTGGGTCCTATGGGAGAACTGAGGAGAAGAAGTCACCCACCGATTCGATCATCCACATGGAGGAGGAGAAGCCTGCCATTGGTTCGATCACCTACATGGAGGGATGGTAGGTCTTTTATTGAAGTTATTAGAGGGGAAGGAGAAGGAGTCAATGGGGAAGCCAAAGGGAGACGTATCCAGCTAAATGTGGACAAGGAAGAGGTCGAGTTGCTGTAGAGGAGTGTCATAGTGGAGTCTGAGTATCCGCTGCTGCCTGAGCTCGTGATTCAGAGATTGATGTCGTCCTGGAGCTCCATCTGCAAGGTACAAGATCTTGGCCCGTACAAGTTCCTTATTACCTTTGAATCTGTGGACTCAGCCCTAGCGGCAATGGAGGAGGACAGCCTTCTTTTCGAGACGTTCAGAACAGTTAGGAAGTGGACAGAGGGAGAGGCTTACGGTGTGAGAAGAACCTGGGTGGAAATTCGTGGCCTTCCAGTGGTGGCATGGAAGGAGGTGGTAATTTAGCAGATTGCGCATGGATGGGGACGGTGGGTCTGCTGGGAGGAAGACAAGGATTATGGTGAATCACTAGTAGCAACAAGGTTCCTTATTGATACACACAGGATGGAGGATATCAAGGAACAAGTGGTGGTTATTGTAGCAGGGCATGAAGTGGTTGTGCACGTCCAGGAAATTGGACGAGGTTATGTTCCATGGCAAAAAGTGGCAGAAGGCAACCCTAAAGCAACGCCGTGTGCGATGGAATCCGACGAGGAAGAGGGACGGTCTATTGATGAGCAGTTGAAACGGTACGGGAGGCAGGAAAATAAGGAGGCAAGCAGCGACAGATCACGAGTGAAGCACGCTGGGAGAATTCCCAAGGAAAGGAACGGGCAACCTGAGAAGGCGACGGACGTGATTGGAGGGTCTGCATGGGAAAAGGAAAAATCAAATAAATGGGGAGAGGAGGATTTAATGCGGGTGGTAGGCGGTAACAGAAGGGGAAGAGATGAAAGGTTGTCCTGGCCTGGGGAGGAGATCGTGTGACGGCTGCACACGCAAGAGAATGAGGTGGCAGCGTGGAGGCATAATGATGAGCCTTGGAATGCTGGAAAAGAGGGGGGAGGCGAGTCTTGTGGGCTGATGTTGGTTGTGGGAAATACCGAACAAGGGAGTGGATCGGCCAAGGCTTTTAAGCTGTAGGGAAGGAGTGTATGGGTGCATGAGGAGGGGATTGGGGAAGAGGTCCTGCCGGTTGGATCGGACCATACAATATTTGCAGGAGCGGAACACAATATTGAAGAGGAAAGGAGGCTTATTAAGACAATTAGAAGGAAGCACGGGCCGAGGGGTAGAGTTAAGATTGGGAGAATGAAGTCTAAAAGGGGGGGAGATGTAATAAGGGAGGTGTTGAATGATGTATCCCCTTCTAGTGACGAAGCACCTCCACCCGGTTTTGAGGTGTTGATTCATGCTAGAGGAATGAATGGGGTCGGGAGGGAGACACAATCAGAAGACTTTGGAATTAGTAGGGAGGATACCGAGGAGGAAGGATGGGAAGAAGCAGAAGAGTGCTGGTCACTTGGGAAGAACATAGGAATTTTTTCTAAGGAGGAGAAGAAGTGTGTGGAAAAATTGGTAGGCCTAAGGAGGAGTCAGAGGAAGGTTAGGAAAAGACAAGTGTAAGGGTTATGAGGAAAAGGGGGTCTAGGTGATGGTGTTATGGTGGTTATTAGTTGGAATATAAGGGGGATAGGGGCTTTAGGGAAGATGTCTTCCTTGCAGGCTCTGATTGCGAAGGAAAAGCCTTGGGTGTGCGGTTTGGTGGAAACAAAGCATCACGTGGTCCTGGACTCGTGGAAGAATAAAGTGGGGGACCGGGAGTGTTCGATTGGAAAGATTCAGTGGCGCAGGGCAGAAGCGGTGGTTTGATTCTTGGGTGGAACACCCAGTTCTTTGACTTGAGATGCGTCAAAAGTGGATATAGGTGGATCTTGATTGAAGGATGTTTGCGATCTCTTTCTTTTGAGTGTGGGGTTTTCCTAGTCTATGGGAATCCTACCTTGAGGGACCGGAAGGCTCTTTGGGAGGAGTTAGAGGTAGTGGGCCTTAATTGTCCCAACCCTCTGTTAGTGTTGGGTGACTTTAATGAAGTAAGGACTTGTGAGGAAAGGAAAGGTGGGTGGGTGGATAGTAGAAGTGTGAAAGAGTTTAATGATTGGATTGACACAATGGGCCTGGTCGAGGTAAAACTCTCAAATCTTAAGTTTACTTGGCACAAGGCAAGGTCGGCGAGTCTCTTGGACAGAGTGTTAGTGGATCCCAAGTGGTTGGTTGCGTTTCCAGATATCTCTTGTGTCGGCTTAGCAAATCACTATCGCACCACAATCCTATTCGGGTCAGCTTCAAGAAGTACGAAAGTGGACCGCGGCTGTTCAGATCTTGGGAGATGTGGTTCTCCCATCCTTAGTTCCAAGGCTTTGTGGCCAAGTGTTGGGCCATTTTGGAGGGGAAGAAGTGCCAGAATAGATTGAATTCCATGAAAGGTTTGCTCAGGAGATGGACTAAAGAGGTCTTCGGGGATATGGATCTGAAGATTAATCTGTTAGAAGATGAACTGAGAAAAATGGAGGGCTCTAATGGAAGGGGTGAAAGTGAGGAGGTGGAGTTAGCTCGAAGGGCGGCTCTACAAAGTTAGTTGTGGAGATGGCATAAGAGGAAGGAGGCCTATTAGCTTCAGGTGTCTAGGGTTCGAGGTTTTAAGGAAAAGGATTGGAATACTAAGTATTTTCTTACGATGGCAACTGTTAGAAGAAAAAAATCCCTTATCAACAGGCTCCTTCATGATGGAAAAGAGGTTATTGAGCCGTCAAAGATCAAGGAGATCATTGTATCTTTCTTCAATAATCTGTATGAGAAGTAGGATCTTCCGGAGGTCGATATAAGTGAGGAAGGGTTCTGTAAGCTGTCACGGGAGAAAATCTTGGCACTGGATAGTATTCCCTTAGAGGAGGATATCAAGAAGGCGGTCTGGGAGTTTGATTCGTTGAAAGCTCCCGGCTATGACGGATACCATATGGGCTTTATTCGCAAGATGTGGGGAGTGGTTGGGCAGGAATTCTCAAAAGTGGTTATGGATTTCTTTCGTCACCGAAAAATGCCGTCTGCTATTAACACAACGTTGTTAACTCTGATCCCCAAAGTGGCTCATGCAGAGGAGGTGAACCAATTCAGGCCTATTAGTCTGGTAGGATGCATCTACAAGGTAATCTCGAAGATCCTGGCATAGAGACTAAAGCAGGTGACTGATGACTTGGTTGGTAATTCGGAGTCAGCTTTTATAGAAGGAAGGAGCATTCTAGATGGGGCCTTGGTTTCAAATGAAATTGTGCAATGGTTAAGACGAAAGAAGAGACAGCAGGGAGTCATGGTCAAGCTTGATTTTCAGAAGGCTTATGATAGTATCAAGTGGGAGTTCATTGATAAGGTATTAAGGATTATGGGCTTTGGTGGTCGGTTCAGAGAATGGATAAAGGAGTGTACATCATCTGCTTCTATATTGGTACTAGTGAATGGGTCCCCTACTTCCCCTTTTAATATGGGTAGGGGACTTAGACAGGGTGATCCTATTTCCCCATTCTTATTCGTATTAGCTGTGGAAGCTTTCATCCAGCTTGTCAAGAGAGGTGTTGACAGGGGTTTGATTCACGGGCTAACAGTGGGGAGACACGTGAGCATTGTCACACACCTACAGTTTGCTGACGATACTATGATCTTCTGTAAGCCATCCCTTGAGAACATAAGGAACTGGAGGAGACTAATTGATTGTTTTTACTTGCTCTCGGGACTCAAGGTAAATTTTGATAAAACGGAGCTTATTGGAATTGGGGTGGACGAACAGTTTCAGAGGGAGGCAGCATCCATCTTGAGATGTGTTATTGGGTCATTCCTTACCACTTACCTTAGCCTTCCATTAGGTGCAAAGGCCGTTAGCAGACAGACGTGGAAACTGGTGATTGATAAGGTGAAGCAAAGGCTTGCAGCGTGGAAATCGAAAGTTCTCTCTAGAGCAGGTAGGTTGGTCCTGATCAAGAGCGTCCTTAATAGTATCCCGATGTATTACATGAGCCTCTTCAAGATGCCGAAAGGGGTTGCTAAGGAGATCATTGGAATTCAGCGTAACTTCTTCTGGGGGAGTAGGGGAGACAGGAGGAACCTTCCCTTGGTAAAGTGGAGTGTGATACAGAAGCCCAAATCCTTGGGAGGACTTGGAGTAGGGGACCTAGTTATGAAGAATAATGCTTTACTGTTTAAATGGTGGTGGCGTTTTTTCACTATGGAAGGGGCAGCCTGGAAGGTTGTTGTCTCTTCTATTCATTATGAGGACTAGTCAAGGGGCATTCACAATTTTAGTTCTCCGCGCGGATGGACGCCATGGATGGACATCTTGCAGGTAGGGAGAGTGAACCCAATCCTGAAACAGGGGTTATCTTTAGTCGTAGGGGATGGGAGGCATGTTAGGTTTTGGCATGATGACTAGACAGGTTCTGGTGCACTCAAGTTGGTTTTCCCAAGACTCTTCTCAGTTTCGGGATAGTAGGAAGAAAAGATTGCTAGTATGGGAAGATGGCTTGGGTAACAATGGAAGTGGAGTCTAAGGTGGAGGATGCCTTTGTTTGAATGGGAGGTAGCATTGGGGGAGCAGTTGGAAGGGCTTATCAATCAGATTCCTTTATCAAAGGATAAGGTGGACTCGCTCAAGTGGGCTTTTGAGGATAGTGGGACGTTCTCGGTAAAGTCTTTTTGTCAGGCCTCTTATCAGCTTTGTGAAGGAGAGAGGTCTTCGGGGTTTGATCCTAGTTTGGTGTGGATCGGCTTAGCTCCACCGAGGGTCGAACTTTTGACATGGTTTGCGATCCAGAAAAGACTTAACACTAGGGATAGAATGGTCAGTTTCCAAATCATTGATGAAAGGGAGGCAGGGTGCCCATTCTGTAAGGAGGAGCTAGAATCAGTGAATCACATTTTTCTGCATTGCTCTGTGACCGGAAGGATTTGGTACGATATTAGTGGTTGGCTGGAGTCTACTTGGGTGTTGTCAAGGTCCATCGAGGAGTATGCGGTTGCATGGTTGGGGGTTAGAAGATTTGGTTTGAATAGAGACATTTGGTGAATAGAGACATAACTGTTTTCGACAGTTTCCATGTGAGTGTTAGGTGGCTTATTTTACTTATTAAGGTTAAAATAGGATTGTGGATCAATTTCAGTAGGAAGGATTTTCCCTATAGAATAGAGGAAGTGGTTCATAATGTTCATGCCTTTTTGTAACGTTGACCTAATTCTACGGAATGTGGAGATGTATATTTATCAAAAAAATTATCATTATTTAGAGTAGGTAAAGCACTAAGACCTTTAAAGATCCCTCTCAAATGCAAAAGATGAAGGCACAAAAAATGCCCAAAGACAAACCATAGTAGCTAATCAAGGAATAAGTAACCCAAACCCATACTGAATTCAACTTTTTTTCGCTTTAGGTGATTAGTATTTTATTCATAAAGACGGATGATCATACAAGGCACATACAAAGCAAGTAGGACAACTTTCCATGTTAATCTATATCAATTATTTTCTTCCCATTTACAAAACCAAGTGGATTTTCCACTTTCCATTTGATTTCTTGTCGTATGCATAAAAAATTTAATAAATAAACCTAATTCCAAATACATAGTAGATTCAAGAAGAAGTAGAACCCAAAAATAATGGTGTATAATCAATAATTCTGCAATCAATGTTAAAACCCCGGTTGTTGTATAACATTAATTTCTATCACTATATTCTATACTATGGATAAATAATAAAACACGGTACTCACTAATTAATGAATAAGGATAAGATGATATTCATCATGGTATTAGGATATCAAATAATCATGGAGAAAAGAATGATTCTAAATTATATAACATTGACCTATAGAAACTCATGATAATTCATCTATTTGCTTTCTCTTAATTCTAATAAATTGAAAAAGCTCTTCATTTATCTCCTAGCCAATTAATAACCTAGGTTAAGAATGCTAGATTCATTTAATGGCAGCATTACAAATGGAAATCAATCAACTACAACCATAATCCCATAAGCTCTGATCATCTAATCGTATAAATTAATAGATAAGATTAATAATTAACCTTTGGTTGCTTTGGAAACGTTAATTAATAACTACATGTTAATCTCATTATCCTAGCTTTGATTAAGATTAAACTAAATAGGTGATTAATCTAATTAGTTTAAATTCTTAACCTATGACGCGAGATCATTCAATTTTGTCTATTAATTTTAGTTAAATTTCATTTAGAATCATAAATTTTGATTACATTATCATATTTGAAATCCTAATTCCGTCATCAAATCCTCTTACCCTATACTATTTATGCTACTATCTTCATAACTGCACTAACACAGTATTAAATGTAGTAATCTATAATGAATCATCAATGATTAATAATAAATAAACAATGAAGCCATAAAAGTAATAGAAATAAGAATATAATAAATAGAATTTGTATGTATTCAATCAAAAATTAAAACTTACAATTAAGAAAGGAATGGACAGGAACATATCAACTTGAATTACAGAGTGTTAATTATTCAATTAAATATAATGGAAAAGAGAGAATTGAAATGGTGAAGTACGTGTGTTTTCTAGAAAAAAATATAGGAAAAGAGAGAATTTAACTCTCGAACTGCCCAAAAACCGAATTGTCAAATCTTCAGAATTATCAGAAAATACATAAGGAAAAAGTTCGAGTGAGTAGTTATAAAAATTTAGAAAAACATGGTCCATGTTTTAGGAAACACGAGACCTCCATGTTTTTCCCTAAAGTCTTCGCCAATTGCTGAATTTTAAAAACTAAGATTTTTATCTTATAGCGGAATAACACGACTCATGTTTATGAAACACGGGGGCACTGTGTTATTTGTTCCTTCATCATCTCTCTATGAAATTTCAATAGAAGCTTCCCTTTGATATATATTCTTCATTTCTGGTCTTTTCTTCCATTGATTCAATATCTTTTAACGTGTTCTTT
The DNA here is from genome assembly GCA_030549775.1 of Tamarix chinensis. Taxonomy (NCBI): domain Eukaryota; kingdom Viridiplantae; phylum Streptophyta; class Magnoliopsida; order Caryophyllales; family Tamaricaceae; genus Tamarix; species Tamarix chinensis. Next base: position 61,381,193 of record CM060178.1, on the reverse strand, counting down.
GCTTTATTTCCTCTTTCCTTCGATTTCTCTTTTTAATTTATTCATTTTTATATTTACCTTTAAAATCTACCCAAAAGAGAAAAACTCAAGAAAAGATTAAATTTTAAAAAAATAATGAAGCATAAATGATATATTTACTTAGGATAATAGCATATAAATCCCATATATGACCCTTGGCTAATATTATTCATATCCACCATGTGTTTTATATCAAGCCCATGCTACGTTTCAGTATACACTTTTCTTAATGGCATCACTTAGAAAAAGTAAAATACACATCTAATCTCTACATTACCTATAGAGTTTAGCATAAAATATGATCCATTTTAATCCTTTCATTAAGCTAATAATCTATGGTAAATTGTGTATTTTATCCCATTAATAATCATGAAAAAGTCACAAACATAACCTCAAAGCATAACTGAACCAAAGAGAACTAAATCATATAAACGAGCCTAATGAGTCGATTGGTCTGGCCACTTAATGGATTAGTTGAACCAACATTTCAATTAGTTTAGGTTAGTCATTCGATTGGTTTAAATCACCTAGACTATGATTTCCTCAAACATTTCAATCAATTATGGTAAACCAATCGATTGTTAAAAGAAAATTCGATTTAGTTTTGCCAAACTACTTGATGGTGTTAAGTAGAGAGTAAAACTAAGGTCTTTGCAGGTTGCTAGTCTATGGGTTAGGTCAACCATTTGACTTCTTTAGGAACCAGATGATTGGTGTGTCCTAATACAACACCAAATCAAATTTCATATAGATTCATAAATATAAATCATTCTTAATCATGTTAAAACATGTATGGATATAGTCTAACATATTTTTAACCAGATTAACATGCATTTCTCAACATGGAACCATCATATCTTTTTTTGCCAAAATTCATGCATTCTACTCAAATCATCCTAACTGATCATCGTAATAACTTATAAAAACTATATTCGTTCATGCCAACATGCAAAAACCAATTAAAAGTAACACCTCACACATAGGAATTATTACTAAAAATTTTAAAAGAAAGAATCACTTGCTGATGCAAGAAAAATACCTTTAAAATAGCAATTCCAAATATAGGAAACCTTAACTTTAGAACCCTTAAAACAAAAAACTCAAACTTAGACATTATGCCAAAAACTTATTAAATTTTGAACTTAAAAATAGAAAGAAATAAGAACATACCACTTGAATCAAATAGGGAAAAGCTCAATTGGAGTACCAAACCATTTTCCTATAATCCAATTATTTCTTTGTAACAATTAAAATAAGAGAGAGCTAGAATCGGGATTAGAATGAGTGTAAGAAAATAGATTGGTAAGGCTAGAAGTGTAGAAATAAGGAATATGAGTACAAAACTTAGAAAAAATTGTACTGAAAAGAAGGTTCATAAAAAGGATGATTAGGGTTTATTATAACCAACCAATTGAAGGGAAACATAGAGGGCTCAGGAATCAATTTGAAACCCTACCATGGACCAATTTGAATTCAATCAGAATGGACAGATTTTATCTAAGATTTGATAACCTATTCTCAAAAGCTCAAATAGTATCTCTAAAGAATGTAAGTCAGTTAGGTAAGAATTAACATACACGAATGGAGTGATGGAAAGTTAAAGAGGAAGGAATCTTCAAGCTACTCAGAATCATACTTGGGATTGAAGCATTCGGTCTCAGAATAGTGTAAAGGAGAGAGGAATAAGAATACAATGCTAAGGTCATTTCTCTCCCTCGTTTGTCCAAATAGACCTATAAATTAATTTGAGGTAATATTTCTATTTAAATTCATTATGACAATGATTAAGATTCTCATAGGGACAAATTGGAATGGGTTAGAAAGGTTCCATTTCTGTATAGGGTGTAATACCCCGTTTTTAGGAAACCCTAATTAAAATTAATAATTATGTGTGATTAGTTATAATTATTAATTTAGGAGGTTTAGTATTAAACATATTATTATTATTATTATTATCATCATTATTATTACGAAAAATTAGATATAAAAAAAATAATTAGGCTAAAAATTTGATAGAAACCGATTATTTATTTTAATCCTATAATTCATCCATAAATCTTATCCGAATTATTTTTATTAATAGCCATAACTCGTAACCTGAAATAAATTCCTAAAATTTATTCTTGATTATTTTTATCTTTTTTGTTTTACTTAAATCTATCTCATATCGAATTATTTTTCTATCCAATAATTTAATTTATCCAGACTAAATTTAAAATATTATATATATATATATATACCTGTGTGTGTGTGTGTGTGTATGTGTGTATATATATATATAATATATTTTTTCTCTCTATCCCCCTTTCATTTGCTATCCCATCCCCTTACTTTCCTATCTCCATCACTTTCTTACTTTACTCCATCTCCTGCATTTATACACAGACACACACGCTACTCTCCCGCACACCACACTCCAAACATACCCCTAGCCCACTGTTCATCCCATCTTCCCCCCCAATACTTCGTCATCCTTCCCCGAGCCCCAACCAAACAAAACTCTTACACTCCTTCTCTACAACACATGCATACACACGACACTCTATCACCCCAAATAGCCCCTCTCCCTATTTCATTTGGTTGCCCTACATATAACACACCCACTGTTCCTCATAGCTCCCTCCTATTTTCTCTCGACAATCCACCCCGAGCAGCCCCCGACTTCCCCTACAGCCCTTACTCCCCTCCCTGCCCCTTTTGTTTCCAGCACCCCAACACCATCGCAAAACCGCCGACCACCCTCTCCTCCTTAATGTCGCGCCCTCGACCAGCAGCACCCCCCGAGCAGTGCAACCGCAGCCACACAACCCCGTTGCCCAAACAGCATCCAACCTCCCTACCTTTCCCGTCCACCGAACCCCTCTCTCGCAGCTCCCATTCTCCAGACCCCTGCACCACCTAGCCATCCCACCATCTCCACCACTCCCTCCTTTTCTTTCTCTTTCTCCTTCAGCCCACCTCCCTGCAGTGCCAACCACCATTATTGCATCCCTACCTTCCTGCAGCCTCCAGCAACCACCGACAAACCACCCGCTCTGTCGACCACCACCTCTGCCACCCTCTCCCTTCTCCCTGCCTCGTAGCCTAGCTAACCCTCTTGCCTAGCCAGTAGCCGATCCCTTTCTTCATGCGTGACTCACGCTGCATGCAACGTGAGTTACGTGGTGTCTTTAGAAAATTTGGTACCATATTAATTGTAAGGGTATTTTGGTAATTTTAGAAAATAAATATTTTTATACTATGATTATTATTTTATCTGGTAGATATTAATTCTGTATTTGGGGTATTATTTTAGGTACGAAAGTTTAATTTGTAGGATCTAATAAATTTTAGTGGATACCTCTAATTTTATATTTTTGTTGGAATTCAAGTAAATGTTATACTTTACTAAAATGTTAAATATTGCGAGATAGCACATTAGGATTTTTGGTATATGGAATATGTTAAGCATGACTTATTTCGATATAATTATGTATTAATTATTAGTATTATGAAAACGGATAAAATGAGTATGTTATCTGATATAAAATATTTTAGGTACAAAAGTATGATTTAAAAATTATTCTAATACGGGAACATATTTGGTATGATAATTATGTATATAAATATTAGTTTAGCATGTTTAGATATAATTATTCAATAATTATTATGGATGTGTGCCCTAAGGGCAGTTTAGTCATTTTTGTGTATTATGATATTTATTCTGAAAATCATGTCTAATATGTGTTATCTATTGTTCATTTTGAGATCATGTGTTTTGTACGTTTCAAAAGTATATGATAGGGTTTCGTATACCAAAATCTATGTAGGGAAAAAATGGTCTTTTGAAATGATTGATGATTTAAATTATATAATAAATAATTAGATTATTTTGTTTTAGCCATTTCACGACAAATTAATAAATAAGATAGACTTAGTATTTAAATGGATGCTAATCTAATAATTATTAGCTTCAGGGGCATTTTGGTCATTTTTGGCCTAACGCCTAAATGTGAATAATTGGATATAGGATGGCTTTAAACTTTTGGTAGGTTGATCTTAGTATTGACTTTGACTTTTCTTTATACCGTTGACCGTAGGGTTAACTTGGATAATTGGAAATAAAGGAAACATGAATAAGAATGGAAATGAGAATAAATGTGTAATGTGTGTTATCTGTGATCACTTTATAAAAATACTAATACATAAAGTGGAAGACCTCGAGTTTGGGAATGGTTTCTCTCTAGGGGTAGCTACCCTAGAGACGTGGTAGGAGTCCTCGATTTGTTTGGGTTTCTGGTGTGCCTGTTGTGCCCCAGTAAGGCCCGAGTCTACTCTATAGGTGACCTACGAGCCCTATAGGGGGTATCGATACTTAAGGATTAGGTGTCCGAGATGAGGAGGTTATTGTGTGCCTTATGCATCAGTATGAACAGAGTGTTGTTATGCCTCTAGGTTGGATGGTTGGAGGGTATCGTGTTGCCTTGTGCTTCGGTATGACCGGTGCACTGTTATGTCTTCGGGTTATTATTGTATCCCCCTCATGTAAATAAAAATGAAAATAATATGATTTGATTAGAAGGATTATTAATGGATATTGGATTGGTTTGGCAGTAGTCATTGTGCCTACCTGTGGTTTTACGTAGTAGCTGTTACGCCTACCTGTGGTTTAAGTAGTAGCCTGCGGGCCTACCTGTGTGGGTATTATGTCTATAAGTATGCCTGTGATGTTATGTATATTATTATACTATGTCTCTAAATATACCATTGATGTTATGTATTTTAACTTACTATACCTGTAAGTGTGCCTGTGAGATTACGAATTTTATTATCCTGTGTCTGTAAGTACACATGTGATGTTATGTATTTTATTATATTCTACCTGTAAGTATACATTTGATGTTGTGGATTTTGTTATAGCTTACCTATGAATACACCTATGATGTTATAAATTTGGTGGGAGTTATGCTGAGACATGAGTCACGCTGTGGACGTTATAATTGTTATGTTGGAGTTTAGGTTCTAATCATTACTTCTGAGAGCATCTCTGGCATGTTAGTCTGGTAAGCTTTCGGTTGTTTTAGAAAAATGAAAATGAGTAGCATGTGGCTTTAATAGAATTCAACCGTCTAAATGATTATTGTATATCAATCCTCATATGAATACTTAAATGTCATGTACCTGTTAGTTGTATGTCTTGCATGTGTTCCATGCTAGTTTTTCATATTAGTTTGGTATAAAGGGTTATTCAGTACTGTAGTACTGACGGGTTCCATTTCATGGTCCCCTGCCTATTCAATGGGCAGTCTTTACCTTACAGGATTACTTTGAGGGTAGGGTCAGACGACTTTAAATAGAGATTTGAGAGTTAGGACTATCCGTTATTCGCCTCGACTTCTTTTAGTCCGGATATTTTGTGGACTCTTGAGTCCCCTGCTATTTCTCTTTTGTTACATTATAACTCTTTACCTGATTTTTTTATATTTATTAGGACAATATAATTTGTAATGAAATTCTATCCTACCTTTGTTTTAATGTTATTTAAGTAAATTAATATTTTATTCTTAGCACTTAGTATAAGAACGGTAGAGGATGCCAGACTTATACAGAGTGTGGCGGTAATACCCATTGATTTTGTAATTAACGCTTCCATAAAACGAAAATTTTTAGCAGTAAAAATGAGGGTGTTACATAGGGGATTTTTTTCAAAAAATAAAACTCAAAAAATATGAATAATTCGACAAACCAGTTGATGGGTTTGGGCTTACAGGTTCACCATTCATTCACAAGTTGATTGTTTTCCCCCAACCAATCAATTAGTTTTGTCAAAAAACTTAAATTTACTAAAACGAGAAACTAGATGATTGGTTCATGGAACTAGTCAATCAATTTATCTAAAAAACGCAATAAACTCAAAATTTTAATTTGTATTTAAAACAAACTTTTTTCCAAACCAATCCATAACATTAAATCAAAATCAAAGGCCCAAAATTAACATATTTCTTATTCATCCATTTTACAAAAACGTGGATATTACCACACTACTACCTCTTTAAAGAAAAAGGTTTACATTTAAGATAACAAATACAAATACAAATACAACTCTCGATACTTGGCTCAAATTTCTTCTTTGGCCTCCCAAGTAGCTTCCTTTGTACCATGCCATGAGCAAATAACTTTTATCAAGGGAATAATCTTAGTACACATCTCGTCCTAGTATCCATATTCCACATCGGTCGCTCCTTATAAGCTAAAGACTCATCAAGATCTAGTAGCTCTAGTTGGACAATGTGTGAAGGGTTTGCTACATACTTCCTCAACCACGAAATGTGAAAATCTTTGTGTGCGTATGAAAATTCCATTCGAAGAGATAAGTGATAAGTAACTTCACCGAAACTATCCAAAATCTGAAATGGTCTAATATACCTCAAACTGAGGTTACCCTTCCTACCGAACCTCATGACTCCTTTTGTGGGAGAGACTCTCAAGAGGACTCTATCATCTACCTTGTAACCAGTAGTCTATCTCCTCAAATCTGTGCAACTCTTTTGTTAGTCTTAAGTATCTCTCATCTTATCCTAAATCAAATAGATATGCCTAGTTGTCTCCTCGACCTATCGGGTCCTAACATAAGTGTCTCGTTGATGTCGTTCCACCATGAGGGACTAGGACACTTCCATTTGTAGAATGCTTCAAAAGGAATCATCTTGATACTAGAGTGATAATTGTTGTTGTAAGAGAACTTGATCAAGTCCATTCGATATTCCAAATTTCCCCTAAAGTTTAACTAACATGCTCAAA